>OU466859.2:2735000-4101250 GCA_911865555.2 Thlaspi arvense | reverse complement strand
CTGGGAACGACTATTAGGGTTTAAGAATGCTTTTAGGCGATTTCTGTGAACAATTAATAGCGAATTAAACGTTTTTAATCGCTTTTCTGGATTGAGGTCTCAAAAACTAACCTAGTTCGTTTTCTGTGATTCAGAATGTCTACTGACGTTGGACTTCCAAATAACACAAGTGAGCCGACACTCCCACAAGGGAATGGTCTACCACACCTGGTTCCATCGATTCCAACTGCTGGACTTCAACCTGAAAAAATTGATGGAACAAACTTCAAGCAGTGGCAGAAGCGGATGCACTTCTTTCTGTCCATGTTTCACCTGGCAAAGTATCTCACTGAGACTAAACCAGTGCTTCCTGCTGAGAATACAGATCCGCACATGCTTGATACTGTCCAAGCGTGGATCCATGCGGACTTCCTGTGCAAATGTTACATCTTGAATAAACTTGCAGATCAGCTGTACGGCCTGTACAGTGAAGGTTACGAGACTTCCAGAGATGTCTGGATTTCTCTCGAAAACAAATACAAGACCTTCAACGTGAGTTCTGGAAAATTTGCAACTGCGAAACTCCTTAACTTCAGGATGGTAGACTCAAGGCCTCTTATGGATCAAGTGCATGAGCTAAAAATGATATTCCAGCAAATATCAGATGAAGGCATGAAGCTGTGTGAGACCTTCACGGTTAATTGCTTCATGGAGGTGCTGCCTCCAGGCTGGGACGGTTTCAAGAGCTACCTCAACTACAAGCAGAAGCCTCTGTTGTTGGCTAACTTGATTACCAGGCTTCAAAATGAGTCGCAAAAACGTGACAAGGCTGAACCACCTTAGACACATGACGCAAATGTGGCCGAGTTTAAGAAAAAGGGAAAAGGAAAGGGCTTTCCTCCAAAGGCTGCGATTCACAAAGTTGCAAATCAAGCCCCCTCGAACTTCAAGAAGCAAGCTCATGCTCCTAATAAGAAGTTCTCTGGGAAGTGTAACCACAAGATGGGACATCGCGCTACAGACTATCGCAGTAAGGCTAAGGGAGTTAATCAAGCCAACCTAACTCAAGCTGATCTGTTCGCAGATATAACAGAAGCTAACATGGCTGAAGAAAACCCAAGGGTATAGTGGTATTATACTGGCGCTACCACACACATCTACATTGATAGAGATATGTTCAACACCTATCAAAAGAGCAAATCTGATGAACATATGTTGATGGGAAACGTGTCCCACTCCAAGATTAAAGGTACCAGAAAGGTGGTGCTGAAGATGACATCAGAAATGGAGATCACGCTCTCAAACGTGAAGCATGTTCCAGACATGAGGAAGAATCTGATCTTTGGCACGCTGCTGAGCAAGCATGGATTTGCAATCGAAGAATGGTGTTTTCATTGGAAAAAGATTTGTTAAGGAAGGATTGGTCAAAATGTGTGTAATGACCATCCTCAATAAAAACGATGTACCTGTTTCCCAAAATGACAAGAATAAGAAATCAGTTGCTTATTTGGTTGAGTCTTCTAATATTTGGCATGAAAGATTAGGACATGTGAATTATAAGTCTGTACAAAGGCTGATGAATTCGAACTTAATCCCCAAATGCAAAATTAGCAAAGACAAGTGTGAAGTTTGTGTACAATCAAAACTCACAAAAACGCCATCTCCTCATGTTGAAAGCACAACCGAACCTCTTGGTTTAATCCACACTGATCTGTGCGTTTTAAAGTATATACAAACAAGTGGTGGTATGAAGTACTTCGTGACTTTCATTGATGATTGCATAAGATATTGTTACGTCTACTTACTGCGAAGCAAAGACGAAGTCTTGGATAAATTCAAAGAGTACAAGCTCGAAGTTGAAAACCAACTGGGAAAAACCATTAAGATGGTTAGAAGTGATAGAGGAGGCGAGTATGATGGACCTTTCAATGCTTTATGTCAAGAAAAAGGCATCTGATATATCATGGTTTTTATAGTTTTTAACCATGATATAAGTCCTTTTTATTGAGTCTTTTGGTCTTTTTAGAGTCTTAGTAGAGTCTTTGCAGGTTATAGCATGTCTGGAGCATAATTGGGGATATTGAAGCTTTTTGGAGCATTGCAAGTTGAAGCCACGAAGTGCCTAGCTCGGAGAAGAAAGTATGCAAATTGGTGACGCTCGTCACCACTCTTGGTGTCGCTCGTCACCCACCAAGGAAGGAGCGTGGCCAGTTTTATTAAAAGTATAAAGATTATTTGCAGAATTGGCCCAGAAGTTCTCATATTTGCAACAAGGCCCCAGATTGTGTTTAGCCTCTATTTATTAGGTTTTTCAGCCATTGTTAGATTTTATCTTAGTTTTGAGAATTCAGAGAGCTTTTAGAGAGGATTTTATTGAGAGCTTTTGGGGAGACAGATCATGTACTCTTTTTGGAGAAGATTTCGAACCCCCTTTGTTTTTATTATATTCTCTTAATGCAAATTATTTCAGTTATGTTTTGTGATTCCATGATCATGTCTGAGTAATTTGTTAGTTAAGTTAGGGCTTTTTCAAAGGTTGATGAAGAGTTTGTAGAATTGCTACCTATTAGGAATATCTTTTGGTTTTTCATCTTTGCTTGCTTTAAAATCGAATTTCTTAGACACATCATCTAGAAATCCGAAAATCATAGGTTGTTAAATATATGTGAGAGCATTATTGATAACCTGAACTAGTATTTGATGAGCAAAACAATTTAGTACAAAGAGATTTGGCTTAGAAATTTTGCGAACAATTGATTCTGATCATATTGCATGTTTAGGTTGTTAGGGTTTGCAAAGAGATTTGAAACTCTGTGATCTAGACATAGTTAACTTCTGCAATGAGAATTGATTAGTTATATATTTGCTATTCATGTTCAAAACGGTTCTTAATCATTTCTGATTTCATGCATTCTACATTCTCGGATTCAACCTGCGAACTATCCTGACTTAGCGCTTTTAGTCTTCTGAAACTTAGATCAACAATTTGAATTTCGTTTGCTTACATTTAATTTGCCATTCGCATTACATACATTACATACTGCTTAGCTTAATCCGAACCTACATTCGATAGTGTAGTCTGCATTACTCGTTTGGGATTCGATACCCCTTGTACTACAACTGCTTTTGATGTGCACTTGCAGTAGTTTTATTTGGATAAAACCTGAGCCCTGTCAAGTTTTTGGCGCTGTTGTCGATGAGTAATAGCTGCCTATCGATTTTTAGTATTAGGATTTTGTCTAAGTTTTAATTTGTTTACTAACTTTTTGCTACTATTCTTTGTTCCTGTTTCACGTGTATGCCTAATCGCAGTACCAGAAGCAACAAAGAGAAGGAGCTTGTGACTTTGAGCATCGACGAACTTGCTAGGTTGGAGAGGACCATCAGCAAAAACAAGAAACAGTCTACAATGGTTGCTCCACTGATCCTGGTTGAAGATGCAGAATGTCATTTGGTTGACAGAGAGGGGAACAGGAGGAACGAAGATGGGCAGAGGATTGATCAAGATGGGAATGTCATTGTTGAACAGCAGGTTCAACAAGTGGGACAAGACGCTGGAGTCCCTGCTGCTGCTGATAAAGCTGGTGGGCGTTTTGTGCAGAGGACTTTAGGAGACTACAACAGACCTGATCAGTTCTATGCCAACAGAGCTGCAATCCACCCTCCTGCCTTCTAGAGGAACGCTTTGAACTTAAACCTGTCTACTATCAGCTGGTTGGCCAGCATCCATTCCATGGCTTACCTCATGAGCATCTTATGGATCACATTGAGAGGTTTGAGGATTTACCTTCAAGTTTCAAGGCCAATGGAGTCACTAATGACTTTCTGTTCTGCAAGCTTTTCTCTTACTCTCTTGGAGGAGAGGCTGCATATTGGCTGAAGCAACTGGAACCTGCTTCACTGACAACTTGGGAAGACACTAAGAATACTTTTCTGAATAACTTCTCTGTTGATGCAAGATCAGAAGATATGAGGACGAAAATTGCATCCTTACACAAGGACCTACTGAAGCTTTTAAGGCTTCTTGGATTAGATTCAAGTCTTACCAAAGGGACTGTCCTCATCATGGCTTCAGTCAGGTGCAACTACTTGGGATCTTCTTCAGAGGCATTGACTGGAAATACCAGATGGAGCTGGATGCAGCTAGTGCTGGAAACTTCAACACCAACAGGCCAGAAGAGGCGATCAGGTTGATTGAGAATTTGGTCTGCAGCAACAGCACTAAGAATGCAGATTTTCAGAGGATGAAACAAGCTGGTGTGGATGGTGGAAATCAGATTGCTGAAGTCAAGGCTAAGATGGACAGTATGCACAGCCTCTTGGTGGGAAAGAAGTCAGTTCATTTTGCAGAAGAAGTGAAGACTTTCGAAGGTTCAGAGGAAGTTGATCAGGAAGATGTGAATTTCATAAATTATGGCGGTTTTCAGGGTCAAAGGTATGGAAATCAGCAGTGGAACAGAGGCTACAACAACAACAATCAGAAGAGTGCCTTTACAGGAGGACAAATCACACCTGGAATATACAAGGGTCATTGGCAGTCTAATATACCTAACCAATTGTACACGACCAGACCTTGCACATATTGTCAACGTGTTAAGTCGTTACACAAGTAATTCAGGTCATACACACTGGAAAGCCATAACAAGGGTATTAAATTATTTGCGATACACCAAGAGTTATGGGCTGCACTACGGTAAAGAGCCAATATATTTGGAAGGATACAGTGATGCAAACTGGATATCAGACTCAAAGAATTTGAAATTCACAAGTGGATACGTCTTTACTCTAGGAGGTGCAGCAGTATCTTGGAAATCTTCGAAACAATCTCTATTAGCAAGATCCACAATGGAATCTGAGTTCATAGCGCTAGACAGGACAGCAGCGGAAGCAGAATGGCTACAAAATTTCCTTGAAGACATCCCCATGTGGGAGAAACCAGTGCCAGCATTACGAGTGCATTGTGATAGTCAATCAGCAATAACTCGGGCATTGAGTAACTTATACAATGGTAAGTCTCGTCACATCAGAAGGCGACATAAGACCATTAGACATTTGATCTCAACGGGTGTAATCTCGGTCGATTACATTAAGTCAGCTGACAACCTTGCGGATCCGTTCACTAAAGGTTTAAATAGAGATCAAGTTTTGAAATCATCAAAGAGAATGGGTTTATTGCCTATGACTAAAGAGGATGTTTGATGGAAACCCCACTTATGTGATTGGAGATCCCAGATCTAAGTTCAAAGGGACAACCAAGTCGAACAGAGTCTGATGAAAGCACTGAATGACATAACGTTTGTGCCCATCTCCCAAAATGATGTACAATGCTCCCTGTAAGTATTAAAGGATAAGTTTTATACTTTTAATGATTTTGAGTAGCTTTCATGATATAGAGTATAACAGGATACTTGTGTATATGTCAGGAGCTCAAAGAAATCACCTAATGAGTGTGAAATGCGGCCGTTTCTAGGAGGATGAAGACAAGGCTATATCTCCAAGTTCACTCATGACAACCAAGGCAAGTTCACGGCCACAATGAACACAATACAGAACTTAGTTCTACGAGAAGATGAGACTGAGTTGTACCTGTTGTCTAAGTTTACATAAAAATCCGAGCGGTTCAAGACATCATGTTCACCTCCTGACCAAGTAAACTCGACAGATATCAACAATGAATAGTTTAAGGCTGAAATATGCTACTATATCATACACAGTTAATTTTTTGCCTATACTCTCGAAAAATCCTAGTGTCAAGTCCTAGTGTGTCTGCATAGTCTTTCGAGTTCGTAGAGTCTGCATATGTTTTAGAGTAATTTCTATTCATGTGGGGGATTGTTGAAACTTATTTTTGACAAATGGCTCAGACCAGTCTTCCGGCAACATTTCCGGTGAGCACAGTTACCGAAATGACCGGATTATGGATTCTTTGGATTCTTTGTAATGAGTACTATAAGATAATGTATTCACTTGTCAAAAACGAAGTTGATTTGAATGAGAAATCTTTGGTCAAAGTGGGCATGTAATCAAGACAAAAAATCAACAAATGTCAAGATCAGCATTTATCCCACATTGAAAGTTGGAAGAATTTTCCACTAGTATATATAGTGGCACACTCTCAACAATGTTCACTAGCCTTTAGAAGAGGACACTATGGAAAAAGAGAGAAAGGGCTGTTATGCAAAACCACACACACACGCGTGCGCCGTGCCGTGCCAAGCCGGACCGGGCTCGGGCTTGGATCTTGGTGAATGTGGGCTTTAGCCCACAATAAGATTTTCTTTTTGGAGTAAATATTTATTAACTTATTTTCACAAATATGTTAATATTCCTTAAAGATAAGTTGCATAACTCGATAAATCTTTATGATTGAGTCAAAAATTAATAACAGAATATTTCCGTAATATTCCTGTTTCGCCCAGATCCTTATCAGAAAGGAATAAAAGATTTCTGAAATATTTCCGTTTCTCTTATTCTTTGCGATCAAGTAATAGAAGATTTTAGGAATATTTATGTTTATCATAGAGTGGCGGCCAAGGAAAACCCTTGCGCCCCAATCCTTCTATCCGCTATATATACTCGCCTCTCTCATTCATTATTGTTCATCAGCGAAACACATAGCTTTCGAAAACAAAAATATCCTGCAAATCCCTCTCGTCTCTATAGTCTTAGGTAAGTCTCGAGAGTATAGCGTAGATTCTTAAGTTCGCAGATTCTATAGTCGAGTGCTGCGACTTTAGTCTCAACACGGTTGTATCCTGGGATTCTGAATCTCTTCAAACTGCCACACTGCGGGAGATTTAAAGAATTAAGAAAATATATCATATCTCGACTCCGTGTATCGTCTTTCCTTAGGTTTTATTAAAAATGTTTTTATACTTTAATTATCGTTTATTATTGATTTAAATCGTTTTTGGATTCGTGATTTTCAATCTGGATTTTCGCGGTTCTACACAAAATTCAGGAAGGCATAATGCATTTATTGTAAGAGTTTCCTCATTTCTCCTACATATTAATAAAAAAATGATATACATATGATACCTTTTTCATGTTTGTCATGGATTTTTTACTGTCATTTCAAGTTTTACCAATTTTGTATTCTGTCCACATGTTTTAAATAATGTATTTTCATTGCCATTAAGATCGTAAGTATGAAAAATTAATAATCTACCATGTAAATATCACCAGTATATTTGAAAACGTGTATATATAACTTGTATATTTTAAAATTTGAATTTAATATATAACTGTTCAGAGTAAAGTTTGGGATATTTATGGGGGTATGTGATTGTCTGGGATTGTCGAGTTGTGTATCCGAGTTTTGTTATTTATGGGATGAGCAATTTGCGGTTCCGAGGACGGAAGTCTAGCAGGTCTTGCATATATAGATGAACGAGTGAGTCGGGTCTCTGGATAGACCAAAATGGGGTTTCCCTTTCTAAAGGTTCTCCTTCAGTCTTGCTGCAGCACGGAGCTCAGAGCGAGCTCCGGCGAGGCGAATGTCGGAGGTTTCCCCTCCTCCTCCTTTGGGTGTATCTCATTCTCTCTCGGGATCTCACGATCCCGGACCTCCCTCTTCCTTTAAGCTTAGGCTTTCTTTTATACCTCCTTTCTTACGTCATGTACCATTCATGCGGTACGCCACAGGAGCAGGCAGTCCAGTACATCACATCTAAATTAGTAAGTACGCCACCTGCCCGAGAACAGTCTGCTAGAAAGTTGGTGACATGTCTAGTGAGAGAAGGCCAGCGCTCTGACGGACCCAGTAGCTACATGTCCTCAAGATTAGTTGTGGTAAAAGTGGTTATAACAATAACATAATAAATTGTTAAGAATAAAAACACAAAATTATATTAAACAATTATTAAACTCTTATAATAATAAACTAGATTTTGGGCCTGCGTTTAGAGTAGATTTGATGATTTAAAAATATTTTTGGCTCTCATATTATGTATTTACATAGTGAAAATGTGAAAAATTGGATTAGATATTTTAATAAATTTGTTGTTGTATCCGAATTCATATATTAGACCAACAGAAAATAACATGCGTATGTGTTTTCTGACACAATTTATTATTTATTATTAACATTAACTTTACTTCTTTATCTTTACAAATTTACAATAACTTCTAAACTAGTTTTAGCCAAAATTTTGAATGTAACAGGTTTTGTTTAAAAAAATATTTTGACCCATTGCAAAATTTTGTTTTAAACTTATTATTAACATTATGGACCAATGTTTTATTTTGAAGCTCACACCAAAATTTTGTGTTTAACTTTTTAGCACATTTGAGAAGAAATTTTTATTAATCTAATAGCACACATGCAAACATAATTCTTTTTCTTTCCTCAAATTGGATATTTTCAAATTTTAAATTTTACGATTGAGATCTTCTTTCGATCTCTTTGTTTCTTTGCTTCAAAAATTGGTAATTATTTACGATTTTGATTCAAAGAGCTTCTCTAGAACTTGGTGTCTTACTGTTAATTATTTGAAAAAAAAAATATGAAAGCTATTTAGGATCATCTATATACAATTAAAGATAATAATACATAAAATTAAGATATGCGATTATGAATATTATATAAAGAGTACTTTTATTAAAACACATGTGAACAACCGTGATTTTTGTTTTAGTTCTCAATTAATATTTGTGTCAATTCTCTTAAGGAATAACTGCAGTACTATGTTAAAAAAAAATTCAAGCAGATTTATATTTGTAAATGATGTGGTTTTGCAATTAATAAATTTTATATTCAGTCGGTATAATATCAGAAAATGATATATAACCATGTGATTCCTAGTATATGTGCGGGCCAATCACCTAGTATAAATTTATATAGGGATGAAGACGATAACATTAAATTCCTAACCAAAAATAATTAAATATATATAGTTTTAAAAATCTTAATTTTTATAATTTTCATAATTTCGATATGGTTGAACTCCCGAATGTTGTGATATATAGTATAGTATTTAGCGAATCATCTAGGATTGTAAATCGTAAAGCATAAACACATATTCAAATTCAAATTTCACTAGATAATATGGCGCGTCACATGTTTTATAGAGAAATTTATGTCTAATTGCTCTGAATATCCTAATATATAAACTCTTAATCAGTTGGCCAACTATATTAGACCGGAGGCGCATACTTTTCTAATTACTAGTTTGTAAATTATTTTAATTTTTGTTGAAAACAAATTTAAAATATAAAATTACAAGTGATAAATTCGGAAAATATAAAAACATGCAACAAGTATCCATGCCAACTACTATATAAGTTCGCTTCAACCTTCAACTCTAAACACACACAAAACTCAAAACCTCTAATCGTCTTAAAAGAATGAAGATGAAGATCTTTAGCTCATCGCAAAACCTCTTAACCACAACCATTTTCCTGGTTTTCATTGTTTCACTAAGAGCCCAAGACAGCCCACAAGACTTTTTGGACGCTCACAACGAAGCACGAGCCGTGGTTGGGGTGGCTCCCTTAATATGGGACGAGACGGTGGCTGCATATGCTCGCGACTACGCGAACCAGCGTAAAGGTGACTGCGCCTTGCAACACTCGACTGGACCCTATGGAGAAAACATCGCTTGGAGCAGTGGTAACATGTCAGGCGTTGAAGCGGTTAACATGTGGGTGAACGAACAGGTTGACTACGATTATGATTCCAACACATGTGCCTCGGGAAAAGATTGTGGCCACTATACTCAGGTTGTGTGGAGAAACTCGGTGAGGATGGGATGTGCAAAAGTGACATGCAGCAATAGCCAAAGCTTTGTTCAAAATGACAATGGTCAAACTTTTATCACTTGCAACTATGATCCTCGCGGTAATTTTGTCGGTGAGAAGCCTTTTTAAAAAGAAAACTAACCCCGTTTGAATGTTATATACACACGCATGTATGCACGTACTTATTGTTGTTTTGATGTTGTTCAGTTATATATACCAATCTTCATCATCCGCTAATAATGATTGGGTTTTTTTTTTTCCGGTTTACATGTTAAGAATAATAATGATTGGTTTGTCCGATCCTGTCCTCTTTTGTACCATATATATACGTGTATTTGTGTAATGGAATAAAAAAGTTGCAATACTACGGCTTGCACTTGCTTTGTTTGCTTTATGAAAATCTCCTTCTATTTTTTTTTCTGCTGTATTTAGACGCACCCATGCATAAAGCACGTATATTTGGGGTTTCTATTCTTTACATTTATATTTTGTTGTATTTATTTATAAAAATAACAACGTATTTCGATTTTTGAAAAAAATCTCTTGCAAATGGCAAGGTAATTGTGAATAAAAATGTCAAACACAAATGTCCATTTTCTTATGTTTGCATTTCACGTTTCAATATTTAAAGGCAAACAAAAAATAAAGCTAGAAGCTTAAATAAGATAAAGAGATCTGCTTAAAACATTGCAACTTTATTACTTGAAGAAAATGTTTACAACTTTAGTCTTTGTATATGCTAAGGTGAAAATCCTTGAAGAAAGAGCATAAACATTAGGTGCACTCAGTTTTACATGATTTCAACTGGCAAAGCGATTGCTGTGGCAAAGCGATGGTTGTATGGTGCAACCATGTGCTTCAATAGAAGAGATTGTGTGTTTTGAGTAGAAAGTGTGTAGTATCTAAAAATGGGGGAAGAAACTTAAGTTTTGATCCCTTTTCTCTTGTTTTATGGCTCTTGAATTCTTGTCTAACGTTTCCACTTATTGCTTTTGAAATTCTGGGTTATCTACTATAAGTTTCTGAAAAAGAAGGTTAAAAAAAAAACCAGGCTCGAGCGGACCCTATGGAGAAAACATTGCTTGGAGCAGTGGTAACATATCAGGCGTTGAAGCGTTTAATAGGTGGGTGAACGAACAGGTTGACTACGATTATGATTTCAACACATGTGCCTTGGGAAAAGATTGTAGGACCGAAAAAATCAAGATTGAAAATCACGAATATAAAGACGATTTAAATCAATATTAAACGATTATAATTTATAAAACGTTTTAATAAAACCTTTAAGGTAACGACGATACACGGAGTCGAGATATAATCTCTTTCTTTAATTCTTTAAATCTCCAGCAGTGTGGCGGTTTGAAGAGATTCAGAATCTCAGGATACAACCGTGTGGAGACTAAAGTCGCAGCACCCGACTATAGAATCTACGAACTTAGAATTTATGCTATACTCACGAGACTTACCTAAGAATGTAGAGACGCAAGGGATTTGCTGGATTTTGTGTTTGAAAGCTTATTGCTTTTCTGGATGAAGAATAATGAATGAGAGAGGTCCTAATTTATAGTGGAATAGAGATTTGTGGTACAAGGAATTTTTCTTATTACTCACGAAAGATAAACGGAAATATTCCGAATATCTTTGTTCCTTGTTCGACAAGGTTAAGGAAAAACCGAAATATTCCGAAAATCTTTATTCGTTGTTTGACAGAGATAACATAAATATTCCAAAAATCTTTATTTCTTATTTGACAAGGATAAGAGAAATGAAAATATTTCGTAAAATAATTTGACTCAATCAATAAAGATTTATCGATATTATACAAAAATGATAAATGGAATATTGATAATTCCATTAAAGAAGTCAATAAATATTTATTTTAAAAAGAAATTCTTCTGTGGTTTTGCATAATAGCCCTCATACTTCCAATATGTGACAAATGCACATCTTGACTTTTAGTCTTGATTACATGTCCACTTTGACCATTGATTTCTTATTCAAATTAAATTCAATTTTGACAAGTAATTACGCTGTCTATTAGTGCTCATTACAAAGATTTAAAAGAATCCATAATTGCCAAAATTTAAGTTCCAACAATCCCCCACATGAATAGAAATTACTCTAAAACATATGCAGACTTTACTAACTCGAAAGACTATGCAGACACACTAGGACTTGACACTAGGAATTTTCGGCGAAAAACTAACTGTGTATGATATAGTAGCATATTTCAGCCTTGAACTATTCATTGTTGATATCTGTCGAGTTTACTTGGCCAGGAGGTGAACGTGATGTCTTGAACCGCCCCGATTTTTATGTAAACTTATACAACATGTACAACCCAATCTCATCTTCTCGTAGAGCTAAGTTCTCTATTGTGTTCATTGTGTTCGTGAACTTACCTGGTTGTCATGAGTGTACTTGGATATATAGCCTTGTCTTCATCCTCCTAGAAACGGCCGCATTTCACACTCACTAGGTGATTTTTTTGAGCTCCTGACATATACACAAGTATCCTGTTATACTCTACATAATGAAAGCTACTCAAAATCATTACAAGTATAAAACTTATCCTTTAATACTTACAGGGAGCACTGTACATCATTTTGGGAGATGGGCACAGACGTTATGTCATTCAATGCTTTCATCAGACTCTGTTCGAATTGGTTGTCCCTTTGAACTTAGATCTTGCAATCACATAAGTGGGGTTTCCATCAAACATCATCTTTAGTCATAGGCAATAAACCCATTCCCTTTGATGATTTCAAAACTTGATCTCTCTTTAAACTTTTAGTGAACAGATCCGCAAGGTTGTCAGCTAACTTGATGTAATCGACCGAGATTACACCCCTTGAGATCAAATGTCTAATGGGCTTATGCCATCTTCTGATGTGATGAGACTTACCATTGTATAGGTTACTCAATGCTCGAGCTATTGCTGATTGACTATCACAATGCACTCGTAATGCTGGCACTGGTTTCTCCCACATAGAGATGTCTTAAGGAAATTCCATAGCCATTCTGCTTTCTCTGCTGCCTTGTATAGCGCTATGAACTCAGATTCCACTGTGGATCTTGCTAACAGAGTTTTTTTGGAAGATTTCCAAGATACTGCTGCACCTCCTAGAGTAAAGACGTATCCACTTGTGGATTTTGAATTCATTGAGTCTGATATCCAGTTTGCATCAATGTATCCTTCCAAAGATGCGGGTTCTTTACCATAGTGCAGCCCATAACTCTTGGTGTATCGCAAATAATTTAATACCCTTGTTATGGCTTTCCAGTGTGTATGACCTGGATTACTTGTGTAACGACTTAACACGTTGACAGCATGTGCAAGGTCTGGTCGTGCAATTGGTTAAGTACATTAGACTGCCAATGACCCATGCATATTCCACTTGTGAAACAGCTTCAATCAGAGTTCTTTGTCAAGTGTAGTTGCGAATCCACGGGGGCCTTCGCAGTTCCGTTTGAGTGAGCCTTGAACCTCTCAAGAATCTTTTCAGCATAATGACCTTGAGACTGAGTGATGCCTTTAGAGGTGCATCTGATCTTTATGCCAGGGATAATATCCGCAAGACCCATGTCTTTCATGTCGAACTGACCACTAAGCATTGTCTTGGTTTGTTGGATGATATCATTGTTACTTCCCATGATGAGCATGTCATCAACGTATAGACACAACAAGCTATACCCGTGAGGAGTACTTTTGATGTAGATACACTTATCACACTCATTTATGCTGAAACCATTTGACATCATTACATTGTCAAACTTTTCATGCTATTGCTTTGGAGCTTGTTTCAGACCATAAAATGACTTCACAAGTCTATAGACTTTGTGTTCTTGACCCGGGGCCACAAATCCTTCGGGTTGCTTTATGTAAATCTCCTCTTCTAGATCACCGTTTAGAAAGGCCGTTTTTACATCCATCTGATGGATATCGAGTCCTATTAGGGCTGCAACTTCTATCAGTATTCTTATTGAAGTTATTCTCGTTACTGGAGAATAGGTATCGAAAAAATCTAGACCTTCTTTTTGTCTGAATCCTTGAACCACAAGTCTGGCCTTGTACTTCTCAATTGAACCATCAGTTTTCAACTTGGTTTTGAATATCAATCTACACCCTAGCGCTTTGAAGCCTTGAGGTAAATCAGTGATCTCATAGGTATGATTCTGCATTATAGAATCAATTTCACTATTAACTGCTTCTATCCAGAAAGATGCATCAGGTGTAGACATGGCTTCTGTGTATGATCTCGGCTCATTCTCTGAGAAAAATACCATTAAGAAATCATCACCAAAAGATTTTTCCTTGCATGCTCTTTTGCTCCGTCTAGGTTTATCTTCTTCATCTTTTGCTTCATCAACTGAAATTCCAGAAGTGTTCTCCTCATTTACAGAGATGCTAGCGTCTCTTTCATCATGCGTGCGTTTCTTACTTTGTTTTTCTTTGCATGGAAAGATGTTTTCAAAGAAAGACACATTCCTAGATTACATTATCGTGTTGACATGGATGTCTGGTACATCTGACTTATGTACTAGGAATCAATAAGCACTGTTATTATGTGCATATCCGATGAAGATGCAATCAACTATTTTAGGTCCAATACTCAGCTTCTTAGGAGGTGGCACAGCAACTTTTTCTAAGCAGCCCCACACTTTGAGGTATTTGTACGAAGGTACAGTTCCTTTCCAAAGTTCATATGGCGTTTTGCCAGTTAGTCTTGTGTGGAATTTTGTTGAGGATGTAGTTTGTGATGAGCAGCGCTTCCCCCCCACAGTTTCTGGGGTGTCCCAGATTCCTGCAACATTGCATTCATCATCTCTTTCAGAGTGCGATTCTTTCTCTCTGCAACTCCGTTAGATTCTGGTGAGTATGGAGCGGTTGTTTGATGTATGATGCCTTTTTCTTGGCAGAAAGCGATGAAATGTCCATTATACTCGCCTCCTTTATCACTTTTAACCATCTTAATGGTTTTTCCCAGTTGGTTTTCAACTTCGAGCTTGTACTCTTGGAATTTGTCCAAGACTTCGTCTTTACTTTGCAATAGGTAGACGTAACAATATCTTGGGCAATCATCAATGAAAATCACGAAGTACTTCTTACCACCCCTTGTTTGTATGTACTTTAAATCACACAAATGAATGTGGATTAAGCCAAGAGGTTCGGTTGTTCTTACAACATGATTTGAGAACTCAATCCAGTTAAGCGATTAAAACATTTAATTCGCTATCAATTGTTCACAGAAATCGCCTTAAGGCGTTCTTAAACCCTAATAGTCGTTTCCAGAAATCACTTATAGGTGTTCTTAAACGCTATTTATCAGATCTATAAGATCGTTTAGAGACAAACGTTTCGCGATCCTGCATAGGGTTGACACGGAAATCATTTTGTGTCTTTATGATAATCGTCTGTTTTTAAGATCAAAAGCTCCACGCTTGGCTATAAGACAATCGCAGAAGCGTTGTTGATCGATCAGAAAACGTTTTAAAAATCGTTTTATGAAATCGTTTTTGAAGAATTGTTCGCAATATTCAATATGATTCAAGCGATTAGCAGGAAAGGAATTTAAAGAATTAAGATTGTAGGACTGCAAAAATCCAGATTGAAAATCACGAATATAATAACGATTTGAATCAATAATAAATGATAATAATTTATAAATTTTTTTAATAAAACCTTTTAAAACCTTTAAGGAAAAGACGATACACGGAGTCGAAATATGATCTATTTTCTTAATTTTTTAAATCTCCAGCAGTGTGGCGGTTTGCAGATATTCAGAATCCCAGGATACAACCGTGTTGAGACTAAAGTCGCAGCACCCGACTATAGAATCTGCGAACTTAGAATCTACGCTATACTCTCGAGACTTACCTAAAACTGTAGAGACAAGAGAGATTTGCTGGATTTTATGTTTGAAAGCTTATTGCTTTTCTGGATGAAGAATAATAAATGAGAGAGGTCCTTATTTATAGTGCAATAGAGGTTTGTGGTACAAGGAATTTTCCATATTACTCACAGAAGATAAACGGAAATATTCCGAATATCTTTGTTCCTTGTTCGACAAGGTTAAGGAAAGATGTGCATTTGTGATTTTGCATAATAGCCCTCATACTTCCAATGTGTGACAAATGCACATCTTGACTATTAGTCTTGATTACATGTCCACTTTGACCATTGATTTCTTATTCAAATTAACTTCAATTTTGACATAAGATTTCTATTAGTGCTCATTACAAAGATTTCAAAGAATCCATAATTGCCAAAATTTAAGTTCCAACAATCCCCCACATGAATAGAAATTACTCTAAAAAATATGCAGACTCTACTAACTTGAAAGACTATGCAGACACACTAGGACTTGACACTAGGAATTTTCGGCGAAAAACTAATTGTGTATGATATAGTAGCATATTTCAGCCTTGAACTATTCATTGTTGATATCTGTCGAGTTTACTTGGCCAGGAGGTGAACGTGATGTCTTGAACCGCCCCGATTTTTATGTAAACTTATACAACATGTACAACCCAATCTCATCTTCTCGTAGAGCTAAGTTCTCTATTGTGTTCATTGTGTTCGTGAACTTACCTGGTTGTCATGAGTGTACTTGGATATATAGCCTTGTCTTCATCCTCCTAGAAACGGCCGCATTTCACACTCACTAGGTGATTTTTTTGAGCTCCTGACATATACACAAGTATCCTGTTATACTCTACATAATGAAAGCTACTCAAAATCATTACAAGTATAAAACTTATCCTTTAATACTTACAGGGAGCACTGTACATCATTTTGGGAGATGGGCACAGACGTTATGTCATTCAATGCTTTCATCAGACTCTGTTCGAATTGGTTGTCCCTTTGAACTTAGATCTTGCAATCACATAAGTGGGGTTTCCATCAAACATCATCTTTAGTCATAGGCAATAAACCCATTTCCTTTGATGATTTCAAAACTTGATCTCTCTTTAAACTTTTAGTGAACAGATCCGCAAGGTTGTCAGCTGACTTGATGTAATCGACCGAGATTACACCCCTTGAGATCAAATGTCTAATGGGCTTATGCCATCTTCTGATGTGATGAGACTTACCATTGTATAGGTTACTCAATGCTCGAGCTATTGCTGATTGACTATCACAATGCACTCGTAATGCTGGCACTGGTTTCTCCCACATAGAGATGTCTTAAGGAAATTCCGTAGCCATTCTGCTTTCTCTGCTGCCTTGTATAGCGCTATGAACTCAGATTCCACTGTGGATCTTGCTAACAGAGTTTTTTTTGGAAGATTTCCAAGATACTGCTGCACCTCCTAGAGTAAAGACGTATCCACTTGTGGATTTTGAATTCATTGAGTCTGATATCCAGTTTGCATCAATGTATCCTTCCAAAGATGCGGGTTCTTTACCATAGTGCAGCCCATAACTCTTGGTGTATCGCAAATAATTTAATACCCTTGTTATGGCTTTCCAGTGTGTATGACCTGGATTACTTGTGTAACGACTTAACACGTTGACAGCATGTGCAAGGTCTGGTCGTGCAATTGGTTAAGTACATTAGACTGCCAATGACCCATGCATATTCCACTTGTGAAACAGCTTCAATCAGAGTTCTTTGTCAAGTGTAGTTGCGAATCCACGGGGGCCTTCGCAGTTCCGTTTGAGTGAGCCTTGAACCTCTTAAGAATCTTTTCAGCATAATGACCTTGAGACTGAGTGATGCCTTCAGAGGTGCATCTGATCTTTATGCCAGGGATAATATCCGCAAGACCCATGTCTTTCATGTCGAACTGACCACTAAGCATTGTCTTGGTTTGTTGGATGATATCATTGTTACTTCCCATGATGAGCATGTCATCAACGTATAGACACAACAAGCTATACCCGTGAGGAGTACTTTTGATGTAGATACACTTATCACACTCATTTATGCTGAAACCATTTGACATCATTACATTGTCAAACTTTTCATGCTATTGCTTTGGAGCTTGTTTCAGACCATAAAATGACTTCACAAGTCTATAGACTTTGTGTTCTTGACCCGGGGCCACAAATCCTTCGGGTTGCTTTATGTAAATCTCCTCTTCTAGATCACCGTTTAGAAAGGCCGTTTTTACATCCATCTGATGGATATCGAGTCCTATTAGGGCTGCAACTTCTATCAGTATTCTTATTGAAGTTATTCTCGTTACTGGAGAATAGGTATCGAAGAAATCTAGACCTTCTTTTTGTCTGAATCCTTGAACCACAAGTCTGGCCTTGTACTTCTCAATTGAACCATCAGTTTTCAACTTGGTTTTGAATATCAATCTACACCCTAGCGCTTTGAAGCCTTGAGGTAAATCAGTGATCTCATAGGTATGATTCTGCATTATAGAATCAATTTCACTATTAACTGCTTCTTTCCAGAAAAATGCATCAGGTGTAGACATGGCTTCTGTGTATGATCTCGGCTCATTCTCTGTGAGAAATACCATTAAGAAATCATCACCAAAAGATTTTTCCTTGCATGCTCTTTTGCTCCGTCTAGGTTCATCTTCTTAATCTTCTGCTTCATCAACTGAAATTCCAGAAGTGTTCTCCTCATTTACAGAGATGCTAGCGTCTCTTTCATCATGAGTGCGTTTCTTACTTTGTTTTTCTTTACATGGAAAGATGTTTTCAAAGAAAGACACATTCCTAGATTACATTATCGTTTTGACATGGATGTCTGGTACATCTAACTTATGTACTAGGAATCGATAAGCACTGCTATTATGTGCATATCCGATGAAGATGCAATCAACCATTTTAGGTCCAATTTTCAGCTTCTTAGGAGGTGGCACAGCGACTTTTTCTAAGCAGCCCCACACTTTGAGGTATTTGTACGAAGGTACAGTTCCTTTCCAAAGTTCATATGGCGTTTTGCCAGTTAGTCTTGTGTGGAATTTTGTTGAGGATGTAGTTTGTGGTGAGCAGCGCTCCCTCCCCCCCCCCAGATTCTGGGGTGTGCCGGATTCCTGCAACATTGCATTCATCATCTCTTTCAGAGTGCGATTCTTTCTCTCTGCAACTCCGTTAGATTCCGGTGAGTATGGAGCGGTTGTTTGATGTATGATGCCTTTTTCTTGACAGAAAGCGATGAAAGGTCCATCATACTCGCCTCCTTTATCACTTCTAACCATCTTAATGGTTTTTCCCAGTTGGTTTTCAACTTCGAGCTTGTACTTTTTGAATTTGTCCAAGACATCGTCTTTACTTTGCAATAAGTAAACGTAACAATATCTTGTGCAATCATCAATGAAAGTCACAAAGTACTTCTTACCACCCCTTGTTTATATGTATTTTAAATCACACAAATCAGTGTGGATTAAGCCAAGAGGTTCGGTTGTTCTTACAACATGATTTGAGAACTCAATCCAGATAAGCGATTAAAACATTTAATTCGCTATCAATTGTTCACAGAAATCGCCTTAAGGCGTTCTTAAACCCTAATAGTCGTTCCCAGAAATCACTTTTAGGTGTTCTTAAACGCTATTTATCAGATCTATAAGATCGTTTATAGACAAACGTTTCGCGATCCTGCCTAGGGTTGACGTGGAAATCGTTTTGTGTCTTTATGATAATCGTCTGTTTTTAAGTTCAAACGTTCTACGGTTGGTTATAAGACAATCGCAGAAGCGTTGTTGATCGATCAGAAAACGTTTTAAAAATCGTTTTATGAAATCGTTTTTGAAGAATTGTTCGCAATATTCAATATGATTCAAGCGATTAGCAGGAAAGGGATTTAAAGAATTAAGATTGTAGGACTGCAAAAATCCAGATTGAAAATCACGAATATAATAACGATTTAAATCAATAATAAATGATAATAATTTATAAATTTTTTTAATAAAACCTTTTAAAACCTTTAAGGAAAAGACGATACACGGAGTCGAAATATGATCTATTTTCTTAATTTTTTAAATCTCCAGCAGTGTGGCGGTTTGCAGATATTCAGAATCCCAGGATACAACCGTGTTGAGACTAAAGTCGCAGCACCCGACTATAGAATCTGCGAACTTAGAATCTACGCTATACTCTCGAGACTTACCTAAAACTGTAGAGACAAGAGAGATTTGCTGGATTTTATGTTTGAAAGCTTATTGCTTTTCTGGATGAAGAATAATAAATGAGAGAGGTCCTTATTTATAGTGCAATAGAGGTTTGTGGTACAAGGAATTTTCCATATTACTCACAGAAGATAAACGGAAATATTCCGAATATCTTTGTTCCTTGTTCGACAAGGTTAAGGAAAGATGTGCATTTGTGATTTTGCATAATAGCCCTCATACTTCCAATGTGTGACAAATGCACATCTTGACTATTAGTCTTGATTACATGTCCACTTTGACCATTGATTTCTTATTCAAATTAACTTCAATTTTGACATAAGATTTCTATTAGTGCTCATTACAAAGATTTCAAAGAATCCATAATTGCCAAAATTTAAGTTCCAACAATCCCCCACATGAATAGAAATTACTCTAAAAAATATGCAGACTCTACTAACTTGAAAGACTATGCAGACACACTAGGACTTGACACTAGGAATTTTCGGCGAAAAACTAACTGTGTATGATATAGTAGCATATTTCAGCCTTGAACTATTCATTGTTGATATCTGTCGAGTTTACTTGGCCAGGAGGTGAACGTGATGTCTTGAACCGCCCCGATTTTTATGTAAACTTATACAACATGTACAACCCAATCTCATCTTCTCGTAGAGCTAAGTTCTCTATTGTGTTCATTGTGTTCGTGAACTTACCTGGTTGTCATGAGTGTACTTGGATATATAGCCTTGTCTTCATCCTCCTAGAAACGGCCGCATTTCACACTCACTAGGTGATTTTTTTGAGCTCCTGACATATACACAAGTATCCTGTTATACTCTACATAATGAAAGCTACTCAAAATCATTACAAGTATAAAACTTATCCTTTAATACTTACAGGGAGCACTGTACATCATTTTGGGAGATGGGCACAGACGTTATGTCATTCAATGCTTTCATCAGACTCTGTTCGAATTGGTTGTCCCTTTGAACTTAGATCTTGCAATCACATAAGTGGGGTTTCCATCAAACATCATCTTTAGTCATAGGCAATAAACCCATTTTCCTTTGATGATTTCAAAACTTGATCTCTCTGTAAACTTTTAGTGAACAGATCCGCAAGGTTGTCAGCTGACTTGATGTAATCGATCGAGATTACACCCCTTGAGATCAAATGTCTAATGGGCTTATGCCATCTTTTGATGTGATGAGACTTACCATTGTATAGGTTACTCAATGCTCGAGCTATTGCTGATTGACTATCACAATGCACTCGTAATGCTGGCACTGGTTTCTCCCACATAGAGATGTCTTAAGGAAATTCCGTAGCCATTCTGCTTTCTCTGCTGCCTTGTATAGCGCTATGAACTCAGATTCCACTGTGGATCTTGCTAACAGAGTTTTTTTGGAAGATTTCCAAGATACTGCTGCACCTCCTAGAGTAAAGACGTATCCACTTGTGGATTTTGAATTCATTGAGTCTGATATCCAGTTTGCATCAATGTATCCTTCCAAAGATGCGGGTTCTTTACCATAGTGCAGCCCATAACTCTTGGTGTATCGCAAATAATTTAATACCCTTGTTATGGCTTTCCAGTGTGTATGACCTGGATTACTTGTGTAACGACTTAACACGTTGACAGCATGTGCAAGGTCTGGTCGTGCAATTGGTTAAGTACATTAGACTGCCAATGACCCATGCATATTCCACTTGTGAAACAGCTTCAATCAGAGTTCTTTGTCAAGTGTAGTTGCGAATCCACGGGGGCCTTCGCAGTTCCGTTTGAGTGAGCCTTGAACCTCTTAAGAATCTTTTCAGCATAATGACCTTGAGACTGAGTGATGCCTTCAGAGGTGCATCTGATCTTTATGCCAGGGATAATATCCGCAAGACCCATGTCTTTCATGTCGAACTGACCACTAAGCATTGTCTTGGTTTGTTGGATGATATCATTGTTACTTCCCATGATGAGCATGTCATCAACGTATAGACACAACAAGCTATACCCGTGAGGAGTACTTTTGATGTAGATACACTTATCACACTCATTTATGCTGAAACCATTTGACATCATTACATTGTCAAACTTTTCATGCTATTGCTTTGGAGCTTGTTTCAGACCATAAAATGACTTCACAAGTCTATAGACTTTGTGTTCTTGACCCGGGGCCACAAATCCTTCGGGTTGCTTTATGTAAATCTCCTCTTCTAGATCACCGTTTAGAAAGGCCGTTTTTACATCCATCTGATGGATATCGAGTCCTATTAGGGCTGCAACTTCTATCAGTATTCTTATTGAAGTTATCCTCGTTACTGGAGAATAGGTATCGAAGAAATCTAGACCTTCTTTTTGTCTGAATCCTTGAACCACAAGTCTGGCCTTGTACTTCTCAATTGAACCATCAGTTTTCAACTTGGTTTTGAATATCAATCTACACCCTAGCGCTTTGAAGCCTTGAGGTAAATCAGTGATCTCATAGGTATGATTCTGCATTATAGAATCAATTTCACTATTAACTGCTTCTTTCCAGAAAAATGCATCAGGTGTAGACATGGCTTCTGTGTATGATCTCGGCTCATTCTCTGTGAGAAATACCATTAAGAAATCATCACCAAAAGATTTTTCCTTGCATGCTCTTTTGCTCCGTCTAGGTTCATCTTCTTAATCTTCTGCTTCATCAACTGAAATTCCAGAAGTGTTCTCCTCATTTACAGAGATGCTAGCGTCTCTTTCATCATGAGTGCGTTTCTTACTTTGTTTTTCTTTACATGGAAAGATGTTTTCAAAGAAAGACACATTCCTAGATTACATTATCGTTTTGACATGGATGTCTGGTACATCTAACTTATGTACTAGGAATCGATAAGCACTGCTATTATGTGCATATCCGATGAAGATGCAATCAACCATTTTAGGTCCAATTTTCAGCTTCTTAGGAGGTGGCACAGCGACTTTTTCTAAGCAGCCCCACACTTTGAGGTATTTGTACGAAGGTACAGTTCCTTTCCAAAGTTCATATGGCGTTTTGCCAGTTAGTCTTGTGTGGAATTTTGTTGAGGATGTAGTTTGTGGTGAGCAGCGCTCCCTCCCCCCCCCCAGATTCTGGGGTGTGCCGGATTCCTGCAACATTGCATTCATCATCTCTTTCAGAGTGCGATTCTTTCTCTCTGCAACTCCGTTAGATTCCGGTGAGTATGGAGCGGTTGTTTGATGTATGATGCCTTTTTCTTGGCAGAAAGCGATGAAATGTCCATTATACTCGCCTCCTTTATCACTTTTAACCATCTTAATGGTTTTTCCCAGTTGGTTTTCAACTTCGAGCTTGTACTCTTGGAATTTGTCCAAGACTTCGTCTTTACTTTGCAATAGGTAGACGTAACAATATCTTGGGCAATCATCAATGAAAATCACGAAGTACTTCTTACCACCCCTTGTTTGTATGTACTTTAAATCACACAAATGAATGTGGATTAAGCCAAGAGGTTCGGTTGTTCTTACAACATGATTTGAGAACTCAATCCAGTTAAGCGATTAAAACATTTAATTCGCTATCAATTGTTCACAGAAATCGCCTTAAGGCGTTCTTAAACCCTAATAGTCGTTTCCAGAAATCACTTATAGGTGTTCTTAAACGCTATTTATCAGATCTATAAGATCGTTTAGAGACAAACGTTTCGCGATCCTGCATAGGGTTGACACGGAAATCATTTTGTGTCTTTATGATAATCGTCTGTTTTTAAGATCAAAAGCTCCACGCTTGGCTATAAGACAATCGCAGAAGCGTTGTTGATCGATCAGAAAACGTTTTAAAAATCGTTTTATGAAATCGTTTTTGAAGAATTGTTCGCAATATTCAATATGATTCAAGCGATTAGCAGGAAAGGAATTTAAAGAATTAAGATTGTAGGACTGCAAAAATCCAGATTGAAAATCACGAATATAATAACGATTTGAATCAATAATAAATGATAATAATTTATAAATTTTTTTAATAAAACCTTTTAAAACCTTTAAGGAAAAGACGATACACGGAGTCGAAATATGATCTATTTTCTTAATTTTTTAAATCTCCAGCAGTGTGGCGGTTTGCAGATATTCAGAATCCCAGGATACAACCGTGTTGAGACTAAAGTCGCAGCACCCGACTATAGAATCTGCGAACTTAGAATCTACGCTATACTCTCGAGACTTACCTAAAACTGTAGAGACAAGAGAGATTTGCTGGATTTTATGTTTGAAAGCTTATTGCTTTTCTGGATGAAGAATAATAAATGAGAGAGGTCCTTATTTATAGTGCAATAGAGGTTTGTGGTACAAGGAATTTTCCATATTACTCACAGAAGATAAACGGAAATATTCCGAATATCTTTGTTCCTTGTTCGACAAGGTTAAGGAAAGATGTGCATTTGTGATTTTGCATAATAGCCCTCATACTTCCAATGTGTGACAAATGCACATCTTGACTATTAGTCTTGATTACATGTCCACTTTGACCATTGATTTCTTATTCAAATTAACTTCAATTTTGACATAAGATTTCTATTAGTGCTCATTACAAAGATTTCAAAGAATCCATAATTGCCAAAATTTAAGTTCCAACAATCCCCCACATGAATAGAAATTACTCTAAAAAATATGCAGACTCTACTAACTTGAAAGACTATGCAGACACACTAGGACTTGACACTAGGAATTTTCGGCGAAAAACTAATTGTGTATGATATAGTAGCATATTTCAGCCTTGAACTATTCATTGTTGATATCTGTCGAGTTTACTTGGCCAGGAGGTGAACGTGATGTCTTGAACCGCCCCGATTTTTATGTAAACTTATACAACATGTACAACCCAATCTCATCTTCTCGTAGAGCTAAGTTCTCTATTGTGTTCATTGTGTTCGTGAACTTACCTGGTTGTCATGAGTGTACTTGGATATATAGCCTTGTCTTCATCCTCCTAGAAACGGCCGCATTTCACACTCACTAGGTGATTTTTTTTGAGCTCCTGACATATACACAAGTATCCTGTTATACTCTACATAATGAAAGCTACTCAAAATCATTACAAGTATAAAACTTATCCTTTAATACTTACAGGGAGCACTGTACATCATTTTGGGAGATGGGCACAGACGTTATGTCATTCAATGCTTTCATCAGACTCTGTTCGAATTGGTTGTCCCTTTGAACTTAGATCTTGCAATCACATAAGTGGGGTTTCCATCAAACATCATCTTTAGTCATAGGCAATAAACCCATTTCCTTTGATGATTTCAAAACTTGATCTCTCTTTAAACTTTTAGTGAACAGATCCGCAAGGTTGTCAGCTGACTTGATGTAATCGACCGAGATTACACCCCTTGAGATCAAATGTCTAATGGGCTTATGCCATCTTCTGATGTGATGAGACTTACCATTGTATAGATTACTCAATGCTCGAGCTATTGCTGATTGACTATCACAATGCACTCGTAATGCTGGCACTGGTTTCTCCCACATAGAGATGTCTTAAGGAAATTCCGTAGCCATTCTGCTTTCTCTGCTGCCTTGTATAGCGCTATGAACTCAGATTCCACTGTGGATCTTGCTAACAGAGTTTTTTTGGAAGATTTCCAAGATACTGCTGCACCTCCTAGAGTAAAGACGTATCCACTTGTGGATTTTGAATTCATTGAGTCTGATATCCAGTTTGCATCAATGTATCCTTCCAAAGATGCGGGTTCTTTACCATAGTGCAGCCCATAACTCTTGGTGTATCGCAAATAATTTAATACCCTTGTTATGGCTTTCCAGTGTGTATGACCTGGATTACTTGTGTAACGACTTAACACGTTGACAGCATGTGCAAGGTCTGGTCGTGCAATTGGTTAAGTACATTAGACTGCCAATGACCCATGCATATTCCACTTGTGAAACAGCTTCAATCAGAGTTCTTTGTCAAGTGTAGTTGCGAATCCACGGGGGCCTTCGCAGTTCCGTTTGAGTGAGCCTTGAACCTCTTAAGAATCTTTTCAGCATAATGACCTTGAGACTGAGTGATGCCTTCAGAGGTGCATCTGATCTTTATGCCAGGGATAATATCCGCAAGACCCATGTCTTTCATGTCGAACTGACCACTAAGCATTGTCTTGGTTTGTTGGATGATATCATTGTTACTTCCCATGATGAGCATGTCATCAACGTATAGACACAACAAGCTATACCCGTGAGGAGTACTTTTGATGTAGATACACTTATCACACTCATTTATGCTGAAACCATTTGACATCATTACATTGTCAAACTTTTCATGCTATTGCTTTGGAGCTTGTTTCAGACCATAAAATGACTTCACAAGTCTATAGACTTTGTGTTCTTGACCCGGGGCCACAAATCCTTCGGGTTGCTTTATGTAAATCTCCTCTTCTAGATCACCGTTTAGAAAGGCCGTTTTTACATCCATCTGATGGATATCGAGTCCTATTAGGGCTGCAACTTCTATCAGTATTCTTATTGAAGTTATTCTCGTTACTGGAGAATAGGTATCGAAGAAATCTAGACCTTCTTTTTGTCTGAATCCTTGAACCACAAGTCTGGCCTTGTACTTCTCAATTGAACCATCAGTTTTCAACTTGGTTTTGAATATCAATCTACACCCTAGCGCTTTGAAGCCTTGAGGTAAATCAGTGATCTCATAGGTATGATTCTGCATTATAGAATCAATTTCACTATTAACTGCTTCTTTCCAGAAAAATGCATCAGGTGTAGACATGGCTTCTGTGTATGATCTCGGCTCATTCTCTGTGAGAAATACCATTAAGAAATCATCACCAAAAGATTTTTCCTTGCATGCTCTTTTGCTCCGTCTAGGTTCATCTTCTTAATCTTCTGCTTCATCAACTGAAATTCCAGAAGTGTTCTCCTCATTTACAGAGATGCTAGCGTCTCTTTCATCATGAGTGCGTTTCTTACTTTGTTTTTCTTTACATGGAAAGATGTTTTCAAAGAAAGACACATTCCTAGATTACATTATCGTTTTGACATGGATGTCTGGTACATCTAACTTATGTACTAGGAATCGATAAGCACTGCTATTATGTGCATATCCGATGAAGATGCAATCAACCATTTTAGGTCCAATTTTCAGCTTCTTAGGAGGTGGCACAGCGACTTTTTCTAAGCAGCCCCACACTTTGAGGTATTTGTACGAAGGTACAGTTCCTTTCCAAAGTTCATATGGCGTTTTGCCAGTTAGTCTTGTGTGGAATTTTGTTGAGGATGTAGTTTGTGGTGAGCAGCGCTCCCTCCCCCCCCCCAGATTCTGGGGTGTGCCGGATTCCTGCAACATTGCATTCATCATCTCTTTCAGAGTGCGATTCTTTCTCTCTGCAACTCCGTTAGATTCCGGTGAGTATGGAGCGGTTGTTTGATGTATGATGCCTTTTTCTTGACAGAAAGCGATGAAAGGTCCATCATACTCGCCTCCTTTATCACTTCTAACCATCTTAATGGTTTTTCCCAGTTGGTTTTCAACTTCGAGCTTGTACTTTTTGAATTTGTCCAAGACATCGTCTTTACTTTGCAATAAGTAAACGTAACAATATCTTGTGCAATCATCAATGAAAGTCACAAAGTACTTCTTACCACCCCTTGTTTATATGTATTTTAAATCACACAAATCAGTGTGGATTAAGCCAAGAGGTTCGGTTGTTCTTACAACATGATTTGAGAACTCAATCCAGATAAGCGATTAAAACATTTAATTCGCTATCAATTGTTCACAGAAATCGCCTTAAGGCGTTCTTAAACCCTAATAGTCGTTCCCAGAAATCACTTTTAGGTGTTCTTAAACGCTATTTATCAGATCTATAAGATCGTTTATAGACAAACGTTTCGCGATCCTGCCTAGGGTTGACGTGGAAATCGTTTTGTGTCTTTATGATAATCGTCTGTTTTTAAGTTCAAACGTTCTACGGTTGGTTATAAGACAATCGCAGAAGCGTTGTTGATCGATCAGAAAACGTTTTAAAAATCGTTTTATGAAATCGTTTTTGAAGAATTGTTCGCAATATTCAATATGATTCAAGCGATTAGCAGGAAAGGGATTTAAAGAATTAAGATTGTAGGACTGCAAAAATCCAGATTGAAAATCACGAATATAATAACGATTTAAATCAATAATAAATGATAATAATTTATAAATTTTTTTAATAAAACCTTTTAAAACCTTTAAGGAAAAGACGATACACGGAGTCGAAATATGATCTATTTTCTTAATTTTTTAAATCTCCAGCAGTGTGGCGGTTTGCAGATATTCAGAATCCCAGGATACAACCGTGTTGAGACTAAAGTCGCAGCACCCGACTATAGAATCTGCGAACTTAGAATCTACGCTATACTCTCGAGACTTACCTAAAACTGTAGAGACAAGAGAGATTTGCTGGATTTTATGTTTGAAAGCTTATTGCTTTTCTGGATGAAGAATAATAAATGAGAGAGGTCCTTATTTATAGTGCAATAGAGGTTTGTGGTACAAGGAATTTTCCATATTACTCACAGAAGATAAACGGAAATATTCCGAATATCTTTGTTCCTTGTTCGACAAGGTTAAGGAAAGATGTGCATTTGTGATTTTGCATAATAGCCCTCATACTTCCAATGTGTGACAAATGCACATCTTGACTATTAGTCTTGATTACATGTCCACTTTGACCATTGATTTCTTATTCAAATTAACTTCAATTTTGACATAAGATTTCTATTAGTGCTCATTACAAAGATTTCAAAGAATCCATAATTGCCAAAATTTAAGTTCCAACAATCCCCCACATGAATAGAAATTACTCTAAAAAATATGCAGACTCTACTAACTTGAAAGACTATGCAGACACACTAGGACTTGACACTAGGAATTTTCGGCGAAAAACTAACTGTGTATGATATAGTAGCATATTTCAGCCTTGAACTATTCATTGTTGATATCTGTCGAGTTTACTTGGCCAGGAGGTGAACGTGATGTCTTGAACCGCCCCGATTTTTATGTAAACTTATACAACATGTACAACCCAATCTCATCTTCTCGTAGAGCTAAGTTCTCTATTGTGTTCATTGTGTTCGTGAACTTACCTGGTTGTCATGAGTGTACTTGGATATATAGCCTTGTCTTCATCCTCCTAGAAACGGCCGCATTTCACACTCACTAGGTGATTTTTTTGAGCTCCTGACATATACACAAGTATCCTGTTATACTCTACATAATGAAAGCTACTCAAAATCATTACAAGTATAAAACTTATCCTTTAATACTTACAGGGAGCACTGTACATCATTTTGGGAGATGGGCACAGACGTTATGTCATTCAATGCTTTCATCAGACTCTGTTCGAATTGGTTGTCCCTTTGAACTTAGATCTTGCAATCACATAAGTGGGGTTTCCATCAAACATCATCTTTAGTCATAGGCAATAAACCCATTTCCTTTGATGATTTCAAAACTTGATCTCTCTGTAAACTTTTAGTGAACAGATCCGCAAGGTTGTCAGCTGACTTGATGTAATCGACCGAGATTACACCCCTTGAGATCAAATGTCTAATGGGCTTATGCCATCTTTTGATGTGATGAGACTTACCATTGTATAGGTTACTCAATGCTCGAGCTATTGCTGATTGACTATCACAATGCACTCGTAATGCTGGCACTGGTTTCTCCCACATAGAGATGTCTTAAGGAAATTCCGTAGCCATTCTGCTTTCTCTGCTGCCTTGTATAGCGCTATGAACTCAGATTCCACTGTGGATCTTGCTAACAGAGTTTTTTTGGAAGATTTCCAAGATACTGCTGCACCTCCTAGAGTAAAGACGTATCCACTTGTGGATTTTGAATTCATTGAGTCTGATATCCAGTTTGCATCAATGTATCCTTCCAAAGATGCGGGTTCTTTACCATAGTGCAGCCCATAACTCTTGGTGTATCGCAAATAATTTAATACCCTTGTTATGGCTTTCCAGTGTGTATGACCTGGATTACTTGTGTAACGACTTAACACGTTGACAGCATGTGCAAGGTCTGGTCGTGCAATTGGTTAAGTACATTAGACTGCCAATGACCCATGCATATTCCACTTGTGAAACAGCTTCAATCAGAGTTCTTTGTCAAGTGTAGTTGCGAATCCACGGGGGCCTTCGCAGTTCCGTTTGAGTGAGCCTTGAACCTCTTAAGAATCTTTTCAGCATAATGACCTTGAGACTGAGTGATGCCTTCAGAGGTGCATCTGATCTTTATGCCAGGGATAATATCCGCAAGACCCATGTCTTTCATGTCGAACTGACCACTAAGCATTGTCTTGGTTTGTTGGATGATATCATTGTTACTTCCCATGATGAGCATGTCATCAACGTATAGACACAACAAGCTATACCCGTGAGGAGTACTTTTGATGTAGATACACTTATCACACTCATTTATGCTGAAACCATTTGACATCATTACATTGTCAAACTTTTCATGCTATTGCTTTGGAGCTTGTTTCAGACCATAAAATGACTTCACAAGTCTATAGACTTTGTGTTCTTGACCCGGGGCCACAAATCCTTCGGGTTGCTTTATGTAAATCTCCTCTTCTAGATCACCGTTTAGAAAGGCCGTTTTTACATCCATCTGATGGATATCGAGTCCTATTAGGGCTGCAACTTCTATCAGTATTCTTATTGAAGTTATCCTCGTTACTGGAGAATAGGTATCGAAGAAATCTAGACCTTCTTTTTGTCTGAATCCTTGAACCACAAGTCTGGCCTTGTACTTCTCAATTGAACCATCAGTTTTCAACTTGGTTTTGAATATCAATCTACACCCTAGCGCTTTGAAGCCTTGAGGTAAATCAGTGATCTCATAGGTATGATTCTGCATTATAGAATCAATTTCACTATTAACTGCTTCTTTCCAGAAAAATGCATCAGGTGTAGACATGGCTTCTGTGTATGATCTCGGCTCATTCTCTGTGAGAAATACCATTAAGAAATCATCACCAAAAGATTTTTCCTTGCATGCTCTTTTGCTCCGTCTAGGTTCATCTTCTTAATCTTCTGCTTCATCAACTGAAATTCCAGAAGTGTTCTCCTCATTTACAGAGATGCTAGCGTCTCTTTCATCATGAGTGCGTTTCTTACTTTGTTTTTCTTTACATGGAAAGATGTTTTCAAAGAAAGACACATTCCTAGATTACATTATCGTTTTGACATGGATGTCTGGTACATCTAACTTATGTACTAGGAATCGATAAGCACTGCTATTATGTGCATATCCGATGAAGATGCAATCAACCATTTTAGGTCCAATTTTCAGCTTCTTAGGAGGTGGCACAGCGACTTTTTCTAAGCAGCCCCACACTTTGAGGTATTTGTACGAAGGTACAGTTCCTTTCCAAAGTTCATATGGCGTTTTGCCAGTTAGTCTTGTGTGGAATTTTGTTGAGGATGTAGTTTGTGGTGAGCAGCGCTCCCTCCCCCCCCCCAGATTCTGGGGTGTGCCGGATTCCTGCAACATTGCATTCATCATCTCTTTCAGAGTGCGATTCTTTCTCTCTGCAACTCCGTTAGATTCCGGTGAGTATGGAGCGGTTGTTTGATGTATGATGCCTTTTTCTTGGCAGAAAGCGATGAAATGTCCATTATACTCGCCTCCTTTATCACTTTTAACCATCTTAATGGTTTTTCCCAGTTGGTTTTCAACTTCGAGCTTGTACTCTTGGAATTTGTCCAAGACTTCGTCTTTACTTTGCAATAGGTAGACGTAACAATATCTTGGGCAATCATCAATGAAAATCACGAAGTACTTCTTACCACCCTTGTTTGTATGTACTTTAAATCACACAAATGAATGTGGATTAAGCCAAGAGGTTCGGTTGTTCTTACAACATGATTTGAGAACTCAATCCAGTTAAGCGATTAAAACATTTAATTCGCTATCAATTGTTCACAGAAATCGCCTTAAGGCGTTCTTAAACCCTAATAGTCGTTTCCAGAAATCACTTATAGGTGTTCTTAAACGCTATTTATCAGATCTATAAGATCGTTTAGAGACAAACGTTTCGCGATCCTGCATAGGGTTGACACGGAAATCATTTTGTGTCTTTATGATAATCGTCTGTTTTTAAGATCAAAAGCTCCACGCTTGGCTATAAGACAATCGCAGAAGCGTTGTTGATCGATCAGAAAACGTTTTAAAAATCGTTTTATGAAATCGTTTTTGAAGAATTGTTCGCAATATTCAATATGATTCAAGCGATTAGCAGGAAAGGAATTTAAAGAATTAAGATTGTAGGACTGCAAAAATCCAGATTGAAAATCACGAATATAATAACGATTTGAATCAATAATAAATGATAATAATTTATAAATTTTTTTAATAAAACCTTTTAAAAACCTTTAAGGAAAAGACGATACACGGAGTCGAAATATGATCTATTTTCTTAATTTTTTAAATCTCCAGCAGTGTGGCGGTTTGCAGATATTCAGAATCCCAGGATACAACCGTGTTGAGACTAAAGTCGCAGCACCCGACTATAGAATCTGCGAACTTAGAATCTACGCTATACTCTCGAGACTTACCTAAAACTGTAGAGACAAGAGAGATTTGCTGGATTTTATGTTTGAAAGCTTATTGCTTTTCTGGATGAAGAATAATAAATGAGAGAGGTCCTTATTTATAGTGCAATAGAGGTTTGTGGTACAAGGAATTTTCCATATTACTCACAGAAGATAAACGGAAATATTCCGAATATCTTTGTTCCTTGTTCGACAAGGTTAAGGAAAGATGTGCATTTGTGATTTTGCATAATAGCCCTCATACTTCCAATGTGTGACAAATGCACATCTTGACTATTAGTCTTGATTACATGTCCACTTTGACCATTGATTTCTTATTCAAATTAACTTCAATTTTGACATAAGATTTCTATTAGTGCTCATTACAAAGATTTCAAAGAATCCATAATTGCCAAAATTTAAGTTCCAACAATCCCCCACATGAATAGAAATTACTCTAAAAAATATGCAGACTCTACTAACTTGAAAGACTATGCAGACACACTAGGACTTGACACTAGGAATTTTCGGCGAAAAACTAATTGTGTATGATATAGTAGCATATTTCAGCCTTGAACTATTCATTGTTGATATCTGTCGAGTTTACTTGGCCAGGAGGTGAACGTGATGTCTTGAACCGCCCCGATTTTTATGTAAACTTATACAACATGTACAACCCAATCTCATCTTCTCGTAGAGCTAAGTTCTCTATTGTGTTCATTGTGTTCGTGAACTTACCTGGTTGTCATGAGTGTACTTGGATATATAGCCTTGTCTTCATCCTCCTAGAAACGGCCGCATTTCACACTCACTAGGTGATTTTTTTGAGCTCCTGACATATACACAAGTATCCTGTTATACTCTACATAATGAAAGCTACTCAAAATCATTACAAGTATAAAACTTATCCTTTAATACTTACAGGGAGCACTGTACATCATTTTGGGAGATGGGCACAGACGTTATGTCATTCAATGCTTTCATCAGACTCTGTTCGAATTGGTTGTCCCTTTGAACTTAGATCTTGCAATCACATAAGTGGGGTTTCCATCAAACATCATCTTTAGTCATAGGCAATAAACCCATTTCCTTTGATGATTTCAAAACTTGATCTCTCTTTAAACTTTTAGTGAACAGATCCGCAAGGTTGTCAGCTGACTTGATGTAATCGACCGAGATTACACCCCTTGAGATCAAATGTCTAATGGGCTTATGCCATCTTCTGATGTGATGAGACTTACCATTGTATAGATTACTCAATGCTCGAGCTATTGCTGATTGACTATCACAATGCACTCGTAATGCTGGCACTGGTTTCTCCCACATAGAGATGTCTTAAGGAAATTCCGTAGCCATTCTGCTTTCTCTGCTGCCTTGTATAGCGCTATGAACTCAGATTCCACTGTGGATCTTGCTAACAGAGTTTTTTTGGAAGATTTCCAAGATACTGCTGCACCTCCTAGAGTAAAGACGTATCCACTTGTGGATTTTGAATTCATTGAGTCTGATATCCAGTTTGCATCAATGTATCCTTCCAAAGATGCGGGTTCTTTACCATAGTGCAGCCCATAACTCTTGGTGTATCGCAAATAATTTAATACCCTTGTTATGGCTTTCCAGTGTGTATGACCTGGATTACTTGTGTAACGACTTAACACGTTGACAGCATGTGCAAGGTCTGGTCGTGCAATTGGTTAAGTACATTAGACTGCCAATGACCCATGCATATTCCACTTGTGAAACAGCTTCAATCAGAGTTCTTTGTCAAGTGTAGTTGCGAATCCACGGGGGCCTTCGCAGTTCCGTTTGAGTGAGCCTTGAACCTCTTAAGAATCTTTTCAGCATAATGACCTTGAGACTGAGTGATGCCTTCAGAGGTGCATCTGATCTTTATGCCAGGGATAATATCCGCAAGACCCATGTCTTTCATGTCGAACTGACCACTAAGCATTGTCTTGGTTTGTTGGATGATATCATTGTTACTTCCCATGATGAGCATGTCATCAACGTATAGACACAACAAGCTATACCCGTGAGGAGTACTTTTGATGTAGATACACTTATCACACTCATTTATGCTGAAACCATTTGACATCATTACATTGTCAAACTTTTCATGCTATTGCTTTGGAGCTTGTTTCAGACCATAAAATGACTTCACAAGTCTATAGACTTTGTGTTCTTGACCCGGGGCCACAAATCCTTCGGGTTGCTTTATGTAAATCTCCTCTTCTAGATCACCGTTTAGAAAGGCCGTTTTTACATCCATCTGATGGATATCGAGTCCTATTAGGGCTGCAACTTCTATCAGTATTCTTATTGAAGTTATTCTCGTTACTGGAGAATAGGTATCGAAGAAATCTAGACCTTCTTTTTGTCTGAATCCTTGAACCACAAGTCTGGCCTTGTACTTCTCAATTGAACCATCAGTTTTCAACTTGGTTTTGAATATCAATCTACACCCTAGCGCTTTGAAGCCTTGAGGTAAATCAGTGATCTCATAGGTATGATTCTGCATTATAGAATCAATTTCACTATTAACTGCTTCTTTCCAGAAAAATGCATCAGGTGTAGACATGGCTTCTGTGTATGATCTCGGCTCATTCTCTGTGAGAAATACCATTAAGAAATCATCACCAAAAGATTTTTCCTTGCATGCTCTTTTGCTCCGTCTAGGTTCATCTTCTTAATCTTCTGCTTCATCAACTGAAATTCCAGAAGTGTTCTCCTCATTTACAGAGATGCTAGCGTCTCTTTCATCATGAGTGCGTTTCTTACTTTGTTTTTCTTTACATGGAAAGATGTTTTCAAAGAAAGACACATTCCTAGATTACATTATCGTTTTGACATGGATGTCTGGTACATCTAACTTATGTACTAGGAATCGATAAGCACTGCTATTATGTGCATATCCGATGAAGATGCAATCAACCATTTTAGGTCCAATTTTCAGCTTCTTAGGAGGTGGCACAGCGACTTTTTCTAAGCAGCCCCACACTTTGAGGTATTTGTACGAAGGTACAGTTCCTTTCCAAAGTTCATATGGCGTTTTGCCAGTTAGTCTTGTGTGGAATTTTGTTGAGGATGTAGTTTGTGGTGAGCAGCGCTCCCTCCCCCCCCCCAGATTCTGGGGTGTGCCGGATTCCTGCAACATTGCATTCATCATCTCTTTCAGAGTGCGATTCTTTCTCTCTGCAACTCCGTTAGATTCCGGTGAGTATGGAGCGGTTGTTTGATGTATGATGCCTTTTTCTTGACAGAAAGCGATGAAAGGTCCATCATACTCGCCTCCTTTATCACTTCTAACCATCTTAATGGTTTTTCCCAGTTGGTTTTTCAACTTCGAGCTTGTACTTTTTGAATTTGTCCAAGACATCGTCTTTACTTTGCAATAAGTAAACGTAACAATATCTTGTGCAATCATCAATGAAAGTCACAAAGTACTTCTTACCACCCCTTGTTTATATGTATTTTAAATCACACAAATCAGTGTGGATTAAGCCAAGAGGTTCGGTTGTTCTTACAACATGATTTGAGAACTCAATCCAGATAAGCGATTAAAACATTTAATTCGCTATCAATTGTTCACAGAAATCGCCTTAAGGCGTTCTTAAACCCTAATAGTCGTTCCCAGAAATCACTTTTAGGTGTTCTTAAACGCTATTTATCAGATCTATAAGATCGTTTATAGACAAACGTTTCGCGATCCTGCCTAGGGTTGACGTGGAAATCGTTTTGTGTCTTTATGATAATCGTCTGTTTTTAAGTTCAAACGTTCTACGGTTGGTTATAAGACAATCGCAGAAGCGTTGTTGATCGATCAGAAAACGTTTTAAAAATCGTTTTATGAAATCGTTTTTGAAGAATTGTTCGCAATATTCAATATGATTCAAGCGATTAGCAGGAAAGGGATTTAAAGAATTAAGATTGTAGGACTGCAAAAATCCAGATTGAAAATCACGAATATAATAACGATTTAAATCAATAATAAATGATAATAATTTATAAATTTTTTTTAATAAAACCTTTTAAAACCTTTAAGGAAAAAACGATACACGGAGTCGAAATATGATCTATTTTCTTAATTTTTTAAATCTCCAGCAGTGTGGCGGTTTGCAGATATTCAGAATCCCAGGATACAACCGTGTTGAGACTAAAGTCGCAGCACCCCGACTATAGAATCTGCGAACTTAGAATCTACGCTATACTCTCGAGACTTACCTAAAACTGTAGAGACAAGAGAGATTTGCTGGATTTTATGTTTGAAAGCTTATTGCTTTTCTGGATGAAGAATAATAAATGAGAGAGGTCCTTATTTATAGTGCAATAGAGGTTTGTGGTACAAGGAATTTTCCATATTACTCACAGAAGATAAACGGAAATATTCCGAATATCTTTGTTCCTTGTTCGACAAGGTTAAGGAAAGATGTGCATTTGTGATTTTGCATAATAGCCCTCATACTTCCAATGTGTGACAAATGCACATCTTGACTATTAGTCTTGATTACATGTCCACTTTGACCATTGATTTCTTATTCAAATTAACTTCAATTTTGACATAAGATTTCTATTAGTGCTCATTACAAAGATTTCAAAGAATCCATAATTGCCAAAATTTAAGTTCCAACAATCCCCCACATGAATAGAAATTACTCTAAAAAATATGCAGACTCTACTAACTTGAAAGACTATGCAGACACACTAGGACTTGACACTAGGAATTTTCGGCGAAAAACTAACTGTGTATGATATAGTAGCATATTTCAGCCTTGAACTATTCATTGTTGATATCTGTCGAGTTTACTTGGCCAGGAGGTGAACGTGATGTCTTGAACCGCCCCGATTTTTATGTAAACTTATACAACATGTACAACCCAATCTCATCTTCTCGTAGAGCTAAGTTCTCTATTGTGTTCATTGTGTTCGTGAACTTACCTGGTTGTCATGAGTGTACTTGGATATATAGCCTTGTCTTCATCCTCCTAGAAACGGCCGCATTTCACACTCACTAGGTGATTTTTTTGAGCTCCTGACATATACACAAGTATCCTGTTATACTCTACATAATGAAAGCTACTCAAAATCATTACAAGTATAAAACTTATCCTTTAATACTTACAGGGAGCACTGTACATCATTTTGGGAGATGGGCACAGACGTTATGTCATTCAATGCTTTCATCAGACTCTGTTCGAATTGGTTGTCCCTTTGAACTTAGATCTTGCAATCACATAAGTGGGGTTTCCATCAAACATCATCTTTAGTCATAGGCAATAAACCCATTTCCTTTGATGATTTCAAAACTTGATCTCTCTGTAAACTTTTAGTGAACAGATCCGCAAGGTTGTCAGCTGACTTGATGTAATCGACCGAGATTACACCCCTTGAGATCAAATGTCTAATGGGCTTATGCCATCTTCTGATGTGATGAGACTTACCATTGTATAGGTTACTCAATGCTCGAGCTATTGCTGATTGACTATCACAATGCACTCGTAATGCTGGCACTGGTTTCTCCCACATAGAGATGTCTTAAGGAAATTCCGTAGCCATTCTGCTTTCTCTGCTGCCTTGTATAGCGCTATGAACTCAGATTCCACTGTGGATCTTGCTAACAGAGTTTTTTTGGAAGATTTCCAAGATACTGCTGCACCTCCTAGAGTAAAGACGTATCCACTTGTGGATTTTGAATTCATTGAGTCTGATATCCAGTTTGCATCAATGTATCCTTCCAAAGATGCGGGTTCTTTACCATAGTGCAGCCCATAACTCTTGGTGTATCGCAAATAATTTAATACCCTTGTTATGGCTTTCCAGTGTGTATGACCTGGATTACTTGTGTAACGACTTAACACGTTGACAGCATGTGCAAGGTCTGGTCGTGCAATTGGTTAAGTACATTAGACTGCCAATGACCCATGCATATTCCACTTGTGAAACAGCTTCAATCAGAGTTCTTTGTCAAGTGTAGTTGCGAATCCACGGGGGCCTTCGCAGTTCCGTTTGAGTGAGCCTTGAACCTCTTAAGAATCTTTTCAGCATAATGACCTTGAGACTGAGTGATGCCTTCAGAGGTGCATCTGATCTTTATGCCAGGGATAATATCCGCAAGACCCATGTCTTTCATGTCGAACTGACCACTAAGCATTGTCTTGGTTTGTTGGATGATATCATTGTTACTTCCCATGATGAGCATGTCATCAACGTATAGACACAACAAGCTATACCCGTGAGGAGTACTTTTGATGTAGATACACTTATCACACTCATTTATGCTGAAACCATTTGACATCATTACATTGTCAAACTTTTCATGCTATTGCTTTGGAGCTTGTTTCAGACCATAAAATGACTTCACAAGTCTATAGACTTTGTGTTCTTGACCCGGGGCCACAAATCCTTCGGGTTGCTTTATGTAAATCTCCTCTTCTAGATCACCGTTTAGAAAGGCCGTTTTTACATCCATCTGATGGATATCGAGTCCTATTAGGGCTGCAACTTCTATCAGTATTCTTATTGAAGTTATCCTCGTTACTGGAGAATAGGTATCGAAGAAATCTAGACCTTCTTTTTGTCTGAATCCTTGAACCACAAGTCTGGCCTTGTACTTCTCAATTGAACCATCAGTTTTCAACTTGGTTTTGAATATCAATCTACACCCTAGCGCTTTGAAGCCTTGAGGTAAATCAGTGATCTCATAGGTATGATTCTGCATTATAGAATCAATTTCACTATTAACTGCTTCTTTCCAGAAAAATGCATCAGGTGTAGACATGGCTTCTGTGTATGATCTCGGCTCATTCTCTGTGAGAAATACCATTAAGAAATCATCACCAAAAGATTTTTCCTTGCATGCTCTTTTGCTCCGTCTAGGTTCATCTTCTTAATCTTCTGCTTCATCAACTGAAATTCCAGAAGTGTTCTCCTCATTTACAGAGATGCTAGCGTCTCTTTCATCATGAGTGCGTTTCTTACTTTGTTTTTCTTTACATGGAAAGATGTTTTCAAAGAAAGACACATTCCTAGATTACATTATCGTTTTGACATGGATGTCTGGTACATCTAACTTATGTACTAGGAATCGATAAGCACTGCTATTATGTGCATATCCGATGAAGATGCAATCAACCATTTTAGGTCCAATTTTCAGCTTCTTAGGAGGTGGCACAGCGACTTTTTCTAAGCAGCCCCACACTTTGAGGTATTTGTACGAAGGTACAGTTCCTTTCCAAAGTTCATATGGCGTTTTGCCAGTTAGTCTTGTGTGGAATTTTGTTGAGGATGTAGTTTGTGGTGAGCAGCGCTCCCTCCCCCCCCCCAGATTCTGGGGTGTGCCGGATTCCTGCAACATTGCATTCATCATCTCTTTCAGAGTGCGATTCTTTCTCTCTGCAACTCCGTTAGATTCCGGTGAGTATGGAGCGGTTGTTTGATGTATGATGCCTTTTTCTTGACAGAAAGCGATGAAAGGTCCATCATACTCGCCTCCTTTATCACTTCTAACCATCTTAATGGTTTTTCCCAGTTGGTTTTCAACTTCGAGCTTGTACTTTTTGAATTTGTCCAAGACTTCGTCTTTACTTCGCAATAAGTAAACGTAACAATATCTTGTGCAATCATCAATGAAAGTCACAAAGTACTTCTTACCACCCCTTGTTTATATGTATTTTAAATCACACAAATCAGTGTGGATTAAGCCAAGAGGTTCGGTTGTTCTTACAACATGATTTGAGAACTCAATCCAGATAAGCGATTAAAACATTTAATTCGCTATCAATTGTTCACAGAAATCGCCTTAAGGCGTTCTTAAACCCTAATAGTCGTTCCCAGAAATCACTTTTAGGTGTTCTTAAACGCTATTTATCAGATCTATAAGATCGTTTATAGACAAACGTTTCGCGATCCTGCCTAGGGTTGACGTGGAAATCGTTTTGTGTCTTTATGATAATCGTCTGTTTTTAAGTTCAAACGTTCTACGGTTGGTTATAAGACAATCGCAGAAGCGTTGTTGATCGATCAGAAAACGTTTTAAAAATCGTTTTATGAAATCATTTTTGAAGAATTGTTCGGAATATTCAATATGATTCAAGCGATTAGCAGGAAAAGGATTTAAAGAATTAAGATTATAGGACCGCAAAAATCCAGATTGAAAATTACGAATATAAAAACGATTTAAATCAATAATAAATGATAATAATTTATAAAATGTTTTAATAAAACCTTTAAGGAAAAGATGATACACGGAGTCGAAATATGATCTCTTTCCTTAATTCTTTAAATCTCCAGCAGTGTGGCGGTTTGAAGAGATTCATAATCCCAGGATATAACCGTGTTGAGACTAAAGTCGCAGCACCCGACTATAGAATCTGCGAACTTAGAATATTTGCTATACTCTCGAGACTTACCTAAAACTGTAGAGACAAGAGGGATTTGCTGAATTTTGTGTTTGAAAGCTTATTGCTTTTCTCTATGAAGAATAATAAATGAGAGAGGTCCTTATTTATAGTGGAATAGAGGTTTGTGGTACAAGGAATTTTTCTTATTACTCACGGAAGATAAACGGAAATATTCCGAATATCTTTGTTCCTTGTTCGACAAGGTTAAAGAAAGATAGAAATATTTCGAAAACTTTTATTCCTTGTTTGACAGAGGAAACAGAAATATTCTAAAAATATTTATTTCTTATTTGACAAGGATAAGAGAAATGAAAATATTCCATAAAATAATCCGACTCAGTCAATAAAGATTTATCGATATTAAACAAAAATTATAAATGGAATATTGACAATCCATTAAAAAAAAAATATTTATTCCAAAAAGAAATTCTTTTGTGGTTTTACATAATAGCCCTCATATTTCCAATGTGTGACAAATGCACATCTTGATTTTTAATCTTGATTACATATTTACTTTGACCATTGATTTCTTATTCAAATTAACTTCGGTTTTGACAAGTAATTATATTGTCTATTAATGCTCATTACAAAGATTTTAAAAAATCCATAATTACCAAAATTTAAGTTCCAAGAAAGATTGTGACCACTATACTCAGGTTGTGTGGAGAAACTCGGTGAGGATGGGATGTGCAAAAGTGACATGCAGCAATAGCCAAAGCTTTGTTCAAAATGACAATGGTCAAACATTTATCACTTGCAACTATGATCCTCGCGGTAATTTTGTTGGTCAGAAGCCTTTCTAAAAAGAAAAGCAACCTCATTTGTATATTATATATACACGCGTGCATGCACATGTACGTAGACGTTGTTATTTCTATAAATACATACAACAGAATCTCTTGTAAATGGCATGGTAATTACGAAAAAAATTAACATACAATTCACAATTAATGTCAACTTGTCAGATGGTAAAAGTTTGGATCACCCGATTCTCCCCTAGTTATAAAGGAATAGAAAAGTTAATGTCATTGGACTGACTTATTAACTTTATTAGGCAATGTCATTAAACAATTCATAAATAGCATTCTTTATTCAAAACAATATCATTTTCACTAGGCGTTATTTGAAATTTCAAGCTTTGTTTTTATCATCCAACACATTTATATTACTGAATGGTTTGTGGGTAGCCGCTAACCAATCCGGCACATATGTGCCTAACTACAAAAGTAAACAAAGAACCACGCAAACGTTCCTGTCCAGTGAAAGAATCAGTGAGCCATTTATTCCAGTGTCATGAAAATGGAGTTACTACTTACTTGTGTGTGTATACACACAATTTTTGTTTGCTTGCAATGTTTAGTAGATTTAGATTTATTTTTATTGACGATCCGACATGTATGGATGTCTAAATTTAGAAAAGAAAATAACAAAATAAAAAAAAAAAGATGAATCTTGAATGATCTGACCGTAAACTGCCAATTTTAGGATAAAACTTGTAGTTGAGAGAAAAACCTGCGTCTCTTAATATTACATAATCCAATTTCAATCTATGAAATTTTACTTTAACCTTTTTTCTGTAAAAGGTCATCAACTAACTAAATATTTGTTTTTTTAGACAGTTGGTATCAGTTGGTTTCAACTGAAAGCATCACACATCTATATAATCCCCTTTCTGACTCCAAAAGATTACGTCGCTCACAAGAAAGAGTTCATCATCTATTATCACTCTCTTTTCTCTTTACCTCAAGTTTTACAATCATAGCGAACACTATGAGTACCTCAGGAGTAGAACAAGGTGTTGCGGTTGCGGACTCTGAGCCGCCGAGGGGAAATAGAAGCCGATTTGCTTTTGCTTGTGCAATCTTAGCCTCCATGACTTCTATCATCCTTGGTTATGGTACGTTTCCTTTATAGCAATCCATTTCTGGTTCCGTTTGGTTCGGTTTTACGTTTTAAATAAAGAACGATTCTTACACTTTTACCTTGGGATATTATTGTAGACATTGGAGTGATGAGTGGAGCTGCAATTTTCATTAAAGATGATTTGAAACTTTCGGACGTACAGCTTGAGATTCTTATGGGAATCCTAAACATCTACTCTCTGATCGGTTCAGGCGCGGCCGGTAGAACTTCCGATTGGATCGGAAGACGATACACTATAGTGTTGGCAGGAGCCTTCTTCTTCATTGGCGCCCTTCTTATGGGTTTTGCTACAAACTATCCTTTCATTATGGCCGGACGTTTCGTAGCTGGTATAGGTGTCGGTTATGCTATGATGATTGCACCGGTTTACACCGCTGAAGTTGCTCCTGCCTCTTCTCGTGGCTTCCTCAGCTCTTTCCCTGAGGTCTAATAGATATGAACTTTTTTTTTTTTTTGGGAAGAATGTAAATATCATTCGAAAATGAAAGTTTAGGTCTTACAAAATGTGATTAGTAAATTGCTTAACCTATGCTAGTTGGCTCCATGCTTTAAAAGAATAAAAAACCACGAAGCAATATACAATCGGTGTTAATGTGGTCTTTGGTATGCTAATAGATCCGAGCTTTCTAATTGCATATATAATAAGAAACAAATTGTAAACGGAATTTGATGTTAATGTGGCTTTTTGAATGCAGATATTTATCAACATTGGTATACTGTTGGGATACGTATCGAATTACTTCTTTGCCAAGCTTCCCGAGCATCTCGGATGGAGGTTCATGTTAGGTATTGGAGCGGTTCCCTCCGTGTTCCTCGCTATCGGAGTGTTGGCAATGCCGGAGTCTCCACGGTGGCTCGTCCTCCAAGGTCGTCTCGGGGATGCTTTCAAAGTCCTCGACAAAACCTCAAACACCAAAGCAGAAGCCATCTCGAGGCTCGAAGACATCAAACGCGCTGCTGGAATCCCTGAGGACATGACAGACGATGTTATAATCGTTTCTAACCAGAAAACCGCCGGGAAAGGCGTGTGGAAAGACCTCATCGTCCGACCAACCCCTTCCGTCCGACATATCCTCATAGCATGCCTTGGCGTCCATTTCTTCCAGCAAGCTTCAGGAATCGATGCGGTTGTGCTTTACTCTCCGACCATCTTCTCAAAGGCTGGATTGAAGTCCAAGAACGACCAGCTTTTGGCTACGGTCGCTGTAGGAGTTGTCAAGACGCTCTTCATCGTGGTAGGGACTTGTGTAGTCGACAGGTTTGGACGTCGTGCCTTGTTGCTCACGAGTATGGGCGGAATGTTTGTTTCCTTGACCGCTCTCGGGACTAGTCTCACAGTGATAGATAGGAACCCAGGGAAGACGCTCAAGGGAGCTATTGGGCTTAGCGTTACGACAGTGATGACGTTTGTGGCAACATTCTCAATAGGTGCAGGCCCAGTGACGTGGGTCTACTGCTCGGAGATATTCCCCGTGAGGCTAAGAGCTCAAGGAGCAAGTTTGGGAGTGATGTTGAATAGATTGATGAGTGGTATTATCGGAATGACATTCTTATCTCTTTCTAAAGCTCTAACCATCGGTGGTGCGTTCCTTCTTTTCGCCGGAGTTGCTGCCGCTGCATGGGTCTTCTTCTTCACTTTCCTCCCGGAGACACGTGGTATGCCTCTTGAGGAGATGGAGAGCCTCTTTGGGAGCTACACCGCGAAAAAGAAGAAGAATGTTGTGAGCAAAGGCAAAGAAGTTGTTGATGAACAATGAGAATGAGAAGAGAAAAATTGTTTCTGTTTCATTGTTATTTTGGTTCAGTGGAACGACGATGCCAAAAGAGTTCCGAACTAAGTCTTCATCCGGTGATGGAAATGTGTGAATGAGACGAATAAGAAGACTAATAAGAAATTTGACTGTCCGTGTCTTGTCGACCAGGTTGTACCTTTTTAATAACTTGTTTGACAAGGAAACGTAAGAAACTTGATCTGCAAGTTAATTAATAAAATGTAACATGGCTTCGGTTTCTTGGCTTATAGAGATCATTAAGGCATGCTTAGGGATCGCAGAAGAGGGTTCCTGATGATTTATGGGAAAAATTAACAATAACCTGAATATAGCAGACGAATCCTATATGAAGAGACTTGCAGATGTCTATATTCTCCGTCGTAAACTTTACATCATCACACACTTTGCAGACTATATAATTAACTACATCTGACAAACCATACACATAAATTGAGTTTGATAAGAGAAAAGAAACCAATATACCTCTTTATATATTATATAGAGATCATCAGAATCCTAGCCTAAGTTCTAAAGAACACTCGGGCATTGTAATTTGTGTCTGAAGAAGAACCGGGAAGATTCGTTGCAGGAACATTGAGATTGATAACATTCGAATCTTGGTTCTTATCCTCTTGATCTCTCTCCCAATGACATCTCATGTGACCACCTAAAGCTTGACCACTCGAAAACACTTTAGAACAGATGTTACATCGATGATTGATCCCGGAGACCAACTTAACATTCTTGCCCTTACGATCTTGATCAAGGATCTCTTTATAATGAGGAAGAGGAAGAGGAAGAGGATCTTCCGTTAAGTTAACATGTTCATGTGCTGCTCTGTGTCCATCTAACGCTTGATGTGATCCTCCTCCACACTCGAACCGTGCCTCCACTTGAACCGGTCGTAAACCGGTACGTTGGTGGTTAGGAGGAAGGTTGATGCCACGCCATTGACGCTCAGGGTGACATCTCATGTGACTAAAGAGTGCCTTCTATGACCAGAACTGTCTGCCACATTCGGTGCATGGTCGTGCTATTTTGGGAGCGTTAGGGTCTGGTTTCTTGACCGGTTTAGGCCTTGGAGAAGAAGAAGAACCGGTTTCGTTCTTGGAGATTTTAGTGCGTTTTTTTCTTGGGGTGTAACTCGGGAGAGTTACATTCGATGGAGCAAATGGGATAGTCAAATTGGATCGGAATCTGAAGTGTTCGTCATTATTCTAAGGAATGTGTAAATGAGAAAAGAGAAAACTAAAAGAGACCAAAGACCAAAGAGAAAAAAAAAATGGTTGTAAAATTTTAGTAATCGTATTTTAGTCAATCTCTTATAAATATATGTAATAATACTGAAATTATAATAATTATTATTTTCTATTAATTTAAATTTGTTAATTTTAATGTTATAATCTAGTATTTTAATTTTATAATATATCATATTATTAATTGGCAAACAAGTTGGGCTCTAGTTGAGAGTTATGATGGTTGATTACTTTTTCCTCCTTATGTGAATTTACTTTAATTACTCTTAATAAAATTAACAAATTAATATAATCTAATTATTAATTGATTTTCGATTTTTTTGTATCTAAATTTCTAAATTCGAGTTTATATCATAAAAATATTCAGTTTACTAAAAAAAAGTAACTAGCATAAATCACAAAAAATTAATCGAATCCCGCATTAATTTTTTTAATTAAAATAAAGAAATAAAAAACTAATTTTAATTTGATTATTTAACTTACTAATATTTTAACTAACCTAATTGATTTATGCGACCACAAGTAGAATTTTAAACCATTTAAACCTTTTTAAAACTCTATATATATATATATATATATCAATTAATGTTAAGTTGATACTCCCTCCGTTTTTATTATAAGATGTTTTAGAAGTGTTTTTAGTTCAAGATTAGATGATATTTTTAGAAATCAATGCAAAACATAATTTTTTTAATTGTTTAAATTCTACATATAATTTTTCTATTGGTTGAATTGTTTTGGAATTGATGTTTTATTTGGGAAAAGAGAAAATTAAATAACTTCTTAATTTATGTGACCTTAAATATCATATATAAAAAAACAGAGGGGGTACGAAACAAGGATCTTTTGGTTTGGTCATTTTGGATTGCTATGTTTTTTGTTTTATGCAAACTTTAAATATCATTAATTTTAATCTACAAATTTACATGAAACGAAGAGAATTATTTATCATGTTAGATAAATGTAACAAAACAACAAAGCATACATATAAGTTTTTATCGGATAATATAAAAGATATTAGAAAATAAGATATAGATAATATATTTTACTTTGTCACAAAAAAAATTATATACTCATAAAAATTATATTTTTTAAATATATTAAGTTTGGTTTCGAAACATTATAAAATCTGATTTTTATCTATAAATAAACTAATATTATACTTTAAAAAAAATAATTAAACTCTGCACGAGGTGCGAGAAAACACCTAGTTTAGTTTTAACTCAATCAATCATAATATTTTGTTTGTTTTAGAAAATTTGACATGTCATATTTCCAGATCAGCAATATAAAACACTAACTTTTACTTTTCTTGTGACACAATCAGATTTTTTCACTTAAAAAACTTCTCAAAAATAGTTAAGATATGAAACTCCAAATTCGAATTCCAATCTTTGATAAAAAAGAAGAGAAACAAAAATCTAAGTGTTGATTCATGACGACGTAGCCTTTATTTCCGAAGAACTTGTCGAAGGTAAAAAAACAAAAAAAAACTGAAACTTTTCAGAACTATAAGAAATTGCGGAAATGTTTAGTGTTTCTCTTTTCTGAAGCGCTTCTCCAATGATTTCCTAGCTTCATCAATCCTGAGGAAGGCTTTTTGTGACTTATCTTCTTTCATCTTCTTCACATCTTCCTCGCTCTGATCTTCGGCAACTGCCTCAGTATGGTCTAGAACACTTTTGCGTGATGTTATTGCAGCGACACCGCAAGTAAAGACAATGAGACCTCCACAACAATTTGTTCGCCAACACCAATTTTGGAGTCACCCCTATTCTATGAGTTTTGAATTTCTTTGATTCAATATTTTTGGTATGTTAATGAGAGAGATAATTATTATATCAACTAGGTAAAAACATACGCCATACGCCCGATGAGAAATCTATAAATAGTTTTATTAATGATTTTTTGCATGAAAAATGATTTTAAATTTGTTTAAAATGAAAGTCATTTAGGGAGGTGTATTGGATTATGAATTTTATAAGATTTGGTGGGTATTTATATTTGATAAAATTTAGGTGGATTTTGAGGATATTTCAAGATTTTTGTGAGACTTAAAAATAAAAATAGAAAATTTATTGGTGATTTGGTATGCTTTCGTCTTTCAATTTGTTAAGAGTTTTGAATGATTTGATAATCTATTTTATTAAAAGAGAATCCCAATTAAAAGAATAACTTTTAGTTAGTGTGTTATTTGCCTAATGTGTCATTAGACTTTTATTAGATATATAAAAGTTTATTAAATCTATTTTTTTAATTAAATCATTAAAGGTATAATTTTTGTTACTTTTCTCATTAAGAGCTCAATATTTTGTTTTTCTTCTTATTAAAAGGCCCATTTTTGTTTAAAAATTTAGAACTATCTTATTTTTTCTTGTTTTCAGAGTTTCAACTATGTATACCTGACTGTATGCTTGTAAATCATACAGATCATAACCTCGTTGCTTGATGTAGTTTGCGAAATCTGGAGATGTCGTTTTGGGGCTTCTGCAGTAATTGGTGATGAGAACTTTGCCTCGGGGCTTCAACCATGTGTAGAATGCAAAATGGTGTCTTTGTTGTAGATAAAATCAAAGGTATTATCTGGATACTCCTTCTTGGTGCAGTCAGCTACTTTGAATTGTACAGAGTATTTGAGTCCTATCGCATGTTCAAGAGCAAAAGAGATCATGTTTACAGATAGATCAATTCCCACACATCTGTTGAACTAAGCTTCAAAGAAGCTTGAGAATCAGACTTCCTAATCCTACAAGTTATGGATACCTAAAGTGATTATGATTAGAGGATACCTTTAAGAGTTATCTGATGCATTCTTTAATAGGATTAGGAGTTCTGATTGTTTAGCTATATAAGGAGATGTCAAGTTGTGACATAACTTATGAGAGATTGAGAGTTTAAAGTTTTGAGTTATTTTCCTTAAGTTAATAAGATAGTTATTCTTATTGATCTTTGAGTTCTTTAGTTCTTGTTACAAAACAATAATTGGTATCAGAGCTTCAGAACTTTGAAGAAAAATTGAGAACGAACCATGGGAGACCTTGTTGCAGCGACTGCAGCAGCAAGACCTAAAGAAGGAGGAGGAGGACCGTCGTCAATCACATGTCCTATGCTAAATACAGCCAACTATAAAGTCTGGGCTATGAGAATGAAAATAACGCTCAAAATCCATAAAGTCTGGGAGGTTATGGAAGCAGAGACGGATCCACCTGATAGCGAGAAGAACAACATGGCCATAACTATGCTCTTCCAGTCGATACCTGAGACACTCATCTTACAAGTAGGAGAGCTTGACACAGCAAAAAAGTGTGGGAATCGATAAAAGCAAAACATGTAGGCGCTGAACAAGTCAAAGAAGCTAGACTACAGACGTTAATGGCCGAGTTTGATCGACTCAAGATGAAAAATACAGATAAGATCGATGATTTCGTGGGAAAGTTATCAGAGATCTCATCAAATCAGCTGCCCTAGGAGTAAGCATCGAAGAGCCGAGAATTGTTAAGAAATTCCTCAAAAGTCTTCCACAGAAGAAGTATATACACATAGTTGCTTCACTTGAGCAAGTATTGGATCTTAATGCAACTAGCTTTGAAGATATAATTGAAAGGTTAAAAGCATATGAAGAACGAAAGAAGAAGACGCTCAAGAGGATCAAAGAAAGCTAATGTATCTGAATGAGGAAACACAAAGAAATTAAACAAATCGCGAGTACAATGGAGAATACAGGGGCAGAGGTCGAGGAGGACGAAACAGAGGATGAGGCCGTGGACGTTCGAATGATGGAAGAGATACTTCGAAGATAACATGTTATCGATGTGACAAGTTAGGACACTACGCTTCGGTATGTCTTGAAAAACTACTCAAACTACAAGAGGCCTAAGAGGATGAAAGTAACGACACCCAGGATGCGGATGAACTTATGATGCATGAAGTTGTGTTTCCGAATGAAAAGAAGGTCATACCGAGCAAATATGATAAAACTGCCAAGGAATCAAATGTATGGTATCTCGACAATGGAGCCAGTAACCATACGACAGGAGATAGGCGGTACTTTAACAAAATTGATGAATTTGTTACTGGAAAAGTAAGGTTTGGAGATGATTCACGAATAGATATAAAGGGAAAAAGGCTCAATCTCCTTCATTGATATGAATGGTAAGCCGAGGACGATGCATGATGTCTACTTCATCCCTGATTTAAAGAGCAACATCATCAGCTTAGGACAAGCTACGGAGTCAGGCTGCGACATCAGGACGAGAGGAGGAGTCTTAACAATGCACGATTCTGAAGAAAAACTACTTGTTAAAGCAGAAAGAGCTAAGGACCGTCTAAATAAAGTACACATGGCGCTAAAGGATATAGCACGATTACATGTAACGGCAACAAGCGAGTCAAACATATGGCATGCTAGGATGGTACACATAAACCTAGAATTAATGAAGTCCATGATTCAAAGAGAGCTAGTTCTAGGAGTTCCGCGAATCACATTTGAGAAAGAAATATGCGGATCATGTCTACTCGGGAAACAAACAAGACAAGTTTTCCCTCAGGCTTCCTCGTATCGAGCAACCAAGATACTCGAGCTCATACACGGAGACATCTACGGTCCGATAACACCAAGTACAATTGCTGGAAACAAATATATTTTTGTACTCATTGATGATCACTCGCGATACATGTGGACGATATTGTTGAAAGAGAAAGGTGATGCTTTCAACAAATTCAAGAAGTTCAAGAGTTTGGTGGAACATGATGCATGAGCAAGCATTAAAACTTTCAGAACAGATAGAGGAGAGTTCGTATCTCACGATTTTAATGCTTTCTGCGATGAGTCGGGTATTAAAAGACATCTTACAGCACCATATACTCCACAGCAAAACGGAGTAGTTGAGAGAGAAGGAACATGACCTTGATGGAGATGTCTAAGAGTATACTGAAGCATATGCGAGTCCCAAACTGCTTGTGGGGTGAAGCAATAAGACATTCTACTTATCTATTGAATCGAGTGGCAACGCAGGCTCTTAAGGAGAAGACCCAGTATGAAGTTTTTAAACATAAGAAGCCACAGATCGATCATCTCCGGATTTTTGGATGTATTGGTTTTGAAAAGATAGATAAGCCACATCTAAAGAAGTTAGATGACAGGTCGCGAATGTTGGTTCATCTTGGAATAGAAGCAGGATCGAAAGCATACAGTTTGCTTGATCCTATAACACGAAAGATAGTGGTAAGCAGGGATGTCGTATTCGACGAGGCAAAAGGATGGAACTGGAGTCATAAGAACCTTGTTGCCTTAGGAGATTTCAGTGTTACTCTTGGTGAGTTTGGAAATCGCAGAATACAAGAAGAGCGAGACAAGGATACTGAAGCAGAGCAATCCATCAAGAGTAATTCTGGAAGTCTGGATGAAGCAGATAACACTGGTGATCTCGAGATGTCACCAGAACTTGAGCACGAACACTCGCAAGCTGTGTCTGTTCGAAGAAGTCCAGAAAAACAGAGTATCGGAAAACAGAGCATAGCACGAAACCCAGAAATACAGAATGCAGAAAAACAGCGCACAGCCAGAAATACAGAAAACCAGAGTGGAGAAAAACAGAGCATGGCTGCAGCAGCTAGCAAATAGAGCGTGGCACCAGCACCTCTCCGACGTACAGAAAGAGAGAGTACATTACCGACTTATCTACATGATTATGTACTACTCGCAGAAAAAGAGGGAGAGATGCCGTTAATGTGTCTAAACAATGAACCGAGGAACTTTCATGAAGCTAAAGGATCTTGAGAATGGACTCTAGCATGCGAAGATGATATTCACTCTATCGAAAAGAACCACATGGAACCTTGCGGATTTACAAAATGGTGCAAAAGCAATCGGACTGAAGTGGGTTTTCAATCTTAAACGAAATTCGGATGGTAGTATAAATAAGTACAAGGCACGATTGGTCGCAAAAGGGTATGTGCAACAGTATGGAGTTGATTTCGAGGAGGTCTTCGTTCCAGTTGCTCGAATAGAAACAATATGACTTCTTATTAACCTTGCAACATCTAACGGCTAGGAGATACATCACCTTGATGTAAAAATGGCATTCTTACATGGTGAGCTCAAGGAAACCATTTATGTTGTGCAACCAGAGGGTTTCAAAGTGAAAGGACAAGAGAGCAAGGTCTACAAACTTAACAAGGCTTTGTACGGACTGCGACAGGCGCCAAGAGCTTGGAACAATAAGCTGAATCAGATTCTTATGGGGTTTCGGTTTAAGAAGTGTTAAAAAGAGCCCTCGGTGTATCGAAAAGAAGAAAAGGGAAACCTCCTTATCATAGCAGTTTATGTAGATGACTTGCTCGTTACAGGAACAAATTCAAGCATTATTGACGGATTCAAGGAAGAGATGGCTTCCAAGTTTGAGATGATCAATCTTGGAAGATTAACATATTATCTTGGGATTGAGGTTTGCCAAAACAATGGCGGCATGGTGTTGAGTCAGAAACGATATGCTCAGAAAATATTGGAAGAAGGTGGAATGAAAGACTGCATTCCAGTTGATATAACAATGGAGTCCGGACTGAAACTGGCCAAGTCAGAAGATGAAAGGGAGATCGATGCCACTTGGTTCAGAAGAAACGTTGGATGTCTTCGCTATCTACTTCATACAAGACCAGATTTAGCGTATAGTGTTGAAGTGTTAAGTAGATATATGCAGAGTCCTAAAGAGTCTCATGGTGTCTCCATGAAGCAATGCTTAAGGTATTTACAAGGCACCACTACACTTGGCTTGAAGATCGAACGATCACACTCGGAGATGCCAAAGATTATGGGCTATAGTGACAGTAGTCATAATGTTGATCCAGATGATGGGAAGAGCACGACATGACATATTTTCTATCTTGGTGGAAGTCCAATCACGTGGTGTTCACATAAGCAGGAAACCGTGACTCTATCCTCATGTGAAGCTGAGTTTATGGCAGCTACAGAAGCCGCAAGACAAGCGATATGGCTCTAAGATCTGCTTAGTGAAGTTACCAGAGTGTTGTGCGAAAAGGTGATCATTCGAATTGATAACAAATCGGCAATTGCCCTCACAAAGAATTCGGTGTTTCACGGTAGAAGAAAACACATTCATACACGGTATCACTTCATACGTGAATATGTTGAAAACGGCCAAATTGAAGTTGAGCACATTCTTGGGAATCAGCAGAAGGCGGATATTTTAACAAACGCACTTAGTAGGGTCAAGTTCAAAGAGATGAGAAACCTCATTGGCATTCAAGACCTGGAGCAAATCGATTTCAAGCTAAAGGGGGAGATTGTTGAACTAAGCTTCAAAGAAGCTTGAGAAACAAGACTTCCTAATCCTACCAAGTTATGGATACCTAAAGTGATTAGGATTAGAGGATACCTTTAGGAGTTATCTAATGTATTCTCTGATAGGATTAGGAGTTCTGATTGTTGGCTATATAAGGAGATGTCAAGTTGTGACATAAATTATTAGAGATTGAGAGTTTAAGGTTTTGAGTTATTTTCCTTAAGCTAATAAGAGAGTTATTCTTATTGATCTTTGAGTTCTTTGAGTTCTTTAGTTCTTGTTACAAAACAATAACATCGGCATCAAAGTTCTCAGCCATATAGAAGTCCCCTCCTCTGATTCCACATCCAAAGAACTTTCTGGTCGGGTTTCAGACACAACATATCCACAAATTCCTTTGTTATCTCTATATCAAAGGTCATAATAAGAGAACAAAGTATCATAAGCAGAAGAAAAGATAGCTTCACTTGATTCACTTGCTTCATAAATTCACTTGATTCACTTGATCGAAACTGGAATCTTCAATCGAATTGGACTTAATCGTTTGCTTTTCGCCATCTTCATCCTCATCGATCTTCAGAGAGTTCACAATGGATCTGGCTAACCATGCCATTTTTCCTGGATCTCTCAGAAGCGTAATCTCAATCGCGATCTTAATCAAACACCATTGACGCCAGAAGGATAAAGAAGAGATAAGATTTAGAAATGATTGATTATAGAGAGAAACAATTGATTTATCGATGGCAGAGAAGAAAGAAAAAAATCAATTCAGAAATCTGCAAAGAAAGAGGTGAAAAAAACCGACAAAGAAGAAGAGAGATGTTTTTTGTCTATTTTTTATAAAAAAAATAATTATTTTGAACTTTAAAGTCTTTTCAAAAAACATCTTTAGGTGTGAATTTTTGAATTATTGTTTATAAGTAAAAGTGGATGTAAACTATTTTCAAAAAAAATTGTTTGATTTTGAATATAGTGGATATAATTTAGTTTTCATAAATTGATAATTGAATAATATAAATTTTTTAATGATTTTAGTTAATTTTATGTTTAATATTTTAATTTTGGTAAGAGACATTTAGAAATCACTAATTCAATAACAGGAAAGTTGATTTTGTTTTGTAAAATATGGAAAAATTACAAAACAACTTATTATATATTAAAAAAATTATAAAATTATAAAGAAAAAACAATTAGGATCTTAACAAAAAATTATATTTTTTTAAATTAAATATATATATTCTAAGACTATATCAAGATTCACAATTCAATAAATGTCATAAATCTTCTATAAATAGAAAATAGATCCAAATGAAATTTGAATATGAAATGCTATCAAATATATTTAGAGAAAATTACATAGGAAGGCACTTTGCCAAACCTTATTAATAAATTAAGGCACTTCACAATATGAAAGCACTTACATCAAGTAAAATGACAATTTTATCTTTTTTAATATTTTTAAATCTAATTACAAATCAATTCTACGTTCTTTTGTAAAACAAATCGGACTATCTTAACAACCTAACAATCATCTCTTTCGAATCCCTAACACCTGATTTTGCTATTCTCTCTTCTGTAATTCAAAACTTCTGATCAATTTCGATTCATCTTTATCGATTGTAAAATCACAAATCGCCCAATTCTTTTCACTTCTGCTTAACCACCAAAAACTTCTTACCCAGAACACCAAATCGAAGAAGAAGAAGAAACCAATTCATGTCCACGGTATCGCATCCACGACCTCATATCCACAGTATCGCATCCACGGTCTTATGTTCCGCATTCACGGTATCGCATCCATGATCTCATGTCCACAGTATCGCATCCACGCCTTATGTTCACGGTATTGCATCCACGCCTCATGTTTCACCAATTCTATGTACATATGGATGTGAATGGATGGATACATATCCATAGTTATAGTGTGGATAGCAAAACTTTGAAAAAGAACATCCACAACAAACATTTAAAGTGAATACAAATATGTTATATGTACATGTGGATGGAGGCGGATGGATACATAGCGTGGATGACAAAACTTTGAAAAAGGACGTCCACGACAAACATCTAAAGTGAAAGCAAATATGTTATTTGTACATGTTGATGAAAGCGAATGGATACATGTGTATAATTGTATTGTAGATAGCAAAACTTCGAAAAAGAACGTCCACGATAAACGTATAAAGTGGATGTAAATATAACATATGTATTTATGGATGGAAAGGATGGATGCTTATTCACAATTATATGATGGATGACAAAATTTCAAATTTTATAATCGATTTTCATTCATTTTTCATTAAAGATATAATCGACCATTCAAGTCCACATATACACTACAAAGTGCCTCATCCCTAGTAAATGTCTTATTTTGTAAGAAGTTTTGGCAAAATACCTTATTTCGTAAATCTCTCATATATTTAATATAGATAACTAATAGAAAACAAATTATTGCTAAAATTATTGAAAATTATTAAAATATACAATATAAATATATATTAGTAAATTTTTTTAAAAAAAAATTATGTGAATTAGTGATGGTTTTAATAATTTAAAGTTAATAACAAAAATTATAATTTAGACAAAATTAATAATATAAACCTGCGCTAACCTTATACCTAGGTTTTAATAAATCTGAAGGCTTTTTTTTTTTCAAAAAAAAGGAAAATCTCATCTAGTAATTAATTAATGACTGAGAAAAATGGAAAGTTAAAAAAACTTTTGTTGAGTTAATATACACAACCTTCCCATTTCTCTTTCTCCGTCAGCGCTGTCTTCCCTTCGTTATTAGTTTTCGCACTTGATCGCCTCCGTCGTTCGCTCCTCCCTTCCGGCATCGGATAATTGTCGGCAATTTCAATTTGATCATTAAATTAAATCGAATTTCTCCCACAAACTATTAATCCAATGGATGATTATTTGAGCGGCGAGGAGGAAGATTACTATTACTCCTCCGATCAGGAATCTCTCGACGGGCTTGATAACGAAGAATCCAATTTGCAACATGTTTCCTCCAGAGCCAATACCGCTAAGGTATGCACTTAATTCGCCCGATTGTGGTATATCTCCTTCTTAATCTTCTCCTTCTGTGTTAATTTTCGCCTTTCATTTGCAAAATTCTTGAGCTATTACGTGAATTTGGATCACTTAGTTCAAATCTCGGTTGAATGAAATCAGTTCTTGTATCACTGTTTCATCCCAATTTTCTCACTTTCTCGTGTTTACGATTATGAAACCTGGAATTTACCGGGCATATGGTATGTGAATCTTCTCTTAAGCTCAAAATTAGGGTTCTCCTTCTCTAAAGGATGTGGGAACTATACTGTAGAAATTGAGCTGAGTTACTAGCTGAGTTACTGAAATTTCATTTCTCAAATGCTTCGAATTTGATTGGCGTGACTGGCGTCACTACTTCAATTACAATAAGCTTTTCATGTTCACAAGTATGACATGACAAAGCCCTGAGCTTGCTTTTGCTAACTGTTTATCAGCAATTTTTGTAGGTCATTACGAAGGAATCCCTTCTGGCTGCACAGGTGAAAAGAGAAAAAAGATTCTCCAATGATTCTTAATTGATCATATGGTTTCAGTTTGAAGGCTTAAAACTTTGTTTTTATTATCAATGCAGAGGGAGGATTTGCGAAGAGTGATGGAGTTGCTATCGCTTAAGGAGCACCATGCTCGGACTCTTCTTATCCATTACCGATGGGACGTGGAGAAGTTGTTTGCTGTTCTTGTTGAGAAAGGGAGAGATAGCTTGTTCTCTGGCGCTGGTCTTACGATTCTTGATCATCAGCGTCGTGATTCTTCCTTCTCTCTTTCGTCGATGACGAGCTGTGATATCTGCGTAGAGGATGTGCCGGTTCATCAGACGACAAGAATGGACTGTGGCCATTGTTTCTGCAATAACTGTGAGTCCCATGTGTTTTTTTGGTTGTTGAGTTTATACAGTGCAACAGAAGCTTAGTTTTCTGAGTATATGTTCTCTTTGCTTTAAGGTTGGGCTGGGCATTTTACTGTAAAGATAAATGAAGGTCAGAGCAAAAGGATTAGATGCATGGCTTATAAATGCAATGCTATCTGCGATGAAGACGTTGTCAGGACTCTAGTTAGTAAAAGCCAACCAGATTTAGCCGAGAAGTTTGATCGTTTTCTCATTGAGTCGTACATAGAAGACAACAAAATGGTGAAGTGGTGCCCGAGCACTCCGCATTGCGGGAACGCGATACGTGTTGAGGACGACGAGCTCTGTGAGGTCGAGTGCTCCTGCGGCTTTCAGTTCTGTTTCAGCTGCTCGTACCAAGCTCACTCCCCTTGCTCCTGTTTGATGTGGGAGCTATGGAGGAAAAAATGCCACGACGAGTCCGAGACGGTTAACTGGATAACGGTTCACACAAAACCGTGTCCCAAATGTTACAAACCTGTCGAAAAGAATGGCGGATGCAACCTCGTGACTTGTATCTGTGGACAATCTTTCTGGTGAGAAATTGCTACCTTGTGGTTTGTGTAGTGAACGTGTTTCAGTTGGTGATGAGTCTCTTGTGTGGTTGTTACTTTGTGTGCAGTTGGTTATGTGGTGCAGCTACGGGAAAGGATCACACTTGGTCTAGAATCTCGGGTCATAGTTGTGGTAGGTACCAAGAAGACAAAGAGAAGCAGATGGAGAGAGCGAAAAGGGATCTTTACCGGTATATGCATTACCATAACCGTTACAAAGCACATATCGATTCCTCGAAGCTAGAGGATAAACTCAGCGATACCATCCTCGAGAAAGTGTCGATCTCGGAGAAGAGGCAGTTACAGCTCAAAGACTTCAGCTGGGTCACCAACGGACTCCACAGGCTATTCAGATCAAGACGAGTGCTTTCGTATTCGTACCCATTCGCGTTCTACATGTTTGGAGATGAGTTGTTCAAAGATGAGATGAGCTCAGAGGAGAGAGAGATAAAGCAAAACCTGTTCGAGGATCAGCAGCAGCAGCTTGAAGCTAACGTAGAGAAACTCTCAAAGTTCTTGGAAGAGCCATTTGATCAGTTCCCTGATGATAAAGTCATGCAGATAAGGATCCAAGTCATCAATTTGTCAGTCGCAGTCGATACCCTCTGCAAGAAAATGTTAGAACTTGTTCTTGATTACCTGAACAGATAATCAAAATAGTGCGAAAAAATGTATAAACATGTTTGTTTTTTTTTTTTTTTGCAGGTTTGAATGCATTGAAAACGACTTGCTGGGTTCTCTGCAACTTGGCATCCACAACATTGCTCCATACAAATCGAATGGGATCGAACGAGCATCGGACTTTTATAGTTCTAATGGTGACATCTGTCATCAACCTTCGAATTGTGGTAATGCTCTCTTTCGTCATTTGAAACTTTTGTTATATTATTCACAAAAAGCAAATTGTCTTATTAGAGTGTTACTAACTTCTTTTATAAGGATGGAACTCAGAAGAAACAACAAGTTGCTCGTCCAAGAAACGTCCAAGATTAGAAGGAAGTTACAGAAATAGCCAAACCACAACAACATTACTGGATTTAAACTTGCCTGCGGAAGTGATGGAGAGGAAATGAATTAATGATAACTCATCTATATCAAGAACACACCATTATTTTTTGTCTGAATGTACAGCTCTTAACCCGAATCTTGTCTACTTAATATCTATTTTTCTTTCACTAGCGTGAAACTCTTTCGAGTTCAGGCTGCTTACAGATTTTAAATCGGTTTCGGATTTAACATAGTAATCTTTTTGGAGTCTTATGTAAATTGCTTTGAAGTTGCCTTTGATCCAGGCTTCTCTCAATGCCTCAAGGTGTAAATTGTTTTAGCTCTTAATGAATCATTCCTAATTTATGTTTAAAACATATTTTTTTTACGCAAAGACATTATTTTTTCAAATAAATAATATTAACATGTTTCAATTGTCGTCGACGTATACATAGTATCTTTTTATTTATTATTTATTATGTAGAATGAAAGTTTTTTTTGTCATCTTTGTGTTAAAATCCAAAATTGGCTTCTACTTAGCAATTTCCCTTTTGTTCTTTTTCTTTTCCTAAATTGTTGAAATACAATTAAAAAAATGTTGAATTATTGTGGCCGTTGATTAAAACCGGGAAAGAAGCAGCAGAAAGAAATCTGAAAATCTGAAATCTGATGTATTAGCCAACCAGAATCACTCGACGACTCCAAATCAAACTTGTCTCTTCCCTTCACTAACTTACAAAAACCCTAACCCTAATTTTCTGTAGCCCCAGTTTTTCCTCGAGTCTTTTTCTCAATCGGTGAAGATGGAAGACGAAGAAGGGATCGGGTTAATTTTAGCCAGAGCCACCGAGCTGAGACTCAAGATCAGCGATTGTATCGATAGCTCCAGCACCGCCGTCAGCGAAGACGGTGGCGGCGAAAACGAGGGTTCTCCTCTGGGAGAAGGAAAGAAAGATGAGATTATTGGGAAACAAGAGAAGGATTTTGACTCAATCAGCTCTAGCGATGTAGAGGAGGAAGAAGCTGAGCGGCTTTTGCGTATACGTGATGCTCTTGAATCGCTCGAGTCTCAGCTTGCTGCTTTACAGGTTCGAAAACCCTAGATTTCACCTGCTTCTATGGTTTTATTTCATTTTCTTCTTACGCTATTGATCTATTTGTGATTGTTCTGTAGATTCTCCTGAAGATGTTTTCGTCAGTTTCTGTAGTTAAGAATTTAAAGCTTATGGCTTTTAGTGTAGCATTGAGCATACATAGTGTTAATTCTGTTGTTTCAATTGAAATTGAGTTTGAATTGCTTCGATTTTAGTTCGAAACTGATGATTGTAGTTATGAAAATCAAAACAGAGTTTCAACATTGAAAGTTTTAGCTATGCTTTTAGCTGAAATTGAGTCTGAATTGCTTCAATTTTAGTCGAGATTCTCTGAAATTCTATAAATCTGCTGTTGGTTTCATTGTTTTAATCCTCAGTTAATGTGGAAATGATTTCTGGTAAAAAGATCTCTCTCTCATGGTATTGGTTTTCTTGTAATAGTTGTAGTTATGAAAATGGATTTTCTAGCTTTTAGTGCAGCAATAAACATTCCAATACCGACAGCAGCTCCCCAAAAGAGATGGTGAATGAGGAAATGAATACCGAATGTTAATATTCTGTTGTTTCAATTGAAACTGAGTTTGAATTGCTTCGAGTTTAGTTTAAAATTGATGATTGTAGTGATGGAAATCAAAACAGAGTTTCAGCATTGAAAGTTTTAGCTCTGCTTTTAGCTGAAATGGAGTCTGAATTGCTTCAATTTTAGTCGAGATTCTCTAAAATTCTTCAAGTACGCTGTTGGTTTCAATGTTTTTGTCCTCAGTTAATGTGGAAAATGATTTCTGGTAATAAGATCTCTCTCTTGTAATAACCAGAATCTACGGCAAAGACAACAATACGAGAAGCAAGTAGCTCTCTCTGAGATTGATTACAGCAGGAAGATGCTTCTTGAGAAGCTCAATGAGTACAAAGGGAAAGAATTCGAAGTACTACGCGAAGCTTCGACTTTTGCCGGCGAAAGAGTCGATTACGAAAACGATCTTCTTCTTCCTCCTTACCCTGTTCATCCACCTCTCTCCCTCGGTTTAGATAACAATGGATACTTACCTCACTTACCGTCGAAGCAGATGAAATCAGACGCAAATGGGTTTGGTTCAGGACATGTGAGGAACGAGACTGAGGCGAAGAAAAGTCCCGATGGAGAATCTGGAGGCTCGAACCATGGAGTCATCCGCTTCTTAGGCTCTGTTGCAAAGATCATGCTTCCTATCATCGGTGTGATTTCTGTATTGTCTGCTTCTGGATATGGTCCTGAGATCAGGAAAAGAGGCGCGTCGTTGAAACTTCTCCGGTTTCTCCCGGAGAGAGTAGTCGGAGGGAAGAAAACGCCGAACCAATGCCCGCCGGGGAAAGTTCTGGTCTTTGAAGACGGTGAAGCACGGTGTCTTGTGAAGGAAAGAGTTGAAATACCCTTTGACTCTGTCGTTGCGAAACGCGATGTAACTTACGGATACGGTTGATTCTTCTCTGTAATCTTCATTTCCCTCCTGAATTGTGTGTAAAGTTTCAACCTTTTTATCTCTTTAGATGTGAAGCTACATAACTCCAAAAGTTTTGTTCTTGTTTGTGCTTATCAGCAAATAATCTTAGAAGAGAGAGAGAGAGAGAGAGATTATCCATTTGCAGTAGTATGTGTTCAAATGGATTCAATGTATCACAACTCTCACCACTTGTGTGTGGTAGGCAAATATATAAATTAGTAATTTAATGAGATAAAGCTTTTTTAATGAGTTTTGACCAACAATTGGTCAAAAAAGTGTAACCCATCCATTAGAATTTAGAAACTATGTTCCATTACAGTAAACTAGCACATGGTTTCAATTTTTTAACCAGACAACTTTATCTTGAACTTGATTAACAAGAACTGTCTCTTGGATAACACAAAAGGGTCATTATCAAAACCTATATATATACAGAACACAAATCCTAATTGGAGTAACAACACAGTTTCTTTTAAAGAAAATATTTGTCTATTAAATATCATTCAGGTTCTGAAATATATGGAGAGTGAAGGAAAGATTGTGTTTACAGAAGAGCAAGAGGCTCTTGTAGTGAAATCATGGGGTGTCATGAAGAAAAACTCAGCTGAATTGGGTCTCAAACTCTTCCTCAAGTAAGCCTTAATGATCTCATTGATTCTCTCTATCTGTATTTGAGATATGAACAAATTTTAAACTGTAGGATCTTTGAGATTGCACCAACAACTAAGAAGATGTTCTCTTTTCTAAGAGACTCACCGATTCCTGCTGAGAAAAACCCAAAGCTCAAGCCTCATGCCATGTCTGTTTTTGTCATGGTAACTTAATCAATTTTAAGAAACCTCAATACTTGATTTCTTGATTCTTTCTTTAATTTCTGTAACTAATGTTTTGGAGTTTTGGGTTGATCAGTGTTGTGAATCAGCAGTACAACTGAGAAAAACAGGGAAAGTTACAGTGAAAGAGACAACTTTGAAGAGACTTGGAGCCAATCATTCTAAATACGGCGTCGTTGATGAACACTTTGAGGTTAGCCTTAGCCATATCTTAAAAAATGTTATGTAGTAATAATTTTAATTCATTTTTTTTTTATAAACCAAAGTAACATGATAGAATTAATTTTCAGGTGACCAAGTATGCATTGTTGGAGACCATAAAGGAGGCTGTGCCGGAGATGTGGTCACCGGAGATGAAGGCTGCTTGGGGTCAAGCTTATGATCACCTTGTTGCCGCCATAAAAGCTGAAATGAAGTCTTTCCCTTAATATATATCAATATATAATAACCAAAAAATGTATACTTTGTAGTCAAATTTAAATATGAGTTGTCATGATTTGTCCAGTTTGGTTTGGTTTTGATAATAATAATACAGTATGAATTTTGAAGATCCACAAACTCGTAGCCCAAACCCACATTACAAAAAAATGTTAATCATTACATGTGGTCTTTCGATCATATATGAGTGAACGATTATTTTAATGTAATCTCTGTTACTTGCAACATGAGTTATTATAAACTTATTTATGGTTTCAGGGTTACTTTTGAACTTTTGGATATGTTTATGAAAGGATGATCTAATGTTTGGTACTTTAGCATGTTTTTTGAATGAAATTTTTTTTTGTTGACATATGTGCTGTCTAGTTATTATTATCAGTCAATCAGAGTTTGGATATAGTGAACAACTTACATGTGTGTGTTGCCTTTGTATATACAAGGAGACATTGAGAGAGAAGTTATGGTTATTATATGATTGTTGGTTAAAGAGAAAATTCTAGAGAAAAAGAGAGAGTCAAAACATTTTTTAAGACAAAAGAACTTGGAGGATTCAACCGGAAAGGCATTTGAACAATGACACAATTTCTGTATGTGGTCTCTTCTCCAATCTATTCGTTGATTTCTAGATCAGATCCAATCCATGTTCATGTCTAAATCGGGACTAAAATATGTGTTTGGTTAAAAGCTTCTGACTAAAACTCTTACAATGATGATCATTTACATTGGATGGAATTCCATTAAGACACATAATCTAAACTATTGAACAAAAGGTTATCTATCTTTGTTCTCTTTACTTGGACTAATCATACAAAGAGCAATTGTTGCTGATGAGATGGTCTTAAGTGCAAAATCGTACAAGCAGGAAGGTTATCGAGCTTTACGTGGGTTAACTATATTTCAAAGAGACTTCTTGTGAGGACCCGACTGACTATCACTAGACCGGCCCGAATTTCACCGAGTCATCTTTCGGCCAGAATACAAAACATACATATTTTAAATTTTTTTTTTAAATTTAAACAAGTTCGATTCATCAAAAGACATCCATTCTCATTGCATAATTATTCTAGAAACACTTAACAAAATTCAGATTCAATAACATAAACTAAACTTATTAGATTCGGTTTAACTCAGAAAGCACTAACACAAGTACTTAAACAGACACTCAAACTCAGAACATGAATCCCAAAACCCAATCCTAATCTACCCCTTTCCTTCACTGCCTTCCAGTCCGCCTTCAGAGCTACTCGCCCTGAACCTTATCCTTACATGCACACTCAAAAAGAGAGGCATAAGTACTTGATAAATATTTAGTGAATACGGTCATCCCGTAACACCTTAGCCAGTATCAGAAAACGCATCATACTATCAGTTTTTCAATTCACATTATCACTTAGCAAGCAAGTATAGAAAACAGTACGATCCTATGATCATCTCAACTACTTGTGAAGCCTCACAAAGCATCGGTTCTACTCCAAGCGAGAATCACACATCCCCTTGAGCTAGTAACTCGATCCGGACATTCACACAGCTAATTAGACACCATGTATTGACCACGGTTCACCCTTAACCATTCACAATCACATAAACATTGACCTTGCTAAGCAGAAACCATTAACTTACACAAGCAATCAATGAAAATCAGATAACCTAGCAATCAAACGATTCTAGATACAGAGCACAGTCACGCACTCACCTTAGACATGGAAACAAACGTTTCAGTCGAATAAATCTCGGTGATTTCTCGATCAGAAACTAAGATAGTCGGACACACTTGCGATTTCTCGGCTATCGCTCAGACTGGTCTTGCAAAATCTCAACACCTCTCGGCTATCTCTCTTCCCGTGCATTTTTTTCTCGGGCAAGAATCTGTATTCCCTCGGAAACAGTACAATTCAGATCGATCAGTCCAGTGTTACTCGACAGAAACTCAACAAAAATCAGAATAGCTGAACACTTACCAGATTCTCTCGGACGAATCAAAGTGTTCTCGGATATCTCACGATCCACTCAGAAATCCTCGGATAAACTCGGTGATTCCTCCAGAAAACCCCCAAATCAGAGCGAATGGTCGAATCAGATTGACAGAAACACAGACAGAACACTTGATCTCTCGGTGATAGTCGGAATCGTCGGCGAAACTTCGATCTCTCTCGGCTAACTCTTGGGATAATCAGAATCTCTCGGATAATCTCTCGACTAATCTCTCTCTCTCTCTCTCTCTCTCTCTCTCACGCTCTTTTGCTCTCAAAAAGTGCGGCTCCCCCGAGAAAAGTCAGAGAAATCCACTTTTATACTCGTAAAACCTAGATACCCCGGTTATAGCCGGCGTCTCTCGGTTCCAGTCAGGTTTATTCTGGTTAGCTTTAAGTTCTCTCGGCTATCGCCTAAACCACTCGACCATCCACACGAGAAATTAGTTTTCATCCGACGAAACTCTCAGCCCACGAGCCCAGCCCATTGTTACTCGGCTAAAACCAAACTGCCTCGGCTATTTTTCTTTTCCCTCGGACATAGTCCACTTTCTCTCAGACAGAACCATTTTTCTCTCGGATATGGTCCGTCCTGCTCGGCCAGCCCGGCCATCCTTCGACTATTTCCCAGTCATCCATCGACTATAGTCTGAACCTCCCATCCATACGGATTTTCCCCTTGACTGAACTCACATTCCTTCAGACAACCTCCTGTCCGGCTCGATCATTCCAGATTTTCTCGGATACGGATGCTACAACTCTCCCCCCTTGGTTTGGATTCGTCCTCGAATCCGGTTCTTCTTCCTGAAGTTTCTCAAACCATTTCGGAAACCTTGTACTTATTTTAGACTCTACTTCCCAAGTAGTTTGCTCATCCCCATTACAGTCCCAGACAACTCGGATCATCTTGATCCTCATACCACGCCTAAGCTTTTCTTTCCGATCAACCACTCGGATCGGTCTACCTTTCACGGTCAGATCCTCTTGCAATTCCGAAGGTGGTTCAGATATCACAGTCTCACGTTCGGTTATGTGCTTTCTCAGCTGCGACACGTGAAACACATTGTGGTAATGATATGATCATGGAAGACATTGGTGAGCTTACGGCCGAGGAAGAACAAGATCTAAGCAAGCATGAAGCTGATGATGTTCTAGAGGTTCAAGAAGGTTCCATGACCCGTTCAAAGGCTAAGGCATTTCATAATGCCTTAGAAGTATTGCTTAGTCGGTCCATTCATGAAGCATATGATAATAAATAGGCTATAAATACTACTTTGGTATGCATAATAGCCGATGACTAGTTAAAGGGGTTTGTAGAAGCATTTTGTGCTCTTTTTCCCTTAGTGAGTTTTGTCCCATTGGGTTTTCTCACTAAGGTTTTTAATGAGGCAAGTGTTTGTACAATATCATTGCCCATTAACTTGTCATTTGTCCAAGCCCACTTCTTTCTACCATTTGTGGCTTGGAGTGTCTAGGTTCATTTTCTTTCCTTAGTTGTTTTCTTAGTCTTGTATTTTGTGTAATTTGAACCGAGTCATGCATGATTAGTCAAGGGGGTTTGTCCCAAGACTAACTTATTGCTTTCTTGTTGTCCGTTCTCCTCCCTCTCTCTTCTTTCTCCTTATAACCGTGTGTTTGGTTGTATTTGGTTTTTCATCTATCTTTTTAATAAAAATCGCTTTGAGAGTAGATCAACCTCTCTTGGTGTGTAATATCCACGAGAAACCCTACTTAAAATCATAGGTGTGTCATATTCTTTGTGTTCTAGTAGTTTGTATCAAGAGCCATCCACACCTCTTGCTACATTCCATCCTCACTCTTCCCCCTTTGCCATCACATACGGTTCATTTCTTATCAAAACGATCAAAACCTCTCATCATCACGGATCAGTACGTTCATCACTTGGTTTGAAAGGTCAAGATCATAAGAGGGATCATATCAAGTGGTATCAGAGCAAACCTTCAAAGCTAAGTGTTCTGATCCGATCTGTTTCATTATTTTGTCGATTTAACTTTTGTCTCTTCATCTACTCCCGAAAACAATTTTAAAAACTTTGTTCATCACGGATCTAGTCATTAGTATTTCGCAAAATATTTTTAAAAATAGTTTAGAATTTTTATAAATTCTAAATCTATCAAAAACTATTTACTGCGATTTGTTCCTTAATTTTCAAAAACCATTGCCGGAGATGAAGATGATCCGGAGAGTCAGATGGGAAGAAGCCAGAGAATATTGATTGAGGCCCTCACAACCGAGTTAAAGAAGATGTTACACTCGGAGGTGGAAAAGATCAGACAGGACTTTGAGCAAAGGGAACCGGTCAATAAGCGTCCAGGAAAAGAGACTATGAGAGAAAATGTTCAAGAGGATCAGGCCAGCAGACATCAGACAGATCAGTATTACAAGAGCAGTGGTTCTTCAAGGAGTGGTCGGAGAAGTTCTAGACAGGGCAGAGATAGAGCACAAGACAACTTGGCCGGGCTAAAATTGAAGATTCCCTCCTTCCATGGCAAGTGTGATCCGGATGCTTACCTTGAATGGGAGAAGAATATAGAACTTGTTTTCAACGTCCAGCACTATACAGAAGAGAACTGAGTTAAGGTGGCAGCAACAGAATTCTATGATTATGCCTTGAGTTGGTGGGATCAGCTTATCACAACTAGGAGGTGCAAACAAGAGTATCCGGTTACTACATAGAATGAAATGAGAAACTTGATGAGGAAGCGATTTGTGCCGAGCCATTACCACTGGGAACTTCATCAGAGGCTTAGGAGGTTGACACAAGGCAATGGAGACACTCATGATTAGGGCGGACATCTTGGAGAATAGGGAAGCTACGATGGCTAGGTTCCTCAGAGGACTTAACCGCGAGATTCAGGACCGCCTAGAGACACAACACTATGTTGACCTGGAAGAAATGCTTCATAAAGCAGTGTTGTTTGAGCAGCAAGTTAAAAGAAAAGGGTCTTACCGTTCGGGTCCTGGTACCGGACCAAACAGCCGAGCAGCTTACCCGCGGGACGACAAGAGCACGTACCGGACAGCCTATCCGCAGGACGATAAGATTCACCCGAAGGACAGTAAGCCGTTCACCCAAAGGACCGAAGCAACATCTCTGCATGGAAAACCTAAGGAAACCAGTACTAAGGCCCGTGACGTGAAGTGCTTCAAATGCCAAGGCCGAGGACACTATGCCAACGAGTGTATCAACAAACGTGTGATGATCTTGCTTGACAATGGCGATATGGAATCAAAAGATGAGCAGTTAGAGGAAACTGAGGAGGAGCACGAGTTGTTACCAGTTCAGGGGGAGTTACTCATAGCTAGAAGGACGTTAACCTTGCAAAGCAAACCAGAGGAACAAGATCAGCGTGAAAACCTTTTCCACACTCGTTGCTTGGTGCAAGGGAAAGTTTGTAGTCTGATCATAGACGGCGGGAGTTGTGCTAATGTTGCGAGTGATATCATGGTCAAGAAGTTGGGATTGCAAGTTACTCCTCATCCGAGTCCTTATAAGTTGCATTGGCTGAATGAGAAAGGAAAGATGAAGGTTACTGAGCAAGTTTTAGTTCCTTTGGCCATTGGAGAATACAAGGATGAGATACTATGTTATGTGCTACATATGGAAGCAAGCCACATTCTTTTGGGCAGACCGTGGCAATCTGACAGATGTGTAATGCATGATGGCTTCTCAAACCGTCACTCCTTTGAGTTTAAGGGTAAGAAAAACGTTTTGGTTCCCATGACTCCTCAAGAAATCTACACTAATCAGAAACAAACTCTAAGGTCAGCCAAACATTTGAATTTCTTTGCTAAAGCCGGAGAGGTTAAGAAAGCTTTTCATTCTAAGTCTCCTATGCTTTTGTTTATTTTTAAAGAAACACTAACCACCATTTCTGATCTTACATCGGTATATCCGAGTGAAATACAAGCTCTTTTACAGGAGTTTGAGGACGTCTTCCCTACTGAAACTCCCATTGGACTACACCAAATAGATTTCACTCCAGGAGCATCCTTGCCAAACCGTCCCGCATACCGTACCAATCCCGTAGAGACCAAGGAACTACAGAAACAAGTGGATGAACTGATGGCCAAGGGTCATATCCGTGAAAGCATGAGCCCTTGTGCAGTTCCAGTGCTTCTAGCTCCCAAGAAAGACGGTAGCTGGCGGATGTGTGTTGACTGCCGTGCAATCAACAATATCACGGTGAAGTATCGCTATCCCATTCCTAGATTAGATGACATGTTAGACGAGTTGCATGGTTCTAACATTTTTTCTAAAATTGATTTAAAAAGTGGTTACCACCAGATTAGAATGAAAGAAGGGGATGAGTGGAAAACCGCATTCAAAACCAAGCATGGTTTATATGAATGGCTGGTTATGCCATTCAGATTATCTAATGCCCCTAGCACTTTTATGCGTTTGATGAATCATGTTCTTAGGGCGTATATAGGCATCTTTGTGGTAGTTTATTTTGATGATATTCTTGTTTATAGAAAAGGCCTAGAAGAGCATGTAGAACACATTAGATTAGTACTTGATTTGCTCAGAAAAGAAAAGCTATACGCTAACCTTAAGAAGTGTACTTTTTGCACTTCTAGTCTTGTGTTTCTTGGTTTTGTAGTGAGCTCAGAAGGAGTTAAAGTGGACAAGGAAAAGGTGAAGGCCATCCGTGACTGGCCAAATCCTAAGACCGTGGGAGAAGTGAGAAGCTTCCATGGGTTGGCTAGATTCTATAGAAGATTTGTAAAGGATTTTAGCACAATAGCAGCTCCACTCACCGAGATCATTAAGAAGGACGTTGGGTTTAAGTGGGAAACGGCTCAAGAGGAGGCTTTTCAAAGCCTGAAAGAGAAGCTTACTCACGCCCCTGTCCTTATTTTACCTAATTTTTTGAAAACTTTTGAGATTGAGTGTGATGCATCAGGGATAGGGATTGGAGCAGTTCTGATGCAAGAGAAGCAACCAATAGCTTACTTCAGTGAAAAACTTGGTGGTGCAATGCTCAACTACCCAACGTACGATAAGGAGCTATATGCTTTGGTAAGAGCACCACAAATATGGCAGCACTACCTCTGGCCTAAGGAATTTGTCATTCACACCGATCATGAGTCCTTAAAACATCTCAAAGGTCAGCAAAAGTTAAACAAAAGACATGCAAGGTGGGTTGAGTTTATAGAAACATTTCCCTACGTCGTAAAGTATAAACAAGGTAAGGAAAATGTGGTGGCTGATGCTTTATCTAGAAGCTACACATTGCTTTCTACTTTAGAAGCTAAGTTGGTAGGATTTGAACAGCTTAAAGAGCTGTACAAAGTTGATGCTGATTTTTCAGATATTTTTATTGCTTGCTCTAAATCTCCTTCGAGTAAATTTTTTATACAAGATGGGTTTCTCTTCTTTTAGAACCGCCTTTGTGTGCCTAATTGTTCTATGAGGGACTTGTTTATCAGGGAAGCACATGGTGGTGGGTTGATGGGTCACTTTGGCATAGCCAAGACCTTAGAAGTAATGAAAGATCATTTTTATTGGCCACATATGAGACGTGACGTTGAGAGAGTGTCGGAAGGTGCAACACATGCAAGCAAGCCAAATCCAAAACACAACATCACGGTTTGTACTCACCTTTGCCCATACCATCTCATCAGTGGCATGACATATCCATAGACTTTGTTTTAGGTTTTCCTAGAACAAAGACTGGTAAGGATTCTATCTTTGTAGTTGTAGATACATTCTCTAAGATGTCTCATTTTATTGCATGTCCTAAGACTGATGATGCTGTGCACATTGCCAATCTCTTCTTTAAAGAAATAGTTCGCATTCATGGTATGCCTAAGTCCATTGTGTCGGATAGAGACACTAAGTTCCTTAGTTAATTTTGGAAAACTTTATGGTCTAAACTAGGAACTAAGCTAATGTTTTCCACCACTTGTCATCCGCAAATTGACGGTCAGACTGAGGTTGAGAATAGGACTTTAGGAACATTGTTGAGAGCATCGATTAAAAAGAACCTTAAGTCTTAGGAAGATTGTTTACCTCATGTAGAATTTGCATACAACCATACCGTGCATTATGCTTCTAAATACTCACCTTTTCAAATTATTTATGGGTTCAATCCCACTTCTCCTTTGGATTTGATGCATTTACCTTTGAGTGAAAGGTTGAGAATGGATGGAAAGAAAAAGGCCAAGGTAATAAAGCTTATACACTCGGATGCTAAGAAGAACTTGGAAGAGAAAACCAAGCTTTATGCCAAACATGCGAATAAAGGACGGAGCAAAATGATCTTTAAAGCTGGTGATCAAGTGTGGGTTCATTTGAGAAAGGAACGTTTCCCAGCCGAAAGAAAATCCAAGTTGATGCCAAGGATTGATGGTCCTTTCACCGTCACAAGGAGGATCAATGACAACGCCTATCAACTTGACCTCCAAGGTAAGTATTCTATAAGATCTAGTTCTAATGTTACTGACTTAATTCTCTATGTTGCAGATGAGTTAGATTTGAGGTCAAATCCTTTTCAAGAAGGAGGGGATGATATGATCATGGAAGACATTGGTGAGCTTACGGCCGAGGAAGAACAAGATCTAAGCAAGCATGAAGCTGATGACGTTCTAGAGGTTCAAAAAGGTCCCATGACCCGTTCAAAGGCTAAGGCATTTTATAATGCATTAGAAGTATTGCTTAGTCGGTCCATTCATGAAGCATATGATAATAAAGAGGCTATAAATACTGCTTTGGTATGCATAATAGCCGATGACTAGTTAAGGGGTTTGTAGAAGCATTTTGTGCTCTTTTTCCCTTAGTGAGTTTTGTCCCATTGGGTTTTCTCACTAAGGTTTTTAACGAGCCAAGTGTTTCTACAACATCATTGCCCATTAACTTGTCATTTGTCCAAGCCCACTTCTTTCTACCATCCGTGGCTTGGAGTGTCTAGGTTCATTTTCTTTTCTTAGTTGTTTTCTTAGTCTTGTATTTTGTGTAAGTTTGAACCGAGTCATGCATGGTTAGTCAAGGGGGTTTGTCCCAAGACTATCTTATTGCTTTCTTGTTGTCCATTCTCCTCCCTCTCTCTTCTTTCTCCTTAAAACCGTGTGTTTGGTTGTATTTGGTTTTTCATCTATCTTTTTAATAAAAATCTCTTTGATCGTAGATCAACCTCTCTTGGTGTGTAATATCTACGAGAAACCCTACTTAGAATCATAGGTGTGTCATATCCTTTGTGTTCTAGTAGTTTGTATCAAGAGCCATCCGCAGCTCTTGCTACATTCCATCCTCACTCTTCCCCCTTTGCCATCACATACGGTTCATTTCTTATCAAAACGATCAAAACCTCTCATCATCACGGATCAGTACGTTCATTACTTGGTTTGAAAGGTCAAGATCATAAGAGGGATCATATCAGGTAAGCACTCATTTCCGGCCGTAAGTCCAACTTATATGCCACTGGTCCAATCCTTTCCAGAATCCGGTACGGTCCCATGTACCTCAGACTCAATTTAGCATCAAACGATCCTCGGCTTTTCCCCTTGTAAGTCATAGCCTTTAGATAAACCAGATCGCCCACATTGAACTCTAAGTCCTTATGGCGCTTATCAGCATAACTCTTTTGTTGGACTTGAGCCTCTTTCAGCTTAACCTTCAAAAACTTGATCTTTTCAGTAGTCTCTTCGACTATAGCAGATCCTAACTCACCCCACTCCCCCACTTGGGTCCAACATAGCGGTGTCCTACACGACCTTCCGTACAACGCCTCATACGGAGATATCTCAATGCTCCTATGGTAACTGTTGTTATACGTGAACTCAGCCAACGGTAGATAACTTTCCCAGTTACCACCCCAGTCTAGTACACATGCTCTCAGCATGTCCTCTAACGTCCTGATGGTCCTTTCAGACTAACCATCCGTTTGCAGATGATATGCAGTACTCATATGCACTTTCGTCCCAAACTCTTTCTGAATCTCTTTCCAGAATCATGAAGTAAACTTCGGATCACGATCAGACACAATGCTCGCAGGCACTCCATGAAGCTTGACGATCTCATCGACATACATCTCCACCAGTCTAGCCACTCCATCCGTTTTTCTCATAGACAAGAAGTGAGCAGACTTGGTCAGCCTATCAACAATGACCCAAATCGCATCATGCTTCTTCAAAGATCTCGGTAAGCTCAACACAAAATCCATTGTGATCATATCCCATTTCCATTCCGGTATTGGTAATGTTTGTAACAAACCACTTGGAACTTGATTCTCAGCCTTAACCAACTGACATGTCGGACAGCTAACCACCCACTTGAGTACATCCCGCTTCATCCCGACCCAATGATAATACCGTTTCAGATCCTGGTACATCTAGGTCATTCCCGGATGCACAGAAAACCTCGACTGATGTGCTTCCCTCAGAATTTTCTCCCTTAACTCTTTCACGTCAGGAACACACACTCTGCCATTCACAACAATCGTCCCATTGTTGGAAGTTTGATACTCGGTCTTGTCACTTTGTGACACCTTATTCATATTCTCATCCTCCTCTTCAGCCAAACGAATCCTTGTTAACAAGTCAGCTTGATCCGCAGCTCCCAAACCCAACGGTTCGAGTTCCTCAAACAAAACGTTTAACCTTAGCGTCCTTAGGAGATTCACAAATCCTTCCACATCCTTGGCAGAAGATACACTAGCCCTCCTCCGGCTTAATGCATCAGCAACGAGATTAGCCTTTCCCGGATGATACGCTATCTCTAAGTTGTAGTCAGCGACTAACTCCATCCATCTCCGTTGCCTCAAATTCAACTCAGGTTGAGTGAAGATGTACTTCAAAATCTTATGATCGGTAAACACCTTAACTTTCCCACCATACAAGTAAGATCGCCATATCTTTAACGCAAAGACTACAGCTCCCATCTCCAAGTTATGCGTAGGGTAGTTCGCCTCATGCTTCCTTACCTGCCTTGACGCATATGCAATCACATTCCCATGCTGCATTAGGACACAACCTAGTCCTTTTCCAGAAGCGTCCGTGTACACCACATACAGTTCATCCAGCTCAGGTAAAGCCAACACCTGTGCACTTGTAAGCATCTCCTTCAGCTTTAGGAAACAGTCCTCACACTCAGCCGTCCAAACGAACTCAAGATCCTTACCAGTCCGACGTGTCATTGACTGAGCCATACTTGCAAAGCCTTTCACAAAACGCCTATAATAGCCAGCCAATCCCAGAAAACTTCTTATCTCAGACGTATTCTCATGTCTTGGCCAATCCACAATAGCCTTAATCTTTTCAGGATCCACAAACACTCCCTTGTCCGATACAATGTGACCCAACAACCCAATATGCCGTTGCCAGAAGCTACACTTACTCAACTTAGCAAATAACTTCTGTTCCCACAACTTTTCTAGAACAATCCGCAAATGCTTCTCATGCTCTTCCGGACTCTTTGAGTACACCAAGATATCGTCTATGAAAATAATCACAAACTCATCTAAGTACTCCCTGAACACGCCATTCATCAACTTCATGAATGCAGCAGGCGCATTCGTCAAACCAAACGGCATGACCACAAACTCGTAATGACCATACCTTGTCCTAAAGGCAGTCTTCCGAACGTCCGATTCGTCTATTGGTATTTGGTGGTACCCTGAAGCCAAATTAATCTTCGAGAACCAAGTAGCACCTCTGAGCTGGTCCAACAACTCATATATCCTTGGAAGTGGATACTTGTTCTTTACAGTTACACGGTTCAACCCTCGGTAGTCGATGCAAAGCCTGAAACTTCCATCCTTCTTCTTTACAAACAGAACAGGTGCGCCCCATGATGAACTGCTTGGCCTTACAAAACCTTTGTCCAAAATTTCAGCCAGTTGCTTCTTCTGTTCAGCCATCTCGGCCGGTGCCATTTGATACGGTGCTTTAGATATCAGAGCTGTCCCCGGTTCAAGTTCAATCGTGAACGGATCTGAACGAGCCGGTGGCATTCCAGTCAAAGCTTGGAAAACGTCCTCAAACTCTTGTACCATTGGAATCTCTCCTAACCCCACATCCGGTCCAACCTCATCTATATATATTGTCGCTAGGTATGCCTTACACCCTTTCTCTATCAAACGCTCTGCTTGTATTGCTGACACAACCAAGCTACCAGAAGTCGGTCTTATTCCTTGATACACCAGAACCTTGCCATCTCTTTCGAACCTCACCCTTCCACGTTTGCAATCCAGATGCACCTTGTACTTACTTAGCCAATCCATCCCGAGGATGACATCATAAGACTTAACATTGCAGATCACCAAATCTGCTGGCATATCAACTTCGCCAATCCAGATAGAAATGTTTTTAACCATTCCTAGTGAGAACATCATTTGGCCTCCAGCCGCCCTCACTAAACCGAAATCCTCACCGGCTTCCTTATGGAATTCTCCCTTTCCAATCATCTTGGATTCACAAAACAATGACTCGCTCCAGAGTCAAACAGGACATGGGTCTCTACTTCACCCATTAATAAGGTCCTTACACATTCAACCCCTAAAATGCTAAGACACTTAACAGAACACGCAGACACAGACAACAGACAGAACTCAGGAAACTGTAAATACTAAAACTCACCAGTGATCGGTCGAGAAGCGCTCGGATCTCCACTCCTGTCTGCGGTTTCTGCGTACACTCTCGGCATGATGGCCTGCCTCTTGGCCGCCGGTGCCAGTGCATCCCCTGCATGCTTAGCTTGAGAAGCCGCTTGCCCAGCTGCCCCTGACCTCGGACAATCACGCTTGTAATGTCCCGGTTCTCCACAACCGTAACACACAACAAAGACACTATCTCCATCCGACACTCTCACCATCCTTGTGTCTGGCTCAGGACAATCCCGCACTTGATGCTCCCGGCTTCCATAACGGTGACAAGCCCCAGCTGAACGCCTACAAACACCTACATGCACCTTCCCGCATGATCAGCACACGCTGCGGTTCCCACTAGCCTTGGCCAGAACATTCCTCCCAAACCTGCGGTTCTGTCCTCCAGACGATTGACCACTCTTGGCCACGGAAACCACAGTACTCGCCTTTGAGAAAGCTTCCTCTGCTTGTCCAGATTCCAACAGTGCTGCTTTCTCCACAAGCTCAGTGACTGTCGCAAAGTCACGCACCAGACAACCGTTCCTCAGCTCAAACCTTAGTCCACTCATGAACATTCGGATCAACTTATCCTCAGTATCGTAGTCACGTCCCACGTACTTACGTAACTGGTTGAACTCGGTCTCATACTGCCTAACCGTCTTGGTCCCTTGGCGCAGATACAGAAACTCAGCTTCCAACTGATTGTAAGCTTCCTGCAGCAAGTACTTACTCTGAAACATTGCATAGAACGTCTCATACGAACAGTTCGGATTCACCAAACGCCTGGTGATTCCCTTCCACCAGATGTGTGCAGTACCCTCCAAGTAATGCACAGCTATGTTCTTCTTGTAACCCTCATGACAGCGGATAGACTCGAAGTTCTGCTCCAGTCTCATCCTCCACTCATCAGCCTCAATAGGCGCAGAAGCTCTAGCAAAAAACTTGGTTCCTAGCCTCCCCATATGATCCAGAACCTTGAGGTAAGACGGAATCACCACACCTTGATCCGCCTCCCCAGCTCCATTGGCAACTGCCGGTTCCACCACTTGTGGTGCCACTGCCGGTGCCACTACCGGCGCAGGCGCAACCACTGGTAAACGCTCCAACACTTGAGCCAACAGCCCCAAAACAGCCTCCAACCCAACCGGTTGTGCTCCCGCAGCATTTCCTGCCACGTTTCCAGCATTGGCCGCAGCCACATTAGCAGCAGCAGCCGCCACATTCGCAGCATTCCCAGTCGCATTCATCTGCTGGTCCACGACCACATTTTCAGTTCCAGAAACTCTCTGTGTTCTCAGCACCATTCACTTGTGCTCTTGCAGTTCTTTTTCTCGGAGCCATCTGCTAAACAAACAAACCGGTTAGCCTGAAGCTAACCCCATATAAGAGTTTACACTCTACAGAAAAACAGACTGCGAGACCTGGCAGTGAAAAGGTGGATAGACTCTAACCCCAACTATGCAAATGAACTGTCCTAGAATCGACCATGCTCTAATACCAACTTGTGAGGACCTGACCGTCTATCACTAGACCGGCCCGAACCTCACCGAGTCTTCTCTCGGCCGGAATATAAAAACATGCATATTATAAAAACTTTTCTTAAACTTAAACTAGTTCGATTCATCAATAGACATCCATTCTCATTGCATAATTATTTCAGAAACACTTAACAGAATTCGGATTCAATAACATAAACTAAACTTTATAGATTCGGTTTAACTCAGAGAGCACTAACACAAGTACCTAAACAGACACTTAAACTCAGAACATGAATCCCAAAACCCAATCCTAATCCACCCATTTCCTTCACTGCCTTCCAGTCCGCTTTCAGAGCTACTCGCCCTGGACCTTATCCTTACCTGCACACTAAAAAAGAGAGGCGTAAATATTTGATAAATACTTAGTGAATACGGTCATCCCGTAACACCTTAGCCAATATCAGAAAATGCATCATACTATCAGTTATACAATTCACATTATCACTTAGCAAGCAAGTACAGAAAATAGTACGGTCCTATGATCATCTCAACTACTTGTGAAGCCTCCCAAAGCATCGGTTCTACTCCAAGCGAGAATCACACATCCCCTTGAGCTAGTAACTCGATCCGGACATTCACACAGCGAGTTATACACCATGTATTGACCACGATTCACTCTTAACCATTCACAAGCACAGAAACATTGACCTTGCTAAGCAGAAACCACTAACCTACACAAGCAATCAATGAAAATCAGAAAACCTAGCAATCAAACGATTCTAGATACAGACCACAGTCACACACTCACCTTAGAAACATAAACAAAAGTTTCAGTGGAATGAATCTCGGTGATTTCTCGATCAGAAACTGAGATGGTCGGACACACTTGCGATTTCTCGGCTATCACTCAGACTGGTCCGGCAAAATCTCAACACCTCTCGGCTATCTCTCAACCCGTGCACTTTTTCTCGGGCAAGAATCTGTACTCCCTCGGAAACAGTACAATTCAGATCAATCAGTCCAGTGTTACTCGACGAAAACTCAACAGAAATCAGAATAGCCGAACACTTACCAGATTCTCTCGGACGAATTGAAGTATTCTCGGATATCTCACGATCCGCTCAGAAATCCTCGGATAAACTCGTTGATTCCTCCAGAAAATCCCCAAATCAGAGCGAATGGTCGGATCAGATTGACAGAAACACGGACAGAACACTCGATTTCTCGGTGATAGTCGGAATCGCCGGCGAAACTTCGATCTCTCTCGGCTAACTCTCGGGATAATCAGAATCTCTCGGATAATCTCTCTCTCTCGCTCTTTTGCTCTCAGAAAGTGCGGCTCCCCTGAGAAAAGTCAGAGAAATCCACTTTTATACTCGCAAAACCTAGATAACCTGGTTATAACCGGCGTCTCTCGGTTGCAGTCAAGTTTATCCTAATTAGCTTTAAGTTCTCTCGGCTATCGCCTAAACCGCTCGACCATCCACAAGAGAAATTAGTTTTCATCCGACCAAACTCTCAGCCCACGGGCCAGCCCATTGTTACTCGGCTAAAACCAAACCGCCTCGTTTATTTTCCTTTTCCCTCGGACATAGTCCACTTTCTCTCGGACAGAAACATTTTTCTCTCGGATATGGTCCGTCCTGCTCAGCCAGCCTGGCCATCCATCGACTATAGTCTGAACCTCCCATCCATATGGATTTTTCCCTTGACTGAACTCACATTCCATCGGACAACCTCCTGTCCGGCTCGATCATTCCAGATTTTCTCGGATACGGATGCTACACTTCTCTTCTAAATCTTTCCTTGCTTTCTCCCTATAAAGATGTTTAATGACTGAAATTATCCGCGAACGAAGATGCATTTAACCAATTGAATGGCTTGTATGATCAGGTTGAAAGTATACTACCCATTCTTTTTTTTTATTGTCAAACATTTTTTTCTATAATTAAACTGAGTTTACTAAAAGAAGTTGAGAACTCCATGCCAAAGAGTTCGAGTCACAGCCGTTAGAAGCTAATATATAATAGAAGTATAAATAATGTAAACATAAAATAGGAGATTACAATCATAGATAGTAACCGAAAACACCTCCAACAGAGCTAGTTTTTCAGCCAACAAAGGCAAATAAAACTATAAATTTGTACTGCCATGGAGGCTGAGCGTTTGAAAATGTTCTTCATAAAGGAGAAATGTGAGGTTGGAGATATGTGCGTAAATTGGTAATACTCCAAAATCTAAGTCGACAACATCTGACGAATTCCTACTAACGACGAGCAGATTTGATAATATGCTCTTAATAATTTTGGGCTGAGAAAAATCCAAAAACTTATAATATTTACCAAATCCATTAAATTGCAATTTGGTTGGTCCATCTCAAAGTCCAAAACATGGATATAGGCCAAGCCCAACACAGAAAAAGAGCCAAATGTGATGGTTGGTTCTCCAATGATGCAATGGTAGTCGACCGAAGACTCGCCAAAGGAAGCACCTTCGTTAAAGAAAGGGAAACTCAAGTAGACAGAATAGATGGAGCTCATGTTAATATGAACTTCCGAGTAGCTCATCAAACCGGCGAGTCATAACAGATGAGAGACAGAATAGATGGAACTTCTTTGGAGATAAATTGGATCCTTGGCATTGTAAAATTATATTCATTCATCAATAATTTCAAACATTCAAAAAAATTATATTCAGTCATCAATAATTTGAAATATTACAATAGCTTTAATATTATTTGACAAACAGGTTTAATAAAAAAAAGTTGATGTGTGGCAACTAGAAGAAAAATTAGTGTAAATTAATGATGATCTGGAAATGTGACATTACAATTTTTCTAAAATAAACAAAATATTTTTATAGGTTAAGTTAAAACTAAATAAATCTCATTTTTAAATAATAATAAAAAGTTTATGTCATATGTGAATGCATTCTCATTATATAGCAAGAATTCAAAATTATAAATGAAACAAAAAAAATAAACAAATAGAAAAATAAATTATAAATATCCTCCCATCAAATTTGTTTTTATAATACTGTATATATGAATAAGAAGTAGAAGTAAAAGTAAAAATGAATCTTTATGATTTTGATTTTCTGTAAAAATCGCAGGCTATATTTTTGGTTTAAAGTATCTCCAGCCCACCTTTATTTTAAATCTTCTAATTTAGAAAAAAATAGATATGTTTGTTTTTCCTCCATGACTCGAGGAAAAAATAACAATATTTTTTTTTCCTGTAAAATAGAAATAGGTTGGAGAGAAATCCACCCATATTTTACAAGAAAAATAGGAAAATACATTGAAGATGATCTTAATGTTTAACATATTATTCAAAGTTAAGAAAAAAATATGAGTCAAAGAAGATAAAAAAATTAGAGAATTATAATTTTAATCGATTTTATGTTTTTATTTGAAAATATATTAAAATATTATCTTACACATATTAATTTTTTCATGCGTATATTTTTTCCAACATTTAAAAATATTATTTCATGAATCAAGTTTTGAATATATTGTGATCCATTATATTTTATATTAACAAATATAATAAAGTTAGAAACATAATAATTCTTAATTTTTAATATAACAATCAAATATTAAATATATTATTTTATATCTTAAATCATACACATAAAAATTTACATATGACTAGTTTAAATGGTGCGGTTACGGAGAGTTTGTGGAAGTGAGAAACTGCAGGTTATAAAAAAATTGACGAAAAGATGAACGAAGAGCTATCGGAGAATTTTATAAAATATGATTTCACAAATTTTATAATAAATGTTTATTATATTTTTTATTGAGAAGCCATATATTATAAACGCTGAAAAATAAAAAACTTTTGATTAAATACAAAACGATATAAATAATTTTCGTGATTATTATTAAATGCCAAGAACTGCATCGTGTAAAAATATTACGTTTGCGGAAAGTATCAGAAAACTAACCAACTAAATATTATAATTAACTGATTTCTAACTCATACCTACATGCATAAATATACGTATTATTTAAAAAAAATCAACCATACATTATGAAAATATATATTACAAAACATATACATTGTTATTTTCTTTTAACACGTAAAAGCCATACTTTGATTTTTTCACAAATATACGTATAGATATAAATATTAATTGTGCAAAAGTCAAAGTCGCATGCAAACTTTTCGGGCATATATTTTGTTAACCTCGATTACAATCTAATTTTAATTTTAGTTATTAAACAATTTATATTTTTTTAAAAAGTCTATATATATATATATTCTAAGAGCGATGAGGTGGATGGTACACACGAATGTGCAGACTAACCATCTACTTGCTCTTAGAATAAGTAAAGTTGATAAAACCTTTTTTTGGTTTAATTAGCAACAAGCCAATGAAAAAAATATATTTAATATATATATATATATATATATATATATATTTGGTTAGATTATATTGTGTAAGGAGAAAAAGAAAGCATAGTAAATATAATATTCAAAACATATCATAAGCATTTAATTATTATTTAATATAATTTATACATTTCTAATTATATGTTACTGTAAACGCTAGAAAAAATATAAAAAAATTTAAAAGACACAAGAGTTTGTGTGATTGTTGTTAAACAGTAAAACTATATATGTATACAAACATAACATTACATAATGTATAAGAAAATTAATAAATAATTAAATATTACAGCTAAATATGTCTATAAAAATTTATACCTGCACATGTGTGTGGATCAAAAATAAAAAATTAAATAAATTATTATATATTTTAATGTTTTTCTGTTTATTTAGTTATCATATTTATACTGTTTTATCGAAAGAAGTATTTTAAAATCTTGGTTAATATTTTTTTTATCTTTAATTTCTATTGAAATCTATAACATTTTATATTTTATTTGTTACTATTATTTATTATTAAGTATTTGTATAATTTTATTATTAATACGTAATTAATCATATATATATAAAGCATCTCAATATATTATTTTAATTATATATTGAACATATAAAATATTTTATAGCCTGCACATTGTGTGGGCCGATCACCTAGTACCATGTAATTTATAGGAAAGTAAATTTCTAAGATCTGAAAATAAACATTATGACAATTGTAAAGCTTTTTGGTTTAATTGGTAACTTTGTACTATTGGGGGAAATAAAAATATATTAATTTAATAATTATAAATCACAAAACAGTATAAAAACGTGACTAAAGCCGTTACGTTCAGCTTTTTTGTAACGTTTTCTTTTATCGCTAGTTTAAACCGTTTTTAACTCTTATATAACCGTTTACATTTCTTTCTAACTGCTAAAAAAATTGTACCTTTTTAGGTTACCATTGCTCATAAATATACAATTTCCAAAATTTATATTCATCTTGGTTATTTATATACACTAAATTATATATCAGGAACTCAAACATTTTGATTAATTGGACAAAACATTATAATATCATTTTTTTCTCAACAACATTCAATATATACATGTTTGAAATCGAATTGTACAAACCGCTGATTACATATCTGATTTGGTCCGATTATAATTTCACTAATTGACAAACATTAACACACATATATATAAGAAAATAGTACTGTAACACTGTTAGCTCTTTTACTACCTTGAGATAAATTTGGAGATGAACTATGTCCACAAAAACGCAGAAAAGGCCTAACCACTTGCCGAAAGGTGCTTGTGCAGATAGTTTTGAATCTTTCTCAGTAAATCCAACTTACCATAACGTTCGCTTATATTTTATTTCAATTTGTTAAAAGATATCTTTCCTTTTTTCTGATAGTTTTCTTTTATTTAATCAAAACAGCTTTCCAAAACCTAAAAGAAATCACTTAGGTCTTTTCTATATAAACACATTCTATATCACTGTACAAAGCATACGTTTTACTGTCTTAATTTCTCTCTCGATTCTTGTTTTGTCCAAAAACCACAATGTCAAAAGCAACGAGCGGTGAGGAAAGAATGTTTTGCGGTCACTGCGGCGTTAACACTCCTACCCGCCGTGAAGGAACCGCTGGTTCCGTCAAGTAATATGCTCTCACCAATTAATCAATTATTTTTTCAATTATTCTAATTTTAAGTTTAATATTTATCAAATTTTGTAATTTATTTATATATCGAAATAATTCACAGGTCTTGCAATTGGTGTGGGAAAGTGCTGGCGGATGAAACTGGGACCGCCGAAGAATATAATAAACTCTTCCTTCTACGTCAAACTTTACAAGACGCCGTCTCTGTTTCCGGCAAGAGAAGCCGACGTATAAAAAAGAATGTAAACTGATTTTATCGTTCAATTTTGGGTTAATTAGACAAATATATCTGAATTATATTTGGTGGTTATATGGATATGTTTAGGTTATTATATTCTGTCTTTTTGTTTACAGCCATAATTTGTCCTCTAATAAAAACATTCTTTTTTGCTTAACAAAGTACACTTATGTAAATATATAACAAATTATTTTTGAACTCAAGAGAAACAAATTATTTAACCTTTGTTTTACATGTAAAAATAAATCTTAGAATTTGTGAACATTTGAGCTATAATTTCCTTAGAATTATTATAACAGACAATCGTTTATATATGTGGTAAGTGAGAATTTTTAGTATTTAAAAAATAACATCTTCAAAATTGCTATTGACAATTGTGATTTTCCAACTTTAACAAAGCATATGCCAAGTAGGCCTACGAGAGGCTTAGTGTTTGGACCGATAAAAGACAAAATTCAACTATCAGAATTCGGCAAGCGTCTCCAAGTAGAGAGAGGGGATACAGGGAGATCTGGTGGCATTTTTGCGACGGATTGGGGAAATACGATGAAGGGGAACGAGATGGTCCTATTTTAGGAGAAGGAGGAAACAAATCATCCACTAGTCTGAATGGTAGGGGTGGTGTGCACGAAGATTTGCTTAGGGCAATGCAGATTGAGAAGAGTCTGTCGGAGAATGCGACGGGGTTGAGTGGAGTATGACAGAATGTTCCGGTAATTCTTTGGACACAGACCTGCCAAGATTTAATGAATTTACATATTAATTGCCAAGAGGCGAATAAACCTAACTTCCAACGATCAATTAGATATATGTTGAAGAAGCGGAAATATGAGATGCTTGCACTGTTCAAAACCCATGTGGGAGTTGATAGAGCATGTCGTATCTGTCAAGGTTTGGGATTTAAGAAGTCGTTTAGAGTTGATGCGGTGGGACAAAGCAGGAGGTTATAACTGCTGTGGAAACCGGAAATTCGAGATGTTACGATAGTGCAGGCCGCCTATCAGTATATATTTACCCGAGTAGGAGATAGAACAGAGGCTACCCACTTGATTGTAGTATATGCAGCTCATACCGTAAGCAGACGGAGTGGTTTATGGGAGCAATTGAAGCGGATCATTCAAGTTGTAGATGGGTTATTGTTAGTAGGAGGAGATTTCAATACCATCGCCAGGTTGGATGAGAGGACAGAGGGAAATGGTCGCTTGTCCCCGGATTCTTTGCCGTTTGGTGATTAGATGAATAACTTGTCTCTTATTGATATGAGATTCACGGGAAACAAGTTTACATGAAAGAGATAGAGAGTAGTGCATACTTATGTTGCAAAAAGATTGGATACAATGCTATGTAGTGCACACTCAAGACTGAAGTGGCAAGAAGCGGCTGTAACCTATCTGTCTTTCTTGTCATCTGACCATGCTTCTTTGTATATACAATTGGAACCGGAAGTATTGGTTATGAATAAAATGGAGAAGCTTAACTCTTATAAAAAAATGCTATATATGATTTGTAACTCTTAAATAAATAACTTTTAAGATTAATAATATTGACTTATTTATACACACTAGAGCTTATATTTCGAAACTAAAATTATATTTCACAAATGAATTTGAAAACTCGGACACAGCACAAGATTTATAATTAGAGAAAATTACACTTTAAGGCACTTCTACAAACTTGAATTACAAATTAAGGCACTTAAAAGGGAAGAGGCACTTTCATCATGCTAAATGACCATTTTATCCTTTTCATACAAGATCAAATGTCTAGAACCGCTAAACCACGTGGATGAAGCTTTGTGGATAACCATAACACTTCATCATGAATCTTCGTGGATAAATTTTCGTGGACAACTTCAAACGTTCACTGGACTGGTTTGAGATTGATGAAGCTCATGCTCACGTGGATGATCATTCATGGACAACTAAACATGTATTGTTTAAATTTGTCTATCTATTTTGCATGTTTTTCGTTGATGAACATTCGTGGATAGCTAAATATTATTTTGTAAATCTATTTTGCATATCTTTTGTGGATGAACTCTGTGAAACTTGTATAGTATAACAAATGGCTAAATATTCTGACCACGTGGATGAACATATGTGGACAACTTCATACGTTCATTGGACTGATTTGAGATCGATGAAGCTCATGCTCACGTAGATGACCTTTCATGGACAGCCAAACATGTATTGTTTGAATTTGTCTATCCATTTCACATGTCTTTCGTGGACGAACCTTCGTGGACAACTAAATATGATTTTGTATATCCATTTTGTATATCATTTGTGGATGAACTCTGTGAAACTTGTATATTATAACAAATAGCTAAGATATTCTGACCACGTAGATAAACATATGTAGACAACTATAAATAAAAAAAGGGCAAAATCAAATTAATGTATTATCAATAATGGACAAAGTGTCTCTTCTCCACAAAGTATCTTTTTTTGTAACCAAAACTCACAAAGTGCATTTTTATGTAAACATCTTTTATAATTACTTCAGTCAGATGAAACAAGTGGCATAAATGCATCTAAGAAAACGGTGCTGAATTTTTAAGTCACATAAAATACGTACACTTTACTAAACTTTCGTATATATTCGAGTATTTTTTTTTTCTTGCATTTTGACTTTCTTTTTTACACGAAACTTGATCGGACATGATTCAAACTCTAACTATAAGTTTGTAAACTGATATGATTAAAACACAAACTAGAAAAGATATATCGAAATACCCTTTTGAGAGGGATAGGGAGAGGAATCATCCCCGAGAAATGAGGGAGCCTACAACTCCGGCGATAAGTGCCGTTGGATCGCCGAGCACGGCGGAGATAACGAACTGCACGGCCATTCCGGCGATCTCGCAGCATTTCTGGACTTTCCCTTTGCTGCTCTTACGGTGGTGATGCTCAAGCGTGTTCTTCAAAGCCAAGCTCTTACGTTCTGTGCTTTTACCATTTTGTCCTTTGTATAGCTCTCGCCAATTCTCCATTAACATCTCCCTCACGCACGCTACGTGGAGATTGTACTTTTTGCAAGACGACCTGTATTTATTTGTTTTAAAATCATATTCGACTATTAAGTGGCCCAAAACCATGTTCTTAATCAAACAAAAATGATTATGTATAAGCACTAAGTATTACTGTATAAATCAGTGTTTCGACTTGGGAAGTATAATATTTGTAACAATTATACTGTAGTTTTGTAACAAATAATAAGTTCTAGCTTAGAGTGCACGTTATGTAAGTTGTATACCGATTAGGAAACATAAGTTCGTTTCTTTAAAAAAGAAGAAAGTTTTGTGTTTAAGTGCCATTGCTTTAAAGTAAATTGTGTTTGAATGCCATTGCTTTAATTTTTCTTTTGCTCCAACATATATATTCGGAATAAAGACGAAACTCTTGTTCAAGAATCAAAACATCAACGTAATCCAAAATTTTAACTCGAATTGCTTTATTAAAAATATTCTTTAGAGATGTTGATTTTGGAATATATGCTAATGTTGACTAAAAACACCAATGAAACAAACAAAAAAAAAAAACTTAAGCAATAAGCATGCTCATAATTTCCATTACCATGCTTTCAAATTTGTTTCGTTGAAAGCCCTTTGTCAACAAAAAAAAAAAGTTTTGTTTCGTTGAACTTAACTTAAAATTTTAAAGACTAAATCATAATGTAGCAGCGGTTGATATTAAAATAATATAAGAAAAAGAATAGAATCAAGAAGAGAAACCTGTAACTCCAGCTACGTCCTTTTCTTCCACATCGATGACAAGAAGAACTAACTTTGCGGTAAAGAAAGAGTTTGGTCTCTCCATCGTCCAAAACCATAGGAAGCATAGCACAACATGGATGAAGATCAAACCCACAAGCCTTGCAATGGTACACGAATCCGGAAACATCCTTCTCGCACGCGTTGCAGTACCGTCTCTCATTCCCCGGAGGTCGTGCCAAGAACTGAAACGTACATTTTTTGTAGAAAGGATGTGTTATGGAGGCCGAAGGTAATGCACAGTGCGCATGGAGATCGAAATCGCAGCCTTGATGATCATTAGAGCAGCGGTAGCGAGAGCCTATGCCTACTTCATTGCAGCCATCACACTTGAAGGGTTTCTCGGTGTAGTCGAACTTGAGGTTGTGCTGTGGGTGGCTGAAATGTGATATCTCTGTGTATTTCATTATTTTTCTTCTTTTCTTTGAGAGTTGGTTTTTTCTACAAGAGTTTGGCAAGAAGAATAATTTAGAGAGGGGGGGATTTTGGAGAAGCTTTAATCTGACTTGGAGCATCCAAAAAGAAAGAGAGTTATCAAGTGGAATCTTTAAGTTGCTGCAAATGTAAGAAAGGCCATGGAGGAGAATAAGAATGTAGAATATGAATGCATATAACTTTTTGCCCATAATTGATGAGATTATTGCAAAATATATAAATCTTTTGGTTTTTCTCTATTTACTGTTTAAAAATGACACCTTCAGATTTTTTATTCAAGTTAAAACTCATTTAAAAAAAAAAAAAGAATACGTATACTCTGGTAACATATATAGTTACATTACATGCATAGAGAATGTTTAAAACATACTCTAACCATGATAAGATAACATAAACTTAAAAGATATATAGTACGTCAAAATTTACATGTGAGTATTCCTACATAGAGATAGCCTACGAAATTATTTCTCCACGGTGGGAAGTATGGCGCTATCTACTTAGATTCTTTGTTTCTGAACTTGCTCAAACAGGTCATTTGCGTCGGAAGTATATGTCGCAAGCCTGTCGCAAAAGGACATTTGCAGCAACTTTGCGATGAAACAGAAAATGTCGCAAATCCTTAGCCGTAAATCTAAAAACGTCGCAAGTCCGTCGCAAATTTTGCGACGGAGAAAAGTTAACGCACATCTGTCGCAAATTTTGCGACGAAAAGTCTGTCGCAAGTACTGCAACAGAGAAGAAATCTCGCAAACTCATCGCAAAACATGTCGTCGCAAATTGGACGCAAAGATTGCGACTGAGTTACGTGGAAGTTGCTGCCGGTATTTCGTACCCATTGCGACATCATTTGCCAACATACAAACCACATTATCGAGACGAGCCGTCGCAAAGCTGTCGCAAAATTATTAGAAGAGAAGTCGCAAAGCCGTCGCAAAATTATTAGAAGAAAAGTCGCAAAGCCGTCACAAATTTATTAGAAGAAAAGTCGCAAAGCCGTCGGAAAATTATTAGCAGGAAGTCGCAAATCCGTCGCAAATTTATTAGTTGTGCTGTCGCAATGTAGTCACATTATTATTAGTATTATTAGTAAAAAATTTATATTATATTAAAAATCAAATTAAAAATATTGTAAATGCAAATAAAATTATAAATAAAACATAAAATATAATTAAAACTGAAATTAAAAATTTAAGTCATTACAAAAACTAAAGTAAATAAAAGATATAAAAGCAAATAAATTACAAATCCGACTCGGAAAAATTAGTTGAAGTACTTGCCATATTAGCTTTCAACTGAGCAAACTGTGGATCTTTTGCCGCCAGGTAGTCGAAGAGCATATCATAACTCTTCATCTTCTCAGATTGAGTCTCAAGCTTCTGATAGGGCTCAGGTTTTATCCAAATAAAACTACTGCAAGTGCACAGCAAAAGCAGTTGTAGTACAAGGGGTATCGAAATCTCAAGAGAGTAATGCAGACTACACTATCGAATGTAGATTCGGATTAAGCTAAGGAAGATATGATGTATGTAATGCGAATGAATGAATGAAAGTAAGCAAACGATTTTGTAAGATAATCTAAGTTCCAGAAGACTAAAAGCGCTAAGTCAGGACAGTTCGCAGGTTGAATCCAAGAATGTATGACGCAGAAAATCAGGAATGATTAAGAACCGTTTTAAACATGAATCACTGATGTATAACTAATCAATTCTCATTGCAAAAGTTATCTATGCCTAAATCACAGAGTCAAATCTCTTTGCAAACTCTAACAACCTAAGCATGCAGGAATGATCAGATTCAATTGTTTACAAAACTCCTAAGCCAAATCTCTTTGCACTAAGTTGCTTTGCTCATCAAATACTAGTTCAGGTTATGAATAATGCTTTCACATATATTTAACAACCTAAGATTTTAGGATTCCTAGATGATGTGTCTCAGAAATTCGATTTTAAAGCAAGCAGAGATGAAAAACCATAAGATATTCCTAACAGATAGCGATTCTACAATCTTTTCATCAACCTTTGAAAAACCCTAACTTAACTAGCAGATTACTCAGACATGATTATGAGATCACAAAACATAACTGAATAAAATTGCATTAAGAGAAAGAGTAAGAAATAAAGGGGGTCCGAAATCTTCTCAAAAGAGTACAGGATTTGTCTCCCCAAAAAGCTCTGAATAATCTCTCTCTAAGCTCTCTGAATTCTTAAAAACTAAGATAATAGCCAACAATAGCTGAAAAACCTAATAAATAGAGGCTAAACACGATCTGGGGTCTTCATGTAAATAAAGGAACTTCTGGGCCAATTCTGCAAATCTTCTTCATATTTTTAATAAAACAGCCACACTCCTTCCTTAATGGGTGACGAGCGTCACCATATGTGATACTTTCTGCTTCGAGCTTGGTACTTCGTGGCTTCCACCCAGAATGCTCCAGAAGGTTCCAAAATCTCCAATTATGCTCCATACATGCTATAACCTGCAAAGACTGTTCTAGGATTCTAAAAAAACCAAAAAGACTCAATAAAAAGGACTTATATCATGGTTAAAAACCATGATACATCAACTCCCCCAGACTTAGCTTTTCCTTGCCCTCAAGCAAACATCAGATAGAGTACAGGGTCGAAGTTTGAAAACAAGAAACAGTCAGTCAGTCATCAGGAACACCATACTAGTTAGAGCTTTCGAATCCACATACCACATAGTCAACACAAGATCAAATTTCTGTCTAATCATCACAAGCTTAGCAAATCTCTCAAGTCCAATTCAAATCCCTTCAAGAAATCCGAAATTTCTACGGCTAACTCCTTATTTTTATCTAAGTGTGATATCTCATCAAAGTTCTATCATCTTAATCACTTTACAGATTCTTTTCCCTTCCTAACAACTGAACAAATAGATCTCAACACAACTCTCCTATTTTCTCTTTCCTTGATCTTTTCCTTAGGATATTTTCGATTTTTCACTTCTTTTTTTTTCTCAACTTTGACAGTCTAAGATATGGTGCTACTCAATACTTGTGTTCCTTGTGAGGAGACAGGTTCTTGAATGTGTTCACTACTGTTGTTCCTTGTGAGGAGACAGGGTCATGAATGCACCATTCTTTGGACTTAATCTTTTAAAAACTACATCAGGGAAGATCAAAGAGAGACTGCATTTTAACCTTATTGTCAGTGTTGAAAGAGAGAATCAAGATCAATAAGAATCAATCACCAAGACAATAAGTTTAAAGTTCATTAAGGTGGAGCTAACAGCAAATTTTTCAGATTCTCTAAGAACCTAAACCTTCATTGCTAGACTGATCTACCTATGACTTTCAACTTAGTAAGACTTGTAATCAACTACTGTGGCAATAGTTCTTATCAGCAAAAACGTCCTATGGTTAGTTCCAAGAAAAACTAACAATTTCAAAAATTTTGACTTTAGAAAGGCAGGTTTTTGACTCAACTTTAAGACTCTATAGACATGACACAAAGCACAAAACGCCAGTAACCACCTCCCCCAGACTTAAACAACACTGTCCCCAGTGTTATTAAGCCAAGAGTTGGTCAGAAAAATGAATGAGAAGTCGAAAAACCAAGTCAGAAAAGTGTTACCTCGCGTGGGGTCAGGTGACGAGCGTCACCACGACCTGTATTGCCCAATTCTTATGTCAGATGTTAATTAACGAAGTGTTTGCATATGCACTCGAAAGTTAGACTTTTTGAGCATTCAAACACATAATTAACAACATCCAAACATAGCAAAAATAACCTGGTTCCACAATCTCACAAAACATCATCAAAGAAACTGACAACTGACTCAAAGAAAACATAAAAATGACTCAAGAGAAAGAAAAAATAAAAGGGAAAAAGGAACAAGTAACCAGATAGTGAAGCCTCAATCCTCATCCTCGCAAGGCTCAGTGGTGTAATAGGGGCGGACACAACCACAGTTGCTAAGTGTAGCAACAGCATCCCAGAGTCCCTCAAAGCTGTCAATGACATACTCCTGAAAAGCAGCCATATCCATGGGTGTCTGTGGAACCACTATGGCGTGTAGAAGGTCCAGCATTAGTAGCAGCTGCAGTAGAAGCAGAGGCGCCAGCTGTAGCAGCTCTAGCAGGGCGCAGAGTCAAGGGGCGCAGAATAGTCCGTGCTGGCATGAAGAATAGCTGGCGTGGATCTCCCTGAATAGTAGTGAAGGCTCTCTGTGGCAATTTAATGCCAACATACTCTCCAGAAGTGGTAGTGAAAATCCAGACAACTCCAATCTTCATCCAAGTGACATGGCGCAGATACTGGTCATCCATAAGTGATCTGTCACTGCGCAGACTGCAAGGTGTGACATCGATCTGGGAATGATGGAAGATCGGGGTCACCAGGCTGCCAACACTCTCAGTCTTCTCCCCTGGACTGGTGAATGGCTTGGTCTTCAAGGAGACCAGATGCTCAGCAAAAACAGTGCCTAAGTTGGCGCGAACCATACTATCAACAGGTATCGAATCATCCAGCATCTCATAAAGTCCGTAGTAGAGGAGAATCAGCTCACTGACTCGAGTCTTGCTGGGCGCAGACTTGCACAAAATGGTGTGACCAAAGAGGCGCAGAATGTACCTCAAAACCGGATGTCGAACCTCCGTCTGCGTGCTAGTCTTGCTGCCATAGACTCCATTCCCGAACATGGACCAGAATGTTCGCATATGGGTCCACTGAGAGGGAAGGAGAACGCCTGTGGGATGGTCAGAGAAGCCATAGATCCCACAAAGCTCCATCAGACTGATCCGGTATCGAACTCCTCGGATCAGAAACGTCATCGTGTCTTCCTGCGCACGCTTCGCCAGCTCATTCGCGTAGTAGACTCGAACTGTAGAGAGAAACTGGCGTACCAAATCTGGGTACAGATCATACTGCTGGAACGGTATAGTCCCCATCCCAATGCGCTCCAGAATCTGAACAACCTCCTCGAAGATCTCCATCTTCTGCAGAACAGCAGAATCCGCGAACCGAGTGGGGATAATCTTAACTCCTAGCCACGCATTGTAGAACAGCGTGTCATATTCATCCCACTCTTCCTGAATATCACGGAATACACAAGTGTCTCGGGACACTTCCTGCTTCGGAGTCCCTGCCCAAACCACTCTTGAGGCTATTTTCCGATCTTCTCGTTTGGGCCATGGGGGCCTGCAAACCGGGTGCTGACTGAAGGAATCCGTAGACCCTGTTGCAGTGCTTGAAGATGAGCTTTGCATTGGTCATTTCTCCTGACGAGGCATCTGAAAGTTGAAGATCAAAATCGACCAAAAACATCACAAAAATTAGCAAATTTTTCAAAGTTCGAAAAATCAACCAATCAATCTGAAATAACTGATGGCGATCAACTACAGCACTACCAGGAACACAATTCAATCATCAGTTCAACCCAAATCACCCAAAATTTCCAGATTTTTGCAATATTCATCATGAACTCGAAAATTCAAAACTTGCAAATCAACCGATGATAGCTCACATAGATGGTTCCATTCCTCTAATACAACATAACTAACCATGATTCAACAGTTAAATCAAGCCAATCAATTCAAAAATCGGATTTTACCAAACCTATGATGAACTGAAAATTAGGAATTCCGAACACATACCTTGCAGATCTTAAAAACCGAGTGGATATTCAGAAAGAGGAGCCAAATCTGCACGGATTAGACTTTTGAATCACTCAATTTGGTTTAGAAAATCAAAAGTTAGGAAATTCTCAATTTTTTTGCTAAGTGTTCTTGGTTTTGCAGGTTGTGAGCACGAGGAAGAAGAAGAAATAACTAAAACCCGTGCTCGACTTCTGCGGGTGACGAGCGTCACCTTAAGGGTGACGATCGTCACCATATATATATATATTTTTTTTAACTAATATTAATCTAATTACTAATCCTAAGCACGAAAATAATAACTAAGTGTTATATTTACAACTTACCAGTGGGTTTCCTCCCACTAAGCGCTTGTTTAAAGTCATTAGCTTGACTTTGGTTGGCTGTTTAGACAGCTGGTGCCTGATCCAGAGACACACTGTGTCCTGCTGGAATCTCTGCTTGTGCCCAGTAGTGCTTCACCCTTTGTCCATTGACAGTGAACTCCTCTCCTTTGGAGTTAATCAGGACAATTGCACCATGTGGGCGAGCTTCTTTGACAGTGAAAGGACCTGACCATCGAGAACGCAATTTACCAGGAAAAAGCTATAAACGAGAGTTGTAGAGTAATACCTGGTCATTGGGCTCGAAATGCCTGGAGATGATCTTTTTATCATGATATGCCTTTGTCCTCTCCTTGTATAACTTAGAGTTTTCATAGGCCATATATCTGATCTCATCCAGTTCATTGACCTGAATCAAACGCCTTTCCGCAGCAGGCTTCAGATCGAAGTTCAGCTTCTTGATGGCCCATTCTGCTTTGAACTCCAACTCTACTGGTAGATGGCACGCCTTGCCATAGAGAAGATGGAATGGTGTAGTCCCAAGTGGCGTTTTGTATGCAGTCCTGTAGGCCCATAATGCATCATCCAGCTTTGCAGACCAATCTTTCCTTGTCTTCCCAACTGTCTTTTCCAGAATCTGCTTGATCTACCTGTTGGAAACCTCAACCTGTCCACTTGTTTGGGGATGATAGGGCGTGGCCACTCTGTGCTGTACACCATACTTCTTCAAAAGCTTGTCAAAGACCTTGTTGACAAAGTGAGAGCCACCATCACTTATGACAATCCGTGGGACACCAAATCTGGGAAAGATAATGGTCTTAAACAGCTTCAAAACCACTGCAGCATCATTAGTAGGAGTAGCCAACGCCTCTACCCACTTAGATACATAATCAACAGTAACCAGAATGTATCTATTCCCATAAGATGAGGGAAAAAATCCCATGAAGTCAATACCCCAACAATCAAAAACTTCAACTTCTAGAATGAAGTTATGTGGCATCTCATGTCTCCTGCTGATTTTTCCTCTTCTCTGACAAGTATCACAGCTTGTGATGAAGGCTTGGGCGTCTCTGAACATAGTAGGCCACCAAAATCCAGCTTGCAATACCTTAGAGACAGTCTTGAATGTAGCAAAGTGTCCAGCATATTCTGATCCATGACAGTGAAAAAGGACGTCCTGGACTTCTTCTTCTGCTAAGCATCTTCTGTAGATACCATCAGCACAATGCTTGTAGAGGTATGGCTCATCCCAATAGAATCTCCTAAGTTCTCTCAAGAACTTCTTCTTAGCATAGCCTTTAAAATCATGTGGTTCATCCTCTGCAGCAAGATTTTGCAATATCAGCATACCAGGGCCTCTTTGGATCATGTAAAGCATAAACAGGTTCTTCAAAAGCCATCCCCAAGCTTGCACAAATCGCAGATAAGTGTTGAGATTGGTGATGAGCGTCACCAATATTGGTGACGGGCGTCACCTTTCTCGTATACTTTGGTCGCGACTGTTCTGGGTTGGTGACGAGCGTCACCCTCCTGGTGTCGCTCGTCACTCCCCTGCAATTTCGTGAAAACTGCAGGTTTTCAGTACTTTCTTCCTGTTCTCTGGTTTCCACCTAGTACACATTCTCTTCAGGCAAGAAATCATTGATTGGAACACTGTCTTCGACCTGAATCCGGGATAAATGGTCAGCAACTCCATTCTTAACCCCTTTCTTATCCTTCACTTCAATATCAAATTCCTGAAGCAGCAGGATCCATCTTAACAGCCTTGGTTTTGCATCTTTCTTCTGCATTAGGTACTTCAGTGCTGAATGGTCAGTATGGACCACGACCTTGGAGCCAACAAGATACTGCCTGAACTTCTCAAAAGCAAACACAACAGCTAACAATTCTTTCTCAGTTGTTGCATAATTCTTCTGAGCATCATCCAAAGTCCTACTTGCATAGTAGATGGCGTAGAGTTTCTTGTCTTTCCTCTGTCCCAGCACTGCTCCAACTGTAAAATCGTTGGCATCACACATTACCTCAAAAGGTAAGTCCCAATCTGGAGGCTGCACAACAGGAGCTGTAACCAAAGCCTGTTTGATCTGTTCAAAAGCAGATTTGCACTCTTATGTGAACTCAAACTTCACATCCTTGCAGAGGAGAGCAGTAAGTGGGCATGCTATCTTGCTAAAATCCTTGATGAATCTTCTGTAGAAGTCTGCATGACCCAGAAAACTCCTCACTGCTTTGACTGAATCAGGTGCTTGCAGACTTATCATCACCTCAATTTTCGCCCTATCCACCTCTATACCGTCTCCTGAGACTCTGTGGCCAAGTACAATACCATCCTGCACCATAAAATGACACTTCTCCCAGTTTAAAACCAAGTGCTTCTCTTCACATCTCTGTAGAACTGCACACAGATTATCCAAGCAGTTCTTGAAAGAGGACCCATAAACAGAGAAGTCATCCATGAACACCTCCATAAACTTCTCTATCATGTCTGTGAAAATCGACATCATGCATCTCTGGAAGGTTGCAGGAGCATTACACAGCCCAAAAGGCATTCTGCGATATGCAAAAGTGCCATAGGGACAGGTAAAAGTGGTCTTCTCCTGATCATCTGGATGGATGGGGATCTGAAAGAAGTCTGAATACCCCTCAAGGAAGCAGTAATACTTGTGATTCGCCAGCCTCTCTAGCATCTGATCGATGAAAGGCAGAGGAAAATGATCCTTCCTTGTTGCTGCATTCAGTTTCCTGTAGTCTATGCACATCTTGTGTCCTGTCACAGTCCTGGTTGGAATCAGCTCATCCTTGTCATTCTTTACCACTGTGACACCTCCTTTCTTAGGCACCATGTGCACTGGACTCACCCAAGCACTGTCTGATATAGGATAGATGATACCAGCCTGCAACAGCTTCATGATCTCTTTCTTGACCTTATCCTGCAAATTCGGATTCAGCCTCCTGTGGTGCTAAACTGATGATTTCGACTCATCCTCCAAGTGTATCCTATGTATGCACAAGTCTGGGGAGATACCTGAAATGTCATCAAGAGAATAGCCAAGAGCTTTGCAAAATTTTCGCAGCTTACTTAGCAAAAGAGTGAGCTCTGCATTGTTCAATGAAGCATTAACAATAACAGGATAGGTGGAGTTTTCTCCCAGAAATGCGTACCTTAGCCCTGCAGGGAGCTGTTTAAGCTCAACTTTTGGTGCTTTTGCTGCAGACCAATCACCCATTGTGGCAGCTTCCGCAGATGTGGAGACAAGCTCATCCTGTGCAACCAGTTACATCACTTGTGCAGTAGCATCCATCATCTTTGTGTAGCCTGTTGCAGCAGTATCTAAATGCTCATACTCAGCTGTAGAAGTGGTCAACGCCCTTTCCAAGGGACCCTCTGAACTCATCTCATGGAAGATCTGATCAGCAATGTTTGTGAGAACATCCACATAAAAAGTCTGTCCATCTATGGTTGGCCTCTTCATCAGCTTGTCCATTTCGAATTTCATCACTAAATCGCCAACATTCAGCTATATTCTACCCTTCCTGACGTCAATAATAGCTCCTGCAGTAGCTAAGAAGGGTCTGCCAAGAATCAAGGGGTCTTTGGGCTCTTCTCCATACTCTAGAACCACAAAATCAGTAGGGATCATACAATCTCCTATTTTGATAGGAACATCCTTTATCACTCCTTCAGGAACTCTGACTGATCTATCAGCTAGGACAAGAGATATCCTTGTAGCATTAAAATCGGTTATCCCCAAACTCTTGGAAACAGAATGAGGCATGAGGTTCACACTAGAACCAAGATCACACAATGACCTCTCAAACTTGTCATTGAAGATAGTGCAGTCTAAAACAAAGCTTCCTGGGTCTGAAAGCTTCTCTGGAACTCTGTTCTGAATCACTGCACTGACCTGCTCGTTGATCATCATAGCTCCAACCTCAAGACTCAAGTTATTGGTCACCATCCTCTTCACATACCTCCTTATAACAGGAGTGATTCTTACAGCATCTATCAATGGGATCTCTATTACCAACTTGTTCATGATAGCCTTGCATCTTGCATCTTCAAGCTCTTGCTTAGACTTCTTAGGATGCTTAGGATAGGGTATCTTGGGTTTATACACGTTCTCCTTAGCATTATCTGAAGTCTTAGGCGAAACTGCAGCATGTGGTGTCTGGTGACGAGCGTCACTGGAATGGTGGCGAGCGTCACTCACTTTGGACGAGTCGGGATTGATCACTGGATATGGGTGACGAGCGTCACCCACCTGGTGATGGTCGTCACCAATTTGTGAAGAGTCGGGGTCGGGGTTGTGCTCGATGGGTGACGAGCGACACCCATTATTGGTGACGAGCGTCACCTGTGGTTCTTCAGCAAATATTTCTTCATCTTCATACTCTTCCATACCCACGAAATTCCTTGAGGTTAAATCTTTCTGCAACACTGGTTGCAGGTTCTTTCCACTCCTCAATGTGATGGCATTCACATGGTGTTTGGGATTAGCATTAGTTCTTCCTGGAAGAAATCCTTCTTGCCTCGAACAGCTCCTGCAGTTTGGGCAACTTGAACATCAAACTTCTTCATATGAGAGTTCAGACTCTCAATTTTTCCATTCAAATCCTGATAGAGCGAATCTATCTTGCCATTAAAGTCCATTGTAAGCTTCTGTTGTCCTTCCAAGATCTGTTCTAACATTGCTTCCATTTTATTCCCTTGTGGAGGTGCTGGTTGATAGGAAGAAGAACCATAGTTTCTGTAATTTCCACTGTTCTGGAATGGCTTCTGATACTCTGTCTTCTGGAATGGGGGTCTAGGAGTGAAACCAGGCGTGCTCTGTCCTCCTGTAAGGGCGTTCTTCTGATTATTGTTGCTGTATCCTCTGTTCCACTGTTGATTCCCATACCTTTGTCCCTGAAAACCACCAGAATTGATAAAATTTACATCCTCCTGCTCAACTTCCTCTGGAGCTTCGAAAGTTTCCACTTCTGCAGCAAAGTGAACCGACTTCTTCCCCACCAAAAGGCTGTGCATATCATCCAACTTAGCCTTAACTTCAGCAATCTGATTTCCATCAGCTACACCAGCTTGTTTCATCCTCTGAAAGTCTGAATTTTTAGTGCTGTTGCTGCAGACCAAATTCTCAATCAGTCTGATCGCCTCTTCTGGCCTGTTGGTGTTGAAGTTTCCTGCACTTGCTGCATCCAGCGCCATCTGATATTTCCAGTCAATGCCTCTGAAGAAAATCCCAAGTAATTGCACCTGACTGAAACCATGATGAGGACAGTCCCTTTGATAAGACTTGAACCTGATCCAAGAGGCCTTGAAAGCTTCAGTAGGGCCTTGTGTAAATGATGCAATTTTCGTCCTCATGTCCTCTGATCTTGCATCATCATAGAAGTTGTTCAAAAAGGCATTCTTGGTGTCTTCCCAAGTAGTCAATGAAGCAGGTTCCAGTTACTTCAGCCAATATGCAGCTTCTCCTTCAAGAGAGTAAGGAAAGAGCTTGCAGAACAGAAAGTCATTGCTAACCCCATTAGCTTTGACACTGGAAGCCAAGTCCTCAAACCTCTCTATGTGATCCATAGGATGCTCATGAGGTAAACCATGGAATGGATGCTGGCCAACCAGCTGATAGTAGACTGGTTTAACCTCAAAATCGTTCCTCTGGAAGGCAGGAGGTCGGATTGCAGCTCTGTTGGCATAGAACTGATCAGGTCTGTTGTAGTCACCTAGAGTCCTCTGAACAAAACGCCCAGCAGTGTTATTGACAGCAGCAGGGACTCCCACGTTCTCAGCCACTTGCTGAACCTGCTGTTCAACAATGACATTCCCCTCTTGATCAATTCTCTGCCCCTCTTCGTTCCTCCTATTTCCTTCCCTGTCAACTAAGTGACCTTCTGCATCTTCAACCAAGATAAGTGGAGCGACCATTGTAGATTGCTTCTTAGCTTTCCTGTTAGTTCTCTCCAACCTAGCAAGCTCGTCGATGCTCAAAGTCACAAGCTCCTTCTCTTTGTTGCTTCTGGTTCTGCGATTAGGCATACACCTGAAACAGGAACAAAGAAAAGTAGCTGAAAGTCAGTAAACAAATAAAAACTTAGACAAAATCCTAATACTAAAAATCGATAGGCAGCTATTACTCCCCGGCAACGACGCCAAAAACTTGATAGGGCTCAGGTTTTACCCAAATAAAACTACTGCAAGTGCACAGCAAAAGCAGTTGTAGTACAAGGGGTATCGAAATCCCAAGAGAGTAATGCAGACTACACTATCGAATATAGATTCAGATTAAGCTAAGCAAGATATGATGTATGTAATGCGAATGAATGAATGAAAGTAAGCAAACGATTTTGTAAGATAATCTAAGTTCCAGAAGACTAAAAGCGCTAAGTCAGGGCAGTTCGTAGGTTGAATCCAAGAATGTATGACGCAGAAAATCAGGAATGATTAAGAACCGTTTTAAACATGAATCACTGATGTATAACTAATCAATTCTCACTGCAAAAGTTATTTATGCCTAAATCACAGAGTTTCAAATCTCTTTGCAAACTCTAACAACCTAAGCATGCAAGAATGATCAGATTCAATTGTTTACAAAACTCCTAAGCCAAATCTCTTTGCACTAAGTTGCTTTGCTCATCAAATACTAGTTCAGGTTATGAATAATGCTCTCACATATATTTAACAACCTAAGATTTTCGGATTCCTAGATGATGTGTCTCAGAAATTCGATTTTAAAGCAAGCAGAGATGAAAAACCATAAGATATTCCTAACAGATAGCGATTCTACAATCTTTTCATCAACCTTTGAAAAACCCTAACTTAACTAGCAGATTACTCAGACATGATTATGAGATCACAAAACATAACTGAATAAAATTGCATTAAGAGAAAGAGTAAGAAATAAAGGAGGTCCGAAATCTTCTCAAAAGAGTACAGGATTTGTCTCCCCAAAAAGCTCTGAATAATCTCTCTCTAAGCTCTCTGAATTCTTAAAAACTAAGATAATAGCCAACAATGGCTGAAAAACCTAATAAATAGAGGCTAAACACGATCTGGGGTCTTCATGTAAATAAAGGAACTTCTGGGCCAATTCTGCAAATTTTCTTCATACTTTTAATAAAACAGCCACGCTCCTTTCTTAATGGGTGACGAGCGTCACCATAGGTGGTGACGAGCGTCACCATATGTGATACTTTCTGCTTCGAGCTTGGTACTTCGTGGCTTCCACCCAGAATGCTCCAGAAGGTTCCAAAATCTCCAATTATGCTCCAGACATGCTATAACTTGCAAAGACTGTTCTAGGACTCTAAAAAGACCAAAAAGACTCAATAAAAAGGACTTATATCATGGTTATATCAGCTTCTCAGATTGAAACTCAAGCTTCTCAGATTGAAACTCAAGCTTCTCAGACTGAGTCTGAAGCTGACGGGCCTGATCCTCGATAATAGTCCTCATAGCCTCCGTGTCGGGGTGAGATGAAGAAGAAGCAAATACAGCTGAAAAATCGATCTGGGACTGCAAAGAACCGACTCCGAATATTCTTCCCTTTTTACGGGGAGCAACCTACAAAATAAAATAAAATGTTAAAAAAATAAATTTATATGTAAATTTATAAAATACAAAAATTAAAAAAACAATTACCTCAATAAAGATCTTGTTCTTGTCAGCTACAGACACTATGGCATGTGTACCCTCGGGATCATCCGGATCTGCCTGACTCATATCCGCCATCTTCGAAGTGACGTCTTTGTAGATCTTTTCCGAATATCCATCGATAAAAGATCTATTCGGCTTGCGTTTTGTCTCCTCGAGGACAGCTAGCAAATCCGGAATATCTATTCCGGTCCGTAGAGACTAAAAAAACAAAAAATATTATTATAAAAATTAAATAATATGCAATTAGATTGATAAAAAATAAATTCGAAAAAACTTACAATCTTTCGAGCGCGGACAGTGAAAGACGTCTGACCAGAACGATGCTTAGAAATCCCATATCCGCCGGGATCACTGTATCGAGCCTTGCGGCAATTGCCACTCTTTTTCTCGTTTGCCGGATCTAACCAATACTGGACTAGACCCTCCAAGACTAGCGGATCTAGCCAATCAGGCCTCGCATCATCTCCTTCGAGCTTCCACTTCGCCTTTCACCGGCCAATGTGATCTGTCATCCGTTTCCTGAGCTTCGCTTTGAACTCGCCGTACACTATTCTATTGATGTCCCAGTCTCAATGATATTTTTGCTGCCAAAAATAAAAAATTTAATGTTAAACATTAATTAGAATAAGTAAGAGTCAAAATAAATTTTTAAAAAATTATATATAAAAAATCAGAACTTTATAACACTTACCGCAAATTGCTCATACCACATTTAAATAGTGGCCTCAGAAGTGAGAGTAACATTAGGAGTTGCACTTTTGAGATTTCTCGAAAATATCTCACGGATAGAAGTACCCAAGCAACTATCTGTAAACCTGCAAAAAATATATACATATTATATAAAATGAAACAAAATAAAATATATTATAATTAAAATAATAAAGAAAAGAATATTTTACCATAATGTACCATAAGGACCGTCTGGTACAAGGCGGATTAGTTTGTCATGATCGGGACTCTCCAAAAGAGTGCGGATTGCTAAATCATGAGCAATATCCGCAGCAGAACGTCCTATCGGTGGAGGTGGAGGTGGAGGGGGTTGGGTCTCGGGAACAGCAGTAGGAGTCGCCTGCGAACTAGACCCGGGAGGAGTAAACCGAGAAGCATACTGAGAATATGTATTTCTAGACATCTAAAATTGCTAAAAAATAAATATTAGTATCAAGTCATTGAAAAAATGCATAATATAACAAATACATCTAAATATAAAAATTTACAAAATCTAAAATATAAATTGTTAATCTAATTCTAAGAACATAAAACTATCTCAAAACTAAATTTCAAAATTAATAAATATCAAAAATTATAAAATAATATATTAAAATTGTAAATATCATAAACTAATATTAGAAAATCATATATTAAATTTGCAAGTATCATAAACTAAAAATTTCAATCAAATATAATTTTAAAAACCTTATACAAAATAACCTAAATCTAAAATAAAATAGTCATAAACAAAATAACTTAACTCAAACCCTAAACCCTAACCTTCATCCCTATATCAATACCCAAACCCTTTAGTAATTTTAAAAGGGTTACAATAATTTAGAATAGAAACCTCTGAACTAGTAATGCATACGATCAGACGGAAGTTCGATAAGAACGATCAATCTGAACTATGTTTCATATAATTGTATCTTTAAAATTTTGAAATTTCTTTTAAAATTACCAAGTGATTTTGCGACGTTCTTGCGAGAGGGCCGTCGCAAATCGGTCGCAAACTGACAATTTGCGAGGGCTTTGCGTCTGCCCACTCGCAATTCCGTCTCAAAATCACTTAGCAATTTTGCTCAAACTCCTTGTTTTGTGGATAAACATGTACGATCTGTTATGTTGTCGTGAATGCGTTGGATTAACCAAGTAATATTGCGACAGTAGTGCGACGGATCCGTCGCAAACTCCTCGCAAAGTGTCAACTTGCGACGCGTTTGCGACGGCAGCCTCGCAAGGCCGTCGTAAAATCACTTGGTAATTAAAAAAAAATACAAAATATTTAAAAACTTAGTGATTCTAAAAAAATTACAAAATATTAAAAATACAACATATGAAACGGAGTTCATTCAGATTGATCGTCCTCTAAAGTATCCTCATCACTGTCTTCTGCTTCATCGGTCTCATCAAACTCGTCTGATCCTATGCCTTCTGTTGAATCATCGACGATGTCCTCATCAATCTCTCTGCTTTGTGGATCAACATGTATGATCTGTTCTGTTGTTACGACTGGCATGGAGATTGCATCTACTCTTTCAGCTTGCATTGCGACATCATCTGTTTGCGCGATTATACGGCCTCGCGGATTCACTTTTATCACTGATAACCATCTTTCGCGTTTGACTTTAATCCGAGGGTAAAGAATAAAACACACTTGCTCCGCTTGCGAGGCCAGACAAAAGGGTTCGAACTTTGAAAAACGTCTGTTTGCATTTACGTCGATCACTCTTAAGTTGTTTGCACAGACCCCTCGAGCACTCGGATCATACCATTCACATTTGAATAGTATGCATCTCAAATTGATGGTTCCTGGATATCTGACTTCGATTATGTCTTGTAATATGCCGTAGTAGTCAGTTTCACCCTTAACATGGATTCCATAATTGGTGGTTGACCTCTTTGACCCATGTTTATATGTATGATTAGTGTATCCACGGGTAAAGTACATAGGAGCAGAAACGATTTTTGCTATAGGTTCCTCTACAAGTTCGTGCAACCATAGTGGAGAAGGCTCAATCGAACAATGCTTAACCTGGAAATATTACTTGGTTAATCCAACGCATTCGCGACAACATAACATATATATAAATATGTCGATCTTACCTACAAAGTATTTAAGCCACCCAGCAAAATCACATTAGTTTAACTTCTCGTACTCTTTCTCTTCTAAGCCAGGATAATGTTCTCGAACCTGAGAGTCGAATAACCTAAATTGTACTCAAGAGTCAGTTCGAGCAAATATTGTGATATTATATACTTAAAGAATGTACTTATTAAGTTATTAACTTATACCTTTCAAACGGCTGTATATACTCACAGTTCTGCAATATATAATTGTGAGCTGCACGACAATGATCAATATCCTCCCACCAAACTTCCTTAACTTTTCCAGCAAGTCTGCCTATCTGAGCAAACATATCTGGCACGTCAACATGATAAGTCGGTGGCGGTCTTTTTCGCCCGCACCGTTGGACTGAAGTAGTATGAGGTGAAGTGAGAAGTTTCCTCGATTAAACTTCCAGCAACAATCGATCCCTCCACCTTAGCAAGATTTTTAGCCTTCCTTTTAAGATGTCCCATGAATCGCTCAAACGGGTACATCCATCGGAATTGCACAGGCCCCCGAGCGCTGCTTCATATGGTAGATGGATTGGCAGATGTTCCATGACATCAAAAAATGAAGGAGGGAAAACCTTTTCTAGGTTACAAAGCAACACGGCGATATTCTCTTCCAGTTGGGCGATGCCCTCCTCAGTCAATGTCTGGGTGCATAAATCCCTAAAAAAAGCTCCAATGCCTACATGAAGATATATATATAGTTAATAACTTACAGAAATATGCGTTAATTAATAGTCCTAATCACTTATAAAAAGAACATTATATAATTTTTTTACTTATTTTACCTGCAATAGCTTTATGGCTTTGTTTTGGCAAGAGCTCGGTTAGTGCAAACGGTAGCAGTCGCTGCATGAATACATGGCACTCATGGCTCTTCATGCCTGAAAATTTCTGGCCTTGCTCAACACATCTTGAGAATTTGGACACATATCCATCTGAAAACTTAACATCAGAATCAACCCACTCCAATAATGCCCGCTTTGCCTCTCCGGACAATCGAAAGTTTGGAACAGGTAATTTTCCCTCGCTTGTAATATGCAACTCAGGTCTTACACATAGTTCAAGCAAGTCCAACCTTGACTTCAAATTGTCTTTGCTCCTTCCCTTGACATTCAAGATTGTATTGGCAATGTTATCGAAATTTTTTTTTTCGATATGCATCACATCAAGATTGTGTTGAAGAGGAGATTCTGCCAATACGGAAGCTCCCAGAAGATATTCTTTTTATGCTAATTATGAGATACGGTATATCCGTCAGGCATGTTAGCTAGTGTGTGCCAATTTCCCCCTACTTTACAAGTTTCCTGCGCACCATAGTATTCAATTTGCTCATACAATTCATTGCCTACTGGATAAACGGGGGGAGGGATACGCACAACCTTGTTCCTCCTAAACAACCTCTTGTTGTTCCGGTATGTATGACTCACCGGCAGAAATATACGATGACAATCAAACCAACATGGCTTTCTTCCATTCTTTAGTTGAAACGCATCTGAACTATCCAGACAATATGGACAAGATAATCTTCCATGCGTAGTCCACCCTGACAACATTCCATACGCTGGAAAGTCACTGATAGTCCACAATAACACTGCATGCATGTTGAAGTTCCGTTGCTGCGAGTTGTCAAATGTGCGAACACCGAAATGCCATAATTGTTTCAACTCATGAATCAGAGGCTGTAAGAACACATCAAGTGCGCGCTTTGGATGCTTAGGACCAGGAACTAGAATACTCATGAACAAAAATTCTCTTTGCATGCACATATCGAGAGGAAGATTGTATGGTGTCAAGATGACAGGCCATAGAGAATATTGTCTCCCAGACATACCAAATGGAGTAAATCTATCAGTACATAAACCAAGGTAGACATTTCTAACCTCACTAGCAAAGTCTGAATATACCGTCTGAAAGTGCTTCCACGCCTCTGAAGGATGTGTAACCTCTCCATCCTCTGTGGAATGTTCTGCATGCCATCTCATTGTCGACGCCGTCCTTTCTGAGTGGTATAACCGCTTCAATCTTTCAGTGATTGGCAGGTACCACATACGTTGGTATGGAACCCGAGTTCTTCCAGTAGTTTCTTGATATCTCGGCTTCCCACAAAATTGACATTCCTGCAGCTTGTCGTCGTCTTTCCAGAATATCATGCAATTGTCAATGCATACATCAATCATTTCTGATGGTAAGCCAAGACCCACAACCAACCTTTGTATTTCATAATAATTCTCAACAGAAAGATTATCAGTCGGTAGGTACTCTTTGAAAAGTTGAGCCCACGAATCTATGCAAACTTCAGAGAGATTATTATCAGTTTTATTTGTCATCATCCTAGATGCCAATGACAGTTTCGACTGCCCTTCTCTACATCCATCGTAGATAGGCTCATTAGCAGCATCTAACATATCATAAAACTTTTTTGCATCTATGTTGGGTTTTTCCCTAATATTATCAACAAATGAGGTTGCTGGAGCTTCATGCATTGCATCTACAACCATACTATGAAACCTATTCCCTTGTTGATACCCTTCATCTACATTTCCAAACATATTTTGCCCATAATGTTCATAATCAACATTATAATTGGGCTGTTCTAAACCCTGACCCATACTACTACTTTCAACCGTAGCAACACTACTATCTTCCCCATGCAAAAACCATACATAATAGTTCGGCATAAATCCTCTATTATATACATGCTTCTTCACGATATCAATTTCTAAATATGGCACATTCTTGCACTTCCTATATGGACATAATATTTTACCGTTTTCCCTTGCAAATGATTGGTTTGTCGCCTGATATAAGAAAGCTCGAAACCCATCCCGAAACTCTTTCGTCACCTCGCCGGTCTCCGGATCTCGATGATTGTACATCCACGATCGTAATGCATATATGATATGCTCTGAAGACATTCTCTCAATATTTCTTTCTCACTTCTCTTTTCTCTCTTTTTTAAAATCTATCCTTTTCTTATTTTTTGAATACTTTTCTTTCTTTCTTTCTTTCTTTCTTTCTTTCTTTCTATTGTGATTGTTTCACTAACTCCTGAAGGCTATTTATAGACATTCATAAATTTTGCGACGGCCTCGCGACGGACGAATGCGACAGATTTGCGACATCATAATATATTGCGAGCAATTTGCGATGGATTTGTGACACAGAACCGACTGATTTGAGACTTCGTACCTAACTACTTAGGCCGGTGGGAAAGGAGTAAAACGTGGTTCACCTACTTTGAGTATCCACACAAATTCTTCGCAAGTTGGTCGCAAGTTGGTCGCAAAGTTGCGACAGAATTTCTTCTTCACTATCCCGTCGCAAATTGCGACATACTTTGCGACAGCCTTGTTTGTTCATCACAATTACCTTTATCGATTGTAAATTCGTCGCAATGTCGTCGCAAAGCTGCGGTCGGTTTGCGACGGGCTATTGGTGTCGCAATTTACGACGGATTAGCGAGACACTATTTTCTCTGGCAAATCCGTCGCAAACGCGTCGCAAATTGCGACCACCATTCGCCGTCGCAAATTTTCGACGCAAAAAGGCTGTTTTCTTGTAGTGATAGGACACTCAGCTGGAATTTTTAAACATTGAATATAACAAATATCTATTTTGGAGAAGTCAAATATGTACCTATAACAAATTTACTATTTATACAAGCCTACAAATTCTAATCATGTCAGTTAAACTGGGTCGTTCTATTGTGAAGTGTGAACCATCCTAAGCATGCACACTCGTATGATCTTTGAAAAGAGATAGTTTTACCGGTTCTTTTGCCGAGAATGATTTGGCTGTTTTTATTTGTGTTTTTAATTTAAAAAAACCTCAACTGAAGATAAATCGAAAAAAAAATAGAGAGGGTGATCAAAACTGCAGAGCTCTCACGCGCTTGGAGCCTCATGGACGAAGGAATAATCTAATCTAAATGGAACGAATGGGGTGTATTGTCGTATTGAAATGAAATTTTAGAAGATTTTGTAGTTATTTCAAAATTTTATGTTATTCAGCTAATGATTTCTAAATGTCTTATTAAAATATATATGCTAATGAACATTAAATTTATATAAAACCAATTACAATCACTTTAACTTCAATGTTATTCAATCAAAAATTTATAAAAACTAAATCAAATCCAATATTATTAGAAATATTTTAAATAGTAGATTTTAAAAAATATTGAGTACTTTAAAATAATTTTGTAGAGTTTGTTAGTTAAAATATAGAAAACCAAATCTCATTGTTTTATGTGGGATTTCATATAATTTTAATATCAAATCATATCAACTTTCCCAATCAACATAAAACCATCTAAAAATTCATTAGAACTCAAATCTTTTCAAATTCTCTAAAATTTTAGTTTCTATACATCCCATTAGATTCGACGCGTCAAAATTACATGACCTGATCTTGATATAGTAGATATGCCCAAGCTGAAAAAAAGAAAATCGCATTGAAGCATTAAAAAGGAAACCTTGAATCCCAATTTTCTTAGACGATAGAAAAAAAGAAAATAATCGCTGTCTCAATTCTTCTCCTGTAACCAACGGGGGAGGAAGAGTACACAATTCATCGTTGTTGTAGGTCAAAACTGGATTACTTGGAACAGGAGGTTACAGCTTGGTTTATCTAGTGACAATACAGTGAGGGCGATCAAAACTGCAGAGCTCTCGAGCGCTTCGAGCCTCATGGACAAAGGAAGAATCCAATTTCATTATTTCTCATGCCCAACAACTGCACTCAAATCCACTACATATTATTTGAGAAGTAACATTATTGAAAATAGCTGATTTGTCAACACTACAGCCAAAGTTAATGCTTTTAATTGATGACATGTAAATGTGACATGTCAAACTTCCTAAAATAAACAAAATGTTTTGATTGGTTGAATTAAAATTATAAGAGTTGTGGAATTAAAATATAAATAAACTAGATTATATTTATAACACTAAAATTAACAAATTTAAATTAACAGAAAATAAAATTTATTATAATTTCAAATTTTTACATATATTCATAATTTCATAAAATATAATTACGAAATTTGTTAAACAATATATATATATTATAATTTCATATAAAAATCAAAAAAATACTAAATTATCCAATAGAATAATAAAAATTCTATTATTAATAAGACTTGAAGTATGATATATTTTTATTTTGGAAAGTTATTAATTTAAAAAATATATTAATAACATCTAAACAAATTTTAAATAAACAAATTATTAAATAATATAATTTTAAATAAAATACAATCTTGATAAAAATAATTTAATGAATAAAATGTTAAAAATAATAAAAATAATCAACTTTTATTGAATTTTTTTTTTCAAAAACGTAATTTTAAATAAATTTTCTTTTCAAACCAATATTTACTAAATGAATAAAGTATATGCTAATTATTATTTTATAATATTAATAGGACCATATATTTTCTATAACTTTTATCATCTTTTTATTGTTATTTTCTAAAATATACATAACTTATGTTACCATCTCATCTTATCTCTTATCATATTTTAAATAAAAATAAATTTTACATCATATTTATATATATATATATACATAAATTTATTTTCATTGTATATAAAAATTTTGAGAACATAAATAAAATGAAAAATAACCAAACGAAAGAATAAACTATAATAAGATGAAACAATATGAATAAGAAATAAAAATAGAAGTATATAAAAATAAATCTCTCGCACTTTTTTTTACAAATCCACTTAAAAACTTTTTAACACGTAAGAGCCATATTTCAATTTTTTTACAAATATGCGTACATACATAAATATTAATTATACATTAGTTGAAGTCACATGCGAAATTTTTCGTGCATGTATTTTGTTAAGATTGATTACAGTCTAATTTTTATTTTAATTATTATACAATTTATATTTTTTAAAAAAATATTTATGTATTCTAAGTGTAGTGAAGTGGTTGGTATGTCCGCACATGCGTGCCAACCATCTATCCGCTCTTAAGAATAAGTAAAAATGGTAAAAACTATTTCAGTTTAATTTGCAATAAATAAAAATAAAATATATACTTAAAATATATTATATATGTAAGACGCAAAAAAAACATATTGTAGATTGTGTAAGGAGAAATAAAGCATATTATAGAAATATTCAAAAAATATTATAAGAATTTAATAATTATTTAACATAATTTTTATATTTGTGATTATATATTATTACAAGCATTATAAAAATAAAAAAATTTAAATTCATTGGTTTCAGAAAGAAGTTTGTGAAATATTGAAACAATATATATACAAACATACTAATGTTTAAAAAAACTAATCAATATTTAAATATTATAATTAACTATGTATATAAAAAATTTATACCTGCACATATGTGCGGGCAACCACCTAGTTTAATATAAAAAATCAGTGACCATCTAGATAATCATATCATTTGTATATAAATGATGATCTTCATATGTTTCAGCTTAGACTTTACATATATAGACTTATCAATAAAAAACTCATATGCCTTTTATATAAAGAAAGTTCTTCTAATAATTGGGCTTGGACTTTACATATACATATAATTTACATATATGATCTTGTATTTTAGCTAAGTCAATGAAACAATCTTAGTATCTCCTATATATTAATTGAGAAACATTTTTATAGAGTAATCTCATTTTTGTAAGTATTTACCGTGGTGCCATTATGCTGATGTGTCAACCCCACATTTATTTTCAGCTAATTATTTTAAAAAGACATAGATTACTAGACTAATTACATGATATGACATTATATATTTTAGGTTCATACATATGTTATATTTCATTTTATAAATCAGCATTTTATTTATTAAAGAGAAAACGAAAATAAAAATACTGAACTAACATATTTTCGTCAAAATAATCACAGTGTCTTTCATAAGCCAAAAAACATACTAATTAATATTGACTTTGCTAAATTAAGTACCAATTTAGTCAACCCTAACATCTGTTTAATAAGCATTAATCACCGTTTATTGTATTCATACGCCTCTATCCATCTCTTCACTTGATCTCTAAAAACCAGAAGAAGAAAATTTGATTTCTTCTGTCTTCTCCTTTGAATTGCTCCAGCTTCAATGGATATGAAAAAAAGGAAGAAGCTACCAATTCGTCAAGGCAAACATCATGGTGTTGTCAAGGAAGACGAAATAGACGTGAGTGTGAAAGTATTGCCGATGATGCTGAGAATAATGGGGATACTGGTATATCTGTTGAAGAAGAAGCTTGTGAAACTTTATCAACCCATTTTGGAGATATCGCAACCAACGAAAAAGAGGAGAGTGATGATAGTGGAGATGATATATGGAACGATGACACTATTCATGATCCTTTGTCATCAGACGACGAGGAAGAGGAAGCTCGTAGGGAATCTCATGAGAATGAAGTAGCTGCCGATGAACTTCTAGCATTGGGTAAGACTTTTAGTTCTGCCTCTGAGTTCAAGCAAGCGCTTCTTAGGTACTCTCTGAAAACTGGATATGATATTAAACTATACATCTCAACACAAAAGAAGCTTGGTGCGATTTGCTCCATCACAGAGTATTTCTGTCCATGGAGAGTTTACTGCTCCTATGAGAAGAGCAAACACAAGATGCAGCTAAAGGTGTTTGTGAATGAACACATATGTGTCCGATCAGGTTACTCGAAGATGCTGAAGAGTTCGCCCATTGCCCAATTGTTTGCAGAAAGGTTGAGAATAAATCCTAAGCTTACGGCAAGGGAAATGGAAGAGGAGATCAAGAGGAACTATAATTTAACGGTTACTGAGGAGCAATGTCGAAAAGCAAAGACCAAATTAACAAGGGAAAGAAGAGCTAGCCATGAAGCACATTTTTCTAGGATTTGGGATTATGAGGCAGAGATTCATGACACTAATCCATGCACCATTATAGAGATTCAGACCATTCCAAAACCAACACCAGGAAGCAAGCAAAGATTTGATCGTATTTATATTTGCTTTGAAGCACAATGAGTGGCTTGGAAGTCTATATGTAGACACTAAATGGTGTCTTTCTTAAATGGGATATTAAAGGTCAGTTGATAGCTGCGGTTGGAAGAAATGGAGATAATAAAATTGTTCTTATTGCATGGGCGGCAGTTGAAATAGAAAATGAAATTAATTGGACTTGGTTTGTGAATCTATCTTAAATGAGATTTAGGACTTGGTGAGGGCAAAACAGAGAACTACTAGGCTTCTTTTCTTTTATAAATATATAATATGTGATGTTATGTAAGGATGGCGAAAAAAATCATATGCAGAGCAGAGAATATGAAACAGACCTCCTGAAGAATCCAACATCCTTGCACTCTCTTGTCTTCCTCTTTTTTTATCCTCTAATTTTTGTGGAATAAAAGTTTGTCCCAACTCGTTTTTACTTTTTATCAGATTTTTCAAAAATCGAATGGGAGAAGATAGATGGAGAAATGAAATTGTGATAGGGAGATTAGAGAATTTGGGACTGAGAATTAGAGATTTCTTATTTTCTTTGTAAGAACGATACGATATCGTTTTCATTAAATATTTAATTTAACGGTGGTGTTTAACGTCTATTGAAAATGGTGTTAGGTTGACTAAACTGATACTTAAATTGGTAAAGTCAACATTAATTGGTATGTTTTTCGGCTTATTAAAGATATTATGATTTGTTTGGCGAAACTATGTAAGTTCAGTGTTTTAATACCCGTTTTCCCATTTATTAAGATATTCACTTTCTTTTATTTCTCACCAAAAATATATCATATTATTTAGTTCTTTAATTATATTTTCTACAAAAAATTTGTTTTTCACTTATTTTCATTTAACCTTACTTTTATAAAGTAAATAAATTATCACATCATCCATAGAATAAAAAAAATATTGATTTTTTTTACATGTATTATAATTTGAATTATAAAAATTGAATATAAATTACTCAAATTATTAATAAATAAGCTTAAATCATTATAATTTGAGTTTATTATAATCATTATACAAGTTGATTGCAATTTGAGTTCATTATAGTCATTATAAATAAAAGTAAATAATTATAATTTGATTTAAATGACTCTTTCCAAAAGTAAATTCTCAATTAGCTCATAATTTAGAATTTTTCCAAAATTTAGTATACAATAAATAGTATTTAATATTTAATATAATATAATTATGAGCTATTTGAAAATTTATTAATAATTTTAATAAAAATGAAATTTATCGTGTCTGATATATGTTAATAATATAAGTAATTTAATTTATGGCGTATTCACGAATCTAATTTAGATATAATAATATATTAATTCAAATTTATTTTGTTAATTTATATATATATATATATATATATATATTCAAAGATTTCGAGTGGAAACGATAGTGATACTTTTGTCTAATAAATCATCAATGTTTAAAACTTATTTGGAGTAAAAATAATATATAAGATGGATAAACATCAATATCTTTATAGAACCTAATTATAATAAATTTTATTTGTAACATTATTTTTTTATATAATCAATAATAGCAAAAACGCATCAAAACTCTAACCATATTACATCTTAAACTTAATATTCCGCTTTATTATGTATACACTATTCCAATTTACTATTTATGATATATTTAATTATGCTTTATTATTATATTTTAGATAATATGTTTTGATTAAAAGTTTTTTGGAGTCAATAATTATTCTTTTCTTTTACAAAGAAATAATTTATGGATATAATTATTATTTTTCAAATTCAAAATATAAAAAGTGGGTCTTTTTTAATTCATTCGATATAGTTGATAAGTAACAAACTATTTAAATAATAATACTTAACTATTATTTAAGAATCAAAAATAATTAAATATAAACACAAATATTATACAAAATTTAAATAAATGATAATTATTTCATCTTGTACAGTGTACGGGTTATTACCTAGTATAAAAATAAACCATAAGAAACAAAAAAAAAGAAAAAAAAAATCTGTAATTAGATTTGGAAAAAAAAAAACACGAGCCGTCTTGACACATAAATAAATATGGAAACAAGTTTTACATAAAGAAAAGTGAGAGTTCAAACTAAAGACTGTTTACACATACCACTGCACAAACTGTCTGAGCCTGGCCGCCTTCTCGATAAGTGAAGAGAAAATTGTAACAATCAAACTTTTTGGTTATGACACATTTCCTTTGTCTTTGTAAACTTCTTTGAAAATCTTCTTCATATGGACTTTACAGTACTTGAATTCAGAAATTACAATTACAATTTCTGAGCCCTTATATGGCTACATCAATGAAAGACAAATCACATGAAATAATTTTTTAATAGTGTTTAGTAGTTGATAGTAATTATACCTTTATCACAATATGGTTTAAGATCCAATCTAACATTTCATAGAGACCATCTACAGAAGTGGCACATGTGCCCAAAATGTATCAAGTTAACACTCACTCTTTTTGAAATAAAGGATATGTATACTTTGGTAACATATATATATATAGATATAAAGGTATATAGCTATATTACATGCATGGAGAATGGTTAAAACATACTCTAACTATGTTAAGATCACATGGACTTAAAAGATAGTTTTGGGAGTAGCTACAGCATATCAACTACACATAACACTACGTCAAAATTTACATGTGAATATTCTACATACAGAAAGCCTATGAAATTATTTTACTAAGGTGGGAAGTATTTGGCGCTATCTACTTATATTATATATGAAATCTTTGGAGGAACCTGAGATTTTTTGTCCCTGGACTTGCTCTATAGAACACTTATCTAATATTTTAAACATTGAATATAACAAATATCCATTTTGGAGAAGTCAACTATGTACCTGTAATAAATTTACTATTGTTTAGGAGCAAATTTCGGAATGCCATGTGTGAGTGTGTGATTTGTCTGGAGATGGAGCTGTATTTTCGAGTTTGTCTTCTAGGGAAAAAGGCGATGAATCATTCTGGAGTGGAAGTCTGCTCGAGTCCTGACAACAGGGTGATCGTAATGCGAGATCCTGCAAACACTACACAAGATGTCAATCTGGCCTTTGGGAAGACCGAAATGGGATTTTCCTCCTGAAAGTTCTCCGACGCCCAAGCCAATGAACGTCCTACCGTGAAAAAATATTCAGAAGGGATGTTTCTATAGGTTTGGGTAAGAAGACTCATCCAGGGATCAAGACATCTATCTATTTACGAGTGTTTCGGTGGGTATTCTACACAGAGGGAGAAGATGCGGCTAATATAAAGGCGAGGTTCCGGGTAAAAAAAGACTTATCCTAGAAGACATTCACTCGAGAGAACAAAGGGCTCTCTCTTGATCGTGTTGCTTGTCGGAGCCAGTTGACTCGGTTTCGGTTGGTCGCCTCCTCTCTCAAAGGGGTTTCAGGTCCACCGAGCTGATCCCCTTCTTGTGTGGTGGCCTATCTCTTTTTATACTTTCAATTATCGTGTCATATCCTCTTCATTCGGTGCACCAGAGGAGCAGCTGGTGATGATGATTCTTGCGTGTTTGGAGAAGCTCGCGAACTGCCGAGAACAGTGCGCCAGAGTGGTTCGGCCGAGCTAGCATGGCGTGTGTCAGTGTCTAGGGCAGTTTAGTGTCCACGCATCGGATCCTATTTGGGCCTTTAAAATCGGTCCCAACAGTTGCCCCTGACTTCTCAGCTGATCGAGAGATGAGTCGGGAAGTCGAATTCACCTCGGCTCCTGTAAGATGATCATGGATTATCCGGTTCCCTAAACTATTTGCCTTTAACGGCTAAACTGACGCGACGACCATGCCGCGTATCACAGAGGATACAGTTATAGTCTGGGCGAAGCTAAGTTCTTTTAAAGGTGATGAAACTAGGGACTCATCCAAGCCTTACCGCGTATCTCGGTGGGATACGGTCGGATGGTCCAGACTTTCGAGGAAGTAAGAAATGGGTGTCAACTCTGACCTTTCCATGTATCACGAGGGAGTACGGTCCTGGCCGGAGGAATGAACGAAGAAAAACTCTCAACCCGACCTTATTTGCATGTCCCGGGGGAGCACATTATCGATCAAAGGAGCTATACTTCTGGAGAAGCGAGCCGCGAGGCGGTTCTAATAGTTGTCAACACCGACCTTATTTGCATACGGGGGAGTACGTTATTGGTCGAAGGAATTATGGGCTCCTATCCTGACTGGGGTATGCATCTGGGGGAGTACGACGCTTGCTCAGGATAGGAGGATAGGTGCTCCTGGAGGAATTGATAGCTTGGCCACTGGTGGACATCTCCCCGAAGGGATTTTACTTCTTGCTTCATGAGGCACTAGACAAGAAACCGTCTTGCCCCCGCTCATCGGGGTTATGAGAGAGGTTATAGTCTTATATGACCATGGGGTTCGACATAAGACAGCGATGCGGACTAAGACATCGGTACAAGGGCCAAAGGTGGCACCGTTGGACGGAGGAATAGATGTTCCCTGCATTTCGGAGCGCTAATGCAAGGGGGAGTCCCTACTCGAATGCAGCTGGTGCGGAGTAGGGCGTTTTTCGAAGGCGTTACCTCGACTTCCTTACTGCCTGGACAATCTTCGCGTTGTGCATACGCGGAAGTTTGTGGGTTTTGAGAACGTGATTGTGATATACCCCAATGGGGAAGAGGTCGGGAAGTTATCAAGAAGAGAAATCATGCGAGTCGGCGACCTCAATTCCTGTGGTGCCTGAGTGGCGAGCATGTCCGCGGGAGGAGCACGCTGTTTATCGTGTGGCCTGCTAGAAGAGACTGGCGGGGAAGATCCAGAGATGTGAGAGGCCTGATCCCTAGAATCCTGAGGGGATAATGCCCCAGAGGGCAAGCAAGTCCGCGGAGGAGCATGCTCAAGGTGTGCGCGGTCCTCGGAGGGAGCTAGCACAGGGCGAGCCACGGGGGCCTGCTGGACCGGAGTCCTGAATATCCAGAGGAATGATGTCCTGGAAGACAAGTAAGTCAACGGAGGAGCATGCTAAGAAGAGGTGGATTGTGAAGAATGTACATGATATCTCATATATTTACATCATTTAGGCTTGCATTTAGTTCATATTTTGGTCTTCTTTTATATGTTTTCTTTCTCTTTAGTCTCATCTTCCTTTCTTTTTAGACTTAGGTTGCATTTAGGTTGTAGTTTGTATTCTCTATGCATTAAAGATGTCCTTAGGTACTTAAGAAGCTATTGGGAGCAAGGAGGAAGTGTGGGAATGGTTCAAGGAGTTAGCCAAGCTGAGGAGCAAAAGTTGTTAAGGAAGGCGATTTCTGGTGTCTATCGATCATCTGTATCGGTCAGTGTTGATCGATACAATGCTGCAGAAGAGTTGAAGATCCTATCGGTCATCTGTATTAGTCATCTGTATCGGTCACCTGTGACCGATGGAAATCAAGCGGATGTTGTATCGATCAAGTGTATCGGTCACTTGTGACCGATGAGAAATAGGACATATGTATCGATCAAGCGTATCGGTCAAGGAGTGACTGATGGGAACCCAGTGGATGCTGTATCGATCACCTGTATCGATCACTTTTGACCGATAGGAACCAGTCCGAACTTCCCTTTGTTTACAATTTTGCCACTCCGCCTAAACTCCTATAAATACTGAAAATCCATGATTTTTAGGATCAAGCTTTTATCCAACAGTCATTTCCTCTTTTGTTTTTGCTTTGATCTTGTAGTTTGAATCTTTGCTCTATTTCAATATAAGTTTGTATTTATCTTCTTGTTTAATCTCTCTAATCATAATTAGCTATCTTTTTCTCTTTGAATTGATGGTTTTGGTGATGATTAGTGAGTAGTGACTTAGGGATTTAAGATGGGTTAGGTTTAGGGAATTTGAGACTTGATCTATGATTGCTTAGTGTTAATTCTTCCATTTCCTTTCTTGATTGTTATGTTTGATACCTGATTAGCCTTAGCTAAGTTGATTAGGACCATAGACTCATTTTATGCCCACCAAGTGTTTGATGAAATGTCTGAACTGCTTTGCAAGAGAATTGCTTGTCCTAGGTCAAGAGATTGACTGTCTAGGGAGTGATTTGGAAATAGAGGATTGGTAGATTGTCTTAATGCTTGCTGTTTGTCATTTCACTAATGAGAATTATTTATTGACTTGATGATTAACAAAAAAATTAGTGCCAAGAGATTGGATTAGTCATATAAATGAATCTTATGCATAAAGAATAACATTGTGTGAGTTTGTAAGCATCATAGGTTGAGTTGAAAGTTCCCTAGCACCAATTATCCCATCTCAAGGTCTTGTCCTTCCCCTGTTTTTAGTCTATTTCGAATTTGCTCTGTTTTTACCTTTGTTCTAGTTGTTTTGCTTGCTATTCACCCTTAGTTTGATGTTTGGTTCAGTTCTGTTTGATCATCTAGGTTGTTAGACTTCTAAACTCTCTCTATATCTGCTTGAATTAGGAAATCTATTGTATTCCTGCTGTTTCAATCTTCCCCTTTTGGATTGACATAAAACCCTTACTACAATGAACAGTACAAAGAGTGATTGAGAAAGAGACTCAAAACTCTTGTATCAATTTGGCGCTGTTGCCATTAGAGGAATGCTTTGTTCAGTAGGATTTGTAGAGATCTTGAAATCAAGCTTTGTTATTTTCGTTTTTTGGTTACTGATTTCTCTTTTAGTATAGAATTTCTTTTGTAGGTACCAAAACACTTGCTCTTAAGTGTCTACAACTACAACTGAGGTTCAAGGTCAAGGATTTTGGGTTTCCATAATCAAAAGTCAGCTGTTGAAGCATGGAAAAACATCAGTATGCTGCTGGTTTTGGTTTGCAAAGTCCACAAGGTTCAAGACCTTATGTCTCAAGTTACATCCGAGAAAGCTTGAGTCATTGCGCTGTACCAGTTTTATTAGTGCCAATGAAGGATGCATCATGGAGAATGTGTGTAGACTGCCGAGCTATAAACAACATCACCATCAAGTATAGGCACCCCATTCCCCGGCTGGACGATATGTTAGATGAGTTGAGTGGAGCTACAATCTTTTCAAAGGTTGATCTCAAGAGTGGCTACCACCAAGTCAGAATGAAAGAGGGCGACGAGTGGAAAACAGCCTTCAAGACAAAGAGAGGGCTATACGAGTGGTTAGTAATGCCCTTCGGTCTCACCAATGCACTGAGTACATTCATAAGGCTTATGAATCATGTACTACGAGCATACATCTGTAAATCAGTAGTTATGTATTTTGATGACATTCTGATCTATAGCTCTAGTTTAAATGATCATCTTAAACATATTGAGCAAGTGCTAGAAACGTTAAGGTTAGAGGGCTTATATGCAAATTTAAAGAAATGTACTTTTTGCACTGATCAGTTAGTGTTTTTAGGCTTTGTAGTAAGTTCACAGGGGCTTAAATTGGATGAGGAGAAGATTAAGGCGATTCAGGAATGGCCAACCCCCTCCACCATCGGTCATGTCAGGAGCTTCCACGGTTTAGCCAGCTTCTATAGGAGATTTGATGAGGACATCTCAAGTGAACAAGACTTAACCAAACCACAAATGCAAGAAGTTGATATACCGGTTCCAAACAAAGGTGTGATCACAAGACAACGGGCCCGAGCACTTCAAGACAAATATAACCAAGCCATTTTACGTGCCATGAATGATTTTAAGGAGGGAAGCCCAAGTTTAACTCAAGCTACATGGGATGATACATTGGACGTCTTAGAAGCTACGAACCCAACAAAGGAGCAAGAAAGCTGGCCCTTGATATCAACCAAAGCCCACACCAATATCTTTACTATCTCTACACAAGAGGAAAACACTTAGTTGCCAAGAGCATGGTCAAAGGGGATTACATTACACTTACTCACGCCAAGTCAAAGAAGGTAAGTCATTTGTTTAGTTAATCATATTATTATTTTTTTGACTAATCTTTTATGTTTCCTCTTGATTGATTTCTAGCCAGCCAATGATTTATTTTTCTTTTATTAGTTAAGGCATTGTTAGCCAATAATCTCGCATTTTTATTCCAATAATGTTGCTTTTCAATAAGTGTAATTTGCTTCAAAGTCTCCTAGAAGGGCAAATCTGTTCGGACCCCTTTATAAGGTCCCCTCTGACAGCCGTGTATTTTCACTTTTGATATCAATAAAGAACCAAATTTTTTTTCACAAAGTTTATACTTAAAACTTGTGTTCTTCTTCTTTACTTTTGTTGAGACCGGTACCTCCAAAAATTAAAGGGAAAATCGTGTTGTATCAAAGGTCCTTTCATAGCCTTTGTGGTATACTTCAATCCATCCGGCCGTCCCATTCGGTCAGTTTAACCACCGGTCAGATCGTCTGAATTCCTTGACCTCTCGACCAAAAACTATCGTCACGCCAGTCCATACCACGTACCGTCCCATCGTCACGCCATCGTACCACCCTCGTCCCACGTTACGGTACCACCGTCCCGTCATCGTACCACCCTCGTCCCACGTTACGGTACCACCGTCCCGTCATCGTACCACCCGTACCACCGTACCGTTCCATCGTCCCACTCTTGTACCAACTGTCCCACTCGTACCGTCCCGTCTCAAATTCCTTGATCCATAGCCTGAGATCCTCGGCTGGCCGGTCAAATCAACTTTCCACCCCCGTTCCATCCGGTGCTTGTATCATTTTTGGTATCAGAGCTGAAGTTCCTTCAGCAAGTTGTATCTATCCATCCTAACAATCTTTTGCATTATTTTCTTTGATTCGTGTTTACATTTGCTATTTCAAAAAAATATATAAAAAAAGGACAACTTGATTTGCTTTTAACTTCTTGATCTAATTTATTTGTTATTCTTAGAGTTTACATTTTTAAAACCGAAAAAATCAAAATAAAAATTATGTCTTCTATCACCATTAATCGCACTTCCCATTTTATTTCCTGATTTTATTTATAAACCCTACAAAAAAAATAAACAAAATTTTCCATATCTTTAGTCTTAGTCTTTATAATCATTCTTAGTGCAATCTTTTGTTCTTTGAATTAAAAGGCTAGCCTAAACCGTTCTTTTCTTTGTTTCGTGTAAAACCTAAGGTAAGCAATGGGAGAAGAGTCCAGTAATGCTCAAGACCCCACTACCCTGATGATGGCCATGATGAGAGAGGAGTTCAGAGCTTTTAGACAAGAGATCGGCGACCGCCTTACTCGTGTGGAACAAGGTCCACGACCCCCTATACAGCCAGTCAGGAACGTAGGTGGCCGAGGGCACAACAATGTCTTTGGCAATCCACAACATACCGGCCCCAACCATAGGCGTAATGGCATACACATCAATAAACCAAACGGAGATGCACTAGGTGATGACCATGATTCACAAGACGGTGATGATGACCCGCCTTTACCCACTAACCAAGGAAGGAGAAGGCGTACCCCAATGAATGACTATGGAGAGGAGGAAGATGACAACTACCCTCAGCGGCAACACCAGAGCCACATCAAGCTTACCGCACCTAGCTTTGCTGGAAAGGTGGACCTGGGGCTTATCTTGAGTGGGAAAAGAGGATGGACCACCTCTTTGATTATTATGATCACCCCAACCACAAGAGAATAGCCTTAGCCGTGGCTCAACTAACGGACAATGCCCTCATATGGTGGGACAGAACCGTAGCTGACCGGAGGCGAAACCGTCAAAGAGCCATTGACTCATGGCTAGACATGAAAGATATCATGCACCAAAGGTACATTCCTCCCCATTTCAATAGAGACTTACAGCGCAAGTTTCATGCTCTTAAACAGGGAACTAGGTCAGTAGAAGACTATTATAAAGAGTTTGAGCGCTTGAGGAATCGCTTGGAGCTACGTGACGATGAGGAGGCTTTGATGGCACAATTCCTAGATGGGTTACAAGAGCGCATCAGCCGCAAAGTAGAAAGATAAGTCTACCAAGACTTCAAGGACCTTTTCCACTTAGCTATACAAGCAGAACAACACATCAAACAAAAGACTAGCACCATTCAGAGCAAGCCCCAAACGTCGTGGAACCCCAACCCCAACAAACCATTAGACAAAGGAAAAGGGATTGAGATAGACTCCCGGTACAAAGGGAAAGCTGCTGAACACCCATAGACAACCGCCCTGAAGCAGGTAAGTCTACTAACCCTCAACGTTCAAGGGACATAACGTGTTTTAAGTGTAGAGGCATAGGGCATATGGCGAGAGAATGCCCAAATCAGCGCGTCATGCTCTTAACCGAGACCGGAGAATATGAGTCTCAAGACGAAGCAGAAGCTGAAACACTTGACGAGTTTGGAGATATTGAGTATCCTGACTCAGGAGAGCTTCTCGTTACAAGGCGTATACTTAGTACAATGGTGGAACCAGCCGAGCTGATGCAAAGAGAAAACATCTTCCACACACGCTGTACCGTACAAGGCAAGGTATGTAACCTAATCATTGATGGTGGGTCTTGCACTAACGTGGCAACCACTCATATGGTTGATAAACTTCACCTTGAGAGGACTAAACACCCACGGCCCTATAGGCTAAGGTGGCTCGATGACAAGGTTGAATTAAAAATAAATGAGCAAGTTGTTATACCATTCAGTATAGGAAAATATCAAGATAGTGTTGTTTGTGATATAGTTCCTATGCAAGCCGGCCATATATTGTTAGGTAGACCATAGCAATTTGATAAAGAGACTAAGCATGATGGTAGAACTAATTTTTATACATTCATGCATGATAAAAGAAAGATTAGTCTAGCACCTTTATCACCATCCCAAGTGCATGATTTACAAATGCAAATGGCTAAAGAAAAAGAAATTAGTTCTAAGTCTAATTTTCTTATTCAGCCTAGCCATGTGAGAAAGGCTATAGCTTCTAAACACACAATGCTACTAATGATCTTTAAGGAGGCTTTGAGCGCAGGTTATGGAGCATCCGAGTTACCACCCGAGATCCTTAAGTTACTTGACACGTTTAAAGATGTGTTTCCAGAAGAGATGCCTGAAGGGTTGCCACCTCTACGAGGGATTGAACACCAGATAGACTTCGTTCCCGGTGCGGCTCTACCCAACAAACCAGCTTACCGTATGAGCCCGGAGGAGTCTAAAGAGCTTGAGAAGCAAGTCCAAGAGTTACTAGACAAGGGCTACGTGAGGGAAAGCCTTAGCCCATGTGCCGTACCGGTCTTGCTCGTACCAAAGAAGGATGGTTCTTGGAGGATGTGCGTTGATTGTAGAGCTATCAACAACATCACCATCAAATACCGTCATCCAATACCAAGGTTAGATGATATGCTTGACGAGCTTAGTGGTTCTGTTTTGTTCTCTAAAATAGATTTAAGGAGCGGATACCACCAAGTGAGGATGAAAGAAGGAGATGAATGGAAGACAGCTTTCAAAACCAAGCAAGGACTATACGAATGGATGGTAATGCCGTTTGGACTCACCAATGCTCCTAGTACTTTCATGCGCCTCATGAATCAAGTGCTTAGAGCATACATCAATAAGTTTGTTGTTGTATACTTTGATGACATTTTGATTTACATCAAAAGCTTATCTGAACACATGACACATCTTGAGCTTGTTTTAAAGACTCTTAGACAAGAGGGGCTTTATGAAAACTTAAATAAGTGTTCATTCTGCATTAATCAATTAGTTTTCCTAGGTTTTATTGTAAGCTCGCAGAGATTACAGGTTGATAAGGAGAAAGTTAAGGCAATTCAGGAGTGGCCAGCACCAACAAATGTTAGTCAAGTGAGAAGCTTCCACGGTTTGGCTAGTTTTTACCGGAGGTTTGTCAAAGATTTCAGCAGCATAGCAGCTCCTCTCATGGCGGTAGTCAAGAAGAGTGTTGGTTTTACATGGGGAGAAGCACAACAACAAGCCTTTGACACATTGAAAGACCGGGTAACCAATGCACCCGTGCTGATCTTGCCTGATTTCAACAAAACATTTGAAGTAGAGTGTGATGCCTCGGGGATAGGCATAGGAGCAGTGCTAACTCAAGAAAAGAAGCCAGTAGCATTTTTCAGCGAGAAGCTAGGAGGAGCTACACTCAACTATGCTACATATGATAAGGAGTTATACGCTCTTGTGAGAGCTTTGGAGACATGGCAACACTACTTGATCTCAAGAGAGTTCGTGGTCCACACTGATCATGAAACACTGAAGCATCTTAGAGGACAAACTCACCTTAAGAGAAGACACGCTCGTTGGATGGAGTTCATAGAAACCTTCCCGTATATCATCAAGTATAAGAAAGGCAAAGACAACGTTGTAGCGGATGCCTTATCAAGAAGGTACACTTTGATATCTACAATGGAGAGCAAAGTCATGGGGTTTGAGTTTATCAAAGAGCTTTACCGCAAAGACAAAGACCTTATGGAGATATATGGCGAGTGCAACAAAGGAGTGTTTGGCAAGTTCTACATCTTTGAGGGGTTTTTGTTCAGAGAAAGGCGGTTGTGTATTCCTCAATGTTCATTACGAGAGCTTATTGTGCGTGAAGCCCACAGAGGAGGGTTAATGGGGCACTTTGGAGTTGATAAAACCTTAGTCGTGGTTAAAGAGCACTTCTATTGGCCACACTTGAAGAAGATGGTAGAAGCTCATTGTTCTAGATGTGTTGTTTGCAAGAAGACCAAATCCAGAGTTCAACCTCACGGCTTGTACCTACCTCTACCCATTCCTACAGCACCATGGGTTGATATATCAATGGATTTCGTTCTAGGGCTGCCAAAGATCAACCACAAGGATTCTATATTCGTGGTAGTGGATAGATTCTCCAAAATGGCGCATTTCATCCCTTGTGCTAAGGTGAATGATGCAACACAAACCACGGATCTATTCTTCAAGGAAGTAGTGCGGCTACATGGCGTTCCAAGGACAATAGTCTCAGACCGAGACAGCAAGTTCTTGAGTCACTTCTGGAAAACCTTATGGAAGAAGTTAGGAACAAAACTTCTCTTCTCTACTACTTGTCACCCACAAACGGACGGCCAAACAGAGGTTGTGAACCGCACCATTTCAGCATTGTTAAGGGCGACCATTGGAAAGCATATGAAGAATTGGCTAGAGTGTATTTCCTTCATTGAATTCGCCTACAACAGAGCTCAACATTCAGCCACCAAGATGTCACCATTCGAGGTTGTATACGGTTTTAATCCTACCACTCCTCTTGATCTAACTCCTTTACCTCCAGCAGAAGCAATCAGTCTAGTTGGCGAGGAGAAAGCTAAGTTCATCAAGAAGCTACATCAGAGAGCTCGAGATAATTTAGAGAAGAGGACGGAGCAATACACAAAGCAAGCCAACAAAGGAAGAAAAGAGCTGGTATTTCAACCGGGAGAATGGGTTTGGCTACACATGAGGAAAGAAAGATTTCCTGACCAAAGAAGCTCAAAGCTCAAACGAAGAGGAGACGGTCCATTCAAAGTCTTAGAAAGAATCAACAACAACGCCTACCGTCTTGAGTTACCAGGTGAGTTAAACGTATCCTCTACCTTCAATGTTACTGATTTAGCTTCTTTCCTTGCAGATGAAAACATTTTGGGGCCAAAATCTATTCAAGAGGGAGGGAATGATGAGGACATCTCAAGTGAACCAGACTTAACCGAACCACAAATGCAAGAAGTTGATATACCGGTTCCAAGCAAAGGTGTGATCACAAGACAACGGGCCCGAGCACTTCAAGACAAATATAACCAAGCCATTTTACGTGCCATGAATGATTTTAAGGAGGGAAGCCCAAGTTGAACTCAAGCTACATGGGATGATACATTGGACGTCTTAGAAGCTACAAACCCAACAAATTAAGGAGCAAGAAAGCTGGCCCTTGATATCATCCAAAGCCCACGCCAACATCTTTACTATCTCTACACAAGAGGAAAACACTTAGTTGATAAAAGCATGGTCAAAAGAGATTACATTACACTTACTCACGCCAAGTCAAAGAAGGTAAGTCATTTGTTTAGTTAATCATATTATTATTTTTTTGACTAATCTTTTATGTTTCCCCTTGATTGATTTCTAGCCAGCCAATGATTTATTTTTCTTTTATTAGTTAAAGGCATTGTTAGCCAATAATATCGCATTTTTATTCCAATAATATTGCTTTTCAATAAGTGTAATTTGCTTCAAAGTCCCCTAGAAGGGCAAAGCTGTTCGGACTCCTTTATAAGGTCCCCTCTTACAGCCGTGTATTTTCACTTTTGATATCAATAAAGAACCAAATTTTCTTTCACAAAGTTTATACTTAAAACTTGTGTTCTTCTTCTTTACTTTTGTTGAGACCAGTACCTCCAAAACTTAAAAGGAAAATCGTGTTGTATCAAAGGCCCTTTCATAGCCTTTGTGGTACACTTCAATCTATCCGACCATCCCATTCGGTCAGTTTAACCACTGGTCAGATCGTCTGAGTTCCTCGACCTCTAGACCAAAAACCATCGTCACGCCAGTCCATACCACGTACCGTCCCATCGTCACACCATTGTACCACCCTCGTCCCACGTTACGGTACCACCGTCCCGTCATCGTACCACCCTCGTCCCACGTTACGGTACCACCGTCCCATCATCGTACCACCCGTACCACCGTACCGTTCCATCGTCCTACTCTCATACCAACTGTCCCACTCGTACCGTCCTGTCTCAAATTCCTTGATCCATAGCCTGAGATCCTCGGCTGGCCGGTCAAATCAACTTTCCACCCCCGTTCCATCTGGTGCTTGTATCAAGATTCGTGAAGGATTTCAGCACCATTGCCGCCCCCTTAACCTCGGTGATCAAGAAGAATGTAGCATTCTCATGGGGAGAAGCGCAGGAGCTAGCGTTTCAAAGGCTTAAGGATAGCCTTACACATGCGCCTGTTTTGGCATTACCTAACTTTAACCAAATGTTTGAAGTTGAATGTGATGCCTCAGGTACAGGAATTGGAGCTGTTCTTACTCAAGGAGGGAGACCCGTGGCTTTCTTCAGTGAAAAACTCAATGGAGCCGCCCTTAACTACCCTACCTATGACAAAGAACTATATGCTTTAGTAAGGTCTCTTGAAACTAGCAGCATTACCTTTTATCTAAAGAGTTTGTTATTCATACAGATCATGAGACCCTCAAGTACTTGAGAGGACAAACTACTTTGAAAAAGAGGCATGCTAGATGGCTTGAATTCGTAGAGACATTTCTCTATGTAATCAAATACAAGAAGGGAAAAGAGAATGTTGTAGCGGATGCTTTATCAAGGAGACATGCCCTCATCTCAACAATGGAGGCTAAGATCATGGGATTTGAGCATCTTAAGCAACTCTATGGAGAAGATCCTGACTTCAAAGAGCTTTATAACCAATGTAGCCGAGGAGTTTTTGGTTCTTTTTACAGGCATGATGACTTTCTATTCAAGGACCGCCGGCTATGCTTAACTCAAAGCTCAGTTAGATAACTCATCATAAGGGAGGCACACGGCAGAGGCCTCATGGGACATTTTGGGATGGACAAAACGCTTAGCATCGTCAAGGAGCATTTCTTTTGGCCTCATCTTAGACGTGACGTTGAGAAATTCTGCTCCAAGTGCATCACTTGCTTGAAAGCAAAATCCAGGTTGCATCCCCACAGCTTATACATTCCTTTACCTATACCTGACCTACCATGGGTAGACATTTCTATGGATTTTGTTTTAGGCTTACCCAAGATCAGAAACAAGGATTCAATCTTTGTAGTGGTGGACCGTTTCTCCAAAATGGCGCATTTCATTCCATGTGCCAAGACTAATGACGCTACTCAGATTGCTGATTTGTTCTTTAAAGAGGTGGTGAGGATATGGCCTTCCAAGAACCATTGTTTCTGACCGAGACACCAAGTTCTTGAGCCATTTTTGGAGAACCGTTTGGAGAAAGCTTGGAACTAAGCTTCTAGTCTCAACAATTTGCCACCCACAAACCGATGGACAGACTGAAGTAGTCAACCGTACACTCTCCACCCTCTTAAGGGCTATGATTGGTAAAAATTTGAAGAATTGGCTAGACTGTTTACCTTTCATTGAGTTTGCTTACAATAGAGTACCCCACTCGGCTACTAAGCTTTCACCCTTTGAGATTGTCTATGGTTTTAGACTCATTGCTCCTTTAGATCTTACTCCTTTAGATCTTACTCCTTTACTGCTGGTGAAACAAGTGAGTCAAGATGGAGTTAGCAAGCCCGAGCTGATGAAGACTATGTTCAAGAAGGTCAAGGAGAACATTGAGAAGAGGAACGAGCATTACAAGAAGAATGCTGACAAAGGACGCCGGGAAGTTACCTTTGAGCCTGGCGATTGGGTTTGGCTGCACATGAGAACCGAGAGGTTTCCAGTTCAAAGAAAGTCTAAGCTTTTACCGCGTGGAGATGGCCCGTTCAAAGTCCTTAAAAGGATCAATACAATGCATATCAGATCGAGCTTCCAGGTGAGTTTAACATTTCAAACACTTTCAATGTATCTGACTTGTTACCGGTTGATGTAGGGGAATCAGTTCTGAGGACAGAACCTTTCCAAGAGGGAGAGGATGATACAAACTTAGAGGCGGAGGCTGATGTTCCTACAATGAGGCAAGCTCCAAGAACAAGATCAGGAACTAAAGACTTAGCTGATAGCTTCAACCAAGCAGTAGAGACACTGATCACTTCTCAACACTTAGAAGATGTCACTACTCAACTTAGCCAACTGAGCATCGCCAAAGAAGCAGCTATGGTAAGGGCACGTCTAAACGAGGAAGGCATTCCTAACTCCCAAGACAAGGAAGGCATTCCCAACAAGCAAGAAGACTCCCTAAACAAGGAAGGCATTCCCAACGAGCAAGAAGACTCCCAAAACAAGGAAGACCTTCCCAACGAGAAAGAAGACGGTTTAAACATCATCAACGGTCCTCACATCAAAAGCATAGCTTATACACACGGATGGCCAATGATTCATGCTAGCAAAGGAGTTTCCTTATTTAGCATGACGCTACTTAAGTGAAAATGCTTCTAAACCGCCTAAACCGAGGTAAGTCTGAGTTCTTATTTCAACATGGTTTATTCAACTAATAAAACTCTTTCTTTGGTTGTTTTGGTTCAGCTTTTATTTCATTTAAACATTAGAATAAGGTATGTTGGCCACTTTTTATTTACATTTTCGTTTTAAGGCATTGTTAGCCAAGTAGTTTAACCTAAAGGTTTTGTAATCTGTTTCAAAGTCCCCTAGAAGGGCAAAGCTGTTCGGACTGTTTATAAAGTCCCCTCACAGCCGTGTATATTTTCAACATATCAATAAAGAAACGAACTTCTTGGCTAAGTACCAATCCCTTGTTCTCTAAAGCTTTGTGTGATTCATTGCTTGAAGAGTTCTTTGTCTTATCAAGGTTTATCACCATAAAGCCTTGTGGCGACTATCGATCCATCTTTCTATTCATCTCACAACTTAGATCTTACAAATAGAGTTGTACGGCTCTTTGTTTGATCCCCATCTCGATCCACTTCCTTCCATAGCCCATCCATTGATTGCCAGCCGAAAGAGTTGAACAACCAGCGGCCCAATCCCATCACCATACACGGTTACTAGCTTGTAGGCGTGTGTCAACTAATATTTTTAAATTTTGAATGTTCTACAGAAGATCACAATAATATCTTGTTTGTTATTATAATTTTGTCAACTAAAGTATGTGAAAACATATGTGCACGTAAATGGAGCACCGCCTTTACAAAAAAGTATGAATTATTAAGTAAACGATTTGATCAATATGATTTTGTTATTATAATTTTGCCTACTGAAATATATAAAAATATATGTGCATGTATTCCATATGAATATAGTATTATAATATATATATATATATGTGTGTATCTATATGAAAAGTTATTGTGGTCCACGACAGAGCTATAGTAAATTTAATATATATAATATAGTATTATCCATAGTATTATAATATATATATATATATATATATATATATTAAAATCGTCATGTTCAGCTCAAAATTCATCTACTATTACCCATATAGATGAATAATAATATCAGGTCATTTGTAATGCATCTGGCGAATCATTCCAGATTTAGTTATTAGCACACTAAATTTTGTCATCTAATAAAAAATTTTATTAATGAAAATATCACAAAAAATCTTTTGGCCATGTCATAAACCACATGTGTTAGTAAATGCCATGTCACAATTACATCATCATTACACATCATCATTTTCATATCACATTTAATTAGGATAGAAAAAAGATTTTAACCAATCAAATTAAAACAAATCAGCATTTTTTATTAAACTACATTCTCAATTAATAGGTAGAGGATCACATCAGTTTAAAATTATTTATATCACTGTTACAATCTAGAGTGTATATATTTGATTTGTTATTGTTTATTTAGATTTTAACATAATTGTATGGTTGTTCTATTTTAATTTTATAGTTAAGGATCTAATTCTAATCCATATATTTTTTATTTTTTTAAAAAAGCGCATAATCTTAATCTTGATTTAACGTTGACAGCTAAAAATTTAATAGTTTTATAAACAAATGGTATCTTTCATGTTAACTTATAGTTAAGAGGTTTTAACAACATTTTTTGTCATTGTATATGATTGTAATAACTTCTTATCTTATTTTTTTCATGTTTTGTAATTCTGTATCAATTTTAAAATATTATAAAAGTGGAATATTTAGCAACAAGTTTACCGCTTTTGAACTCTGGAATCTTTAATCCGAGTATCTTTCTTTTGCCTAGTTGTAGAATCAACGAGGATATTGCATTAGAATTGTCAAAGTTTGAGGAACTCCTTAACAGTTCAACATCTCCAGAAGATCCGACGAGCTAAATCTCCTGATATAATGTGAAGACTAAAAATGATGAGTCATATGTACAAATTGTTTGCTTATCCTTATATATCCTCATCAGTGTATTATATACCAATTCAAGGAACTAGTGGTGGCTTAGCTATCTTTTGAGATCACTATGTTCATCTTCAAGTGTATAATCTTTTCTCAATATTTCTGATGTGTATATATGAGAAGACTCCTCTACTTATTGTATAAGTTACGTCGATAGTTCTCCTTATAAGAGACTACAGCAAGATCTTTGGTGATGAATGCAACGACAGTCACCATTGTATCATGTCACTCCAAGACTGGTTCTAGGAGATTTTATTGACATTCTATCGAATGAAGAGAAAGCAGGAGGTCCTCTGAGATCAGAATCCAGTTTTGAAGTTTTCTTATATATGATTGTCACCAATGGTTTGCATGATCTGCGTACTATTGGTGGCAGTTTTACATGGGTTGGTTCTAAACATATGCATGTGGTCCGAACAAAGAATAATCGTGCAATGGCCAACACGTTATGGACAGATATGTTTCCATCGATGTATGTTCAGTTTGATAAGTTTGATCTACCGTCCCAGTACTTATCAAACTTTACTCTCATATCCCCAGTCTTTGCTGCCAACTCTTTGTCTACACTATTGCTCTTGTTCAATAGATTCCTTTCTATAATTACTTTTCATGCTTGGAAAGCTAAGAAGTTATTCAAATACGATAATCAATGGACACATGATCCTCAAGTTAAAGATATTGTATCAACAACATGGGAGGAGAGGTGCCAACATCTTCCACCTTAATAGTTTAGTAATGCCATCATTCACTGTCGAGATGCACGGGCTATGTGGAAAAGGACTAATAACATAAATTCCAGCAAACAGATCCAAGAGTTGAATCAGTCTCTCCATCATGCGTATAATTCTTCTGCCCTGGGTTTTCATTATATAAATTATTTGAAACAGAAGCTAATGATTGCCTACAGGTTGGAAAAAGAGTATTGGAAAACCAAAAGTAGGGCGCATTGGCTTAAGGCGGGGGACCGAAACACTAAATATTTCCATGCAAAAACCAAGCAGCTCTATAACAAATTGGTTGTATTAGAAGATGATGATGATGATGGCAAAGTGTACACTGGTCCGCAAGACATAAACCATACAGTACAGGACTATTTTAATCATTTGTATGCTACACAAAATGCTATGGTTGACCATGAGATATTAGCAGGTATTCCTTTACTCATGATATGAATCAAAAGCTTATAGCACATATTACTAGGGAGGAAGTTAAGCAAGCTGTTATCAGTATCCCTTCTGAAAAATATCCTGGTCCTGATGGCATGAATGGTGGATACTATAGAAATCATTGGGACATAATTGCAGAGAGTGTTTATCAATTTGTTCAAAAAAAATTTCAGGAGGGATTCTTAGATTCAGATATCAACCATACTCATATTTATCTCATTCCTAAAAATTATCCCCTACTTCTCTTAAAGATTATAGGCCTAATAGTTTATTTAATGTAGCCTACAAGACTATCTCTAAGGTCCTAGCTAATAGCTTAAGCTCTGATTGACGAATATTATTTCTGAGAATCAAACAGCTTTCATTCCAGGGAGACTTGTCACAGATAATATCATTATAGCTCATGAGTTCCTACATTCTTTGCGAACTAAATGTTTGAAGCGCCACTTTATGGCTCTTAAATTGGATATTACTAAGGCTCTTTATAAAGTTGAATGAAGTTTTTTTGATTCAGTAATGGCTCGAATGGATTTCATATGCAATGGAAGGAAGGATTATAAAGTGTCTAATGTATGTCTCCTACTTTGTGCTTATTAATGGCGAGCCGACACATCGGATCTATCCCCAACGAGGTATTCATCAAGGGGACCCAATTTCTCCGTATCTGTATTTAATTTGCACTGAGGCTCTCTCTGCTCTCTTACAACGCTTGGCAAAGCAGAAAAAAAATTATTTGGATATAGAGCTTCTCGGGAGGTCTGCTAATTACTCATCTGATTTTTGCAGATGACTCATTACTATTTTCAGGTACAAATGTCAAGGATGCTACCACATAACAGCGTGCATTATCTATGTATAGCCAAGCGTCAGGACAGCATATCAACTATACAAAGTCGTCTATTATGTTTAGCAGAAGTACTCCTCAAACTACTATCATTGAACTTTCACAATTATTTCAGATAACACAAGTAGGTGGTTTTGAGAAATATTTAGGAGTACTTGAGTCAACAGGTAAAAATCGAGCTGAAACTTTTGTGTATTTAAAGCAGCGAATACATCAAAAATTAGCTACTTGGTATTTAAAATTGTTGTCACCTGCTGGTAAGGAAGTGTTAATTAAGTCGGTAAATACTGCAATTCCAACATACACTATGAGTTGTTTTCTTCTACCTAAAAACTCATTAATAAACTGATGGTAGATATTAGGCGTTTCTGGTGGTCAAACAACCCCGATAGAAGGAAAATCTCTTGGGTCTTCTGGAACAAAATTGTGGAGGTGAAAACACAAGGAGGCTTAGGATTTCGTGATTTCAGAGATTTTTAACATTGATTTATTAGCTAAACAAGGTTGGTGATTAATGAAGCACCCCACATCATTGTTAGCACGAGTATACCAAGCTAAATACTATCCACAATCAACCTTCCTTCAGGCTGCTACTAAAAGACAATCTAGTTATGTTTGGCAGAGTCTTCTTAGTGCGCAAGAGTTGTTAAAAACAGGACGAGTGTGGAATGTAGGCACTGGAGAGGATTTTAATGTTTGGTCTAACCTATGGTTGCCTCTGAAACCACCTAGACCGCATGTACTTGTGCATCCCGGATATTCAGGTACTCATATGTGGAATGAGGAAAAGCTACATAGCCTCTTTGCACTACCAGATGCACAAGAAATAGTGAAGATAAGGCCCTCAATCACCAAAGTAAATGATTCACTTTCTTGGCTCCATACGACACATGGCTTTTATACTGTTAAATCTGGATAATCTGTTCTAAGAAGCTTTAAAAATGAGCATTCTTCGTTTCCTAGCAACAATAGTGTCAATTTGCATATGTTTAAAACTGCTTGGAAACTAAATGTTTCACCAAAAATTAAATTTTTGTGGAGAGTTAGCCATAATAGTTTACATGTGGCTTCTCAGCTTTGCAAAAGAGGCATATCTATAGATGATCCATGCTTGTTTTGTGGCCATGAGGATGAAACGCTTAATCATCTTCTCTTCAGGTGCAATACTTCACAAAAGGTATGGCAATTATCTATATCCTATCTTTCTGGAAGAATATCTATGAACTCCTCAGATATATGGTATAATTTAGACATTTTGTTTCGTATACTGTCTTCCAAGCAAGAGAAAAGTACTTTAATCCATTTTCTTGGATGAGAAATTTGGAAAACAAGAATTCAGTTACTTTTCAAAGGCAAACGCCGAAGTATTGTGTATATTATTAATACAACTTTTATGTCTCACAAATTATGGTATCACGTTAACGCAGTTAATACTCAGACCATTCAGGAGCTTATAGTGTGTCAGAATGAAATCTCGATCAACCAACTTTGTCACAATAGCCCTTCTTATTTTTGTTTTGTGACTGCCTCCTAGACTGCACCTAACAAAGACGCTGGAGTAGTTTGGCATCTATATACAAAGGAGGTCAAACTCATCTTGCAAGGCTCTTCTTCTATAGGACTATCTCAAACTCCGGTCGAAGCTGAAACTATAGCTCTAAAAATGGCTATACAAGAGATAGCAAAGCTCACCTACAAGACAGTGGTGTTTCTAGGAGCTTGCTCAAGTTTGTATCTCCCACTTAGTAAATGTTATCAAGCAATGGTGGATGTGGTTCAGCTTCAGTCAATTGCTATGGATGTTCGAAATATTGTTAGGTTAGCAAAGCAACCAAGTCACACTTTTTTCCATATTTCTAAGCATCTATTACATGACACAATTACTATAATCCAGATTGTTTGTATTAATAAATAATCTTATGTAATCTGTTATTTTTGTTAATAAACTATAAGAACATACTCACATAAGTTTTTTATCAATTTAATAATAATAATTTTAATATAATTTAATTGTATTAATTAATTTTAAATTTGGAATAAAGTTAACTAATTATACGAAGATAACACATATAAGGTGAATCTCTGAAATTTTTTCTCTATTCTCTTTTTTTTCTTTTTTTTTTAATTTATTAATTTATTATTTTGAGGGATTTGGTAACAGATTACTAATACAGGTGGTCTAATGCTTGCCGGAAAAAAAAAAAGAACTCAGCTGATCACTAGATTGTCTAGTTACTCTAATCTTAAAAATGTCAAGCTCACTCCTAAAACGGATCCTCCACCCGACCCGGAAACCTAAACCCTACTCGACCTTCTCAATCGCTCCCCTCACCACCGTCTCTTCTCCACCGTCCGATCCCTCAAACCCTACTTCATCATCAGATCCTCTGATCACCGACGCCGTCACAATCCTAACACACCACCGCTCCAAATCCCGTTGGTCCACTCTCCGATCACTCAACCCTTCCGGTTTCACTCCTTCCCAATTCTCCGAAATCACTCTCCGCCTCCGCAACAACCCTCACCTCTCCCTTCGCTTCTTCCTCTTCACTCGCCGCCACTTTCTCTGCCCTCACGACATCGGTTCCTGCTCGACTCTCATCCACACCCTCGCTCGATCTCGCCTCAAGAGCCACGCTCGCGACGTAATCCGCCTCGCTCTCCGTCTCTCCGACGAAGACAACGACAGAGACCGCGTCTCGAAAGTGTTCCGTTCGTTGATTAAAAGCTACAATCGATGTGGGTCTGCACCGTTCGTCTTCGATTTGCTGGTAGAATCGTGTCTTGATTCGAAACAGATCGATGGAGCTGTGATGGTAACGAGGAAACTAAGGTCTAAAGGAATCAATTTGCAGATTAGTACTTGCAACGCTTTAATCTCAGAGGTTTCAAAGCGTAGAGATGCTTTAAACGGATATAAGCTATACAGAGAAGTTTTTGATTTAGATGATGTTAGAGACGATGAAGCTAAGACCTTTATGGTTAAGCCAAATGTGAACACTTTCAATTCGATGATGGTGAGTTTTTACAGAGAAGGTGAAGCAGAGATGGTAGAGAGGGTCTGGAGAGAAATGGAGGAAGAAGTAGGATGCTCCCCAAATGCTTATAGCTTCAGTGTTTTGATGGAGACGTATTGTTCTCGAGGTATGATGATGGAAGCAGAGAAGATATGGGAAGAGATGAAGTTAAAGAGAGTGGATCAAGACGTTGTGGCTTACAACACTATGATTGGTGGGCTTTGCAGTAACTTTGAGGTTACTAAAGCGAAGAAGCTTTTCGACGAAATGGTAACGAAGAGAATAGAGTGTACTTCACTAACCTATGATCGTCTCGTTAATGGGTATTGTAAAGTTGGGGATGTTGATTCGGCTATGGTTGTTTACAAGGAGATGAAAAGGAAGAGTTTTGAAGCAGAGGGTTTAACCATTGAAGCGTTAGTGGAAAGGTTATGTGATGGCGATAAACGAAGAGTCGTTGAAGCCGCGGAGATTGTGAAGGAAGCGGTGAGAGAATCCGAGTTTTGTCCTAGCCGGAGATGTTATGAGTTGTTGATAAAGAGGTTGTGTGAAGAAGGGAAGATGGAGAGAGCCTTGAAGATTCAAGCTGAGATGGTGGGAAGAGGGTTTAAGCCGAGTCAAGAAACGTATAAAGCTTTTATCGACGGGTATAGAAGATTCGCTGATGAAGAAACATCTGCTTTGTTAGCCATAGAAATGGCTGAATCACTCGAGCTAAGAACAGAAGAAGAAGAAGTTGATGAAGGAGCAGCATTGTTAGCCTTTGAAATAGCTGAATCATTAAAGCTAAGAGCAGAAGAAGAAGAGAAAGAAAGCTAGAATTTGAGCTCTCTGTGTAATTTGCAAAGAAATCTTAAGAGTGACAAATCTCAATTCAATTCACACTAACAAATACCTCATGACTATTCTTATTTCTCAAAGTCTGTGAACAACTCAAGAGGGTGAAACTAAAATTAAAACCACAATCTTGGATAAGTTACGAGAGATAAGACTCAAACTAATCACTCTTACATAAAAAACAAATGGGAAAATGATGAACAGAGAGTCGCTGAAGTGATGATCATGGCTTAAAAGATAAGAGCCCAAATGGGGAAGACGACGAGAGCAATGATCCCGAGTGTGTTGGAGATGCCATTAGCTTTAGTGAAGGCGTTTCTGAATCCACCTGAAGCTCTAATGTGTTCTTGAAGCAAGTAACATCCAATCCCTAAGCATACAACTAAACCAACCCAGTTGTCTCTGAATGTTCCGGCGATTAGTCCCGGAGCCACCACGATGAGTAGAATCGCCGCCGCAGGTAATTCGAACCATTCTAACAACAAGAGATTAACAAATCAGCTATTGATAGAAGATTTTTTTTTTCAATGGAGAAGTGAACAAACAAACCTCGGAAGTGTTTAGGGAAGAAGAGTTGTACAACAACAGCTACAATTGCAATCCATTTACCAACTTCTCCTCTGTGAAATTTTAAGACACAAGTTAGAGACTTTATTGACAAAGTCTCTGTTTTTTTGGAAATGAACCGATTTGTTTTGTTGGGTTTACCTGAAAAGGCCAAAGATCACAGAAGGAAGACTGAAGAAGATGTAAGGAATCAAAAGTGCAGTGAGCATGTTCGTCTTCCAATTAGTTCGATCCAAGACCAACAAGTATCTGCATTTATAACATCATAAGATCAACACAAAGAAACGATGTAAGAGAGAAAGTTAGAGAGAGAAATAGAGAGAGGGAGAGAGATTACATGGCGGCAACAGAAGCAATCCATTCGAGGATAGAAGTACCAAAGCCTAAACCAGTGAGCCTGAAGGTGTGATTAGCGAGATTCTTAGCAGCGATTCCGAGCTCGTTGAGATCGGATCCGAGCATAGCTTGAAGGGTTCCATGGTCTCTCCTCATCGCCGTGAAAGTCATCTCTTTTCGGAAGAAATTGAGTTAAACTTCGAATTATTGATAGGAGTGAGAAGAAGAAGAAGAGCAGAGAGAGATGGTGATGACTGTTTGTGATCTGTGGAAGCCTTGTGATTTGTTTTTTAAAGATGTAGAAGTGACTCGATGGACGCATTTTCCGCCACGTGGCATAAGAGATCTTTTCATGAAATATTTTAATTTGAATAATATGCAATCAAAAACAAGATATTTTAATACGTTTACATTTTATAGTATAGTTTTACGAAGCCAATCGATCGCTGACGAAGATGTTTGACACGTGTCGAATTCAGCTACTCACACGTGACGGTGGACCTTCTACGAGTGTGTAATTGGTGGACGTAAGCGACAACGGACCGATCCAGCTGTATTTTCTTAACAAACTATATTTGCTTTTTATATTGAAATATATATTTTTTATGAATGTGGAAATCTCCAAGCATGGATAAGATTAGGATGGGATAGTCGAATTTTTCGAACATCTAAACATACAATATGTTTCAACTAGATTTAAATGAAGCCAATAATAATAAAATAAAAAAATAAAAGCATATGTTGTATGGTTTCTAAATTAACACTTAATTTATAAAAAAACAAATCGAAGTATGAAAGCGAAAAAAAAAAACAAAGAGAAGTCTGATGGTGGAGGTTGGTATAACATGTGTGAGTAAATTGTTGAGCTAAAAAGGTCATGTAATGCGTTGTAGACTTTCAAGATGGATCAAATCAATATATTTTTTATTTTTTTATTTTTATTATTATTTGATGTCGGCAGAAGATTTTTTTTCCTTTTTCTTTGGACATTAAAATTATTATTGTCTTGAGAAGCGCCAACCAAACCATATATTAAATCCTCCTAATAAAGCTTTGTTTTACCATTATCTTATAATAATGACTATATTCTGAAATATATTCGTGCTAATTACCATAGTCTCCAGTATATATACTAGTTAAATAACTATATTTAAAAATTATTTTTTGTAAATTATTTATACTAATATTATTTACTAAGTAATTATATATTTTATTACTCACATTAATTTGACTATATAATAATTTATATCAATTATTTATATATAATTTAATATTTATATTTATTAAAATAATTTCTTTTTTTTAATTTTTTATCAAAAAAATTAGTTATAAAAACTAATTTTTTTTTCTTTTTACAAAAAATATATCATCACATCATTTATATATTAAAAAAATATAAATTTATTTTATACATATATTATAATTCAATTATTCAAATAGTTACTAAATAAAAATATGTTTTAAAATTTTATATTTATATGAAAAATAAAATATATATATATCAATAGATGATTCATAAATTATTATAAAAATATAAAATATTTAATATTTTCAAAAGCAGAAAATTTAATTTAATAAATATTTACATTAATAAATATTTTTGATTTAACATAACTTTTAATATAATCTTATAAATTAATTAAATAATATAAATATTTAAATTTAATAAAAATTAAAATATTATATTAATAATTAAAATATAAAAACTGTTGTGCTCCTCAAGAACTGCTGGTTGTTTTTTCTGCTACAACGGACCACCTTCTCTCTTCGTATTAAATATGTGTCATCTCGGTCGTGCGGCTCGAGAGACTAATAATTACTGTCATCAATTTATGATTTTTTCTCACGTGTCGCTTCGATTTCTTCCTCTTTCTATAAATTCCGTTGGATCCACGCCTTTACAGTCTCACTTCACTTCCAAAGCAATCCGCAAAATCACTTTCTCTTTAATTTTTTCTTTTCCTGCTTTTCATCCCTCTTCTCGTTCAGTTGAGATGTCGGCATTGAATTTATCATCCGATAAGTGATGTGCACACTTCTCGAATGCCTCCGCCGGCTGTTTTGCAACACAGACTCCTTGAAGAGGGTCTTGGCGGCATCTGCTCCAGTTAGCTTCACCCTTAGGCATGGGAGCTCCTCTCTACTTTTTTAGTAAACTTTAAAAAAGTTAATTATGTTTAAAAATTAGTATATTTGTTGACCAGCAGACTTCTTTTGAAGTCTACTACCGACAGTAGACTTCTTAAAAAGTCTACTTCGTTTGAAGTCTACTTTCTTAGTAGACTTCAAAAAAAGTCTACTTGAAAATAAATTCAATGTTTGGTCAACCCCAAAACTAACCCAAGTATACTAATTTTTTTAGATAATAATTAAATATTATTGATTGAATTATTTGTTATTTATCTATTATATCGAATGAATTAAAGATATAATATACATTTAGTAGTTAGGAAAGCCCATTATAAACTTTTTTGAAGTCTACTACTCGGAAAAGTAGACTTCAAACAAAGTCTAATATTCAAACATTATATAATTTGAAAAATGCAAAAACAAATTCTTTCCAATTAATTTACACCATATCAAAATTTGAAGTAAAATTTTGGACGTTAATATACATAATTAATTTTAATTTTTAATACATATATACTTTAATTATTTATAAAAAATGTATTAAAATGATATATTATCTTTGCCCCCGATTAAAACTTGTTCTGGACCGCCACTATATATATATATATAGATTATGTACTTAATTACTTATCTACAAGCCTTACGTACAACGGAGCAAAAACCATTTTATGGCACTAAGCACATGGTCAAAGAGCATACTTTGGAGACAGGAGATGAGCAACTTTTTAAGTTAAACCTAATCAAACCAAATACATTTACGAAGCCACATTCTCAAGCTATAACGTACCTTGTAAAGTTATAAATCACATCAATTAGAATTCCCAGCCAAGAGTTATGAAGTTCTGAAAATTGAAGTTTGAAATCACATTTCGAATATTGGGAGAGATTTATAGATATGCAAATATTTTTCATCGGATTTTCATCTCATTTCCTTTTTATATGAATTTCTATGTGTAGTGGTTACTGAGTTTCGACGGGTTAAAGTTGGTTTGATACATTGTGAGACTCATACTTAATGCTAGGATATCCTTCGTTTTTAGTTTTGACTAATCGTTTTTATTGGTTTGGAAGTTTCCTTGCTTATAGAATTTGTTAAAGAGGCTCACAATGTATTATGCATCTTGTTTAAGTTTCCTTTCAGTTTCGATGGCTTTAAATTGATCTAATACATTAAAGTTAATATTGAATTAAATTCGATTTTAGTTTTGACTAATGTAATAGAAATAGTAAACTGAATTTGGTGGGTTTAGAATTTTCCATCGATGCATGAAAATCGCTAAACTAGATAATTTAGAATTCTTTAGTAATCATTAGTTGGAAGATCAACCATGCATTATAGTGATCCTGAAAGCTTTTTAGTTAATCTTTTTAGTTTTAGGCTTTTAGCAAACAATTCTAACCTTCCACCCGCAATCGTTGCAGCCTTGCAGGTTACTTCTGTTTTTGTTAGTAGTTTAACACCCTAAGTTCTAGGTTGAGAAACAATATACCAGATCAGTTTAATAGTTTGGGTCAGGTTTATATTCCTGTTAAATTTAATTTCTGACTATAAATTAATGGATTTTCTATTAATAAATCGACTAAAATGTGAATTACAACATTTTTGTTTTTTTTGTTTTTTGGTGCATGGCACCATGTAGTAAGTACTTTTTGGTGTAGATATATAAAACTGCATTTTGTTAGTTGGCATGTGCAGTTTTACAATACCCTATAATTTGTGTAACTTGGAAACATCTGCCTAATATTGTTATAAGATATGATATTTTTAATGAAATCCTATATTTTCCTTCCCATGCTCAAATCGGCATATAATCATTTCAAATCAATGCTCAAGTTGGCAAAGTATTTTTAAACATATAAACGTGTTCATTATAAATTCTAAATATCTCACAAATCTGAAGAGTTTGAAATTTGAACATTTATTTTGAGATATCAAAACACTATGATCATATATACATCAATACTAGGTCACTATATTGTACCTTAAAATTGAGTCCAAACATGGAAACAAATTTGATTAGTACTAAACTACTAACTAAAAAAAAACAATGTACTCATCACTGTCCACAATTATAAATTGAGACTTTTTCATCATATACTCTCAATTCATAAACCCAAAAGAAGAAACATAAACGAGGAAGATGGGGAAAGTATTATGCATGGTGTGGTTAATGATGATTCTATCGGTAATTGTCATAGAAGGTCATCAAAAAGAAGAATTGCCATGAAGAAATTATTGTCTAAATAACTTTGTAAACCCGACATACCAGTGTCGCAATGTGCAGATTGCCGTAGAAGGTGTCCATTTGCTGCAGTGAGAGCCACTAATCGTGACATGGAGATCCCGAAGAACAAAAACAAAAAGTTGTTTTGATAAAATATAAAATACATGGTAATTGTATCGATGCCTCGTCCAAATATATATAGTGCAATCTTTTGCTAAATTGAGTAATATTTTTTTTTTTTTTTTTTGCTAAGAATGTTAATATCATATAAAATGAAGATTGGTTTTACAGAAAGAGAAAAACCTATACAAGTGGTTCCTTGGCAAAAAAGAGAAAAACAAGGAAGCACACGTAGCTTCTAATAATCGAAGACAACTATAAATTTAGTGGAGCCAAAGGCTCATGATGTTTCGGAAACTCTTCCTGTCGCGCCTCGCAGTGATAGAGTTGATTATCTGCCGATCAATTTCCTTGAAGATGGTGAGTGGAGGGACTGAAACAGAGTTATGGAGGAGGTTGTTTCTTTGTTTCCAAATCCCAGCCACCACAGCTTGAGTCAGAAGCTTTCGGAGCAAGGGAGGAACTGAACGAGTACAAGAAGAAGTCCAAGCGAGTAGATCCTCCCAAGAGCCAAATACTAACGGTGATAGCGATATCCTTCGACACAATTCTTGCCAAATTACCGCGCTAAAGGAACAAGACAGGAAAAGTGGTCCCTTGTTTCGATATGGCTTGAGCACAACACGCACAAAGGCGACACTAGCATTCCCCAGGAGACAAGTCTGGATCTTACAGGAAGCCTATCTAGTGTTGCCGACCACAATGTGAAAGCATTACGTGGCGTTGCATTTTTAAACCAAACCGACGAACTCCAGCTTTTTTCTGGTTGTCTAGGACGGAGAATCTCCCAAGTATTGCTAGAGGAGAACCCATTGCATTTATGATCACCAATAACCCATTCATACGAGTCCTCTGTAGTGGAGTCCAGGGGAAGGGCAATGGTTGTTAAGGACACATGAAGAGCTAAAGCTTGTTCGGAACGAGGAGGATCAAGAGACCATCCAATTTCTGAACAAGCATCTAAAACCGAGGCCCTGATGGGGATACGAAGATCTCTCGGACCAGTGTCCCCCATGTCACGAATTAGAGAGCCGAAGGGTGTCCATATATCACCCCAGAAACTTGCTGTTCGCCCGTTTCCAATCGTGCATCGCAGGAACCGTTCCGCTAGAGGTCTAAGCTTCAATAAGCAATTCCAAGTCCAAGAATGCCCAGTATTTGTTGCTTGAAACCAAAAATTTGAAGCAGATTGACAGTGGTGATGCTTGTGCCAAGCAGCCCATAAAGAGCCACTTGTAGAGAACAATAACCAGATAAATCGCAAGCATAAAGTTCTGTTCCAGTCGGCAAATCTTCGTAGACCCATCCCCCCTTCCACTTTGGGAAAACAAACTGAAGACCATGCCATCTTTGGATTATGATGGGAGTCAATATTCCCTGACCACAAGAACCTTGAGCACAACGACTCAATCATTCTGACACAACCAAGAGGGAGGATGTTTTTTCTCCCATTATCAATTAGGGGAATGTTTTTTCTGACTCCTTCCTGTTGCGATAACGTTAGAGTATATAGCATATCATCTACCGACTAACACGTATTAATTTATGTGATTATACCTTTGCTATATGTTCTTAACACATTCTGTATTGGAGTCGTTATAAAAGACTTTGACTTTGATTGTCTCCTAATTTTTCTAACAAACCGAGACCACAATGATTGAAACTCGCTCGTCAAACCGATACGACACATCCTTGGTAAAGCTTCAATGCATCATCATCTCAAATTATTTATGAACCTTGTTCAAAACTTATATTAAAGATATACTAGGTGTCTCGCCCGCGTATGGCACGGACTGAATTGCATAATAAATTATTGTTTTGAGTAATATCAAATATGTCTAAAAACATCACGAAACAGAACTAAATATTTCTATACATCCAAAAATCTTATTAAATAGTTCGAGTAGCATTTTTTGAAACAAAAATGGGAAACATGCATTCTCATTACTGTTCATTCAATCCAGAACTTGCGGTCGAGGCCTCTTCACCACATCGTAGCGTGTAGTAAAAATTTATGATATGTATAAGGATCTAAATAGTAGTAAACTAAACTGTTTTATTCATGTCGTTACCTATCACGGAAACGAGGAACATCAGGAACATCGACATTGAAATACAACTCACAATACTTCTTCATTGCTATAACATTCATAATATCTAGACCAAAAAAAAATAAGATCACAAGACAACACATATGAACCAACAAACATAGTTTGGTATATTATACTATTCATAATACCTTCATATTATTTGTTGATGTACCACCATCTCAGCACACAAATAACCTCTTCATCATGGTTCTGAGACCATTGCAAGACAAACTCTTCAGCTACTTGTCCCATCGCGCAACATTCAATTACACATTTTCCAATAGAAAAAGGCGTTATAGAATAGCAATGAATCGATAATATGATGTGAAAACAAATTGTAACCTTACTTGTCATCTTGGAGATCAAAAGGTATCATAGCGTAATCATCTTGTATTTTACTCTCATCAAAAATCTCTAGCTCACCGACGTTTCTAAGAACGCCAATTAAATCTAACAAACAACAACACAAAATAACGAAAATCTTATTGTCTTCCTTGTTGACTAAACACAAAAACTAATACTATTCACTGCATAAAAAATTTACCGATATCATAAGTGGCATCCATTCGGCTTCCAATAACATCTCCAAAATCAACCAATGTCAACAATAAACCATCTTTGGGACCAGCACAAAAATAAATCTAGTGTTTGTAACAAACTTGAGCTTGAAAGGATGTCTTGCTATACGAATGAAAGCATTAGAAGTTTTAACTACAAAACCGCTGAAGGGTTCCCATTTTCCTTCGATAAGCTCGTCTTCAAAAAAATGAAGGTATTTGTTTCCAATTGAAGCTTGTATCATCGACCCCTATAAACACTATAGTCTTTACAACTGGACACAAATAAAACTTAGGAGACGGAAACGAATTTAAAGCAAGGAGAGTGAACTTACATGCATGTCAACGTAGATCATCTTTAATTTAGGCCGACGATTCCTATCCTTGGCATGCCATTTCTTCAGCAGTTTAATTTCAACAGAGGGATCCACAACACAAGCATCTATCTCAGAGACTTTTAAGAACCTCATCGTAGCAGAAATTCCAAAACAAGCAAATTCTAAACTAAAGAACACTCGTTATATAAAATAAGAAGCATAGAGTGTATCGTCAATTACAATATTAATATTTAGTTTTCTTGTTTGTAGTGTTGATGCTGATTAGCTCCACTTATAGATAAACAGTTTTCTATAAATTTATTTTGAAAGAATAAAAGTCAGTTCTGTTTTATGTGTAAAATACAAAAACCAAGATAGAATAATTAGTTCATATATATAAATAAAATAGTAAACGTGCAACAGTAACCAAAACCGATACCAAGAACCAAACCAAAACGATGAAAATCCATAACCAAAACATATCGAGTACCAAAAACAATCTCAGACCAAGTTCAATGTGCAGAACAAAAACCAAAAATCTAGATAATCTCAAACACTTGTAGACAACATTAAGAGTACGTTTCTTTGGTTTTCCAGCCTCGTCAGTTATCAAGATCTTCAAACCGGCACGTGATGTTACTCTAGAGACAGCGACGTATAGCTGACCATGGGAAAACACAAGTCTTGGCAAAAAAAATACCAACTTTTTGTAAAGTCTGACCCTGACTCTTATTTATAGTCATCGCAAAAGCAACAACAACAGGAAACTGTCGACGACGCATCCTGAATGGAAATCTAGTCTCAGGTGGCGAAACAAACATCCTTGGAATCAATACTTTCTGTCCAACCCTGCCCCCTGTGATAAGTTTAGCTTCAATCACATGCGCCGCGAGCTGCGTTATAAGTAACCTCGTTCCATTGCACAAACCACCCCGAGGATCGATATTCCTTAGCAACATAATAGGAGTCCCTATCTTCAGCTTTAGATCATGATTGGGCAAACCAGAAACTTTTATGCTATTCTGATATTCTTGGGTGTAAACCGTATCGTCATTTTTACTTGTGTCCGACGTATCAATACTATCTGAACTAAGGTACGAATGTTCCTCGCCTATAACAAAAACAAAAAACAAAATTAATCGAAAGCACCTTAACTAAACCAAACTATATATAAAACAGTAAATGTTACCTATTACGCGAGATAACATATACTCGTTTATAACGTCAACGTCAGAATTCTTCGGACTCAAAATAGCTCGCCCCTGAAAAAACAACGGATCTCGCTCTCTTGCATACGAATGGCCATACACTTCTTGGAAAATTTTCTCCATAGGATCTCCACTCCCAGTTATTAGCAAATCATCTGGTATATCTATCTCAACCTCTCCAGTGTTAGGCTCATTAATCTTTCCGTCACCTATAGCAAGTATCCATTTTGAAAAAGACTCTAGTTCTTGGGCATTATTTGCATTAACATCGCGAAGAAGACGCATATTCGTGGTAAGTTTCAAGACCGTACAACTACTCCACAACTCCGAAGAGTTCAGAGATGACATGATGGTTTCAGCTTGATTACCACCAACAATCACAGGTAATATCTGTCTAAAATCTTCACCGAACACAACAACTTTACCACCAAACACTCTGTCATATTTCAGAATATCCCTCCTTGTTCTATCCAACGTCTCAAAACAAAGTTTGCTCATCATCGACGCCTCATCCCAAATAATTAATTTGGCTTCCTTGATCAATTCCGCCTGATGTGATCCTGCAGCAATTGAATATGTTGTAAACTCGTTAACTGCGATTGGAATGCCAAACCTTGAATGAGCGGTCATTCCTCCTTGGAGCAACAAAGAAGCAATCCCACTCGACGCCACGTTTAGGACGATGTCACCGCTAGAGCGAATATCAAATCCCAATACACTCCACAAAAACGTTTTGCCAGTACCACCAAAACCGCAAACAAAAAACATATCATCCTCGTCATGATTAACAGCGTCTATAATCTTGTCTTAAATCCGTCTTTGTTCATCTGTTATGGTTGCCAGTAACCTCGTATGCTCGGTCTTGAGCTGGTCTCTATTATAACTGCGCTCGTCCATTCAAAGATGATTAATACTCTTATCCATGTCATCGTCCATAGCATGAGGCATCTTATCGTAGTTCGTCAACAAATTCCCATTTCGACGAAGGTATTTCTCTATTTTAGAAAGTGCACATCTCTTTCAATCATCATCAGTCATAGTGAAATCTACACAATATGAAACAAATATCAGCCTATATTCACTGATCTAACATTACAACTATATATGTAAAACAAAGAAACGATTTACTTGGGTTATCCTATTTTTTCTTGAGCATAATATATCCTCGCTCAGGATCTGCCATGTCTTGTTCCACACGTTAACAGGCTCGGAAATGCTATTAGACAGCAACATAATAGCAAACAGTCTGCGCAAATATTTCCCTGAGCCCCAAAAACTCACTTCGTCGATAGCCAAAATATACTCTTTATCATCATCCAGCAATCCCAAGGCGTAGCAAGCTTCTTTGTACGAATCATAAACAACACCTTTGACTGTTCGTATATCCTCATAACTCTTCGGACATTTAACAGTGTTCAGCAAAACACGCATGTAGTAACACTGAACATAATTGGGAGGAACGTACGTAATTCTTCCAATGGCAAAGCCTCATTCGCGTAGCTTCCACTCCCTAGTCCTTTGTACCCAAACGAACTTTGTCGGGAAATCAGCATACGTTAACTCTTCTGCATCCGGGAATTTACTATTTGCTTCCATCCAAGCTATAAACTTAGACTGAGTCACAGGCGCACGGTTTATAACATCGTCTATAGAATCATCTTAGTTATAAACAGCCATTTGCTGACCCGGTAAGTGGAAAGAGATATTAACAACAGTCATCGAACGAAAATGAGTTGGGAAGCTAATATTCTCCAAGTTGCCTCGCATGCTGAGATATATCTGAAAAATGAAAAAAATCTCAATAACATATCTCATGCACAGCGATATTGTCTAAATTCCATTCAGTAACCAAACAATAAAACCACTAATTAATACAGACAAACCTGCAGTTGAGGAACTTTTTAACTTCATTATCAACAATATCATCTTGTTCAACAGAAGCACCAACATAGTCAGGACCCTTGGTAATGTACTTGAATAGATACTTGATTGACCTCGTTTGATTGCACCACTCAACATTTATATGGGCTCGGAAACGGCTCAGAAGGTCCTTGTTGTATGGAACCACATATCTATTGTCACAATCAAATCCCTTCTTGCGGATAGTTCTATCATTACTTCCACGCTTGTAAATAGGGAAGCCACCATCATCAATTTTTGTTATCGCGCTACAAGGTTTGGGATAAAACTTGGTACATTTACCTTGATTCATGCACACATTAGTTTTATTAACCTCACCACATAGACCATGTATCATTAAGTCACCAACAACCTCGTATAAATACGGTTCCAAGTCTTTATCAGGTATCTCAGCAGAAATAAACCTATCGATATCATCCCCAGTCGGTAGCTTTGAATCTGGATGTAGAAACAGCACCATATAGGCATGGGGTAAACCTCTTTTTTTGAAACTCAATGGTATACATTGCTACAAATCAATAAAAAGAATAACAATGTAAATACATCGAGTTAAGTATCTACCAATCTTTAATATGAGAGTCTAGTCTAGAATTAATAAATACCTGAATTCACACGGCCCAGAGCACCACCATTTGTCAAGTAATCCACGCGATTATCAACTTTAATTTTAAACATATGACAACAGATATCTGGGCGATCTTCCGTTTGTAAGTCGTGTTTCTGCAAATATATAGTAATCTCGGGTCATTTTGGATTACAAGTAATGGTAATAAAAAAAATCAGGATATCCATAATACTTACAAGTCACCATGGCATCTAGATAATGTTGCATTATATATCATTTACCTCCAGTGAAAGACGAAGGAATAAACACCCGCTTGCCTTGCTCAGCAAGATTGTAATCACCTTTCTCAGCAGAAGCATCAATCTTATCATAATACTCGGCTCAAAGATTTTTCTGATTATGGAATATATATCGCAGCCTATTTGACTCGATCATAGTGTACGTATCAACCAAGAACTGCTGAAATAGTCGCCCATACATTAATATATGTGGCGATTTACCGCTTCTTTCTTGGATACGAAAAGCAAAAAACTCCCGCATCGTTATATTTTTCCTCTTCCTACCTTGTGTATCCATAAATCCAATATCAATTCCGAGCCGGAAACCATCTTCTCCATATGGAAACAAGAGAGGATATTGCAAGGGTAAATAAGTAGGATGCAACTAATGAATTCGCTCCAAATCTCCGGAAGTGTTCTTGATAATAATGTCCCGTTTTCTCGTGGCCATGTTGAAATCACCAGGAATCAAAGCCGCAACCTCTTTCTCACTTGGAAGGTTATGAATTCGCCCATCAGTGGTCCTCTTAGCAGCTAGGACCAACCGCATTTGCTTAGAATCATTTCCTTGTGAAATCCTATCTCGCGCTGATCGAAATACTCGAATGTGAGGGTTATGAGCATCTAGCATGCGCTTCAAAAGCTCAACAATTTTTGGTCGTAACGATGAACGTGAGCTCTTGTGCCTATATATAAAAACATTAATATCATAGACACGACCGATAGTGATAACATATCAACTATATAGTATAGCTGTCTAAAACTTACCCAGAAGCCGTGATCCTATTGGCAATCTCATTGGCGGGATCATGTATATAGAGCTGAAGGAGAGCCGGTGGAGCCCCATCAATGGGCAGCAGAGACCCAATAAGATGACAGTTTTCACCAGATAGCTGAAAAACATATGGACCCTTCCCATTATTAATAGCATGATTTATTCTTCCTCCAAGCGACGTAAACGAAAACATCATGTTATATGCTCTTATAAACTCTCTAAAATGTGTCCTTGTCTCGTTCCGATTATATAAGAGTTACAGCAATGTATTTGGTGGGGCCTTGAGCAAAGGAATATCGACTTTTCCCTTATGACAACACATAGTAAACTCGGGATTCAAACACATTGTTCGTTTGCCCACTCGTTCGCCTAACCACATGTAAGCGTTGCAATAAGTACAAATATATGCTTGATCCCCATCGTCATAATAACCTAATGATGAGTTTGGAAAACACATTAAAATCTGTTGGTCAACCGGTCAAACTAATTCAGACGAATAACACTAATTAACTACCGTTCATATCAAATCCAACAGGAAAGTAAACGCCTTCACGTGCTGATGGAACATCCACATGTCTGGATTGTTTTCTCTTTAAAGCAGATAAACGATGTGGTCTCGAGTCTCCACCATCATCATCATCTGATTCAGACTCGGATGGTAAAAAACAAACGAAATCATCTATTTCCGGTGGTTTTTTAAAAATAGCTGCAGTGAATTAAAATGAGTTACAAAGTATGAACATTCTTAAATTAATCAATAAGCCCCAAAAAAAATACAAATACGAAAAGATCTCCGACTGGTACCTTTGGTTTTCTCCAAACGCCGGGACCTCATGATGTCCATACGACTCTTCCTTGCGATTTTACTAAGACCCGCTCTACTAATACTATTATGGTCGATAACAGTACGTCGTTCAGGTTTTTTCACGGCTAAAGATGGCGCATATTGCTGAGACCTGGTCGTATATTCTATTACCAGAGGAAGTAAATAAAATAAGATGCATGTCAGAGCATTCAAACATAGAAAAACCACAAAAGAAGAGAAACTTATACGCCTATTTGGAGTAGGTATCCGCTTTGGTTTGTGATTATTCGCTGGCTTTTTCTTGGGAGCCATTATCAAGAACAAGAGTATTAACCAAGACCTACAAACAACAACTCGTGGAAGTTTACTATTTATACACATATAAATATAAATTAGGTATATTATTTAAAAGGATATATCCATTATAGTAAATATACGAACATATCTTACATTTATATAACCTAATCTGAATAAAAAAAAAACTTTATTCAGTTATATACAACGCAAAAATAGAAGTATCTGGCAATAAAATCGCATATATAATTATTTTCTGCTAATGGACTAATCAGATATAGCTTTCACATAATTGAACTTGTCTTTTATACCCGGAAAGATATTTCGTATATCTCGTATACTCTGAATCAAATTTTTATATAGCGCAGGAATTCGAAACCATTATAAGAAAACAGATAATATATATCATAGTAAATCTTTTTGTAATCCACGAACTCTCTTTTGCTACAAAACCATCATGTTTCCAATCAAATTTTTTATGGTCTACATATAATTTTCTATAACACCCCAATCAATCATAAGTACAAATAACAAGCCATATTTGTAAAACGTGCCGATAATTTTGTGTAACCAATACTACATGAACAATCACTATCTAATTTTCGAGACTAATGCAGCATGTTACACATTATAATACCTAACTAAATATAGCAAAATCAAATCAGAATAACAAACTTAATTAATATTAAACAATCTGCTCATGGTCATAACAGCAGACCCAAAAGATAAGAGTAAATTAAAAAGGTTGAGTACGAATATTACAATCCCACACCACAATAGGATAGATAGATACTTAGATCGTTCGAAATTAAAATGTAATTTTTTTAAAAAAAAGCATAAGATCTGGCCGTGGATTCCACCGCGATAAATCCCGTCAGTCACTATCGAGTCACCCTTCCATGGCATGCCCATCAACAGCACTACGGCTGCAGCACAACAATTCCAATACATTATCAAGTTAAACACTAAACAGAAACAATATAACAAAAAACCAAGAAATCATCTAGCAAGCTTGTATATCTTGTTTAACAAAACGAACTAACCAAAATAGACAAAAAAAATTTTAAAAACAAATACTTACATTTCCTGGAACTGACGGACACCATCGTCGATAGGGTTGAACATGAAGTCAGAACAGGGATAGTGAGATCGTAGAACAACTCCCTTAGCGTCAGCACCTATAACATTATCAGAAGCCAATGAATTTTGTTTTAAAAATTGAATAGAGTATATATATCTTTATACAAAATAGAAAAATACATTACTCACCCTTACCCTCCGAGACCTTCCAAAACCTCAAGACACAGACAGATGATTCATACGGACTTTTTCCATAGGCACGAACGAAATCCCTAGCAATACTACCAATGGCAAAACAGATAACCGGACCCTCCTTCCTAGAATAACAAATTCGCATATCAACAATCAAAAGGCAACAATGAATAAACACTATTTTTAAGTATACAAAAGTCCAACAAATATTATTTTTTACCTCGCATCTAAGAGCTTAAAACGAACATAAGAGAGATCATCCTCACATGCATCGTTGTTGACATCTTGGAGCGGGCCCATCCGTATGACCGTCCCCATGACATCTGAAGGAGCAAAAATCACAGTCGTCTAATTACGGTAAGTCTATAAGAAGAAGACAAAGACAAAGGCAAATAAAGTTTGAGAAAAAAAAATCTAGAATTTTTAAAACATTACCGACTAAAGATCCACATTCGAAGGCTCGAGTGTGGATATCAAACAGCCGGCGACAGTGAAGGAAAATGCCAGGAGGTCCATCTTCGTATCTCCTAACTCTCGTTGAGCGATCAAATTGGATCCTTTGACCATAATCGGACAATATCACATATCTATTTTCACGCTTGACGATAAAGTCGGAGATCTCGTACCAAGAATCCGCCTTGAAATAGTTTGCAAAGATGAGAAATTCCTCCGGCATGACGGTTATCAAGATTTGAGTTCCCTATTCATCAATTTTTAAAAATAAAAAAAACCCATCTAAACAGATCTGCATGCAAATCAAGAAGTACAAGACGCCAGATTTTCAAAAACAAATACCTGATTATCACAGCCGATAACCTCCAAAGTCCGACCAAAGTAGTTGTTTTGCTGCCATCGGCGGAGAATCTTGATACACACAGACCTACGCACGACCCCGTTTTTCAAGCCGAGAAGAGAATCCATGTTGGATTTTAGCAAAGATCGAGTTTTCCGTTAGTTTAGTAAATAGTTTATCGGCAGGAAGAAAAAGAGGCGTAAATTAAGTGTGTTAAATAACCCTAAATGGGCGTGTTCGATTATATAGAAGCAGAAGACAGTCGCACCTTTCCGATATTTTAATTGATTGTTCTTTATTAAAAAATCTGACAACTTTCCACATTCCCTTTGTCTGTCCGTATTATGAGATCGTACCGAGACAAACCATTGCAAGCTGGAAAAACATTTAACTATTTCGAACCCAGCAAATTAACAAACAATTTTTTTGTTGATCCAACTAAAAATACAAACGCACAGGCTTTAACTATACGACACCTGAAAAATGGATCTATCTGGAACCCAACAATAATAATTGATATTTTTAAAAGATCGATGTTTAACATATCTCACACTTATTAATATCTAATATTTACTATCTTTATTAATTATTTATATTTTACTTTTAGTTGTTTTTTTTTTGTTTTCAATACAAGTAAACCAATAGTTTTATTTTTAGTTCATGTTGTAAAAATAAATGTATTGATTAAAGTATAAAACATCAATATTTCAAAAAACAAAATAAAATCCAAAAAATCAATCTTTAAAAAATGGAGGGAGTATAGATATTCAAGTTACTTCGTATACTATATATCTCAAACCACAAACCAATGATCTTTGATTAATTATTGAGTCTCACAAACCATTAAAATATTAAAAACCTCAAAAAAACATTAAAAATAAAAGAAACTAAACATCAAGACTCAAATTAATCCAACAAAATATGATAAAACTAAGGAACGGTTGATCTCGACTTCTTAAGGCCTCCTCGACATTCCACATCACCAGCCTGCCTCTTGTTCCTTATCTCGACCATCTCAAAACCGGCCGAACTGTCAGAAATATCCCCACAAGTTCCATGCATATCAAGCTAACAAAAGATTTAAACTATAACATCAAAAGACCAAACAAACACATTGTCTCAAGATACACTAATTGTTCTAAACCATCAAATTAAATTAATTATACATATAAACCTACTAACCCGTTCATATTGTTCCATAAGAGCACCATCATCGGTAATAATATCAATCTTAAAAGTCGAATTCCAATTTTTTAAATTATCAGCAGAAATGTCGACCTTAAAAAGCATTGTTTTACCACTTAGGTTTCCTAAAACCTGAGGCAACACAGAATCATCATCCTATCCAAAAAAAGAAAAATCTGACAGACAAAGCTGCAAAATATAGCAACCAACCAAAACAACGAATTTAAATACATACATCGGCTATCTCATTAGCAAGGTCCTCAGCTGTGCTCTGGAGAAAAGGACTCGCAACACCATGAAAAACCAAAAACCTAGCATCCCTTCCAGAACCGTCACCAACCAGCAGCACCAACTTAAACCTAAGCCAAACACAAGGTATAATTAAAAGCATAAAATATTATAACACAAGTGGGAACCAACATGTTATATATGAGGACGAGAGATTACTTAGCCACGACATCAGTAACATGCTTATCACACTAAAGACAAACAAACAATATTGGATCACCAACCCCAGCATAACATCTTCAACCTGACGAACTTTCCTCTTACACCTCCTGCATGCAACATAATACCAAATCGGATTCGTCTCAACCGACTATACAGTAGCAGAGGTCACACACTTTTCAACATACACACAACCAAACAAGGGTAGAGAACATAAAAACAAACAGCAATAATAACAGCCAGATTCCACTCATCAAATGACAAGAGAAATACCTCGATATTTTCCAAAATTTCACTTATCGTCTTCCTATCATTTTTAGTAAAGAACTCATCTTCCCAAGACCTAGAAAAACCACTCGAGTACTGGCTATCATCATCAGGGGTAATAATAAGATTATCCTTAGGCAACCTACAAAAAGCAACCAAAGAAACCATGAAAACCAAACGATCCGAAAATTCAAAACCATCGTTGTCAAAGAAAGATATCTCACATGGACCGAAATTCATCATAAGGAGCACCTTCAGGATCAAACAACAACTGGGTAGCGTTGAATGCATTCGACACACGATACGTATCTACAAACAAATAACCAATCACTCCATGAGAGAGTCAGAATAAAACACATAAAAATATAATAACAAGAAAAATATATCAAAACAAAAAAAATTTATAAAGATAAGAAAATACGTCACCTTTGTAGTGATTAACACATGCAAACCGAATAACACACACCACCACAGAAGCCAAACGCCTCTCAACATAATCAAGAACTTGTTGCCCATAGTCAGACCAAAAAGTACATACCAAATTCAGACCCCTGTTTTTTAAGTCAGAAAAACATGTCATTGAACATATAAAATAATCCAAAACAAAGACTAACACACTATGCAAAACTCACGCCATATCACGAAAAACAACATCAAGTTTTTTAGTTGGTTTTTCCCTCGCACTGACCTCGGCTATCTCACCGACATTGATAACTTGACCAACCACATCTACCAACTAGAAACGTAAAACAAAAGTGAAACCTTATAGAAGAAACATAAATTCTTATTATAAAATTATCAAAGGATAATATAAATACCAAACAAAACATCGTTCTTAATGTTGCCGTTGAGGATTTCACCAAAACACTTCATATAATCATTAGTCAAACACAACGAAAAGTCGTTGCAAGGGACAATATTCGTTGTTCGGAAGAAGACCAGTTTAAACGACAAAGGACATGTCTTATAACTGATGGTATACTTGACAATGGAAAAATTACTGACTGTAAACTGATCTCCCTCCTTGATAGAATCACCAAATTTCTTGACCGAATCCTCATTAGCAGACGCATGCACCCGAGTACCCTAAACAAAATATTCATCAGTTAGAGTACAACAACATACCAAAAAATATAAAAACACATAAATATTATATATAAACCAGACTTACTACTTCATCTTCCAACACCATCTCGATGGACACAACTTTAGACACTTTGAAAACCTTCCACAATTTAATGACACTAACTTTAAGCTTGATCTTATCGTTAGCCGGATTAATATCATTGATAAGAACCAAGGCTGAAGATTTCCTTCGAACGAATGACATATTCTTCGGTGAACCTAGACTAAGAAAGTTATACAAACGATGGACACTAACACCACTTGTATATAGCGAACAATACACCGCCAATTAAATTAACCTATATTTCTCGTTTTTTAGGAAATTAAAGGGATAAATAGACAAAAGACCCATATATTGAGAACGATAAATATGGTAGATTTACTAATTTACGATAACTACCAAAACAAATCAAGAACATCATTACTGCGTATGATAAACATACAATCAATAAACACCATATAGTAACCAAATCTATATACAATATAACTAACATATCCGAAAACATCCATTTCGTATATAGTTTATTATTAATACTATCAATTGATACTATTAAAGATTTATAACCCAAAACTATTAATATGGTAAATATATATATCTAGATACACCAAATCTATAACTGCTGTATATTCTTGATGTTATCTCTATAAATATAACATATTTATCCCTGTTATACCTATATGATACTTTTAGGAAATTTTCGATAACGCTAAACGTCCAAAATGCAAAATGTTCCGATAAGGATAAAATATAGAACAACTCTTATATATATAACACATATTCCGTGTGGTATATTCTAATGAATACACGAGGTAGAATAGTCTAGAAACCGTATTGCAAATATTACTCCAGCAAAAAAAGAGTCTTAAAATAGAAACCGTATTGCAAATATTACTCCAGCCAAAAAGAGTCTTAAAATAGAAACCGTATTGCAAATATTACTCCAGCCAAAAAGAGTCTTAAAATATCATAGTCTTTAGCGAAGCCAGCTATCCATACCACAAAGTCTTTGTTAACATTTCTACGTTCACACGATAACATCTTTACAACCTCATAAAATTTGCACAATTAAACACACCGTAACATTACTCCATAACCTATGCAATAAATGGATGCACGACAATGTCATTCATAATAAATCAATAAATTAAAATCTTTTATATAAGATATCAAAATAAAAAACACATAACTCAAACTGCAAAGTAGAAAAACCCGTAACCCATAATATTCTATAATTTGAAACAGAAGGTCTATCAACCAACCCCAAGCGAAAACAGACGTCAGTGGCTTCAGCGAATGATGAGTATAAAACACCAGTAATTGTTCAAATATCTTTGAAACACGTTGGCCCCCTGACAATAGCTAATAATATTCCGAGGTGATAGAGCTCACCATATTCTGGCTTTACATAGGGAAGCACCACCGCATTCCTCCTAGACTTACAACGACGTCGCGGGTGCCATTCCCTGATGCTCTTATGCCAAACATACAAGAACGGGAAGTCATTGTACAGGAGATGCCTCGATTCGGGGTGGTGTTTGTTGTAGTCCATCCAACGCTGGAATTGAGGCCTTCGAAAAGTATCTTTAGGACCAGGGGTCAAAAATTCTTCTGAGAAAATCGTGGTCTTGTTCCTCGGTAGATGGAAAGGCAAAATAGTCATCTGAATATCCTCACTGTATAAGACGAAAAATATAAGCAATATCATGAGACCTAAAAGCAAAAAATAAGATAAGTACATAAATCAAAAACAACCTCGTATAAAGACCAAATCCATAAAAATCCAACATCACAAATCAACGAATAACAATATGGATCTATGAAATCTAGAGTTAAAAATTTATATACTCGGCTTTGAACAATAAGACTAATAACAATAAACACAATAACCAAATTTAGATCTTTCACTTACAAGCCTGAATTTACTAATAAACACAACTAAACTTAATGATATGATACAACACTGTCACAAAATCAATGTTCATATTTCTAAGATAGGACAGTATCAACATAAATTTTGTAAGCAGCAATACCTTTTATGCAAACTAAACTCACGATCATCGGCAGCCATAACCCCGGAAAATATATGACCAATGACGAAACGATGAAACTTAATCAACTATCCTCTCCTGTAAGTTAAGTGTGACACAAGGAAAACACAAGAAGATAAATTTAGGATCAGGAACAAACAAATATAACCCACGCCAAAGAAAAACAATATCACGAAATATGACTTATACCTTAATAAACAAATAGACGTGAGCGGTTGTCTAGATAATTGAGACATATGTGAGTATATATATATATTAAAATCCTAGGGTTTCTTGTTTAGAAATACAGTTTTGAGTGGTAGTCGAATTTTTAATATGGTCTACTAAACACCAATTTTCAAAAGCCCAATTTATACATCATTGGAGAACCGACGTATCTAATCAATATATAATACATACTGATTTTCCAATTACGAATCAAGCCAAACCAACCGGTTTTAGATTCGAACTTTTTCATTAGAGACATAGCAGTCTTTCCACACAGGGGATTAATATCGGAATACTATACAGACGAAGTTACAATATTAAACATGAGATTTTGCCATTCAGATCACGAGTTTTGACATATAAACAAACAATTGACCAACATGGGAGAAATCGAGGACATAAAATAAACGTTTTAAATAAGTGTAAATAATAAGTTCATTATAGGAAATCAAAAGCATAAACAAAAGAATAACCATGTCGCTTGGAACATATTATTGGGAAAAAACCACCAACATATAACATTAAAAACCTAAATTATTGCATCATCTTGGCTAATAATCAAGGATCGAATTTCATCAACTTCCGGAGACAACGGCTCCAACAGCAGCTGGGCACATTTATGATCAGTCGAAGCCATCCAAACACCATTATCCTGGCTCACGGTTGCGAACCTAACAACACAAATAATGACATTGTGTTTGCATCTCCCCAAGGCCCCCAAATTGTCTTCGACGCAATGATGTCTTAGAACAACTGGCAGACGTAAACCCCTGGATTTGCATACATCAAAAACAAAACAAAAAATAATTTACCACAAGTTTTCTAAAAACCCATCATATTGCTATATAAAAATATATAATATGTAATATGTGTGACGATTATACAGACCTCTTATCCATTAGCTCCAAGTATATATCACCATATCTATTTGTAAGTAGAGTTCGACTATCAACATAAGTTCCAACATTGACCACCTGACCGATTATATCTAAAAAGCAACATAACTTGACTAAGTCAGGAATCTAAAACAGAAACGATAAAAACCGAGCAAATAACACTCACCGATACACAACCCGACATCTATTTCACCGTTAGTTATACTACAGAAATCAACAAACAAAAAGTAATATCAAGGCATGCGAAGTAGGTCGAAACTCTGTAGACACACATGAGACCCCAAAATTAGCAAGGCTTATCCAGCTACCCTCTACGATCACCGGTGTGGCACCAATATCTATGCCGTTGTCTAGAACAGCATGAATCTTATGACCCTATTAAGTAATATCATAAGAAGAGTTTTTATCACATGATAAACCTTGAACAAATATATACATAAAAAATAAAAACTACCTTGTCGTCTACCAATATCATATTCCACGTCCCAACAGCTCCGTAAGAATGAATAAATACACGAAGGATCTTAGCTCGAATCTTCCATGCACAACTAATTTCGTCCAGCTCGGATACATCATAGAAACCATGACCAGAATTTCTCCCATCAAGGCTACAAGGCATGATTGCGACGATGACACAAAAACCCTATGCTCGAGCTAAGTATATGTAACCAACCCAAAAACCTAATATCTAGCAAAATATATCAAACCAATCAGCTCGGCATCAAAAATTACCATTTTAGTAAAATAGCGACTATCCATTTACGATAATCACATGAACGATGAATTATTCTACCTAATAGATTAATACTATATAATTCAAAGTTATGTACATCTCATTATATTATTCAAAGTTATTTACATCTCATTATATTATTATTAACTAATATTATACAATTCAAAATATCTATATCTCATTATGTTATTACTATTTGCCAAAATTATACATTACGCAGTTGCTATCTCTTTGTATTATTAATTAGAATAGAGAATCAATAATCTAACGATTTGTTTTAAAAGTAGAACAATATTAAATTATGATCCAGAATCATTAAATACTATTTTTATATAATTGTATATTTTAATAACCAGCAATATCTTACTTAGCGAAATGAATAATCAATAATCAAGAAGACTAGAAACAAACTATGTTTATAAAAAGTAAAAACACAATAAAGATTAATCATTAATAAAATACAATAAAGATTAATTATTAATAACCAGCAATCCATAAAAGACCAAAGCTTCATAGTTCACGGACTACGAAGATATTTTTTAAATCTGATACGAACTTTACCTCTTTAAACTCCCGGACTTCAGGGTACAGAGGATTCAGTATGAATTGGGTACAATTATATGCCGAAGTTACAACCCAACGATCTGATCATCGGAAACATGCAATTAGTCAATACAACCGATATACAAATATGTACAGCAATTAGTAACACAATATTCATACAGCCTTCTTTACCAAATATAGTTAATTACCAAACCAAAAATGCATCACAATATACTACCTCTGCGAACCTCAGTCTTTGCAAACCTAATGATGCAGATCACAATGCTGTCAGTAATGCTTGCCAATGAAGATAGAAAGTCAAAAGCATAATTCCCGAGCAGCTGGCATGGCATACGAACATCCTTACATTATCATAACATCCAATATCAAGTCAATATATTTATCTTTTGCAGCAAAGAAACCAACATCAGGACAATAGAAAGCTAAAACAGTAATAGTATAGACACACTTCATTTACAATCCCACCTCTGATTCACAAGATCAAATCGCACAATTCTCTTATTCTTGTTCAAGAGAAGTTCATTACGGGAATCGAAGTTACCAACATTGTCAATTTGTCCTATCAAATCTGCGAAACATAAAAAATTTCAGGATCCATAATATAGACACCAAAATCATAACATTTTTCGAGACTTTAAAAAAGACATCCGTTAGAGACATACCAACATAAATAGTAGGATCAATATCACCGTCATTGATGTTCTCAAATTGAACAAAAGAGAAGTATCTCGAGAAAATGTTTACACAATTGACCACACACTGAGTCTTCTCTTTGAAACTAATAATAAAAAGATGAGGTACAAATCTAAACATATCCAGAACGGGAAGGAGATCAAAATCCCTGATCATCACCCAACCACCATCCAACAGAGAACCAGTAAAACGTTCGACATATTGATCTTTGATTGTCGCTCTAATTCTATCACCTTGAATATTAAAACAAACAATTACGCCAGGAACATGAGACGTAAACGGAGATGTAATAATGTCGAACTTAGCAGTGCAATAATCAAACTAAACATACATTAACATCAACCAATATCATGTGGAGCGTATCATCGACACCAAAAATATGCCTAAACTTCCTCAATGCTTTAACCCTGATCACCCACACATAATTTAATGGATCTAATTCAGAGACACTGGCCATATGAGAAGCATAAGATCGATGGATAGCATAAGAGAGCAGGTGATACATTCTACAACCCCAATTAATAAAAAAATATAATTCGCTAGATATACGTCTCTAACACATATATACAAAATCACATATTGTACTAACCTAGATATTATCCCTTTTTCTAGTCACATATATTCATAGATAATGGAAATGTACCAATTTTTTTGGATCTTATAGATAAACCATACAATTTAATAATCGGCATTATAGAAATATACTTCAACGATTAATAAACAATATAAAATATAATATAAGGATCAATAAAACTATCTTGTGGTTAAAGTATGTTGAGAAACAACATCTGGCTAAAACATAAAAAGAGAACAAAACAAAGATCATTGCACATGTAGCTACGTCAGTCTAATCGATGATATACAAAGAGTTGCCTTCTTCGTCCTCATCACTCTGTTCACTCTCTCCAATCCTGATTAAACATATACAAGCACTCCAATTACGACAACAATTGATTATTATAATGCATACAAAATAATGTTTTCAAAAAATATATAACCATCTTACAACATATCACGTAGCTCGTGCGCCAACTGATGGTCTGGGTTGAACAGAACCCTCGAGATACCGTCATGATCAGACAAGTGATACTCTTCTATAAAAAGAAAATGGTAACTAAGAAACCAAAGATCATCAAATAATACATAAGTATACTTAATAGTATGATTCTAGCGTCTTACCATTGCATATAACGACACGCCAATCACTCGGAATACAAATGACCAACTGTTCATCATGACAACACCATCTATCGTTGAACTCGATTGCCTGTTTCCCATGTGCAAAACATGTAATCGTTCGTTCACTAAGACTATGTTAGTTTACACTATCCCAATTGCATAATAAAAATTGCATCAATTATTAATCACTAAACAAATGCTTACATTTCATCGGTCAGTGTAAACTCAATCGTCGACGTCACTTTCGACTCGAATGCCTCAAACGAAGGATCCCTAACAACCTCAAATACACCAACAGACTCAACGCCGCCAATCAAATCTGCAAATATTATTTCAACAGAAAACATATTTAAAACAGAATCGTTGATTCACAAACACAATCGAGGGATCGATAGGACGACTTACCAACATGACAATTTCGTTGGAAATTCCCAAGGTATAGATTCTCATAAATAAGAAAATCCAAAACTGGGTCATCTCCCGTATAGAAATCACCAGCCGTGAAATCTCCAAATACTCTCGTGCTAGATCCAAACTCAATTTTCCAGTTGTTCTTTGTCATTTGCCTCGCTGATCTCGCCGAGCATACCTTGAAATTTTTGATCCTTTTCCATAGACCTCCCTCATGTAGTCTCTTTGAGAAATAAAGAACCAATTCTTCGTTTCCAATGGTTGCGTGTATCTTCGAATTCTTGAACATATATACCCATTTTCGAATAAAAATTAAAATCAAACCCCATATTGAAACAATCGAAACCAAGCAAAAGTTATAGCATAGAATTACCTGATCGTCGAGGAGAATATAATGAAGGACATCATCACCGCTCAGCACCAATTCAAGCCATCTTTTATAAACCCTCACTCTGATTCTCCAACCCTCTCTCGAAGGTTCCAACTCAGAAATTCTAGAGATAGCGGCCATTCTGATATTCAAGAAGTGAGATGGAATTTAATAATAGAACGCTCTATTCTGTGTATAGCAAAACTAAACTACCATTTCGATATGAACTCAATACAATATTAGTGAAAAGACAGAACATAAAAGACTAAAATGATGAGCCACAATGTAAAAAATTTCAAATTATTCGCGACAGTACGCCTCGAATAAATGAAAAGAGTCAAACGGTTCAGAATGTTCACTATTCGCGACAGTTTGCGATATTCAATACAGATTCGAATCATTAAAATGAGATAAATAAAAAAACGTCCACAAACTAGAAACGCTTCAATATAATTTGTTTAAATTTGGTCACATTGTGGCCCATATCAATAATGAGAATAATGGTTTCTTAACTATCAATCGGATTTGGTCAATACAAATTTGCGTACACCCAAATCATAACTCATAAACTGTATTAACACTTTTCATAAAATTATATAACGGTGTATTTTGATAATCTGTCATTTTTCAGAACCGAACATCTAAATTGTATAAAGAGACGATTAAACGACATTTCTTATGACTATCGATAAATCATAGATTTCTCATAAATAATAGTTAAATATAATAGTGCCCTAAAAAACCGAGTCAAGTAAAAAAATGACAAAGATAATATTATCTAGAACCAACAAAAAACGAACCCCAAATACAAAGAAATAAAAATCAACTCACAAAACATAAAAACCCAATAAAAACGATATGTATCCAATGCTCATCGCATACTTGATCATTTGTCCAGATCACCCCGAATCCTCGCCGATGAACCTCTCTTTGGCAAACTACGATAACAACCAATTCCAACTTACCAAATGACTAATAAAAATTTGATCAATACAGTATGATTATGAATAATTTTAAATCCCAACCTGGACCTAAAATCCTCAGCCTCAACAATTAAAGGATCCAATATGAAACGTGTAGGATACGTTATCGAAATGGTAACACGTCCTAAGACAGAAACAAACAACGAAAATAAACCAATAAGATACAACTACAAATTAAACATACATGATATATACACATATCAATACCTGCATGAATATCGATAACACCCCACCTAACCACGCAAACAACTACACCAGCCGAACATCTGATCCAATCAGCACAAAACCAATCTGCCACCGCACCAGACAGTTTACACCTAAGAGAAACACCACTGGAAACAATCACAAATATTAGCTAAATACAAAATGGAACCATAACGCAGTAACAAACAGATGAACGAACCTTGCATCCCTGAGATCAAAAGTACAAGTCTCTAACTCACTGCGACCAGAATACGTAGAACCCCTATCATACACGAGCCCACTCGAACAATTATACTCCCTAACATTCAAAACTTCACCAATCAAATCTGCCCAAAAATATTCAATAGATTCGAAAAAATTAAATAAGTTTAAACATGGAATGGTAAAGGAAAAATAAAAAGATGGAAAAATTAAAAGTATAGCTAACCAACTAAGTAATCATCACTGTGTACTCGTGATATCTCTTGTATTTACATCATTTAGCCTTGCATTTAGTGCATGTTTTGGTTTTCTTTTGCATGTTTTCTTATCCTTTGTCCCATTTTCTTCTCTTTTTAGACTTAGGTTGCATTTAGGGTGTAGTTTGCATTTTCTTTGCATAAAAGATGTTTACAGGTACTCATTGAGCTACAAGGAGCATGGGAGATGATGGTGGGTGCAGCACAAGACATGAAAAGAGCCAAGAAGAAGGTGCACCTTGTTGAAGCGGCCAGAAACTTCACCTGACAAAACTGGCTCGGACAAAGCATCTCCAACACGATTCAGCTTCAACAGTCTTCGCCAATGTTGTAGCCCCGTGAGTTAGATTACGTCTGGAGTTGGTTTCAGGTCATTATCATAAGTGGTTAGAAAGTTACAGAAGTTTTTGTGAAACCGCTCAACCCCTATCGGTCTATGCACGGAGGCTATCGGTCAGGAGTGACCGACATAAACCCAGCGAATGAATTTCGGTCACCAATATCGGTCACTCCTGACCGACATAAATCCAGCAAATGAATTTCGGTCACCAGCATCGATCAGAAGTGATTGACATAAACCCAGCGGATGAATTTCGGTCACCAGCATCGGTCAGGAGTGACCGATAGGATTCATATCGACTGAAGATCAGCTCTGATGAGATGTTTCTATTCAGATTTGGCTCCAGCGTTCTTCATCAACTTTGTAGCCACTTGAGTTAGCTTTCGTGTGGAATTAGTTTCGAGTCATTACCATCAGTGGTTGAAGAGTTACGGCGAATAAATTGAGCACATGTCCATCTGGAGTTTTTACCGTTGATCTTGACCGACTTGAAGATCAGCTCGGACGAGTAGCCTCCGTCCCTATTCAGCATCTTCACTCTTCACGAAAGTTGTAGCCACGTGAGTTAGATTTCAGAAAAACTTGGTTTCAGGTCATTCTGTTATTCCGTTCAACAGATATCGTAATTTTCGTGAAACCGCTCAACCCATATCGATCAAACATATCGATCAATCAAGACCAATACAACTGACCGATATGATTCATATCGATAAGCCTAGACCGATACAACTGACCGATACGCTGCCAGACCGAACACCATTTATTTACAATTTTGCCATGTTTGCTTAGACTCTTATAAATACTTAAAATTCCTAATTTCTGGGGACACATCTCTTTATCCAGCAGTCTCTTCTTCTTTGTTTGAGCTTTTTGATTTTGTAACTTGAATCTTTGTTTATTTCAATAAAAGTTTGCATTTCCCTTAATCTTTTATCTTCCTAATCATGATTAACTATCTTTTCTTCATAGATTTGATGGTTTTCACCATGTTTAGTGAGTAGTTTGCTTTAGATTTGTGATTAGGGCATATGGGGTGATCTTAGTGATTGTTTAGGTTGATTAGGGCTTAGATCTTCTCATTCCCTTTCTTATATGATTGTGCTTAATGCTTAGTACCTCTTTGTTGGAGAAGTTGATTTTTGGGTTTTCACATGCACACCAAGTGTTTGATGAAATTTCTGATGAAGTTCAATGCTTGAAAATGGTGTTTTGATAATCATGAGTCTTTGCATCTATCATTTCTTGCTTGAATGTGCTTATTGCTTAGTACCATATTGATGAGAAATTGCCTTTAGACATTGATTATGTATGAGAATGTGAGTTGATGTTTGATATAGCATATAATAGATTAGTAAACCTAGCCTAAGAGATTAGATGTCTAGCATGCTAATTGGTTTTATGGAACTTGATCTTAATGCTTGATGATTATGTGTTTGAGTAAAGAGATTTATCTTGAATATGTGATTAGAAAAGGGATTAATGCCAAGAGATTGGATTAGTCTATATTATTGTTCCTTACCTAAGGTTGAGTGTTTAGAATTGCTTGTTTTGATCACCCTAGACATGAACATGAATCACCCTATCACCATTGCCTTGATCTTGAACCATCTTTTAATCTTTGAAGTTTAGTTTTACTTTGTTTCAGTTCAGCTTTTACTCTGTTTTTGCTATGTTTCTTATTGCCTTTATTGCTCTTTAATTGCTTTCCTTTGCCTTCTTTTGCTTCTTTGCTTGATCATTTAGGTTGTTAGACTTCTAAAACCATCTAAATCTGCTTGAATTAGGATCTCTATTGCATTTTTACTGTTTAATTCTCCCCTTTTGGATTGATAAAACCCTATGCTATACTACAACTGATTAGTACAAGCTTGGGTAATTGAATCAAGTCCCAAAAAGTCTTGTATCAATTTGGCGCCATTGCCAATAGGGGAATGCTTTGTTCAGTAGGATTTGTAGAGATCTTGAGATCAAGCTTTGCTATTTTTGTTTTTGGTTATTGATTTCTCTTTTGGTCTGGAATTACTCTTGTAGGTACCACAACACTTACTCTTAAGTGTCTACAACTACAACTGAGGTTCAAGGTCAAAGATTTGGGTTTGCAGAATCAGAATTCAGCTGTTGAACTATGGAAGAGCATCAGTATGCTGCTGGTTTTGGTTTGCAAGGTCCACAAAGTCTTCAAGGGATCCAAGGCTTACAAGGACAGCAAGGTCCACATGGTTTACGAGGAGCTTTGGTTCAAAGACCATTGAGACCTATTGGTGCTGCTGATATACCTTCAAGCTATGCTTCAAGGCAAGGTATTCTTCCACCTATGGAGACTAATCACTATGAGATCAAAAGCAGCATGATCACTATGGTTCAAGAGAAGAAGTTCTTTGGATTGCCCAACCAAGACCCTCTTGAACACTTGGATCACTTTGAGAGGATATGTGCTTTGACAAAGCTTAGTGGAGTTTCAGATGATGGTTTGAAGCTCAGATTATTTCCATTCTCTTTTTGTGATAGAGCTAAATTATGGGAAAAGTCCTTAGCACAAGGAAGCATCACTTCTTGGGATCAATGCAAAGGTGCTTTCCTCAACAAGTTCTTCTCTCCCTCTAGAACTGCATACTTCAGGAATGAGATCACAAACTTCAAACAGTGGTCTACTGAAAGCTTTGCGGACACTTGGGAAAGGTTCAGAAGCTTCACTCACCAATGCCCTCACCATGGCTTCACCAAAGAGATGCTGCTCTCCACACTATACATAGGTGTTCTCCCAACCACAAGAATCCTTCTAGATACTGCAAGCAATGGTTACTTTCTTGGTAAAGATGTTGATGAAGGATGGCTTCTAGTGGAGAACATAGCACTCAGTAATTGGGATTATGTTGATGATAAGGAGCAACATTCCAAAGCCACTGAAGAGAAGCTAGAGACAGCATTGTATGAGATGAAGGCCCTGCAAAAGAAAGTTGACTTGCTGATCAATGAGACCACTAAACCTCTTCCTAGTGTTGCTCCACAAAACTACTACAAAGAGCATCAAATTAAAGATGTTCAACTACAAGAGGCGCCAATAATGAACCAAGATCATGATGTTTGTGTCCACCAGTCCTATGGAGACACTCATCCTCAACAGCATCAAGGTTCCTCTTCTCAAACAGTTGGCATCAACACCTCTCCACCTTCACATGATTTGGACTATAAAGAGATGCTCCTCCAACTCCAACAACTTACTAATGGAGGACTTCAAAAGATGATGGCTGCTGAAATTCAAAGAAGTATGGCTGAAATTCAGAGAAGCATGGCTGCTGATTTTCAAAGAAGTATTGCCTCTACCATCAACAACTTCCAATCCCAAATAGACTCCTTGACTATGCAGCTGAGTAAACAAGAGAACAATGCTCAGCCACTCACCTTCAAGAAGCCCTTACAGCATTGTTATGGCATTGAGTCTGAGTGTGGGGGAAGTGCTTTTCACTTGAGTTCAGCTAGTGATGCCAAGGCTGATGAAAAAGACAAAGACATTGAAGCTGAGGTTGTTGAAGCTGACATGGAGGTCAAACAAGGAACTGCACCAGCACCACGCTCTCAAGGAACTCTTGCAGAAGAAGAACCCTTTGAAGAAAGGGAAAACTCAGAAAAAGAAGAGTGGTGGGCGCCACATGAACTTGTTGATGATACCAAAGAATACTTGACTGAAGTTCCTGATGTTCAAGAGAAGACTCAAGCTGCTCTCCTTCCTGTTTATCAACCCACTATCCCTTTTCCAGGAAGATTCAAAAAGCAGCTAGTACAGAAGTATCAGACCCTCTATGCTGCTCAAATAGAAATGAGAGGTCTGAATGGTCAAGAGGAGCTTGAGAAACTAAGAGCTAAAACTGGAGCATCTGAGGTTAAGGAGCAGAATATCAAGAAGCTTGGTAATCCAGGAAAGTTTCTAGTCTCTTGTGAACTTGGTGAATTCGTTGTGGACGAGGCCATGTGTGACACAGGTTCAAGTATCAATGTGATGTCCCTTGACTTGGCAAAAGAACTAGGAGTCACCAAGCTGCAACCATATGATTCCACAATCACTTTTGTGGACTCTTCTTCAAGAAAACCTGTTGGTCTCATTGAAGACTTTTCTGTGAGGATTGGAGCATGCAAGAAACCAACTGATTTTGTTGTTATGGAAATGGCTCACAATTAGAAGCCTTCTCTACTACTTGGGACTCCATTTCTGAACACAACAGGCGCTGATATTGACTTCACCAAAGGGAGAGTCACCTTCAAGAAGGTGGATGATGGAGTTAGCTATGCAATAAAGCTCTACCTTCAAGCTTTTGTGGAAGCATCACTAATGTTGAGAAAGGAGTTGCTAAGAAGCCACCTGATATCAAGGAAGAGCTAAGGGGATTCAAGGCTGAAGTGCTAAAAGAAGATGAAGACCCTCTTGACCACAATGAGTATGATGGTGAAGCCTTTGATGGTACTTGTCTTCTTAACTTGTTTGATGGAATCAAGGTGAAGCTCTATGGTGGACCAAAGAAGCCAAGAAAGAGAATCAAGAAACCTAAGGAGAAGCTCTACTGTGGACCCAACACATTGTTCAAGAAGAAAGGAGAAGGAACTCCAGTTCCACTCCATCATCCTCCATGAACTTAAAGAGCATGATAAGTCAAGCTTAGTGACTCTAAACAAGCACTCTTGGGAGGTATTCTCTTGTTATCCTTGTTCATATTATTGCATTTTATGCTTTCTTTTCTGTTTTTCTTTCAATAATAGGAGCAAGTTTGATTCAAGGCAAGTTGTTATAAGTTGGGACCCAGTCTGACCAAACTCCCACTGAGGTACACAATCATGCTCCTTTGCTCCTAATACTTATGAATATCTTTTATTACCCTCCTTCAAGCTTCTATTACACAAGGGACTGTGTAATTCAAGTGTGGGGGAGGGCATTGCATTTAACATTGTGTTTTGTTTTCTTATTTTCTCTATTACATACTTGAGTCTCATGCATTCATGCATTCATGTCTGTGCACTGAAAATCCATGAAATTTTCAAAAAAATTTGGAACCAAAAAGATCATTTAGTTGCACTTACATAACTAAGATTGAGTCTAGATGCATTTCATATATGTATGCATACATTTGCATAGGGAGTAGATGATAAACACTTGTCAAAATGTTAATGTTTGAATTGTTTTCAATGCCTTGATTATCTGTTGTTTGATTGCATTGAATTGAGTTTAAAGTTAAGGCTGCACCATATCTTAAATTCTTGCATTGATAATCTTGTCTTATACTGAAGCTTGATTTGATTTGATTCCAACTCTATCTTATTAGAACCATAATCCTGACTTTGAATTATCTTGTTTGTGCATTGAGAGTGATTATATGGCTACCCATATACATACTTGGATTATCTTCTTCCCTTCTTACCACTCTTGTTAATCCAAGTAGCTGATCATCATCATTATGGAACAGTTAACCACACATAAACCAATCCTTCTTTCTGGACCTAAGCACTATTGTGAGAGTTGTGAGGCCTTGCATTGCATCATTTTTGATCTTATATTGGCAAAAAGTGTTAGGAATAAGGCTGGCAAGGAGAAGCTCTCTTGTAGACACCAGCTTGCATTTTGAGCTTGGTATTAGGTTAGGAGTTTGAGAAAGGGTAGTGTAAGTGGTTTGAGCTTTAATTGTTTACATCTTTGAGAAGAAGAAGAAGTATGGGGGAACAGTTCATTTTGTGGTTAAGTTAACTAGGAAGAAAGCTCTAAGTGCTAAAGAAAAAAGGTGCCAACAACAACAAAGCTTACAAAAGGTCATCCAAAAGGAGTAATCATATCAAGCAATCCACCAAAGGTGATGAAAATGGCGCCAATCATGCAACAAAGAAGAGCAAGTTCCAAAAAGAAGTCAACCACACAAGCAAAAGAAGAAGGAGTTTCCCCAAATATGAAGATGGAAGAGATTAAATGCTTTAAGAAATGGTAGATTTAGAAGTTTTTCTTGGGGTTTTAGAAGTTATTAGGTTCATCTTGGATAAAAAGGGTAGAAGAGAGCTTTGAATTGCATGTATATGTGTGCTTTTTACCTTTAGCATTTTGCCTAAGATAGAATCATTTCTTTGAACCCTTATTTGAATGAGATCATTTTCATCTCATGACCATGTCCCTTGACAAAATGTCTTCACTTGATTTGCACAAACATGATCTATTGGTTACTGATTAATGAATGTTAAAGAGTTGGTTGATTTGAATGCTTGTGTAGGCTAAGCTAGAGTTCATTGTTTGCTATGATAGATATGGCTAAAGTCTTTAAAGTAGAACAATCTTTTTGCATCTTAGAACCTATAACTTGAGCATTGATTCAATTTTCCCATTAACACCTTTAGTTTTGAGCTTCCACTTTCAAATCTCACTCTACAATTTGTTCTTATTTGCTTGAGGACAAGCAAAATTCAAGTATGGGGGTGTTGATATCTATTGTATTTACATCATTTAGGCCTGCATTTAGTGCATGTTTTGGTTCTCTTTTGCATGTTTTGTTATCATTTGTCCCATTTTCTTCTCTTTTTAGACTTAGGTTGCATTTAGAGTGTAGTTTACATTTTCTTTGCATAAAAGATGTTTACAGGTACTCATTGAGCTACAAGGAGCATGGGAGATGATGGTGGGTGCAGCACAAGACATGAAAAGAGCCAAGAAGAAGGTGCACCTTGTTGAAGCGGCCAGAAACTTCACCTGACAAACATGGCTCGGACAAAGCATCTCCAACACGATTCAGCTTCAACAGTCTTCACCAATGTTGTATCCCTGTGAATTAGCTTGCTTCTGGAGTTGGTTTCAGGTAATTCCCATCAGTGGTTAGAACGTTACATAATTTTTCGTGAAACCGCTCAACCCCTATCGATCTATGCACGGAGGCTATCGGTCAGGAGTGACCGACATAAACCCAGCGAATAAATTTCGGTCACCAGTATCGGTCAGGAGTGACCGACATAAACCTAGCAGATGAATTTCGGTCACCAGCATCGATCAGAAGTGATCGACATACACCCAGCGGATGAATTTCGGTCACCAGCATCGGTCAGGAGTGACCGATAGGATTCAAATCGACTGAAGATCAGCTCAGATGAGATGTTTCCATTCCGATTTGGCTCCGGCCTCCTTCATCAACTTTGTATCCACTTGAGTTAGATTTCGTTTGGAATTAGTTTCGAGTCATTCCCATCAGTGGTTGAAGAGTTACGGCGAATAAAGTGAGCACATGTCCATCTGGAGTTTTTACCGTTGATCTTGACCGACTTGAAGATCATCTCGGACGAGTAGCCTCCGTCCCTATTCAGAATCTTCACTCTTCACAAAAGTTGTAACCACGTGAGTTAGCTTTCAGGAGAACTTGGTTTCAGGTCATTCGGATATGGCTTTCAACAGATATCACAATTTTCGTGAAACCGCTCAACCCATATCGATCAAACATATCGATCAATCAAGACCGATACAACTGACCGATATGATTCATATCGATCAAACTAGACCGATACAACTGACCGATACGCTGCCAGACTGAACACCATTTATTTACAATTTTGACATTTTCGCTTAGACTCCTATAAATACTAAAAATTTCTAATTTCTGGGGACACATCTCTTTATCCAGCAGTCTCTTCTTCTTTGTTTGAGCTTTTTGATTTTGTAATTTGAATCTTTGTTTATTTCAATAAAAGTTTGAATTTCCCTTAATCTTTTATCTTCTTAATCATGATTAACTATCTTTTCTTCATAGATTTGATGGTTTTCACCATGTTTAGTGAGTAGTTTGCTTTAGGTTTCAGATTAGGGCAGATGGGGTGATTTTAGTGATTGTTTAGGTTGATTAGGGCTTATATATTCTCATTCCCTTTCTTATATGATTGTGCTTAATGCTTAGTACTTCTTTGTTGGAGAAGGTTATTTTAGGGTTTTCACATGCACACCAAGTGTTTGATGAAATTCCTGAATGAAGTTCAATGCTTGAAAATGGTGTTTTGATAATCATGAGTCTTTGCATCTATCATTTCTTGCTTGAATGTGTTTATTGCTTAGTACCATATTGATGAAAAATTGCCTTTAGACATTGATTATGCATGAGAATGTGAGTTGATGTTTGATATAGCATATAATAGATTAATAAACCTAGTCTAAGAGATTAGATGTCTAGCATGCTAATTAGTTTTATGGAACTTGATCTTAATGCTTGATGATTATGTGTTTGAGTAAAGAGAGTTATCTTGAATATGTGATTAGAAAAGGGATTAATGCCAAGAGATTGGATTAGTCTATATTATTGTTCCTTACCTAAGGTTGAGTGTTTAGAATTGCTTGTTTTGATCACCCTAGACATGAACATGAATCATCCTATCACCATTGCCTTGATCTTGAACCATCTTTTAATCTTTGAAGTTTAGTTTTACTTTGTTTTAGTTCAGCTTTTACTCTGTTTTTGCTCTGTTTCTTATTGCCTTTATTGCTCTTTAATTGCTTTCCTTTGCTTTTTTTTGCTGTTTTGCTTGATCATTTAGGTTGTTAGACTTCTAAAACCATCTAAATCTGCTTGAATTAGGATCTCTATTGCATTCTTACTGTTTCATTCTCCCCTTTTAGATTGATAAAACCCTATGCTATACTACAACTGATTAGTACAAGCTTGGGTAATTGAATCAAGTCCCAAAAAGTCTTGTATCAACTCGGTCGAGAATCCTTTGAAAATTTAAAAACTCAAAGAAGTTACAACGACAAGGATGAATGAACTTATCGACACGAGTCGTATTCATAAAGAATACTCTACTGAGATGCTTCGTAGCATGATAATGCGCAGTATCGTTAATAACCATGAAATTTTTGATCACAACCCATTTACCCTCTACGAAATAGGAAGAGAATCTGTCATAATTCAATGCTGAAACAGTCCCCTGGATCTTGAAACCCTATCACACAAAATAAAAGTATATATATTGATAATATACACATAAAGAAAATTCCAAAACACAATATAAAACACAAAACCAACCTTCTCATCACATAAAACGAGTTCCAATCTCTTGCCAGCCGGATGAGTAAAATGTGTCCAAACACGCAACACGTTCACATGAATAGAACCCTCATACAAATCAGGCGCTAGTAGTGAGACATGCGAATAACACGAATGCCTCACAGAACACGGCACATAATCACGATACGGTACACCACCGGTACGATGGATTCCAACATGGTTATGTCCACAACGCAGTGAATCTTTCACAACCATTCCATTCTCGAACTTAATAGGTGTTACAGGCTGAACAACACTTACAATAGAAGAATTATTAGAAACTTTTGGAGAAGTGTCACTGCGTTGTCCATCTTGCACATGATCATCAGTAGGACCACCAGATACAAAATGGACATGATAATCACAATCAACATCACCATCAGGTAAACCATCATCATCGTTATCAGTCAAATCATCGGTAGAAGAAGAATCATCATCATCAAGAGTATCATCACTGGAATCATCACCGTGAGACTCGTCATCAAGATCATCTAAATCCTCATCGTCATCCTCACAATCGTCTTCATCTCCATTACACTCATAATCACAATCCATATCATCAACATCGCCACCAGACAAACCGTCATCATGTTCACCTCCATATCACTAATATCATCTCCACTCACAAGCTTACATACCCGATTGGTACGAACAAGACGCAAGTCAGGTTGCAAACAATCGCAAGATCGACTACAACCACTTGGACACGTAATTCCAGAACAACACACGTGTAAGCAAACACATAATATATGCATGAAAAACAAAATAGCAACAATCTACCTCGATCACAACCAACCTAACGAAACCATTTTTTTAGATAACCATGCAAAAAGAACGAAACTGCCGATAAACCAACTCAAGTTTTCAGTTATAACTAACCAAATTAAGTTGTCACGTATAGAGGACATTACCACGACACACAGCAAGAGACGGAACCATGATCTGAACCAATAACGACAGAAAGTTATGAAAGTATAAGCGAGTAGCGACAGAGTAATTTATCAATTTATAATAAAATAATTTAGGGTTTACAATACTGATGTTTCAATAACTGGGTTTACAATTTTGATGTTCAATAATTACTATCTTAAAATGGACAAACGTTATATTAAAATTCAAGACGATATTAACAAAATCATAGATTCAAATCTATTGGTAGTTATTACGTGTATATATTACATAACTAATTAACCTTTTTGAATTTATGAACAAACGAAAATCAACACGATATACAAATGGGAAATATGACATAAAAATCTCATTCCCTTTTAAACTACAAATATACAATTTTCCATTTATACTTATTTACACGAATAACCATTTCGAATGTATCCATGTATGTTGATATATATGAATAACCATTCTGAATAGCCCCAGCATAAATCCTTTACATTTGTGACGCATTAGTAAAGACATATATTGACTGATTTATATGAATCACATATGTCAAAACTTAACAACCATAGATATTTATATTATCAAATATACAATACACATATATTGACTTCGATTGGAACAAATAAACATTCCATAAACCAATATATATATATATATATATATATTTATATAAATTAAACATGTGTAGATCCTGGTTAAATAAAGGGGATAAACTACATAAATTAATTTTTTGTAACAGATAACGCCATGAAGATTCATTGTAAGTGATAATGCCATAACGAAAACATGTTAATCCCAATCGAATACTACTTATCAAACTAATCAATATATTAATTTATATTAGAAACTATAGAACACATGTATTGATATCGATATTGTCAAATAATACGATTACAAATCTATAATATATATATAATATTTTTTTATTTATATCGATATCTACAAATGAGCTATTGGTTTATACATATCGCAATTTTTTACCTTCTCGAAACACGTAACTAATATATTTATCTACATCTATATTTATATTGTTCAACACGAAGAAGACATCGGTTTATATATATCAACATATTTTCTTTTACACCAAATTTATTATTATACCTATTCTTTTGCAAGTTGTATTTATTAAAATGTCCAAGTTTTTTAGATTTAAGATCAAGAACCAATAGCTGCTATATATCAAATTACACGGAAGAAGACACACGAAAAATCAAATTCGAGTTTCACTAAATTATTGTAAACTCAAAATCAAGGATAAATGAGCCAACGAATATCAATTCAATTTATAAGTATCTATAATATTAACTCTGCTAAAATTTAAGCCAAAACAACATAATAATCCAAAATATCTAAAACTTAGGCTTCGCTTCAAAGGCCACAGTCTTCAAATCAACATGTAATCTTAAATGTTCTCTTGGTAACCTGTTAAAAATTTAAAAACAACTCATCAATAATACAACGACCCGAGAAAATTCAAATTTAACTGATAGACTTACAAAGATCCGAATTCGGTTACTTCTGCGATGGGGGGATTCACCATGATCTTAGTAGGAGGAACCGAAGATATAACAACATTACCTATATATAGGTAACCGAATTTTTCAAAACAGTATCGTTTTAAACGAAAGTTGTTAAATAACAGATATCACAAACCTTCGTAGACATCAACGATTGCCCATCTCGATACAAGAATCAATGTATCATCCGCACATTTAAGCGTATCAGTATGGAACGCGAGAGCATCACTACCAAACATCTTGCATTTCATACAAACGTTACTGTATTGATGCAATTAAATATAATATATCAATTGTAATCCTTTAAAATTATAAGAGACAATATTTTTCTAACATACCTCAGACTTATTAGTTCGAATGCTATCATTGCGCATCGACGCAAACCTTTATAATCACATTGACTCGTTGAGATTTCCAACTTTCCAATATTGACAACCTCTCCAATCAAATCTAAATAACCACAATTCAAGCAGCCAGTACATTAAAAAAATACACCAATGCCAAAACTTACAGCAGAGGAAGACATGATAAGCTAATTAACATACCAACCGTAGGACTCCCAATAGGAACATTAAGGAGGAGCCGATCAAAGTCAACGAATTTGAAATAATTTCGTTCACACGGATAATCTTGCATATCAATACCAATCGGACTCACAATAAGTAAGTGAATACCACGACACGTAACACTAAATGGGTGATCCATATCAAGAATAACAAATCTTTTAATCGTAACACAAACACCCTCGCGTAATTCAGTTGAGAAACGATCGTAATCAATAGCATAAACGGTACCACAAATCTCCACGCCCAGCACCATAACATTAAACTAATAATTAAATAACAGCAACAAAAACAACACATCAGACTTTAAAAATTTAACAACATAACACAAACCTCGCCATCACAGAAAATCAATTTCAATCTTACGTCAGACAGATCAAACGAATTTGTCCACACTCGTAGAATCTTTAATAAAACAGTTGCCTCGACAAAACCAGGTTCTAAATGTGAAATATCAGACGAACGTGGATTAGAGGGGCATGTTTTTTGCGTAAGCTCTATGCCAAAAAGATAGAGAAGATTATATGTATACTATAGAGAAAATAGGTTACAATGAATCGAAACAGTTAGATATCATGTGCATATATAACAGAAAATATCAAAAAAAGTTTGGTATTAAATCCTATGTAGATAGATACGATATTCAGTAATTTGGAAATTCAAAATTACTAACATTAATAACAGGTAGACTACCTAAAATAGAAGATTAATATATAAAACTGTATATATATTAAATCCAATATACAAAATCTTATACACAAAAACAAACGAATGGGAAACCATCATTTGCTAATCTACGCGACCTTTCGTCATCCTTCTCTTTAATCCACGCAACCTTTCGTCTTCCTTTCTTTTTTTACTCTTTATATCAGATTCTCCTAAATCTTATATTCCATCTCATTCTCTCCATTACAACCTTTCGACATGGATGTTGTTCCTCCCATCACCAGACAGTTACTCAGAGACGTTGAAGCGATACTTAACGGTGCTGATCGGGAGAATCTTCCCGTTCTATACCCTGGTGTGGGTTTCTGGATTGACAAAACCACTGTTAAGTGGTTCAAGTTCAATCACTATCTCTATGTCGCGATCGAAGAGATCCTTAAACACAACTGGGACCATGAGTGGCCGACTTACCGATTGATTCCCGTCTGTTTTAAGACACGATGGTTTTTCCTCCTCGCGGTAAGCATCGATCTTTGATATAAAGTACATAAAACAAAAACCATAATATGGTTCCATAATCTTGTAAGTTATGTTCTTTTCTTTATTTGTAGCGTAAATACACGTGGGGCCACATACATACTTCAACGGTTTGGACGCAATTTAATTTGTGTGCTAGAACATTATTCCGAGACCAGATGCATGCGTTGAAGAGGATATGGGTGCATGGTGGCAAAGCCCGAGTGGATTAATAGGATAGTGTGGAATAATTTAGTCGACATGTTTGAAGAATTTGGTCTAGATGATGTCGGTTTCAGAACATGAATTCCATTGTTAAATTTCTTTGTACTGTCGTCTTCTCTATGAACTTTTATGTAATGGTGTTTTATCTATCTATGAACACCTCATTCTTCTCCATACCTTGTACAATTCACAGCCGAAGTCAACATATATATTTTATCCATATACAAAGTCCTAATAAAATCAACATATAATTAAAGAAACATACTGAATTACACATTGCAAAATTATAAATCAATATATAATAATCCTGAAATTAAATAAAACAACCGAATAACCAAACAAACGTTTGAAATTTTATGAAAATATCAATAATTTTACAACCTGTAAACAAAACGAAAGCATGTAATTCCCCAAAAAAGAACAAAACTAATCGTCCCATTTCTTGAAAACAGATCATTGCTTTAAGAATTGACATGCTTATTCTCGATTTTGCTTCTTGAGCGTTTCTTTGATACCCTGTAAAATATTTCAAAAACATTATTTAACACAACCAAGCAAAGAAACTAATATTGTCCGGAGAACTTACATGGACCTGAATCTGGACACTTCAGCAAAGCGAGGCTTCACCATGATCATGGTGGGATATGTAGTAGATATAGTGACTTTTCCTAAATATGTATGCAATTGAAAATAGTAAAAAAATAATTAAGTTTTAGCAACAAACACAAGAACACAGAAAATAATTAGATCCGACAAACCAGCGTAGACATCAACTATAGCCCATCTTGCAACAAGAACCACCACATCACTGCTACAGCTAGACGAGTCATTATAAAACTTCCGAGCATCACCGCCAAACATCTCGCATTTGATACATACGTTACTGCACAAGCGAAGAATGTATATCATATGAATCAGCAATCAAAAATGTCAAGCAGAGAGGATATGTGTAACACAACAACGTACCTTAGATCTCTAAGTTTGAATGCAAACATTGCATATCCACCAGTATCTTTTTTAGGTAATTTCAACTCTCCTACGTACACAACTTCTCCAATCAAATCTAGAAAACACAAACAGATACAATCAATATTTAAGACAAAGCAATAACAACACCGTATTCTATAGCAGCCGAACATTCAAACAATAACATACCAACCAAAGACCGATCTGAGGGAGCCCTATCGAGAATCTGCTCAAAGCTTACGAAATAAAAAAAAAAAATCGATCAAATGGATGAACTTGCGTATCAACAACCGTCGGACCTAGAATGAGCATCTCACTGCGATGGGATGTAATTCTATAATCGCTATTTAAATCAATAACAACAATTTTTCTAACTGTAACCCAAACACCCTCACACAGCACAGAAGATAAACGGTCGTAATCACCAGCATAAACGGTTCCACAAATCTTCACACCCTGTAACACAGTAATGAAACCAAACACTGAAGTACCCAACAACGAAAATAATAACACAGAATACAACAACAAATCATCTAAACAAACCTTATCATCGCACAAAACTAAGTTCAATCTTTTATCAGACGAATGAAACACAGTAGTCCAAACTCGTAACACCTTCACAAAAACTACTGCCCCAACAAAACCAGGTCTCAATTGTGAGACACCAAAAGAACCTGGATCATCCAAGAACTCTTTTCGTGCGAACTGCATATCAAAGCGATAGCCAATATTTGCGAGTGGATGTGAAACAACAACGGAAAGTGTCCCAGTTAACTCGGGAGTCTCTTACCAACTCAACGTCGGAAGCGTTACAACTACCACCAGATAACTCGGGAGTCTTGCTTTCAAAGCCCACATCCAACAAATCATAATCCATGTCACCAAAATCGTCTTCGCCGAGCAATACCTCGTGATATACATAGCGTCTATCATCTATATCTACATAAATGAGCAACAGCTTAAACGCTTCAGGAACAATATAGCCAGCACACATGCTCTCTACTATATCCTAAACACATCATCCACGAGCATACCTCGGGCATTTAAAAACATATAGGGCACGTTATATGACCGCAAACTGTCATTAAAAACTCACCGAACTCGACTCAGCAAAGAAATTTCCAACAAAACTGGAAAGAAATTATGAAATATATAATAACCAACACAAACCACACCATAACGTATCCATGACAAAAATAAAATAAAATTACCAGTTCCTTTATATGCACGCATCAACGACCAGATAGGATGTTCAGGGAACACAGAAGAAGAAGATGACGACACAACAACATAGAGAGAAAGAACCATGATTTGAAAGTAGGTTATTATCAATGTTGTTACTTATTTCAAGCCTATCGTAGCAGAATAGAATATAATAATTAGAGAGAATATATACATCCTGTCAATCTAACCCAATAATGAGTAATAAATTAGGGTTCACATTTTTATGCTCAGTAACTTGAGCTTGAAAACATTTAGTTTCAGATAATAATTAAATCACAAGACGATATTAACATAATAATATAATCAAATATATGGTCATTTGTTACGTGTATCTTTTTGAATATACAAACATACAGAAATCAACACGCTAGAGACATGAGAATCTATACATAAAAATCGTAATTACAATATTACAAATATAAAAATTTCCCATTTTATACATACTATATAACTATTTTGGATATTCCCAAATATATTGAATAATCATTTTGAATATATTCAATTATGTTAATGTATACGAATATCCATTATATAATACTTATAATTACAATATTACAAATATAAAATTTTCCCATCTTATACGTACTATATAATCATTTTGGATATTACCAAAATATGTTGAATAATGATTTTGAATATACCCAATTATGTTAATATATACGAATATATTGATTATTACTTTTATGAATCACTAATAGCCATGTATTGATCGATATATATGAATCACATATTTTAAAATATATTAATCATAGAATATCCATTATTACTATGTGAATCACCATTCACCATGTATTGATCGATAAATATGAACAACATATTTGAAAATATATCAATCATAGATATCAACATTCTCAAATATACGATACACATATATTGAAAAAGCCAAAACCAAGATTAATTAAAATATGGTAAACACAAAACATATTAAATAGGAAAACATACCAAATAGGATATCGAAGATTCGAATAATTTGTAGATATATATATAATAATTAAGCCTTTAAAATAGGAACCAAAACAAAACATAAAATCATAAAACAGGATCATATGTCCTTTAAAAAACTTCAACGCAACTATTAATCCCTAAACAAAACAGGCACCGCCGAACCATCGTACCAACAACTTGCCTCCCACAACGCCGCAATATACTCTTCATCATCATCGACTAAACCCAAAACACGGCATGCATCTTTAAACGTCAGATTAACAATACCAGCCACCGTCTTAATAGAATCAAAAGATGCCGGGCCTTTTACCCTAAGCAATAAAAGCCTCAAGTAATAAATCTCTCAAGAAGTATCAGGACAATATGCCAAACAACTCGGTTTCCTACCACCACGGCATCTAGGCTTCCAAGACTTACTATTCTGATCCCATACAAATTTCGTAAGGAACTCCGTGTAAGTCAATTGCACTGCATCAGGGTAAACCTTATTACACTCCATCCAAGCAGTAAACTTCAATGAATTCGCGTTGATATTCGAACCAGGAAGATGATACGGTAGAATATAAGTTCCCACAACAGCCAAAACCAAAGTCAACAACTTTCACATAACAACATAAATCTAAAACAAATATAAGAACACAGATCGTAAAACATAAACACGTAAAGATATACATGTAAATAATTACAAAACGACCAACTAACCAGTATAACGCATCGTGAATAATATAACACCCTGTAGAAGCATTCAATAAAAAACACACAGTTAAATACAATAACAAAATTAACACTAACAAATAAAATATCATACATATCATTGGCATCCAGCAAAGACATAAAATAGTACCCAAGAATAGTCCAAATAAAGAGATTATGTGATAAAACGTAACCCACTCACCGAACAACAACAAATAACCTACATAAAGAGGTAAACAAAGTAAAAAAATATAACAAAAAAAAGATACAGACAAACATAAAAAAAAGATTTTAAACAAAACAGCGTACTCTTATTATTTCGAAAGACAGAATAATCGTAGAACCTGAAGACCAATCAGCACCACCAAGCAACATAATCAAGAGAAACACGAAGATACACATGGAAATACTAAAAGAGGGAAACATACCATTATAACCAGAAGAGAGACCAAAACACAATAACTACATAAAACTTACCTTGATAACCAGAAAACCAAACAGCAGCGATCAACAGCCTATACAAAGAAAACACGAACATGGAAACAACACGAATTAGGATCATTTACACGAACAAAACACGAATATGAAAAAATCACGAGTTATAATCATATAAGACGCTAGGAAAACGATATATATATATAATATATATATATATATACAAACATAAAAGAGCAATATATACGAAAACACAATAAATATATCAAACTTACCTTGATAACCAGAAGACCAAGCAGCAGCGACCAGCAGTCTATACAAAGAAAACACGAACATAAAAACAACATGAGTTGGAATCATTTACACGAACAAAACACGAATATGAAAACATCAAAACTATAATCGTTTAGGACGCTAAGAAATGGATATATATATATATACAAACATAAAAGAGCAATATATATGAAGACAATAAAAGCTAACCCTAGGAAAGACAAAAACCTAAAAAATGTGATGGCTTGAAGTTTAGATTATGAAAGGAAGCAAGAGTATTTATACATACTCGGTAACCTAGAGCGACCTAAAAATATTCATAAACGAATATATTCGACTACCATATAAGACGGCGATTCGTAAATGAAAAACCATCTTTATCCAACTAATTCATAAATTCATAAACCATCCTTATCTAACTAATTCATAAATTCATAAATGAAACCATCCTTACCCAAATAATTCATATATTCGACTACCATATAAATCGGCGATTTGAAAAGAAGAACCATCCTTATCCAACTAACCGATCAATCAATCTTATCTATATCGAACTAATCATTCATTCAATTTAATAAACCGTGTATAGCACTAAGCCGATAATTAGATCACGGTTTTTATTAAGGATATAATTGAAAAAATCGATGCATAAAGTATGCTGAGAACGAACGTGAGACTGACACGTCGGAAATCTATTTCTCAAATAATAATATAGATTTAGGCCCCAACTTTCATAAGTATTTGAAAAGAAACCTTAAGAAAATTTAATTCTTATATCACAATCCTATTTATTTGCTCCATTTGCAAATAATAAAAGATGGCATTGCTTCCATCTAATCTGAAAATATCTTCTTATACCAAATATATATTGTACCGAATTATGTATTTTAAAGATATTTCCCTTGATCTTTAAAGTATTGATTACAGAGTGACTAGATAGTTCCATCTTCATATGATTCTCGGCCTAATAATTGAACACTATTATTCAAATAAAACTAATTATTGCTCTCATAACATATTAACTTTCATTAGATTTACAAGGAAATTTAAGAACATGTTCTGCACAAAAAACATCTATAGACATAGATATACATGTAATTCTAGATATGTATACACATCACAAAAGGGGAGATCTCAATATAGCAGATATTGAAGAATCACCATGGAACAAAACGGTCCATGAGAAGACATACAGTGAGCTCGGACATGGTTGCTTCATCTTTCTCTCTTGTCTTTTGTTTAAGTCCTCTTTCTTCTTCTCCTTGTTGTTGTTTGGACACAACAGAAGATGTACTCTTCTTCCTTTGCATCAATGGATTTCTAGGATTTATCTTCTCACTCATCTTTTTCATCTCTCCCACCCAAACCTCCATAGCTTTTGCCATTCTTCTTCTTCTTGTTGATCTCAAAATGAAATTATGAATGAGAGAGAGAGAGAGACGCGTATGAGCTTTAAGTAGACAATGAAATGAAGGGGCTTTTTGGTCTTTTTGACTTACAAAACCATGGCCAGTTTGATGGGTTTTCATATAATTGTGTTCTTGATCAAGAAAAGGAAAAAACAGTGGGCATCTTGGTGAATGTTGGGGTTTTTACATTTGGGGACCATTCAATAATACAAGTCAAGAAGAGCTGTCTTTTTGAGATATGTACAAAGTATCCATCTAAGACCGGCCAAATCATCAAAAATATCTCTTACGCCTTCTTGAATTTTCCAAGTTTTGCAAATAAAAACGTGTGTCACCGACAAAAATAAAGTAACCAACAAAAAAAGACACGTTTCGAGTAATGTGAATATAAAATAATGATTTTCCAAGAGATTACAGCAACCGACCTTAGCTCAGTTGGTAGAGCGGAAGACTGTAGTCTGTGACAGCAAATCTTTAGGTCGCTGGTTCGATTCCGGCAGGTCGGATTTTTTATCCTATTTTTTATTCGCAAGGGTAAAACTGAAAGTTCATCTTTGTAATGTTTTTTTTATGCATGACGTGTCATTAATTATATTTTATTAACAAAATAACCCAAAATAAATCAAGCTGGTTCGTTGCAATGGGATATGGTCTGGCCCAATCCTAATATTCTTCTTATCTTATTCCATTATTACATTTTTGTTCGAACCCCACTTGGCACTAATTTGGTCAGTCTTTCATCTTTGAATGATTGTAATCCAGATTTGGATTGATCTGAATATTCGACTCTTATTAAGTTATTATTATCCATTTATTTTCGTGATATCCTTTGTTTCCGATTTATTAAATTACACGTTTGAAACTACGACTGAAAACGCACATATTACTATAATTGAGTGTGTTATTGAGTGTGTTTATACTTTGTAATTTCCTCACACTAGACTGAAAACATAAAAAAACTGGAAAACTGGATAGATACTGTTATACCAAAGTGTTGATAAGAGATTAATTTAGTAATTTAGAGACATATAGAGACATACTTATTGGTAATCTGGGATATTATAATAGAAAGAGTGATGCTAATATGCAAACTGTTCCCAGTAAACAAAACCAAACTGTACACACAAGGGAGACTGGAGTTGTTGTCGCGTGGCTTCATCTGAAAGGTTAGGGAGCAACAGTAGAGCTCGAGCTACATCCAAAGAAGCCCCAGAAAATTTATAGAACGCATCTCTCCTCTCATCAATGTCTTTCACCGTTCTTCTGCTTATGATTCCAAGACCTCTAGGTCGACTTATGGAGCCCTGAAAGTGGCAGTAACAGATGATAATGAGTCGACAACTGAAGCAAGCTTTTCTTGTCACAGATAGCTTTGGAATGGATCTGTTACCTTCTTAAGATATCCACAACGTTGAATCTTTAAAACCACTTTTGTAGACATGACTGTTTCAATCGCAGGTAGAGCCGCTTTCTAACACCAATGGACCGTTGAGTGCAACTTCATCAGATGATACCAAATGTGTCAGCAATGACCTGATGTGGCATCACTCCGAGACTTGACACGCCATGTGGGTCAAGCTTCTGTCTGATTCAAAATCAATTTTTTATCTCTAAATCCATGGAGTCCATCCTTCATACATGTTGCAGAGGTTATCAACACTTGTAGCCTGCTTGATTAGATAATCCACCTGCTCTGGGATACTACTAACCTCCCTGTACAAATGGTTATAAACTTACTATTGCGAGTTTTTTAAGTTTCTAGTCTTGTAAGAGTTTATTGGCAAGCTGGTTATTGAAACGTACCTGTTGTGAGCAATGTTTCGACCATCTATTTTCATCTCCATGGACTTGAGAACTGACAGTGCATAAGCATTTTTACCTGCGTTTAACATTGCAAAAAGCTGCCTTACATTCTCAAGATACAGGATTTCAACTATACTTAGCATGAAAGCTTGTGGATAGACTAACCTCTTGTGATTCGAGTATGTGTCTGAGTTGGAGGAGACACCACATCACTTTGAACCTCAGATTGTTCACTTGCGATTTGTGCGAGCCTAGTTAACATTGAAAATAGACCCTTCACCGAATCTACAGTAGATGGTACCAAAGGCCTAAGGTTCTGAATGCTCTCTCTAATTTTTACGCCATAAGATTGATATATGGCTAGTCCATGAATGGACGAAACTTCAATGTTTGTCTCGCTTTCCCTAGTCCTAGCTTCAGCAATAAGAGCTTCGTCCTTTGAAAAAGTTGAGTCTAGCGGAATAAGGATTGCATTAGCCTGTTCATACATTAAACCAATCAGCCATTACGTTTGTAAATTACAAGAAAATTAAAAACAAAAACATGTGAAAAAGATTTTAGAATTATCAAATACAGATCAATTTTCAAGATAACACAGAAGCGCAAGATGTAAACACCTTTGAAAGATCATCCATGAGAGAACGGTGCAAAGTGGCTGCCTCCTTTCCCAAACTATGAACATCATGCAGATCCTCTGTTGTTGCAAGAACCTACATTTTATCAAATATTATATTACATACCCAACATAAATGCAAGGGAATTCATGAGATCCAAATTCATCAGGCCATCATAAGATTCATATGTCCATGAACTTGCTACCACTCACAAAACGATAGAATTCTTAAGTCTAGGCCGAGAATTCGCTGCTGAATTTCTAGCATTCTTGAACCAGAGACCATCATTGTTACAAAAACAAGCCCTAACCACTACATCCTTTAGTTCTAGAGGCCCACATAAAGCATCCAAGATCTGACATTAATCTTTGGCTCAAAGATAGCCAATGGCATTTTCATAAGTAGGAGAGCCTGGATATGGTTCTAATCTTCTACAAGAAGAGATATGATCAAATTTCCAAGAAAAGTCTTTCACTAATATCCTAGCAACAACATATCAAGATAAACAAGGACGTCAGAAAAAGCTTATGCTAAGATTTCCCTTCAGGGGAATACCTCTTTGAGCATTGCACCAGCTTCAGTGGTCAAAGCAGTGTGGCCTCTTGATACCCGGATAAAAGAAGATAATGCAACACTAACTTCATGCGTGCAATCTCTCACTGAGAGTATAGTACTTTGCAGATCACCTGTAATATTAAAGATGGATATATAAAATCATTTTTTTCATATGCAGCAACAGTACCTAACCACGATTAACAAAACGAAGAATATGGCATGGGAACCCGTTGTTCTTAGAGAAAGGCAGAGATTGTAGATAAATTGTGAGTCCTGGGCTATTAGGATCGAAAATCTAACCTGACAAAGACTTCGTTTTTAGGGAGGCAATAGAAAGCTCATTTGTGGCAGAATATAGGACAGTCGAGGCAGCTTCCAAGCTGCTTTGTGCAAGCTTCCATTCTTGTTCCATACCTAAAATAGTACAACCAAGCAATACAAATTAGTTATCTAAAAACCGTGTTACATGGACGAGATGTACGGACATGCAATTTCTTTTCTATCAAGATGAGCACTTACGTGTGAAGGATTGATAGGTAACCTCCAGTCGTGCAACTAAGTTCAGATAAGCTTTCTGCCATGCCCTGGAGTCACCCTCTTGAGCCTCGCGCGGATTTCGGAAAATTCCATCTCGTGATGCTTCAAATTCGAGAAGAGACATGCAGATTTTGGCAATGTTTGATGCCTTCTCTCTAGCATCCCAAAGCAACTTCCGGCGTCTCGACAAATACTCATGAAATTCAGAAGGAATACCAGATATCTTGGCCGAAGAGTTTCCAGCTGCGACAGAGCTAGATCCACCACAAGCCCACCCCATTGCTCTCTCTAGCTGACCTTCAGCTGCGAGTGAGGTTTGTTCGCAAGCTTGTAGTCTTTCTATCGACCTGGTGATTTGGGGAATAGCGGAACGTATAGTTTCCAGCAACTTGGGTCTGTCGAGGTCTAAGAAAATAGGATGCAAGTTATCATCACTGGCAAATGATTGTTGCAGTGTAGGCCTAATATTTTGTGAAGGGGTCAATGCACTGTCGTTCATCCATTCCATTTGGACAATATCGAGGCTTGTCCGGCGAAGAGCATCACGTATTTCCTTAACTTGTTTTTTCATAAGGGATGCTGCTGATTTTGCTGCGCTAGCAGTTTCATGAGCATTGCAATATTCCTCGAGCATTGTATGGACTTGTTTCAGATGGCTAGATTCTGGTTTGACTTGATCTCCTCCAACACCATTTTTCTCTGAGAAGTGTTTCAAACGCTCGTTTTCTTTATCAAGCTGAGATAAAAATGCAGGAGCAACGCTTCCTGCCAGGTAACAATCTACTCGTTCCTGAAGTTGAAACTCAAACTTCTTCCTCATAAGGAGAATTAGCTGCTCAAATCCTAATGTCTGATCTGCAGACGGGGTAGCATCATGTACGCATGAATCAAGGAAGGAATGTATGATGCCTACCTTCCAGATGAAGAAGGAATGATCCTTAAGTACGCTTCTGAATCGCCATATGTTCTCAGATTGTGATTGCCCACCGCTCAGGATATTCCCAAAAGCAGGGATCAAATCTGACATAGAAACAGCTGAGTTGCTTAAGGAGGATAATGTTTTATCTAGCTGCTCCAATTCACTAAAAGGCTTAACCAATTCAACCAATATCCCTGAACTTCTGAGATCATTAGGCTTCTTAAACTCATCTGCATTAGTGAGAAGCTGAAACTGTTTCTCAGCTGAGATAAGAGCATTTTTAACTTGCGCTTCTTTCTGTATGAGCAATGATAGCCTCTGGTTCCACGATTGATTAAGTTGGTCCACCTGTGTCCGGCAAGCCTCTCCTTGAGATGCAAATTCCTCTGCTTCTTCCCAGGATTGATGTTCCCTGCTTTTCAAAGCTGCTTTTTCTAGAGCTAGCTGCCCCTCAGTAATATGGCCAACCTTTTTGAAGTAATCTTGCTCAAGTTCAACCAATGAATCTCGTTCCAACTTTATCTCTATGAGATGCTCCAGTGCAGTATCTATGGATCCACGGATTTGTGAGATCAATCCAAAGGCATCCATAAGATCTAAATTATTGAACAAGTGCGTTTTTAAAACATCTGGTACAACAACTTCTGTCATTTGCGCAATCAATGTCTTAGAAGAAAGCAAGGTTCTGTGGAAGATCAAAGCCCAGTTCTCTTCAACACGGTGAGCGGACCCAGTCAAACTTTTTCCCACAGTAGAAATCTCTTGACCAACGTAATATTTTACCTCGTTAAGAAAGTCCACCAATACCATACACATCTCTACCTGTGCCTCTAAATTAGAGCTCAGAGTCCTAGACTCAGATACAAAGCTTTCGCTTCTTTCCTTTCTTTCCATTGAAGCATTCAAAATATACTGTAGTTTTCCCTTTAACCGATCATAGAGTGAACTGATGGATCTGTGCAACAAATCTAATACCTTCCACTTTTGCTTTCCAGAGTCTTGAAGATTCACTCTTTTGGTTGCCTCATATTTATCAGAAAAACCAGTCCTGCTGCTTTCCACAAGTCCTGGAGACTGCATATAATTAATCAAACCATAGAAAAGACGATCCTTGGCCTTTGATTCAGGCCCCGTTCCAATTGACGCAACCAGCTCTGCATACTCTCCCTCTACCTTCTTTACATCCTCTGCATACTTTTCTACCTTATGACACAGATCATCGTAGCAGTTCCTGACAGAATGAAAGTCACCTCCCTGTGTTTTTGCAAATTGTTCACCAGCCTGTCTTTTGGCAAGGGACAGGATATCCGTAGACAGAGCATGCGCAGCTAACTGCAAGACTTGCGCCCAATCGTATACATGGCTTGTTGTATGGTAGTTAAGTGGTAAAACTCTTTGCAAAGCCAAAGAATATGTTTTAAGTGTAGTCAAAGCAGAGGAGAGGCCGTTACTGAGGTCATTAACCAGGAGCGAAATTTCTGTGTCAATATTGTTGCACTGTGCTTGTGTTGGCTCTGGAACTACAGTCAGTCGAACTCCAGCAGCAAGAACAGCAGATGTCAAAGATAAAGAACCCAATATCTCCGTCAAAGCTGCGGGGGCAGTAATTTCAGGAATCATATTTCTTCGTAAGGCACCAAGGATCCTTCCACGCTGCTCCATCCAAACCGCTGTTTCTTGAGCTTTTTCAGAGACGAAGGCTTTTGCTTGAGAAAATTCTTGAGCTTGACTGTCAAGAGAAGCGCGAATGTTTTTTGAATTGGAAGCTGCTTCAGCAACTATTGTCTTTGCAGATGCCTCACGCAGAATAAGTTCTGACCTTTCTTGATCAGCTAGAAGAAAAACAGATGATGCGATCTCATACTGATTCAGAACCTCGGAAAATCGCTGAAACACAATCTCATCATCAGTAAGATGGCAAACGGGTCCAATTTTAATACATAAGACACTAAAAGTCAAGAAGCCATCTTACCTCCAGAGACAATTCAACAGCTGGTAATGTAGCCAGTAAGAGATCATGATGCTCCTAAAAAGAATATAGTAAACCAGTATGGTTAGAGTATTCTTCAAAATCAAGCTTACTATGTCATAGTAAGTGGAACATAATGCTAATTCTGGCACATAAGTGATTGATGAACATAGTTACAAAATATAAGCAACGAGAATTACACGGAAACAAGTATGCTGTAATATGTCTGCTTTAGTGCAATGAATGTTTACCTGCAACCGAACACGGATCTCTTGCACTCTTGATGAAAACAAACTCAAGCTAACGGCGACCTCCATATCTTTTCTTTCCTCACCACCAATGGCAGCATCATCATGGAAATTCCCTCGGGTCCACTCAACCAATGGGTCCCAAACAAAAACTTCCATCAGCATCAAGAGTATGTCCTTGTTTTTCCTTAGAACACCAAGAACAGCTTCACAGTTTGCTCTAAATGTGCCTTCAACACCTGTCAGCCCTAATGCAGCTTCCATTGTGTGGGTTAGCCGAAATGGCACTATCTCAGGAACTTCGAGCCGTTGCCCCTTATCAAAACAGACATTGTAATCTATATGTACCACATCCCCACTGCAAAAATCCATGAGGATGTTATCCAAATGTCTGTCCCCAAGGCCGAGCATGTGACCAACTATACTCATAGCTGCAACACTACCAGAGTACCTGTAAATCAGAAAATTCCCAACTTTATTTTTAACGTACCACAATAATCCAAGTGAATATGTTATGATGTCTGATATCACAGCAGCATAAAAAACTGTGGAACTAAACCAACAGATCTGATCTATTATAGCCACATTTAAACAATTCAATCCTAAATAGTCTTACCTTGCAATCAAGGCTCAGTTAAAAACAATTCGAAACATTGCCAAAACGAACTCATAATCTCCTAACTCCCAACGTTTCTCAAACTGACAATTCTTCTCTATCTTTGTAAGAGGTCTAATCCCTTTAAGAAAAGAAATTGTTTTTATTTAATCGAAGTACCTTTTGAACTTCGTTGTGAAGGCTTTGAACCCTTCACTAGCACACCAAAGTTCCTGGCGCAGTAGCTGCGATGGCACCTCCTTCATAAGATCCAATAGTACTTTACGCTTAACATCATGAGGCCAGTCTCTTCGTGAAGTCACTCTTCTTATACCTTTCTCCTTCAGGGCTGGGATTATTTTCCCGTAAAACATATCACTTGGTCGAGGAACAGGTGGTAGATCTGGACTTTTTGCACTGCCAGGAGCTGATGGCGGCATTTGGGCAAGCTTGACACGTGTCTGCCAAGACCTGAAAATGCTATATATGCTTATAACATTGTCAACCCACTGGATTAAACCAGCTCTACCACTAATCGGAGTGACCGAATAATAACGAATGCCAATAGTACCACCATCTGTTGCTAGAGAGGAGCAGAAGAAAGTGTTAATTGCCTGAAGCAATTGCATAATTCTAGCGTCAAGGCGCAAGTCTTCCCTGCCTTTTAAGAGATAAATATATTTCTTTCCATCTGAGCCAAACATGATAAGCTTTTTAGGTCGTGTCTTGGTTGGAAGAATAGTCACATGATCTGAAAGAGAAGAAACTGTGACTATTCCGTTGAGTGAAGTGTCAGATTCAGACAAGGTTGGCTGCTTCTCCAGACCAGGCATTGGAATGTTACAGGATGATAACAAAGACAAACTAGGAGCAACTTCCTTCAAAGATATTGATGACTTCTTTTGATGAGAAGCCAAAGACGCAGCGATACTATCAAACGGACGCCACACTTCCCCCAGAGCAGCAGGCGAGGGAGGAGTTTTAAATGTCAAGATTGCTGATTTTATACGTTCTATGTACTCCTCATAGAACCAAATCTCATGAGGTGTTTCAGGCTTCCTAGAGGTTGATGCCAAGCGACGTTCCAATGCAACAACAATAGGGGCCATCATGGCAGAATATCTTGCAGCATTTATCTCACCCTTCTCACTCTGGCTTAGAGTAGTATTATCTGTAACACGAGCTGCCTCTTCTTTCAGCAGATTTATCCGCCTTACTACATCTGGAAAACAAAAATTAAAATCAAATCTACATTCCTCAGCTTTTTAAAAAAGGCATTCCTCAGATTTTTTAAAAAGGTAATTTCGAAACAACATAGGATCTCCCAAACTGAATGAAACACAACATCAGAAGTTCAACTTACGTTTTTAAAGTTATAACCCAAGAAAAATATCTATCAAAATAATACCTTCAGAACTCTTTTTACTAAGTTGCTTCACCTAGTGCACCACTGATAGTCTACCTCTACAATCATGGTGTTGTATACTCAGCCTATTCTAGATATAATGGATATATGTTGCACGTGAAGAAGTCACTATCTGATTGCATATCGAAGGTTACTTAAATACTCCTTGAGCTAAGGGATCCATATCTAATGATAAATAAATTTACTGTAATCAACAGTGACTTAACTTCCATTGCCCTAACTAAAAATCATAAGCTGGAAATTTATTGTTACCCATGTGGAGATCTTGCAGTGTGCTGAGCCACAGTTCCTCCCAAAGAACAGTCACATTCCCAAGCTCATTAAGCATAAGCTGCACGTCCTGGATTAATCTTGGATATAGTTCAGTCTGCATATGAACATGATAAAGCCCATGTTAGTTGTTGCAATACTACGAAACAAGTCTCAGCTTGAACGGAAATTTAGACAGAGTTTATGACAGTCTGCTTAGAGACATAATTAAAACAAACATATAGGTATTGAAAAAACTCCATGACATCAGAAAATTGCTAAGGATTTGTAATGTTGAAATTTATTTTCCTTAGGAGAAGACAAACACCAAGTTTGATATGTGGGTTAGCAAAAATTCAACGCATACAAAATTTGGTAGCTTTAGCTTGCAATTTGGATGTGACAAGTGCATCAATTCATGCAGCGTTCAGAATGAAAAGTAGGACCAATTTACACGTATAAAGAAGTTTAAGGAATAAATATTACCAGACAGGCCTTTACGTGCAACAGTTCTTCAGAAGGCTTCTCGTCACAAGCATTCACGTCGACAAGTGTTGGATACACTATGGACCAAGGACACAACTTGGCCAGCATTATCAGTAAGCCTTCTATTTCTTTACGCACTACTTCCTCGGGGTGAGAGCTTAACCGAGCAAAAAGCTGAGGTGTCACTTCCTGTGAAATAATGTTAGCAGAAAGATTAGAAGTTTGATTCGATCAGAGACAAAAAAAAAAAAAAAAAACAAGGGAGAGAGCTTCTCACCTGCCAAGGCTCCAAAGGAACCATCGAAAGAGCATGTTTCAGTGTATCTTTTAACTCCACTCCGTAGTTCAGAAGGATGTGCAAAATATACAGTGTTGATCTCAACGTATTGCTACCGGTTTTTTTATTCAGTGGATCATAGTCTACACCTGTAAACTCACTAGTGTGCAGATTTTTTGATGAATAACGAAGATACTGTGTGAAACCAAGCGCGGAATTCCCAAAGAGAGATACCCTTCTTTTTCTCAGTGACCACCAAACTTCAATCAGTCTGTTAACTATAGGTGATATATCAGTATCTTCCACTTTTTTGTTTGCACATAGCAGTAAATCAGTCAATTGAGAAGCTAGATGAACAGAGAGACTGTCCCAGCCACAATCTTCTGCACTAGGAGCTGCAGCGGCATTTTCTATCATTTCAATCACTTTCTGCTGCAATTCTTTCTTTATTGCGTCGGAATGGTCTGCAGTAGTTGTATGGCAGTTCCCATCTTGCTCAGTGTCTGTTAGATCCTTGAAATCATCCTTCTGAAGAAACTCCATAACAATAGACTCCACGGATTCAGTCTCATCTTCAGTCAAGTGAAACCTTCCAGGTTGGAGCTCTTGAGCAAGAATGCTTGAAAAGGAGAATGAGTTGATGGTGGACTCATTAGGTTTACAAAAAGACCCTGTTGCCTGACGAAAACACCAAGAAGCATATGAAATCCATGATTTTCCCATTGCAGAACATAGTTGGGTGGACACTTTTGTAACAGTGCCAATCATCTCTTCACTAATAGCCTTCGTGCTCGGTTTTAAGCTCTCATATAACAGAGGCTCGCTGCTTGCAGTTGAAGGAATCTCAGTTCTGTTCAAATCCGCTGACATCTTAAGGACAACATTTTCCAAATCCAGAGAAACAGCATCCCCTTTGAGCCAGGTTGCAAGTTTAAGGCATGCTTTAGCCTTTAAAAAGGCCACGCCAGCATCTAAACATACTGGCTCTAACGCAGTTACCTCTGGCTGTACAAACGACCAAAGATCCACAACAGCATCTTCAACTTTGTTTTCTGCATACATCAGCAAGGCTCCCTGATACTGCAAATTTGATATAAGAAAGTCCCGCAGCTTAACCTCAGCACAACTGGATACATTATCATTCAGATAGTCTTTAAGGTGATTTGCAAGCATGAAGTTTCCTTGCTTGCGGGCAAATCCAAACAAGTCCATGCATAGCTTCAGAGTAACCCAGGCGGCTGTCGGCAAAATTGTCCGGTAAATTCGTAGAACTTTTAACCAAGGGCTGCAGTCACGATGAACTCTATTGATCATAGATTGTAGCGACCAGACGCAGGAGCTTAACATCAAATTACTGGGTTTCTGTTTAGGTTCACTGTCTCTCAGCTGGTGACTCTCTTCAAAAGCAAAGAGGCAATGCAACTGTGTGGCATATGGTGCTGTCTCAGATAATCCATCAAATGACAGAGCCAGTGAAGATTCATCTAACATTGATCGGGCCTTTTGTAAGGTATTCGAAACCTTTTGGGAATTTCCGTCAGCTTGGAAAAGCATTGACTGCAGAAGCATCTGTTCACTTCTTTGCAAGGCCACCTTTGGATTAAGTGACAGTTCACCACTACTTTTGGGCGTTAAATCAAGACAAGTCCATGCCGCTTGGATGTTACCTTCATCGAAACGCGCCAAGGCCCGTATTGCATTTATTTCATTCCCAGCAGCAGTCAAAGAACCTGAAAAGCTTTTGCCTGCGTGCCTTGCACGAAGCGCCTGCAACTCTGAAAGCCAGGAATCTAGAGATTTCCAATCAGATAAAGCAGTATAACTCTCAATTATCCGTTCAATCACAAACTGAATGTCATCAGAACCCATAGAGCTGAGACAGTCCTCTTCCTCTAATAAATGAGCAAAATACGCAGCCGCTTTCTCATATCGTCCTTCTGACTGATAAATCAGCCCGGTGATCCATGGAAACATCACCGATTCACCACTTTGCTTCTGAAATTCGCTTTCTTCTGCGACCAAAGGACCTAAATTCACCGAAACCCATTTGTGAACGCCAAGCAGAGCATGTGCATCATGAATTTGACACAAGGCCAATGACATCTGTCGTAAAATCCTTGAGATGTCTGAAGATATCCGAGCTCCAGTATTGTGAACATTGTCAGAAGCCTGCATTTTAGACTTTTCTTTCTTCAGTAGTATTGCACGAATTTTTAGCTCTTCGAGCCGCAATGTGCAATACTCAACCGTAGCATCATGACACTGGAGTGATATACCAGCATTCATCATTGGTTCGGATATACGAGAAAACCATTCTTCGCAAACTTTTCGGTTAGCTCGGAAAAACAGGACACTTTGTGGAAGCGGTGAGCATAAAACAGCAGTCCCCTCATACGCATTGTACACATTTTTCTTTAACGCCTCCACAAAATCCAACAGTAACCTCATTGGTAACAGGTGGGCACCAGAAGAGCCAACATTGGTTTGCTCGCTATCAACCTGCAGCACGGTAGTGATATCTAAAAGCATTCGCTCTAGGACTGCAAAAGTTTGAGTAGGACCACCAAAGTTAGTACGGAGACGTGTGCTAACACAAAACCTTGCAGCTTCATGCACAGCCCACCAAGCACCTGCCAGGTTATTTGCCAAGCAGATCCTCTCGATCGAGCTTTTGTCTGCTTTTATCGCCAACCACCCATTCTTGATCAGGTTTTCATCAGGATGCCCAGCACCAGTATCCTTTGATCCTTGAAAAGCATTAATTAGCCCTTGGATCCAAGAAGCAAAAGGAACTTTCCATCTCTGGGAAACATAATTCAAGACAGACACGAGTTGCTGCGACTGAAAATGATGGTCCGGTTGCTTCAGTGCAAAGACTTGCTTCCAGTGCAAGTAACTGTTTCCTAGCATAAGAACTTGGGGCCTTGGAACCATATGCTCTACCTCACTGTGCATGCCACAAGCATACTGGGTAGCTGGCAAGAGATGGGAAAGCAACTTAATGAATGCATTCTTTATACTCGTATCTGGATCTCCAACCTTTTCAAGGAGGATTTCAGCCAGGGAGTAAAAATGAATTGGGTGTATAAGCTTTACCTCCAGAAGCAGCTCTAAAACCATTGCAGACCGACTCCTCACTTTCGGTTCACTATCAAATGCAGCATCTAAGACCGCCATAACTATATCTCTGACTGCACCAGCATATGGAAATGATTTGCAGAAGTAAGCATCCATATTAAAATTCTTCGATATTGCAATAAGGTTCTCGCAGAACTTTTGAATCCATTCAAGCGACACTAGCTTCACAGCAACAGGGGATGATAAACGAAGAGCTCTAACCATGGTTACGCTGTATTTCCTTAGATGCTCAATCACCATTGTAAAAAATGTGCACTTCAATGGTGTCTTCCCATGATTAGTTTCTTTAAGAACCTTGTTGTCAGGCTGAATTAGCACGGAACAGTTGCTAAGGAGCTCAACTGCAGCTAAACACTCTAACATTCTCACAATGCTGACTTGCAACTCAAAACATGCATCAACATATGACTCAAAAGGATTCAACTTTTCAAAAACAAAAGAAACTAACTTCTCCGACCTCTCAAGATACAAGACAGCAAGTTTGGGCGCGTCACTCAAACTTTTTCTCCCTCCAAGAGAAACACAGGAAAGAAGAGCCTTCATATCAAAGTTAATCAATGCCAAAAGTTCGTTTTTTGAAAATGATTCATAGACTGTAACATCGAAACTCTTGTTTTGGTGGTCCGATGAGTCCACAACCACAGTCTTCAACAACTCAAGTTCTTTCATCAATAATTCCATCCCCTGTTGAACAACTTCTTCACTCTCATGTTGAAGCAAGAATATGTATATGTCAGAAGAGCCTGCTGTAATCAAACGATTTGGGTGCAATCGCAACTGAGATATTGGAGATTCAAAGCCGAGCAACTTCGGCACACATGATGAAAGGAGGCCTTGCTTTTGTAAAGACAGTAACTGAAGATTAGTTTTCAAGGTCCCATGGATCTGAGAAGCTGTCATCTTCCCATGAGCTGCAGAATTCACAGTATCAATCTGTTCTAAGCTCTTCAATAAAATATCAAGAGAAGAAAGATAGTATGTCGAAAACTTTTCGCGCAATATTTCTGCCAGAAGAGTCAAACACTTCCATAGATCTTCAATCCATTTCGCCCAACCAAACCTCTGCCCCATGATAGACAAGAAACCCAATAGCCGAGGAACCATTTCGCTTAAAGGTTCATCCATCTTATCAAGAAGATTGTTCTCTAGTAATCCAGAAGCAGTGGACCGCAAGATTGCTAAGAAACAAGAAAGCAAAGCAAGCAACCTCTGAAACTGTTCTGGGGTTCCTTCACTACCATCACTAAGCAATACATCCATGTCACCAAGAAACTTCGATAACAACCCAACCGAGAAGTCTAAATTATCCACCCAATGTCTCTGAAACTGCAAGAAGCTATCTACCACAATCTGCCTATCAGAGTCAGGCTGGTCTTGTAACAATGCCCAACCAAGCAACATATCAACGATGTCAAGAAAATGAGGATGAAACAAACTATAAAACTTTGAAGAGATCAACAAAAGAACACCCAAGGCCTGATTCAACAAAGGGATAGACGTTCTCTCGTCTTCAAGAAGCGACTTGCACGCGTCGAGGATTGGCAAAGCATACCTATCAATCGCATTAACATCCCCAACCGAAAGAAACTCTCTGATACCTTCAAGTGCAAGTACAATGCTCCCATCTCGAACGCTAACATCCCGAATCAACGGCAAAGCCCAATCAATGAAGCCATCAACAAGCAGCACATGGTTTTGTATTACACTGGCTTCTACAGGAAGAGAGCACACGATAGCACAAAGAGCTCCATATGCAGATACACCAGCATGCCTCACATCATAAGACCTGCACACCACAGAGACTCATAAAAACACAAACTTTCAGATAAAGAAGACAGTGAAATTAGATTTATCTTAATCAAAACTCTCAAAGATGTTGAATCGAATTAATTACTTGTCGGAGAGAAGTTGCCAGAGACCAGAAGAGATATACGAAGCTGAATGTGCGATAAGAAGCGAGTTCGGAGGGTAAGTAATTGCTCTGTGGAGAGACTTTAGAGCAGCGAGACGACCCGAATCGATGTTCTTCTCCGATTTAACATCCCTTTGTCCCGCCGGAGCTGAAGCAGTTTTTTTCTTGTTTTTCTTTGTTTTTTTGGTTTTGAACGAAGCTGAAGCATTGCTGCCACCAGCCGCCGTCGATGGAGAAGCAACGGATTCGGAGGAAGAAGAAGACGGAAGAGAAGGAGAAGCGGCGGAGGGGTCAGTTGGCAAAGCCGCGGAGAGCAGCGAAATCAGCTGCTGTTGCTGCTGATAGTGGAAGCCTTGCATCATATCAAGTCGATTGCAGCTTCCCAGACGGTGGCGATTGCAACGGCGGCGACGATGACGGTTGCCGATTTTGCATCTCTTTTTCTTTTCTTCTCCTCAAAAATTCTTCGGTTGTTTTTATTTCTCATCTGTAAGAAGCAAAAAGGAAAAGTAGACGGACGAAGTTATGAATATGTAAATTAATGTGGACTAGTATGCAAGACAAAAATCGAAGAAAATGTAAATTGTTAAAAAGTAAATCGATCTTTCTTTTTAAATAGAAAACAAATTGTCTAGTCACCACTTACCATTAAGAATTTAAGTTATTATGGATTAGGTTTTTTTTTATAAAGTCAACCAATGATTTAAAATCTACGATTTAGATTAGAGATAAATACCAATTGGTTTTTTAATTATTTCATAATATATGGATATAAATCAGCTAATATTTACAATTTATCTGAAAAATATTATTAATATTTATGGTTATCTAAACTAACTAAATTAATTAAAAAATATATAAAATAAAATTTTTGCAAGAGTAAACTTTTAACCTTTTTTTGAACTTTTAAGCTTTTGACTTCTTTCACAACAACAATAGTAACAAGTAAATTGTTATTATGTTAAAACTATTTCAAAGATTTTTAATATATATATATATATAACTATTTGTTCAATTGTTTTTGTATATGGTGAAAGTAGTAGGATCTAGATAATCATGAATTTAAAAATTTGTTAAGAAGTTAGGATTATAAATCCCAAATATAATTTTTCTATATTAATTGATGATAAATAATAGAGTCATTTATTGTGGTCTTCCACAAAATTTATCATAAATGTGGTACAAATAGAATTGTCATTCTAAAATTAGTATGTTACAAGGAGAAGTACTTTGTAAAGACATTGCTTGTGGAACTATTTATCGTAGTCGCAAGTGTTGCATCATTCAAAACGATAGATCAACAAAAAATGATGATGATTATAACAGGAAAAAAAAAAGACAATTGCTTTTCTGGATTAACATGTAATTCAACAAAGTTGGGATCGTTTGCTAATTATTCATAAAGTTTGGGGACTAAACAGAAGTATTATAAAATATATAACTCTCGGTCTTCAACTTCCCATCGATGCACACATTTAACGCAGCGGCGGAGCTCAGATACGTTGTGCCCTTATTTCTGCCGGAGAAGAGAGAGAGAAAACAAGTTTTCGAACTTCTTCCGGCGAGGGTAAACGATGTCGTACGACGATGTGGAGATAGAAGATATGGAGTGGAACGAAGAGATTCAGGCGTACACGTATCCTTGCCCTTGCGGCGATTTGTTCCAGATTACGAAGGAGGATCTCCGGCTCGGCGAGGAGATCGCGAATTGCCCAAGCTGCTCTCTCTATATCACCGTCATCTACAACATGGAGGATTTTCAAACCGATACCAAGAAGAATAACGAACCCAAAAGTCGCCAACCTGTGGCCGTCGCGTGAGGTAAAAATCTCCCGATCTGATTTTCTCAATACTTTCTGCTTTTAGCGAAATTGGTTTTCTGAAACTGTTTGCCTAAATTATGAATCTTTTTATTGTTGTGCTTGAGCATGGTACTGGTACTAGTCATTTCTTGTGTGTTTTGATCTTGAAGAAGATGAAGCTATTCACTATCTTGAGTGCTCTGCTGAATTAGCTCAATAAGGATGTCAAAGGTTTAAGAAATTTGCTTCCTTTTTGGATTATCTGTTGCTCTGTTTCGGAGAAGGTTCACTTTTTGCAATTAGGTGGTATAAATGAGTAGACTTGGTGGCTGTTAGCAAGCAGGTTACAGAGTCTTACAAGAAAAAAAGCGAAATTGTGTGTTTCTTCTCGAGTTAGGGATCAAGAACAGTGTGCGTGCGCTTTTAGTTTTGTTCTGTTCGAAGTAATTGTGTTAAGTAATGATTAGAAAGAAAGCCATAAACGCAATTTGCAGGATTACGTTTGCTGTTTTTTTCGGATTACTTATGTGAAGTATATATGTTGCTTCTTTTGCAGATTGTCATGGGATCGAATTAGAAGATTATTCAAGAACAGCACAAGAGATTATTCATTCTGTTCAAAAGTTTTGGAAATCATATACAGAGTGTGTCACCATCTTTACATTATGGGTAATTTAGTTTACATCGATCACATATAGAGATAACCACGGAAACAGAGGTGTTGTGTTACTGATCATTTATGATTTTATCAAAAACCGAGTTCTTGGTGCTTTCTTGCACATTTTGATCCGATGTATTGTTTGGAATACGCTCTGATTTGTTTGAAGAAGGTTTTGTACGGTCATCAAGCTCATAAATTCTATTTTTAGGACCGAAGTGTCTTTCTCTCACATTTCACTAGAGAATAGAAGCAAATAGAAAAGCTCAAATCTTTACCAAGAAGAAGCTCAAAATGATAATAAACTATCAATATTACCAAGACATTGGGTGAATATATGATTTTCTTATTGATCGGACCATTGTGACAATGTCAGCACTTAGTCTAAAGTTATGTCGAGTATGAATGATTAAACCAATTTACTTTTTCTTGTTAATGAGAAATGACTAATTTTGGAGACAGAGATCCATTTTTACAGCCGAAATAACCGTTTTCCGCGTTTTAACTCCATGATTTCATTTTTTCGTTTCAATGATCCTAAACCCAGAAAAAAACTCACCCTGGAAGCAAATTCATTCTAATTCTAATCCGTTCTTCATAAGATCGATCCAGAAATCGATATATAAATTCTGTTTATAGGGTTTTCTTGGAGACGAAGAAACTCAATAGCTCAGGATGGTGAAGTTAACAACAATCTTAGGAAAGGGCACGAGAACCATCATAATGATGATGATGATGACGTTGATGGATGTTTTGGTTGGAGCAGCGGACAATAACGAGGTGTACAGTCCATGTTCAGACACTCAAATAAGCAAAGGAGATGGTTTCACCGTAGGTGTTGCAATCTCCAGCAAAGAAGCTTTCTTCCTTGACCAAGTCCAGCTTTCCCCTTGCGATTCTCGTCTCGGTTTAGCTGCGAAAATGGCACAGCTCGCGCTCTTTAGACCTAAGGTAGACGAGATCTCTCTTCTCTCCATCGACACAAGTAAGTTTAGCCCGGTAAGTCTCTCTCTATGGCTACATATGTAATCTCAGTGAGACTCAGTGAGAAAGATTCAAGAAGTAAAAAGCTTATTTGAGATGTTGTCTCTGTGAGGAAGAGTGAAGCAGGAGGATACATGGTTGGATTCGCAGGCTCGAAATACGCAGCAAGATCTTATCCTGTGAAGGTTGCAGATGAAAGCAACACAATCACAGATTTCACACTTGTAAATGAATAAACCCTCTAAACTCTTTCCAAACAAACCAAATTTAGAGAATTGAATAAGCCTGAGTTTGATACTGTATTGGCTATAGGTAATGGAGTTTCAGAAAGGAGTGTTGCAGAATCTGTTTTGGAAGAACTTTGGATGCGATTCTTGCAAAGGAGGAGCTTCTTCTGTGTGTCTTAATGGGACGGATTGTGCTGTTCCGACATCGAAGTGCAAGGCTAATGGAGGTGAAGCTAATTGCAACATTGGAATCCAGGTGGCGTTTTCAGGAACAGACAAGAACTTAGAGTCATTGAACTCTTGGTACGAGGTTAGCAATCTGAGGCAGTACTCGCTTACCGACCTTTACGCAAGCGCTGTAGATTCTCTGAGTGGAGGACTTTTGTAAGAGAGACAAAGTGAGGTTCCTAAATAGGTTTTTCTCACTTTCATGTCTTGACAAGAAGTAACAATGATGAAACAAATAACTTACTTGTCCTTCAAGTTTGCAAACCAAAACTACATTTTTATGGATCAATACAAAAGAAAGAAATGGCTATATATTTGCCACACACAAGAAACACAATCATTGTCATTGTTGTATACACAAATCCTTACAAATTGATAATACAGTATAGCATTCGCTTTTTTGTACACATGGAAGAATGTGTGTGTAAAAAGAGATTGTAAGCAAATAAGATTGTAAGCAACAAAAGGAAAGACCACTCCACTAATACTATTATTTCCTCAACCTTCTTGCAACAAACAAATCACACTATACAATTTGAATAGATCAATGTTTGACTAAACGAGACAACAGATTACAAGTTCAATAATATCTAATATTTATTATTAAGTAGATCAGCTATTTGGTCACCTATCTACACGAATACAAATTGTGGAACAAAATATTAATCGACTATACAGCAAAACTATTCTGTATGGACGTCGCTTCTTACAATTGAAGCAAAGTACTCGACAATACCGGATTATCGTCTTTAATAAAAAGCAAAGTAATCGACGATACCGCATATTAGTAATTACAATATTTCAAAAGTTTGATTTGTATTTACACTTTACAAAGAAGATTACCGTCGGAAACAGTGTTAAGAAAACAAAACGAATGAAATTTTCTTTTCTTTCTCCAAAATGAGATTATTTACAATATTTTTCTTTCTAACATTGTTTTCTTTCTAAAAGCCAACTTTACAAAATTTCATTAATACATGAAATTTTATTATCCACATTTCCGAAAATATATATTGCTATATTAATACTTTTTAACCTTTTAATATTAAATTAATTATTAATTGCATTTGTAATGAAATCACCTATAACAAGGAAATATAGACTTTAATTGGATATCATCCTCTACATATTAATTTATAAAATGGTTTAATGAAAAATGCTGACTTGTTTTAATTTTATTAAGTTTATTTTGTTTGAATAATTTAAATGTTATGTGCAGATGATGACGTATAAAGATGATAAAATTATGACATATTATTTCTAATACATGTGGTTTATGACATAATAATATTTAATATATATATATATATATATATATATATATATATATATGATTCTGTTAAATTTTTGATACAGAATTTAAGTATTCAATTTTTTAGCAGAAATTTTGGAAAATGAGAATTTTGTCAAATAGGTTTTGAAATTACATTTTCAACACAAAAATTTTGTCGGAAAATATGGATTACAAGTATTTCGCAAGAAATTTATGGTAACTAATTTTGGCATAAAGTTTTGATATTTTATTTTTGAAAAATTTATAGTTATTGACGAAAAATTCGTGAAATCACATTTTTGACTAAATGTTTTTGAAAACACATTTATAAAGTAATCTTTGACAGATAATTTATGCATTCACTTTTTTTTATGGAAAATTCACAGATTCGTTTTTTTAACAAAACTTATAACATCATCATAAACGTCAAACTTTTGAAATCATATTTCATGTTCAATGTAGAACTTTTGAGAGATAATTTATGGATTTGTGAGAAAGTTGTGCAAATCAGTTTTAAAGAAAAGTTATTGAAATCACTTTTTGACATAAGTTTTTGATGACAAGTTTATGAATTCGAAAATTTTAGCTGAAAATTCGTGAAATTGGATTCTGAAGGAAAGTTTTTGAAAATTTGAGAGGTGAACAAAAAAATGTTTGGTTTCTATCAGGATGTTTGAGTAAAAATCACTACAAATATTTATATATCAATATCAATTGAGCCATTGGATAAATACATAAAGAATAGATGTCGAAGCCCATAAACATGATTTTGATTTTGAAAGAAAGTTTTTGAAAAAACATCTAGCTTTCTTTTATCTTTATATAAAAACTATAAATCAGACTTCATGTATAAGATCATCTCCAATGATCTTTCGAATTTCATTTTTTTGTTCATTTTGAAGATAAAAATGAAGAAATTTGCTTTCATTTTTTCTTTCATTTTGAGAGCAAATTAAAACATTGTTCGTTTATGTTATGCAATGACCATTAGAACAAATGAAGGACCAGTGTTCATTGTTTTGGCTATTATTACATAAAAATTTATTGTATTTTTAGTTTATGTTATGCAATATAATTTTATGTATAATAAAAATTGTATATCTATAAAATTATGATTGTGATGAATAATGGTTAAAAAAATGAATATAAAGTTGTAAAAGTTAAAAATAAGAGTGTTATTAGCAATTAATAGTAGTGTAATAGCACTTAATAACCATATTGAAAGCGAAATTAATGAACTAACCATATGAAAAGCATGGCTATGATATCTGCTGTGTAACCTGTATTAATACCGAATATATCCCTACACAACAGAGAGATAATGAAATCTACCGTAGATTCGCTGACGCAGTCGATATTTTCGGAGCGGTTTTGGCACGTGCGAACCGAAAAACAGTTAATTCAATTTAGAGGGGAAATATTGCTAGAGAAGTTTTAAAATAAAACTTCTGTTTATTGGGTTTCGTGTAGAGAAACCGAAGAGGCAAAGCGGCAAAAAAGTACGACTTAGAAGGCGATTCCGTGGTTGATCTGAAGAATTCTCATCTGCATTTTATGGGCATATCCGTTGTTTGAATCGCGTACGGACTTCAGGTAACTACTATTTCAATTTGATCTGGGACTTCCTGCCTGAAATTAGCGATAGTGGAAAGATTTTCGATGTTACTGTTTACTGGATTTTAGCCCGAACCCTAATAATGTGGAATCCCTTTTCGATCTTACAACTGCGAGAATTAGTTCTTACACGCTGTCTTTGTGATTAGCTTTTGGGTTTTCCTGTCGACCATGCTCTTTATAGTAATTAATGAAAGCGATTATCCTCCAAAATTATAAATATTTGTCGACTTTTTGTTCTAAACAATTTGTCGAACATGTCACTCGTATAATGTAGTTCATGTGTGTTTCATATCTGTCATTGATGTTTATGTTGTAATAGTATTTACGCTGTGTGAGATGGTTCGTTAGTATAGTTTATCGCGTTAGTCCTTATATATAGTATAGCAGTTTGAAATTTGCTATGTGATTTGTATAATGAAGTTCTATGTGATTAGCATTTCTCGATTTTTTGTTCTTAACAGTTTGTCGAGTGGGTTAGCCGTAATGTAGCTCGTGTTTGTTTCATTCTATGGCATTGTTGGTTAGGTTATGAGTAGAATAGAATTGACCGGAGTATGGTATGAGATCATTAGTATAGTATGCTGCTTTTGTCCGTCTATGTAGTATAACATTTATAACTTTCCTATGTGGGTTGTATATTGAACTTCTATGTGTGCAGGATGGACAAGTTTGTGGATTTTTTGTTCTTAGCAGTTTGTTGAGTGGGTCAGCCGTAATGTTGTCCGTGTGTGTTTCATTCTATGGCATTGTTGGTTAGGTGATGAGTAGGGTAGTATTGACCGGAGCGTGGTATGTGATCATTAGTATAGTCTACTGTTTTTGTCTGTCTATGTAGTATAACATGAGTAACTATGCTATGAGAGTTGTATAATGAACTTCTATGTGTGCAGGATGGACGAGCTTGATTTGCCTGAGAGATTGTTCTCGTCTGGCCATGAACCTAGTGGTCGAAAGAGTGTGAATAGCTATTTCACTCTACGGTGGATAGAGACTATTAAATCAACTCTTGGCCCTGACGAGTTGCAATTACTGGCCGAGTCCCAATTCAACAAAGTGATGCAGATGGGGCACCACACATTCTCTGTCATGTTTGTCCACTATCTGCTCTCGCGTCAACTGGTGACAAAGAAGAAGTACGAACTTTGGTGGCTGTTTGCGGGGAAACCTATTCGGTATGGGTTGGCGGATTTTGCAATGGCGACTGGTTTGAATTGCCAGTCTACGGCTGAGAAAACAAAGAAGCGCAAGAGGAGACATGATTCCAGGAGGAATGAAAAGCGGAAGGAGAAGGGTGTTGAGGTTGGAGGGAGAATGTTGACAAAGCTGTTTGGAAAATTGAGGAAGGTGACACCTCCAGTGCTGATGCAGAAGCTTCTTGCTGCTGGGAGGGCTAATAACGGTATAACAGGGCTTCGTCTTGGATTGCTTTTGCTAGTTAAGGGTATTCTATGCCCTAAAAGTGGCTCAACCAACATCAGGCCTGAAGTAGTCAAAATGTTGGATGATGTGGATGCATTTATGAAACATCCTTGGGGTCGAGAGTCGTTTACTCTGACAGTTAAGTGCGCGAAGACGAGAACACCTGAGCAGCTGGTCCTCCGGCACCTGATGCTTCTGGATATAGTAGGAGACCACGGGACCGGGAGCATCAGTCCGGTACTATGCCATCTGGTGAAAATTGTATGGGACAGTTACCGAAAGATGGTTCTTTTGATTATGACTTGCTGTTTCGTAAGTTGGGTGATGCGTATGAGGAGCGAGCCATTGCTATGTTCGAAGGATATGCTTTGAGTATAAAAGGTCATTTCGACAGAGAATTCTCTAAATTGAAGACTTACATTGAGGGGTGTATGAAGTCCAAGGTCGATGTTGAAGCAGGCACTGCGGCAGCAACACCCGCCGATCAAACAGTTTCTACCAATGCTGGACAGTCTGCAGTGAATAGGAAGGGCCCCACTGCTCCTGCGCCAAAGCCTGGGAAATATAATGGTAAGTGATGATTGCTCCGAACATGGTAATGTTATCGTGGTTTATTAACATTTTTATTTTTTATATAATTAAGGTAGGAAGCGGAGCAGAAGTGCCACTAACATTGGAGGGAAGGTATGTCGTCGGTGTGCTGATATTAGATGTATCTCATGTTTTGGTAAATCGTTTTGTCATTTATACTAGTTGCATCGGGAGCCTTAGTATTCATATGTTGGATGTAGGGTTTGACACCTGATATTGAAATTAGAGAAGGGAGTGCTCGCGATACACACTTTTCTGCTTCACGTCATGATCATCTAGGTCGCTCTGAGGATGAGGAGGTATGGCTATCTATCCATCTTATGTGAAATAATGTTTCTATGCTATATTGACTGTGTAGACTGCACGATTTTACATAGTATAGTTTTGTTTGGTTACTGCTTTTAAATGGCACTCATTTAAGGTGTGTAGTGGTTCGCTAGGGCCCACAGTGTAGTAAGACTGATGCAGAATCAGCCAATCTAGCAGCGGATCAAGTTGAAGAGGGGGAAGTACAAGCAGAAGGCGTTGATCATACAGGTGGGATTGAACTTGACCGTATGCACCTCGCCCAGAGGTTCAGCAAGAGAAACATGAATAAGACGCAAAAGTACACTCCTTCGATTAGTAAACCAAAACAAAAGGTAGGCGGGATTGGTGTGAAAGAGGACACTGTTCCGGTTGGCAAGCCAGTGCCTCCTGAGCTGCGTAATACCATCAGCAGTCCTCCACCTACTACTCCTTCTCTTATTGATGGATTCAGTCCATTTACCACTGCTAGTGACGGACGTATATCTTCATTCATGAAGTTAATCGAGGAGGAGAAGTAAGTATGTTGCATGTCATTTTGAGCTGTCATTTTCAATAAATAACCATACTAATATACTTTCAAATGTAGAGTGTATCCGGTGGAAGGTAGTATGGAAATTCCTACTAGTGTGTTCATGGAGATTTACGAATCCAAGACCCCTCTCTCTGTCATGGTAAAACTTGTTTTTTATTGGTTTGTACATTTGGCCATCCCTGTCATGATAATGACAATATATTTGTGTTGCAGTCTATGGATGTCCTTGTAAGATTTGTGCAACTGCGGCAGGCCTGCGTGGGGACTGTGAATGGGATTTTATTCCCCCGCCTTTCATTTGCGGACTGATCGCAGAATATGAAACATTTGCGATGACAGCGGAAAACACTAAACACGTCTTCTCTTCATATCTGGTGTCCTTACTCAGAAGCAATCCTAGATAGTGCACCACTGTATCTCGCCTGTACGTCCCTTTCCAGGTTGACGGATCTCATTGGGTAGGGATTGTGTTGGATTTGAAGGCGTGGGCTATTTATGTGCTGGACTGCAACACCACTTTTGTTACGGACTCCAAATTAGAGGTTCGATTGCAGCCCATTTCTGAAATGATGCCACACTTTATTAGGAGGCACGGGGGTACTAATGCGGCACATCTAGTCCCCACTGCCCCCTTACCCGTCAGCAGGATAGATTTGCAGTTTCTTTCCGAGAGCATAGGTATACTTATGACCCTTGAGTATACACGTTACTATGGTTGAGTGATGGCGGAGCTAACATATCGCTTTGTTTTTTTGTTATAGGGCTCAGTGGTGTAACATCTATTGCCTTTCTAGAGCTGCATGCACAAGGCCAACTCACTGAATGTCAGAAACTATCGGACGGGGCTCTCCGTACTGCTGCATCAAACTATGCTATTGAAGCGTTTGCCTCCTTTCATCCTTTGCTTATCACACAACAATAGACAGATCTGATCATTTATTGCATTTGTCATTGCTGCTGCTGTTTCACCCAAACATTGTGGTTGTTTTGTTGGGTAATTTGAAGGCTTTTATTATCTTATGTATCAGATTTATCATCTTTTGACTTGCACGTTTAAGATCTATTTTATTTTACCAACTCCTGGACGTTTAATGTAATGTTTTATGCATGTCACTTTCATACTATTGTGTTCACATAGTATAATTAAATTGTTCAATACCGATGTCCCCTTGTAGTATGGATATGCATGTGGGTGGTATTTTTGGGGCTTGGGTACAGTAGGTGGTTAGGGTTTAGTATCCGAATATCATTCTATACCAATGCATATATGTAATATGAACATAGATGGGGATGAGGTTTCCGTTGACTTGTGTACCGTAGGTTTGCACAGGCTTGGGTACACTAGGTAGTGGCTTGGGTTTAGTTTCCATATATGGGCTTGGGTACACTATGGCGTGGCTTAGGTTTAGTTTCAAAGTTGAGGGTTCAGACTCACATAGGGTACTGCATTAGAAGATTTATTTATATACTAATGACTATATGTAGTATATACGTTAGGGGTGGTGGGGGATCAGGTTTGCACATGCTTGGGTACACTAGGGCATGGCTTGGGTTTAGTTTCCATATATGAGCTTGAGTACACTATGGTGTGGCTTAGGTATAGTTTCAAAGTTGAGGGTTCAGACTCCCATAGGGTACTGCCTTATAAGACTTATTTATAATCAGGGTTGACTGGGTACCGTTTTAAATTTCTCCTTTGTTTCAGTTAATACATTGTTCTATACTAATGACTATATGTAGTATACACTTTAAGGGTGGTGCATGGGGGATCAGGTTTGCACAGGCTTGGGTACACTAGGTCGTGGCTTGGGTTTAGTTTCCATATATGGGCTTGGCTACACTATGGCGTGGCTAAAGTTTAGTTTCAAAGTTGAGGGTTCAGACTCACATAGGGTACTGCCTTAGAAGACTTATTTATAGTTAGGGTTGATTGGGTACCGTTTTCAATTTCTCCTTCGTGTCAGTTAGAATATTGTTCTATACTAATGACTATATGTAGTGTACACCTGTGGGAGTGGTGGGGGATCAGTTTTGCACAGGCTTGGGTACAGTCAGTTGTGGCTTGGGTTTATTTTCCATGTATGGGCTTGGGTACAGTATGGCATGGCTTGAGTTTAGTTTATAAAAATTGAGAGTTCAGACTCGCAAAGGGTACTGCCTTTAAAGAATTTTTGATACTTAGGGTTGATTGGGTACCGTTTTAAATTTCTTCTTAGTTTCAGTTAAAACATTGTTCTATACGAATGACTATATGTAGTATACACATGATGGGTTGTGGGGGATCAGGTTTGCACAGACTTGGGTACACTAGGTAGTGGCTTGGATATAGTTTCCATATATGGGCTTGGGTACACTATGGCGTGGCTTAGGTTTAGTTTCAAAGTTGAGGGTTCAGACTCACATAGGGTACTGCCTTAGAAGACTTATTTATACTTAGGGTTGATTGGGTACCGTTTTAAATTTCTCCTTAGTTTCAGTTAAAACATTGTTCTATACTAATGACTATACATAGTATATACATTAGGGGTGGTGGGGGATCAGGTTTACATGGGCTTGGGTACATTAGGGCGTGGCTTGTATTTAGTTTCCATATATGGGCTTGAGTACACTATGGCGTGGCTTAGGTTTAGTTTCAAAGTTGAGGGTTAAGACTCACATAGGGTACTGCCTTATAAGACTTATTTATAATTAGAGTTGATTGGGTACCGTTTTAAATTTCTCCATAGTTTCAGTTAAAAATTTGTTCTATACTAATGACTATATGTAGTATACACCTGAGGGGTGGTGGGGGATCAGGTTTGCACAGGCTTGGGTATAGTAGGTCGTTGCTTGGGTTTAGTTTCCATATATGGGCTTGGGTACAGTAGGGCGTGGCTTGGGTTTAGTTTAAAAAAATTAAGAGTTCAGACTCACATAAGGTACTACCTTAGAAGACTTATTATATACCATTGAGTCTCTGTAGTATGCAAAGGGGTAGGGATGAGGTTTGCACATGCTTGGGTACACTAGGTCGTGGTTTGGGTTTAGTTTCCAGATATTGAAAGTTCAGAAGGACATTGGGTACTTTCAGATAAGACTTATGTATAAGGACGGTTGATTGTGGAGGCATTGTAAATTTTTTCATTGGTTTCAGTTTTAGTAGGTTCTATACCAAAATCCTCCATGTACTATACACATGGTGTGGATGAGGTTTACATGGGCTTGGGTACACAAGGGAGTGGCTTGGGTTTAGTTTAAAAAAATTGAGAGTTCAGACTCACATAGGGTACTGCCTTGGAAGACTTATTTATAATAAGGGTACCGTTTTTAAATTTCTCATTGATTTGAATTATAAAATGATTCTATACCATTGTGTCTCTGTAGTATACAAATGGGTAGGGATGAGTTGTAGACTGGCTTGTATACACTAGGTCGTGGCTTGGGTTTAGTTTCCAAATATTGGGAGTTCAGCAATCACATTAGCTATCGTCTTACCATACTTATGTATAATAATGGTTGATTGTGGAGGCATTGTAAATTTTTCATAATGAGGGTTGGTTGGATTCGATGCAGCAAGTTCTCATTGATTTGAATTATAAAATGGTTCTATACCAACGACCATATATAGTATGCAGGGGGGGGGGGGGGGGGGGGGGTGCACAAGCTTGGGTACATTAGGTCATGGCTTGGGTTTAATTTGCAAATATTGAGAGTTTAGAATGATACTGTGTACTGTCTTATCAGACTTATGTATACGGACGGTTGATTGTGGAGGCATTGTAAATTTTTCATTGGTTTCAGTTTTAATAGGTTCTATACCAAAAGCCTCTATGTACTATATACATGGTGTGGACGAGGTTTACATGGGCTTGGATACACTACGGTTAAATTTCTCATTTATTTTAATTATAAAATTCTTCTATTCCATTGAACCTATGTAGTATACCCATGGGAGATGAGTTATAGACTATGTTGTGGCTTGTGTTTAGTTTCCAACTATTGGGAGTTCAGAATCAAATTAGGTATTCTCTTAGCATACTTATGTATAATGATGGTTTATTATTTTCAATTTTAAATTAGTTCTATATAATTGCACATATGCAGTATGGATATGTACGGACTGAATCATGTTATCGTATATGGTATAGTAAGTACTGGGTTGTGTTTTATTTCAAATATAGCGGGTGGATACTTGGTGTATTCATTCGAACAGCTGCTTCATCGAAACATATAAACATAAGGAGGGCGTCTCATTAATATTCAACAAATGGAAGGTCAGATGGGCTTTGACTATGTACATGGCCAGCTGTTACGTATTTACAAGAGTTTCCAAATTTTGCAGACTGTAGGAGGGCTGAATAACATGGTATAGTACATTTCCTGTATATGCCAGTTTATTTAGACTTCACTATGAAAGAAAAAGACCAGCTGTTTATCGTTACGTAATACCCGCGTCGGGTTCTTGATTATTTGCCAGGCTCCCTCAAAAACCAGCATATGGAACCTCCTCCCTACACCCTCTATATCGCTTATAGTACTTGCTACTTGGTTAAGTTCCCACAAAAAACTGCATCAGGAACATTCTTCCCCTTCCCTACACTTCACATTATCTTATATAGCATAGCGACAAGCTGCCTTGTTGTGGCCTTGACGACGACAATGAGTGCACCTACGCCCGCTGAGTTTCCCCTTCTGCACCGAGTAACCATTCAGAAATGTATATATATTGTATATGATATATATAATAAATAGTATCGAACATGTTGAACTGAAAGTCAGGAAATCACGCACCTTAAACTCCACCCTTGACGGTATTCTGACCTTCTTTGGTTTACCCGATGGTCGACGAACATTTGGTGGCATTAGTTCTTCACTTAAGGCACCTACTATGCAATCACTGCCCACAGATGGTACTGGATAAATCCTTCCCTCGGACCCATTTTTTCCATGTATCAACATAGTATGCTGAAGCAACCAGAGCATATGTTGGCATGTCTATACTATTTGCCGCAACTAGGGTATGTGGACAAGGAATCCCAACAGACTGGAACTCTATGCATGAACAACTCCCCTAGACCAGATTGACGAAATAACATTCCCCCTCTGGTGCCTGCACTTGAAACTCATATCCACTTATAGCCCTAACTGCAAAGGCTGTGGATTTCTCATAGTTCTTCTCAACCCGTTTTCGAGCATGTGGGGTAATTACACCCTTGTACCTTGAGGCTTTAGCACAGCATAAGGAAAACCAACACATCACGGCCGTTCGTATGTATTCTAGCATGCATATCAATGGGAACTCCCGTGCCTCCTTAAGGACCGCATTCCACGACTCTGCGATGTTACTATCCATTATGTTGTAACGACGACCTTTGAAATGTGATCTCGTCCAATGCTCAAATCCTATACCATATGTTTGGTTAGTATAGAAATTCTATTATACAGTGTATTGAACAGATAAAATACACACATATGTCTACCAGAAAGGATGCACATGCAGGGTTGAGTCCCTGAATTTCAATGAATTTTTTGTTGAACTCAGAGATGGTGTATGCACGAGCCGCATCACCCATAGTAGTTGCAACTCGCTTGGGCTGGTATGTAGCTCATACGTTACGCCAAAGATGGACCACACAAGCCGCATGCTGTGCAAGCGGGAACACCTGGAGAAGTAATGAGGCAGATTTTATGTTCAATTTATTTTGTTTGTTAGACTATGCGTTTATGAAACGTAGTATAGTAAATTGTAGAAATAGTTAGTCAATGTATATTGGCTGAATGGTCCTCACTCTTTGTAAGCCCGGGTAGATGCTTGAATGGCGATCAAATACAAAGACAAGATCGCTCCTATCAGCGACGAATGTACTTAACTTCTGAAAAAACCACTCCCATGCGTCTTCATTCTCACTGTCAACCACCCCAAATGCGAGTAGAAAAATCTGGAAGTTAGCGTCCTGTGCTGAAGCAGTCCTGTGCTGAAGCAGATATAAGGCAGCCCCCAAAGCGTCCCTTCAAGCTAGTACCGTCGATGATAATGACATTTCACATGAAAGGGCACCCTTGGATCGAAGCGCCGAATGCAGTGAAGCAGTACTTGAACCGTGAGTCTTGCTCTGCGGATTCCACTATCTCAAGGAAACATAGACTTCCTGCGTTTGAAGATTTTAGTAGAGCAAGATACGCCGGAATAATGGGATAACTGCCGGCCATTGACCCGTATAGCTGCTCTATTGCCAATTCCATTGCCCTCCAAGCTTTTCAGTAGGAGACATTGACATAGAAATCGTCAAGCAGAATCTTCCTCACGCCAGCTGGTGTAGGTCCCTTTTTTACGCCTACGAACTGTCTTTGCCTTATCTCGCCAATCACTTGAGTTGTTGCTAGCTTGTGGTAGTTTTTTCCCGAGTCAACTGTGCAAGTGTGCCGAATTGTGGCCTGCCGATTCTGGAAATTCCCTGACTTATCCAATTTTATTGCGTACACGCGCCAAAGGTAATTTGCGTCAATGCATTTCATCACCATGAACGTTGGTGTTGACCTCGTCGTCTTAAAGTGGAACTTCCTGTTGATCGCGTGGATGGCTAGCTTTATTTTTTAATCGATCTTTGACTTGAAAACCCTACCGACAAAGATGTTGTCCCCTTCGTAGTGGACGTCCGACATAGCTGTATTAACACCTGTAGAAATTGCATGTCATAAGTAAGGAGATACTACGTCTTTATACGCACATAGTATAGTATTGTCAAACTGTGTAAATCATACCATCGTATTCGATGACATCAAACACAGGTGGAGCATCCCTCGTGAATAATATAGGATCAGTCCTATAGTCAGTCAGTAACGAGTGTAGGGACTCCTCGAACCTTCCCCATGTGTTTAACGGCGTTACATCTGCAGTCGCATGTTCATCTTCTCCTGGTGGGTTGTCATTGGTTGAGTCATCGTCTAGGGACTCTTCGCCATGCGCTTCGTATTCTAATCTTCTTCTTACCGCCCCTACGGTACGTCCCTCTGAAGGAGTGCATCTGCTAAGCATTCCATCGTCACTGTCTGACTCGCTTTCATCAGGAAGCGCATGGTCTTTTCCTTTCTCATTCACGGATGTGGATTTTCCACGAAGTTCCATACTATGCAACCCTTCGTGAATATGTATACCGGTTGCTTTTCGTAGAATAGTACTTCTTGACCTTTTCCTTGCAGCATTATCGCCGGCAGTTTCGGGAGCTGGTAATGTGAGAGGTGTCTCAGATATGGAAAATTCATGCCACACGGCGTCACCATCTGAATCGCATTCCCCATCACGAGGGTGTCCAACTGGATCTGTAGTGACTTGGCGATCGCCCTCTCCGACCGAGACTTGAACTCCACCCACAAAGCGAGATGATGTGACGCATAGATTGACCTCTTCTATCGATCTCCTCATTTCCATAAAAACAACAATGTCGTGGTCATCTGTTATGTATTGAGGCTCTGATCCGTTGCCATCATCAAGCTCCAACCACTTTGGGTACTGGTAAGATAGTTTTACTGATATGTTTGGCGCCGTGAACTGCAGTTTGTCCTTCACTTCGCTAGCCAACTCCGAATGTGTCATGCCTGTCCGTAGTTGCAGATACGCCGTCGCATCAGTGGGACTAGTTTCGAAGGTCCACCTCCGAACAGGATCGCTGACCCATTTCCCCGAAATAACATGGACTGTGTCCTGATCCTCCATCTAAAAAACAGAGCCATTGACATAATATACAGTACCATAGACGAGTATGGTATGCCCAGATCTACAAATTACTCTATTATACAGTATCACGAAATCATTTTATATTTTTCTATCACAATCAATGCATAGTATGTTAGGTGAGAAAGACAGAACATATTAAATGAACACAGGATTATACTTCTGCTGGTATGTTCTCTGTATTTACTACCCAACTGCCTTCGGCTGCACTCATTCTACAGGTTACAGACAGTATCCACTGGATTTTGCACTAACGGTTCTACTTTTATTAAGGATGGGGAAGACTGCTGTCCACACAATTTAGGGTAAGCTAGCATTGAATACAATTTATTAGTGTGTAATGGCTAGGTTAGTGAATCCACAAAATCTTCTACACAAGCGCCAACAGTAGATTGTCTCGTCAGTGAATAGTCTTGAACTGTTTCCGGCTTAATTGCTATAGGGATAGTATGGTCCACAAAAATTATTATGGTTAGATTTTAGGTTTTCGATTTCATATGACTATATTCTTAATATTGAGGCACAATATAGTTATTAAGCTCATTGACTCTTAATGGTATATGATGATTAAATATATTATTTTGAAAGAAAAAGTGAAGACAACCATCGGAGAAAAATCGATTTCTTTATTATTTTTTTTATTTTTGAAGAAACTCTAAAAATAAAAAATAAAAATGAAAGACCATTTGAGATGTCATTCTGGGGATCTGACGGAATTGTCTTTGTGGCCTGCCTCATTGTCAATGGTTACCTCTCTGTGGCCGTTTAGCCTGTATTTTCTTTGTCGTCTATCACTAACTATCCTAGTTAGTTTAATTTTGTCTGTTTATGTTTTTTCTCCTTTTTCATCTATCTGTTTGATTAATATATTTTCTTTTGTTAGGTTAACTATTGTCTTTTAAAAAATATATATATACGTCATTCCCAATCAAACATTCAATGGTTAAGGTTACACAACTATATTCATCACATTTACAAAACCGTTTCTTTGGATTTAACTTTACCTTGCATAGTACACATCAGTAAGCCATGACACTTGTCTTTATCCCATAAGAAAGAGTAAACATATGCTTATCATGTTTATACTCTACCTTTTGAGATAATATAACACATTTGAAACACAAAGCAAAGTTACATTCAATGCAATTGAATGTTTCACTTGTGAAACAAAACATGCTGATTTATTGCAAATGTGACATCTTCTTCAATCTTCTCGTTTAAATGTTAGGATTCTTTTGTAACTATAGTCTCTTTTACATTTTTGAAATTTTTGATGGAGATAAAGTTTTGTTTTCTTTAGACTTAATTTTTTTTTTTAAATATCTAATGGCTATTTTTTCTTTTTACTTTTCTTGCGAGACTGCATGACATACTTTGGTAGAAATATCATACCTTCTGATATAACAGTTAGTTTACCTTCAAACCACTTGGATATGAAAGCTAAAATTCTCCTCTATTCTGCATCCAAATTTAAGGAATATCGCCTAGTGGGAAGGTTTTGATGGGATGTTAAACTTTTGGCAGTCTGAATTTTTTCAAAATGTCATTTTTTCTCCAATTTACTCCGTTTTGTATCATTTTTGCTAAGTTTACTTGAAAAGAGTTTTGGTCATACAAATACTTAAAATATGTTGTTTAATAATTGAAAAGTTAGTGAAATTCTTGATTAAGCATTCACTTATGATAGTAAAAATAGATAAAAATATTAGTGTTATCAACTCCTCCTGACTTAAACTTTTGTTTGTCTTCAAACAAAACAGAAGTCTAAGTAAAGAAAAGAGGATTGAAAGCATGGAAACTCACCAATACTTCGGAACTTATCAACACAACCAATTGACTGTTTTAACCACATAACTCAGAGATCAAACTTGAAATGTTTTAATCTAATTACCTTGAGCTTTTCATTTGTCTCAAATACGGTACATGGTCCCTTAGATTAGTTCAAACTTTCTCTTGTTGACTCATTCATTCATTTAGGCATGCGGTCTCCTTCGAGGGAGTATTGGTTAAAGAAACCATAGATTCTTTTCTTCCCAACACCTAAACAAAGACAGTTTCGATACAACTCTTCTATATTCTCTTCCCTCGATTTTTTTCCCCTACTTTTTAGGGTGTTTGTATTTATTTTTTTCGTCTTTTATTTAATTTTTCTTTTCTTCTTAGCTTAAGAATTCTCACTATTCAGCTCCTTGTGAGAAGACATTTTTGTGAGGCTATGAGCTGTCATTGTTCTATTTGGAACTCTAGCAGCCATTCTTAAACCAAGTTTTCTTTCTTTTATTTTTCTGATTTTAAGGGAAAATCAAAAAGAAACCGCATCTAGCATATCTTGACAAAGTCTAAACTATGAGTTAAGTTTGATGTACCTCAAGCCTCTTGATGAGAAGTTTAGATTCATTAGGTACGGAGTCAATGCAAGATACTTTGAGTACACTAAAGATTCTGAAATTTCTCCAGTAGAATGATCCACTTGCAAGGTTCAACTTAATAAGCTCTGCTTCTAGCTAGTCGCTGTGAAAATGTTCAATAGGCTTCAAGTTTGAATCGTCTTGTACCTAACAAAATTCCTAGTTTCCGAATAAAGAAAAAATCTAACTCTATAAAAGACTCAAAATTTTCAAAAATGTAGCACAAGACTCATGAAATAAAAGAACATTAGTAATGTAAGAACCCCTCCCACCTCCCCGCCTTAACCCAACTTAAATTAAATTGTCCCCAGTTTGAAAAAATTGAGTGAGTGTAAAAGGATAGTTAATTTTAAGTACAAGCTTGTGAAAACTTACTTGAAAGTAGCGTGTTGGGTGGGTGGGTGGTCGTGTGGTGAGCATGGGACTTCGATGTCCTTCTTAAATCCTTGTGAATCTGCAAGGAATTGGTTCTGGGAAAAACCCTTTTAAAAACTGCTATGGGGGATGGTTGCAAGAGTTGCCAAGTGGCTTGCTGCCATGCCACCGCTGGTCACAATCGCGGCCATGGCTCGTTGATCCGGCTGATGATGAATGGCGTTGAGTGGTGATTAATGGTGATGTTGATGGCATTTGAATAGAGATTTATTCTCCTTTATGGTACTTTCTCAAGTACTCAGTGAAATACTCACCTCATGATTGACCTATGTTGACACCTCGAAGACTTAAAGTTTCGAAGATTGCATCACCTTAGAAACATGTAGTTTGAGCATTGTACTGGCCTATCCGGTTATGTGTTCAGAATCCTAGAAGACATGTACTGTTAGTTTGAACTTCAATTCAATATAAAATCTGTACTTGCTTCGGTTAATGTACTGGTCTTTAAAGAGAGAAGTTAGTCTTCTAGAACTTTTCTCTTCTGGTTTTGGTGAAGGAAGTTGCATCTTCTTCCTACATGGAGCTTGTGCAACGTCTCTAGAGGGTTGAAATGTTGGATCCTTCTTCTTTCTTGTGCATACAGGTCCATTGAATGTCTTAAAGAAGTTAAAATAAGATGGTTCACAAATTTAACTTAACTTAGATGAAGTCTTGTCTCGTCTCTCCATTATGATGCAACAACAACATACTGCCATTATATAAGTTGATTTACGGTCTTTTATACACATACAAGTCATTAAAGAGGTTGAGAACACTTAAGACTTAATGGGAGTTGAAGGAGAAACGTTTGAGGTGAAGATTTGAAGTTGTCGCGCCATGGGCAATTCGTCGCTGTGAGAATGCCTTCGAGTTCCTTCTTTATTTTTTTGGGGTTTTTTTTATGTTTTTATGTTTTTGCTGTTGTTGCTGGAGTTTCCTTATCTTCCTCAACGTCTGAAATGTATGGCTTAAGGCATTATTCATTGACAGTGAAGTCGCCACCTTGACGGTTCCATTGAACCACATCACCATAAAGTTGGACTTCTTTGGTATTGAAAGATCCAGACCATCACTTTCTTAGATTCATGGGAAAGAGTCTCAATCGTGAGTTGTATAGTAGGACTTGGTCATTAGGTGAGAACGTTCTATGTATTATCTTTCTGTCATGATACGCCTTAGGTCTCTCCTTATAGACCTTAGAACTCTCATAGGCATTATGACGAATTTCGTCCAATTCATTCAGTTGTTGGTTTGTATTGTACTTCAGTTTCCTTACTGCCCATTCCACCCTGTATTCAATCTCTACTGGAATATGATATTCTTTCCCATAAACAAGATGGAAACGGGTCATACCTAAAGGGGTTTTGAACGCAGTTCTGTATGCCCAAAGAGCATTGTCAAGCTTCTCTGACCAATATTTTTTTGTTATTCCAACGGTTTTCTCTAATATCCTTTTGATTTCTCAATTAAAGACTTCAATTTGTCCACTTTTTTGAGGGTGATAAGGTGTAGCAACCTTGCGTTTTATGTCATTCTTCTTCAAAAGGTTCTCAAAAACTTTGTTGATGAAGTGAGAACCACCATCGCTTATCAAGACTCGTGGAACACCAAATCTTGGAAATATGATCGACGTGAACATCTCATCACCACTTTTGCATCATTTGTAGGAATAGCTATGGCTTCCACCCACTTAGACACGTAGTCTACAACAAAAAGAATGTATATGTTCCCAAAATATGATGGAAAATGACCTATAAAGTCTATTCGCCACACATCAAAAATTCAACTTCTTGGATGAAATTTTGTGGCATCTCGTTCCGTTTGCTTATGTTGCCTTATCTTTGGAAAGAATCACAGTTAGATGAAAGTGTGGGCATCCTTGAACATAATAGGCCAAGTAAAATGTTAGACGTAGTTGGATCCATAACAAGCAAAGAGAATGCTCGAGGCTTCTTCTTCAGGAATGCATCTTCGAACGTATGATCTAGATTTTGCTTATAGAGATATGGTTCATCCCAAAAATACTTTCTAACATCTTGCAAGAACTTTTTCTTCTTATAGCCGGGAATTGAGGTGGCTCAATATCAGTGGCTAAGTAGTTTGCAATGTGTCTAAACCATAGGGAGCTGAATACCTCAGATCTCATAATAGGTGGGCGTGTCTAGCTTGCATTTGCACCAGTTGGGACAGTTTCTAGTACATAGACGTTTTCCCCTGGTAAGTTATCATTCAAAGGTAGTTCAGCTTTGACTTTCATTATTGACTTAAGGGCGTCTTGAATTGGTGTAAGAGGCTCCCTTTCTTCTTTTAGATCAAGGAAAGCCACAAGCTCCTTGCAGGTTTTTCTTGATCTAGCATCCTTGCACAACTTCTTGTAGTTTCTTCGAGGAGACTATGCCCAGGCCTGGAGTTCGTCAAAACAATCTCTAATGGATCGTCAAAGAGGATTTATTCATAGATCTCTTCAGTAGCTCTAGTAAGCTTGCCAATCCAAAAGATTTGACTGTCTAGGGTTTGTTTATTCAAGCTTTTGTTCATGTCAAAATTCATCACCAAATCGCCTATGCAAATCAATTTTTCTTTTCGAAATGTCAATGATTGCTCCAACTGTTGAAAGAAATGGTCTACCAAGTATAAAAGGATCTCTAGGCTCCTTATCAAACTCCAAAATCATGAAATCAGTTAGGATGATACAACCTTGGATTACGATGGGTAAATCGACCAACACTCCAAAGGGGTGTCGAATCGAGTATCAGCAATTATCAATAGGAAACTTAGAGAATAGAGGTTGTGAGTTTCAAGGAAAAAATGGAGTCTTGAAATTCATCAAGGTTTGTACAGTGGTTATGAAAGGTGTGAGGAAGGGCAATGACACGTTGTATGTTCTTCAAGGCAAAGCTAAAAGGTCAGAGGTGTGTGTTGCTGTTACAAGTTCCGTCCAGGAGAGTGAGTCAGAAGAAGACTACAAAGCTATGGCACAGTTGTTTGGGTCATGTAAGACAGAAGGGTTTGGAGGTCTTGGTGAAGAAAGGCTGTTTAGAAGCTAACAAGATTACAGTAGTCAAGTTTTGTGAAGATTGTGTGATAGGGAAGACTCATATGATCAGTTTTGGTCCAGCACAACATGTAACCATGGAGAAACTTGACTATGTGCATTCAAACTTGTGGGGATCTCCGAATGTCCCGATGACTTTGGGTAAGTGTCAATACTTCATTTTTTTACGGATGATTAGTCTAGAAAAGTGCGGATCTCATTTCTTAGAACCAAGGATGAAGCATTTGACAAGTTCACTGAATGGAGGAAAATGTTTGAAGTTCAGCCTGAGAGAAAGGTGAAGAAACTTCATAAAGATAATGGGCTCGAGTTCTGTAACCAAAGGTTTGATGGCTTATGCAAGTCAGAAGGGATTGTAAGGCACACGACATATGATTATACTCCACAGCAAAACGAAGTTGTAGAAAGACTCAACAGGACGGTAATGAACAAAGTGGGGAGCATGCTGAGTGAAAGTGGTATAGAACAGAAGTTTTGGGCTGACACTGCTTCACAGCGGTTTACTTGATAAATATGACACCTTCATATGTGATTGACTTCGAGATTCCAGAGGAAAGATGGACATATGCAGTGCCAAACTTGGCAGGGTTAAGGAAATTCGGCTATGTAGCTTACATTCATTCAGATGAAGGCAAGCTAAAGCCCAGGGCAAATAAAGCACTACAAGACAAACGGGTATTAATGGCGCTACAAAAATGCTATCTAATAATACGATAGCATTTAATAAAATGCTCTGTCATCGCCTGCGATAATAAGTCTGGAACTTTAGATAGCGTTTTTTGTAAATGCTATAGTATGTGTTTTTAAGATAACATTTTAATGTATGCTATAGATTAATATACAATAGCGTTTTAATGTATGCAATAGTTTCATATACAATAACATTTATTCAGTGTTATGAAATAGGTGTATAATAGCATTATAGAAATGTCATCTATTCAAAGATGTCATTTCATAGTATTTTTGTTGAATCACATTTTCTGCGATTTTGTCCCTAATTTTCTGAAAACAAATATTAATTGTATATTATATATTAATTTAATTTAAATACATTTATTATAAACAGAAAAAACTAATTAATTTAAAAATCAAATACAAAATACTTAGTTTATAAGAAATATAAATTACAATATTGATGTTACAAAATTACATATTTTAGAAGTAACAAGGTAGTTCACAATGAAATTCACTAATACATTATGCTTCTGCTCCTTAGTCTCGACGATGAGCCTTGCCACGTGAGGACTCTCCTTGTTCTTGATTGGGGCGTTTCTGTTGAGCGGAGTTGCGTGCATGGTTTTGCATGTTTTCAATAGCTCTGTGGAACATTGGATCAATGTCTTCTTCGTCTTCCTCAATGTGGATGCGGATGATCATCATCTGCTTCTTCATCACTTCCTTGATCATCATCTGCTTCTTCATCACGTCTTTGAAACGCCCTAACCCGGATATCTGAACCGCAGTAAGGATTTAACTCGGTCACTTCCTGACCAGTCTCGGGTATTTTTAAACTTTTTCCATACTTAGTCATTTTTCAGCGTTTTTACTCGGTTTTAGTCAAGCTGTTTTAAACATAAACCATTACTTAGATAATACGAGGTTCAAGCATACAATGAAGGTTCGCTATAAGCTAATAAAGTTTGCTATAAGCTATTACATTGTAAATACTCGACCATAGTCTACCCAAGCCTAACATCCTTCCTTCTTTGCCTTAGTCCCGCGGTCCAGATCAGTTCTCTTCACGGGCTATATCACCTGCATCCATAAAAGGAGGCATAAGCAAACGAATTGCTTAGTGAGAGCGATCATCTCGTCCCACTTAGCCACAGTCAAGAAATTACAAACAAGCAGTCCATTCAATTAATCAATTTCTCACTTAACAGTCATATATATCCGGCTTCCGAGCCTTTACTGGATTTTGAGCCTTCACTGGCTTCCGAGCCTTTACTGGCTTCCGAGCCTTTACTGGCTTCCGAGCCTTTTTATGGCTAACGAGTCTTACTGGCTTCCGAGCCTTTACTATTATTCACAGAACATAGAATAAATAACAATAAACAATCGTGACAATTCAAGCAATCAATGACTTAACCAAATCTATACAAGAGAATGACTCTAAACATGTAACTATGGTCGCGCACTCACCTTAGACAATCGGCAGTAGCAAGATCTATGAATTAGCCGACGGTTTTCAGAAGAACTCCCCGATTCAGAACGTTTCTCTCGGACGCGGATGAATTCTCTCGGCGACAGTCAGAATCACCCGGCGATCCTCTCGGCGACAGTCAGAATCACCCGGCTATCTCTCAATCGGATTCGGCGAACTCTCGATATCTCTCGGTGAAATCACAAACTCTCGGATAAAATCTCTTTCGGTTGTTCTTTCTCTTTTCTCTCTGTTTTCTCTTGGATACTTAGGCAGAATAATGAAGTTTATGTGGTTTCCCCGAGTTAAATGATGGTTCTCAGATGTAACTGCTTAATAACTCAATCCGCTGCGTTTTCCCTCGAGTAACCGAGTGTCAGTAACTGTTCCCACACTTTTTAATCGATCTAAATGACTTAGCCGGACCAGATTGATGTTCATGTCCCTTAACCGGTGAATTTGGCTTGGTTTACTGAAATAGCCGATCTGGTTTAAATTCATCCAAGCAATTCTCTCGGTTATCGCTGATAACTGCTCCCGCCAATACTTATCCGAGTCTTTCACGAATTCTCTCGGATATAACTGCTCCCTCTCAGCTATTTTTATTACTTAGCGGATATTTCATAAATTCATCTGACAAATCCACAAAGTCCCTCGATCACTCCAGCTTAGCTTGGACAAGAATAACCGTCCTATCCAAATCCTGACCAAAGGCCCGAGAAACACGGTTTGTCCAAAGCTCCCTTGTCCGAATCCCATTTTCACTCGGACATAATCAGTTCAGCTTAATCCCAGCTCAGACTTCAGGTAACTGACCTGTCGGTTATCCGACCAACTGTCCGAATTTTGCGGACTATCGGATTTTCACTTGTCCGATCCATTTCTTCTCGGCTAAACACTCAGATCAGCTGAACTGACCCGATCCAGCTCGTTTTAGCTCGGCTATTCTTCTTTTCTATCTGATAGCCCAATCGTTACTGAGAAAACCTCCTGGATTTTCCTACTCATGATCTTAATCCGACTCATTCAGTTTGATCCGAAGATCACGTGTGTTACAACTCTCCCCCCTTAGCTTAGACTCGTCCTCGAGTCTTCTTAGGTCCACTTAACTCTGGATTTTCTTTAAGTTTATCAAACCACTTAGGAAATTCTGCTTTCATTCTCGCCTCTGTTTCCCAAGTCACTTCTTCTTCACTATCACAATCCCAAACAACCTGAATTTTCTGAACTTTTTTTCTACGTTCTGCCTTAACTCTCCTTCCCACAATCCGGACTGGTCTCCCTTCAATAGTCATGTTTTCCTTTAAGTCTGAAGGTGGTTCAGGCACCACATTATCACGGTCACTTATGCATTTCCTTAGCATAGAGACGTGGAAGACTTTGTGAAACTGTTCCATGGACGGTGGCAATTCCAATCTATAAGCCACTGGTCCGATCCTCTCTAGGATCTGATATGGTCCCATGTACCTCGGACTTAACTTTCCATTCAGTGAAGCACAGTCTTTTCCCTTGTAGGTGACTGTCTTGAGATAAACCATGTCACCCACTGAAAACTCTAACTCTTTTTGACGTTTATCAGCATAACTCTTCTGTCTGTTCTGAGCCTCTTTAAGTTTAAGCTTCAGTACTCGGATTCTTTCTGTTGTCTCTTCTACAAAGTCTCGGCCAAATATACTGCTTTCCCCCATTTGAGTCCAACATAAAGGAGTCCTGCAAGACCGGCCATACAAAGCTTCGTAAGGCGACATCCCGATGTTAGCTTGGTAGCTATTATTATAAGAGAACTCGGCCAAGTGCAGATAAGGTTCCCATTTGCCGCTCCAAATCCAGGACACAAGCTCGCAGCAAGTCCTCAAGTATCCAGATAGTTCTCTCGGACTGTCCATCAGTCTGCGGATGGTAAGTCGTACTCATGTGTAACTTGGTTCCCATCGCCTTATGCAAGGCTCTCCAGAAAGCCAAAGTAAACTTGGAGTCTCTGTCGGATACAATACTAGCCGGCACTCCATGTAACTGAACAATCTCCTCAACATATCTCTTGGCTAGAACCGCAACATTACCCATCTTGTTAATCGCCAAGAAGTGTGCTGACTTAGTCAATATGTCGACTATAACCCATACTGCATTCTTCTTATCCACAGACGGTAACCCAGTCACAAATCTATCGTAATCATGTCCCACTTCCACTCGGGAATCGGTCAACTTTGCAGCAATCCACTCGGAACTTGATGTTTGGCTTTGACCATCTGATAAGTCGAACATCCGGCTACCCATTTAGCCACATTGCGCTTCTTCCTAACCCACTGATAATAGCGCTTGAGGTCACGGTACATATTAGTCGTCCTGGGATGATTCGAAAATCTCGACTGGTGTGCTTCCTTAAGGATTTCCTCTCGGAGTTTCTGATCATTCGGAACACACACTCGGCCATTCACCACTATAGTCCCATTGTTCGAAGTCAGGTACTCGGTCTGATCGTTCTTTGCTGCCTTGACCAAATCCTCATCCAACTCCTGAGCCAACCGAACCCTGGTCAGCAAGTCTACCTGATCCGCAGCACCAAGACCCAACGGTTCCAAATCGTCGGTCAAGGCGTTCAAGTGCAAAGTGCCAACCATGTTGACTAACTCTTCCATATCCTTCTCTGAATCCACGGCTACCCTCTTCCTGCTTAAAGCATCAGCCACTAGATTAGCCTTTCCCGGATGGTAAGCTATATCCAAGTCAAAATCCGCAACCATTTTCATCCATATCCTCTGTCTCATATTCAACTCTGGCTGAGTGAAAATGTATTTCAAGCTCTTATGATCCGTGAAGACTTGGACTTTCTCCCCATATAAGTAAGCCCGCCAAATCTTCAAAGCAAAGACTACAGCCGCCATCTCTAAGTCATGTGTCAGGTAGTTCTGCTCATGTTTCCTCAACTACTGTGATGCATAAGCAATCACACTTCCCTGTTGCACCAGAACACAGCCCAGTCCAGTCTTTGATGCATCCGTGTAAACAAAATAAGGCTCACTGGGTTTTGGTAGAGCCAGGACCGGAGTACTCGTAAGCATGTCCTTAAGCTTAGAGAAACTCTTCTCACAGTCCGCTGACCATGTAAATGTAACATCCTTTCCAGTCAGCCGAGTCATGGGTTGCGCCATGCTCGCGAATCCCTTAACAAATCTCCGATAGTAGCCAGCCAAGCCAAGAAAACTTCTTATCTCGGATGCATTCTTAGGTCTCGGCCATTCTGCTATAGCCTTGATCTTTTACGGGTCAACAGACACTCCTTTGTCCGAGACCACATGACCCAAGAAACCAATCTCCCTCTGCCAAAAACTGCACTTGCTAAGCTTGGAAAATAGCTTATGTTCCCTCAGTCTAGCCATGACCATGGCCAGATGTTTTGTATGCTCCTCCGGATTCTTAGAATAAACTAGGATATCATCTATGAAGATGATCACGAACTCATCCAGACAGTCCCGGAATACGCTGTTCATCAGTTTCATAAATGCAACCGGTGCATTAGTTAAGTTGAAGGACATCACCACAAACTCATAGTGCCCGTACCTTGTTCGAAAGGCTGTCTTCCGAACATCTGTCTCGACTATTGGAATTTGATGATAACCCGAAGCCAAATCTATCTTAGAGAACACAGTAGCATCTCGGAGTTGTTCCAACAACTCGTCTATCCTTGGGAGAGGATACTTGTTCTTCACTGTCACTCGGTTTAACCCACGGTAGTCTATGCAGAGTCTGAAACTACCATCTTTCTTCTTGACAAACAGAACCGGTGCTCCCCACAGTGAACTGTTAGGCCGAACAAACCCTTTCTCTGTCAGCTCATCCAACTGTTTCCTTAACTCAGCCATCTCGGTAGGAGCCATCCGATACAGTGCCTTAGCTATAGGAGCTGTCCTAGGCTCCAGCTCGATAGTGAATGTATCAGACCGCCCCGGAGGTAATCCACTCAACGCTTGGAACACATCCTCAAACTTGCTTACAACCAGAATCTCACTAAGCTGCATATCCAGACCAACTTCCACAGTTTTGATCGTAGCTAAGTAAGCTTTGCAGCCTTTCTCCATCAATTTCTCTGCTTGAATTTCCGAGACAATCAAGCTGCCATCCGTTGATCGGATACCCTGATACACCAGCTTCTCCTTATCTGATTCAAACTGAACTCTGCCTCGGTGACAGTCTAGATGTGCCTTATGCTTTCCAAGCCAATCCATTCCGATGATCACATCATAAGACTTCACTTCGCAAATCACCAAGTCAGCCGACATGTTTACCTCTCCGATCATCACAGAGACGTCTCGGATATTCCCTAAGGTAAACATCACTTGACCACCGACTGCTTGCACTAAGCCAAAGTTATCACCGGGTTCTCTCAGAAACTCACCGGATCCAATCATGTCCGGGTGAACAAAGCAATGCGATGCCCCGTAGTCAAACAATACATGGGTTGCCATCCCACCCATGATTAAGGTCCCTACACATTATCCGAATGCTAAGAATCTATCCTAGCACGCAACAAGCATTTTCACCGAGAAAAATACTAAGGTAAGGGACTAGAGCTTACCAGTGATCGGACGGGAAAAGCTTCCCTCGACAGTGTCCTCTCCAATGGTGTATACCTGCGGTATTATAGCCTGCCTCTTTGCCTGCGGATACTGTCGGTCACTTGCACGTTTCCCGGCCTGCTGTTGCACTGGCTTCTGACACTTATCCTTGAAATGTCCGGTTTCCCCACAGTTGTAGCAAACCCTTTGTCCTTCCCCCTGCTCCGGTTTCAGTAGCCTTTGATCCGGTTCAGGATAATCGTGAATCATGTGGCCCAAACTACCACAACGGTGACAAGCTCCTGAGGCTCTCCTACACTGTCCGTCATGCATCTTTCTGCATATTGGACACACCCTTCGTCTAACAGCTGATTTACCCGAAGGTACATTTCTCACGAACTTCGGATTCTTTCCTGCAGCATTCCCCGTTTTAGCCGATGGTGCTTGGCTCAACAGTCTGGCTTCCTCAATCATCCCAGCCTCTTGCTCGGCTGCTTTCTCGACCAGCTCGGCCACAGTGTCATAGTCCCGGATCTTGCAGCAATTGTTGAGTTCCACTCGTAAACCGCGCATGAACCTGCGGACTTGATTCTCATCATCCTCCAAGTCACGGCCACCAAACTTCTTAAGCCGATTAAACTCAGCCTCGTACTCCCTCACGGTCATTGACCCTTGCTGAAGGTCTATAAAAGCATCTTCCAAGCGGATAAAAGCTTCTTGTGGGAAATACTTCTTCCTGAATTCCTCCTTGAAAGGTTTCCCACCCATTAGTCCGACCCTGCCTGCGAGACATCACGTTCCTCCACCAAGTATGTGCATCACCTTCCAAGTAATGCATCGCAATGTCCATTTTGTAGCCATCTGGGCAACGGATGGAATCAAAGTTTCTCCCCAACCGATTGATCCAATCATCCGCCTCCATAGGCTTAGCACCACCGCTGAAGAACTTAGTTCCCAGTTTCTGCATATGTTCCATCACCTTCAGATAAGATGGAACCCTCGGCGCAGCAACAACTTCCACTTCTTCCACAGCCGGTTCTTCATCCACCACCGGCAGTGGGTTCACTTGGGCAGGTGCAGCAGCAGGCAATCTCTGCAAGACTTGAGCCAGCATGCCTAACACCGCCTACATTCCAACCGGAGCCGCAGCAGCCGCATCATTAGCCGCCATTTTCCCAATCCCAGCATTTACTCCAGCTATCCCAGCATTAGCCGCAGCAACATTGTTTCTAGCCGTGTTCACTTCAGCGTTCTCATGGTTGTTCTCATCACTCTGACCATCAGTTCTGTTAACCGAGTTTTCCCCAGTCTCTCTCGCAGATCTCCTTCCAACACGGTTACTCTTAGCCATCTGCAAGGTAAAATTCTATAACTAAGCTTGCCACAATCAACTTAGTTTTCACAGAAAAACAACTTACCGCGAGACATCAGGCTGAGAGGATGTTTTCCACTACCCTACTTATGCAAAAGACTTGTCCTAGAACCGACCACACTCTGATATCAAATTGAAATACCCTAACCTGGATATCTGAACCGCAGTAAGGATTTAACTCGGTCACTTCCTGACCAGTCTCGGGTATTTTTAAACTTTTTCCATACTTAGTCATTTTTCAGCGTTTTTACTCAGTTTTAGTCAAACCATTTTAAACATAAACCATTACTTAGATAAAACGAGGTTCAAGCATACAATAAAAGTTCGCTATAAGCAAATAAAGTTTGCTATAAGCTATTACATTGTAAATACTCGACCATAATCTACCCAAGCCTAACATCCTTCCTTCCTTGCCTTAGTCCCGCAGTCCAGATCAGTTCCTTTCACGGGCTAAATCACATGCATCCAAAAAAGGAGGCATAAGCAAACAAATTGCCTAGTGAGAGCGGTCATCCTGTCCCACTTAGCCACAGTCAAGACATCACAAACAAGCAGTCCATTCAATTAATCAATTTCTCACTTAACAGTCATATATATCCGGCTGCCGAGCCTTTACTGGCTTCCGAGCCTTCACTGGATTTTGAGCCTTTACTGGCTTCCGAGCCTTTACTGGCTTCCAAGCCTTTTTATGGCTAACGAGCCTTACTGGCTTCCGAGCCTTAACTATTATTCGTATAACATAGAATAAGTAACAGTAAACAATCATGATAATTCAAGCAATCAATAACTTAACCAAATCTATGCAAGAGAATGATTCTCAACATGTAACTACGGTCGCACACTCACCTTAGACAATCGGCAGTAGCAAGATCTATGAATTAGCCGACAGTTTTCAGAAGAACTCCCCGATTCAGGACGTTTCTTTCGGATGCGGATGAATTCTCTTGGCGTGGCTATCTCTCGATCGGATTCGGCGAACTCTCGGATATCTCTCGGTGAAATCACAAACTCTCAGATGAAATCTCTTTCGGTTGTTCTTTCTCTTTTCTCTATGTTTTCTCTCGGATACTTAGGCAGAATAATGAAGTTTATGTGGTTTCCCCGAGTTAAATGACGGTTCTCGGATGTAACTGCATAATAACTCAATCCGCTGCATTTTCCCTCGAGTAACCGAGTGCCAGTAACCGTTCCCACACTTTTTAATCGATCTAAATGACTTAGCCGGACCAGATTGATGTTCACGCCGCTTAACCGGCGAATTTGGCTTGGTTTACTGAAAATAGCCGATCTGGTTTAAATTCATCCGAACAATTCTCTCGGTTATCGCTGATAACTGCTCCCGCCAATACTTATCCGAGTCTTTCACAAATTCTCTCGGATATAACCGCTCCCTCTCGGCTATTTTTATTACTTCGAGGATATTTTATAAATTCATCCAACAAATCCACAAAGTCCCTCGATCACTCCAGCTTAGCTCGGACAAGAATAACCGTCCTGTCTGAATCCCAACCAAAGGCCCGAGAAACACGGTTTGTCCGAAGCTCCCTTGTCCAAATCCCAGTTTCACTCGGACATAATCAGCTCAGCTCAATCCCAGCTCAGACTTCAGTTAACTGACCTGTAGGATATCCGACCAACTGTCCGAATTCGCGGACTGTCGGATTTTCACTTGTCCGATCCATTTCTTCTCGGCCAAACACTCAGATCAGCTGAACTGACCCGATCGAGCTCGTTTTAGCTCGGCTATTCTTCTTTTCAATCCGATAGCCCAATCTATACTCAGAAAACCTCCTGGATTTTCCTACTCATGGTCTTAATCCGACTCATTCAGTTTGATCCGAAGATCACGGGTGTTAATCATCATCTACTTCTTTTTGTGCCTGTTGGTGGAGCTGAGGTATTATTCCCTTTTCCGGGAGTCCGCAAATAATGCATCTTCTTGCTTGATTGTCATTTGCTTGTTGGGTGTTTTGGTGAAGTGGTGGTATGATTCTTTTCCCTGAGAGTTCGCAGACTATGACTTTCCTTGCTTGCATTTCTGAATCAGAACAAATAACTGAAATTAACAAAATGAACAATTTAAGTAAAACCAAAACAAATAAGTCAATTACCTTTGGGACATTATAGGGAGAAAGATTTTTATTGATATCTGTTTCAAAATTACAAGAACGAATGATCAATCATAGAGTAGCAAGTCATTCAATTTTTAGAGGCTAAAGATGCAACTTTCCAATTGAAATCAGATTAGCAACTGTGTAGGCGAGATAAGTTAAGAACAACCTCAATCGAGCAAGCAACAAACCAAAATCAAAGAGAAGGTGGTCAATATAATACCTAATAAGAACAACTATACGTATATGTCCCTTTTAGTTCTTCCTTACTTCATATGTTTGCTACCCGAAAAGCTAAAGCTAAAATGAATAACATACCATGAGAGGACGAGAAGATAAAGTTTCTCCTTCTTGGTTAGGGAAGATCCTCCGATCCTATCGAGCGACGCTAAGGTACCGGTGAATCGAGCGACGCTAATAAATCAACAAACCAAATATTAGAACCGGTGAATCGAGCGATGCTAAGGTATCAAAAATTTACTGAAAACCTTAGTTTTTGGTAAAGAGAAGGAGGAGATTTGAGCATGAGGCGAACGAAACCGTCAATGTCGCATGAACTTTGGTAAAGGGAATGAGGAGATCTGAAAGTGAAAGACGAAGTTAATCCGAGTGCTTTGGTAAAAATCCAACGGTGTACGCTTCTCTAATGTTAATCTGAGTGCTTAGTTCTAATTGGCTTCCATCTTAAGGGTGGTTATTTTTAATCATGCCCAACTTTAAAAGCTTATATTAATTTATTTTCACACTTATAGTTTATGAAATTTTCTGTAATTTATGTCTTAACTCTAAGTTAAATATTGTCTAATTTATGTATAATTTTTAAAAAAATAAAATAAAAAGGAAAATCAGAGAATCAAAAGGGGTTTAAGAGTAAAAAATGAATGAAAGACTAAGTAAATTATCCTAATAGTTTGTAACTTATCAGATTTCATATTATATAATTCTAAAACATTACTTCAAATATATTTTTGTTTTTCAGTTGATGTTAGGAAAGATATATATATATATATATATATTCCATGTGTGTAAATTAAATTCATAATAATTCTTTAAATCCTATTCAATGCCTTAAACCCTAAACCATAAACATGCCTTAAACCCTGGAACCTTAATTCAAAAACTCAACTTCAAACAAAATTTAATTTTAAATCTGATAAAATTTTTACACTTATATATATACATTTTTAGAATTTGTCTTGTCACTTCATTCATTATATAAAAATTAATTAAAACTTGAATATTTATTGAAAATTACACAAGAGAATTATCACCTGAGTCATTATAAAATTCATAAACCTTGAATAATAACTGAAATGTAAACTCGTTTCTTATCAAAATTACATATAAAGATAAGTTTTCTGATTAAAGATATTGAAAATATAATAGCAAGTCTAAGACGAACAAGAGTTTTTCTGATCAAAGTAGTTTTCCGATATTCCACTATTCGCCTTAATACGGTAAAGGGCCATGATTGCAGAAACCTTTGTGTAATTGTGACAAGTCGAGTACAAAGGAGTTTCTGCATCTCTCAACTTCTGCCGAAAATCAGAGTCTTCAGTAGTTTCACCATCATCAGATTCTCCTCCATTGTGGGTTGATGGTGGAGGACTTCAATCATTCGTAAATTAAGGCGTCTTAAGCAAATCATAAGCCTCCGTTGGAGCACTATCAGACATATCAGCCCTTTCCTCACCATGCTTACTCCAACACGAATTCCTCATGTACTTCTTATCCATACCTTTAATCACTAGATGCTCAACTACTGTATCTATCTGTTGATGCAAACATTGCGGCAGTCTTTGCAGGGACAGAAAATTTCAGGTGGATTACCCAACCTCTTTGCAGATACAGTCACAAAATTTGTGGCCCCTTCCACATATTCAAGGCTAGCCCTATATGTTTTAATCATTAAATTCAAAGTTAATACTACAATCTAATTCACAGTATCACTTATACTCAATCAATGAATGTTCATATCTCAACGAGATTCTTACCTTGGAAGCCAAACCCATGCCTTGTCCATATCACAACAGCTCCACCACCGATTATACAATTTGTGATTATAAGTTCAAAGGATCAGAAACTCAAATAACTATGACAGTCGTCACTCACATCAACACACACTTGCTAGAATGTAAAGAAACAAAGAGTAGGAAGATAGTAGCTTACAAAGTAAAAACAGCCAGCAACAACAATAACTTCTAACTGATTCGAACACTATCTGCATAAAGAAATCGACAAAAAATCAGTTAATTTTATTGGATTGTTGTACAAAAACTTATAATTGAACATACCAAACTGAAATTCGAATATCTTTAACAGAGTTTCCCCAATATCTTCCTGCAAAAACAAAAACAAAAACAAAATTGATGTTTAATTAAAACCTACAAATTCTGAAAACCCAAACACGCAATTGGTGAATCGACTACATGCATCAATTCGACTTACACAGATGAAGCTCGATGATGAGTGACAATGGAGGGTCGAGACAGATATCGAAGAACTAGACTAAGATTAAAGGAAATAATAGAGTTTGGGAGAACGATATGGTGAATCGAACAAGAAATTGATACTGAATCGGGACTAAAATTAACAGGATCGAGACTAAAAATTGAGAGAAAAAGACAATGATGGACGAGCAATCAGCGGGCAACACCCAATTGAGAGATCGAGATAGACGACGGTGTATTGAAAGGGGAAAGAAACTGAGAAATGATCGATGGTATTGATGGTAACCCCAAAAATTTAAGCGCGTGCCAAATTTTAATTCCCGCTTAACATAGCATAGCGTTTGAATTTCGTAAACGCTATCAACTAGTTGGACAAAAGTAAACCATAGCATATAGACATAAAACACTATCTTCAAGTGCTATTGATACCCAAATTTCCTGTAGTGAAGGGATCTTCACTGGTTATCCTGAGGGAGTTAAAAGTTTCAAGGTTTGGCTACTCGAAACATGAAAATGCATCATCAGTTATAATGTCATTTTAAGAGAGGATGTGATGTACAAGAATGTCAAATACGATACATAAGCAGGTACTAATGTTGATTCTTTTATTACTAATCAAGTTTTAAGTTTTGAATTTGCAGGTGAAAACAGGGAAACATATGAACTAGCCCAAGGTGGAGCTAGTCAACCTGAAAATCAAGAAGAAATAGAGAAACCTTCTGAATCAGAGACTCAAGAAGGGGGACCAACTGAGACTCTAGAAGTCAGAGAACGCCCCAAGAGGCAGACAATGCTTCCAGAAAATTTAAGAGATTTTGTGGTGCATACAGATGATGAATACACTGCAGGATATGCTTACTTGGCCGTAGAAGATGGAGACAAGTCAGAACCTCCGAGTTATCAAGAGGCGTTGAATGATTATGACAATGAGTTATGGATTCAAGCATCTGATGAGGAGATGGAATCTCTTATAAGATCAGTACTTGGGTTTTGGTTGACAGGGTAAAGGGTCACAAGCCGATTGGGTGCAAGTGGGTATACAAAAGGAAAGCATGCATAGTTGGTTTTGAAGTCCGAGGTTCAAAGCAAGACTAGTGACTAAAGGGTACTCACATAAGGAAGGGACTGATTATCAGGAGATATTTTCTCTAGTAGTGAAGCATGTCTCTATCCGGCTTTTACTCTTAATGGTGGTGCATTTTGAAAATGGATCTTCGACAAATGAATATGAAGACGGTTTTCTTACATGGTTACTTGGATGCAGTGCCGTGCCTACCCTTTGTTAAAAAAAATATTAGTGTAGGGTATCACTTATTAAAAAGATTTTTAGGGCATCAATTTTTTAACAAAAATTAGTAGTACATTAATAGTATTAAATTGTATATAAGTCTCAGATATATTATGGATCTATTTTACTTAAATCTAAATATGGGTATATAAAAAGAATTTAACAATTAGTAAATAATATTCAAATTATTAAAGGAAGTTTATTGAGAGATGAATTTTAAAAGATTGTTAGAATTTTCAAAATTTATTGTTATCGGTTAGTAGATTTTGACATTCTTACTAAAATTCAGTATTATTGGTTTGATGATTTTTAATATTCATACAAAATCTATTGTTATTTAAAAATTTGGATTTTGATGGATTCTATGATTTCATTAAAATCTTTTTTATTGGGATATTGATTTTTTTTTTCAAAAAAATTAACGCATAAGATAAAACTTTCAAAATACTAGCTATATTCCTAAGATCCTCAGAATCAATCACATTAAAATATTTTTATAAATTTTTAAATATTAAAACTCTCTCCAAATCTAACAAATATTTTTACAAATTTAACTAATCTTTTAAATTTTAAAATCAAGCAACTCTATATAAACCCATTTCCCAAAAACCCTCTTAAATAAAAAAAAAAATAGAAATTATTATTGAAGAATTAGGGATGTAGAATATTAATGATTCCAGTTTCAATTGCATCTGTTGAGAGAAGTTTTTCAAAGCTGAAGTTGATAAAATCTTATCTCCGCTAACTATTCGCAAGAAAGATTGCGTAATTTAGCTATATTGTCTATCGAAAGAGAACTACTAAAAAGATCGATTTTAAAAGTTTGGTTAACAATTTTTTTATACTTTAGATTACTAATTTTATTTTATTATTTTTACTATGTGACAATCATATGTATTCTGTTATTAAAAAATAAAATTTGGATAAGGGCATTTTTTTCTTATTCACTTATGCATGCTATTAAGGTTGGCATGGCTCTGCTTGGATGGGAATATCTACATGGAACAGCCTAAAAGGTACGTGGATAAGAAGAATCCAGATAAAGTGTATTTGCTGAAGAGATCATTATACGGGTTGAAACAGTCTTTAAGGCAGTGGAACAATAGATTTAACGACTTCATGCAAGACAATGACTACAACAGAAGTGAGTATGATATGTGCGTCTATCACAAGAAGCTGCTATGTCTATCTACTACTGTATGTGAATAATATTTTGATTGTCTCACGGAACAAGAAGTATGTTGGTGATCTTAAAAAGCTATTGCAGTTGGAGTTTGATATGAAAGACTTGGGAGATGCTAAGAAGATTCTGGGAATGGAGATCAGCAGAGATCAAGTTAAGGGTACTCTTACGATTTTTCATGAAGGTTATCTTTCAATAGTCTTGGGAAACTTTGGGATGAAACAGTCAAAGCCTGTTGCTACACCGATGGGAATACACTTCAAGTTGTAGTCGGCTACAGATAAAGAAGCACAAGATCAGTACGAAGATATGAAGAATGTTTCATACCAAAGTGCAGTAGGGAGTATAATGTACTCCATGACCAGGACTCGGCCAAATTTAGCGCATCCAGTGGGCATCATTTGCAGATTCATGAGCAAACCTATTACGGAACATTGGCAGGCGTACTTAGGTACATCATATGATTGCTGAAGACAAAGCTAGGTTACGGGAAAGAATGAGAGTTGGAGATTAGAGGGTATTGTGATCCTAACTACGCTGCAGATTTGGATAAGGGTATGTCTGAAGTGTTTACTGTATGAGGTAATGCTATCAGTTGGAGTTCTTTTCTGCAAAAGGTTGTTGCATTGTCGACTACATAGGCAAAGTACATATTGTTGTCAGATGCAGCACGAGAAGCACTGTGCTTGAAAGGTTTGGTAAATGAGTTAGGATTCAAGCAAGGAGCTGTCAACATTTATTGTGATTCTCAGAGTGCGATTACATTAGCTAATAATGCAGTGCATCATGAGAGGATGAAGCACGTTGATGTCATGTATCATATCATTTGAGATTTGATAATTATTGGTTCATCTATCCGATCTTACTTCCCTAATTTATCCCATCTTAATTTCAAACAAGGAACTACTCACTAAACATGGTTTTAACCACAAACCTAAAGATGGAAATATGGCTAATCCTGATTAGAAAAATGCTATAAATATATATATATAACTAAATTTTTATTTCAAATAAATTTTACTATGAAGATTCTAGATATATGAAACTATATTTTTAATAAAGTTTGAAACAAAAGATAACAGCCGCTGGATTTCGTCGTTCGAACTACGATCTTGGAGATCGACCTCGACCGTATGATCTGATGGATCCTTCATCTCTCGTAGCCTCAACCGTTGATCATGAATGATTACTTACCATCATGACGACAACACGCGAGATACGAAATCTTCTAGAAAGAAACAACTCGCCGCCCATTAAAGCTCGAACTCGTTTTTGTTAATGGGCTGGGGGCAATTGTTGGAGCAGAATTTGTCACACTAAATCCGGCTCACTTAAGCCCAACAACAATATCCTAAAACTAAGCTCAGTTGATTGGGCATCGTTCATACGGCCAGGTCCAGTCCCTTGCAACGATTCAATCCTGAACATCAGCGTTCCGTTCGATGAGGTCGAGCTCTAGCTCGACGAAATCGAACTCCAGCTCGACAAATCATGAGAAACAAGGAAGGATCTGGACCAAGTCGGAGCATATTCTCACCAGTTCAAACGAGCCCGAGATTTCCAGTAGAAGCTACTGCATGTGGCTGAGATACGCGCTGGAGGTTGAAACTCGACGAAGCAAGCTATATAAAGGCCCAAAAAGGCTTAGTTAAGGGATCTTCTTCTGATCTTCTTCGGAACCTTCTCTTCTACAGCTTTGAGATACAAAAACACTGTAACTGCTCTTCGAGCTCTTTTTGTTCTATCTCTTTTAGAGAAATCTTTCTAACTGTTTAATTCGTCCGGTTAATACCAAGTTCTTATTTTAGTTATTACTTGCTTATACTATCAATCTGTTTAAGAGGATGTAATCCTTAATTCTCCTAAAGTTTTTTCATTACAAAACACATAAATTTTTTAAGCATGAATACTGTTCATTAGTTATTTACTAAAGGTGATGAAAGTGGAGCAAAAGAAGTGGAACCTGAGCAGGAGAAGACTATCTGCGATTATATCTTCCCCTAAGCAAAAGCGCAGATGCCAAAGTGACTCTCGATCAGCTTCGTATGGTAGCTATGGATGTGCAGGATATACTTTGTTATGCTCAAAAGTCAAGAAATGTATTTAATTATATCTCTCGTACTTTCTTACTAAATGTTGTTAAATTAGCTCAGTCAGCTCAACTTCTAAAGCAACCTTGTGTAATTAAATACTTTTGTTAACTCTAGTTTTATTAATACAATTAGGCTTTTAACTCGGGCTACGCGCGAGTCTGTATTAATAATTTGGTTTAATTTTTTGGCTAATATCTTTTAAATTATCAAAACTATAATATATTTATTGAAAATTTCTTTTATATAAAAAAATTAAAACATAATATGTAGTATTTCTTATTTTTGTTTATAAAATTATTAATCTTATAAAGTAAAATCATAGTAATGACACCTAACGAATTATCCAACTTCGATGTGCATATGTTTGATTTAGAAAATGGTTTCCTTACTAAATTTTTGGTGTTTTGTTTTGTATCCTTAGGGTTTCTATGGTTCTTTTTTTAAAAGGTTTATATGTTTAAATATTTAGTTTCTTTACTAAATGTCTCACTAATGTTGTGTACATATACATATATAATATATGATATATATTGATTTAGATTTACTTTTGTTAGTAAGCTACACTAATCGTGTAAAGCTGCTTTTTGCTTCTCCAACAGATCTTCTACGAATTTTAGGTTATATCTCTATTCATTTTATAAGATCTGTTTTATTTGCAGTCAACTATTTACTAATATTTGTTTTTAAACATGTAAGATGATGTTGAGACTTCACATTATCACTATTTTTTTTTTTATCTTTTGTGTGTTTATTCATGTTTTGATTTGAATATTTTATCTTCATATATTCTCATTTGAATTTGATTTATAACTTTGTTATATTATATTATTTAAATAAAATTTTAGAGGATGTTGCTCATGTGTTGTTCATGTTGACTGAGTTATGAGCAGTAAATATGTATACAAATCAGACTTTTTTTTTATTATATTTTGAATGTAAAGTTACTTGTGTAGTATTTTACTTTGTTAATTTTTCAATCAGACGCAACCAAGGTATTAATCTTTTGTAAATTTAAATAATATTTTTGATTTAGAAACTTGTATAACCTATTAAAACTTTATATGGTTATTCATAGTCAACACCAATATTTTAGAAATCATGAATGTTTTTGGAACTATATTTCAAAGTAATTTTCTTCTTAGATCTTGTTTTTTGTTATTTTAAATATCTTCGATGGTAATTTTATATTTTATTTTAATTATATAATTTTCTGCAGGTTTAATATACTTAAAACATATATATTTTTAATTAATCTCTTTTGTTATTGATTTTTCAAATAGGTAGCATATATATTAATCTAATATCTTTTACATAAATGTTTTATCTTTGTTAAATTTACTTTTTAAATTAATTAAAATGCTATTTTGACATGCTATAACTGGTTATTCTAAATTTTAAGTGAACTTCTCTCAAAAGCTTATACCATCAGTTGCTTTTTTTAGTTAATATTTGTTTGGTAGTTAGCCTAAATATCAAGCTAATTTGACTTTATACGACTTTTTCCTTTAATAATGTACCTCTCTTGATATTGATTTTTATTTTATTTTAACACTTTAAAATATTAATATTTTGAAGACATAACTTTTTTGTTAGTTAAATATTTTAATATTAATTTTTTAAGTAGTTAGTTAGTTATCAACTCAATATATTTTTAAGTGTTTTTAATAATATTTTGTAAAACTTAATTTTCATATTAGTTTTTAGTTAATTAATTTATTAATATTGATTTCTTAATAATTAGTTTAAATATTTATATTATTTTTGTTGGTTAAATTTTTTAGTATTATTTAAGTTTTTGTATTCTCTTATTTATTCTGTTTATATTGATTTTGTAAAATAAATAACATAGATATTAAGTTAATATTTTTTTTTGTTAATTTAACTTTCTCGATATGAACTTTCATTTTAATTGTATTGACATGTTGTAAGAAATAATTTATGTTTTGGTTTTTGTTAGTTAAATATTTTTTTATATTGCTTTCTTGAGTAATTAGCATAAAGTATCATTTTTGGTTTGTTAAGATTTTTGTGTTAATTTTTTAAAATATTTCCCTAAAAATTATAAGTTTTAGATGACTTTCTTTTTTGATAATTTAAGATGAATGTTTTTTTGGTAGTATTGATATTTTTAAATAACAATTTTATATAATTATATGAAAATTTAATCTTAATATTTTTCTAAATAAATTACTCGTTTAAAATATATATGCTAAATTATTTTTTAATTTAAATTTTTCGTTATTGATTTTCATATTTGTTTTTGTTAGTTTAGTTTTTGTGACAATGTGTTTCCATTTTATTTTCACAATAGATTTAGACTTTTGACATTAATTTATTTTATTTAGTTAAAAAAACTTAATTTATCTTAATTTTTCATTCTATTGTAATAATTTTATATTTTTGTATGATTTAATTTATTTAGATTATTAATAATATTTTATTTTTTTATGTTTAATGAAAAACGCTGATATAGGCTAATCAGATTGAGTATATATGTCTTATGTGGACACTCTCATTGGCCTAAAACATCAATACTGACCACAACTAATATATTTTAAGTTAGCAGTCCAGATTTTAATTGTTTTTCATGATTAAAATTTTAAAATAATTTAATTATGGTTTTTAAATACAGTTTTTAATAATCGTGTTCAATATAGATAATTTTTCTTTCATAATCTATTTATATGTTAATTTACCTTTTTATTGTTAATAAAAAAATAAGATCTATTTTCAAAACTATAACTAACTTAAAATTTAGAAACTTTCCTAATAACAACAAAAATAAAATTAATCAAAATTTAGAAATTTTCCTTATAACAATTAAAATGAATTAATTAATTTTAATATATAATATATAATTAACTAAAAATAATGATGATGTGTACCAATAGAATTGAATCTTTAAATCATATGTGGACACCCTTAGAGGCATTTAGCATCAACTTTTATTAGTAATAGACTAGGTATATAATTCGCGCTACGCGCGAGTCTGTATTAATATTTTAGTTTATTTCTTTTAGCTACTATTTTTAAAATTATTAAAAATTATATATATTTATAGAAATTTTTATTTATATAAGAGAATTTAATATATAATATGTGATTTATCCTATTTTTATTTATAAATTTAAAAACCTATTAGGTAAAATAATAATAATGACACCCTATCGAATTATCCAACTTTGACGTACATATACATTTGATTTAGAGAAATATAATCTTGCTAAGATTTTGGTATTATTTTCTGTTTTCCATAGAATTTCTATATTTATTTTTTCTTGAAGGTTTATGTGTTCAAATATTTAGTTTTTTATTGAAAGTCTTATTGATGTCGTGTACCACTGTATATATAATTCATTATTCATGTTGATTCACATTTAAATTTGTTAGGAAGCTGTAATGATCATGCAAAACTATTTTTCCTTCTCCACCATGTCTTCCAAGAGTTTTATGTTATATTTTTATTCAGTTTTCATTGTTTTAATTGTTAAATCGAGTTGTTGTAGATTTTTTTAAATTGATAATTGATAATGGTTACTTTTTTATACATGTATTGTTAATTGTTAATTTTTTTATTTAATTTTTAAAATTTTAAACCATATTAACATTTTCTGATTTAATAAATATGTTGATTTGGATCAATCAGAGTGAATTTACTTTTTTGTTGGACATAATTTGTTAAATTAACTTTTAATATTTTAATTATACTTAATAATTTTTGGTTTGATTAAAAAGCTGATGTGGACCAATTAAATTAAGTTTTTATGTCCTAATCATACTTAATATTTTTTATTTAATAAATTTGCTGATGTGGACCAATCATATCGAATTTTTTAATCTCATGTGGATGTCCTCAATGCACTATGCTATCAACTTTTATATATTATATGATGTATGTTTGCTGGAAAAAAAAAGTTATTTAATTAGTAAAATAATGAATATTTTAAGAAAATAAAATTTAGAATATTATTAAAAGTTTCAAAAATGTATTGAACCGAGGTCACACGGTTTATGGGGTTTTGGTGGTTTATTCTGGTTTAGAAAATTTTGGATTTTATACAAACCCTGGCAACCAATCCGGTTCCTGGTCGAACCAGGTTTACAAAAACTGATATGGAAACGCAAAAGAAAAGATATGGCCATTTACCACACAAGAGGTTTATATACAGAACCCTTTTGTCATAGTTGTATACAAAAAAAAACCCTCACAAATTGATACTACCGCTTGTTTTTTTCTTTATACACAAGGAAGATATTTGATAGAACCCCAAAAAAGAATCCCCAAGATTTAGAAAACGAAAATCAAAACTTAACAAAGAGAAAGTAAAGCAAACTGATTCAAAGTCAATCATAAGCTACCTCCTCCATTATAAACATTGAAGTTATTACTCTGATCGACCATGCGGATTCTCCCTTATGTCTCTCAGAAGATCTTGAAGCTCAGGGAATACCGTTCGGAGTAGCAGCTCCAGTATTGCAAATGTTAGTTGCTTTATGCATACGTTTGACTGCCATCGATGATTCATGTGTCAAGAGTATTAGTCAGACCAAAGATGATGGATGATGCAACACGATGGATGATGCAACATGGATCGATGATGGTTCATGTGTCAAGTATTACTCAGACAAAGATGATGGATGATGCAACAAACTTAAAAGTGTGACACAGAAGAAGCCTAACCTGAGTGAAATAGAAGATGTCTCTCGCGCATCTCCTGTACTGTTTGTGCCCTACCAAGCTCACTAACGCTGTTGGGGCGCCATCTGGTCATACAACCAAAATGTTAACATCCAATGAGACTACATATAGAGGGGGAGACTAAGATACTCACCGAAAAGGAATTTCCTGATTTCACTAGCTCTACGTGAAGCCTCGAGCTGCTGCTCAAAGGAACTGGGCTTAGGCACCTTCATGCCACCAAGTTGGCCTGCGATTTCGAAGGTTTTTTCACTAGGGTCGGTCCCATCCGATGCCTCTTGACCGTCACCCACTCTGGTAAAGAAAACGCCGTCTGGCCAAAGAATCTGGAGAGAAATTGCAAATAAGACTGTAAGCAACAAAACAGAGATTACTCAACTAATACTGATATATCCTCTGCCTTCCTGCAACAATCAAAGTAAACTAAGCATGTTCCAAATTGAGTTAAGATAGATTTCAACGAATGATCAAACATGATGCCAGAGTCTCTAAGAGGAAATATTCAGTTGACTTCTGCACAGATTCAGGGAAAAAGCAATTCTTACATCTTGAGCCCAACGTATTCCGTGAGCTACTGTCTCTTCATTCCGCAGCCAACGGATCTCCCTCAGGAGCCAGTCATCCACAGCATCTTCCATAACCAACTGTAATATTTGCTTTGATATCCAGAAAACTTGCCTCCTGTAATAACACCATACTAAGGTTATTCGAAAACGCCATGTGATACAGAACCTTGACAAATAGAATAGCAAGATCCACAGTCAGAAAGAATGACTACTTTGTCTCACCTTAACCATCCTCTTCTATTCAACTGAAACACTTTATCAACTAGGTTCAAAATCGGTACACTGACATTGGGCGGCATCCACTGTAACAAAAAGCAGAGGCTAAGTAAGCTGATATCCAAAATCTCATCGATCAGATGCCAAAAGAGTAGACTAACAACTTAAAATCTCTTTGGTGATATGTCTTATTAAGCACAATTCAGTTTCAGGTGAACAACATCTCAGTGCCATCATGAATTTTTTCAGCCACGAAACATACATAACCCAAATGACACAATCTGTAGATTATGCAAGGGAGACTAAAGGGCCATTTACGCTGTACCTCAGGTGGCATGCCAGTAGGATTGTGAACCAAACTTGTCGATGGATCCGCATGATGCGAATCGCTGAAACTCCTTACTTCAGCTTTTGTCTTAAAATCATTTTCCATTTCCGAGGGAGGATTCTCAGGCTCTCCAAGACGTCTAACCACTCTCGGTGGGAAATACTTAGAGTCCAATTCATTATCTGAGTGCCACCCGTTAGCTTCTGAATCAAGTCTACCTTCCCCAAGTTTGTCAATGTCTTCATTATCAGAAATGCTGCTGTTCATCGATTCGGTTGCGATTTCCTTAGAGAGTTGAGTGTTTATATCATGTACACTCCATGAGAGGTGACGAGCAGGAGCATTATCATTTTCTTCAAGTGGAGATCCTACGACCTTGCGCATAAGGCCATCTGAAACCCCTTTAAACTGACGTAGAATATCGTCCATGGCATCATCAACATTAACTGCTCAATTCCAAGAAAGAAAATTGATAAGCAAACACAAAAACAATAAGAATTCAGTTTCTTAGCATAACAAGACCGATTAAGATTTTTGCTAACGGTAATAGAAAGCGAGTGATAAGCTTTATATACAGCTACATAATACCAAAACGGTAATGACAACAATACCTGCAAGAGTTTTCATCACCGACGAAGATTTTCCAAAAGAATAATTCTACAGAAGGAAAACGACAATGGTTAGATCATTCAACTAAATAGAAACTGAAGGCAAATAAATTTTAGGGGTGGCACTAAGTCAGGTTCTCACTTTTGAGGACGCACTTAGAAAATCCCAAACTTCATGTTGTTCAGCAACATTAGCTATAGACAAGAGATCCTGCAGACAAGAAAAACAGAGCCCTAATAAGAGACTGTTGAAGGTAAATATGTTTTCAAAGTTGCTGAGGGACTAAATAGTACTTGTAGATACTTGTCCAGCTGAATACAGCGGCGATGAACAAAAGCATCTTCCGTGCTTGATGAGAATATACGCTTGGGGGGTAACTGTAAATTGTAATTCGGAATTTCTTTGAGTTGACGATGCAACCGCTCGAAATTACTGTATCTGGAGAGAAGAAAATAAATACTTTACGATCAAGTAAGAAGCAGCATTGTGCCTGAGATGCACTGAGATGATCTTATTGCTAACAGAAATGATGAGAAAATTAACCTTCTCTTAACAAACCAAGTTTTGTTCTCCGTATCTGTCACCGCAATAGAATATACTGCAAATGATTTTGATGCCAGCTTCTCAAAATAGGCTCCAAGAACCTGCAGCCACACAGGCATAATATATAACTCTCTGAGAACTTTTCAAGACAAAAAAAATAGCGATCTTAAGAGTAAACAGCATAATATATTGCAACACACACACACACAAAACGGAAAAGGTTGTTCAAGTTCAAGAAATGGTAACTTAGATATCAAAATCCAAAAGCAATATCGAGAGCTTACCCGGCATTTCAGCTTCAGGCAATTCTGACTCTCTTTGGGAAGAACAATGCTTGTGGATTTATTATCACATGTATAATTCTCATTTTGCTTGATAAAATCAGTGGTGTAGAACTCCGTTATAAGAGGCCCCTCACCGACTCCTAATAGTGCAAGCCTCGTGTCAGGATTTAGAGTAAGATCCGACGTACTATTGGATCTCTTAAGCCTGTTTTTGTTTCCATCAGAAGGAGATCCCTTTCTAACATCAACCTCATAGATGTTGCGCCTTCCTTCATATGAAACTGATTTACTCAATTCCTCAGCCATCTGCGCTTGTGACTGCTTATCAAGACTTGCTTTAGGGGGCAAATGTGTCACTGCCTTTTCTTCTGATACAGAGCTGTGATTCTTCTGTTTGGCCCCTACTGGATTACTAGCCGAGGAACCCTTCTTCAGAGATTTCTTGTACTCCTTCTTTTTGTAGTTTCTTCCTTTCGTCCACATGTTTTCAAGGTTCTCGGGAGTAAGAACCTCGGTTCTCCTCTGCGTCGCCACCTCTAGCAACCGAGCCCAATCAGCAGAGTGCTGTTGAATCCGCAGTTCCGGGTGTCTTTCAACGTCTGTGGATGGTGTTTTCGGCTCATTAACTTTTGTCAGATCCATACTTTTTGCTTGATTATCAAAGACTGGCATTGAGGCAGTGTTAACATTGTGTTCTTCCCCCGAAAACTGCTCAAAGTTTCCCTCTTTAACAACATTGATAATGATCTCAATCACCTCATTGATACGCCTGAGGCAGAACATAAATTGAATTAGCATCTCTACCTTAGAAAAACTGAAGGCAGAGTTTGAAGTAACTGAGGATAACCCAACAAAACTACATCTTCTAATAACTTAGATCTTATCAATTGAAACTCTGAAACCATAACTTGTTCCTAGCTAGTTTGCATCATACCCCAAATACAATTTTTCAGACGACAGATGAGGTAGAGAACTTACTCGGGGGAAGCTAAATTCAGAAGAGGTTGAACTACCAAGCAAGTAACAATCTCTCGAGCTATCGTTCGAACAAGAGGGCACTGAGCTTCTCGTGGTCTGAGAACCACAGATAATATCCCAGCGACTATTTTCTGAAGAACCTGTTAGAAAAACAAAGATCACGTTTGCGTAAAGCTAACTAAAAACGCCACTGCGTAAATTAAAAATATGAACTCTCTCTCTCTCATACCTTGTACTCACTCTCAGGCGATATGAGTGCTGGATAAAGTTCCCCAGAAGCCATAAGATGGTATTTCAATCTTTCATCTCTCTCTTCAGACGACAATGTCTTCATAACATCAGTGCCTATAGCAGCGTGGTTTCTTCTAAAAATCTCCAAATGATCACCTATCAGATCAACTATATCCCTGCACAATTACGCATCGATTTCATCATCATCCAATAAAGATCCAATCGTCATCGAACATAAAGGGAAGTGGGAATAAAGAACCGCACCTTGTTAGCAGATCAACGATGTTTATCTCTTTCACCCTTACTGAAATCTCACCAAGAGCATCCATGATTACTCCACGGATCAGTTCAGGGGCCTCTTTATCTGGCGTGATCAAAGAGTACCACAGATTTATCACGAAATCGTTAAGGATCTTGTCTATGAAATCGTTTATCGCAGATTCCACTACAGGTGAGTCGATTTTCTTCTTCCACCTTGGAGGAGGTGGGATAGTGGAAAGACGAGCATCATTCAAGGACAACTGCTTCTTATCGGGATAAGACAACGGGCTTTGTCTTGGAGCCGGCATAGCTTTCCATCTGAACTCGATCCGGTTAAAAAGAATCCTTAGACCGGAGAGAAGGAGGATTGCCATTGGCAAATTCATCAACATAGACTTACTTGTATCTGCATGAGAGCACACAAAAGAAATAGAAAACAAGAAATTAGCAATGTAGTGACGCCACAAGATACAGAGCAACAATGTGAAGAAAACAAAACTAAACTTCACTCCAAACAAAGAAACAAAGAACAGAGTAACCAAGACATATCTTCATCTATCAGACCAGGTTTCTTTTAAATGAAAACTGAAATTTTATTACAAACTGATCAAAGTCATCCAAGTTCAAGGAGTAAACAATTTTGAAGCTTCACAACATATCAAACTGAAATTGTAACGAAAAGTGACCACAAAAGTATAGGACGACTTATCTAAAGCTAAGAAAAAAAGGCCACAAGCTGATCTTAAACTTGACTCCAAACAAAGAAAACAAGAACAGAGTAAAGTCGTAAACAGCACTTCATCTATCAGACCAGGTTTCATACAAGTGAAGTGAATATTGTACTATAAACTTGATCTTAATTTCATCCTAACTCAAGACGGTAAACGCAATTTTGCAGCTTCACGACCTATCAAACATCCCTTCATCCATCAGACCAGGTTTCATCTAAATGAAGACAAACAGATCTTAGAAGTCATCCCAGTTCAGAAAGTAAACAATTTTGGAGCTTAACAACATATAAAACTGGAATTGTAACGGAAAGTGACCACAGATTTATAGAATGTCTTATCTAAAGCTAAGAAAAAAAGGCCATAAGCTGATCCTATACTTGACTCCAAACGAAGAAAACAAGAACAGAGTAAACAGCGCTTCATCTATCAATCCAGGTTTCTTCCAAGTAAAGTGAAATTTGTACTACAAAGTTTTTTTTTTTTGAACTTTTGCTTTTTGTACTACAAAGTTGATCTTAGTTTCATCCTAAGTCAAGAGCGTAAACGCAATTTTGGAGCCTCACGACCTATCAAACTGAAATTTCAACGACAAGTGACCACAGAAAGAGACAAATACAGAAGAGAGAAAAGGTTGAAAATTGACATACGGGTCAAGAAGTAAGTGACGGAGAAGATGCATAAGCCCCACCATACGGTCCGTACTTTGGCTTCCTCGATCAGATCCTGTATAGTCTCCATCGCCTTCATCGTCGCCTTCTTTTACTTTTCTTTTTACCACTAGGAAAGAAACGACTTTCGAAATTTCAGACTAATCCAGCCGAAATTACAAATCGAATCGTCGGGAATTCAATGCAATTTCAAGCTTTTCCCTAAAGGGCGACGATGGAGATAGTTTCTTGGAAACCCTAGCTACTGTGATGAGAATCGAAATTGTACGAATGCAGAAAATTCAACTCAAGATGGGTACAAGATCGTTGAGATTTGAATCAACAGTAATGATCAAACATGGTATGGATTTCAATTCTTCTTCCACATATCTGGCCTTCTTTTATTTTTTGCGTGGAATATTTTTTTTTTAATAATTATTCGTCTTTTTTATTAGACTGCGTAGACAATTGCTCTGGCTGGACATAGACACGACACGATTACGATGTCGTTTTGTCCTTCGGTCACGAGTTTTATAAGTTTTAGTTCATAAACAATGTTATCGATTACAACAGAGATTTAACAGTTTGCAGATTAGTTTGGTGTGGGTTGTAGGCACCTAGGCTATGTGTTTTTTTGTCTTTAGTTGTTTAAGGCTGGTTTGCGACTGCTTCAATATTGGTGGTTTTCGAAATGTAAAGGTTTCTTTGCCTTGTGCCTATGTCTTTGTTATAGGATATAGGTATTTATCCGTACTGTGGATGCAGAAATTCACACTAAAAAATTTATGTGTTTTGTAAGGAAAGAAATTTAGAAGAATTGAGAGCTAGATTTTCTTGAACAAATTGATAATATAAGCTAGCACTAATTGAAATAAGGATTTTGTACTAATCGGTCGAATGAAACGGTTACAAAGATTTTAGTATAGAAGATGAACTCAAGGAGCTCTGAGAACAGTTACAGAGTTTCTAAGTGTAAAAGTGTGTCAGAAGATCAAGCCGAAGGTCCCCTGAACTAAGCCGTTTTCCCTCTTTATATAGCTTGCCCCGTCGAGCTCCGAGCTCCAGCGCGTATCTCGGCCACGTGCAGCAGCCTTAGCTGGATATCTCGCCACGTGCGGCAACTTCCTTCGCGATCTTCGGACTCGTTTGAACTGGCGAGAATATGCCCTGACTTGACTCAGATTCTTCCTCATTTGTCGGGATTTGGTCGAGCTGGAGCTCGACCTCGTCGAACGGAATGTCTTGTTGCTCAGGATCAGGTTGTTGAAAGGTGAATGGGCCTGGGCCGTAAGGTCGAAGCCCAGCCTTTTTGGCTTAGTCCAGATCTGTCCGTTAGGCTCGAGTGGGCCGGATTTGGGGTGTCAAATCCAGCTCCAACAATTGCCCCCCAGCCCATTAACGAGAGCGAACTCGAGCTTTAATGGGCGGTAAGATGGGACTTTTGAAAGATTCGATGTTTGATTATGCTTACGTCACAGAGTCAGATAATCATTCGAGATCGACGGTTCAGATCTTTGAAAGGTGAACAGTTTATTGATCGTGTGGTCGAGAATCGACCTTGAGACTGTAACTTGGCGTGTCGAGATAATTCTGTTATTATCTCGTCCAGGTGGACGATCGAGATTCGAAGTAAATATTATCATTTACTTTTCTGTTTTGGCGGTCAAGCTTCTCGGGGCAAGGTGCATCCCTCGAGAAGATTCGTACTGAAAGTTGATGACGTGGACAATCTGGATGGGGAGAGAGGAAGTCGATCTGACGGCCTCGATCGATCGAGCTGTACAGCGAGTCAAATCGTCGAAGTCGGATATTTGACGGTTAGGATAGGAGGATCGGACGGTCGAGATTGGCGCGTGGCCAGATTTTCTGTAATCTTCGAGGTTGATAATAATTACCTCGATATAAAGTCCATCTTCTCCACTCTTTCTTTAACCGCATCAGTTCGTCGATTAAAGGTAACCTCCTCTTTCTCTTTCTTTATTTTCTGCAACTTCCGTTTTCCGTAGTTTTCAGAAACTGTTTGCCGAGTTTTCCTTTAGAAAAGCTTCGATTTTCATCCTTTTAGTTTTCTGGGTTTAGCGTTTGCCGCTTTCTTCCTCTTTTCTTTTCCGATGTCGGCTATAGTGAAAATTGAGGGAGAGAAATCCGGGAGGACAGCCACAGGTCCTTCCAAGATCGACCAGAAAGCTCTCGACGACTTCCGTCGAGAATGCAAAATCCCTGACGGGGTAGAATTGGCGATCCTGTCGCCAGCGGAGACTGCGGCGAGCGTGGAACAGGGTTTTTGTTGCGCATACGCGACATATTTCCGGGACTGCGGGTTGTTCTTCCCAATCCCCCGGTTTGTCCTCGAGGTGCTGGCGGACTTGCGGCTGGCTTTCCCGCAGATGTGCCCAAACTTGGTTCGAGCCATCATCGGATGTGACGTGCGAGCCAAAGAGGAGAACGTCATCTTCCGTTACTCGGATTTGAGGGCGTTCTTCTCTGTCAAGTACAACGCCCGCCGCCCCGAGACTTTCTATGTGTCCCCGAGGGCTAACCGGCGGTTTATTGAGGAGAGTCCGGAGAAGGACTCTTGTTGGGAGAAGACCGGATTTAAGTTCCGGATCAATGAGGCGTCCGTTGGGGACTTTGACTTTTCCCGGCTGCCAGTCTAGTTCGCGGACAACGGTTGTTTAGCTAGGCTCGAGTGCTCGTTAGCTATCTTCGCTTTGGTATGCTCGTCGAGTTTTCTGACCATTCACTTGTTTTTGTTTATCAGGTCAACTGTCCAGAGCACCCAAGGATTCCGATATCGAGCACCGGCTAGAACTGTTCAGACGAGGAGAAGTTATCTGGAGCCTGTTCACACGAGAACGAGTCCGACGAGTTCTCACCTCCCCCGTCCCAGCTCCAGTTTTTGTGCCCGGTAAGTTATCTTTGAATTTGTACCTCGACTTTGCTTGTTGGATCGTAATATTCTGACGCAAGGTGGTTTATATTGCTGGCAGCCGGAGTTCTTCCTCTCTGTTCTATTTTGCCTTCTTCTAGTTCAGCAAGTTCAAGTTCAGCAATGTCTCGCAAGCCCACCTTCCGTCAAAGAGCCGGGAAAGGCCCGACTGGTCCCAGCAGCTCCAGGATACGCTCCGGGAGCGTTAAAGAGGCCCTTGAGGCCGCGCTTGCCACAGCTTCTGCTTCTGCACCTCAACTTCACGACGAGGAGGTTGAGCAGGCGATGGATCCTCAGCCCGACCCTCCTCACAATTCGGTGGGGACGATCTCTGTGAGCTCGGGCAAAACCCAGCAGCCCGTTGATGACCAAGGACTCGAGCAGACTTTTCAGCCCGCCTCTAAGAGGCCGAGAGATGACGCGGGAGGTCGCGCCGCTGAGTCTCGCCCATAGGCATCCAATGGGAGTGGTGGTTCGACAGGTAGTCGGCCCTTCCACTGGAAGTTCGAGCACACCAAGGATCATCCGATCACGGATGACTCCGAGGGCATGGCGGCCACATGGCATCATTTCAAGCCCGCTGGGTGCCAACTTCCAGCTCTCAAGGAAATGACTGAGAGGGAGCTCTACGTGGAGATGGCGGCTGCCCAGAGGAAGGTACGGGAATACCCTTTTCTTTGTGTAAGTTTGGTTAAGTGTCACTTGCCTTAACGCTTTAGTTCTTGATGTTCGCAGGCGGCGGAGGCTGGGAACCGGCTCTATGCTCGACTAGAGCAAAGGCTGCGAGACATTCCACATCTGGACGAGATCAAGGAGATGAAAGAGGTAGTCGGCAAGCTGAAGTCCGACCTAGAGGCCGCGAACGCGCAGGTCGCTCGCCAGACCAGACTCCTCAAGCAGTACAAGGGCCATCAAGCTCACATCACCGACCTCGAGATCGAGCTGGCTGACAAGGATGAGAAGTTCAAGGTCACCACCAACCAGATTTTCGAGGCTCAAGCTGAAGCGGTACAGGCTCGACATGAGGCTGAGGCCTACCAGGAGGAGAATCTCCGTCTGGTCCGTGAGCGCGAGAGTGATGTCCGTAAAGCGGGCCGTGAGATCCGGAAGGATATGTCTCGGAAATTTATGGAGGTGGTCGAGGGCTTCAAGCTGAAGTGGGAGAGGAAGAAGGCCGAGGGCATGGCCAAGTGCGATCTCCAGGAATGCATTTCCAACAAGGAGATGCTCGAGCAGCTCGCCGTGAAGGCCACTACTGTCGAGGAGGAGCTGGAGAGGGTGACCAAAGAAGAGGAGGACTTGGGAGTGGCTTTTAAGGCTGCCCAGGTCTCAGATTTCTCGATCAGCAGGCTCAATCTCCCCGTGATCTCGGAGGACTCGGTGGCTATGGACGTCGACCCGGTTTCAGGTGCGCCCGCTGGCCTTAATCAGTTTGGTACGAATGTGGAGGAAGGAGGGAACGACGAGGCGAGGAGGGAGGATGACGACGAGAAGGCGGGTGGCTAGCTCGACAGCTGGCCGTGGCTCCTTTCTCTTTCCCTTTCTCTTTTGAAATTTAATTTTTGAACATGGTTGCCCGGCGGGGCTTTTACGCTTGTTCTGGTGCCCGGTAGGGCTTTAATCCTTTTTAATTTTTGAACTCATCCGTGCCTGAAAGGGCTTTTGTTTAATGCAATCGGGCTTTATGTCTTAGATTTTGTTTACCTTTTGTCTCTTGCATTTTTTGTTCAAGTAGGATGTTAAGCTTGAGGCTTAGGTCGCTAGTCATGAGTTCGATGTTCGATTTATCGGGCATAGATCAAACGATTCGGTCGCGAAGGACGATCTGTTTATTCTGAGAAAATGGCTAAGTTTTTTAGCTCGACTTTTCTTTCGTTTTTAGAATAAGGATCGAACTGCTTCTCGGTGAAGTTTCAGTGTTCGAGGTGGGGTTTGCTTTCTTTTGAGCTAGGGACTTCTCAGTTTCAGCTTTGAGATAGAGAAGGGGGTTCGATTTTGTTCGGAGTTCCAAACATAGGGCTCGGTCGTCCATGTCGAACTGCGAGCTGCGTTGGGCTCATCAATTCGAGGTACGGGGCTTCGGCTATGGTTGAAGTTGAATTGTAAATCTGGCCGCACCTGTGAAGTGGAGTAGGATTCCAAATTTAGTTGTTTTGCGAAATGAGAAGTGTGTACCTTGTGCTGCTTGGAAAGGCATCTAGGATAGGTGGCTCCCCCTCCCCCCCGAAGGAGTGAGGTATGTGTGTACTGTAGCTTGGTTATGTCGAGGTGTGGGAGGTTAGGAGTGCTTGGACTTCGAGGTCGGTGGAATAGGACTTTACCCACCCCCACCCCCCCCCCCCCCTTTGAACGAGTGAGCGATGCGTGAGCTGGAGCTTGCTTGAACGAGGTGCGGGTGGGCGGGCTATGTTTTGACCTCGAAGGCGAGCTTGTGGAGCTCGATTTTGTTTTAATGTTTTTTTTTTAGCTTATAGATGTATGACGAGGGTGGTCCAAACAGTTTTGGTTCGTGATCTCGGTTTTGACAAATATAATTGTTGCTGAGGTAAAATAATTGTTATTCCGAATAAAAATAGATAAAGGAAATGATACAACGTAGGGTCGTCGCGCATAGCTCGCCTATTGATGTTGTCATGTTGTGGAATAAGAGTTTGATAAAAAATGGTGGCTGAACTCGTGGGTTGAGCTGCCTATGTACCCCGTAAGGGGATCAAGCCATGACGTAGTTCGATTGTTTAAAGTGCTTTAGCGATAATACCTTTTGAGGTTTATTACGTTCCAAGGTCTTATCTCGGGCACCCCGTTTCGTACTTTCGTGAGCTTGTAGACGCTGTTGCGAACTACCTCGGTGATGCGATAGGGACCTTCCCAGTTGGTTCCTAGTTTCCCAACACCGGGCTCTCTGGTGTAGTCTTGTACCTTGCGCAGGACCAAGTCTCCTACTTTGAATCTTCGGTGTTTGACCTTAGAGTTGTAGTAGCGAGCTGCGGCCTGCTGGTAGTTTTGGATCCTGATCAGTGCTTGATCTCGACGTTCGTCGATCAGATCGAACTGGTCCCTTAAGAGCTGCTCGTTTAGTTCGGTGTTCGTCGGGCACAGAGTCCGACGAAGGCTGGGAACTGCAGTTCTGGTTGGGATCATAGCTTCCAGCTCGTAAGATAGTGAAAACGGTGTTTCGCTGGTTGCTTTATGAGGTGTGGTTCGACAAGCCCAGAGGATGGCCGAGATGTGTTCGGACCACCTCTCCATCTTGGCGTTGAGCCGTCTCTTGAGGTTATTCAAGATGGTTTTGTTTGTTGCTTCGGCTTGCCCGTTTCCTTGAGGATAACGAGGTGTGGAGTAGGAGATTTTTATCTTCCACTTCACGCAGAAGTCTTTGAATTTTCGCGAGATAAATTGGGAACCGTTGTCCGTCACGATTTTGTAAGGAAGTCTGTGACGGCAAATCACATTTTTCTAGATGAAGCCGCGCACTTGGAGCTCGGTCGTTTGCTGATAAGCTTTCGCTACTATCCATTTAGTGAAATAGTCGGTGAGCACCAGCAGGTACCTGAATTGCTTCGGTCCCGAGGGGACCATGGGTCCTACTATGCCCATTGACCATCTCATGAATGGATAGGGTGCAGAGATCGACGACAGTCTTTCTGCTGGACAATGTATGATCGGCGCATGCCTTTGACATTTGTCGCAGCTTTTGGATAGTCTTTGACAGTCCGCTATCATGGTCGGCCAGAAATAGCCAAGTTTTTTTATTCGAATGACGAGCACTCGACCTCCAGCGTAACTTCCGCAAGGGGCCTTGGTGAGTGTCGGACATTACGGTGTAGGCTTCCTCGCCGTGTACGCACTTAAGGTAAGGTTCGGATAGACCTCGCTTGTATAGCTTGTCATTGAATAACACTCTGTATCAGGCACTTTTGACCTTGAGCTTTCGAGCTTCCCACTTGTCGGGGGGAGTTATCCCATTTATGATGTACTCGAGGATGGGTATCCTCCAGTCCGCTCTGGCGACGAACTCGTCTTTGAAGGTTGATTCATCTGCGAGTGCAGTCGGTACTGTGTGGATTGTTGATTCCTGAGGACTTTGTGAGGAAGTTGGGTTCGACTCCGTATCCTCTGGTGTCGAGTTAGCCGGCTCATCCTCGTCGGGGTGACTGGCTGTGTTAGAGGGTCCCGGGTCTTGGGATTGTTGCGTTTGCAATCGGGTTGATGGTCGCATGGTGATTACGTTCACAGTCAGAGTTTTGAGTGCTAAGTCTATGCTAGGTTTCTCAATTCCTTTGACTGAGATTATTCGCTTAACTGTCGGGCCGAGGGGGAAGCTAGAGCTGCCAAAGTGCCGACTGCCGTGTTTTCTCCTTGGGGTATATGGACGAGCTTGAAACGAGTAAACTGTTCTGCGAGGCTGCGAACTATAACCAAGTAGGCTTCCATGCGTTCTTCTCTTGTTTCGTACTCGCCGCTGTAATGGCCGGTTACGAGTCTCGAGTCGCTGTGAGCTTTGATCTCGCTCGCACCGATGCCGATTACGAGCCGGAGCCCGGCTGTTTGTGATTCGTACTCGGACTCGTTGTTAGACGAGGTGAATCTGAGATGAAAAGATTGTTCCATTACTTCTGCGGTTGGGGAGGTGAGCTGGACCCCGACTACGGAGCCTTGTTTAGAGGATGCTCCGTCGACGTAGAGGGTCCAAGTTTTAGAGGATGGATTTTCGGAGCTGGGTTCTGGGGCTAGCTCGAACATAAAGTCTGCCAGGACCTGGGCCTTAGCACATGTCCTGGTTCGATATTTGATGTCGTACTTGCTGAGCTCGATGGCCCATTTTGCGAGGCATCCCGACTGGCTGGGACTGTGGAGTATACTTCGCAATGGTTGCGAGGTCATTACCAAAATTGAGTGCGATTGGAAGTAAGGTCGGAGCGTGCGAGCCGACATTACTACCGCTAGTGCTAGTTTTTCCATGGCTGGATACCTAGTCTCAGCGTCGATAAGCGTTTTGCTTACGTTAAAGATTGTTTTTTGCTCGTTGAGTACCTCCCTAACTAGCACGCCGCTTACTGCAGCTGGAGAGACCGCTGTGTAAAGGTACAAGGGTTCTCCTTCGATGGGTTTAACCAGGATGGGGGGCTCAGTGAGGTAGGTTTTGAGTTGAGTTAGTGCCTCCTCGCATTTTTCGTCCAAATGGAATTTTTTGATCCCTTTGAGGAGCTGGTAGAATGGGAGACACTTGTCGGTTGACTGTGAGATGAACCGGTTGAGGGCTGCAACTCGGCGGTCAAACGTTGCACTTCCCGAGTTGTTTTGGGAGATGGCCTTTCAAGGAAAGCCGAAATTTGTTTCGGGTTTGCTTTGATTCCTCGTTCGGTGACTAGGTAGCCGAGGAATTCGCCTGAGGCGACACCGAAGGTACATTTAGCCTGGTTGAGCTTTATCTCATATTGGTTTAAGATTTTGAAGCATTCGCTGAGTTGTGCGACGTGGTCTGTGTCTCTTGCGGACTTGACCAGCATGTCCTCTATGTAGACTTCCATGGTTTTACCGAGCTGGTTAGCAAACATTTTGTTCACTAGCCTTTGATAGGTCGCTCCTGCGTTTTTCAGGCCGAATGGCATTACTTTGTAGCAGTAGGTACCTCGATCAGTGATGTAGGCCATTTTTTCTTGGTCTTCCGGATTCATCTTGATCTGATTGTAACCGGAGAATGCGTCCATGAATGACAAGAGTTGATGGCCAGCTGTGGCCTCGACCAAGCGGTCAATGTGTGGAAGTGGGAAGCTGTCTTTTGGACATGCTTTGTTTAGGTCGGTGAAATCGACGCAGACTCTCCACTTTCCATTTTTCTTTTTGACGACTACGGGGTTTGCCAACCAGTCGGGGTATTTTACCTCTCTGATTGATCCCACTTTGAGCAGTCAGTCTACTTCGTCGTTGACTGCCTTAGCTCGATCTGGACCGAGCTTGCGACGTTTCTGTCTGACGGGTTTGATAGTTAGGTCGATGTTGAGTTCGTGCGCGGCGACCTCTGTATCGATGCATGGCATGTCCGCAGTGGACCATGCGAAGGTACTTAGGTTTTCTTTTAGAAAATCTATTAGTTCGGTGTGAATTTTTTTTGCAAGGTCGACCCCGATTCCGATGCACTTTTCGGGGTCAGAGTCGTCTATGCATACTTTCTCGATTAGTTATGTTCGAGGTTCGCATACAGAGGGGTCTTGTTGTGATTGAGTTGTCGGACAGCGAGCTCCTCCTCTTTCAGTAATTGCTATACGAGAGCTTTCTCAGCTTTCAAGAAACTACCCATATAGCAATCCCTTGAGGCTCGTTGGGAGCCGCGTATCGATTTGGTACCCCAAGGGGTTGGGAATTTGACACATTGGTGGTATATAGAAGCCACAGCTTTCATTGCGTAGAGCCAAGGTCTGCCGAGAATGGCATTAAACGGAGCTGGGCGATCTACGACTACGAAGTCAATTGTTTTTATGACTCTGCCGGCTTTAACTGGGAGCTGGATAGTTCCCAACGAGTATATGGTTTTTCTTGCGAAGCCGGTGAGTAGAGTTCGATTGTTCGACAGCATGGACGTTTGGTATCCCATGCGTCTAAAAGCGTCGAAGAACAATACGTCTACCGAGCTTCCGGTATCAATCATGACCCTTGTGAGGTCGAATCCGCCTACAGCGATTTGTATGACGAGTGCATCGTCATGTGGTTTATCTAGAGTCAGTGTTTCGCTTTCTAGAAAGCTGATTTGGTGGTCGGGTCCGTCCAAGGGTAGGTTTACCGTGGCGGACTCTACCTTGCGTTGATATGCCTTGATTGAGTTGATTGAGTCTCGGTACATCTTCGAGCCTCCACAGATGAAGTCGATTCGCATCATCGTGGGTAGCTCCCCCTCTCCCCCCCCCCCCCGAACGAGCGAGCGATGCGTGAGCTAGAGCTCGATTGGGTTTGAGGTGTCGAGAGTTGGGTATTGCTCGGTTTGGACAAGCTTCTGAGTAGTTGGAGCACGTGTCCCCCTGCGACCTGGTGGAGCTAGAGCTCGATGATTTCCACCACAAAGGTTCAACTCTCTGAAAATGAGGTCGATCCTTTTCCTTGCTGATAGAGGGGAGTCGGGGGTTTGGACTTCGAGTTCGACTTCGCGATCTCGTTTTTGAGGTGCTTTGTCGGTGTCTGCTTCCCTGTTTCGTGTTGAGGTCTTTTTGGGCTTTTCGCTTTTTCTCTCGGTCTTCTCGGCTTTTTCCTTGGCGAGCTTTTTCGCCAGGATCCTAGCTCGAGTTCGACATTCCTCGGTGGAATGTCCATTATTTTTGTGGTGCTCGCAGTATTTGCTTTGGTCGAAGCTCGACTCCTTTTCAGGAGGCGAGCTCTCTATGGCATATGAATGCTGACCTTTGCCCTGCGGCTCTCTTTTGGGGGGTGTAACGTTAGCTTTCTTCGACCCAGAGGGTGCGAGGTAGAGCTGTGAGTTACGATATTTTGCTTCGCAGGCGGCTGTTTCGTCTTCGAAGTTAGCGTATATGGAAGCACGATGGAGCGCGTCATCGAGTGAGTCCGTAGGTCGGAGCGTGAGCTCTGCCTTGAACCTCGACTGGTACCAAAGGTTGGTTCGCAGGGCGAGCAGGGCTACTGCTTCGTTATGGTTAGCGATTTTCGCTTTGATCACTTTGAATTTGGTGATGTATGATCGAAGTGGTTCATCTGGAGCTTGGACTAGTTTCCAGAGGTCAGCTTCGGTTTCTCGTTTTTTTGATGAATATCGAATATTGCTTGTGGAAAGCTACTGCAAGCTCGTTGAAATTCGAGATCGAATTTTCTGTTAGCATCGCGAACCATTCCTGAGCTGGTCCGACTAGATTTTCGGCAAAGAGCCTGCAGCATCCAGCTTCTTTTTCTTCTGGAGAGAAGTTAGCTCGGATAGCTGCGAGGTTGAAGAGTCGGATGTGAGCTTTTGGGTCGCTGTTTCCAGCGTACTCTGGGACTCTTACTTTGGTAGTGTCTCGGAGGTATGTGTGCATGATCGAGTAGGTGAATGGAGTCCGTTGGGTCTCGCGAATTACTCGATCGATGTCAGGAGCTGAGCTCGTGGCTTGATGGAACATGAATCCAATTACTGCATTGCAAAACTTGAAAGCAACTGACGAGATTGTGGATTATCACAACAAATTTGAGCTGATTAGCATTCGTGTAAATCTCCCTGAAGTTCTTTTGGTGAAATGCTATCTAGAAAGGTTGAGATTGGACACTCAGGCAAACATAAGCATGTTTCAACCTTATTCAACGCAGTGCATGTTTGCTAATTGGTCGTTTGTATGAGCAAGCTCACCCTGCGAAATATTTTAGTCATAGTTGTTCTAACTCCAAAAACAACAATGGTGCTGAGAGAACTCTACTTTTTGGGAAGGAAAAGGAGTTTCGAAGTGGAAATTTTATGGCATCAGAGAAGCCTACGGAGTTTCAGGTTCAATTACAAGGTCCAAGAACTACATTTAACACATTAAGTACTTTGTTGCTGCCAAATGGAGAAGCTACAGCACGATCTGTGATTTGTTTCCAAGTCAAAGTGAGTGAGACAATTGATTCAGAAGATCGAACCAAGTGGTGTGAATGGATCAAGTGTTTTGATTATCTATGAAGCGGCTGAGATTTTTCAGAGGCTAGAAAAATTATGGAAATTCAAGTTCAAATGGAATTATGTAGCTGCATTTTGCTATAGATCACATTCGGTTAGGATTTTGTTGATGCTATTTAAGTGGATGAGTTAAGTTCTGGTTTTGTTTGTGAGTTATCTGTCGTTTGTGTGTCATGCTGGTTGGAAACCCCACGATGGATTACAGCTTCAAGGGAGAAAGCTTAACAAGAATTGTTGGATTTCGTTCGGCTTAACATTCTCAATTTCAGAGACTAATTAAAGCGAACTTAATTATGATTTCATTGCTTCAACCTAGTTATGTATAATTTGAAAGTGCAGAAAAATAAATAGATATTCTATGATTTGGAAGGTGCAAAGTCCAACTTATAAATTAATCTTTATTGATTACAACTGTATTGGAACTAAACAATTTTAAATTCTTAAATTCATTCCTAGTTTTAGGTTCTCACACAACAAATCTATATTATTATTTGCAAAGTCAGAAACGCACCACAGCTCTTCTTAGAGGGGTTAGTGCCTTATGTCCCTGGTGGAAATATTCCGATTTTAAATCGATTGATTTAGTTTGGTTTTTATTTAGAAATCGATTATAATAATTAAACCTTATACCAGTTCTCATATGATCTATCAGTTGGGCTTTTTGAAATTGGTATCCAATGGACCATTTGAAAAAGTTGGATGCCTCTCAAAATTATAATACAAAACAAAAACCCTAAAATTTTAATAACTATATATATTTGCATATATCTCATTCATCTAAACAACTGCTTAATTTTATTTATTAATCTATAAATACTTGAGATATTATGATGGATCAAAAGAAGAGAATGCGAAACCCTAGCTTTTTATGAAGCTATATGCTAACCTAATTATTTAGGACACCTTTAACTAACAGCTTTGTTTTTTTATTTCTTTCGTTTCTGCCTAGGTTTTATTTTAGTTTATGGATTATTATGATATCATCTAACTTCGTATATTCTGTGTTGTTTTTGTATGATTTTTGTTTTCATTAGCATGGAGGTAAAAAAGAGTTATCCCGGCCAAAACAACTTGTGGAAGGGGATTGCATCTGCAAAAAAACAAAGAAGAGAATCGAGATGTTAAAATCTATTTTACCATGGTTCTTTTGGATTGATTTCTATTTTAAATGTTGCTTTCTCGATATCTATTTTACCATAGTTCTTTTGGATTGATTTAAATATCGTTTTTTCGATTTAGTAATATTTTGTTTAGTGTTTTCTGTTTGCAGAAGATCGATGTATATTCATATTTTTTTGGACAGGTTCATAGAAATTGAGATTGAACGTATATTGGTTTGTTTTCTTTTGGTTTCGTTAAAAAAAGTAAGGCGAAGCTTGGGACAATGGTCAGAGGCTCGATCAATTTTTAAACTCATGTTTCTCTATGCATGTGATCTCTGATGTTGTGTTAAGTCTTATGTATTTTTCGAAAATATGGTTTTTTTCTTTTATCTTCTGAATAACGCTCCTGACCCAGACGCATTGGCTTTAGCTCCCTATAAAACTTCTCACCGTGCACTATATTCTTGTGTAATGGTGTTTGCTATTTAGCTCCTTAAATGAGTTTCAATAAGGTGCAAAAACGTCCATAGGTGAGCTATTATTGATTGAGTTTCAAATTCTGTGTTAGAATATTATATTAATAATTCAACATAGATGAGAAACTAGACCATATTTGCTTTCGGAGGAGCTCAAAGTGCTCAACTTATCGGACAAGCTATTGCAAACAAAGAGGTATTTATCACTTTGATATATATTGAAGCTGAGAGAGAGATTGCTCAGATCCCTGCACAATCTGCTAACAAGGTGTAACTGTGCTGCAATGATCAATTGTTTGACCTTCAAAAGATAAGCTCGGAGCCTAACCCTAAGAAGTAAAAGAAAGGAATAATATGTTCCATTCATTACTTTCCTCCACAAACTTTTCCCGTGAAGTTAGGAACATGGTCCATGTTTTTACCAAATGACTATTTTGCTCATTATTGTGCGTTGGAATGAGCCACTCACGTATGGTGCTATGGAATCATCGTATTCCATATCCAGCCCGTGTGTGCCGATGATGATCGTTTTGTTATTATCTCATATTTTTGTTTTTATGATTTTATTTTTTATTGTTACCGATCGATTCTCCATCATATCTTTACATTATTTTCCACTTTATGTATTTAACTTTGTAAAGAAAACATTATTTTAGAGGTTAGTGCCTTCTATCCCTAGTGGAAATATTCCGATTTTAAATCGATTGGTTTGGTTTGGTTTTTATTTGAAAATTGATTACAGTAATTTAAATCTTATACCAGTTCTCATATGATATATCAGTTGGGCTTTTTGAAATTGGTATCTAATTGACCATTTGAAAAAGTTGGCTTCTATTACAAAACGAAAATCCTAGAATTTTAATAGCTATATAATTCATCTGAACAACTGATTAGATATAGACAAAAGGAGATACATCGTGCCTATGTGGTTCTGTGATCTCTTCCATTCTTCTGTTTTGTGAAGCTGAGTATGAGACATAAATCTTTTCTTTTTTTGCTGCAGATTTCATATACATTACAAACTATTTTTATCTTTTTTTTGTTTCTATGATTTCTTCTCCGTTGCAGTAATCATATCATCGTGGTTGTTGGTATTTAGATTACTTTTTAGGGCGCTCTCTCAGTCTTATATTATGTTACTATGTTTATTTGTTTCTTTTTTCCCTAGGGTTTGCGCTTAATAGATTAATACGGTATTTTTAGAAAGTATTTAGTTCTTTTGTTAGGCTTTACTCTCTTCGGGTGCCGTCTCTCTCATCTTACGACGGGGGATACTCTTCGAGAGGTAAGGGTTTGTGTTGGATTTCGTGTGTAAAACTTGAAATTTCACTTTAGCGTAACTGTGTTTCTTCTTTGCAGGCTAGAAGTACGACAAGATTAAGAGGTGTAGCTTGGTCAGTTACATTAGTAAGGTTTTGCAGTTTTTTTTGCTAACGATACCAAATTGCTTCATCTTTTTACAATTTTCAGTGACATGTGCTTCACCACCTTTGTGGAGTATGAGACTGAGAAGGAGATACGTCATGCATATGAGGTTCTGTGATTCTATCTCTTGATTTCTTCTGTTTTATGAAGCTGAGTACGATAGATAATTAAATCTTCTGTCTCTTTATTTTTACTGCAGTTTCGTATATAGATTGAAGGTTTGATTATATTCGTATATAGGTTGAAGGTTTGATTTAGGTGTGTTCAGTATTTTATATGTTTTTGATATTTTATACAGCTTTCTCGAAGATCAGGTTTTTTCCTTGCTCCTAAAGTCATCTATTCATATCTAAGTTTTTTTAGGATTTTAATTTTTGGTTAATTGAATAGAAGGAGAAAGTGAAGAACTCTCAGTTGATGACGACGGATGCATCCACATCGTCTTCCAAGACTCTATCTAAACAACCAGTGACTGGAACTCAAGAACCGCCGGTATAAGTTCAAACTCAAGTCATCAACCACCAACCCCTACCACCTTACTATAACATTCCATTTGTTATGTTCCATCCAATGTACTACGTTAATCCTGAACAAAATAGGTTTGTTCACCCCTCAGGTATACCTATACCAAGGTATATACCGATTGGTACGCCTCAATCTCAGTCAAATATTGAGGCTTCTCATATGGTAAAGAAAGACGGTTTGGAACTTGATATTGGTTTGCCTCCACCTCCTCCTCCACAAACTACCAAAGCAACCGACTTGGCGGCTCATGGCGTCATTTATGTAAATTAAAATGATTTTTTGTTTATTTGATATATATTATATGTAGAAGTATATCGATTTGGTTTTGAGTTTTATATGAACTAGGTGACCACCTGCGCGTCAGCGCTGGTAAGTGTTGTTGTTTGATTTTATTTGTCGAATGCTCTACTTCGTCTTCGAACGTAGAAGAGAGAGAGAGAGGAAACACAATGACATGCAAAGAGTAGTATTAATAGTTAAGATAGATTAGGGTTTCATTTAGTTATTTTTCTGAAAAAAAAAAATATCTATATTTATCAATACATATTTTAGATTTACCAATATAGATATATAGAAATTTACCATTTATTTATATAGAAAAATGTTATTGTTTCCATTCAAAATTTACAAATTTATTTCAGTTATAGATAATAAAGAATTCTGTAGATACTGTGTGAATATAACGAATTATAGATTATAGATAATTAGGAATTTTTATAGATACTGTATAAATCTATATTTAAGTTATAGCTAGATAATAACAAATTCAATAGATATTATATGAATATATGGAAATTGTTTTTTCTTTTTGTTAAATATAGGGAAAATTAACATTCTAATATTAAAAAAAATTCACATAATCATAGCCAAAAATATTACATCCATCCTTGTCACTTGAGTTAAAAATTTTGAACACGGTGTATGATGATGAATTAATATCTTTTATTGTAAAAGGATAGCCCCACACAGAAGATATGGAAAATAATAAGATCCTACATTGTATTGCAATGCATATATTAACTATGCGGATAAACATCATAATTACAACATATCATATTATTAACTTGAGGCATGCCCACGTACAACGCTAATTTTAAATTGAATCTCGCGAGATTCCGGACAATACAATGTATATAACATTGGTGTACAATATATACATTATTATGTTATCTGTGCATTGTACGTGGGCATGATGTTAAAACAGTTAATTATAAACCCCGCACAATCATGTTATTATTAACATAGGACATCAATGATTAATGAAAGTTTGAGACGATAGTAGGCTGAACATCAATGATAACCAATAGTATTGAAAGTAAAGAATGAGAGCTTGAACATCATATTATTAAAACTAATAGGGTGTAAGTATGAACACAACATGGTGTTCTCAAACAATAACACAACGTCATCCTAGAAGTATTCCACAACGCCAGTATGTCAAACCTTAGAGACGAAAGCACAGCCGTAATGGTTGCTATCTGAGCAGCTAGTGATCTCTTCTAATGTTTCTGGATAATACATTAAACCACAGCTTGGTGAACCATGAGACCTAGGTCTCCAACGATGTCTTTTGGAATCCCATATCCACTTTGAAGGAAACTCTGAATAAGTTAACATGCTTGCTTTGGGGTGAACTTTATTACACTCCATCCAGGTCAAAAGCTTTGACGAAATCAATCCCTCTTTATGTAGGTGGTATGACAAAAAATTTACACCTACAAAACATAAACAAAATCTAAAAGTATGAGAAAGAAAATATTAGTATGATAATTTTAAACCTAATTTTATAGATGAAGGAGTAACTTAAACCTGGCTTCATAGATCATGGAGTAATTTAAGTGAGTCTCGTGTTAATGGTTTATGAGAAGACGGAAAGTAGCACGAGCCATAAGTATTTATAATTCATATATCGATATATTGTAGAGATTATTTGATGATTTTTATAATTTTCATATTTTTTATTAAGAGTATTAATTTTTATTAAGGGTAATTGAAGTCTTTTCATAGGAGGGGTAAATAGTAATCAACCATAATAACTCTCAACCACAGCCCAACTTGCTTGCCAATTAATAATATGATATATATTCAGAATTTTGTCATCGGAATAATGTGTACAAGTTTTTTTATAGATAAGATATTTTAGCTGCTCCTTTATTAACCAAAGACAAAAATTCATAGTTTTCATACTGTAGACTAAAATTAAAATTAACGAAAAACAAATTAATTTTTTTTTAATTTGCTCTCAATATATTAGTATAATTGATTGTTATTGTTAATTTTATAAACCCTAAATTCTCAACAATGTTAAGCGTCTTTAACATTCAAAAGCGATATCATCTCTTTGAATTTTATTGACTCAAATTATTAACATTCGAATCAAATCCATGGCTAGAAGATAGAGTTAACATTGCAGTTGGAGAAGAAAACCAATGAAGTTTCAGAAACATGAATGTTGCTGAAGCGTGTGGAGGAAGAAACAGATGAATGGGCTCAGTCCAAGCTGAAAGTTGCTGAGGAAAAGGAAGTTTTGTGGAGGAACAAAGTAGAGAAACTTCAAATGTACGTCGATACTTTGCAGAAGCAGAGAACTGAGTTTAATGAGGAGACGAAAAAGTAAGATCACTGAGATTGATCGTCTTAGGGAATAGAATCAAAAGCTTCATAAAAAAACCTCAGAGATATAAAAGCAGCGAGAGATGAAAAGCATTGATAAAAGTAGGAGTAACAAAACAGTGAAGGAGCAAGCAGATGTCATTCACCGGTAAGAAGCAAAAACAAGATTTGTTATCTATTAAGGTAGCTTGTGGTGGTTTACCATTGAGTTTGGTGGTGGTTTACCATTGAGTTTGGTTGAGAGCAGGTTATCAATGGAGATCAAGGACCAGAGTAAACTTCTTAAAGAACAGATTCGCCATTGATGGGTTCTCAGAGTTTCACAAAGTAGTCATTTGGTTCGAAACTGAATATCAATCTTCTCGAGAGGAAAATGGAGTAATTAGCTGAAGATGGATGAAAATGGAAGATCATCTCCGGATCAGAGGAAACAGGGAAGATTCCACTGAAAAAATACACTTGGAGAGCAAGAACAACTATAAAGACAACGCCCAAAGCAGAGGAAACAGAGGAAATTCTGCTGTGTCTGAAACACAATTCAAGAAAGTAAAAGAAATGGGGGAGGAACCCACGTGAGGCTGAACACATTTGACAAATTAACTACAGTTGTGGTATGTTTTATGACCGTGGACAGAGATGATGAGTCAATGGTTTCTTTGGTGAAGAAAAGGTGTTGTAGCCTTAGCCCGAAGGCTTTCTGTAACTTGAGGAATATATTGGATGGCTGCAACTATTGTGTTCTTGGTGAAAACATATAATGATGAAAAACACCTATCTTTCTTTAGCCTAAACAGAAACTGATTATCTTGGTCATATGTTGATCACAATCAGAATCATTCACAATATTCATGTACATATGCTGATATATGTATATATGTGGCAAGATTTATCTTTTTTTTTTGTTTTGGTTTAGTTGTTATTTAATGTTTTTAGTTTTTTTTCTCAGGAAAAAAAATTGTTTTGTATTATCTTGGCTTCGATATGTTTTGGTTTAATTATTAAAATTTAATTTACTTTACTTATTCTGAGTTATTTTGAGTCGTTTGTAAGTCGATCTATATATTAGCAAGTTTGTGCTGTTCAGTTCGATATGATAACACAATATTCTAGATTACATATGTTTTGTTTTGTTATTTGTTTTTGTGACACCTGATTCCGATCATACAATCGAAATCGGGTGTAAAATATTCTGCGTCTTTGATTCTTGTGGTCCAGAGTCTCCTATCTCTCTAGGAAGTGACTCTTATTACAAAAGAGCTTTAGCTCTCATGCTTAATTAAGACTCTAGAATTCTTTTGGAGTTGACAATAAATAGAATAACAAGTGACATATTGTTTCATGAGGTTCCCTACTTTAAGTTTTACATCTCATCTTTGTAGTTTACAAGTTTCAGATGTTATGAATAATATATACGAACAGTAATCACTTAATATGTGAGGTTTTGGGTGCGAGTTCGGAATTTCTTTATGATGACGATTTAGGCCCTAGATTTTTTATAAACCATCCAAGACACGGCGGTTCAAGTGCATTGAATTTTTGTTTTAACTTGTGAGCAAAGGAATGAGAAAAAAATATTAAAAACCTAATGTGTTTAGTTTTTACGATATATGCAATAGTTTTTTTTGTGTGTGGAAACTCTGGTTAGATGGATATCATGTTTTCGATTATGTTAGAATATCAAGATTCAATTTGATCCTGATATCCAAGAGGCTCATGAGTTAAGACATGCAATGTAAATGTATAACTAAATGATTTTGTTTTAGTCTATTCTGTTTATTGTAAACTTATGATTACCTTTGTATAGACTTGAGAATAGCGAAGCAAAGGATAATGAATATGATCACAATTCTTCTCCATAGCTCAGCAATTACACATGGACTTGTGCTGGAAATGCGCTTTGAATGCTAAAATTTATGATATGTGTTACTATTTCTTTCAAGATGCTATGTTATTTTCTACGTTTTGTTTTGTTATTTTGTTTTGTTGCAATTTTCACATCGTATTTGTGTTTTCCTAAAAAAACATTTGAAATCTTGATTTGTTTAGAAATTCTTCTTTAGTTTTTCAGACTTCAAATATGGCTCAACTTTTTTCAGCTGCTATTCATAATTCATGTAATGCTTATATAGTTACTGATTCCAAATTAAATCATCTTAAAATTGTGTGGGTTATCAAGATTAATGTTTTAAGAAAGTTTATACATTTATATAGTGTTGATAACTGCTATTCTAATAGTATGTTCTCATAATTATCTTTTTATTTTTTATATTTCAAGTATTTTGATAAACAAAATTATCCAACATTCGATGCCTGCACCATGCGCAGGCCAACCAGCTAGTATATAAATGAAACCAACATTCACTTTCTCACTTTTTTTTTAAAAAAAGAACAAGCTTTTTAAGCTGCAGCTCAAAGTATTGCATCACCCTTTCACTGAATGTTTTTTATTTGTACTAGCTACTTATAATCTTAAGTCATAACCTAGGATCATTGTCCAGTGCAAGTTTCCTCTTACAAATATATCCTCAAATATTCACCAAATTCTTTTTTGAGTATAAGGTTTTGTTCAGCTGATCATTTGTCATCTCTATTTAGATGATCTATCAAGATGCTTCACCCATATAGTCTGTTTAGATATTGTTTGTTTATTTTTAACTATTCATCTACATGATTCATCCAAATATATAACTGAATTATTTATACTTTTTTATTTTCATTTTTATTTTAATTATACTAATATTAATTATTAATTTAAAATAATTTTTTATTCATCTGAATGAATAAATAAACATGCTCTATCTCTTTGACATGCCAACCTTTTGCATCAAGTCAATTTCTTATAGTTCCTCTCGATATTTGTCCTCATGCCGATTGTCTGACAATAAATTCTTCAAGATCTACACCTTCATACCAGAGCTGTGCCAAGGTAATTTGATACCGTAGGCGACAACAAATTTTTTTTTAATCATACAAAAAAATTAATACATACAAAAAAATAAAAATATATAATAATAAAAATTAATTAAAAATGTATAGCAAAATAAATATTATCATATAATAATAATAAAAAACACGACAATAGTTTAAAAAGTGATTTTGTTTTCTTTTTTTTTCCACAAAATCATTAACCAACCTTTCAAAACCAACTTCTCAAACCAACTCTTTTTCAATTGATAAAATTGCCAAATCACTCAATCTTTCTTGTGACATACTCGAACAAAGATATGATTATTTTATCAATTTCAATTTTAAAGAACTTTTTTCAGCAGAGCAGATGCAAAAGAGACTAGTCAACAATACTCGATAAGTGACTTATGTGTTAGTGGCATCTATAAATTTAGAATGTAATATTACAGATATTAAAAATAATTAAGAACTAAATAAAAAAAGAAGTAAAATTGATTAAACTCATTCTAATAATGAATTGATGATGTTTGATAAACTGAGTTTTCAGATTTTTCTTTAAATAAAGTGTAAAGACGACTGCAAAAAGAAAAAAAAATAGTCATGAACTATAACCTTATCTTTTTAATTGTTTTTTGTTTTTTTTATTTTTAATAATTATTTTATCATATTTGTTTTTGTGTTTAAAGATAAATACAATATTTTGAGTTTGACGTTACCTGGGCTTATCCATATTTATAAACAGTAACTAAAACTTTAGTAATTTTTTTTTTTAAATGGGGTCGTAGGCGAAAGCCTCGAAACCTAAAGGGTAGGCACGGCCCTGCTTCATACTTATCTAGAAAGTCGTATTTTAGCATGCACAATTTTGTACGTCAAGTAAAATTTCTAATCTAAAATTGTAATTTAATAACCACCGATGCAATGCAAATGATACCATCTTTTCTTTCATGAAAAGTAAATCAATATATGCGAACCATACAAATTGGCAGAAACCATACAAACCGAATCAGATTATGTGTCCTCGATTATAGCAGACTCTTGGGTAAAAAGTAAAACCCAAACGATTTGTTTTCGATATTTTGCGTGGGGACCAATCTTAAGATATTTTTATACAATCTTATCTGAATATACACAAAACTTTGAATCAACGGCGCTAAAGCTATGGGCTAATCGAAAATCATCCCCCGAATAATTCATTTTTTTTTTATAATTACTATCAAAATACCTTTTTCTTTTCTATATAAAATAAATATCTCTAAATCCCTTATCCACTTCACTCTTCCTCTTCTGGATAATCTCCAACTTTTTAGAAACTCTGCTACTTCCTAAATATCTTCTGTACTAAAAGATGATAAAGCCGGCGACTCTTCGTTCGTTTCCTCTCCCTATAGAGTTTAACGGCAAATCTAAGTTCCTCGAACCGTCGACGTCTTGTTTTCCGGCGAGATCCTTCTCGGTGGTTCGTTGTTCGAGCACGAGAGACGTCCCCAAGCTCGAGCTATTCAGCCGCGGAAAATTCGATCGGATTCTTCAAGATCCGCCATTAATTGAAAAAGCCGAGACCGAACTCTCAGGTACGTTAGAACAAAACCTATAATTTTGAATTAATGGATCAAAAGGTGCTTATCGAATCGTATCGACGAAGAAAACGTTTTTCGTTCTGTTTTTCAATATGTTTGAGGAAATTTGAAATTTCAAACTTGTGGCTGTGTATATATTTGATTAGATGATATAGGAAGATCTAGTTGAGGAAATTTGAAATTAAAGATCTACTTGTGAGTGTTATTAGATTTTTGAGACATGTTTGATTGTGTTTGTTTTCAGATTACTGTTCGACGCTTGAAGGTGATGATTCATACAGTTGCTGGAGAGCTTACTTTGAACTCAAAGACCTCGAAGTAACTTTCTCATTCACAAATATCTATTTCTGCACTTTGAGAAATCCAAATTTGGTTACTAAAGAAACTATACTTGGATGTGTTTATGTGAATACAGAAAGAGAAGCCGAAAGTGGAAGTAGAGAATCTAATCTTGCAAACAGGCGGCTTGAAATCGCTAATCTGGTGTTTACATGGACTTGCTTCAATGGAGAAGGAGAAGAAACACAAGAATGGTTTAGATGTAGCAGAGGAACAGTCAGAGAAAGAGAAAGAGAAGATGAAACTACATGTTCATATCCCTGATGGTTTACCAAAATCTCAAGAAGAGTTAGAGGAAGAAGAGAAATCAAGAATGCCTGATTCTGCCTTCACAAGATTGCTTAGATCAAAAGGAACCATCCCTGCTTGGTTCTCTCACGCTCCTGATCACGAAACAGACTAAATATAACAAAGTACGGTTTCTTGATTTTTGCTTAGAACATACGTAATCATTGTGATATATCTCTTTGTTAGCCTATATTACAGATAATATGATCATATTGCCAATAAAATCTGGTTGTTCGAAAGCCGTGTGTGATGCCTAATATAGTACTGGTTCTTGGTTACATAGCTTACAAATTTCTATTCTTGATAACGTTTTGTCTCCGAAAGTGAAGCAAAATCCTTAAAAAACAGAACTATACAAAACAAGAGTTGTCTTAATTTAGGCAAGAGAATGTTTGGTGATGCAAAAATGAAAAAAATCTGTTTGGCATTATTAATAATAACCCCTTTGGTGTCTTCATACTTCCATGCCCATATCTATAAGCAGCCTTGGGTATTTTCCAAGGTTTTGATCAAACGCCATGACTAAACCTCCACCGTTCTCTGTCCCGCCCTTGGGCTGCTTCCTCTTCTTCTTCTTCTTCTTCTTCTTCTTCTTCTTCTACTCATCTCTTGTATTAGCACTCACAGACGCAGAAGCCTCATTCATTGCGCGACGACAGCTCTTGACATTACCAGAAAACGGAGATCTTCCCGATGATATAGAGTATGAGGTCGATCTCAAGGTGACATTTGCCAACACCAGGCTTAAGAGAGCGTATATCGCTCTCCAAGCCTGGAAGAAAGCGGTCTTCTCCGACCCGTTTAACACCACAGGGAACTGGCACGGCCCGCACGTGTGTGGCTACACCGGAGTGTTCTGTGCTCCTGCTCTCGATGATCCTAGCGTCGCGGTTGTCGCCGGGGTTGATCTGAATGGTGCGGATATCGCGGGGCATTTACCGGTTGAGCTTGGTTTGATGACGGATACAGCGATGTTCCATCTGAATTCGAACCGGTTTTGTGGTATCATACCCAAGAGTTTGAACAGGTTGAAGCTAATGCATGAGTTCGATGCTAGCAACAACCGTTTCGTCGGACCTTTCCCGACCGTTGTCCTTTCGTGGCCGACCGTTAAGTACATCGACCTAAGGTTCAACGATTTCGAAGGTCAAGTCCCTCAAGAGCTTTTCAAGAAGGATCTCGACGCCATTTTCTTGAACAACAACAGATTCACTTCCACCATTCCTGAGTCACTCGGAGAATCTTCAGCTTCCGTTGTGACCTTCGCTCATAACAAATTCAGTGGTTGTATCCCTAAAAGTATTGGAAACATGAAGAATCTCAATGAGATCATTTTTAAGGACAACAGTCTCGGCGGTTGTTTCCCATCTGAGATCGGAAAGTTAGTTAATGTCAACGTTTTCGACGCTAGCATGAACTCATTCACAGGTGTTCTACCACCGAGCTTTTCTCGGCTTACCGGTGTCGAAGAGTTTGATATCTCCGGGAATAAACTCACTGGTTTTATGCCGGAGAATATCTGCAAGTTGCCTAATTTGGTTAACTTGACGTACGCTTACAACTACTTTAACGGACAGGGAGATTCGTGTGTCCCAGGTAGTAGGAAGGAGATTGCATTGGATGATACACGTAACTGTTTGCCTGATAGGCCTAAGCAACGATCGGCTAAAGAATGTGCGGCTGTGATTAGCCGTCCTGTTGATTGTAGTAAGGATAAGTGTGCTGGTGGTTCTAGTTCTGCTGTGCCGTCGAAGTCAAAGCCGCCATCACCGGTGCCAACTCGGCCGATTAGGAAACCACAACCACCGAAAGAGTCACCAAAACCGGATGATCCATCTGATCAGTCTCCTGTGAAGTTCAGACGTAGCCCACCTCCGCCACAACAACCACATCATCCGGTGGTTTCTCCTCCTCAGCCACCACCACCGATGCATTCTCCACCACCTCCAGTCCATTCTCCACCACCACCAGTCCATTCTCCACCACCGCCAGTCCATTCACCACCACCACCAGTCCATTCTCCACCACCACCGGTATATTCTCCACCACCCCCAACGCCGGTTTATTCACCGCCACCGCCAGTTCATTCACCTCCACCACCGGTACATTCTCCACCACCCCCAACGCCGGTTTATTCACCGCCACCGCCAGTTCATTCACCTCCAACACCGGTTCAGAAACCACAGGCACCGAAAGAGTCACCAAAACCAGATGATCCCTCCGATGAGTCTCCTGTGAAGTTTAGGCGCAGCCCGCCTCCACCACAACAATCACATCCCTCAGTGGTTTCTCCTCCTCCTCCGGTTCACTCTCCACCACCACCCGTCCATTCTCCACCACCATCGGTACCGGTTCACAAACCACAGACACCAAAAGAGTCACCAAAACCAGATGATCCATCCGATGAGTCTCCTGTGAAGTTTAGGCGCAGCCCGCCTCCACCACAACAATCACATCCCTCGGTGGTTTCTCCTCCTCCTCCTGTTCAGTCTCCACCACCACCAGTACATTCTCCTCCACCACCGGTCCACTCACCACCACCACCAGTTTATTCTCCACCACCACCAGTTTATTCCCCACCGCCACCTCCGCCAGTCCATTCACCACCACCACCGGCACATTCTCCTCCACCGCCAGTCCATTCACCACCTCCACCAGTATTCTCTCCACCACCACCACCACCACCTGTCCACTCGCCTCCACCACCGGTTTACTCTCCACCACCACCGGTATACTCTCCACCACCGCCACCACCTGTCCACTCCCCACCACCGCCTGTTTTCTCTCCACCCCCACCGGTATATTCCCCACCCCCGCCGCCACCAGTCCACTCCCCTCCACCACCATCACCAATCTACTCTCCTCCACCGCCTGTTCGCTCCACACCGCCACAGTCGCCACCACAAACACCTACACCAGTTCAATCGCCACCACAAACACCGGTGAACTCTCCTCCGCCACAAGCACCAACACGGACGGTAGAAGCACCAGCTCCAAGTGAAGAATTCATCATACCAACCTTCATTGGTCACAAATATGCCTCGCCACCACCTCCAATGTTTCAGGGTTACTAATATTAGAGAGAGATAAGCCGATATATGAATCACGTTGCGAAGAAGAAAAAAAGGAAAGATCAGAGAATTGAGGAAGACAGAAGAAGAAAAAAGGAGGGCAATGTATCATAGTGGCACTAACTCCTTGCAAGGAATCGTTTCAAGTTTGTGTAGTAACAGTTAACAACATCTTTTCTTTTGTCCATAAAAGATTTTACATTTTGAAAGCAAAAAGGAGTTGTTAAGGCCGTTTAACAATGATGGTATCTTAGAATCTACATGTCTGCGTTTAATAAACATATACTTTAGGTGAACCGAAAAAGTGTGTCCCTAAGCAAGATCTTGATTGGGAGGTTTTCAGTCAACGTAGTTAATTTTCTTAATTTGAGATAAAAAGAGATACAAGATGGTATTGTCTAACCTGATATTGTCAATCTAAGATGGAACTTCAGTGGCCTCTTATGTACTGATGAGTCTTGTTAGGTACATATAATATTTGTAACATATCCAACATGTCAAAAGATATGACATAAACCAGATAGGCTGATATATCATGGAAGCTAAAGGTTTAAGTTTTAAAATGTTTTTTTTTTTTATAATCAAGATGTGTTTAAAACCTTTTATGGGTTCTTGTTTTATGAGTTTCTGTCATGTTCCTTTAAGGTACAAAATGTACATTTCAAAATTCAAGTTTGATGGGTTTCCGGCAATTTTTATTACTTTCATTTCAAAAAGGAAAATTCCAAATGCAAATGACCGCATAAACAAAATATGTGCTACATATCCCCTATATATTAAAAGAGAAGCATTTTTAAAAAATAATCATATTTTTGTAAGTATTTACAGTGGTGCTATTTGCTGATGTTTCAACCCCACATTTATTCTCACCTAATTATTTTAAAAAGACTTAGATTACTAAACTAATTACATGATATGTCATTGTATATTTTAGGTCTATAAATATGTTATGTTTTATTTTTTTAAAATGAATTCAAATACAATAATATTAGAATTAATAATTTAATAAAATAAAAACTGTTTAATACTAATTATAATATACACGAAATTTATTATATAATATTTATAATATTTTTCAATGTTTACTATTCTTATCATTCATAGAAAAATATATAATACTTTTAGTGTTTACTACTTTTAAAAAATATATGTTTATTGATTATTCATAAAAAATATTCTTCTAAAAACAACTGAAAAATTAAAATAATATTTTATTTTCCTCAAATTTATAACAAAATATATCACTTTACTAATGTTTATTACTTTTATTAGAAAATATGTTTATTAATTGTTTATTAAAAATATTCTTATAAATACAACAGAATAATTAAAAATAATATTTTATTTTTCTTAAAAATTAATCAGAACAAATAGAAGAAAGCTATGATAATTTTATTCACATATTGTTGTAATTATAGCAAGCATAAAATTAATTGTGAAAACATATATAATACGTCAAGCAAAATATTTTTAACTTTATATCTTTTAACAATTCATAATAATATATGCAAATATATTATTATAAATATATGTTATTTTCGTCACAAGCATCAATTAAAAGAAAAAGTCATAATGACGAATTTCTAAATTATTATGATATATATTATTAATATTCAGATTTTCTATATAAAGAAATATGATATATTGTATTATGGTTTAATTTATATATGACTCTTAGATGACAAATATGGTATACAGTATAAACTCTATAAATTAATAATGTTGGGACTTTGATATTTTATTAATTTATAGAGTTATTAGTTTATCAGTTTTGGATAAAATAAATTATTTATTAATAATTAAATATAAATCTTTTTTCTTTAAAATTTATAATATTTTCTAAAAAATTTACTATAAAATTAGATATAAATGATAAAAATATTTTAATTTTAATATGAATACAACAACATGCTCATATTTCCATGATTACATATTTATATAAAATTAATTTATATGATATTAATGAATTTATGATATTAATGGGATTGTATTTTACATCAATTTTGAAAAAATATATTATCTTATTAATTTATCGATTTGTATTAAATTTTGAACCGGTCCAACTTGGGACTAAACAAAATTATTGATTTATCAAGTTTATTAATTAGTCGAATATTAATTTATAGAGTTTTCACTGTATAACATTATTGCTTGCTTCTTTTTTGGTAAAAGATAATACCAATATTAATTGTTTATTTTTTTTAATTAATGTTTGATTGATAATATACAATATCAAATTTTCAGCAAGATTTGTTCATGTTTTTTTTTCTTAGTTTGTCAGTTTTAAATCAAACAATTTAATTACTGTAATTTTTATATAAATTGATAATATCGTGATTTCAATATTTTATTAATTTATAAAATTAAAAATTTATCAGTTTGTATTACATAAATTATTTATTAATAATTAATTAAAAATTATATTTTTAAAAAAGTTAATGATATCTTTAAATATTTCATTTTTAAATTGTAGATAAACCATAATATTATTTCGATTTTAATAAAAATAAACCATTATATATTTATATTTTAGTAAATTATCATAGTTATATATTTATAAAAATTATTTTATGGTAATTACTAGTTTATGATATTAATGGAATCATATATTTATGTAGATTTTCCTTAAAAAAAATTATCTTATCGATTTGTATCATATTTTGAACAAGTCCAATTTGAGACTAGGAAAATTTATTAATTTATTTAACTAATAATATTTAATAGATAAGTAACAAAGTATTTAACTACTAATATTTAATTATTTAAGAGTCAAAAGTAATTAAATATCTACATAAATATTGTATACCCAAATATTTGACATTGGTGTAAATAATGAATCATATCATCAGTTACGAGATATAGAAAATCTATATGGTAACTTTGTATTTTTACGAAGCTATATCATATGTTATGTATGCTACTTAATTTTTAAATTAATTTACATTACAATTAAATTAATTTTATATTTTATAAAAAATAAAAAAATACATTATCAATGTTATAGTATAACATTTTATAAAATTTATATAAATTTTATTATATTTTATTATATAATTTTAAAATTATATTAAATTTAAAGAAATAATAATTATTTCACTCCGTACAAGATGCGAGTTATTACCTAGTTGAAGAGGATAGAATGATAGAAGTGCATTTAAACGATGTTTTAGGGTTTTTAATGTAAAAACCTCTCAACCAAAGATGGTATGGGTATAAACTCCTGAACTAAAAAAATTAATGTAGAAACCATTTAAGTAATTTTTATTTAACGTATAAACCCCTCCTTTAATGTAATCGTTAAAACTTAATTAATCATCGTTAAATTAAAACAATGCATTTTAGTTCTATCAAAAAATGACACAAGTAGATGCAAAAAATCTCCAAATTGATATTAAACACGAATACTCAAGATTAAAATTTAGGGTTCTTCACTTAAACAAGATTGATAGCTCAGGTATCTCGATTCTACCTAACAATTCATTATTTCAAAATAGAATGCAAAATCGATTTGAGTTTTAGTTTGCAGTTGTGGTTAATGTTCATCTCAGAATGGATTTTTTTTTAAGTCGATTTTTGTTTTGTTTCAAATCTATGTGTACTAATTGACTATCTAGACATACAAATTATGGAAACCCCATTTTCTAAAATTAGGGTTCGTGATTTTAGTAATTCAGAATTAAATTTGGGAATTTTTGGCTGATTATAATGATTTAACTCGAATTCAAAACGAGCATAAAATTTCGTGTTGTTTTTTCTTTAAAAATATGGTGTTTTAAACACAATTCGTATGGTTTTTTAACAAATTCAAAATGGAACGTTTTGTTTTGACGGTATTGCATTGTAAATAAAGAGGGAAATTCGTTAACAGACAATTAATTGAAGGGTTTCTATATCAAATGAGTTTATACCCGAACCATCTTGAAGGGTTTTTAGTACGTAGCATGGAAGCGTGGCTGGTGAGACATTTTTCGCTCCAAAAGTGAAAGCAGAAGTGGAAGCACTCGGAATCGTGTGAATCATCTTGGAAGCACGATTCCAAAAACAAAGCATCTTGAAGCGTGGTGGAAGCGAGCGATTCTGAATAAGAAGCGTTGCCGATGTTATCGGAAGCGTTGGTTCACGTTTAATCAAAATGAGATTGAGGATAACAGTTTCAATTTGTGATTTTATCATTTTAAGCTTTATTTATTTACAATATTTAATTTATATTTTAGAGTATTAGATTTTGTTAGTTAAAATTTTTTCTATTATTATGATTTTATATTTAGTATTTAGTATTTACACATAATATATATATATATATACACGTTTCTGCTATACAGAGTTTTAACCCTATAGAACTACTGCAAGTGCATAACAAATGTTGTAGTAAGGTAAAAATCGAATCCACAAGGACCAAGTGTCACACTGCAAATCTTATGAATGAAACTAAGCTAAGACAAGAATATGGTTGTTGGTTGTAATGTAAAATGAAAATAGCAAATAAATTCTGTAAAAGATCAATTAAAACAGGCGTTAGGTCACAATAATCAGAAATCATGAACTAGACAATTAGTCAGGGATCAAATAAGCACAGTCTTGAACTCAAACATGAATGTATAACTAATCCACTGTCGTGGTATTATAGACTTTATCTAGCAACCTAAGATTCTAAACTGTCATTTGAACTTAGAATTATAAACAAGCATTAACGATCATGTTCGATTTGTTCACATATTGCCTTAACATCAGCTTTCATTGGTTAAGGACAATCTGCTCATCTATGTTCTTTCAGGCTTTTAAACAAACACTTTTGGTGTGCTAAACACCCTAAGATCAGAAACTAGGGTAGCTAATCAAGTTTCAGCAATGAGATCAATGATAAATGAAGACAACATATGAAAAATCCTTATCTATGTCTGATTCAATGATTTATAATCCCATTGAAACCCTAAACATAACTGGTGTATTACTCAGACATGGAAGAAGAAGAACAGCAAAGAGATGAAGAGAAATTCATAATAATAAATAAAATATAAATCAACTGGGGTTCAGAAATCTTCTCAGAGATGCAGAGTAGAAAGATCTTCTCCCCAAAACTCAAAAATTGCAAAAAGCTCAAAGTCTCAATAAAATATCAAAAGGTAGCCTACACAATGGCTGAAAAACAAATCTTTATAGGTCTAGACACGAGCCATATGAGAAATTATGGAAAACCAAGTCGAAATAGGAAAAACCGAAGTTTCCTTATTTTTCTGCGCGGTCAAACCGGTTGGTTAAGACATCGGATCGATCGATCCTGGGTTGGATCGATCGATTTTAATACTCTCGAGAAAATTCTTGGTTTCTCGGATCGATCGATCCCTCGTAGATCGATCGATCTAAAATGTCTCGGGAAAACTTTGACCAAACGGATCGATCGATCCTGTATGGGATCGATCAATCTAATTTCTCTCGGGGAAAACCTCGGCCATCATATCGATCGATCCAGGAGGGATCGATTGATCTAAATAGTCTCGGAAAATTCTCGTCTCCTCACTTCCTTTGGATCGATCATTCCAATAAAGGACCGATCGATCTGCACTCCGGAAAAGACTGATTTTCCTCCTTTTCTTCATTTCTTTATTTGCAACGCCTTAGAATCCATCTAAACGTGTTTTGACCTGTAAAGACTCTAACAAACACTAAAAAGACTCGATAAAAACCTTTGAGAGTCAGTTAAAAATCAGTAAAATCATAATATATAAACTCTCCCAGACTTAGCATTTTGCTTGTCCTCAAGCGAATACTAAGTAAGGAAAAGAGGTTTGAAAACATAGAAATCATGAACCTTCTCAAACCCCACCTTTTCACCAACACCCTTGAATCCACATGCAACAGAGCTAACTTTAGATAATGTGTCAGTATACATACCGCAAGTCTAGCAATCATCCCAGATACATCCTGCATTCCTTAAAGAAATCTGAACTCTCCATTGTTGACCCCATTCAGTTATTTAAGTGCTATCTCAATCAAGGGAATATCGATCAAAGAACCTACAGACTCTTTTCCTTCCAAGCTCTAAATCAGACAGTCTTCAGTACAATTTCCCTATTTTCTCTCCCCTTAATCGATTCTCCCCACTTTTGAGGGTATCATCTCATTTTTTTTCTTTTCTTTTCTTTTTCTTTTTTATCCCAAGAAATGGTGCAACTCTTTACTTGTGTTCCTTGTGAGGAGACAAGTTCAAGAGTGATACTCACTACTTGTGTTTCTTGTGAGGAGACGGGTTCGTGAGTGCACCATTCTTAGACTTAGACATTCTTCTTTTTTTTTTTTTTAATGAGGGGAGATCAAAGAGATTGTACCAAACTTATATTTATAGTGCTGAAAGAAGAATCAAGTTCAATGCATGCCAAGCCCCAAGATGAGAAATTTGAAATTCATTAGGGCGGAGTCAACGTTGGATCCTTCAGACTCTCCAGGAGCATGAACTTCCTCTGTTATGTTGATCCACTCTTAGCGTTCTACTTAGCAGAATCTGCAGTTAACTGTTGTAGCAATGGTCCTTCAAATATCAATGTAAAGTAATTAGTTTAAAAGAAAAATTCATGACATTCAAACATAGTTTTGACTCAATAAAACATCTTAGACTGACTCAAGAGAAAACAAACCAAAGCAAAAAGCATTAGTCCCAGCGAATACACTCCCCCAGACTTACTTCAAACCATCTCGATTTGGAAAATAAATCAGAAGAGGGGTATGACAAATGCAAAAAGTACATGAAAGAGAAAATGATATAAAACAAAGGAAATGGTACTACTCTCAATGGTCGCTCTCTTAAGTAGCACTCTGGGTATGTCCTGGGCCACGCCTGCATCTGCGCCTAAGGGGAGGAACATCCTTGGAATCAGCTGGCTCCTCATCATCAGTCGGGCTCCCCACCATCTGTGTCATCTCTAGTCTCCGTAGCTCTAAAACAAGAGGGTGGTTGTGGACAGCTGAGCTTCGCCAAGGCTCCCCAAATCTTCTGCATCGTGGAGTTGTTCTTCCTCTGAGAATCAACCATCCAATCCCATCTCTCTGCCTTTGAGACATCCACTGTAAGAGGAAGAAGGTCACACTGACCAGCATAAGGAGGAAGGAGGGACTCCATGGACTGGCGGGCTGCAGATGCAGCAAAAGGGTCCTGAGAGAATGTGTATGGTACACTAGCATCCTCATGGTGCAGTGGGTAGACACTAGAACGTGATGAGCTACCTCTGCGTCTAGAAACTGAAGCCATGGTCGGGTTTGGGCACAAGTGAACAGCATCAGGTAAGAACTCCAAGTTAGCCCGTGAAGAAAGAGTGGTGATGTCATTGTTAGGAAGCTAGCAATACAGCTTATGACCATCCCTGTCCTGAAACTGATACTTGTAGCCTGGCATGAGAATCCCGCTGGCTTTGAAATGCTCCTCATTGAGGAGCCGGGGTGTGTCAATCCGCTCTGTGGAAGTGAGATCAATGTCATGGTACCTGAAAATAGGAGTCAAAAGACTACCAATCGCCTCTGTTCGAGATGTGGAAGTGGTAAGACCTCTGAACTTCTTCCTGACAAGGACATGAGTGAACAAATACCCAAGGTTCGTGCCAAGAACCGGTGGTGGTGGAAGGCTGTAAATGCTGCTGGCGAAAGAGGGCAAACCGTAGTATAACATCATCAGCTCATCTTTCCTCAAAGCGCCTGGCTCCTCCTTGCCAAATATGATGTTGCCCAAGATCTTAGCAACCACTCAAACCACAGGGTTCCTAATCAATGTCAGCTTGGCTTCTCGAGACTCAGAAGGGCCTGTACCAATCACTATCCACAAATCTGTGTAAAATCAGACGGGACTCTGCATAGCTCCTGCCTAGAATCAAATCCAAACAGCTCACATAAGGCAGGAATGAGGATCTCATAGAGAACACCACACACAAGGTATGTGAGAAATCCCTCACTAGCAACATGATGCAGAGGATCCGTGAAATAAAGCTCCGCGGAAGCAAGGAACTGACGGACTAGCTCTGGGTATAGAGGGAAATGGTCATAAGCAATCCGTCCCATGCCCAATCTGCTCGAGCATCTCATAAACATCCTCTTTGATCCCCGTCCGACACAGAGTCCTAGCGTCCACAATTCGTGTATGGACTATATGGATGCCCAACAGTCCATTATAGAAAGCAGCATTAAAATCCTTCCATGGATCACCTCGCTCTCTAAACTTGTAGGGATCTGATCACTTCATCTGTGCCACGATGGTGTTGTTAGGGAACTTGGATAGCAAGAAAGGCCTATTATCGGGGCGAGGCCAGGGATCTGTGCTACAATACACTTCTTCTTCCTCATTTGGTGCTTCAACACGGGCTGAGAAGGAGGCAATGGATTTGCCTTTTTGTTGTTGTTGTGCCTTTGAACCTCGTGCTGGCTGTTTCCTGCTAGATCCTGCATATTCTTTTGTCTTTCCCATTGTCTGTAAAACAAACTATATACCAAATTCATGCAATATTTCTCAAAAAAGAGGCAAAATTTTAGGAATTTGCTAAACTGGAATAATGGACCACACAATCAATAACCAAATCTATCAATGAAGCATAAGCAGTCCATTAACAGCATCAAACTAACAGAATTCGGATCATTCCCAAAAATTTGGCCAATTTCGCACTTATTCACTAAGAAAATTTCAGTCTCAAATTAAAGCTCATAAAATGTCGAATCAAGGCATGAGAAAGTGCTAGTTCAATCCTAGAATACTATAGCAAGCCACGATTTCAGCCAAAACACATCAAAAATCCAAGATTTCTGACCTTGAACATCATAGGTCGAATTGAGAAAAGTGATGATAGAGTGGCGTACCTTTGCAGATCGAGTGAAACAATTGAATAAACAGATATAGGGTGAAAATCCAATTAGAATGGACCCAAAAAATCACCAAACTCTGTTAAGAATCGAAGAAGTTAGGGTTTGTCAAAGAATTTGCTCAAAATCACCCGAACTCGCGAAGGAGAGAGGAGAGAAAGAGAAAACCCGATTTTGATCCAAAATTTGTGCTTTTTATGTTTTAGAACGTGTTTGTCGGTTTAATTTAAGTGAAAATAAACCAAACATAACCATATATTGAACAAAAACCTGTTTCGTGGACTTACCTGAGCCACAGATATATCGATCCATTATTAGATCGATCGATCTGTTTCGTCGATGGTCGATCTGGAGCGTGATCTAATATCTCTCTGCCAAAATTCCCTCTGACAGATCGACCGGTCTAATGCAGAGCGACCAGTCTAAAACCTCTTGGGCGAAAACTCCATCTGAGTGATTGATCGATCCCTCCTCGGATCGATCTATCCGACATCCGGATCATACTACCTAATTTTTTTTTTAAACACCAAAAACAAAACTAAATGTTAGAGAAATGATATAGAACAAAATATATACACTTACCAATGGGTTGCCTCCCACCAAACATTTGTTTTAAGTCCCAAGTGTTAGAGATGAGATTCATACCATCTTTAAAAGCCCGAAATGAAATCTGATCGGGTTATTTTGGGAACCGATGAAAGTTCAGGCTGGCCAAATAAATGGAAATCTTCCATATATCAAACTAAATCCAGAGAAAACGGAAGATTGGCCTTATCGGCAAAATGAGATTTCCTATTTCGGGTTCAGATAGCTATCTTCTGAAGATCGACCTGATCGGCTATAAATAGAAGAAGTCTTCGACTTCTCAAGGCATCCAAAAATCTTCTCTCGAGACCTAGGAAAAACTCGCAATCTCATTGTTCCTAGCTCTTGATTTATTTCCATAAACAATTTAGGTTGGCGCTCTTATTCCGATGACCTAAACCACCGTGTATCTTCTCAAGCTCTGGCTTATTCATAATAAAAGATCTCTCTTTAAACCCACAAACTCTTGTTCTCTTATAAGTCAAATTTGAGTTATCACAGTTGGCGCCCACCGTGTGGCATAAGAGATAAATCTTTGAAAGAAAAAGCAGAGCTTGAAGATGGTTGAAACACCTATCAACCCTGATACTACCGATCTCACAGGAGGAGCCGTCGATCTCACCGGAAGAGCCACCGATCTAACCGGTAGCAACGCTCGGGCCCCCGTCATTGATTCAATTACTGGTCTTCCAGTAGTCAACCAGACCAACCTGCAGGAAGACGATGCGACCGCTGCACAGAACACCCGCGAGGCAGAACAGGTCGTCCGAACCTGTGGAACGAACTAGACCGACCTGCCACAGCCACCTCCCATCGATATGGCCGGCCTCATCAGATCGGCCACGACGCAACTACAACAGGGCATGGATGCGCGGTTAGAGTCCCTCTGCGCCGAACAGATCGCTTACCAGAAGACCTAGATCGGCTTCTCAACGCTAGGGTTCATACCCAAGAATATGCCGATTTGACCATGCCTCGACACCGGCCGATCCGCAACGCAGAAACGACGAGGCTGGTGAATAACTTGTACGGCACCACACCGACAGACGATCTACGGAGAGCACAGGTGGAAGGCTCCAATGCCCGTTCATCCCGAAACACCATAGGTGCCGATTTGACGACAGCCTCAAAGCTCGATCTTCTCCATCAACGCCTTGACGACATAAGTACCAAGGTCCATAAGGCGACGACCTCAGCCCCAGAGTAAGACAAAATACTACAGCAGAAGCAGCAGACACCGTTCACGTCGGCCATCACCAAAGCCCCACTCAAGGACATTGGACGCATGAAACTGCCTCCCAGCTATACCGGTACGACCGACCCAAAGTGGCATCTGACCGCGTTTAACGCAGTCATGGGACGAGTTCGCTTTACGGATGAAGAGCGAGATACGTGCCTCTGTCAGTACTTCGTGGAGGCGCTCTCTGCCTCACATGGTTTTCGCAGCTCCCTCTGAATTCTATCGACAGTTACAAGGAACTCACAAGTCGCTTTCTTAAGCATTATTCAATCTACATCGACGCAAAATCTACAGAACTCGACCTATGGGCATGCGTCCAGGGCGATACAAAGCCATTGTGCGACTACATCAATAGATTCCGGTCCATAGTCTCTCGATGCAGCTTGTCGGATAAACTTTCTCTCAACATCCTGATCAGAAATCTGAGAGACGACCAATCCTACTGCGAAAGGTTGAAGACTGGCAAAACCAAGACGCTGGAAGATGATTTGCATAAAGCAAACGGTTACATCAGACTCGAGGAAGACAAGGCGGCTAAAGCCAAGTTGGTCAACGAGAAACCTTCACACGATAAGAAACATCGGCCGTCGAATCAGGATAACCATCAGGAGTCTCGATGGCACTACGACAGGGACGATAAGAGCCGTAAGAATATCAACGCCATCGCTCGATAGACGAGGTGGAACACTTGAGGCCACCAGAGCGCCAAATATCCCGATAGTAAGAAGCCGTACTAAACTTACCACAAAGCGCAGGGGCATCATACAGACGATTAATGTACCCTCGCGGCACTCTTAGGAAAAAAAGTGGGAAAACGGCGAATGCAGCGTTCCAGAACCCCGTAGTCTGTCGCGACGACCTGACAATAACCAGGATCGCCTACCCGATAATGATCAAGACAGATCGACCATCTGCCAAGCGCGAGGAGAAAAAGGCGAAGCACGATTGTGAGGACGACCACACACCTCCGACTTTGCCTGGACGACGGATTAACATGCTTATGGGAGGACTCCTCTCATGTACTGAATCCACCAATTCGATCAAACGGCATGAGCGAAAAGCTGCTAATCCACCAAAGGATGCCCCACTGCTGTTTAAAGACGACCTCCCAATCGTATTCATTGAGCAGGATGGGCAGAATATAGACCGGCCGCACAATGATCCACTCGTCATCTCACTTCGGCTTGGAGAAGACGATGTTTCGAAGATCTTGATTGACACAGGAAGCTCGGCCGACCTTATCTTCATGGACACGCTACGCAAGATGAGCATCACCGAAAGAGACATCAAAATCGCACCATCACCCCTCACTAGATTTGCTGGAGATTCGATCTTGTCGATCAGGACTATAACGATGCCAGTTACCATAGGAGGAAAATCTGTTACAGTCACATTCGAAGTTATTGACTGACCTGCAATCTACAATGCCATTCTGGGAACACCTTGGCTGAACGTCATGCGAGCCATTCCGTCTCCCTGTCACCAGTGCATCAAAATACCGATCAGAGGCCGTATCTTCACCATCCGTGGTGATCAGACAGTATCTCGGCATTGTTACATCGACAAATAGCGCGCTCGTAAAGCATCTACATTCGTCATCGGCAACAGTAATGACTTTGATCCACGAATAGTCCACCATGAGAAGCCGAAGAGCGACCTCATTACTCCAGTCAACATTGACGTTGCTCACCCCAAGCGTTGTGTCGGCATCGGCACAGAGCTACTGCCAAGCATGCAGGACGAGCCCTTTCCTCCAGGAGAATATCGGCACGTTCGCATGGTTAATGGCCGATATGAAAGGCATCAGTCCTCAGATTACCGATCACGAGTTGCACGTTGATCCCACCTTCAAGCCGATCAAATAGAAGCAACGAAAATTAGGGCTTGAGCGGGCACAAGCTGTACACGATGAGGTGGACAAACTGCTGAAGGCCGGATCGATCGCCGAAGTCATGTACCCGGAGTGGCTCGCCAACCCGGTGGTGGTCAGGAAGAAAAATGGGAAGTGGCGAGTTTGTGTAGATTTCACAGACCTCAACAAAGCTTGCCCGAAGAACAGTTTTCGTCTTCCTCGCATTGACCAGATCGTCGAGGCAACCGCGGGCAACTAACTCCTCTCCGTCATGGATGCATTCTCATGATACAACCAGATTTTCATGAACCCGGTCAACAGTGAGAAGACCGCATTCATCACGGATCGAGGAACTTATTGCTACAAGGTCATCCCGTTCGGTCTGAAGAACGCAAGAGCCACCTATCAGCGCCTTGTCAACAAGATGTTCTCCGATCAGCTTGGGAAGTCGATGGAAGTATACATAGCCGACATGCTCGTCAAATCAGCTAAAGCAGCCGACCACATCGTTCATCTCCGCGAATGCGTTCTGATACTCAACAAATACAGCATGAAGCTCAACCCTGCGAAATGCACCCTCGCGGTCACATCGGGAGAATTCATGGGATACTTGGTCACTTAACGCGGAATCAAAGCTAACCCCAAACAGATCTCCGCGATCTTGGAATTACCTTTGCCGCAGAACACTCGCGAGGTTCAATAGTTGACTGGAAGGATAGCCGCGTTGAACCGATTCAATCGCGGTCAACCGATAAATGTCGACCCTTCTACCAGCTCCTCTGCGGCAACAAAAGAGTAGAATCAGACGAGAAATGCGAAGATGCGTTCCTGCAACTTAAGACATACTTATCGACACCTTCAATCCTGGCTAAACCAGAGCACAGTGACACCTTACTACTCTACATCACAATTTCCAGCGCGGCGGTCAGCGGCGTTCTAGTCCGGGAGGATCGTGGAGAGCAGAAGCCGATCTTCTACTTCAGTAAAACTTTAGACGGCGCTGAGACTCGCTAAAAACCATGTAGAAGCTCGCTCTTGCGGTTGTCATCGCTTTAAGAAAATTGCGTCCTTACTTCCAATCGCACTCCATAGCCGTCCTAACCAGTCAACCCCTTCGGTCGATGTTACATAGCCCGACACACTCCAGGTGCATGGCGAAATGGGCGATCGAGCTATCTGAGTTCGATATTGATTATCGAACACGCATCTCTGCAAAAACATGGACTTTACACGTCTATGGGGCATCATCTCGCTTAGGAGTTGGGATCAGCATCCACTTGGAATCCCCCACCAGAGAACTTCTTGAACAATGCTTCTGCTTGGAGTTTAGCGCATCCAACAATGAAGCCAAATATAAAGCATTGATTGGAGGTCTCCGTCTAGCTCGTGGGATGAACGTCCAACATATTCGGGCATTCAGCGACTCACAACTCGTCGCGAAGCAGTTCAGTGGAGAGTACTATGCAAAAGACGATCGAATGGACGCATACTGAATGTAGTAAAGCAGTTGGCCATGGAGTTTGCAACCTTTGAGCTACATCAAATCGACCGATCTCCCAACACTGGCGCTGACGCTTTAGCTGCTATAACGTCGAATAGAGGCTCAGCTCTTCGGAGAACTATCTCAGTTCAAGGGATCTCCCAACCCAGCATTACCCCGACCCAAGAAGTTCTCCAGATCACAGCCGACGAAGACGAAACCGTTCCTGCAACAACCGCTATCGAACAACCAGCAACAGACTGGTGAATCGCGATCAGACGTTATCTCGAAACTGGCGAGTTGCCTTTGGAGAAGTGGGCAGCTCGGTGGATTCGTGCATGCAGTGCTAAGTACGCGATCGTCGAAAGAGTCTTGTGCTGATGGACCGAGTCAGGTGTATTGCTTACCTGTCTACATGTCGACGTAGTACAGCGATACATCAAGGATACTCACGACAGTGCAGGAGGAAATCATTCTACCGGACGAGCTCTCACTCTGAAGATAAAGAAACATGGCTTTTTCTGGCTAACTACGAGGAAGATTGCATCAAATATGCTCACAAGTGCGAGTATTGCCTGCGACACGCCCCGATGATCCATTAACCAACCGAGTTTCTGACTTCGGCGATCCCTCCATATCCTTTCATGCGTTGGGCAATGGACATCGTTGGACCAATGATTTCTTCTCATCAGCGCATGTACGTGCTAATAATGACCGACTACTTTACTAAGTGGGTTGAAGCCAAGGCGTTTGCTGATATCACTGCAACCGAAGTGCAAAACTTCGTCTAGAGATACATCATAGACGGCATTAAGAAGCGTCTCAATGCCAAGAAAGGTTTCTGGGCCGACGATCTGGATGGCGTACTCTAGTCTCATCACACAACTCCCCGAACAGCCACTGGAAAGACTCCTTTCTCACTCGCGTATGGATGCGAAGCCATGGTTCCTGCAGAGATCAACGTCGGCATCCTACAGAGTACTCCCGGACTTTCCCGCTGTGAACGCAGCGATGCTGGTCGATAACTTTGACACTTTTGAAGAAACGTGCAACCAAGCCCTGCTCAGAATGCAGAACTACCAGAACCAGGTGGCTCGGTACTACAAAAAAAAGCAGAATCGATATTTCGACAAAGGTGACCTCGTCCTTCGAAAAGTCTACGAAAACACTAAGGAAGACAATGCGGGAAAGCTTGGAGCAAACTGGGAAGGTCCTTACATAATCACGAACATAGTCAAGCCGGGTGTTTATTGGCGCAATGAACGGTGAATTGATTCCACGAGCGTGGAATTCGTTGAACCTTAAAAAGTACTACAGTTAGATCGACATGTTCCTCAGGACGGCATCAAAAAAAGGAAGGGAATAATACCTATGAACTACGAAGTTGTTTGATCCCCGAAAGGGATATGTAGGCAGCTTATCTTCGGATGGCGCAACTGCTCCCCCTCCTAAAACCTGGGGGGGGGGGGGGACTTCTAATATTTTTACCTTTCCAAGGCTTTTTGGTTTGTAAGTCTTTACTCTCTACTTTAATTCAATGAAAAATCAAATTTTCCTCAAGTATCTTGTCAATTTCACATCGGTATCCTGGCTAGATGCACGATTCGCCTAAAACTAAAGTCTGAGCCACTTTAGCTCTGCAACTTAAAAGCCAAGTCCGTCTTCTATAGTACAGTTTACCTGTTTCAATCGATCCGAGTCATGCGTAATTATCAGCCAAGTCAGTCTTGCAGCCGCATTCGACTTGGATACTTCTAAGTGGTACCTATGAAATGACGCCGACCTGAATCGCACATCGAGTATTCACACTTAGAAGAGAAGTAGTACGAACAAAATAAGCCGAGCCTCTCGCACATTCGTATTCATACTTCTCTAAAACCAGAACCCGATATGCACTTCTTAAGTCATATAAAATTATTAAACCGACCTGTTCGCATCTTACATTCGACTTAAGAAAATTTTCTAAGTATTTAATATGGCCCGACCTCATTCGCGTATTCTTCTCATACTTAGAAAGTTAAATCGCATAAACAAACTGCCAGAACGGCAAAATAAGGTTACATCATCTAATGATACAAAAATACTTAACAAAAGAAGAGTCATTCCTCAGCCTCGATCTCTTCCTGGATCTCGCCTTCCTTCTGCTCAGCCTCTGGACTATTAGGCTAATTGGCCTCTTGACCATCTCCCTTATCGGCTTCTTGCTCGTGCTCCTCTTTGGCTCTTTCCACAGACTTCACAGCTTCAGCCTACTTCAGCCCGGGCTCAGTTATCGCGATAGAACGACCGTCTATAGAAGATGGAATTTTGCTTGAAAATTCCAGGAAGATCTCTGGCTCTGGGACTTGAAGCTCATCGGATGTGAAGCTGACTTCTTCAGAGGCATCTTGTTGTGCCCTGCTGTCGGTGATCATCCTGCCCACGTTCTCCTCAACCAAAGCCCTGTTTGCGAACAATAGCGAGAGCCTTTTTCACACCGACCCATTGTCGTTCGCCTTGGCAGCTACTCGCTTAGCCACCTCGTGGCTGAAGGCAAGCTTCTCTTCTTCAGCCGCTTTCAGCTTCGCATTAAGCCTCTCTTGGGCTTTCGCTCTCTCCCTCGTGATCTGTCTCACGGCTCGATTGAGAAGCCTGGTCTTCTCGGAGTTATCGGCAAAAATCTTCGCGAGTTCATCCGGAGACTCTTGGAGTGCGGCTTCCAGCTCGGCATTTTTCTTCCTCTCAGTCTTGAGAGCTTCCCTGACAGCTTCTCTTTTGGCCTGATCGACCTGACACTCCTTGGCGTCGCGATCATACTCGCACATTACTGTAAGTGCGGTGCTAAGGGCTTGCACGAACACAAGAAATACTTCTAAGGATCAGTTTGGAATTTGCATCATAGAATAAGCAAGCAGAGTGTTTAGAATTTCTTACCTTGGCTTGACTCCGGATTACGCTTCGGGGATCATTTGTAGGTAGAGCCGAGTGATCCCTTAGCCTGAGAAAGTAGTCTAGGCAAGAGGCGGGATCGGCGACCAACGGTCCGTTTCCTCGACAATCATTGGAAAACTCGAACGGATAAAGCTCCCATTCGATGCATGGTCTCTTTGACCTCCGCGAATCCTCGGGCATGTCCCCCGCATCCTGCGCGCCTTCGCTCACACACCTTTCTAGGTTGGCCCTCTTCCGGGCCTTCTCTACCTTTTTGGCAACCTTCTTGTCGGCCGGTTTCGTAGCCTTGGCCAAATCCTTCTCAGATTTCCTGTCGGCTGCTATTTTAGCCTTGGCCAAATCACTCTCAGGACCATCCTTCGAGATAACCGGCGTCTCGCGCCCTCTCGATGGTGCTGCTGACGTAGGAGTTTTTGGCTTCCTTAGCACCTGGGGACCCAAATATGGATTCCAGATCGGCGGATAGATCTTTGAACGAGCGTGATTTCATTCTTTCTGATCGGTTTTAGCGACGAATAAGAGCAGCTGAAAACCAGAGGAATGTTAGCCGACTCGGCACTTTTAACTCCAAATACAAGGTTCAACGAGAACAAGAGAGACTAACCTTTCGTACTCTCGATCCTTTCTTCGGTGATCTCTGGGCAAGTAATTGCCCTGTTTGCTGCAACCGTTCAGAGACCTCGTATATATCAAGAGGGTCGTCAACGATTGGAAGATGCATGTTACCTGCAAAAAAAAAGAGACCAATCAGAAAAAATTAAGATATGCGTAGATTTTCTACATACTTTTCAGATCGGGTGCATCTCTATCCATGACCTCCGGCCCATTTTTTTGAATCTCGATGTCTCGGTCGGCGATGGAGAACTCATTGATCAGTACAAAAAATAATGAACCCTCCAGTCGTTGACCTTTGATTTCTGTCCACCAGTGACTATGTTGAACCGGGTCTTCATGCTTGTGTAATACGAGCCTCGGTTCCTTAATTTTTCCTTTGTTCTCCTGGTGTTTGTCATCGCATCGAACACAGCACGACTAAGGGGAATGTTATGCTTGGTAGACATCACCAGCATATTGACGATAAGGCGGATCGTCGAATGGGAGAACTGCGAGATCGGCATCTCCTTGTGATCAGCAAACTCCAACAACATCCCTGAGGAAGCATTTGTAGATGCAAAACCAGCCCTCCGGAGCATCCCATGGCTGTTCTGACGAGCTCGGGATCATGAAAATTACTTCTGGGCCGATATCGCATTTTCTTTCAACGTCACCAGCGACTCCATTGTGGACTTAGTCGGCATTACCCCAAGGGCGTTGTCGCAGGTCGGCTTCGCGACTGGTTTGCCTTTCTTCCTCTTGATCTTCTTGATAGGAGGATTCATGTCGATGATGCCGAATTGGTTCGCTTCGTCCTCCACAATGAGCGCATTCAACTCTTCCGAGATATCCATCTCGTTCAAACCCCCTCTCTCATCTGACTCATCCTGCAGCTCAAGAATCAGAAATGGTTCCTTTGTCGATGCCTCTCCACTCATCCGAACGGCCCCGACCTGTTCGGCGTAAAAACGCTCGGCCGCCACCCTTTGGTTTTCATCTCGGACCCATTCCTGGTAGGCCCGATCTAGCACGGATAAGTCGCTCGCGTCCGAGGACCGATCTGACCCTGACTCTTCGACGACGACCTGCTTTCCCTTTGATCGGCCTCTTACGGCCCAGTCGTCTCTAAACATCTGAAGAAATTCTTCCAGAGAGACGCCGATCTCATTGGCTCTTGCTTGAGCCGACCTGTCCTTCCCTGACTCAGGTCGACCCTCTCTACGGCTAAAACTTTTACCCATCATAAATCAAAGCTTAAACGACGGCTTCAAACAGATCCGAGAAATCACAATAGCGGAGATTGAACGAAACACGGCGGAGGTCTGACCAGAAAATCTAAAAATTAAAGAACAAAGAAGAGAGAGAAGAGAGCAAACCTTTCGACATAGTTTTGCTAAAATGCAGAAGTGAAGATTTATGATCTGAACCCCTCCTACTTATACAGAATTCTGGACAGTTATCGAGAGTCATCATGACTTTGGTGACTGTTCACATTTCTTCTTATTTCATTTTAATCGGCCTCTTTACTTTCTCCTTCTATCATTTGACACGTGTCAAACCTAGTGTACATGCGCAGACCTAGGCCTAGACTACACTACGTTCGGCGGGAATTTTAGGTGGGAACTTCCCGTGCCTCATTCACCATCTGATCAACGCCTTTGCACCGATCTGAACTCGAAGGTAAAATTTAGTTTTATATTCTAACTTATGTAGTGGCCAACCTCATTTCATGCCGAGCTACTTCTCTTAAAATTCACCAAGTCACGCACCCTCACTTGCCGAACTAGGGGGGGGGGGGGACTTACTGTTAGAGATGAGATTCCTACCATCTCTAAAAGCCCGACATGAAATCTGATCGGGTTATTTTGGGAACCCGATGAAAGTTCAGGTCGGCCAAATAAATAGAAATCTTCCATCTATCAAACTAAATCCGGGAAAAACGGAAGATTGGCCTTATTGGCAAAGGAAGATTTCCTATTTCGGGTTCAGATAGCTATCTTTAGAAGACCGACCTGATCGGCTATAAATAGAGGAAGTCTCCGACTTCTCAAGGCATCCAAAATTCCTCTCTCGAGACCTAGGGCAAACTCGCAATCTCATTGTTCCTAGCTCTTGATTTATTTCCATAAACAATTCAGGTCTGCGCTCTTATTCCGATGACCTAAACCACCATGTATCTTCTCAAGCTCCGGCTTATTCATAATAAAAGATCTCTCTTTAAAACCACAAATTCTTGTTCTCTTATAAGTCGAATTTGAGTTATCACACCGAGCTTGACTTTGGTTGCCTTTTAGGCTGGAAGTGCATCACTTAGAGGAATGGTCTCCCCTTCAGTGATTTCGGTATAAGCAAGATATGGCTTGAGTCGCTGACCATTGACCACAAACTCTTTCCTATGTGGATCCAAGAGCACAATTGCTCCATAAGGGCGCACTTCCTTAATTGTGAAAGGACCTGACCATCTTGAGCTCAACTTCCCGGGAAACAGCTTCAGGCGAGAGTTAAACAGTAAAACTTGGTCATTTGCAGCAAAACTCCTAGGAATGATCTTTTTGTCATGGTAGGCTTTAGTTGTCTCCTTGTAGATCCTTGAATTCTCATAGGCCATGTGTTTGATCTCATCCAGCTCATTCAGTTGTATCAGCCTTCTTGCAGAAGCAGGTTTGATGTCAAAGTTAAACAGCTTGACAGCCCATGCTGCCTTGTACTCTAACTCCACTGGGAGATGATATAATTTTCCATAGATAAGATGGAATGGGGCCGTGCCTAAAGGTGTCTTATAAGCAGTCCTATATGCCCAAAGAGCATCATCCAACTTGACACACCAATCCTTCCTAGTTGTGTTCACAGTCTTCTGTAGAATGCTCTTAATCTCCCTGTTAGAGATTTCGACCTGTCCACTTGTTTGAGGATGGTATGGCATGGCCACCTTGTGCTTGACTCCATGTTTCTTCAGCAAACTCTCAAAGACTTTATTGATGAAATGAGAACCACCATCACTGATCACAACTCTAAGAACTCCAAACCGTGAAAAAAATCACTGAGTTGAACATCTTCAGGACCACCTTGGCATCATTAGTTAGACTGGCCATTGCTTCAACCCATTTAGACACATAGTCTACTGCAACCAGAATGAACTTATTCCCATAAGAGGATGGGAATGGTCCTATTACCTTGTCTTTGGCATGAATCACACTTAGAGACAAAATCATGTGCATATGGAACATTGTTGGCCACCAGAAACCAGCTTGCAAAGCCTTGGAGACAGTTTTGAAGGTAGCAAAGTGTCCTGCATAACTGGAACCATGACAATGAAGCAGAATGCCTGGAACCTCCTCCTCTGGTATGAATCTACTAAAAACGCCGTCATCACATTGTTTTTATAAGAAAGGCTCATCCTAAAGTAGTGTCTGATGTCTCTTAAAAACTTTTTCTTCTTGTACCTAACAAAACCAGCTGGTTCCTTCTCTGCAGCCAGGTAGTTTGCAATGTCCCCAAACCAAGGCATTGTGGAAGGTTTTGTGGTGCAAGGTGGTGTAAGAACAGCAGCCACGTTCCCAAGGCTGATGGCATACACACGCTCTTCAGGAAGTTCATCATCCAGAGGAACTGATTCCTCTGCATACTTTCGTTAAAGATGATCAGCAACCCCATTTTCAACTCCTTTCTTGTCTTTGATCTCAAGATCAAAATCTTGCATCAATAGAATCCATCTCAGTAGCCTAGTATTGCCATCCTTTTTGGTCTATAAGTATCTCAAAGCAGCATGATCAGTATGCACAATCACCTTAGACCCCACAAGATATTGTCAGAACTTGTCAAAAGCAAACACAATGGCAAGAAATTCTTTCTCAGTTGTGGTATACTTGCATTGTGCATCATCCAGAGTTCTGCTAGCATAGTAAATGACTTGAAGCTTCTTGTCTTTCCTCTGTCCTAAGACAGCTCCTACTGCATAGTTACTAGCAAATGTCATTACTTCAAAAGGCAACTCCCAGTCTGGAGGCTGAACAATTGGTGCACTGACAAGTGCTCCTTTGATTGTGTGGATGGTTTCAAGGCAGTCATTGTCAAAGTGGAACTTCACATCCTTGCATAGCAGTTGAGTTAGAGGGCGAGCTGGCTTGGAAAAATCTTTGATGAAGCTTCTATAGAACCCAACATGCCCAAGAAAGCTTATGATTCCTTTAACAGAAATTGGTGGTTGTAGGCTCATCATTACTTCAACTTTCGCCTTGTCTACTTCAATGCTTTGCTCTGAGATCTTGTCCCCCAAAAAATCACATCTCTCACCATGAAGTGACACTTCTCCCAGATCAGCACAAGATGTTTTTCCTCACAGCGCTGAAGCACCCTGCACAGATTACAAAGACAAACAGAGAAGAACAATTGGTGCACTGACAAGTGCTCCTTTGATTGTGTGGATGGTTTCAAGGCAGTCATTGTTAAAGTGGAACTTCACATCCTTGCATAGCAGTTGAGTTAGAGGGCGAGCTGGCTTGGAAAAATCTTTGATGAACATTCTATAGAACCCAACATGCCCAAGAAAGCTTATAATTCCTTTGACAGAAATTGGTGGTTGCAGGCTCATCATTACTTCAACTTTCGCCTTGTCTACTTCAATGCTTTACTCTGAGATCTTGTCCCCCAAAATAATCCCATCTCTCACCATGAAGTGACACTTCTCCCAGATCAGCACAAGATGTTTTTCCTCACAGCGCTGAAGCACCATGCACAGATTACAAAGACAAACAGAGAAGGACGATCCATAGACTGAAAAGTCATCCATGAAAACCTTCATTATGTCTTCAATATAGTCAGTGAAAATCGACATCATGCAGCGCTGGAAGGTTGTTGGGGCATTGCACAAGCCAAATGGCATTCTGCGATAATGATATTACTGCATATTTAGTGTATTTTGCATACATATAAGTTAGTTTTCATGCATTTACCTTGCATGTTAGGCTAGTTTGCATCGCTTTAGGTTCTAGAGTACTTTTGCACCAGCATTTGCATGTTTCGTGCATTTTGCATCACAATCAGGTTGCTTTCGGTTACTTTGGAGCTATGGATGACTTGTGGATGCGCGAAGGCTCGTGAGGAAGTTCGTGGACACTTGGAGAAATCAGGATTGCACGCTAAGGACCTGAGATCGAGTAGCAGATCGAGCAAGGCAGGTTGATCTAGACGAGATCGACCAGAAGATCGAGTATGGAGATCGATTTGGAGTACATACGTAGACGACGCCATGCAGATCGAGGACCGGATCGAGCTTCCAACCCGATCAGCACAAGATCAACTCAGAGATCGACCAAGAGCCATCCGATCCAAGACGAGATCGAGTGCCAGATCGAGCTTCATGATCGATCCCATACCAACCTTATTCGTCCAGCCTGTATTTGGACCGTAGCGAAGGGGGAGGGACCAGTTGCGGTTTGACCATTTTAGACATAAAGCAACGATCCCTTTCATGATTCCACCCTATCGACTACTTTTCTATCATCTCTCTCGTTTTAGGCGATTCGCCATTGCTAGACTTCGAGCTTTTCTTGTTTTTGCTTTTGAATATTGGATCGTTTAAGTTAAATCAATCGTTTTTCATGTTTAGTTCTTCGTTTATTGCATTTCGTACAGTTTATTTTATGAGTCACAAGTAGTTTCATCGGGTTTTGGGGTTGAGAGGATTCAAAGGGGTCGAAAAGGTTTTCAAGTTTGGTGTTTTCTTGTTCTTCATGGCTTTCTCTTCTAGGATGTCGAGTTCTTAAGGCTTAAAGAGTCTCACGCCAAGATCTTTATGATCAGAGAGACCTCTTACCTTGACAGAATCCAGAGATCTCTGAAAATCGCATCCTTGAGACTAGTTACCCTTTCCCAAACGCCATGGTAGTTTAGGGGACTAGTTAAGCCGCGTGTTTGAAATCTGAGTTCCTTGCCCTTCAATCTCTTTTTTCCGCCAAACGCCATGGGTCTGGAGGAGAGAATGAAGGAGTGATCCATACCAGACGCCCTGGATGGATCTTGTTTTGTTTTCAAGGCTTAGGGAATCTCACAAAGTGAGTAGATCTAGAGTTTTCAAGCCAAGCTTGAACCTTTGAAACCCTTGAACATGAATCTCAACCCTAGACCCCCTTTCTTAGTATTCTATCTTCTCTGTTAATCATTCGCTTGTTATCTGTTGCATCCTGGTCATTAGATTCATTTCTGTTTGAACTATTAGACGAGATCGATTGCTTTTGCTCGATTTAGTGGTCGATCCACTAGTCAAATTTTAGTAATTCATAGCTTTGCATTTTAATCATTCTCTCTTTTTCTCGTGGTAGCTAGTTTGCTTCTAGTATTTTTAAAATAGTTTTGTTTTGCATTTGACTGTTGCATCTAGTTTTTTGGATTTTCACAAAACCATTCATCATTTGCTTAGCTTTGCATGATCCTTGCATTCTCATTGCACCTTCTAGCCCTAAGTTGGATTGATTCCTATTGCATTATACTACGACTGTGTGTTGCTTGAGTTTTGATAACCTCCTGCATTGCATTACCTCAATATACGCTTAAAACCGTTATCAAATGGCGTCGTTGCCATCTTAGGGGATAGAGAGCATTGAGATTTGGGGTTTAGTAAAGACTAAGCCTTTGTTTTTCTTTTTGATACTGATATCTCTACTCTCAAACTTGTGTCTTTCAGGTACATGAATCTGCATTCCAAGGGTGACAACAACCTACTCACGCCCTTGGAAAATATTCATCAGCTTGGCAACGCAAGATCAAGAAGAGTTCGAGAACAAGCTAGAGCCTTTGAGGAGATTGTTCAGCAAGGTTCAGTGGATTTTGAGGCGATGGCTGAGCACGAGCACCCAGAGGGACCTCCTCCAGTTCACGGGGCACTGGGAATGGGTAATGGAAACCCCCACCACACGGCTAGACCCCCATGGATAATAGGAGCGGGAGACGCTCCCAACACCCATTATAATAGGTTTGGGATCACTCCTCCTCCTGTACAGAACAACAATTTTGAGATTAAGTCGGGATTCATCTCAATGGTGCAAAATCATAAGTTTCATGGGCTACCAATAGAAGACCCCTTGAAGCACCTTGATAACTTCGAGCAAGTATGTGGGATGATCAAGATTAACGGCATATCCGAAGATGCTTTCAAGCTGCGTCTCTTTCCATTTTTTCTTGGAGACAAGGCTAGACATTGGGAGAAAACCCTTTCACAAGGCACCATTACCTCTTGGGCTGAGTGTAAGAAGTCGTTCCTCTCAAAATTCTTCTCTAGCATCAGAACAGCAAGGCTGAGAAGTGAGATCAGCGGCTTCACTCAAAGGAACAATGAGACGTTCAATGAAGCCATGGAGCGGTTCAAGGACTATACCATTCAATGTCCTCACCACGGCTTCAGTGAAGAGACCTTACTAAGCACTATCTACAGAGGAGCTTCACCAAATATACGCTTGCTACTTGACACGGCTAGTAAAGGAAACTTCCTTGGTCAAGAGGTAGAAGAAGGCATGGAGCTGATTGAGAACTTGGCATTGAGTGACGGCAACTATGCTGAAGACTACGATCGTGCACCAAATGATTCTGAGCTAGAGTCTCACAAGAAAGAGCTTAAGTCATTGCACGAGAAGATTGACAAGCTGGTGTTGGCTAATCAGAAGCATGTTCACTTTGTTGGTGAAGCGGATGAAACCTTAGAGGAGCTTGAGTTGAGTCAAGAAGAAGCCAATTGGGTGGCGGGTCAAAACAACTACAAACCTCAAGGGTATTCACAAGGCTACAACCAGAAGAACAATCTCTCATACCGTAGCACAAACGTCGCGAACCCTAAGGATGGAGTGTACCCTGCTTAGCAAGCAAAGCCTTTCGTACCATACAACAAAGGTATTCAGCTGAGTGGTGGCTTCCAAGGGCAAGGGCAGAACAACTTCCAAGGACAACAGCAAGGAAACAAGGGTTATACGCCAATGTACCCTCCGGGCTTTGTACCTCAACAACAACCGATGCAACAACAACAAGTTGATCCTGTCCAAGCTATGTTTCAACAATTGATTCAAAGGCAAGCCTCTACAAATCAGAAGTTTGCCGACATGAACACTCGTTTAGACTTGTCTCTCACGGATTTCTCTACTCAGATTACAAACTTGAATAACAAGATCAAGCAGCTAGAGAAGGGAAAGGCAAGTACAAGCGGTCAGAATAGCTTACCGGGCAAGTGTGAGCAGTATCCCAAGGAATACACTAATGCTATTACGCTAAGGAGTGGGAAAGAGCTTGCACCTACGGTTACTCCAAAGATCAACGAGGACGTTGTAATTCAAGAGGGGGAGGGTAAGCTTTCAGCTGATGATGAGATAAACTTTGACAATGTTTGGATTCAAGGGCCAAGGAGAGGTGAGAAAGCGGTTGTTGAGAAGAAAGCGGAGCAAACTACTAAGGAGAAGGATGCTTATGTACCTCCACCGTATGTACCTAAGCTACCTTTTCCTGGCCGCTTCAAGAAGCAACTCATAGAGAAGCATAGAGTCTTGTTTGAGAAGCACCTTAAGGACGTAGAGATCAAGCTACCTCTCGTGGACTGCCTTGCAATGATGCCTAAATGCGCCAAATTCTTCAAAGATACGCTCGTGAAGAAGAATAAGGAAAGCAAGGAAGTGCTTGTTCTTAGTGAGGAGTGTAGTGCAGTTATACACAAGGAGATAGTCCCTAAGAAGTTGGGAGACCCTGGAAGCTTCACTATACCTTGCGCTTTAGGTCCTTTGGAGTTCAAGAGTTGCCTTTGTGATCTCGGAGCTAGTATAAATCTGATGCCTCATTCCGTGGCAAAGAAGCTTGGCTTTACCCGTTTCCAGGATTGTAGATCCTAAAGATCCACTCATTCTCGGTAGACCTTTCTTAGCCACCGCCGGAGCCATCATAGACGTCAAGAATGAGAAGATAGCTCTGCACTTGGGTAAAGATATAAGGCTGGACTTTGACATCAATGAGGTTTTGAAGAAGCCTACGATAGAAGGGCAAGCTTTCTACATTGAAACGTTGGATGCTTTGGCGGATGAGTTGCTAGAAGAGTTGGCTCAGGAGGATCATTTGAAGTTGGCCTTAACTAAGGAGCCAAGAGAGTTCGGTTACTTGGATCAGAGGACTCAGGAATACGTTAACCTGCTTGATTCAAGGAAGGTTGTGCTAGAAGATGAAGGCACTTGCCTAGAGATCGGCTCCGAAATTGATGACATTACTCGATCCAGTGGTCAAATCGGCAAGACAATCGAGGAGGGTGATCGATCCAGGAAATCAATCGAGTCCGAGATCGAGAGAGGCCTTCCGATCAGTTTGGGGTCTAATCCGGAGATCGACTCAGCGTCTCGATCTCTCACTCGATCCACATTAAATCGAGTGAGTGAATCGAGCGAAACTGCTCGATCTAGACGACATCGAGAGCAAGATCGACTGGACGACTCGATTTCAGAAGGGATAGCAGTTGGAGAAAGCAGCCTCAAGGGTCATGTCTTGGGTTCTAAGGAAGGTTCCAAGGAGGAAAACAACAGCAACAACCACGAGGATGATTGGAGCGAGCTGCTAGCCCCAAAGGTGGACCTTAAGGCCAAAAGGGCTAAGGTATGCTTTCTTAGAGCTTAACGAAACCTATCCTGTGATTGTGAATGAAAACTTAAGTGATGATGAGTTGCACTCGCTCTTAACTGAGTTGAGAAAGTATAGGAAGGCCATTGGGTACTCTCTAAGTGACATCAAGGGCCTTTCACCAATGCTTTGCAATCATATGATTCACTTGGATAATGAGAACGCCTCTTCTATAGAACATCAAAGGCGTTTGAATCCCAATTTGAAAGAGGTTGTTAAGAAAGAGATTCTTAAGCTGCTAGAAGCTGACATGATCTATCCCATAAGTGACAGCACATGGGTTTCTCCCGTACACGTGGTGCCTAAGAAGGGAGGGATCACAATCATTAAGAATGACGAAGATGAGCTTATACCTACTAGGACTATTACTGGACACCGTATGTGTATTGATTATAGGAAGCTTAATCTTGGTACTAGAAAAGATCATTTTCCCTTGCCTTTTATTGATCAAATGCTTGAAAGACTTGCTAATCACCCCTACTATTGCTTTCTTGATGGATATAGTGGATTTTTCCAAATACCAATCCATCTAAATGATCAGGAGAAGACGACATTTACATGTCCTTATGGCACCTTCGCGTATCGAAGGATGCCATTCGGGTTGTGTAACGCACCGGCTACGTTTCAGCGGTGTATGATGTCGATCTTCTCCGATTTAATAGAAGAGATGTTAGAGGTGTTTATGGATGACTTCTCGGTCTATGGTGCGTCCTTTTCTGCGTGTTTGTTGAATCTTTGCAAGGCACTAAAGCGTTGTGAGGAAACAAACTTGGTGCTTAATTGGGAAAAATGCCACTTCATGGTGAAGGAAGGGATCGTGCTTGGCCATAAGATATCAGAGAAGGGTATTGAGGTTGACAAGGCTAAGGTTGAAGTGATGATGAGTTTTGAGCCGCCGGTTAACGTCAAAGGAGTGAGAAGTTTCTTGGGACACGCCGGCTTCTACTGGTGCTTCATCAAGGATTTTTCTAAGATTGCACGCCCTCTTACACAGCTGTTGTGCAAGGAAGCTGATTTCATCTTTGATGAGGAGTGTTTGCAAGCTTTCATGACCATCAAGGATGCTCTAGTATCCGCGCCTATAGTGCAAGCACCGGACTGGACTCTACCTTTCGAGATTATATGTGATGCTAGTGACTACGCTGTGGGAGCCGTTCTAGGTCAAAGGAAAGATAAGAAGCTGCACGTGATTTACTATGCTTCAAGAACCTTGGATGACACGCAAACAAGGTACACTACTACGGAGAAGGAGCTATTGGCAGTAGTGTTTGCCTTTGAGAAGTTCAGGTCATACCTCGTGGGTTCCAAGGCCATTGTCTACACAGATCACACGGCTTTGAGGTACATCTATTCCAAGAAGGACACTAAGCCGAGGCTTTTGAGATGGATTCTTCTTCTTCAGGAGTTTGACATGGAGATTAAGGATAAGAAAGGAATAGAGGACGGCGTTGCTGACCATCTCTCTCGGTTAAGAATCAACGAGTCTTTACCCTTGGATGATTCGCTTCCCGAGGAACAACTCATGGCAATCACTACGGCTGTTTGTGGAAACCTAGAAGGGCGGTTTGAGGAAGTTCTGAGCTTCAAAGAGGAGAATCTCCCTTGGTACGTGGACATTGTGAACTACTTGGCATGTGGGGAAGAGCCTTCGCATCTTGAAAATTATCATAGGAAGAAGTTCATGAGGGACGTGAGCCACTACTTCTGGGATGAACCCTATTTATACAAGAGAGGTGTTGACAGCCTATACAGAAGATGTGTGACAAAGGAGGAGGCAAGAGACATCATTTTTTGACTGCCATGGCTCTTCGTATGGCAGGCACTTTGCTTCGTTCAAGACCGCCACTATGGTCTTGCAAGCCGGTTTCTGGTGGCCGTCCATCTTCAAAGACACCCATGAGTTCGTAAAGAGTTGCGAAGCTTGTAACCAAGCAGGGAATATCACTAAGAGGAACGAGATGCCCCAAGTACCCATCTTTGAGGTTGACGTCTTTGACGCGTGGGGCATAGACTTCATGTGGCCTTTCCCATCTTCCTACGGCAACAAGTTTATTTTGGTGGCTGTTGACTACGTCTCTAAATGGGTTGAGGCCATTGCTTCTCCTACAAACGATTCTAAGGTGGTGATCAAGCTCTTCAAGAACATCATATTCCCGAGGTTTGGAGTACCCAAGGTGGTGATAAGCGACGGAGGAAGCCATTTCATCAACAAGTTGTTTGAAAACCTCCTAAGGAAGTACGGCGTGAAGCACAAGGTAGCTACACCTTACCATCCCCAAACGAGTGGCCAAGTGGAGGTCTCTAACCAGCAGATCAAGGCAATACTTGAGAAAACAGTTGGGACAACTCGGAAGGATTGGGCAGTGAAGTTAGATGATGCTTTGTGGGCTTATTGGACTGCTTTCAAAACGCCCATTGGTACTACTCCTTTCACTCTTCTCTACGACAAATGATGTCACCTCCCCGTTGAGCTGGAACATAGAGCATTGTGGGTAGTGAAGCAGCTGAATTTCGATCTAAAGATGGCTCAGGAGAAGTGATCCAGCTACATGAACTTGATGAGCTAAGGCTGGACGCTTACGAAAGCGCTAGGATCTACAAGGAGCGCACTAAAGCTGCTCATGACAAGAAGTTGGTACCTAAGAAGCTTAAGGAAGGGAGTTTGGTGCTGCTTTACAACTCAAGGCTCAAGCTCTTTCCAGGGAAGCTAAAGTCACGGTGGAGCGGTCCGTATGAAATCAAGGAGGTGTTGCCCTACGGAGCTGTCACGTTGGTCGGCAAGAGTGGGAATGCATTCACAGTGAACGGACACAGAGTTAAGCCATACATGGCGAGTGCATTTGACAAGGAGAGCACCTCAATGCTTCTCCAAGACCCACCATCTGCCTAAACCAAGTAAAGTCTAGCTAAAGACGTTAAAGAAAGCGCACTTGGGAGGTATTCCCATGTTTATCCTGTATATATTCTTGTTTATCCCTCGCGGTCACATCGGGAGAATTCATGGGATACTTGGTCACTTAACGCAGAATCGAAGCTAACCCCAAACAGATCTCCGCGATCTTGGAATTACCTTTGCCGCAGAACACTCGCGAGGTTCAATAGTTGACTGGAAGGATAGCCGCGTTGAACCGATTCAATCGCGGTCAACCGATAAATGTCGACCCTTCTACCAGCTCCTCTGCGGCAACAAAAGAGTAGAATCAGACGAGAAGTGCGAAGATGCGTTCCTGCAACTTAAGACATACTTATCGACACCTCCAATCCTGGCTAAACCAGAGCACAGTGACACCTTACTACTCTACATCACAATTTCCAGCGCGGCGGTCAGCGGCGTTCTAGTCCGGGAGGATCGTGGAGAGCAGAAGCCGATCTTCTACTTCAGTAAAACTTTAGACGGCGCTGAGACTCGCTATCCAACCATGTAGAAGCTCGCTCTTGCGGTTTTCGTCGCTTTAAGGAAATTGCGTCCTTACTTCCAATCGCACTCCATAGCCGTCCTAACCAGTCAACCCCTTCGGTCGATGTTACATAGCCCGACACACTCTGGGTGCATGGCGAAATGGGCGATCGAGCTATCTGAGTTCGATATTGATTATCGAACACGCATCTCTGCAAAAACATGGACTTTACACGTCTATGGAGCATCATCTCGCTTAGGAGTTGGGATCAGCATCCACTTGGAATCCCCCACCAGAGAACTTCTTGAACAATGCTTCTGCTTGGAGTTTAGCGCATCCAACAATGAAGCCAAATATAAAGCATTGATTGGAGGTCTCCGTCTAGCTCGTGGGATGAACGTCCAACATATTCGGGCATTCAGCGACTCACAACTCGTCGCGAAGCAGTTCAGTGGAGAGTACGATGCAAAAGGCGATCGAATGGACGCATACTGAATGTAGTAAAGCAGTTGGCCATGGAGTTTGCAACCTTTGAGCTACATCAAATCGACCGATCTCCCAACACTGGCGCTGACGCTTTAGCTGCTATAACGTCGAATAGAGGCTCAGCTCTTCGGAGAACTATCTCAGTTCAAGGGATCTCCCAACCCAGCATTATCCCGACCCAAGAAGTTCTCCAGATCACAGCCGACGAAGACGAAACCGTTCCTGCAACAACCGCTACCGAACAACCAGCAACAGACTCGTGAATCGCGATCAGACGTTATCTCGAAACTGGCGAGTTGCCTTTGGAGAAGTGGGCAGCTCGGTGGATTCGTGCATGCAGTGCTAAGTACGCGATCATCGAAAGAGTCTTGTGCTGATGGACCGAGTCAGGTGTATTACTTACCTGTCTACATGTCGACGTAGTACAGCGATACATCAAGGATACTCACGACAGTGCAGGAGGAAATCATTCTACCGGACGAGCTCTCACTCTGAAGATAAAGAAACATGGCTTTTTCTGGCTAACTACGCAGGAAGATTGCATCAAATATGCTCACAAGTGCGAGTATTGCCTGCGACACGCCCCGATGATCCATTAACCAACCGAGTTTCTGACTTCGGCAATCCCTCCATATCCTTTCATGCGTTGGGCAATGGACATCGTTGGACCAATGATTTCTTCTCATCAGCGCATGTACGTGCTAATAATGACCGACTACTTTACTAAGTGGGTTGAAGCCAAGGCGTTTGCTGATATCACTGCAACCGAAGTGCAAAACTTCGTCTAGAGATACATCATAGACGGCATTAAGAAGCGTCTCAATGCCAAGAAAGGTTTCTGGGCCGACGATCTGGATGGCGTACTCTAGTCTCATCACACAACTCCCCGAACAGCCACTGGAAAGACTCCTTTCTCACTCGCGTATGGATGCGAAGCCATGGTTCCTGCAGAGATCAACGTCGGCATCCTACAGAGTACTCCCGGACTTTCCCGCTGTGAACGCAGCGATGCTGGTCGATAACTTTGACACTTTTGAAGAAACGTGCAACCAAGCCCTGCTCAGAATGCAGAACTACCAGAACCAGGTGGCTCGGTACTACAAAAAAAAGCAGAATCGATATTTCGACAAAGGTGACCTCGTCCTTCGAAAAGTCTACGAAAACACTAAGGAAGACAATGCGGGAAAGCTTGGAGCAAACTGGGAAGGTCCTTACATAATCACGAACATAGTCAAGCCGGATGTTTATCGGCGCAATGAACGGTGAATTGATTCCACGAGCGTGGAATTCGTTGAACCTTAAAAAGTACTACAGTTAGATCGACATGTTCCTCAGGACGGCATCAAAAAAAGGAAGGGAATAATACCTATGAACTACGAAGTTGTTTGATCCCCGAAAGGGATATGTAGGCAGCTTATCTTCGGATGGCGCAACTGCTCCCCCTCCTAAAACCAGGGGGGGGAGGGGGGACTTCTAATATTTTTACCTTTCCAAGGCTTTTTGGTTTGTAAGTCTTTACTCTCTACTTTAATTCAATGAAAAATCAAATTTTCCTCAAGTATCTTGTCAATTTCACATCGGTATCCTGGCTAGATGCGCGATTCGCCTAAAACTAAAGTCTGAGCCACTTTAGCTCTGCAACTTAAAAGCCAAGTCCGTCTTCCATAGTACAGTTTACCTGTTTCAATCGATCCGAGTCATGCGTAATTATCAGCCAAGTCAGTCTTGCAGCCGCATTCGACTTGGATACTTCTAAGTGGTACCTATGAAATGACGCCGACCTGAATCGCACATCGAGTATTCACACTTAGAAGAAAAGTAGTACGAACAAAATAAGCCGAGCCCCTCGCACATTCGTATTCATACTTCTCTAAAACCAGAACCCGATATGCACTTCTTAAGTCATATAAAATTATTAAACCGACCTGTTCGCATCTTACATTCGACTTAAGAAAATTTTCTAAGTATTTAATATGGCCCGACCTCATTCGCGTATTCTTCTCATACTTAGAAAGTTAAATCGCATAAACAAACTGCCAGAACGGCAAAATAAGGTTACATCATCTAATGATACAAAAATACTTAACAAAAGAAGAGTCATTCCTCAGCCTCGATCTCTTCCTGGATCTCGCCTTCCTTCTGCTCAGCCTCTGGACTATTAGGCTGATCGGCCTCTTGACCATCTCCCTTATCAGCTTCTTGCTCGTGCTCCTCTTTGGCTCTTTCCACAGACTTCACAGCTTCAGCCTACTTCAGCCCGGGCTCAGTTATCGCGATAGAACGACCGTCTATAGAAGATGGAATTTTGCTTGAAAATTCCAGGAAGATCTCTGGCTCTGGGACTTGAAGCTCATCGGATGTGAAGCTGACTTCTTCAGAGGCATCTTGTTGTGCCCTGCTGTCGGTGATCATCCTGCCCACGTTCTCCTCAACCAAAGCCCTGTTTGCGAACAATAGCGAGAGCCTTTTTCACACCGACCCATTGTCGTTCGCCTTGGCAGCTACTCGCTTAGCCACCTCGTGGCTGAAGGCAAGCTTCTCTTCTTCAGCCGCTTTCAGCTTCGCATTAAGCCTCTCTTGGGCTTTCGCTCTCTCCCTCGTGATCTGTCTCACCGCTCGATTGAGAAGCCTGGTCTTCTCGGAGTTATCGGCAAAAATCTTCGCGAGTTCATCCGGAGACTCTTGGAGTGCGGCTTCCAGCTCGGCATTTTTCTTCCTCTCAGTCTTGAGAGCTTCCCTGACAGCTTCTCTTTTGGCCTGATCGACCTGACACTCCTTGGCGTCGCGATCATACTCGCACATTACTGTAAGTGCGGTGCTAAGGGCTTGCACGAACACAAGAAATACTTCTAAGGATCAGTTTGGAATTTGCATCATAGAATAAGCAAGCAGAGTGTTTAGAATTTCTTACCTTGGCTTGACTCCGGATTACGCTTCGGGGATCATTTGTAGGTAGAGCCGAGTGATCCCTTAGCCTGAGAAAGTAGTCTAGGCAAGAGGCGGGATCGGCGACCAACGGTCCGTTTCCTCGACAATCATTGGAAAACTCGAACGGATAAAGCTCCCATTCGATGCATGGTCTCTTTGACCTCCGCGAATCCTCGGGCATGTCCCCCGCATCCTGCGCGCCTTCGCTCACACACCTTTCTAGGTTGGCCCTCTTCCGGGCCTTCTCTACCTTTTTGGCAACCTTCTTGTCGGCCGGTTTCGTAGCCTTGGCCAAATCCTTCTCAGATTTCCTGTCGGCTGCTATTTTAGCCTTGGCCAAATCACTCTCAGGACCATCCTTCGAGATAACCGGCGTCTCGCGCCCTCTCGATGGTGCTGCTGACGTAGGAGTTTTTGGCTTCCTTAGCACCTGGGGACCCAAATATGGATTCCAGATCGGCGGATAGATCTTTGAACGAGCGTGATTTCATTCTTTCTGATCGGTTTTAGCGACGAATAAGAGCAGCTGAAAACCAGAGGAATGTTAGCCGACTCGGCACTTTTAACTCCAAATACAAGGTTCAACGAGAACAAGAGAGACTAACCTTTCGTACTCTCGATCCTTTCTTCGGTGATCTCTGGGCAAGTAATTGCCCTGTTTGCTGCAACCGTTCAGAGACCTCGTATATATCAAGAGGGTCGTCAACGATTGGAAGATGCATGTTACCTGCAAAAAAAAAAGAGACCAATCAGAAAAAATTAAGATATGCGTAGTAGATTTTCTACATACTTTTCAGATCGGGTGCATCTCTATCCATGACCTCCGGCCCATTTTTTTGAATCTCGATGTCTCGGTCGGCGATGGAGAACTCATTGATCAGTACAAAAAATAATGAACCCTCCAGTCGTTGACCTTTGATTTCTGTCCACCAGTGACTATGTTGAACCGGGTCTTCATGCTTGTGTAATACGAGCCTCGGTTCCTTAATTTTTCCTTTGTTCTCCTGGTGTTTGTCATCGCATCGAACACAGCACGACTAAGGGGAATGTTATGCTTGGTAGACATCACCAGCATATTGACGATAAGGCGGATCGTCGAATGGGAGAACTGCGAGATCGGCATCTCCTTGTGATCAGCAAACTCCAACAACATCCCTGAGGAAGCATTTGTAGATGCAAAACCAGCCCTCCGGAGCATCCCATGGCTGTTCTGACGAGCTCGGGATCATGAAAATTACTTCTGGGCCGATATCGCATTTTCTTTCAACGTCACCAGCGACTCCATTGTGGACTTAGTCGGCATTACCCCAAGGGCGTTGTCGCAGGTCGGCTTCGCGACTGGTTTGCCTTTCTTCCTCTTGATCTTCTTGATAGGAGGATTCATGTCGATGATGCCGAATTGGTTCGCTTCGTCCTCCACAATGAGCGCATTCAACTCTTCCGAGATATCCATCTCGTTCAAACCCCCTCTCTCATCTGACTCATCCTGCAGCTCAAGAATCAGAAATGGTTCCTTTGTCGATGCCTCTCCACTCATCCGAACGGCCCCGACCTGTTCGGCGTAAAAACGCTCGGCCGCCACCTTTTGGTTTTCATCTCGGACCCATTCCTGGTAGGCCCGATCTAGCACGGATAAGTCGCTCGCGTCCGAGGACCGATCTGACCCTGACTCTTCGACGACGACCTGCTTTCCCTTTGATCGGCCTCTTACGGCCCAGTCGTCTCTAAACATCTGAAGAAATTCTTCCAGAGAGACGCCGATCTCATTGGCTCTTGCTTGAGCCGACCTGTCCTTCCCTGACTCAGGTCGACCCTCTCTACGGCTAAAACTTTTACCCATCATAAATCAAAGCTTAAACGACGGCTTCAAACAGATCCGAGAAATCACAATAGCGGAGATTGAACGAAACACGGCGGAGGTCTGACCAGAAAATCTAAAAATTAAAGAACAAAGAAGAGAGAGAAGAGAGCAAACCTTTCGACATAGTTTTGCTAAAATGCAGAAGTGAAGATTTATGATCTGAACCCCTCCTACTTATACAGAATTCTGGACAGTTATCGAGAATCATCATGACTTTGGTGACTGTTCACATTTCTTCTTATTTCATTTTAATCGGCCTCTTTACTTTCTCCTTCTATCATTTGACACGTGTCAAACCTAGTGTACATGCGCAGACCTAGGCCTAGACTACACTACGTTCGGCGGGAATTTTAGGTGGGAACTTCCCGTGCCTCATTCACCATCTGATCAACGCCTTTGCACCGATCTGAACTCGAAGGTAAAATTTAGTTTTATATTCTAACTTATGTAGTGGCCAACCTCATTTCATGCCGAGCTACTTCTCTTAAAATTCACCAAGTCACGCACCCTCACTTGCCGAACTAGGGGGGGGGGGGGGGGGACTTACTGTTAGAGATGAGATTCCTACCATCTCTAAAAGCCCGACATGAAATCTGATCGGGTTATTTTGGGAACCCGATGAAAGTTCAGGTCGGCCAAATAAATAGAAATCTTCCATCTATCAAACTAAATCCGGGAAAAACGGAAGATTGGCCTTATTGGCAAAGGAAGATTTCCTATTTCGGGTTCAGATAGCTATCTTTAGAAGACCGACCTGATCGGCTATAAATAGAGGAAGTCTCCGACTTCTCAAGGCATCCAAAATTCCTCTCTCGAGACCTAGGGCAAACTCGCAATCTCATTGTTCCTAGCTCTTGATTTATTTCCATAAACAATTCAGGTCTGCGCTCTTATTCCGATGACCTAAACCACCATGTATCTTCTCAAGCTCCGGCTTATTCATAATAAAAGATCTCTCTTTAAAACCACAAATTCTTGTTCTCTTATAAGTCGAATTTGAGTTATCACACCGAGCTTGACTTTGGTTGCCTTTTAGGCTGGAAGTGCATCACTTAGAGGAATGGTCTCCCCTTCAGTGATTTCGGTATAAGCAAGATATGGCTTGAGTCGCTGACCATTGACCACAAACTCTTTCCTATGTGGATCCAAGAGCACAATTGCTCCATAAGGGCGCACTTCCTTAATTGTGAAAGGACCTGACCATCTTGAGCTCAACTTCCCGGGAAACAGCTTCAGGCGAGAGTTAAACAGTAAAACTTGGTCATTTGCAGCAAAACTCCTAGGAATGATCTTTTTGTCATGGTAGGCTTTAGTTGTCTCCTTGTAGATCCTTGAGTTCTCATAGGCCATGTGTTTGATCTCATCCAGCTCATTCAGTTGTATCAGCCTTCTTGCAGAAGCAGGTTTGATGTCAAAGTTAAACAGCTTGACAGCCCATGCTGCCTTGTACTCTAACTCCACTGGGAGATGATATAATTTTCCATAGATAAGATGGAATGGGGCCGTGCCTAAAGGTGTCTTATAAGCAGTCCTATATGCCCAAAGAGCATCATCCAACTTGACACACCAATCCTTCCTAGTTGTGTTCACAGTCTTCTGTAGAATGCTCTTAATCTCCCTGTTAGAGATTTCGACCTGTCCACTTGTTTGAGGATGGTATGGCATGGCCACCTTGTGCTTGACTCCATGTTTCTTCAGCAAACTCTCAAAGACTTTATTGATGAAATGAGAACCACCATCACTGATCACAACTCTAAGAACTCCAAACCGTGAAAAAAATCACTGAGTTGAACATCTTCAGGACCACCTTGGCATCATTAGTTAGACTGGCCATTGCTTCAACCCATTTAGACACATAGTCTACTGCAACCAGAATGAACTTATTCCCATAAGAGGATGGGAATGGTCCCATGAAATCAATCCCCCACACATCAAACACTTCCACTTATAAGATGAAGTTCTAAGGCATCTCATTCTTTTTGCTGATATTACCTTGTCTTTGGCATGAATCACACTTAGAGACAAAATCATGTGCATATGGAACATTTTTGGCCACCAGAAACCAGCTTGCAAAGCCTTGGAGACAGTTTTGAAGGTAGCAAAGTGTCCTGCATAACTGGAACCATGACAATGAAGCAGAATGCCTGGAACCTCCTCCTCTGGTATGAATCTACTAAAAACGCCGTCATCACATTGTTTTTATAAGAAAGGCTCATCCTAAAGTAGTGTCTGATGTCTCTTAAAAACTTTTTCTTCTTGTACCTAACAAAACCAGCTGGTTCCTTCTCTGCAGCCAGGTAGTTTGCAATGTCCCCAAACCAAGGCATTGTGGAAGGTTTTGTGGTGCAAGGTGGTGTAAGAACAGCAGCCACGTTCCCAAGGCTGATGGCATACACACGCTCTTCAGGAAGTTCATCATCCAGAGGAACTGATTCCTCTGCATACTTTCGTTAAAGATGATCAGCAACCCCATTTTCAACTCCTTTCTTGTCTTTGATCTCAAGATCAAAATCTTGCATCAATAGTATCCATCTCAGTAGCCTAGTATTGCCATCCTTTTTGGTCTATAAGTATCTCAAAGCAGCATGATCAGTATGCACAATCACCTTAGACCCCACAAGATATTGTCAGAACTTGTCAAAAGCAAACACAATGGCAAGAAATTCTTTCTCAGTTGTGGTATACTTGCATTGTGCATCATCCAGAGTTCTGCTAGCATAGTAAATGACTTGAAGCTTCTTGTCTTTCCTCTGTCCTAAGACAGCTCCTACTGCATAGTTACTAGCAAATGTCATTACTTCAAAAGACAACTCCCAGTCTGGAGGCTGAACAATTGGTGCACTGACAAGTGCTCCTTTGATTGTGTGGATGGTTTCAAGGCAGTCATTGTCAAAGTGGAACTTCACATCCTTGCATAGCAGTTGAGTTAGAGGGCGAGCTGGCTTGGAAAAATCTTTGATGAAGCTTCTATAGAACCCAACATGCCCAAGAAAGCTTATGATTCCTTTAACAGAAATTGGTGGTTGTAGGCTCATCATTACTTTAACTTTCGCCTTGTCTACTTCAATGCTTTGCTCTGAGATCTTGTCCCCCAAAAAATCACATCTCTCACCATGAAGTGATACTTCTCCCAGATCAGCACAAGATGTTTTTCCTCACAGCGCTGAAGCACCCTGCACAGATTACAAAGACAAACAGAGAAGAACAATTGGTGCACTGACAAGTGCTCCTTTGATTGTGTGGATGGTTTCAAGGCAGTCATTGTTAAAGTGGAACTTCACATCCTTGCATAGCAGTTGAGTTAGAGGGCGAGCTGGCTTGGAAAAATCTTTGATGAACATTCTATAGAACCCAACATGCCCAAGAAAGCTTATAATTCCTTTGACAGAAATTGGTGGTTGCAGGCTCATCATTACTTCAACTTTCGCCTTGTCTACTTCAATGCTTTACTCTGAGATCTTGTCCCCCAAAATAATCCCATCTCTCACCATGAAGTGACACTTCTCCCAGATCAGCACAAGATGTTTTTCCTCACAGCGCTGAAGCACCCTGCACAGATTACAAAGACAAACAGAGAAGGACGATCCATAGACTGAAAAGTCATCCATGAAAACCTTCATTATGTCTTCAATATAGTCAGTGAAAATCGACATCATGCAGCGCTGGAAGGTTGTTGGGGCATTGCACAAGCCAAATGGCATTCTGCGATAATGATATTACTGCATATTTAGTGTATTTTGCATACATATAAGTTAGTTTTCACGCATTTACCTTGCATGTTAGGCTAGTTTGCATCGCTTTAGGTTCTAGAGTACTTTTGCACCAGCATTTGCATGTTTCGTGCATTTTGCATCACAATCAGGTTGCTTTCGGTTACTTTGGAGCTATGGATGACTTGTGGATGCGCGAAGGCTCGTGAGGAAGTTCGTGGACACTTGGAGAAATCAGGATTGCACGCTAAGGACCTGAGATCGAGTAGCAGATCGAGCAAGGCAGGTTGATCTAGACGAGATCGACCAGAAGATCGAGTATGGAGATCGATTTGGAGTACATACGTAGACGACGCCATGCAGATCGAGGACCGGATCGAGCTTCCAACCCGATCAGCACAAGATCAACTCAGAGATCGACCAAGAGCCATCCGATCCAAGACGAGATCGAGTGCCAGATCGAGCTTCATGATCGATCCCATACCAACCTTATTCGTCCAGCCTGTATTTGGACCGTAGCGAAGGGGGAGGGACCAGTTGCGGTTTGACCATTTTAGACATAAAGCAACGATCCCTTTCATGATTCCACCCTATCGACTACTTTTCTATCATCTCTCTCGTTTTAGGCGATTCGCCATTGCTAGACTTCGAGCTTTTCTTGTTTTTGCTTTTGAATATTGGATCGTTTAAGTTAAATCAATCGTTTTTCATGTTTAGTTCTTCGTTTATTGCATTTCGTACAGTTTATTTTATGAGTCACAAGTAGTTTCATCGGGTTTTGGGGTTGAGAGGATTCAAAGGGGTCGAAAAGGTTTTCAAGTTTGGTGTTTTCTTGTTCTTCATGGCTTTCTCTTCTAGGATGTCGAGTTCTTAAGGCTTAAAGAGTCTCACGCCAAGATCTTTATGATCAGAGAGACCTCTTACCTTGACAGAATCCAGAGATCTCTGAAAATCGCATCCTTGAGACTAGTTACCCTTTCCCAAACGCCATGGTAGTTTAGGGGACTAGTTAAGCCGCGTGTTTGAAATCTGAGTTCCTTGCCCTTCAATCTCTTTTTCCGCCAAACGCCATGGGTCTGGAGGAGAGAATGAAGGAGTGATCCATACCAGATGCCCTGGATGGATCTTGTTTTGTTTTCAAGGCTTAGGGAATCTCACAAAGTGAGTAGATCTAGAGTTTTCAAGCCAAGCTTGAACCTTTGAAACCCTTGAACATGAATCTCAACCCTAGACCCCCTTTCTTAGTATTCTATCTTCTCTGTTAATCATTCGCTTGTTATCTGTTGCATCCTGGTCATTAGATTCATTTCTGTTTGAACTATTAGACGAGATCGATTGCTTTTGCTCGATTTAGTGGTCGATCCACTAGTCAAATTTTAGTAATTCATAGCTTTGCATTTTAATCATTCTCTCTTTTTCTCGTGGTAGCTAGTTTGCTTCTAGTATTTTTAAAATAGTTTTGTTTTGCATTTGACTGTTGCATCTAGTTTTTTGGATTTTCACAAAACTGTTCATCATTTGCTTAGCTTTGCATGATCCTTGCATTCTCATTGCACCTTCTAGCCCTAAGTTGGATTGATTCCTATTGCATTATACTACGACTGTGTGTTGCTTGAGTTTTGATAACCTCCTGCATTGCATTACCTCAATATACGCTTAAAACCGTTATCAAATGGCGTCGTTGCCATCTTAGGGGATAGAGAGCATTGAGATTTGGGGTTTAGTAAAGACTAAGCCTTTGTTTTTCTTTTTGATACTGATATCTCTACTCTCAAACTTGTGTCTTTCAGGTACATGAATCTGCATTCCAAGGGTGACAACAACCTACTCACGCCCTTGGAAAATATTCATCAGCTTGGCAACGTAAGATCAAGAAGAGTTCGAGAACAAGCTAGAGCCTTTGAGGAGATTGTTCAGCAAGGTTCAGTGGATTTTGAGGCGATGGCTGAGCACGAGCACCCAGAGGGACCTCCTCCAGTTCACGGGGCACTGGGAATGGGTAATGGAAACCCCCACCACACGGCTAGACCCCCATGGATAATAGGAGCGGGAGACGCTCCCAACACCCATTATAATAGGTTTGGGATCACTCCTCCTCCTGTACAGAACAACAATTTTGAGATTAAGTCGGGATTCATCTCAATGGTGCAAAATCATAAGTTTCATGGGCTACCAATAGAAGACCCCTTGAAGCACCTTGATAACTTCGAGCAAGTATGTGGGATGATCAAGATTAACGGCATATCCGAAGATGCTTTCAAGCTGCGTCTCTTTCCATTTTTTCTTGGAGACAAGGCTAGACATTGGGAGAAAACCCTTTCACAAGGCACCATTACCTCTTGGGCTGAGTGTAAGAAGTCGTTCCTCTCAAAATTCTTCTCTAGCATCAGAACAGCAAGGCTGAGAAGTGAGATCAGCGGCTTCACTCAAAGGAACAATGAGACGTTCAATGAAGCCATGGAGCGGTTCAAGGACTATACCATTCAATGTCCTCACCACGGCTTCAGTGAAGAGACCTTACTAAGCACTATCTACAGAGGAGCTTCACCAAATATACGCTTGCTACTTGACATGGCTAGTAAAGGAAACTTCCTTGGTCAAGAGGTAGAAGAAGGCATGGAGCTGATTGAGAACTTGGCATTGAGTGACGGCAACTATGCTGAAGACTACGATCGTGCACCAAATGATTCTGAGCTAGAGTCTCACAAGAAAGAGATTAAGTCATTGCACGAGAAGATTGACAAGCTGGTGTTGGCTAATCAGAAGCATGTTCACTTTGTTGGTGAAGCGGATGAAACCTTAGAGGAGCTTGAGTTGAGTCAAGAAGAAGCCAATTGGGTGGCGGGTCAAAACAACTACAAACCTCAAGGGTATTCACAAGGCTACAACCAGAACAACAATCTCTCATACCGTAGCACAAACGTCGCGAACCCTAAGGATGGAGTGTACCCTGCTTAGCAAGCAAAGCCTTTCGTACCATACAACAAAGGTATTCAGCTGAGTGGTGGCTTCCAAGGGCAAGGGCAGAACAACTTCCAAGGACAACAGCAAGGAAACAAGGGTTATACGCCAATGTACCCTCCGGGCTTTGTACCTCAACAACAACCGATGCAACAACAACAAGTTGATCCTGTCCAAGCTATGTTTCAACAATTGATTCAAAGGCAAGCCTCTACAAATCAGAAGTTTGCCGACATGAACACTCGTTTAGACTTGTCTCTCACGGATTTCTCTACTCAGATTACAAACTTGAATAACAAGATCAAGCAGCTAGAGAAGGGAAAGGCAAGTACAAGCGGTCAGAATAGCTTACCGGGCAAGTGTGAGCAGTATCCCAAGGAATACACTAATGCTATTACGCTAAGGAGTGGGAAAGAGCTTGCACCTACGGTTACTCCAAAGATCAACGAGGACGTTGTAATTCAAGAGGGGGAGGGTAAGCTTTCAGCTGATGATGAGATAAACTTTGACAATGTTTGGATTCAAGGGCCAAGGAGAGGTGAGAAAGCGGTTGTTGAGAAGAAAGCGGAGCAAACTACTAAGGAGAAGGATGCTTATGTACCTCCACCGTATGTACCTAAGCTACCTTTTCCTGGCCGCTTCAAGAAGCAACTCATAGAGAAGCATAGAGTCTTGTTTGAGAAGCACCTTAAGGACGTAGAGATCAAGCTACCTCTCGTGGACTGCCTTGCAATGATGCCTAAATGCGCCAAATTCTTCAAAGATACGCTCGTGAAGAAGAATAAGGAAAGCAAGGAAGTGCTTGTTCTTAGTGAGGAGTGTAGTGCAGTTATACACAAGGAGATAGTCCCTAAGAAGTTGGGAGACCCTGGAAGCTTCACTATACCTTGCGCTTTAGGTCCTTTGGAGTTCAAGAGTTGCCTTTGTGATCTCGGAGCTAGTATAAATCTGATGCCTCATTCCGTGGCAAAGAAGCTTGGCTTTACCCGTTTCCACGATTGTAGAATCTCGTTGTGTTGGAAATGGACGAAGAGCCTAAGGATCCACTCATTCTCGGTAGACCTTTCTTAGCCACCGCCGGAGCCATCATAGACGTCAAGAATGAGAAGATAGCTCTGCACTTGGGTAAAGATATAAGGCTGGACTTTGACATCAATGAGGTTTTGAAGAAGCCTACGATAGAAGGGCAAGCTTTCTACATTGAAACGTTGGATGCTTTGGCGGATGAGTTGCTAGAAGAGTTGGCTCAGGAGGATCATTTGAAGTTGGCCTTAACTAAGGAGCCAAGAGAGTTCGGTTACTTGGATCAGAGGACTCAGGAATACGTTAACCTGCTTGATTCAAGGAAGGTTGTGCTAGAAGATGAAGGCACTTGCCTAGAGATCGGCTCCGAAATCGATGACATTACTCGATCCAGTGGTCAAATCGGCAAGACAATCGAGGAGGGTGATCGATCCAGGAAATCAATCGAGTCCGAGATCGAGAGAGGCCTTCCGATCAGTTTGGGGTCTAATCCGGAGATCGACTCAGCGTCTCGATCTCTCACTCGATCCACATTAAATCGAGTGAGTGAATCGAGCGAAACTGCTCGATCTAGACGACATCGAGAGCAAGATCGACTGGACGACTCGATTTCAGAAGGGATAACAGTTGGAGAAAGCAGCCTCAAGGGTCATGTCTTGGGTTCTAAGGAAGGTTCCAAGGAGGAAAACAACAACAACAACCACGAGGATGATTGGAGCGAGCTGCTAGCCCCAAAGGTGGACCTTAAGGAGCTCCCAAAAGGGCTAAGGTATGCTTTCTTAGAGCTTAACGAAACCTATCCTGTGATTGTGAATGAAAACTTAAGTGATGATGAGTTGCACTCGCTCTTAACTGAGTTGAGAAAGTATAGGAAGGCCATTGGGTACTCTCTAAGTGACATCAAGGGCCTTTCACCAATGCTTTGCAATCATATGATTCACTTGGATAATGAGAACGCCTCTTCTATAGAACATCAAAGGCGTTTGAATCCCAATTTGAAAGAGGTTGTTAAGAAAGAGATTCTTAAGCTGCTAGAAGCTGACATGATCTATCCCATAAGTGACAGCACGTGGGTTTCTCCCGTACACGTGGTGCCTAAGAAGGGAGGGATCACAATCATTAAGAATGACGAAGATGAGCTTATACCTACTAGGACTATTACTGGACACCGTATGTGTATTGATTATAGGAAGCTTAATCTTGGTACTAGAAAAGATCATTTTCCCTTGCCTTTTATTGATCAAATGCTTGAAAGACTTGCTAATCACCCCTACTATTGCTTTCTTGATGGATATAGTGGATTTTTCCAAATACCAATCCATCTAAATGATCAGGAGAAGACGACATTTACATGTCCTTATGGCACCTTCGCGTATCGAAGGATGCCATTCGGGTTGTGTAACGCACCGGCTACGTTTTAGCGGTGTATGATGTCGATCTTCTCCGATTTAATAGAAGAGATGTTAGAGGTGTTTATGGATGACTTCTCGGTCTATGGTGCGTCCTTTTCTGCGTGTTTGTTGAATCTTTGCAAGGCACTAAAGCGTTGTGAGGAAACAAACTTGGTGCTTAATTGGGAAAAATGCCACTTCATGGTGAAGGAAGGGATCGTGCTTGGCCATAAGATATCAGAGAAGGGTATTGAGGTTGACAAGGCTAAGGTTGAAGTGATGATGAGTTTTGAGCCGCCGGTTAACGTCAAAGGAGTGAGAAGTTTCTTGGGACACGCTGGCTTCTACTGGTGCTTCATCAAGGATTTTTCTAAGATTGCACGCCCTCTTACACAGCTGTTGTGCAAGGAAGCTGATTTCATCTTTGATGAGGAGTGTTTGCAAGCTTTCATGACCATCAAGGATGCTCTAGTATCCGCGCCTATAGTGCAAGCACCGGACTGGACTCTACCTTTCGAGATTATATGTGATGCTAGTGACTACGCTGTGGGAGCCGTTCTAGGGAAGCCGTTCTAGGTCAAAGGAAAGATAAGAAGCTGCACGTGATTTACTATGCTTCAAGAACCTTGGATGACACGCAAACAAGGTACACTACTACGGAGAAGGAGCTATTGGCAGTAGTGTTTGCCTTTGAGAAGTTCAGGTCATACCTCGTGGGTTCCAAGGCCATTGTCTACACAGATCACACGGCTTTGAGGTACATCTATTCCAAGAAGGACACTAAGCCGAGGCTTTTGAGATGGATTCTTCTTCTTCAGGAGTTTGACATGGAGATTAAGGATAAGAAAGGAATAGAGGACGGCGTTGCTGACCATCTCTCTCGGTTAAGAATCAACGAGTCTCTACCCTTGGATGATTCGCTTCCCGAGGAACAACTCATGGCGATCACTACGGCTGTTTGTGGAAACCTAGAAGGGCGGTTTGAGGAAGTTCTGAGCTTCAAAGAGGAGAATCTCCCTTGGTACGTGGACATTGTGAACTACTTGGCATGTGGGGAAGAGCCTTCGCATCTTGAAAATTATCATAGGAAGAAGTTCATGAGGGACGTGAGCCACTACTTCTGGGATGAACCCTATTTATACAAGAGAGGTGTTGACAGCCTATACAGAAGATGTGTGACAAAGGAGGAGGCAAGAGACATCATTTTTTGACTGCCATGGCTCTTCGTATGGCAGGCACTTTGCTTCGTTCAAGACCGCCACTAAGGTCTTGCAAGCCGGTTTCTGGTGGCCGTCCATCTTCAAAGACACCCATGAGTTCGTAAAGAGTTGCGAAGCTTGTAACCAAGCAGGGAATATCACTAAGAGGAACGAGATGCCCCAAGTACCCATCTTTGAGGTTGACGTCTTTGACGCGTGGGGCATAGACTTCATGTGGCCTTTCCCATCTTTCTACGGCAACAAGTTTATTTTGGTGGCTGTTGACTACGTCTCTAAATGGGTTGAGGCCATTGCTTCCCCTACAAACGATTCTAAGGTGGTGATCAAGCTCTTCAAGAACATCATATTCCCGAGGTTTGGAGTACCCAAGGTGGTGATAAGCGACGGAGGAAGCCATTTCATCAACAAGTTGTTTGAAAACCTCCTAAGGAAGTACGGCGTGAAGCACAAGGTAGCTATACCTTACCATCCCCAAACGAGTGGCCAAGTGGAGGTCTCTAACCGGCAGATCAAGGCAATACTTGAGAAAACAGTTGGGACAACTCGGAAGGATTGGGCAGTGAAGTTAGATGACGCTTTGTGGGCTTATTGGACTGCTTTCAAAACGCCCATTGGTACTACTCCTTTCACTCTTCTCTACGACAAAGGATGTCACCTCCCCATTGAGCTGGAACATAGAGCATTGTGGGTAGTGAAGCGGCTGAATTTCGATCTAAAGATGGCTCAGGAGAAGTGATCCAGCTACATGAACTTGATGAGCTAAGGCTGGATGCTTACGAAAGCGCTAGGATCTACAAGGAGCGCACTAAAGCTGCTCATGACAAGAAGTTGGTACCTAAGGAGCTTAAGGAAGGGAGTTTGGTGCTGCTTTACAACTCAAGGCTCAAGCTCTTTCCAGGGAAGCTAAAGTCACGGTGGAGCGGTCCGTATGAAATCAAGGAGGTGTTGCCCTACGGAGCTGTCACGTTGGTCGGCAAGAGTGGGAATGCATTCACAGTGAACGGACACAGAGTTAAGCCATACATGGCAAGTGCATTTGACAAGGAGAGCACCTCAATGCTTCTCCAAGACCCACCATCTGCCTAAACCAAGTAAAGTCTAGCTAAAGACGTTAAAGAAAGCGCACTTGGGAGGCATTCCCATGTTTATCCTGTATATATTCTTGCTTTATTTCTCTTTCAGTTTTATGTTTTTATCTTATAAGTGTGTAGGAACAGGGATAAGGAATCGCAGGTCATGTTCTTAGATCCGAGGAGAGTCAGAAGGGGCGAATATAGGCTAGAGATCGAGCGTTAGATCGACTCATCCCGGCTCGATCTTTACTAGATCGAGCTAGCAAATCGAGAGGAGTCAGTCGATCTAGACGAGATCGAGTAGACGAATCGAGTGGGACGGTCGATCATGAGAGGACAATTCACCAATGCGTTCAGCCTAAAAAGCGAACGAGGTGTAGATCGACCGAGTCACTCGATCCTTGAAAAGATCGAGCGGTCTACTCGATCTGCCATTCGATCTCAGCCAAATCGACCCCCGAATCGATCAAGGAAATCGATCCAAGGAGCACAGCCAAGTTGACCAAAAGTCAAGGAACGAGAGAATCAAATCGATCTAAGACTCAATTTTATATCAATCGAGTCACTGATCGATCAAATCTCTCGATCCAGCCAACATGGCATGAGATCGAGTCCTAGATCGACCGAACGGACTCGATCTCATGCCGAAGTAACAAAAATTTTTCCCTCCCTTTCTCCTTTCCCTCGTTTTTTTTTAAATTTGAATGGTGGTCAAGGCAAGAATCTTTGACCACGAAAGATGTGCCTTGACCACACTTTCTTTCAGAAAACCGCTTTCATCACCCATGGTTTTAGATTTTTGTTGCCTTTATGTTTTCAACAATTTTACACTCTCTCATTTCTGTTCTTACGAATTTTAAATCGAGAGAGAGTGCTTTTCTTCCTTTCCTAAAGGCATTTAGCTCTTGTCTTCGATCCTGCAAAGATATTTTCAGATTTTTAATTAACTCTTTTCAAAATTTCCTTTTTATCATCGCTTAATCGATTTAAGTTGCTAAGGGTTGTAACGATTTTTTTTCAAGTAGCTATAAATCAGGAAATATTCTTGATTTAATCTCATCTCTAGATTTTCTTTTCCTTTATCTAGTTATAATTTTTATAAATCTCCCAAAAATCTAGGGTATTAGTTGTAGTTTTTTCTTTCTCGCTAGTCTCTTTCTCGATCTTTCGCCGCCATTGCTCATTCTTTTGTTTAAGAATCATGTTTCAGGCACCAATGGCACCTAAGAGAACCAGAGAAGAGGCTGCACAGAGAGAGGATGAACAACGAGTGGTTCAAGAAGAGGGAACTCAACAAGTTCAAGAGGAGGAACCTCAGCAAGTTCATGAGAGGATCCGTTGGACTAAGGAGGAAAAGGTGGCGAAGAAGAGGTTAGAGAGGCTGCGCTTCGAGCCTACCAAGTTCGCGAGCAGAGACTTGCTGGAAAGAATGGATCTCCTCGAAGATTTTGACTTCCTTCTCCAAAACATGGGGCTTGCTTGCCTTTCAAGAATGGATTGCCCCACTTATCCGCAAGTAACCATTGATTTCCTCTCTACCTTGGCGTTTTACTACGAGAACCCGAGCCTCCCTACTCCCTCACAAGGACATCTCACTTTCAAGGTTAAGAAGCGGTCCTATCACCTTTCCATTGAGGAGCTTTGCCAAGCGTATGGACTCAACGTCGCGGCTAAACAAGTGGAGTTTCCTCCTCTCAAGAACGCTAGCATCATATCGGACGTGCTATGCGATGAAGACTACAAGGCCAACACGGCTAAAATCAAGAAAGTGAGGAATCCCGTTCTGAGGTACACTCTCAAGTTGTTGGCAAACACATTCAGCGGGCAGGCCGTGTCTCCTACGGTGACAAAGACCGAGCTGTGTTTCCTCTTCCAAGGGATCACGAGGATACTATGCAGCAGCGTAGAAGAGAACCACGACCCGCTGATGGATGATCTTGGAAACGATGTTAACTACGGGTGTATACTAGCATCTTCCTTGGTAAAGTACAAGGCATATGCTCTGAGGTGCAAGGCAAGTTCAGCTTACATCGGAGGGTTTCTCACGCCACTCTTCATCCAGGCCGGTGTACCCCTTCAACGGTTCGAATCTTGCGCGGATAGAGCCTTCATGGACGAGACCTACATGCGCAACACCGATAGCTTGGGACCTATGCCAGCTCCAGGATTCTTTGCCTATCAGTTCTACAATGACGCGGGGAAGAAGAGTGTGTGCATCTTACCCAATGTTGCGGAGACAAACTTGGACAGCATCGGTACGATACAGTTTTGCCCGACCCACGAGGAGTGCTACACCCCACTTGGTACAACAATGATGCCTATTCAGTCCGCGCATGAGCAGTCAGAGTCACCACCATCAGATGGCGCAATGCCAGCCCACTTTGAGCTTCCGAGGATGGACTTTGAGCCGCGGACCAAGGCTGAGAAGTTTCTTGCTTCGGTAGTGGAGGTGCAGCGAAAGATAACCAAGTGGCAAGGGAAGATGATCAAGAAGCTTGCCAAGAAAGTCAAGGCGCTTCAAGGGAGCTCATCCGCGAAGTCTAAGGGGTCTAAGAGTGAAGAGGTTAACCAGCCCGAGAAGAGGAGGAGATCAACTGGCGGTAATGTCATCTGTGAGCAACAAGGCACCGCACAACAAGCTCGCCATTCCGTTCATGGTTTCCCCACCGAGAATAAAGGCAAGGACATAGCCCGACGCTCCTCTAGCAAAAGCAGCTCCGCTGGAACATCCTCAAGTTCCAGCCGAGTTTAGCTCCAAGGTACCAACAACCTTCCATTGTACATACCGTTCATGTTTTCATGATTTGTGCTTTGTGTTTTGAGACTCTCTCGAATTTGTTTGCCACCGGGACGGTGTCATTCAAGTTTGGGGGAGTGTGTGTGTGATTTGACATGTTTACTTTGCTCTTATTTTATCTTTGCATCTCTTGAGTCTTGCATACATCTAAGGCATAGAAAAGAAAAGAAAAAATTGGTAAAATTTTTAAAAAATTTTCAAAAAAAATTTTATGTTGTTGCATTCACATTGTTAAGCATTTTAGGATTGAGTCTAGAATTTTTAAGCATCTAGGTTGTTTACATTTGCATAAGGGGTTAAAGCTTTCTAAAAAAGGTGTTTTAAGCTCATGGATTGTTCCAGTGCCCTAGTTAGTAGTTCTCTAATGCTTTGCTCACGCTTTGAAAGTAAGTCCTTACCATGCTTGGATCACTTGTTTTGATTTTTGTGACTTGAATTGAACATTCATGATTTGAAACTTGTCCTAATAAGCGAGAACCCAAATTTGAATTTTTAAATATCATTCTTATGCATTTGAAATTGAACACATGGATCTTAAAAATATTTAGGCTCTCTTCTTTTTTTTACCACTCTTTGTGAGCCTAGGTAGAACTCCCACCTTGACCCTTACCTTTCTTTGAAGCCAAGTTTTCGTGTGTGACATCATTGTGAGGCCTCTTTTGATTTGAACTTAGCATAACGTGTTACGTTTAGGCGACATGATTATGTTCTCATATGATTGCTAGCTTTGCATTTTGAAGCTAGATGTAGGCTTAGGATAAGTTTGGGGGATCATTGGGGTTGCTTCCATGTTTATATGTTTTCGGTTTCAAAAGAGTTTGGTATTTGAAGTGAACAAAAGGTTTTAAGTGAAAGGTTTTGTGTTTAAAATGTATAATGTTCTAATAATTTCAGAAGATAACTCTCTCAAAATAAAAATAAAAATAAAAAAAAAGAAAAGAGAAAAGAGCCTAAGTGCCAAAATAAAAAAAAAATAAAAAGAAAGAAAAAAATAAAGAGAGCTATCAATAAGAAAGAAATAAGGGGCTTAATACTTTCAAACCTTTTCACTAGCCTAAAAGAGTTAAGATGTTTTCTATTTTGATTTGGGGTTTGCTAAGCTTTTGCTTTGAAGATAAGGGTAGATTCTAAGAGGGTGAGTGAGCTAAAAAGAAAGAAAATGAGAGGGGTTTTATGATCATTGTTAGCTTGCGTGGGTAGATGAGAATCTGATCATGTATGCATCAATTGCCTTTACCTTTAGCATTATGCATAAAGTTCTTACCATTTTCGAGAGAAACCTTTGCTAAAATAAACCCTCTTTAAAATGAGATCATTCTATGCTCATAGCCTTTACCCTTAGCCAAATGTGTTCTGCTTTAAAGTGCATAAGTTTGATTCATGGTTTGGTCATTAATGAATGTTAAAGGATGAGTTTCTTTGATTGTTTGGAATAGGAGAGTCACGATTTGAAATTCATTGTGTGATGAGTATGGCTAAGTTCTTTGGAGTAGGAGTCTGCGAATTGCATTTTAGAACTAGTAACTAGGACGTTGAGATTGATTCATTTGAAAGACATTTTTGCAAGAAGCTTAGACCCCCGTTTGTTTTAAAACCTCTCTCTCCCTTCTCTAATTTTGTTTGCTTGAGGGCAAGCAAAAGGCAAGTTTGGGGGAGTTGATATTGCTGCATATTTAGTGTATTTTGCATACATATAAGTTAGTTTTCACGCATTTACCTTGCATGTTAGGCTAGTTTGCATCGCTTTAGGTCCTAGAGTACTTTTGCACCAGCATTTGCATGTTTCGTGCATTTTGCATCACAATCAGGTTGCTTTCGGTTACTTTGGAGCTATGGATGACTTGTGGACGCGCGAAGGCTCATGAGGAAGTCCGTGGACTCTTGGAGAAATCAGGATTGCACGCTAAGAACCTGAGATCGAGTAGCAGATCGAGCAAGGCAGGTCGATCTTGACGAGATCGACCAGAAGATCGAGTATGGAGATCAATTTGGAGTACGGACGTAGACGATGCCATGCAGATCGAGGACCGGATCGAGCTTCCAACCCGATCAGCACAAGATAGACTCAGAGATTGACCAAGAGCCATCCGATCCAAGACGAGATCGAGTGCCAGATCGAGCTTCATGATCGATCCCAGACCAACCTTATCCATCCAGACTGTTTTTGGACCGTAGCGAAGGGGGGGGACCAGTTGCGGTTTGGCCATTTTAGGCAAAAAGCAGCGATCCCTTTCATGATTCCACCCTATCAACTACTTTTCTGTCATCTCTCTCATTTTAGGCATTTCGCCATTGCTAGACTTCGAGCTTTTCTTGTTTTTGCTTTTAAATATTGGATCGTTTAAGTTAAATCAATCGTTTTTCATGTTTAGTTCTTCGTTTATTGCATTTCGTACAGTTTATTTTATGAGTCACAAGTTGTTTCATCGGGTTTTGGGGTTGAGAGGATTCAAAGGGGTCGAAAAGGTTTTCAAGTTTGGTGTTTTCTTGTTCTTTATGGCTTTCTCTTCTAGGATGTCGAGTTCTTAAGGCTTAAAGAGTCTCACGCCAAGATCTTTATGATCAGAGAGACCTCTTACCTTGACAGAATCCAGGGATCTCTGAAAATCACATCCTTGTGACTAGTTACCCTTTTCCAAACGCCATGGTAGTTTAGGGGACTAGTTAAGCCGCGTGTTTGAAATCTAAGTTCCTTGCCCTTTAATCTCTTTTTCCGCCAAACGCCATGGGTCTGGAGGAGATAATGAATTAGTGATCCATACCACACGCCATGTATGGATCTTGTTTTGTTTTCAAGGCTTAGGGAATCTCACAAAGTGAGTAGATCTAGAGTTTTCAAACGAAGCTTGAACTTTTGAAATCCTTGAACATGAATCTCAACCCTAGACCCCTTTTCTTAGTATTCTATCTTCTCTGTTAATCATTCGCTTGTTATCTGTTGCATCCTGGTCATTAGATTTATTTCTGTTTGAACTATTAGACGAGATCGATTGCTTTTGCTCGATCTAGTGGTCGATCCCGTGGTCGATCCACAAGTCGAATTTTAGTAATTCATAGCTTTGCATTTTAATCATTCTGTCTTTTTCTCGTGGTAGCTAGTTTGCTTCTAGTATTTTTAAAATAGTCTTGTTTTGCATTTGACTGTTGCATCTAGTTTTTAGGATTTTTACAAAACCGTTCATCATTTGCTTAGCTTTGCATGATCTTTGCATTCTCATTGCACCTTCTAGCCTTAAGTTGGATTAATTCCTCTTGCATTATACTACGACTGTGTGTTGCTTGAGTTTTGATAACCTCCTGCATTGCATTACCCCAATAGACGCTTAAAAACCGTCATCAGATAAGCAAAAGTGCCATAAAGACAAGTGAATGTAGTTTTCTCCTGATCATCTAGGTGTATGGGAATCTGAAAGAAACCAGAATAACCATCTAAAAACAGTAGTAAGGAAGGTTAGCCAATCTTTCAAGCATTTGATCAATGAAAGGCAAAGGGAAATGATCTTTACGAGTTGCAGCATTCAACTTCGGATAATCTATGCACATCCTATGCCCTGTAACAGCTCTAGTTGGAATCAACTCATTTTTATCATTCTTAACAACTGTCACACCACCTTTCTTTGGCACTACATGGATATGACTAACCCAACTACTATCAAAAATAGCATAGATCACTCCTGCTTCTAAAAGTTTCATTATCTCCTTCTTAACAACATCTTTTAGATTTGGGTTTAACCTCCTCTGATGTTCTATAGAAGTCATTGATTCATCTTCTAGATGTATCCTATGCATGCAAAGATCAAGTGAAATCCCTGTGATATCATCTAATGAATAGCCTATGGCTCTGCGATACTTTTTAAGTTCACAAAAAAGCAAAGCAGTTTCAGCATTGTTCAGTTTAGCATTGATGATGACAGGATAAGTAGAGTTAGGACCAAGAAAGGCGTACCTTAGCCCTTCAGGAAGTGTTTTGAGCTCAACTTTTGGAGATTTCAGCTCACTCCACATGGATGCTTGTGGCTCTGGTTGGGTCCCTGCTGGATGTTCACATTCAGCCCCATCTAGACTGATGTGGGCGACCATTTTGTCTATGGTTTGTTGGAGTCCATCATACTTGCATATTCAGCTGCCTCTTGGTTCAAAAATCCATGTTCACTTGCAACTTGTGTCAAGGCAATCTCCAATAGGTCTTGTACCAGAAGTTCTACAGCAGCATCCTCAGAAATTTCTAGAGAGTCATCTACTGAGAAGGTTTGTCTACCAAGCATAAGTTTCTTCAGCATTTCATCCATTTCAAACTTTAGGATGATGCCTCCAAGATGGAGGTCTATCCTCCCACTTCTGACATCTATTATGGCTCCATTAGTGCATAGAAAAGGTCTTCCTAGGATGACGGGGTTCTTTGGTTCTTCATCTAGCTCAAGGACCACGAAATCTGCAGGCACATATGCATTGCCAACCTTCACATGCAGATTTTCAAGGATTCCAACTGGCAGCTTTACAGATCTATCAGCAAAAACTAAGGAGGTCTTTGTTGGTTTAAACTTTGTGAATCCAAGTCTTTTAGCCACTGAATATGGCATCAAGTTGACACTTGAACCTAGATCACATAAAGAACAAGCAAAAGTCATTGCTCTAATCTGCATTGAGAGAACAAAACGCTCAGGATCATCCAGCTTCTTAGGCATTTTGTTTTGGAGAACAGCACTGCAATCCTTTGTCACTTTGATGACGTCTTCCTCTCCAGTCATCTTGCTTGTTACCAAGCTCTTCATATATTTCTTCATTGCAGGCATCATCTGGATTGCATCAGCAAGAGGAAGCTTCACAATAAGATCTTTTAGAATCTCCTTCAATTTTGCCTCGTCCAAGTTCTTCCTAGACTTCTTTGGAGGAGTAGGGTAAGGAACCTTTGGGATATAGACTCTGGCTGGTGGCAGCAGGTCCTTCTCTTCTTCAGTGTGTCCATCTGTAGCATCTTTGTCCTTCTCAAATTCTGGTGCCTTTCTCCCTTCTAGATCAATCAAAACATCAGCTACATCTCCTCTTTGAGCCACATGTCCTAGTACCTTTCCACTTCTGAGTTAAATGACATTCACAAACTCTTTAGGATTTTGTTCACCTTTCCCTGCAAGAAAACCGTGTGGTCTCTTAATTGCCTCAACAGTTTGAGCTACCTGAGTATCTAGCTTCTTCACATGAGTGTTCAAAGCTTCATATTTGCCATTCAGGTCATTGTACATGTTGTCAACCTTGGTGTTAATCTCATGGGAAGATTTCTGCTGATTGACCAAGAGTTATTGCATAAGAGTTTTGAGTTCATCCTGAGAACTACCCGCAGAGCTTGTAGAGGCTTGGAAGGGCGCTGGTGCTGTAGGCTGGAAGTTGAATGGTTGTTTCTGCTGGAATCCACTCTGAAATCTGTTATGGCCCTGGTTTTGCATAAAACCTTGATTTCCTTGGAACCCTGGAGAGAAATTCTTCTAAAATCCCTGGTTTTGCATTCCTGTCTGTCCTGAAAATCCCTGAGAGTTACCAGTGACGCCAGCATTTGGCATTTTTTCTTGAAACTGGGACGTCTGGTTGACCATCTGTTGTGCGTCTGGTTGACCATCTGTGGATTTGGATGGTTTCTGTAGTTCTGATTAAACCCCCTATTATGCACAAATGGTTGGCCATTCACATAGCTAACTTCCTGCAGCTCATTGTTCCCTTCCTCTGCAAACTCTTAACAAAGAAAGACATCAGATCCATTTTCACAATTCTGTCCTCCCTTCCGAGTTGCCTTCATCAAAAGACTTATTTGAGCAGTTAGCTCATCTATCTTCTGAGATTCCACACTACTAACTCTTCTTGACCTGCAATACTCAGGACATCGATTATTAGAACTTGAAGCCAAGTTCTCTATCAGCTCATATGCCTTCTGAGTACTCCTGGTCATGAAATCCCCATTGCTTGCAGCATTGAGATTGTTTTTAAACTCCCATTCGACTCCATCATAGAAGATGCTAAGAAACTGCTTATCTGAATACCCATGGTGAGGGCACGCTCTGCGATACTCCTTAAACCTCTCCCATGCTTCACAGAAGGATTCCCTTGAATGTTGCTGAAAGGTGGTGATCTTGATCTTCAAAGCAGCAGTTTTGGACTTAGTGTAGAAGTGGTCCAGGAATGCTGCCCTGCATTGACTCCAATTTGTCAAAGATCTAGGAGGAAGGGATTTTAGCCATCTCTGTGCTTTGTCAGCCAAAGAGAATGGAAAGAGCTTGCATTTGAGGAAGTCAGCAGGTACTCCATTTAATTATGTTGTACTGCAGATCTCTTACAAATTCTCAATGTGATCCATTGGAAGCTCAACATAGAGGCCATGAAAAACATGCTGCTTCACCAATGCAATCATCTGGGGCTTTATCTTGTAATCTGCTCTTTCAATAGCTGGTGTGCATATGACAGATCTGTTCTTATAAAAGGTGTGAGGTGTGTCCACATCCTCAATAGCTTGCTGCTCTTGATGCTGCTGTTGTTGTTGCAACAACCTCTTCAGCTCCTGTTGCATACGTTGGAGCTCTGTAGATCGGTTAGCTTGATCTTCCGGTAGATCTTGGTTGTTGACATTATCACCCATCATGACTTGGTTCAATTTCTTTTTCCTTCCTTTGTTGTTAGTCCTTTCTACTCTTGCAAGTTCCTGGTTGTTTAGATGAAGGAGGTTATCATAATATTTACTTCTTCTATGCATGCACCTGAATCCACAAAAGTGAAAGAAGAAACTAGTTAGTAAACCTTAGACCAAACTTCAGTCCTAGATTCACAGGTAACGCTATTGGTCCCCGGAAATGGCGCCAAAAACTTGATACACAGAGTTTTAACCCTATAGAACTACTGCAAGTGCACAACAAATGTTGTAGTAAGGTAGGGATTGAATCCACAAGGACCACGTGTCACACTACAAATCTTAATGAATGAAACTAAGCTAAGACAAGAATATGGTTGTTGGTTGTAATGTAAAACGAAAATAGCAAATAAATTCGGTAAAAGATCAATTAAAACAAGCGTTAGGTCAAGGGAAATTCGTAGGAATCAGAGATCATGAACCAGATAATTATTCAGGGAACAAATAAGCACAGTCTTGAACTCAAACATGAATGTATAACTAATCCACTATCGTGGTATCAAAGACTTTATCTAGCAACCTAAGATTATAAACTGTTGTTTGATTTTAGAATTGTAAACAAGCATTAGCGATCAGGTTCGATTTGTTCACAGATTGCCTTAACATCAGCTTTAATCTATGTTCTTTCAGGCTTTTAAACAAACACTTTTGGTGTGCTAAATAACCTAAGATCAGAAACTAGGTAGCTAATCAAGTTTCAGCAATGAGATCAACGATAAATGAAGACAACATATGAAAAATCCCTATCTATGTATGATTCAATGATTCATAATCCTATTGAAATCCTAAACCTAACCGGTGGATTACTCAGACATGGAAGAAGAAGGACAGCAAAGAGATGAAAAGAATTTCATAATAATAAATAGAATATAAATCAACTGGGGTTCAGAAATCTTCTCAGAGATGCAGAGTAGAAAGATCTTCTCCCCAAAACTCACAAATTACAAAAAGCTCAAAGTCTCAATAGAATATTAAAAGGTAGCATAAACAATGACTGCAAAACAAGTCTTTATAGGTCTAGACACGAGCCAGATGAGAAATTATAGAAAACCAAGTCGAAATAGGAAAAACCAAAGTTTCTTTATTATTTTGCGCGATCAAACCGGTTGGCTAAGACATCAGATCGATCGATCTTGGGTTGGATCGATCGAAATACTCTCGGGAAAATTTTTGGTCTCTCGGATCAATCGATCCCTCGTGGATTGATCGATCTAAAATGTCTCGGGAAAAATTCAACCTTTTCTCGGAGAAAACCTCGGCCATCGGAAGGATCGATCGATCTAAATAGTCTCGGGAAAATTCTTGTCTCCTCGCTTCCTTTGGATCGATCGATCCAATAAAAGACCGATCGATCTGCACTCCGGAAATGACTGAGTTTCCTCATTTTATTCATTTCTTCATTTGCAATGCCTTAGAATCCATTCAAGCGTGTTTTGACATGTAAAGACTCTAAAAAACACTAAAAAGACTCGATAAAAACCTTTGAAAATCAGTAGAAATCAGTAAAATCATAATATATCAGCTTCCAATATGTATCTACTTTTTCTTTTTTTTTAAAAAATCACTTCAACGCTTCCAAACGCTTCAGCTTTCGCATACCCACTTCTATTCCATGCAGGTAGTTTTTACTTTAAAAACCCATGTTTAGTAAACCTTTGTAAGTGACTATCAAATTTGAAAATACAGTCCAAATCACTCATATCGATATTGGGCCAACGAAAAAGATATTGGGCCAACGAAGGAAATGTTTTAATTGAAACGGTAGTTTGAAAACGACGACGTACCCTGAGGGATGCGTTTACTGCACGACGAAGCATAAGCATCAAGCCTGAGAATTCATCTAACTGAAATTCAGTTTGATTCGTCGGACCTTGATCCTATTTCATTCATTTGCTTCCCCTTCCTCGAAATCTTCGGAACCCTAATCGCTTATCTCATTTCTTGTAAATCCCTAATCAAGAGAGATTTCTGGAAACCCTAATTCGATCCCGAGATTGACAACGACAATGGAAGACGAGAAACAAATGCAGGAGGGGAAATCATCATCCCCAGTTGAAGAAACCGAAACTGAGAAATCGACATCGGAAGACGCGGAGGCGCCACCGAAGAATACCGGCGGTGGATGGGGCTGGGGTTTTTCTGGCTTCTCTGTACTCTCGGATCTTCAAAAAGCTGCGGAAGATATATCTCGTAATGTAATGTCCCGACTCCAATTTGGACGTACTTGTATGATGAATTAGTGTTTTCTGAAAATGCCCTAAATATCGGATCCGATTTTATGCTATCAAATGATAGCGATTTAGTGTATTCTGCATTGTGTAGTTCGTAAACTAAATGGTTTCTGCGAAAATGATCATGAATGTTTACTAATTTAAGCATTCACTGTCGAGTGATGATGATGATCTCTGATTTTCCCCTGTAGGCTGCAGCAGTGGCAGAGAAAGCAGCGAAAAACATTGCAGATATGCAAGAAGCTGATGAGGACTCGGAATCTTCTGCCAAGGAAGAAGAGAAAACTGAAGAACCTGATACGGAGCAGGATAGTGATGATGAGAATGAGAAGTTAAAGAAGTCAGCTCTCCAGAAACTAGAGGGTGCAAGTGAAGAGTCACTTCTTAGCCAGGCAAGTTTTGTTTCTTTTGTCAATGTTCATTGCAATAATGTTGGAAATGCGATACTGCTCTTTGCTACACAGAGCTTTGTTGTCGCAATTCTTCATTTTTTGTATACCTTGAAATTTACATTGTTTGTGGATCTTACCTTTTCCAGGGTTTGAAGGTTTTCGATGATTCAGTTGAGAGTTTCACTTCTGGAGCTTGGCTGGCACTAGGAAATGCGTTAAAAGGCGGAACTAATTTGGTGCAAAAGTATGTTATTTTTCATTTTCCTTTTGTTTCACTGAAAGCTTTAATCTTGACTGGTTTCAAACTTTGTGGATGGAAATTGTTAAACGCACTAAGTTTGGCAAAAAGGGCAATAAGTCTTTTAGTTAGAGTGTTGTAACTTAAAGGATTTACCAATGCTCTGTGGATCTTTTTATGGAAAGTCTGCACCGGAAATTAATTACTTTAATTGCCGGATGCACTAAACATTTAATACTTGGATGACAAAATAACACCATGAACATTCTCAATTTATATAATTTAATGGATTCTTCTTCTGGTATATTTGCATGATCTTTGGGCAGGCCATTATGTGTCATTTGCTGAATATAAGAATACATTATTTTCTGGCAACTGGTTAGATGTGGTAGCTTAACGAATCCTTAGGTCTTTTGTTTCTTTAGCAGGGACCAGTTTTCTTTAGGGAGAATGTCAGTTGTTGATACTCCATTTTTAATCGTGTAGGCTTGAAAACAGTGTCCAGCAAGGTTCTTCGCCTAGGGAAGCTGGATCTGGTGCACCGTCTCTATTAGAGGTTTGTGATGTTTGTGTCTTCTTCTACCTCTCTTTAACTTAAACGTATCATCTATCCCCTACTTGTGATCTGCAGACGGGAAAAGCATTAACTGCCAAAGGAATGCAAGTTCTTGAGTTTGTGGGCAAGGAGACTATGGATTTACTGATTACAGAGACTGGTCTTGGAAATGAGAAGAGGGATAAAGATCAAATCATTGAGGAAGTAACATTTGATCGATGCTTCTACATTTATGGTGGTCCTGAACAGCTTGAGGTGACCACCTACTTATCTTTGTAAATGACCTTCAGATGTATATATTTATAAATAATCGGTATCGTTTTTCCTAAATATCTTGATGTATGGTGATTTCAGGAATTGGAAGCATTGTCAAGCCACTATACTCTGTTGTTCAACAGGAGAAAGGGGAAACTGTCACCAGATGAGAAAATGTTGTATGACGGGAAGCTCAAACAGATCCAGCAACTTTTCAGCTTCACTGATGAAATGAGTGGAAGCAAAGCAGACTCGGGCAAAGGGAAGAAGATAGATGTAGAAACTGAAGGCAATGATGATGACATGAAGAATCTGCATAACTCGAGTGTCAGCAAAGCTGCTGATATGGCTGCTGGGTAAGCATGATTAGTATTCCCCTCTCCGTCTCTTTAGTTTCTACAATGTTTATTTTCTCCATTGCTCTTCTTTGTGTGTCTTTTCTCATCAAAATTACCACAATATGTCCCGTGAATGCCCAGCAATGTCATAGGAATCAGTTGTTTTCGCCTTCATATCAATAACCAAATGCAATCCCCTGTTTGATAAATGAGTGTGGATTATATTTCTTTGATCTGTTTGTCACTTGTAACATTTTGCAGGTTCACAAACGCTTTAACTGGAGTAAACATAAACGATATGATCCAGCGAACTGGTGGCAGGCTTGAATCTCTTCACTCAGAAGGAGTTCACGTGCGAAGAGTGTTCCCTTACTTCTCTTAAAACATTGAAGATTATTCATTCTATTACCATTTGCTCTAAATATGAAATCTCTTTCTGCAGAGAGTTTCAGAGATGTGCTGTTTCGCAGTCACTCACCTGCTTATTCTCGGTAAGTCCATGATCTCCCACGCCAACAAAGTTCAGGATGAAGACACCGAGGCTTTGAAAATCGACTGGCCTGAGGATCCTACTGAGAAAGCTAAGCTGATCAGAGGCAAAGCAGAATCAATGGCTGGATATGTTGAAGCAGTTTCCAACAGTTTCATAACAGGTTTGGTCCACAGTTTCTCAATCTTACTTCGGCTTATATGACTGCTCTATTGCATTTCTCATTTGAGTTTACTCTTTTGCAGGTATATCAGATGTATCTGAAACATACTCAGCTGCGATCAAAGGAGCTTCTGCTGATGATGATGAATCGAAAGACGAGCTTCTGAAAACATCGACCATGGAGGAAAAAGCGAACACCTTCAACGATAGTCTTCGGTCTGACCAAACCACAGCTATCACAAAGATACAGGAAGGACTTCAGTACCTATCCTATGTCGTGATATCTACTTCAATGCCCTCTGCTTGATATAATAATAAAAATCAAGATTGGTCTTAATTTGTAGTTTTTTTTTTTTTTTAAACCATGACTCAGATTCGACTTTAGTTTTCTTTTGTAGATATATCTGTTTCGCTACCTGCTCTTATAGCAAGTTTCCCACTTTAGCTATGGTTCTCTGTTGTTTGGATCTTGACAGTTTGATTAAATCTTGAAACCAAAGATTAGGAATTGGATTTTGTATTTGTTATTAGTTTATTGTTGCTTCCAAAATGTTTTGCTTAGAAACTCAATTAGTTGTGTTATTGACCTGTAAACATAGCTTTCAATATTTGTCAACTTATCATTGATTTGCGTACACGTTTCGAAACAACTCACCTAGGCTTTGACTAGTATATATAGATTTTTAGGGTAAGAAGAGGAATTAGACGAAAAAGATGAGAAGGAAAGATAAATCAATGCCAATAAATGATTGGTACTTCCTCTTTTTCTAACAGCAAGATTTTTTGAATTTAATTGTTGATTCTTTTCTATACTTTATTAGTCACTAGTTGGGGATCCGCGCTATGCGCGGCTATGTGAATTATTTTTATACATTTTTGGTATTATATTTGTTGTATCGTATATCCTTGAAAATTTTAAGATGAATTTCTATTTTTTACCTGTACATGACTCGAATTTTCCATTTTTTGAAACTCTAGTTTGTGATCTACTCAACATAGCGAATTTGATAATCATTTTATGTAAATTTTATATTATATTCATTGTATCATATAGCTCTGAAGATTTTATGATTTGTTTATTATTTTATATTGTGTTTGTTATCTATTCAAAATTATTTGGTTAATTCAAACAAATAAGAAAATAGAACATATATGATATTAAATATCTGAAATATCCATTTGAGAGTTAAAATTCTTAAAATTATATAATGTTCTAAAATTTCTTCGATTTTTCTAAATTTTCCCAAAATATTTATTTTGAAGTTGACTTTCATCCAAATTATTGAGAATTTGTCAATAGATTTTAGATAATGAAATTTCTCGAACCTGTCTCGTTACCCGAATTATCAATTCCATTTTTATTGGATTTTTTTTGGAAATCGTTTTCCGTCTTTTTAATTACTAATTTCTATCACACACTCGTAAATTTCCACCTTGAATTTTGAAATACCCAAAGCTAATGTATATTATTATTTTTAGTTTTTATTTTATTTTGGAACTTGATGATTTTTTATTTTCTAACAACACATTATAGTTTAACTTTTTATGTTTGCTATTTTTATATTGAACGTTAATATTAGTTTTTATTGTTTTCTGTCTTTCTAATTGTCAATGCTCTTTAGACACTCGTAAATTTCTGCATTGAATCTTGAAATAAACAGAACTAATATATATCATTATTTATTAGTTTTTTATATTGTATTTTTTTTATGAAAACATATTGTAATTGTCTTTTTTATGTTTCCTACTTTTTATATTGAATGTTAATACTATTTTTTAAAATATTTTTCGTCTTTCTAATAACAAATTCCCATAACATACTCGTAAATTTCTGCCTTGAATCTTGATTTACTCATAGCTAATGTATATCATTATTTTTTATAGTACTTTGTTGATTTCTTTTATTTTCTGACAACACATTGTTTGTGTTTTTATGTTTGCTATTTTTTATATTGAATGTTAATTTTTTTTTTAATTACCAATTCACGTCACACACTTGTAAATTCCCATTTTGAATCATGAAATACTCAGAGCTATTGTATACCTTATTTTTTGTTTTGTTATTTTGTATTTTGTTGATTTTTATTTTCTGATAACACATTACAATTGTCGTTATATGTTTGTTATTTTTTATATTAATGTTAACTTTTATTGTTTTCCGTTTTTCTTATTATCAATTCCTATCTCACACTCGTAAATTTCTACAGTAAATTTTGAAATACTCAGAGCTAATGTATACAATTATTTTTTTGTGTTATTTTTTCTTATTTTCTGACAACATATTATAATTGTTTTTAATATTGAATGCTAATATTTTGTGTATTATAAATATTTTGCTCTTTTTATATTGAATGTTAAGTTATTTTGCATCTTAAAAGAAATTAAATGAAATTAATTAATGAAGTGGTTGTTGATGTTGCAGCACCAAAAGAGAGAAAAACTTATTTCATATGTTTGCTATTTTTTATATTAAATTTTAATATTATTTTTTATTATTTTTTTATTATTTTCTGTTTTTTTAGTTACCAATTCTCGTCACACACTCGTAAAGTTTCATTTTCAATCATAAAATACTTAGAGCTAATGTATATTATTATTTTTTTGTTTTGTTATTTTGTATTTGATTGGTTTTTATTTTCTGACAATACATTATAATTGTGTTTTTATGTTTGTTATTTTTTATATTGAATGTTAATGTTAATTTATATTTTTTCGTCTTTTTAATTACCAATTCCATCATACACTTGCAGAAATCAGCCTTGAATATTAAAATATTTAGAGCTAATGTAATTATTTTTTAGTTTTATTTTATTTTATTTTCTGACAACATATTATAATTGTCTATTTATTTTTGTAATTTTATATTGAATATTAATATTTTGTGTATTATAATTACCTTTGAATATTTACAATTTTCTTATATTGAATGTTAATGTTATTTTGTGTTTTAAAAGAATTTAAATAAAAAATAATTAATGAAGAGATTACTGAGGTGGCAGCACCAGAAGAGAGAAAAACTTACTTTATATATATAGATGATAAAGAATTGTAAACTTTAAGAAAATTAATTGAATTTTGTGAATTACTATTAGTTTAAATTTATATGAAACTAGATTAGGATCCGTGTGTATACACGGGTTTAAAAATTATTTTAAAAGTTGTAAATAATAAATTAAAAAATAAAATAAATGACTTTAATTGTATTTATTTCTGTATTCATATTCAATTTTTTGTTAGTTAAAATGTGTTATTACACGTGGTAAATTTTGATTAATTGACTCACATATTTTAACTTAGATTGTGATTTCTATATACACTGATTTATATTAACAATTACATAATCTGTTAAAAAAACTGAATATGAAAAAAGTAAAAAAAAAATTAGATCATTGTGAACACTAAAAATTAAGATTGAGAACCACTTATAATAGAACTGATTGAAAAAACTGACTTTATCCTTTTTTCCATGTTTGCTTTTATATTTTTCACAAATGTGACTAACATAAAAAAGTAAAAAAAAAAACAAAATTAGATCATTATGAACATTAAAAAGGTAAGATTGAGAACACTTTCATAAAACCACTTATAATAACACTGATTAAAGAAATTGGCTTTCTCCTTCATTCTATGTTTTTTTTCTTTCACAAATATGAATGAACATGAAAAAGTATAAACAAAGTTCGATCATTGTGAATATAAAAATATAAGATTGAGAACATTTTTGCAAAACCACTTATAATAAAACTGACTAAACAAAATGGATTGCTCTTTCATTCTGTATTTACTTTTATATTTTTTACAAATATGATTTTTCTCTAACAAACTCTCTTCTGGAATCTCATTTGGTAAAATAGTATCAGAACAAAATTGGCATTCTCCTTCACTTTACTTCTGCAATTCTGGTTATATTTTATCATTTCATTTATTTTTCATCTTATCCAATTGATTCAAGTTTAAAAGAAGAATCAGCCTAGAAAAATTACAATTGTTTTTTATGTATTTATAAAGATGTGAGTAATAATATCTTTTTTTCTTTTAGGATTAGCCTTTTATTTTTTTTTAAACTGTTTTTACCTTTTAGTTGAAATACATAATTTTTTAATATATTCATTATTTAGATATTATACATGTTATTCATATTTTTTTAATAATTATGATATTTTATAAATTTATGTTTTATTTTTAATTTAATCGCGACACGTATCAAAATCTTAATCAAAAAATTTGATATGTGTCACGATCACATAAATTACTAACATATAAAATTTGCTACATATTTCAAAGAAAAATTGCAATTCTGATTGTTTTTCATCTATTCATCAGTTTCTCATTTTATTCGTTTAATTCGAGTCTAAAATTAAAATCAGCCTAATAAAATTATAAGAGATTTTATATGACCCGTCTATACACACAGGTTTGAAAACTATTTTAAAACTTGTAAATACTAAATTGAAAATAAAAATGAATAGTTTTAATTATATTTATTTCTGTATTCATTTTTGTTTGTTAAAATGTGTTATTACATGTGCTAAATTTTGATTAATTGACTCACATATATTTCAGTTATTTTAACTAAAACTGTGATCCCTATATACACTGATTTATATTAACTATTGAATAACCCGTTAAAAAGAAACTGAATATAAAAAAGTAAAAAACAAAATTAGATCATTGTGAATATTAAAAATTAAAATTGAAAACATTTTTGCAAAACTACTTATAATAGAACTGATTGAAGAAACTGGCTTTCTCCTTTGTTCCATGTTTACTTTTATATTTTTCGCAAATATAACTAACATGAAATAGTAAAAAACAAAATTATATCATTGTGAACTTTAAAAAGGTAAGATTGAAAACAAATATGAATGAATATGAAAAAGTAGAAAACAAAATTAGATCAATGTGAACATAAATAATATAAGATTGAGAATATTTTCACAAAACCACGTATAATAAAACTAAATAAAGAAAATGGTTTTCTCTTTCATTTTGTATTTATTTTTATATTTTTTACAAATATAATTTTTCTCTATCAAACTCTCATCGAGAATCTCATTTGGTAAAATGGTATCAGAGCAAAATTGGCTTTCTCCTTCATTTTGCTTCCGCAATTCTGATTATTTTCTATCGCTTCATTAGTTTTTCATCTTATCCAATTGATTCGAGTTTAAGAGAAGAATCAACCTATAAAAATTATAAAAATTATAAATGTTTTTATGTATTTATAAATATGTGAGTAATAATTTTCTTTTTTCTTTTAGGATTAGTCTTGACTTTTTTTTAAACTGTTTTCCTTTTTTAGTTGAAATGCATAATTTTTATTTCATATATTTATTTTTTAGATATTAAAATAGTTATATTTTAATTTTTAATAATTATGATATTTCCTAAATTTATGTTTTATTTTTAATTTAATCGCGACACGTATCAATATCTAATGGAGGAATTGGCCTAAATCCATACACAATCTCAAAAGGTGAAAGTTTAGTATCCGAGTAGGGTACACGGTTATAAGCAAATTCAAGAATGGTAAACAATCAAGCCAATTTCTTAGATTTTTACCAGCCGTAGCCATTAAGAGAGCTGAGAGTATACGGTTAATAGCTTCAGTTTGACCGTCTGTTTGAGGGTGGTAAGTGATGGAGAAAAGAAGCTTGGTTCCTAACTTTCTCCAAAATGTCTTCTAGAAATGACTTAGAAACTTTGTGTCTCTATCTGATACAATCTTCCTTGGAAGTCCATGAATTCTCACCACTTTTTGAAAGAATAGATCAGTAACTTGTGTAGCATCATTTGTTTTGGCATAAGAAATGAAATGCGCCATCTTTGAGAAACAATATACTACTACAATGATTGAATCCTTATTTCTGATCTTTGGCAGATCTAAAACAACATCCACAAAAATATCTATCCATGGTAGGTTAGGAATATGTAAAGGAATACATAAGCCATGAGGATGTAACCTGGATTTCGCTTTGAGGCAAATGATGCACTTAGAACAGAACCGTTATGTTTGAGATGGGGCCAGAAGAACTGTTCAGTTACTACACTCAATGTTTTCTTAATTCCAAAGTGGCCCATGAGTCCTTATCTGTCTGCTTCCCTTAGAATCAATTCATGCATTGAGCTTTGGAGAATGCATATCCTTTTGTATTTGAACAAAAACTCCTCATGTTTATAAAATGAGCCGGTTACTCCTTTGATGCATTGCTGGTATATTTTGCCAAAGTCAGGATCTTCTTTGTACAAATCGTTAAGATGCTAAAATCCCATGATATTTGCCTCCATGGTTGAAATTAGAGCATGTCTCCTTGAAAGTGCATCAACTACAATGTTCTCCTTTCCCTTCTTGTATTTGATTACATAAGGAAATGTTTCCACAAACTCGAGCCATCAAGCATGCCTTTTCTTTAAAGTAGTTTGTCCTCTTAAGTACTTAAGAGTCTCATGACCTGTACAAATAAAAAACTCTTTAGAAAAAAGATAATGCTGCCAAGTTTCCAGTGATCTTACAAGGGCATATAGTTCTTTGTCATAAGTGGGATAGTTAAGGACATCTCCTTTAAGTTTCTCACTGAAAAATGCTACCGGTTTTCTTCCTTGTGTAAGTACATCGCCAATTCCTGTTCCTGAAGCATCACATTTAACCTCAAATGTTTTGTCAAAGTTAGGCAAAACTAAAACATGAGCATGTGTAAGGATATCTTTGAGCTTTTGAAAACCTTATTCTTGTTCTTGGCCCCAAGAGAAGGCAACATTCTTCTTTATCACTGATATCATAGGAGAAGCAATGGTGCTTAAGTCCTTGAAAAATCTTTTGTAGAAGATTGCTAAGCCATAAAACTTCTAATGTGTCTAATGGTAGTGGGGGTAGGCCATTCCTGAATTGACTTTATCTTCTCTTCATCGACTTTAAGACCCCGTGAACTTACAACAAAGCCTAATAACACTACTTGATCATTGCAGAAAGTACATTTCTTTAGATTATCATATAATCCTCTAGCCTTAAAGTTTCTAACACTTTTTTCATGATGTTCATTATGATCAGCCAAGTTAGAGCTATATATTAAGATATCATCAAAATATACAACTACAAACTTACAGATGTATATCCTTAAGACATGATCATGAGTCTTATGAATGTACTTGGGGGCATTGGTGAGTCCAAATGGCATGACTAACCACTCGTATAGACCTCTCTTGGTCTTGAAAGCAGTTTTCCACTCATCACTTTCCTTCATTCTGACTTTGTGATACCACTCTTTAGATCGATCTTTGAAAATATGGTGGCGCCATTTAACTCATCTACCATGTCGTCTAGCCAAGGAATATGATGTCTGTACTTGATGGTGATTTTATTGATTGCTCTACAGTACACACACATCCTCCATGTACTATCTTTCTTTGGTACCAATAGGACTGGTACAACGCAAGGACTTAGGCTTTCTTTACTGTAACCCTTCAATATAAGCTCCTGAACTTATTCCTCTAGTGTTTTTGCTTCTTCAAGGTTGACTCGACATGCTGGTCTGTTGGGCAGAGGGGCTCCAGGAGCGAGGTCTATTTGATGCTCTATTCCTCTGATGGGAGCTAGCCCTTCTGGTATATTTCAGTAAGTATTTTTATTCTTGACCTGAAAATAACCATCAATGATTAGTATCTGACACACGCCTACAAGCTAGTAACCGTGTATGGTGATGGAATTGGGCCGCTGGTTGTTCAACTCTTTCGGCTTGCAATCAATGGATGGACTAAGGAAGGAAGTGGATCGAGATGGGGACCTAGCAAAGAGCCGTACAACTCTATTTGCAAGATCTAGGATGTGAGATGAGTAGAGTAATGGATTGATAGTCACCACAAGGTTTTATGAGGAGAAACCTTGATAAGATAAACAGAACTCTCAAAGTATGAATCGCTCAAGACTTTTAGAGAACTAGGGGTTTTTTTGTGCTTTAGCCAAAAAGTTTGTTCTTTATTGATATGATGAAAAGATACACGGCTGTGAGGGAACAATATAGACAGTCCGAATAGCTTTGCCCTTCTAGAGGTCTTTGAAACAGATTACAACCCTTAGGTTAAACTAGTTGGCTAACACGCTCAAGACTTTTAGAGAACTAGGGGTTTCTTTGTGCTTTAGCCAAGAAGTTCGTTCTTTATTTATATGATGAAAAGATACACGGCTGTGAGGGGACAATATAGACAGTCCGAACAGCTTTGCCCTTCTAGGGGTTTCTGAAACAGATTACAACCCTTAGGTTAAACTAGTTGGCTAACAATGCCTTAAAACGATAAATAAAATGTGGCTAACATACCTTATTCTAAAGTCTAAATGAAATAAAGCTGAACCAAAACAAACAGAAAAAGTTTTATTAGTTGAATAAACCATATTGAAACTGGGATTCAGACTTACCTTGGTTTAGATGGTTTAGTGCAACTGGTTATTTGATATTTCACTTAAGTAGCATAATGCTAAATAAGGAAACCTCCTTGTTGGCATGAATCATTGGCTATCCTCGTGTATAAGCTATGCTTTTGATGTGAGGACCGTTGATGATGCTTGGACGTTCATCTTGACTAGCATTTGAGTCTTCTTGTACGTTGATAATGGATTGTTCTTCTAAGCTTGCTTTTGCCATGGCTGCTTCTTTAGAGATGCTAAGTTGATCAAGCAGAGTTGTCACATCTTCTAAGTGTTGCATAGTGATGAGAGTTTCCACGGCTTGGTTAAAGTTCTCGGCTAAATCCTTAGTTCCAGATCTTGTTCTTGGAGCTTGCCTCATGGTAGGAACATCAGCTTCAGCCTCTAAGTTTGTATCATCATCCCCCCCCCCCCCCCCCCCCCCCCCCCCCCCCCCCCTGTCCTCAGAACTGATTCCCCTACATGAAACGGTAATAAGTCAGACACATTGAAAGTATTTGAAATGTTAAACTCACTATGAAGCTCGATCTGATATGCATTGTCATTGATTTTCTTAAGGACTTTGAATGGGCCATCTCCTCGTGGTAAAAGCTTAGACTTCCTCTGAACTGGAAACCTCCCAGTCCTCATGTGTAGCCAATTCCAATCGCCAGGCTCAAAGGTAACTTCTCGGCGTCCCTTATCAGCATTCTTCTTGTAATGCTTGTTCCTCTTCTCTATGTTCTCCTTGACTTTCTTGAACATAGTCTTCATCAGCTCGGCTTTACTAACTCCATCTTGACTCACTTGTTGCACCGGCGGTAAAGGAGCAAGAGGTCTAAAACCATAGACAATCTCAAAGGGTGAAAGTTTAGTAGCCGAGTGGGGTACTCTATTGTAAGCAAACTCAATGAATGGTAAACAGTCTAGGCAATTCCTTAAATTTTAACCAACCGTAGCCCTTAAGAGGGTGGAGAGTGTACGGTTGACTGCTTCAGTCTATCCATCAGTTTGTGGGTGGCAAGTTGTTGAGAATAGAAGTTTAGTTCCAAGCTTTCTTTAAACGGTTCTTCAGAAATGACTCACGAACTTGGTGTCATGGTCAGAAACAATGGTTCTTGGAAGTCCATGAATTCTCACCACCTCCTTAAAGAACAAGTCAGCAATCTAAGTAGCATCATTAGTCTTGGCACATGGAATGAAATGTGCCATCTTTGAGAAACGATCCACCACTACAAAGATTGAATCCTTGTTTATGATCTTGGGTAAGCCTAAAAGAAAATCCATAGAAATGTCTACCCATGGCAGGTCAGGTATAGGTAAAGGAATGTATAAGCCGTGAGGATGCAACCGGGATTTTACTTTTAAGCAAGTGATGCAATTGGACCAGAACCTCTCAACATCACGCTTGAGATGGGGCCAAAAGAAATGCTCCTTGACGATGCTAAGGGTTTTGTCAATCCCAAAATGCCCCATGAGTCCTCCACCGTGTGCCTCCCTTACGATCAGTTCTCTGGCTGAGCTTTGAGGCAAGCATAGCCGGCGGTCCTTGAATAGAAAGTCATCATGCCTGTAAAAAGAACCAAAACCTCCTCAGCTACATTGGTTATAAAGCTCTTTAGAGTCAGGATCCTCGCCATAGAGTTGCTTGAGATGCTCAAACCCCATGATCTTAGCCTCCATTGTTGAGATGAGGGTATGTCTCCTTGATAAAGCATCCGCTACAACATTCTCCTTTCCCTTCTTGTATTTGATTACATAGGGAAATGTCTCTATGAACTCAAGCCATCTAGCATGTCTCTTTTTCAAAGTTGTTATCCTCTCAAAAGTACTTGAGGGTCTCATGATCTGTATGAATAATAAACTCTTTAGATAAAAGATAATGCTGCCAAGTTTCACGAGACCTTACTAGAGCATATAGTTCTTTGTCATAGGTAGGATAGTGAAGGGTGGCTCCATCGAGTTTCTCACCAAAGAAAGCCACAGGTTTCCCTCCTTGAGTAAGAACAGCTCCAATTCCTGTTCCTGAAGCATCACACTCAATTTCAAACATTTGGTTAAAGTTAGGTAATGCTAAAATAGGCGCTTGTGTAAGGCTATCCTTAAGCCTTTGAAACGCTAGCTCCTGATCTTTCCCCCAAGAAAATGCAACGTTCTTCTTGATCGCCGAGGTTAAGGGGGGCAGCAATGGTGTTAAAGTCTCTCATAAATCTCATGTAGAAGCTGGCTAAACCGTGGAAGCTTCTAACATGACTGGTGGTGGATGGAGTTGGCCATTCCTGAATCGCCTTAATCTTCTCCTCATCCACTTTAAGCCTCTGTGAACTTACTACAAAACCTAAAAACACTAACTAATCAGTGCAAAATATGCATTTCTTTAGGTCTGCATAAAGTACCTCTAATCTTAACGTTTATAGCACCTGCTTAATATGTTTAATATAATCACTAAGGCTAGAGCTATAGATTAGAATGTCATCAAAATACACAACTAAAAATTTACAGATGTAGGCTTGTAGAACATGGTTCATAAGCCTCATGAATGTGCTTGGTGCATTGGTGAGGCCGAAGGGCATTACCAACCACTCGTATATCATTCTCTTAGTCTTAAAGGCTATTTTCCACTCGTCGCCCTCTTTCATTCTGACTTGGTGGTAGCCGCTCTTGAGTTCAACCTTTGAAAATATTGTAGCTCCACTCAACTCATCTAACATATCGTCTAACCGGGGAATGGGATGCCTATACTTGATGGTAATGTTGTTAATAGATCGGCAGTCCACACACATTCTCCACGATCCATCCTTCTTTGGCACTAGTAGAACCGGTACAGACTCAAGCTCTCTCGGATGTACCCCTTGGACATAAGGTCTTGAACTTGTGCTTCTAGCTCTTTTGCTTCCTCCGGGTTAACTCTATAAGCTGACCGGTTGGGTAAAGGTGCTCCGGGTATAAGGTCTATCTGGTACTCAATGCCTCGGATGAGTGGTAAACCGGCTGGTATCTCATAAGGGAAGACATCTTTGAACTTCTCCAAAAGGCCATTCATCTCGGCGGGTAGAGCATTCTCCTCTTGACCTGAAAATAACCCTTCTCTAAAGATCATGAGTAGTACCTGTGTTTTAGAATCTAAAGATTTTAAAACAGTACTTGGAGTTACATAGAGACTAGTTTTACTTAGCTTAGTTCCTTTGTCCATATTAGAGGTTAAAGACTGCTTGAGGGGTAAGCGGAGCAAGGATATGCTTTCGCTTGTTGTGAGAGAAGCTGTAAAAGTTGGTTCTGTCATTGTGTAGTGTCTCCTTATCAAACTGCCACTGTCTATGATAGGGCTCAGGTTTTACCCAAAAATAAAGCTACTGCAAGTGCACAGCAAAGCAGTCGTAGAATAAGGGGTATCGAATCCCAAAGGAGTATGTAAACTACACTAGCGATTTCAGATTCAGATTAAGCTAGGCAATAAATAGTGTATGTAATGCGAAATAACAAAATAAACCAAAGCCCGCGAAATTTGTTTGATCTAAGACTCAGAAAACTAAAAGCGCAAGTCAGGACAATTCGCAGGTTGAATCCGAGAATGTAGAACGCATGAAATCAGGAATGAATAAGAACCGTCTTGAACATGAACCGCAAATATATAACTAATCAATTATCATTGCAGAAGTTAACTATGTCTAAATCACAGAGTTTCAAATCTCTTTGCAAACCCTAACAATCTAAACATGCAGTAATGATCAAGTTCAACTGTTCACAAAACTCCTAAGCCAAATCTCTTTGCACTAAATCGTTTTGCTCATCTAATGCTAGATCAGGTTATCAATAATGCTCTCATACCTATTAAACAACCTATGATTTTTGGATTTCTGGATGATGTGTCTAAGAAATCGCTTTTAAAGCAAGCAGAGATGAAGAACCAAAAGATATTCCTAATAGATAGCAATTCTACAAACTCTTCATCAACCTTTGAAAAGCCCTAACTTAACATGCAAATTACTCAGACATGATTATGGAATCACAAAGCATAGCTGAATAAAATTGCATTGAAAGAATAGAATAAAAGACATAGGGGTTTGAAATCTTCTCCAAAAAGAGTACATGATCTGTCTCCCCAAAAGCTCTGAATAAAATCCTCTCTAAAGCTCTCTGAATTCTCAAAATCTAAGATAAAAGCTAACAATGGCTGAAAACCTCATATATACATGCTAAAACACGATCTGTGGCTTTTTGCAAATACTGGAACTTCTGGGCCAATTCTACAAATAGTTCTCCATCTTTTAAAAACAAGGCCACAACTCCTTCCTCTACGGGTGACGAGCGTCACCCAAGCCATCATTCGCCTTCCATGTTGCACACTTCGCGGCTTCATCTTGCAATGCTCCAAAAAGCTTCAATATCTCCAATTATGCTCCAGACATGCTATAACCTGCAAAGACTCTACTAGGACTCTAAAAAGACTAAAAAGACTCAATAAAAAAGACTTATACCATGATCAAAAACCATAAAAACCATGATATATCAGTCTACCAAGTAAAATGTGATCGGCTTGCATGGGAACAACGTCGTATAGAAGTTGATCTTTATACGTTCCAATGCTGAAGGGTACTAGTACTTGCTCTCCTATCTTTAACTCAGTCTCGTCGTTCAGCCATTTGAGTCTATAGGGCCGGGGATGCTTGGTTTTCTTCAGACCTAGCTTCTCTACAAAATACTTACTAGCCACGTTAGTACAAGAGCCACCATCTATGATTAAACTACATACCTTGGTGTTCATGGTGCAGCGTGTATGAAAGATATTCTCCCTTTGGATGGTTTTTAAATCAATCATGGTGCTGAAGACTCTTATAGTAACTAGTAACTCTCCCTCATCAGGATAATCAGTCACTTCTTCTTCTGATTTGGTAAATTTAGCCTCGGCTTCATCCTGCGATTCATACTCGCCATCTTCCTTGAGTAATATCACTCGCTGATTAGGACATTCTCTTGCATAATGGCCTCTCCCTTAACACTTGAAGCAAGTAACATCTCTAGATTGCTGGTTTTGGGGCTTGCTTGATTCGCCAGTAGGTGCTTGAGATGTCTCTACAACCAGCTTCTTGTACTTGGAAGCTACTTCTGGTGCTTTGCCTTTATCAAAGGCTCTTGGCTATGAACTCCAAGCGAGTTTGGCTCTAGTAGTAGAGGCTGACTTCCTCTTGATGTGCTGCTCAGCTTGTACAACTAAGTGTAGGAGCTTATCAAGGTCTCGGTAAGTGGTCCTCTCCACCTTTCTTGCTGTACGATCATGTAATCCATCAATAAACTGAGGTATGAGTGTTTCTTCAGTTTTCATTTGTCTCCAAACGATACTTGAGTAGCTCAAAATCCTCAAAATACTCCTCAACTGACTTGGTGCCTTGTGTAAGCTTTTGGAACTTCTTCTGTAGCTCACGGTGATAGTATGAAGGGTCATATCTCTTCCTCAAATGATATAACATATCAGCTCAAGTTGTGATTTGGTCATGTCTATGTTTCCTCCTCTCCGAGACTTCTCTGTCCCACCAGGAAAGAGCATTCTCGGTCAGTTGTGCAGCAGCTAGGGAAGCCTTCTTGGCGTCATTGTAGTGGTCGTAGTCAAAAATGTACTCCATTCTCCTCTCCCAATCCACATATGCCTCGGGGTTAACTCTTCCAGCGAATGTGGGTGCGGTAAGCTTGATATTCTTTCCACCAATCCATGGTTGATCATCTTCTCGGTCTTTCCCTCTCCTATGACTGTCATGGTACCTCTTTTGCTTCGGGTTAAGAGCATCTTCCTCCAAACTTGGCATGTCATCATCAGTTTCACTTTCTCCTTGAGGTACGAGGGTCCTCTCGCGGTTTCTAGGACCGTTAGGTGCTCCAGGAGGGGGTGGTGGTGGCATTCGCTGTCATGTTGAGTCATCCTAGCACTGATGCCTTAATAGACTCGAGCATCTGCTTAATAACATCAGCTTGATCAGCTTCTCTCATCGCTATAACCTGAAAAGCTTTCAAAGATCAAGTGGTTTTAATGGGCTCTTAGTTTACTAAACAAAATATGAGAACAATAGTTATAAACTAAAGTCCTAATGTTCAGTAATATTAAGAACCGTCCTAAACAGCTAATAAAGAAACCAAACTTAGTGCAATATATGACAATATGCAACTTAACCAAAACAGGTAAGGAGAAACTCGCAGTATGACCGCTATGGAAAGTAGTAATTGTAAGTGCACAGCAAAATCAGTTGTAGTACAAGGGGTATCGAATCCTAAAGGAGTAATGCAAACTACATTATCGAATGTAGGTTCGGATTATGCTAAGCAGAATGTAATGTATATAATGCGAATGATAAATAAAAGTAAGCAAACGAAATCCAAGTTGTTGATATAAGTTTCAGAAGACTAAAAGCGCTAAGTCAGGACAGTTCGCAGGTTAAATCCGAGAATATAGAATGCATAAAGTCATGAATGATTAAGAACCGTTTTGAACATGAATATCAAATATATAACTAATCAATTCTCATTGCAGAAGTTAACTATGTTTAAATCAAAAAGTTTCAAATCTCTTTGCAAACCCTAAAAACCTAAATATGCAATACGATCAGATTCAATTGTTCACAAAACTCTTAAGCCAAATCTCTTTGCACTAAGTTGTTTTGCTCATCAAATACTAGTTCAGGTTATCAATAATGCTCTCACATATATTTAACAACCTATGATTTTCAGATTTCTAGATGATGTGTCTAAGAAATTCGATTTTAAAGCAAGCAGAGATGAAAAACCAAAAGATATTCCTAACAGGTAGCAATTCTACAAACTCTTCATCAACCTTTGAAAAAGCCCTAACTTAACTAGAAGATTACTCAGACATGATCATGAGATCACAAAACATAACTGAATAAAATTGCATTAAGAAAAAGAGTAAAAGAATAAGGGGGTTCGAAATCTTCTCAAAAGAGTACATGATCTGTCTCCCCAAAAAGCTCTGAATAAATCTCTCTCTCAAACTCTCTGAATTCTCAAAACTAAGATCCCTCGTTCTTTGATAACAATAGCCAAAAACCTAATATATATAAGCCAAAACACGATCTGGGGCCTTTTTGCAAATACTGGAACTTCTGGGCCAAAACTACAAATAATGCTCCATCTTTTAATAAACATGCCACGCTCTTTCATTGGTGGGTGACGAGCGTCACCAAGATGGTGACGAGCGTCACCATATGGCGTACTTTCTTCTCCGAGCTAGGCACTTCGTGGCTTCAACTTGAAATGGTCCAAAAAGCTCCATTATCTCCAACTATGCTCCAGCCATGCTATAACCTGCAAAGACTCTCCTAGGACTCTAAAAAGACCAAAAGACTTAATAAAAAGGACTTATATCATGGTTAAAAACCATAAAAACCATAACATATCAACTCCTCCAGACTTAGCTTTTGCTTGCCTTCAAGCAAACATCAAACAAAGAACAAGGTCGAGGTTTGAAAACAAGAAACAATCAGTCAGACATCAGGAACACCACATTAGTTAGTACTTTCGAATCCACATACCATAGAGTCAACACAAGATCAAATTTCAGTCTAATCATCACAAGCTTAGCAAATCTTTCAAGTCCAATCCAAATCCCTTCAAGAAATCCAAAATTTCTACTGCTAACTCCTTATTTTTTATCTAAGTATGAAGTCTCATCAAGGTTTTGTCATCTCAATCACTTACAGATTCTTTTCCATTCCTAAACAACTGAACAAATCAACCTCAACACACCTCTCCTATTTTCTCTTCCCTTGATATTTTCCTTTGGATATTTTTATTTTTTCACTTCTTTTTCTCAACTTTTACAGTCTAAGATATGGTGCTACTCAATACTTGTGTTCCTTGTGAGGAGACAGGTTCTTGAGTGTGTTCATTACTGTTGTTCCTTGTGAAGAGACAAGGTCATGAATGCACCATTTTTTGGACTCAAATTCTTAAAAAACTACATCATGGAAGATCAAAGGGAGACTGTATCTTTACCTTATTGTCAGTGCTGAAAGAGAGAATCAAGATCAATAAGAATCAAGCCCCAAGATAAGAATTTTAAAGTTCATTAAGGTGGAGCTAACAACAAATTTTCTAGATTCTCTAAGAACCTAAACCTTCATTGCTAGACTGATCTACCTATGACTTACAACTTAGTAAGACTTGTAATCAAATAATCTGGCAATGGTTCTTATAAGCAAAAACGTTCTATGGTTAGTTCCAAGAAAAACTGACACTATCAAAATTTTGACTCTATAAAAACAGGTTTTTGACTCAACTTTAAGACTCTATAAACATGACACAAAGCACACAACGTCAGTTACCACCTCCCCCAGACTTAAACAACGCTGTCCCCAGTGTTATTAAGCCAAGAGTTGGTCAAAAAGATGCATGAGAACGTGTAGAAACAAGGTGGAAAAGTGGTACCTCGCGAAGGACCGGGTGACGAGCGTCACCACTCTGAAACTTCAGAAATCGTCATGTTGGGTGTTGTAATGTAATGCCATCATGTGTACTCCGAAGTATGACTGTAAGAGCACTCAAAACACACATCAAAACATCCAAACGAAGCATAATCCATGGTTCAACAAGCTCACAAGACATCATCCAAGCAAACTGAACAAAGTGACTCCTTTTTTTTTTTTTTTTTGAATTGAAAACGAAAATAGAAGACTAAGTATAGAATATACAACTTACCAGTGGGTTACCTCCCACTAAGTGCTTGTTTAAAGTCATTAGCTCAACTTTAATTGGCTGTTTAGACAGCTGGTAGAGCAGAAGGTGGCATTGAATGCCTTGGAGAAGAATGTCTCCTCATCCATGGTGGTTTATAAGCAGTAGATGCATGAATTTTTCCAAGGAAGTAAGGAACATCAGCAAGGTGGGTCATGACTGTGGGTGGACTTGAGAGTAAATATCACGTCTCTCCTTTGTGTCTAGGTTGGTGACGAGCGTCACCAGGTCAGTGACGCTCGTCACTGACTCTGCAGTTCGAGTTGCTGTAGTTTTCCTGTAATTCAGCTCTGCAAGTCTTGCCTCAATCACAAACTCGTCCTCCTCCAGCAACTTGGCATTTATTGGATCTCTTTTTCGAGCCTAATGTTGAAGATATCATCCTCACTCCAATCCTCAAACCCAACAGCTTTTGCAGAAACTTTAGACATTGCCTCTTCACCAGCCATCTTGTTCACTTGCCCACTTGTATCAAATTTAGTGACATACTCAACAGCAGTGTCTTCTGAATGCTCCATGACAGGTTCATCATCTTTGGAAGTCCTTACAGAAAAGGTCTGACCATCAATAGTGGAATTCCCTCTTAACTTATCCATGTCAAAGTTCATGACAACATCACCAAGATCAAGCTTAATGTTCCCCTTTCTCACATCAATGATGGCGCCAGCAGTAGCCAAAAATGATCTTCCCAGAATAAGAGGATCTTTAGGTTCTTCAGCATATTTCAGAACCACAAAATCTGTAGGAATTATGCAGCCTTCAATGTTAACAGGAACATCCTCTAACATGCCTTCTGGGGTCCCTATGGATCGATCTGCTATGATGAGAGAGATCCCAGCTGGCTTGAAATCAGTCATTCCAAGTCTAGCAGCAACAGAGAAAGGCATCAAGTTAATACTTGACCCTATATCACATAGAGAGTGGGTAAACGTCCTGCAGAGATTGAGCAATCAAGAAAAAAGGTCCTTGGATCAGATAGCTTCTCTGGAATTCTGGTTTGGGTGATGGTGTTGACTTGTTCAGAAACAGTCACTTTCTTCTACTTCTTTGGGGCTGTGCCTAAGAGAATTGCAATGATGTCTCTGGTAAGCAATGCGCCTTCCTCAGGACTTACACCATTCACAACCATTTTCTTTACATATCTTCTTAGAGTTGGTGAAAGCTTGAGTGCATCTACAAGAGGCATCTCAACCATCAACTTATCTATCATAACTTTGCATCTGGCTTCTTCTATCTCCTGTTTAAACCTTCTAGGATGCTTGGGGAAGGGTATCTTGGGTTTATATGCTTGCTCCTTGCTATTATCTGCAGTTACAGTCGAAAAATCGTTATTTTGGGGTGGGTGACGTCTGTCACCAGGTTGGTGACGACCGTCACTCACATGTAACGAATCGCGACTTTCTGCTCCAGTTTGATGACGGGCGTCACCAGTTTCTGAAGAAAATTTGTCTTGGGCTTGCAATTTAGGTGACGAGCGACACCCTCTTTGGTGACGCTCGTCACTGATCTCTGAGACAGCAAAAATTTCATCTTCAAGCTCCATTTGTTGCACGATTTGCTCTGCAGTCATCCTCTTATCCTGCACTTTTTCAAGCTCTTTTTCACTCATGACTGTGATGGCATTAACCTGGTGCTTGGAATTTATATCAGTCCTTCCAGGAAGGAATCCCTCTTGCCTTTGAACAGCTTCTGCAGTTTGAGCAACCTGAGAATCATAGCTTTTTTGGTGTGTAAAATCGCACCTAGGCACAACAACCTAGGAAACCTTTAACCAACGGTTTTTGGTCTGTTTCTGCTGTACCTTTTCGACTCAACCACCTTCCTATACACAAAAGAGGAAAGTTGACCCTCGAAAACTACACCTGGTCCTAGGTTCCCATGGTTCAGCCCCTGGCTGTCATGTCGGAGGGCCCGTCTTTCCACCGCCGGTAAGGTCTTTTAACCCTCAGTCCCCCCCTAACCATCGGCAAACCTGCACAACGGATCTCTCTGCTCACCACACAAGATCCTTGCTTTACTCGAACCTCTCTGGAAGAAAATCGCAACTTTGTGCTCCTCAACCTACCTCACGCTATCCTCAACCAACAAGAGATGGCCCGAAGATTCACCTACGCAGAGAAGGGGAAAGCGACCGCTGGTTACCCGAATCAATTCCCACCGCGGAAACGTATCAGAATCCCAGACATCGACACATCCCACCTCGTCCAAGCCAACACCCTCACGGTAGTGGGACGCCTCACCAACCACCATGAGCAGCGAATGAGTGCCATAATACCCTTCTTCACGGCAAAATAGGGAATAAAAGGCCAAGCTACTGGGTCTGACTTGGGGAACAACTGCTTCCATGTACGTCTGGAAAACGAGGAGGATCTTCCGAGAGTGCTGGAAAACCGCCCGTACCAATATGCCCGTTGGATGGTCATAGTCCAACAATGGGAACTTATCATATCGCGGGAGTTCCCATCAAAGATCCCGTTCTGGATAAACCTAATAGGCCTCCCCCTACACTACTAGGACCACAATCTCCTAGCAAACATCGGAGACGCTCTGGGGGACTACGAAGGCCAAGATCTAACAAAAACAACTGCAAAGATCCGGATATCCGTCGATGGCCTACAACCACTCATCATGGAAACAATCCTTGAGTTCGCAAATGGAGAGGAAGCTATCGACACCCTCAAATACGAAAGACTCGAGAAATACTACCACAAATGCTTCAGGCTAACCCACGATACGAGGGTCTGCAACGACGGCACCCACTCCACCGGCTCTGAGCTACAAAGATGCCAAGAAGATAGGTCACATAATGACAACACCTTCAGCATGAGAAGAGACAGACATGGGAGACCCTTTGGCGAAAGACCCTCCCAACAACACCCCCTCGGAGACAGATCCACACGTTCCAGTGCGTACAACGGAAGACACCCTGCCGAAAGAGACGGGGATGGGGGAAGAGACAACAAACACTGCCACCCACAAGATGAGAGAGTAACACGATGTTCTTTCGACCAAAACAGGGGAGATTCCTACAAGCCGAATAGGGAGAGCCCCTCACGACAAGCCTACAGAAAGTGAACCCCACCTGCAATCTCGCGGCAAAGAGAACAAGAATGGAGAGTAAAGCAGACCACTAGGGCCCGGACCCCGCAAAGCTCACCTTTAAAGATGAACTACTATACTGGTGTGGAAAGAAACCTTGAGGAAAATTTCGAAGCAGAGGGCCAACAAGCCACAAGTGACGCTCTAAACACGCCCCCACCAAACAGGGCAGCAGAGATCTTCCTTGAAGAACTGCAAGAGGTCACCGTACAGTACATCAACTGTGGGGACCCAGTGGAAAGTGCAGCCGGACGACAAAGGGTCCTAGAGAGTGAAGTAAATGGGATGGTTGCAGAAACTACTGCTTACATGGTGGCAGGAGTAGAAGCACAAAACCGAAACCTATAGGCTCAAGCGGCAGCTTCTACTATCCCTACAGAGTTACCTGGTATCACGGAAGGAGACCACGCCATTACAGCGACGAAAAGAAGAGGCAGACCCCCGAAACGGTTCACAGTGATTAACTCACCACTGATCCCGGGAGCAAGTTCCAGGAAGAAAAACCTACAAAACCTGCACTGCTCCCTGAGAATCACCAAACAACAAGCTAAACAGAGATTACTCAACGCAACTGCAGGCCCATCTCGTACGGGAAGAAACGTGTTTAAGAAACAAACAAAACCCCAAAAACGTACCATACCTGCTGAAGAAAACCCACAAAAGGAAGCACAAGCCATCCAACGCCCTGGAATACCAAAACCTCCAAAAGGAGATAGCTCGGATTTTTGGGACGAGCAGCCTCCTCTTCCTTAAAAGTAGTGAGCTGGAACTGTTGTGGGCTGGGGAACCCTGCAACAGCCAGAAGAATCCGGGAAATCCACCGTACTATCCTCCCGGATATCCTGTTCCTCATGGAGACCAATCTATCGTATAAGTATTTTATGTTTGATTATTAACGTTAGGTTTTTCACTTTTTATTTACAGGGACGAAAGATTGAAATGTTGTCTTTGGGGAAGATATGCTGAACAAGTGAGATCAGCTTGCGATGAATCTTTATATGGAAATGTTGTTTGCGTACTAGGTTTGCAAGAATTAATTTCTTCATAGGTTAGATATATACTCAACTCTGTAAAATATATATGGATATTATTTTTACTTTTAAACTTAATTGTTTAACTTTACTTTGCCAACTCTGTAGGAGATCTTCAGATTACAAACGCTTTCGATACATCGCTCTTGCTTTTAAACCCTTTGTTGCCTGAAGTTGATGAGTTTAAGGAAAAGTGAGTATTATATTAGTTTCTGGATATTGAACAATTTATACTAATATGAAATAATTTTGTTTGATTTTTGTGATTATTCCGATTATGAAGGTTACCATAGGATGGACTTGCGTTAACAATACTTGAAACTAATGGGGAGAGAAGTTTTCTAAAAAGAAAGGAGGATAACTGGGCTCTCCTTCCTCAACAATCAATCAATGATATAGTTGATTCTCATAAGGTGAGACTATCTATAATTTATTGATATACTTAAACGAATATTATTATTCCAGATATGGTAGTTTTATTGTTCACATTATATAATTGATATAAATGATTTCTGTCTTTTTAAATTTTTGTAACAGATTGAGCATTGCAAAGTGTTGTCTATCATTTCCGGTAATGATATTGATTGGGCTTGGTATTATTTTGGATGTGGAAAATGTCACAAGAAGGTTGAAAAAGCGCTAACACATCATTCTAACTCGAAAAAGTTATGTCTAGACTTACATTCCACTGTTCTAAGTGCAAGGAGTACACTTCAAACGTGCAAGCAAGGTATTTGTAATTGTTTGATAAAAATATTTATTATTTAAAATGTATATCAAACCTAAGTTTCCGACTAAAGTTTCGATAAATATGATTAATGCAAAGAGAAAAACATCACGTTTGGAAAGGTATCTCTATTTCTGATGATTTTAATAATAACTATTATGCTTAGTCAATCTTAATTTTCTTTGGTCCTGCGATATTAATTTCCGATTTTATTTCGGTTTAAACTGCATCTCACTGTGATGGACGATACTGTGATATCAAAATTTATGCTTCTGGACACTGTTGCTATGGAAGTTGTTAGTCATTCAGCTACTAAACTTCTAAATGGTTCATTTGAAGAGGTTTTTTTTTTCCTGTATTAGTTTTATATATAAAAAATGCATGCGTCAATTTCTGAGATTATTGATACTATTCTTATATATATAATATCATTTCGTGTTCTATTTCCTGATAGAAGATCCAACTGATTTACCTGTTGAAATTACCAGTATTGTTGGGAGGTCTTTGTTGTTTGAAGTTGTGTTGAGAGGGAAAATATTTTTGGTGGTTTAGAATATTACAAGAGTTCTAAGGTTTCCAACGCTCAGGGTTTGTTAAAGGAAGAAGAAATCACTAATCCTGGTAGTAACAATAATATTGTTGCTACTATTGTTTCCGGTGATGAAGTAAGTGGCCATCATTGAAATTATTTTTATTAAAATATAATATTTATGTATCGTATTGATACATATTTTTATTTTGTGTCTCATATTTCTGTCGTTGATTCTGAAACTCAATTAAATGTCAACTCTACTCCTTCTTCTAAGCGTTTGTCTGAAAGTATTGGTGAGGTACCTGACCTGAGTTCTACATCTAAGAAGCCGTGTCTTAAAAATGTTAAGCTTGAAGGAGACAAAATAGTTAAGAAGGACATACCAGGGATAAATGTGGAGAAGTTGGAGTTTGTTGAAAGAATGGATTGTTGAAGTATCGCAGAAGTTCTAATTTGTTGTTTTATGTACTCTTCAGATTTATTTCTATTTTGGATTGTACTTCTTTGTTTTTGTTTCGTGCTTTTGTTGTCTTTTTGACTATAATGACATCATTTAGTCTTAATAAAGTTATCTTTTAGTCATTCTGTTTTTTAGTTTGTTATCTTCATATGATTTTGTAATAGTGATAAGCTGTTATTGTAGATACATACTCACTAACGTTTAGATATGTGTCTAAAAGATAACTTATCAATATTTATATACACATAGTCACTAACCTTTACATATGTCTCAATTAGCTAAATGCTTTGAGATATGGAAAGAAACCTCCAAGAAATGCCATATTTTAGACCTATATGAACCTGTCATATTAACATTAACAATTATTTGGCCGAAACTGTAAAGTGGTCAATGGTTAATGTAAAATGATATTATCTCGACTAACTGAGTTTCTGTTTATCATCATTGTGTACGAACACAATTTATTATATTACCAAATCTAATATAAATCTTATATTACATTTACCACTTGTTTTGGACTTTCAAGATGTTGATTTGAATTACGGATATCAATTCATCTTCAGATACTAAAAATATTTTAACGATCCTTTAAAATTCTGTAAATCACTGCATGTATCAGATATTATTCATTTTTCTCATGAATATCTATTACTTGCGATCTGAAGAGCACAATTAAATATTTCAATATCCAATGTTTTGTAGTTATTTTCTATAGATATTTATTAATAGAGTTTATTAGTGCTCTGTTTAGTATATTACTTTCTATGATAATTAGTAAATGCTATATTCGTCTCATAGTAAATCTCGGTAATACTTTCATTTTCTACAAGTTTGTAAACTTAGCTTTCAGAAATATTCTACCAAATGACTATCATAAACCAAACTTTAAACTAGTAAGGGTCTTTTCCCAAGTTAAGTTTTTCCCAATCTAAGGAGTCTATGAGTGAAAAAACACAAAACAATTCAATTCCTGTTACTAGAGTTTGTGGTAGAGTACTACAAAATATCACCAATGTACATGACTCAATCCATCCTCGAATTACCCAACGTCTTGAACCTCTTAATGCAACTCCAGAAACACCTTCAAACAAAAGAAAACAAACTTTCTGTAAGTCTTTATGGTATTACTTGCATATTTGTATTTATTTATCTAAGTATTTTTCTTTATTTAGATAAATATCCCGAGGCGCGGATAACATCTGCATTTTTTACTCAGACTTTGTTCATCTGTTTAGGTAATATCTCTTACAATATTGGTGAAACTCAGTTCGTAAAGAAAAAATGAGTCACTGAGTTGAATTTATGTAAGTTCTATTCATTGTACTTTCGTAAAGAAAAACTATTATGTGGAAGTTATCATACTAACATATTTATTTTCTTTTATTAGCAATTGATGATAATATTTCTGGACTAACTACGACGCAAATAAGTGGTGTTAGAGATTTCAGTGCTGAAAACAATTTCACCAATATTGACTTCTCAAATATTGCATCAAGTTCATCATCATTAGCCAGAGTGAATATATCAACCATTGTTGACTTTGATAAAGAAAATCTGGAAGAACTTGAATTCGATGAGGAATGTTTTACTGGACTAGATGAGTTTGAGTCAGGAGGTATTAACTAAGTTTTTCGACTTCACTACATATATATCGGTTAAACTTCAATACAACTATGGTTATATTAATGTCCCACAATTATGTCTAATATTAGATGAAGAACAAGATGAACACGAATTTGATTGTAGCACTGATGATAGTTTCAAGGGGAATCAACTACACCAGATATCATCAGAGAAGAGGTGTCATATACCAAAAAACAAAATGAGAAAGTTAAAGAAGTTTCTTCCCTTATGAAACATTTTTTCCGTAATATGAGTCAATATCCCAAAGTTCCAAACAGTAATAATATTGGTAAGTTCTTTATTTAAAATTTAATTTATGAGGCCTTAAGTATACAATTATTGAATTGTACCAATAAACCTCTTATATTTTTCTGTCAGTTTACATTGATGAAGGTGATCCTACTTATGAGTGTCGACATTGTGGGGCTATTATGTGGTACAATGAACATATAAACAAGAGCAGGAGTTGTCAAAATCCTACATTCACTCTATGTTGTTTCCAAGGACAAGTGAAGTTGCTATTTCTAAGAGAGCCTCCTGACATATTGAAAAAGTTATTTAGACACAATCATAAACTGAGTAAATATTTTCAAAAGAATGCAAGAGCAACCCACATGGTGTTTTCGTTTACTTCTCTTGGTGGAAAGATTGATAGGTCTATTCAGAAAGGTCGCGGGCCGAAAATGTTGGTAATGCAAGGTGAAAATTACCATCTTATGGGAAGTCTTAAACCACTTGGAGAGAAAACCCCAGCTTTCTCACAGCTTTACATTGTTGATACATAAAATGAAGTTGATAACAGATCCAATGTTTTGAGGTATTTTTATTTCTTGTTTATCTATTTATCTTAAATTTAGGATGCTAACTTTATATCAAAATATGTTTCAACCTCTGATATCGGCAACTAATTGTTGTCAACAGGAGCAACTCTAATAGAGGAAATGAGGAAAAGAAGATTGATCCTTTGAAGAAGGAACTTATTGATCTTCTTATCAAAATGCTAGATGAAGTAAATCCTGATGTTCGTAAATTCCGGTCTGCTAGAGAGAGATTTGACACAAATCGTGATGAGACTTTCCATATGCGAATAATTAGTGATCGTCTTACAGATGGACAAGCTTATAATATTCCATCAGTTTCTGAAGTCGCAGCATTAATCCCTGGTGATTTTCAGTTGGGAATGGATAAGCATGATATTTTTCTTCAATACCAATGTGGAGGACTTAAACGAATTTCAGAACTTCGATACCAATGTGGAGGACTTAAACGAATTTCAGAAATTCACGTGAGTTATCTTGCACTTCAATATCCATTAATATTCCTATATGTTGAGGATGGTTATAGGCTTGGTATTAAGAAAGGGAACACTAAATCGTCTAAAGTTAGGAAGAACAACCAAATTTCATTGAGGTAGTTTTTTGCATTACATTTACAAGAAAGGAAGAGGGAGTGTCACACTCTACTATATTCTGGGTGTTTGTTTCAGCAAATTTTGGTAGATGCGTATACTATGGTTGAATCTAATCGATTACGTTACTTAAAATGCAATCAGACCTCTTTACGATCTGATAGTTATCATTCTATCAAGCAGATATAAAATGCTGGAATCATTGCTTTGGATCAACAAGGAAAAGAATTCATGCTACCTGCAACTTTCACAGGTGGCCCAAGGTATATGAAGAATAACTATCTTGATGTGATGGCTATATGTAAACACTTTGGATACCCTGATCTATTCATCACATTTACATGCAATCCTAAGTGGCCTGAAATCACAAGGTATAAAAAGAAGCGGAAGTTGAAAACTGAAGATAGACCAGATATTATATGCAGAGTTTTCAAAATGAAGCTTGATTCTCTGATGGATAATTTGACGAATAAGAAGCTACTAGGTAAAACTGTTACATGTAAGTGGGCTACTAGGCAAAACTGTTACATGTAAGTGGTACTTATTATATTAGCTTTCCGTATGAACATATATTTGTTTTGTAGTTATCTAAGTTCTTATTCTATTTATTTCAGCAATGTACACCATTGAGTTTCAAAAAAGAGGTCTACGAAATGCTCATATTTTGCTTTTCATGGATACGTCATCTAAAATGCATAAAAGCTCAGAAATTGACCAAATTGTTTCAGCGGAAATACCAGACCCTAATGAAGAACCAGAGCTTTACAATGTTATTAAGGAGACGATGATTCATGGTCCTTATGGAGCTGCTAATTGGAACTCACCGTGCATGGAAAATGGAAAATGTTCGAAGTTATACCTAAAGGATTATGCTGAGGAAACTTATGTTAACAGAGAAGGATTTCCAGTCTATAGGAGACGTGAGTCACCAGATTTATTTATCGAGAAGAATGGTTTTAAGTGTGATAATCGATATGTTATTCCATACAACAAGAAACTTGCTTTGTTATACCGAGCTCATATTAATGTCGAATGGTGCAATCAAGCTGGTTCGATTAAGTACTTATTTAAGTACATTAACAAAGGGCAGGACCGTGTTGCTGTTGCTGTCGAACCACTGGGAGAAGGTGGAAATGAGCCAGTTAGGAATGAAATCAAAGACTTCTTCGATTGGAGGTATTCATTTTACTACTTTCTTTTCTATATATGTTTTTTCATAATAGTATGGATTATTGTTTTGGTGATAATATCTATACATTTTTTAGATATGTTTCTGCTTGTGAAGCTACGTGGAGACTGTTTAAGTATCCAATACATTTTTGGGCTACACCAGTTGAGAGACTAGGTTTTCATCTTCCTGGTATGCAATATGTTGTTTTCGACAAGAAGGATAAAGTTCAAAAGGTTATTACTCAGAAACTCATCGAGAATACAATTTTTTTAGCTTGGTTTGAACTGAATAAGGTTGATTCATTTGCCTGAGGGAAATTGTATGTGGAAATTCTAAATTTTTACATTTACGACCAGAAGAAGAAACAGTTCAAAAGAAGGGTCACTAAGGGTTTCAGTGTGGGAAAAATTAATTATATTCCCCATAAGATGGAAGATGCTTATTTTCTGCGTGTCAGTTACGATGACCTAAAAACATATAATGGTGTCCTCTGTCCGGGCTATAAGGAGGCATGTTATGCGAGAGGTTTATTAGAACATGTATATTGATGATTTAATAAGAAGAAGTTTCTCATCAACTCCTAGTTTTCTACGTCAATTTTTTTGTGTCATGCTTCTATCTGATAGTTTCTCACAGCAAGATATAGTCTGGAATCATAATTGGGAGATACTCTCTAAAGACATTGAGTTTAATAGGAGACGATATCTGAATAGGCCAGGTATGATTTTTGAAATACTTTTGAATTGAGAAACATACGTTATTATCAATAATATGTTATATTTTTTAGAAAACGTTTCTCATATGTTAGTTTTATCTTTATATTTTATTACAAGTTTGATATTGGATGACGATGATAAGAAGAAGTTTATACTTCAAGAAATTGAGAAGATCATGAGAAGTAGTGGAACTTCATTATCAAACTATCCATCTATGCCCAAAGATATTAGAGATAGTATTGATAACTCTAATGTTTTGGTTTCTGATGAGAGGAGCTATAACCGTCACGAAATATCTTCAATTCATGATAGAGACGTGATAAACCTAACCGAAGAGCAAAATAAAGTTTATGATGAGATAATGGAGGCTGTCAATGAGAAACGTGGAGGGGTGTTCTTTGTTTATAGTTTTGGTGGAACTGGTAAGACATTCTTATGGAAATTTTTTTCTGCTGGAATCAGATCTAGGGGAGATATTGTGGTCAATGTTGCATCCAGTGGTATCGCTTCCCTTCTTTTACCAGGCGGAAGAACCGCTCATAGTAGGTTTGGAATACCTATAAATCCAAATGATTTTACTACATGCTCATTGACACATGGATCAGATCATTCTGAGTTGGTGAAGGCAGCGAATCTAATAATTTGGGACAAAGCACCAATGATGAGTAGATACTGTTTTGAATCTCTAGACCGAAGCCTAAGTGATATTATTGGGAATTCAGAATAGAAAGTTTTTGTATTCGGGGGGGGGGGGGGGGGGGGGGGGGGGGGGGGGACTTCAGACATGTTCTTCCAGTAATACAGAGAGCTGGTAGGGCCGAAATATGTATGGCTGCTCTTAATTCATCATAACTCTGGAAGCATTGCAAAGTTTTGAAATTCACTAAGAATATGCATCTGTTTTCTAATAATTTATCTGCTCAAGAGGCTCAGGATCTTGAAGAATTCTCGAAGTGGATATTAGATGTTGGAGATGGAAAATTTTCAGAACCTAATGATGGTAATGCTCTTATAGAAATACCAGACGAGTTTTTTTTTATTATGGACGCCAATGATCCGATTGAAGAAATCAGCAGAGAGGTCTATGGAGACATTGCGTCTTTATAAGAATAAAATGATCCTAAATTTTTTCAAGAAAGAGCTATTCTTTGTCCTACAAATGATGATGTTTGTAGAATTAATGATCATATGCTAGATAAGCTCTCAGGTTAGTTACTTAATTTGCATATTTATCTTGATTATAATTGTGATTTTTTTAAGACGAAAATCTTTTTCTAACAAAATGTTAAACTTTGTTTAGGTGAGGAAATAGTCTACCTAAGTGCTGATTTAATTGATCCTACGGATATAAGCTCTGCCGGTAACGCAGCTTTAACTCCTGATTTTTTAATTACTGTTAAGGCTTCTGGATTACTCAACCATAGTTTGAAGCTAAAGGTTGGCTGTCATGTGATGTTGTTAAGAAATATCGATCCTATGGGAGGATTAATGAACGGTACGAGACTGCAGATTACACAGATGACAAACTATATGGTTGAAGCTAGAGTTATAACAGGAGTAAATGTTGGTACTAAAGTTCTTATTCCTAGGTTATTGATAACACCTTCAGATGTTAGACTACCCTTCAAGATGCGTAGAAGACAGTTGCCCATTATTGTTGCTTTTTCTATAACAATTAAGAATAGCCAAGGCCAATCGTTATCTCAAGTTGAAGTTTTTTTTACCTAGGCCAGTGTTTTCACATGGACAGCTCTATGTGGCAATTTCTAGAGTCACGTCTAAGAGTGGTTTGAAAATTCTAATTGTGGATGAAGATGGGAAGCCACAGAAGAAAATAATGAACGTGGTATTCAAAGAAATTTTCCACGATCTTTGTTATACAATGTTTAGCTATCTTCATTATTTTTTATAACTTTTATCGATACTATATAGATTGTATAGCTCATTATTTTGAAATGAGTCATTGAAAAAGTTATATTAAGTTAAGAAACACTTTTCCATATTGAGAATATTATTTATATTCCTTTTCTTCTTAGGAATTAAGAACCAAACAAGAAGTTTGTAGTTTTTACTCTAACAAATATATTACTCTACGACTATGGTATCAACTAAAACAATGTGAATTTACTTTTTAGTTAGGAAAGTTACTTAGCTAGAGAACATACATGTAGTTTGATACTTTACCTTTCATTACTCATGTCATTTGATCTACGGGTCCATTTTTTCCACCAAGTCCCACATTTATGCATTCGAATGTCTCCTGATAATGAAAATCATTTTATGAAATCAATATAATTTATACAAAGACTAATATATGCTGATTAGTATGAAACAAATAACCAAACTTTGATATTAAGATCGAGTATACATTTAAGGGAGAACTGTATATGAATATATGCTTATATGTTTGTTTATTTTTATTTACAAAGATAGATCATTTTATCTATACGGATTTATGTATTTATGATGAGTATATCAGAAATAGATACATATATGGATGTTGAATATTTTAATATTATACGGAGAGGTATCAATTACGTCTTTTCGATAATCGGTTCAGTGAGAGTTTGAAATTTGAATTTAAGATGCATCTTTTCGATATTATCAAAAAACCTAATTGTTCATACTGTATAAATATGACTTCATACCTAAAGTGATTTTACCACTTGAAACCTATCACTTATTTTCTCTTTCTTTTAAACCGTAAATTTTATATTTCTGTTAAGGATGGATCTTTTGTTTTACAATATCAGGGATTTAAATCAGTGTAGATCTAACTGGCACATCCGTGTCATGGTTTTTAAGTGTTGGGAATCACATTCTCAAGGTGAAACCGAAGTGTTAAACTTCATCTTCGTGGATGAATATATAAGTTTTATTTCATCCTGTTCGATATTGTTGTGTTCTTTTACTCAAGTGTTTGTCTAATGTGGTTTAAATAAATATGGTAGGGTGATAAAATCCATGCTATATGTGATGACCTCCAGAACCAGCCTTATTATAGAATGAAACTAACTGTCGGCAAATGTTTTAAGTTGCATCATTTAACGGTCTTTGAAAGTGAGGCAGTTAATCGTTTGGTCGATTGTATGTGGAAAATTGTCTACTCGATAACACTAACGTAAAGAAATAGTATGATGTAACTGATGAGCACTACATGAAATTTACAAGTTTCGATGATGTTATCAATAGAAGATTCAACCGTGATCTACCTGTTCGTAAGTATTTTTGGTTTTTTTTCTAAATTAGATATTTGTTTACATAATGATGAGTTAACAAATATATTTTTTTCGTCTTATTTTCTGATGTCTTGGGTAGGATATCTTTGCTTATGGATATTGTTAAAGTAAAAGATTCTAACTTTGGCCCTGTGTGTCTTGCCAACACATGCCGCCTCGAATTGGCTATCCAGAACACACAATACGTTTTAATCTAACTTTGAATAAATATCTATGGATTCTCTTAATTCAGTATCTATCCTGAACTAGCGTAAAGCTTTGTATCTTTATTAATAATTAAGTTGTGCTAATCACAGAGGGACAAATCTAACTTGCGTTGCTCATGGAAAACTTGCACTTAAAATTACGAAGAAATAGTGGAACTTCAACTCGAACAACATGGTTTGTGTCCTAGGTGATTTTTGTGTGGTCAATGTTGGAGGTATGTTGTAACATATAAATATTGATGTTAATTTTGTTTTGTTAAAGTGTACACTTTTAGCGAGTAAAATGTTATTCTTTTTATATAGAAAATGTTTGTCTCATTGATGCAGGGGAAGTATCAAAAGTTTTTTATGATCCAGACATTTCTGAGGTTAGAAGGTTCAAGCGTGCATTGTAAATAGAATAAACTTAAATCTATGTTTTTCTCTTTTCCCGTCTATGATTCTCACGACCAACTACGTATGTTGTTCTTTATTCTTTCAGGAATGGCAATAATGAAGAATCGGATTAAGATATCTATTCTCTTTCGCAATTTCCCATCAGAATGAAACTTCTTTTTTAAAGATATTATGTTGTGTTCAACCTTGACGTATGGATTTTAATATGTGGAGCAATTTAACATTTTTCGGGGATAAAAAATACAATTTATTCAGTTTATTTTTGCTGTTTCTTTTTAAGTATTTTGTTAGAGGTTTTGTATTATAAGTTTTTAATATTTAAGAAAAAACCTAAGTTGTGAGAAATTTAAAACGAAGTTCTAGAGAGATTTGATACCTACAATGGAGATGGCCAATTTGAGAGTAGCAACGTCTTCAAACTTTGAACCCTTACTGTCTGATTGTGATGGTTTAATTGTAACCTATAATAAGCATACATATTTGAGTTAGTTGTACAAAATTTTAAATGTTTGAGAAAGAGATACTTGAAACCATGTTACCAACATATGAAATGATAATTGTGGTGGTCTCTATTTCGTATTGCTGTTTTGTAACTCCTCAAATGTTATTTTAGACTTACACTTTTTCAATGAAACAAAGAAATTAGCTAAACGATTGACTTGGAAACTGAAATATACATAATTACGTATATACTCTTATTGACTGAAGGTACTCATCTTTATGAGTGATATAGTTTTATGTCTTTTCGCGTCATGTACATCTTGGAGTGTTATATTGAACCTACATTCATTCAATGAGGATAAATAAACTTTTAGTCTTCTTAGAATTTTGACAAAGTTTTGATATTTGATTTTCGTTTTGAATACTTATCTGACATAGTGATGTTGTGACATCGAATTGTAGATGAGTTCCTTTGGCTAGCTCCAGGACATGTTATGAAACATGAGACATAAGAAGAGGGAAAATTTTAGAAGTCATCTCGAAATTAAAATTACAAAATGTAAGGGAATTGAAGAGTATTTTTATTTTTATGTTTGATTAATTCATCTTCTTCTTCTATTTCATCCTATGCACTTCTTGCGTTAGAACCTGTAAAAAATTATTTTCTAATAATCCAATTTTCTAAAAATTAAACTATTTCACCTCTATGATTCGATTACCCGGTGATTAACAAGATATCAAAGATTAGAATATTAGTTACTGGAATCAATGAAATAATACTTTGTCAAGATCTAATGCATTGTTTAGAAATTTGAAATTTGGAATCAAATCAGTTCTGGTAATCAAATAGTATTAAAAGTCTCGAGCTTTTTACATATGGCATCGAATCGAACGATTTTGTACCTAATAACATAAAATCATAAAGATATAGAACTTACTTGGTTTTAGATAAATCATCGGAATTTTCCGCCGAAATCTGTAGTCATGACTCCTTAATAATCATCCTCTCCTGAGGAGTGCAAGTTGATGAATCAATATTTTTAGCAATGGCGGAGTGTAGTGGATTGTCCGAACAGGATCTGTGGGAGATCTAAGTTTGTTTTTGGTTTCTCAATCGATTCAGACATAGTTCCGTTTAAAAAAGCGAAGAGTTAGAAAGAAATGAAAATTGTTGGTTTTTCGTGGATTTGGGCCAGAAGACGAGCAATTAGTGGCTCAAACAATATGTTATACATATAAACCCATTCATAGAGACATCAATTTTTTTGTCTAGACCCAACGATTTAAGGACCAATTTTACTGAAAAAATCTATTATTATTTTGTGAATTCAATTTTATTGTTTTTAAAAATAATTTTCTAAAGTAGAGAAAAATTGTATTAGAGAGTTATAATTATTATATATAAATAATAATTAATGGTTTCATTCTTAAGATCCAAATTTACATGACTTATATGTAAAATATTTTTTTAAGTAAAAACATTTTTAACCCATTATATATGATAGTATGTTTTAATACATAATTTAAAAACTTATAAGATACTGCAGAATAATAAGTCCATTTGAGAATCATAAATTTATATTTGACTGCACTATATAACTAAATAATCATAAAATTGATATCATATGAACAATAAACCTTTTCAACATTTATATAAATTATATAATGATTAATAAATCTCTACCAAAAACTAAAAGTAATAAAATCATTAAATATGAAAATATTTGTATCATACATAATTTGAACAATTGACCAAATGGATCAAATATCATTGAACCAATGGATACATCAGATATTTTATATATTCAGTTACTAAACATATTGATAATCAATACAGAATAAAGTTTTGTTTTATATTTTGAATATAATAAACCCCATATATGTATTATATATAAATATTTTTAAAAAAATTTTAAAATTATATATCCGCACAGGCACGCATGTCCAAAATCTCATCCAAAATTAACACGAGACTAATCACCTGTATCTTGCTCTTGTTTCATAAACGTTGAAAATGAAATGTAATCCCAAAAAGTGGTTACTGGTTACGAACTATATCATATTGAAGTCGAATATTTAATACCGGTTATTTTGTTAGTTAGACATTTTTTTTTATTCGAACGATAAGATAGTCATTCCTAATGGTGAAGGCATCTTTACGAGTCTTATTGGTTAGTGTGAGTTTGAAGCATATCATATTTTCTGTTACCAATCAGATTAGCAGATGGAAATAATAAAAACTTTTTATATCTATATACATACATATATTGGAAAATTTAATTAGTTTGACTTTTAAATTTTGTCACTAATTATAAATTAGCAGATGGAAATAATAAATATTATGAATATTATATATATACCTATATATATTCGGTCAACCACACACACATATATATCTATATATGTATATATATAGGTGCTAAAAATTTAATTAGTTTGACTTTCAAATTTTGACACTAATAATAAATTGACGATTTAGCCAAATTAAATTATTTCTTATCATCTTCTCTATAAATGCAACAAAAAATATCACCGCTTAATTAAAGCTTTGGTTACTAATCAAATTTTATATTAAACTAACTTTTTAACAGAAAACAAATGCATCATTTTTTTTTAGATTGAAAGAGACTTTGGAAAAAGTCAAATTTATGCCAAAACTAACAAAATATCCTACAAATTATATTCTAAACCAAAATGCTAAACATCAACTCTCAAAAAAATCAAATTGTAAACCTTATAAACTAAATTTCAAACACAAGAATGATCCATTTCCTTATTTTTAAACAGCGCAGCCTAGCTATTTTTATAGGTGAGATCTTTTTGATAATTTTTTTTCTCAATTGTCCCTTGCAACTATGAATTACAAATTAGTCGGAGATAAATTGAATATATTACACAATACTATTTCACTTTATAATTGTTCAACTTAGAACATTTCGTAACTATATTTTATATCAACTTTAGAGATCCATTTAAAAAAAAAAAAAAAAAAAAAACTTCAGAGATTTTAACCCAAAAAAAATATCAACTTTAGAGATTCGCCTCACCGCCCGGCGTCCGTCCCCGCCTGCAGCTCAATAAACATTTGTTTATTACAAAATCAGAAATGACCTCTTTCCAAAACATATTATACAAAGCCTATAATATAATATAGATAATAAATCATCGCTTAAATTAAAAAAAAAAGGAAAGAAAAATAAGTGGTCCTATAGAATAATACATAGCATTAAAGTATTTATGATTTAGTAAACAAAACAAGTAGCTCAAGACTTTTTAGCTTAGGAGAAAAACACAAAATATGCCACTTTTCAAACTGATTACACATAATAAGATACTTGTTGCAACTAAAACACTTTTACTAAGAGTAAAGATAAAATCACTTTTCTACTAATAATTCATTTTATCTCTCTTTTTCTTCTCTTATATATCCTTATTTTTTTCTTCTTTTGTACTTTATATTTTAAATTTAAAATATCTCATATTGAAAAATCAATATTAGGAGAGAAATGAATTCATTAGAAATTATGTTCATTGTTAATATTTATGGTTTTGTGAACTCGACATCATGAACATTAAATTGTGGATGTGTTCAATTAAAAATATCATACGTAAAATATTTATGAACAAAGTAACATATATAAATTAGTGTGAATAGTATATTATGAATACAATAATTAATATGATAAAAATTAAGATTTCGCATAACTAATCATGTATATGTGGATATGTTTTAATTTCATAAAATTGTAACAAAATTTGTGGTCTTATACATTTATCCACTTAACATCTTCGATAAGCAATCTAGCTAAGCAAGATGATATATTACATTTGATGTATGATGTACAAGTTTCTGTGGACAAAACTGTATAAAATGTTGTCCCTCTATCTATGCAACTCTATCTATTTTACTTTGTCCACGATTCATTTATTTACAAATATAATCTATAAATACTTGACATACAATACTACTAACTGATTGTATATGATATCCACATTGACATTTTCATATTACCGTTATAATTTTTTCACATTACTGTATATAACAAATTTAAAAATTGTCTATAATATTTTTCATTCAAAGTATTTGATACACTGTTCATTACAAACTACTATCTGATCATTCCACGATCATACATCCATGATATTTTTTTATTCAATGTGTTCAACACAATTTAACATACATTAGACTTTATTTATGATCATATATGTCTGGTATCTTATCTATTTTAGCACGATGTCTATAACTTGTTTTTCATACGTTGTCCACTATAGTGTATCTACGAATTTTACAACTTAATCTATGGTAGTATATCCATGAATTTTACACTAAATGGTATCAAAAATTTAAGAGAATTAGTAAATATAAGAAATATAAAAGATAATTATATTTTTCGGATTGTTCAATTAATGTTAAAAAATGAGAGAGATAGATAAAAGGGACATAATAGTTTTTTTTATCAAAAGAAAAAGTGATTAAAATAAAGCCAAAATATCTTAGTTGTAGAAAGTGACTTTTTGTGTAAACAAATTCAAAAAAGTATATTTTTCTATAAACCACTCCATAATTTAAATATCGTTTAACCTAACAGATGTTTGTATCTGATCCGTTGAACCTTTTAACAAAAAATGCTCAAACTATTTTAGCATCATATGCACAAATTAGTCATTTTTAAAGCAATGCTAAATTCGAGTAAGTTTCTATTCTAGATTCCAACTATTTCTATTATTTTTGTTCAAAAAAAAACAATTTCTTTTAAGAGTGACCAAACATTTTTTTTTTTTTGGTGCGAAAAGAGTGACCAAACAGATGATGCGAAAGTTGCATTTAAAAAACATATGATGAGAAAAGAAACAAGATTTGCTATTTGAAAATATGGTAACCGTGTAAATCTCAATCTATTAAGAACAACAAAATTAGGTTTAGGTCGATTCGACCCGGTTCACTGATTTTACTAGATTTTATTGAAGAATTGAGGATTTTGTTTTCTTCTACGGGTTTAGGTCTTACTCTATTTTTTAGAGATTGGTATAATTAATTTTTTTTTCCTTTTAACTTGTTTCATTTCTTCATAATGGAAACTAAATATTATCTATTAGTTTCATAAATGTGATAAATGGGATAATGGTTTATAGTTAAACAAATTATCATCATTTTTTAGTCGGTTCAACTATAAAAAAGGGCAACCCTTATCCCGTGATTAATAAACATTTGACAAGTGACGCGGTGCATTAATTAAGATTTAAGACATTTGGTTGAACCTAGACATTTCTTGTTCGAGACGGGACCAGTTTCCTCACGTCTTACTCGTCAACCCCTTTTCCATTATTCCCACTTTTGATTTTAGATCTGTTCCATCATTCTTTCAACTCTTTTTTTTCTTCTTAATTTATATAAATGAAGTGTTCAAATTCTAAAATCGTAATCCTGGTTTCATTCTAGTTACCTTAATTTTGAGTTCCACATCGAAATCGAACATTAGAGTCCAGAAAAATAAATCAAAGAGGAAAGCCAATTAACAAGAGAAAGCAAAACCCATGTATTTCTTTTTTGGTTTTGAGAAACTGAGGTGAAATGTGATTTATTAAAAAGCAAAAAAATTACAGGATTTATTTGACAATTTTTTGTTTTTACAAGATTTATAATAATGAGAGGAATACTTTACAAGATAACAAACATTTAGTCTTAGTAGTTTGTGTTCTAGCCGGCGGTTGATGTAACACCAACCAAATTCAGAAATTGCATGTTGTTGAAAAAAGTAGTTTACATGAATTTGTTTTTAGAACCAAGTAATTTACAGAAATATTACAAATAATTACAATCTCAGACATAGCCGATGATGTAAGCGGAATGTTGAGAGGAGGAGGCGGAGTAATAGTAGGGGCCATGGCGGAGGAGAGCAGGAGGCGGCGGAGAAGTGTTTATCAAGAAGACTCTCACGGCATCAGCCACCACAACCACTAACTCCGTCGCTATCTTCACCATCTCTATGCAAAGCTCTATTCTCTTTATCACCATTTGTTGCTCTCTTTTCTTTCTCTTTAATTCACTTTCTCTACCTTCAAAATTCTCACTCCATCTTCTTATTTATAATCTGAACACCTGCATGCCATGTGAATTATGTATTTATCGTTTAATTTATTCTGAATCTTTTATTGAGTAATTTAACCAAACAAACTATGACGTTCTGGGAGTTTTCAGAGAAAAAAAAGAGTAAAGCATTGACTTGGTTGTATGTTTTGAAAGAGGTTTTGGTTACAATTTTTTTTTTCTTTTTTTTGACTAAATTTGGAAGGTTACAAATTTTTTAAATACCGTTTCGCTAAACAAGCAAGATTTTTGAAAGTTCTTTGCCAAGAGATAATTAAAGAGAACTAATTTTGAGAGTATTTGCCTTGATTTTTTTTTTCGTTTTCTGTTATGCTGTAAATAACAAAAGAGAAAATACAAAATATATATATGTGGATACAGAAATCCACACTCAGAAATTTATGTGTTTTTGTAAGGAATGAACTTAGGATTAAGAGCTAGATTTTCTCGAACAGATTGACAGTATAAGCTAGCACTAACTGAAATAACGACTTTGATATTAATCGGTTGAATGAAATGGTTACAAAGAATTCAGTGAAGAAAATGAACTGAAAAAAGCTCTAAGAGCAGTTACAGAGTTTTCAGGTAGAAAAATGGTGAAAAGATCAAGCCAGGAAATAGTCGAAGAAGAGTCCCTTAAACTAAGCTGTTCCCTTTCTTTATATAGCTTGCCTTGTCGAGCATCGAACTCCAGCGCGTATCTCGGCTACGTGCAGCAGCTTCAGCCGGAAATCTAGCCACGTGCAGCAACTTCCTCCGCTATTTTCGGACTCGTTTGAACTGGCGAGAATATGCTCTGACTTAACTCGGATTCTTCCTTATTTCTCAGAATTCGGTCGAGCTGGAGCTCGACCTCGTCGAAAGGAACGTTCTGCTGTTCGAGATCGGATCATCGAGAGTGAATGGACCTGGGCTGTAGGGTCAAAGCCCAATCAATTTTGGCTTAATTTGGGTATGTCTGTTGGACTTGAGTGGGCCGGATTTAGGGTGCTAAATCCAGCTCCAACAATATATATATTTATATATGATAACTGAAAAAACAGAAATCTATATAAGTTGCTATTGTTGATTTTTTGTAATACTTTTAATTATATAAGCTTGTATTTATTATCAATAACGAAGAACATATACATAACATGATAAAATATTCTTTATTTTTTGTTATATTATTTTTTTTAAAAATGATATAACAAAAAAACAAAGAAAATAACTATTTTTTACTCTAATAAAACTATTTTTTCTATGTTGTTAAAGTTTGATAAATGTTTAAAGGGTATCAATAACGAAGAACATATACGTAACATGATAAATGATATACTATTCATCACTTAAAATTTCTTGTTTATTTTATTTTATCTGAAAACTTTCTTTGCTTGGAAGCAACGTCTTTCTCTTTCTAACTATATCCATAATTTTACTGAGCAAAACCCACATCTATATCCGAAGATTTTATTAACCCCCAACAGAATTATTTGATACTGTTTGAGAGCAAATTTCGGGATGTCATGTGGAAGGATTTGATTGGTCGTCGGATATTGTGAGGGAAATTTGAAATCTGGAGGGATGGGCTAGCCTGCAATATCACGGGAAGGAAAACAGAGGACATGGGTAATAAAAAGGGGTTGCCTTTCCAATTACGCTCCGACGCTCTAGTCAGAAAAAGTGACATGGGACTGGGCGGAACGAATTAATCTTTATCAGAGGACAGGGAATGGGGCGCTACATCGGTTCGTAGGGATCCCGACAAAGCTTTTGGGATTGCGATAAGATATCGAGAATGAAGCTAGAAGATGAAATGATCGTTCTAGATGTCTCCTCCTCTCGGCTGTTGAGAGGAGTGGGTTTTTATAGGAGATACCTGATTCTGGGTCGCTCTCGGGTTCGGGTTTCCAGGCTCCTCGGGTCGAGTACTAACTTCTGTCCTTTTTCATCATTATACCCATTCCCGGACTCTTCCTTGCCTATGGCCAGAGGAACGGATTAACGACCTGCTCCGCCCTATCCTAACCCCCATCATTACGGCCATCTTTGGTAGGTGCGGTGCATTTAATGCGCCTTAGGTTCTTGCAGCATCCACTACCCACGCGTTGGACCCTCGTGGGCCGTATGCGAATTTTGCGCCCGAACAGTTGCTCCCGACTTGTGGAGCTCGCTTGGAGAGATTCGCAAGTCTGTCCTGCACATGGATCGAAGTATCCGGGGTCATTATGCTTTTATTCCGCCGGCTTTCCAGCCGCGGGTGGGGAGATCGCTATCCCCACAGAGCATGCCCCTGAAGACCAGTCTTGGAAAGACCGTTATCCCCGAAGGACGTGCTCCTGGAGGCTGGTCTCGGAAAGACCGTTATCCCCGGAGGGAGTTCTCTGGAGGGCGTGCCCCTGGATACCCGTCTCGGAAAGTCCGTTATCCACAGGGAGAGTTCCCCGGAGGGCGTGTTCCTGGAGGCCGGTCTCAGAAAGACCGCTATCTCCGGAGGGAGTTCCCTGGAGGGCGTGCCCCTGGAGGCCGGTCTCGGAAAGACCGTTATCTCCGAAGAGCGTGCCTTTGGAGACCGGTCTCGGAAAGACCGTTATCCCCAGAGGAAGTTCATGGGCTTCTCGACTAGAATCCAGGATTTTCGGGATCCGGGCCCTACCATAGCAAGCGTACTCAAGCGTGTCCCAGTGCGCGGTTGACGCGTCATCACATGAATGGTCCATCCCTTGGGAGGGTGGATAAACTTTGCACATTTGTCCTTGTATCTTCACAGATATTCTTCGACGGCACCAGATTATTTTTTCTTTATACTTTTGCCATGCTGGTCGTTTTGCCCCCAAACATCTTTTCACTTAGGGTTACGCGTGCGCTCCTGTGAATTTTCCCTTGCCGCCACTCCTTCGCTGTCACAAGTTCTTTCGCTCGCCGCATCGATCCTGTGACTTTTTCTCTTTTTTTTACTGGTAAGCTTCTCCTCTTTATCTTCTTCCGATCCCTTCTTTAGCCTATGTCTCGGATGCCTAAGCGGAGAGGTGCTGGTTCCTCTGGATCCGGTGCCCGTCGTTTTGATTCTGCTACCGATCTCCAAGAGGATCTGTTGCCTCTCACATGTGTCTATGATGACCCGGCTCCTCTGTCTTCTGTGAGTCCCGGCGATAGGGATTCTCTCGATGCTTCGGGGGGCGGCACCTCCGTCGGAGACTCAGCGAATTTTCACACTTTCTTAGATTCGGTCCGCATGCGCAGCATGCTTCCGGTGTTCTTCGATTTCTTGGCTTCTGTTTCCCAAGCGCCCCCGAGCTGCATCGCCCTCTATGCTAACTATTAGTCAAACAGACTTCGGTGCCTACTTCCGAAAGCCCTGACTGACTTCTGTCGGTTGATGAAGATTTGCCCTAGTCGACTGGTCCCTGCCGCGTGGGGGGTCTTGAGCTCGTTCCAGGTCTTGAGTGACCTATTGGGGATTCCCATCGCTGCTAAGGACATCGGGGCCTTTTTCACCTCAGGAAGAGGGTCGCGCATGATCCTCTGTGATATACCCTCGTTCGGAATGTCGGGAAGCCGATGATTCTCTTCACCAGTATGGGCAACGACCATCAGTAGACCCAGAACTTTTCCTTTTGGCGGGTGGATCCCGCAGGCTCTATGAGCAATACGTAGAGGGATCCTGGTAGGTGATTCCCTCATTTCTTCATGGCGTGTTTCCTGATTGTCTAACCACCCGAACATATTGCAGATCCCACGGCATCAAGAGACGTCGCGGGGTTGGTTAAACATCTTACTGAGATTCCGCTCGAGCTCCGGAGCCAGTCGTTCCTGCTGTCCGAGTGCTGCCTTTCTAGGAGTTCCCTCTGCGTGCGGGCGGGCGGTACTTACACTAAAGAAGGTACTGCATTTCTGCTCTGAGTCGCTTGGGAGTTTTCTTCTATCTGACAGGGTATTTATTCGGCAGCCCTTTGATATCCTGACATGTTCTCCGGAGTTTTTGTCGAGCTTGGCCATCATGGAAGGCGGTTCCTTGGACGAATCTGGCGGATCCCTGCTACATCTGAAGCATATCGTCCAGAAGTGCCCCGCCGACGAAGGTCCTTCTGGGGAGACGATTCCCCGACGCCTTCGCATTCTTCCTGGGGCATCCACAGTCTCGTTCGTCCTGGCGCGCCTTCCCTGTTCCATACGAGGAGACAGAAGTGAGGGGACGAACGTTCCCAAGAAGGATTTCATTCGGAGCTCCCCCCCCCCTTCCCCTTTCCGCGTCCGAGAGATGTGGGCCCGCCGTGAGGAAGGAAGTCCCTGCCTGATGAGGACATCGAACCGCTGAACGTACCGGGTGACGAGTACATCGACCAGCCGTTCGTACCAGGACGAGAGGATGACGGAAACAATGACCAGCTGTTCGTACCAGGATGAAAGGAGCCGGGACAGTCCACCATACCACAAGTACACGGCTCACCCATGACACGCTCCAAGACAAGGAGATTAAGAGAAGGATTCAATGAGGCCATACAGTCACTTTTGACCAACATGAATGTAGAGAACATACTTAACCCCCAACCGACCCTTGCTGCAACCGAGATAGACATCGCCGAGGGCTTTGCCAAGATGAGCGTCAAAGATGACCGTACCACCACAAAACAAGGTATGAGCGTTTACTTGACAGGAAATGGAGATCAGAACAATAAAAATTTCACCAATGCTATACCGGAGCCGTGAGATACATCAAGTACAATCATAGTAGCCGAGAGAGCAACATTGGAGCGAGAAGACGATTCAAGCCTCAAATGTGGAGAAACTCTCGAAGATACTTACCAGCTTGACTTCAACGGACAACAGTACGAAGGGAATGCCAAGGAACTCGCCCCAACAGGACCGTAACAAGAAGCATTCACCAACTTGCCAAACAAGCATCATGCGTGCCAAAACCATGTATTCTCAATTTATACAATTTGTGCAGGTAATGAGGCTTGCCTCAATGGTTCTAAAGCATCACAATGCGCCAAGGAATCATCAGTTCGAGCCACAAGAGAGTCGGCTGATATATCATGGTTTTTGCTGGTTTTTGACCATGATATAAGTTTTGTTTATAGAGTCTTTTTGGTATTTTTTTAGTCCTATAGAGTCTTTGCAGGTCTAGGTATAAATAGAGCATAATTGTGGATTCTAGAACCTTTTGGAGCTATAATGAAGTTGATGCTAAAAAGACCAAGTCGGAGGGTATTAAAGAGCAGGGTGTCGATCGACACCCACCATGTGGTGTCGATCGACACCGGTCATGGTCGCGAAGAAGTATGAAAACTCATTAGAAGAAATTGCAACTTAGCCCAGAAGTTCCCACTATTTGCACTTTTGCCCCAGTTCGTGTTTAGACTTGTATTTAGGTTTTCTAAGCCATTGTTAGGCTATCATTCTGATTATCATTGAGTCTAAGAGAGGGATTAGATTGAGAGTTTTTGGGGAGACAAATCCATACTCTGTAGAGAAGAATTTCGAACCCCTTCATCTTTTACTCTATTTTCTTAATGCAATATTATTCTGTCATGATTTGTGTTTCACTTGCTATGTCTGAGTAATTTGCTAGTTAGGTTTTGGGTTATTCAAAGGTTGACAATGAACTGTTAGAACTACAAAACTGGAAGGATAAATCATTTGGTTCTTCATCTAGATTGCTTTAATACTGGTTTTAAGATTGATCACCTAGAAATCAGATCTTAGGATGTTTAATGGATGTGGAAACATTGTTAATCACCAGAACTATCTTAGATGAGCAAAACAACTAGTTGCAAAGGAAATTGGATTAGTGATTTTGTGAACATATCGAACCTGGTCTATAATGCATGTTTAGGTTGTTAGAATTTGCAAAGGAATTTGGAATTCTAGAATCTGATCATAGTTAATCTCTGCGACGGAAATTGATTGGTTTTACATTAGTGTTTCGAGTTCTAGAACGGTTTTAAATTATATTCCTTTCAGTTCGTAGTCTGCGATTTATGTCAACCTGCGAATTTCCCATTGCCTAGCGTCTTGTCTTCTGATTTTAAGAACCTACAATCCGCCCCTGACATCATTGCTTTCGTTGTTATTTTATTTTCATTTCATTATCGATTGCTTAGCTTTATTTGAATCTAAAATCTGTTGAGTGATAGCCTTAAGTCCTTGTGGATTCGATCCCTAAGTACTACAGTGATCTCTTAATTTGAGAGAGTAGCTCTAAGGGTTAATTTGAGCATATCAAATTTTGGCACCGTTGCCGGGGACTTAGATATTACTTTCAGATTTTTAGTTTTAGAATTTTGACTAAGCTTTTATTTTCTGTTTACTAACTTTGTTCCTTTCTCTGCTGTCTGTTTCAGGTGCATGCATAATCGCAGTACCAGGAGCAACAAGGACAAGCAACTCGTGACATTAAGCATCGAAGAACTCGGTAAGCTAGAAAGAACCATCAGAAAAGCCAAGAAGCAGGATAAGATGGTTGGACCAATTGTTTTGAGGACAGATGCTGAGGGTCATTTAGTTGACAGAGAAAGGAATAGAAGGAATGAAGATGGTCAGAGGATAGATGAGGATGGCGTTGTGATTGAGGAACATAATATGCAACCTGTTGTGCGAAATGTACAACAACAAGCTGCTAGGAATGCTGCTGGGCGTTTTCCACAGAGGACCCTGGGAGATTACAACAGGCCTGATCAGTTCTATGCAAATAGAGCTGCAATCCGCCCACCTGCCTTCCAGAGGAACGACTTTGAGCTGAAATCCAGTTACTATCACCTTGTTGGTCAGCATCCTTTCCATGGGCTGCCTCATGAACATCCAATGGACCATATAGAGAAGTTTGAAGACTTGGCTACAAGTGTTAAAGCCAATGGAGTCACCAATGACTACTTGTTCTGCAAGCTCTTCCCTCACTCTTTGGAAGGTGATGCAGCACATTGGCTTAAACAGTTGGAGCCTGGCTCTTTGACCACATGGGAGGACACTAAATCTGCCTTCCTCAACAACTTTTATGATGATGCAAGATCAGAGGAGTTGAGGACAAAAATCGCCACTTTCTCCCAAGGTCCAGCTGAAGCTTTCAAAGCAGCTTGGGTAAGATTCAAGCTGTACCAAAAGGATTGCCCACACCATGGGTTCAATGAGGTGCAGCTGCTGGGAATCTTCTTCAGAGGTGTTGATTGGAAGTACCATGTGGCTCTGGATGCAGCAAGCAATGGGAACTTCAACACTAGAGTTCCAGCTGATGCCATCAAACTGATAGAGAACTTGACTTCCAGCAACAGCACAAAGAATGCTGATTTTGAGAGGCAGAAAAACGTTGGAAATGCAGGGAGCAATCAGTTTGCTGCTGAGATGAAGGCTAAACTGGATTCTGTTCACAACCTCTTGATGGGTAAAAAGTCTGTTCAGTTTGCTGCTGAGGTTGAAACATTTGAACCAGCTGAGGAGTTTGAAGAGGAAGATGTCAACTACATCAATGGAGCTGGCTTTCAGGGACAAAGGTACAACAATCAGCAGGGAAACAGATGATTCAGTGGGAACATGCAGAGGAGCAACTTCACAGGGAATCAGAACTCTACTGGCTACACTCCCAAGCCTCAATTTCAGAAGTCTGAGTACCAGAAGCCTTATCAGAACAGCAACTTCAACAGGAACTATGGTTCCTCATCTTATCAGCCTGCACCAGCACCATCAGCTTCAAGAAAAATGGAAGCCATGCTTGAGCAGTTGCTAGAAGGTCAGCAGAAGATTACAGTTGACTTCAATGGCAAGATTGACGCCCCGTATCAAGATTTGAATAGGAAAATCGAAGCTCTGAACACTCATGTGAAGACTTTGGGACTCAAGTGGCTTAAACTGCTGGGGATATGAAAAGACAGGATGGATTCCTTCCAGGAAGGACATACACCAACCCAAGACACTCTATTAATGCCATAACGCTGAGGAGTAGAAAGAATCTGCAACCAGTGCAGAAAAGGGCCTTAGTACAGAAGATTTCGAGCAACTGTAGGAGTTTGAAGATGAGAATTTCGAAAACTTTGAAGGGTGTCATTCGACACCAACCCCTCAGTGTCGATCGACACCATAAGAAACTCGCGACTCCTCGACTCGAAGTGAACGGATATCGACCGAGGTCGACAAGCTGCTCGGCACCCGATCGACACCGTTTTCAGAAGCTAGTGTCGATCGACACCCACCCCCTGGTGTCGATCGACACCTACCACAGAAGCAAACTCCGAGTTCTCAGACTCCAGAAAGTGCAGAAGAAAGAGTTTACAAGCCAAAGGTGCTTTACCCAAGGAACTAGAGGAAGAGTAAACAAGAACTGGAGGATGCTAGAATCAAAGCTATCATGGATAAGCTTGTGGTGGAGATCCCCTTGATAGATGCTATAAGGACTACTGCTGTGATAAAGAGGTATGTGAAAAGAATGATGACCAAGAATCTGGGGCTGGAGCAAGGAACAATACTGATTTCAGAACAAGTAAGTGGAGTGATTCAGAATAAGATACCAGAGAAGCTGACTGATCCTGGGAGCTTTGTTCTGGATTTCACAATCTTTTCTGAAAGGTTTGAGAGGTCACTATGTGATCTGGGGTCAAGTTTCAACCTGATGCCTCATTCAGCTGCAGTTAGTTTGGGTATGACTGACTTCCAGCTAACCAGAATATCTCTTATTTTAGCAGACATGTCTGTAAGGATTCCTGAAGGCATTTTAGAAGATGTACCAGTCAAAGTGGGAGACTGTGTGATTCCCACAGACTTTGTGGTTCTGGCTTATGGCGAAGAACCAAAGGATCCCTTGATTTTGGGAAGACCATTTCTGGCTATTGCAGGTGCCATCATTGATGTCAGATAAGGGAGAATTGCTTTGAATGTGGGCGATTTGGTGATGCATTTTGACATGGACAAGTTGATGCAGAGGCCAACAATAGATGGCCACACATTCTATGTAGACTCCCTCACCAGTCTTGCAGAAGAGATCTTCCAAGAGATGCACCCTGCAGACCCTTTGGAGAGGGCATTGACAGTTTCTGCAGAATCAACAGAGCATCTAGACAACATTGCTGCTGGCTATGTCAAGATGATGGATGCAAATGAGCAGGTCATGCAGCTGGTTGCACAACAAGAGCTGATTGGGACATCTGTAAAAGCTGCAAAGTTAGGTGATTGGAGTGAAGAAAAAGCTCCCAAAATCGAACTCAAACAGCTTCATGCAGGTCTAAGGTATGCTTTTCTAGGACCAAACTCTACATATCATGTCATAGTTAGTGCTACCTTAAACAATGCAGAGTTCACTTTACTGCTAAGCAAGCTGCGCACTTTTCGCAAGGCTCTTGGCTATTCTCTTGATGACATTTCAGATATCTCTCCAGAGTTGTGCATGCACAGGATACATCTTGAGGATGAGTCGAAGTCGTCAATCGAGAACCAGTGGAGGCTGAATCCGAACTTGCAGGATGTAGTGAAGAAGGAGATCATGAAGCTTCTGGCTGCTGGGATCATTTACCTGATTTCAGACAGCACTTGGGTTAGTCTAGTACATGTGGTTCCCAAGAAGGGAGGAGTGACAGTGGTGAAAAATGAGAAGAATGAGCTGATTCCCACAAGGACCATCACTGGGCACAGGATGTGTATTGACTACAGGAAGCTCAAGGCTGCTACAAGAAAAGATCACTTCCCACTGCCATTCATTGATCAGATGCCGGAGAGGTTGGCGAATCACTCCTATTACTGCTTCCTGGATGGCTACTCTGGCTTCTTTCAGATCTCCATCCACCCAAATGACCAGGAGAAGACTACATTTACTTGTCCTTATGGTACATTTGCATATCGCAGAATGCCATTTGGACTTTGTAATGCTCCTGCGACATTCCAGAGATGCATGCTGTCCATCTTCACTGACATGATTGAGAAGTATATGGAGGTCTTCATGGATGACTTCTCAGTTTATGGATCATCTTTTAAGGACCGCATTGACAACCTCTGTCAAGTGCTTGCAAGGTGTGATGAAAAGCATCTAGTTCTGAACTGGGAAAAATGCCATTTTATGGTCAGAGATGGGATTGTGCTTGGGCATCGAGTTTCTGGAGAGGGTATTGAGGTAGACAGAGCCAAGATTGAAGTGATGACCAGTTTACAGCCTCCAGATTGTGTGAAGTCAGTCAGGAGCTTTCTAGGACATGCTGGATTTTACAGAAGATTCATTAAGGATTTCAGTAAGATTGCAAGACCACTCACAGCTCTGCTTTGCAAGGATGTGAAGTTTGAATTTACTGAAGAATGTTATTCAGCCTTCCAGCAAATCAAGCAGGCCTTAGTGAGTGCCCCCATTGTGCAGCCTCCTGATTGGGATCTACCATTTGAGGTGATGTGTGATGCTTCAGACTTTGCAGTGGGCGCTGTATTGGGTCAGAGAAAGGATAAAAAGCATCATGCAATCTACTATGCAAGCAGAGCACTAGATGATGCTCAAAAGAACTATGCAACTACAGAGAAGGAATTGTTGGCTGTAGTATTTGCATTTGAGAAGTTCAGACAGTACTTGGTTGGGTCTAAGGTAATTGTGCACACTGATCACTCTGCTCTCAAGTTCTTGATGCAAAAGAAAGATGCAAAACCAAGACTGCTGAGATGGATTTTGCTGCTGCAGGAATTTGACATTGAGATAAGGGACAAGAAAGGGGTTGAGAATGGAGTAGCAGACCATCTCTCCAGAATTAGAATTGAAGACAACGTCCCCAATGATGATTTCCTGCCAGAGGAGAACATATGTCTCATTGAGGCAAGATTGCAGACTTCAGATGCAGATGAACTGCAATTTTCTCGAACTGCAAACAGGGTGTCGATCGACACCCACCACTTGGTGTCGATCGATACCAATCTCGACGCGAGTCATAATCGAGCAGGATCGACATCACCCTCGTTACTCTGGTCGACGCTGACCAGTGTCGATCGACACACCCCATCTGGTGTCGATCGACACCAGTCCCGAACTGTAACTATGCTTCAATAGATCCTGCGTGATATCTTCCCTCAACCTTGGTATGCTGATATTGCCAACTACCTAGCTGCAGATGAGGTTCCTGACACTCTCAAAGGGTATGAGAAGAAGAGATTCATGAGGGAACTAAGGAGATATTACTGGGATGAGCCATACTTGTACAAGTACTGTTTAGATGGAATCTACAGAAGATGCGTTGTAGAAACTGAAGTTCAGAATGTGCTTTTCCACTGTCATGGCTCTGATTATGCAGGACACTTTACTACCTTTAAGACTGTCTCCAAGATTCTACAAGCAGGGTTTTGGTGGCCTACAATGTTCAAGGATGTTCAGACATTCATCTCACAATGTGATGTCTGCCAAAGGAGAGGGAAGATCAGTAGAAGACATGAGATACCACAGAACTTCATACTTGAAGTTGAAGTTTTTGACTGCTGGGTCATCGATTTTATGGGACCCTTTCCTTCATCTTATGGGAACAAGTACATCCTGGTTGCAGTGGATTATGTCTCCAAATGGGTGGAAGCAATCGCCAGTCCACACAATGGTGCTGCAGTAGTCCTGAAACTGTTCAAAACCATCATTTTTCCCAGGTTTGGAGTGCCACGGATTGTGATCAGTGATGGTGGGAAACACTTTATCAATAGAGTGTTTGAGAAGCTGCTGCAGAAGTATGGAGTTCATCACAAGGTTGCTACACCTTATCACCCTTAAACAAGTGGTCAGGTTGAAGTTTCCAACAGGCAAATCAAGGAAATCCTGGAGAAGACAGTAGGCAAGACAAGAAAGGACTGGTCTGCCAAGTTAGATGATGCACTTTGGGCCTACATGACAGCTTTCAAGACACCACTTGGTGCCACACCATTCCATCTTCTTTATGGGAAAGCATGTCACCTTCCAGTGGAGCTTGAACACAAGGCAAATTGGGCTGTCAAGAGGATGAACTTTGACTGGAAATCTGCAGCAGAGAGGCGCCAGATACAGCTCAATGAGTTAGATGAGATCAGGCATCATGCTTATGAGAACTCAAAGCTGTACAAGGAGAGGACTAAAGCTTACCATGACAAAAAGATCATTGCCAGACACTTTGAACCAAATGACCAGATACTTTTGTATAACTCACGTTTACAATTATTCCCTGGAAAATTGCGTTCTCGTTGGCAGGTCCTTTCACAGTCAAGGAAGCAAGACCATATGGCGCAGTTGTTCTGTCAACTCTAGAAGGCAGGGAGTTTGTTGTCAATGGGCAAAGGGTGAAACATTACTGGGTGCAAGCCGCGATTTCCGAAGGACAGATTGTACCTTTGGCAGATGCACCCACAGCCTGATCCTGAGGACAGTCAAGCTAATGACGTTAAACGAGCGCTTGGTGGGAGGCAACCCACTGGTAAGTGTACATACTTGGTCTAATTTTTGATTTTTACTAACTTATTTTCGTGGTATTCAGTCAAAAAAAAATGTACAGAGTGTCGAGGCGAGCACCTATCGACCACGGTCGACACCCTGGTCGACACTGACCAGTGTCGATCGACACCACCTACAGGGTGTCGATCGACATCCTCATTAATCAGGTAAGTCCTTTTAACTCGTCGGGTTTCTTCTTCTTCCTCACTTTCTTCTCAAAACCGAAAACTCTCAAAATTTCCACAAAATCGCAACTTTTGTTTTATTGACGGATTTGAGTGATTCAAAAGCCTATCCTGGGTGGAATTTCGCTGATTCTGAATATATAAATCACTAATCCGATCTGCAAGGTATGACACTCGAAACTTAATTTTTCAGTTCGACCCCAAGGCTTGAAACTTCCAATTTGACCTGTTTTAGCTTGATTTAGGACTTGAATCATGCTTCTCTAGGTTGTTTAGGAGGAAATCGACATTGCCCCTTAGTTATTATAGCTTGTTTTGCAAAATTTTGAAATTTTCGGATTGATGATAAATTTTGCAAAAATAGGTCCAAATTTAGAGTTTTAGACTGGAATTGTTTGTGATTAGTGATCACTAAGTTGCTGGTTAGGTTCGCCATTGATGATATATGCCAGATTTTGAATTTGAAAAAGTTTAATTTTTTTGGCCTGATTTTGGAAATTTCTGTGTTCTTGGTTTTCTGCGTGCAGATGGCTCCACGAAACAGCAAGAGATCACACACTGAGATCGGAGAATCTTCCAACCCAGCACCTGCTATACCAGCTCTTCCTCCATGGCTTCGGAGATAAGGATTGAGGATCCCGATGGAGAGGGTTTGAGAGGATACTCCGGCGAAAGAGGTGGCAAAACGCGATTGCATCTTCCGGGACATCAATGAGGAGTGGGATAACTATGACACATTGTTCTACAATGCCTGGCTCAAGATGGACTTTGCGCCTACACGGTTCGCAAATGAGGCTACATTGCGCCACCTCGGGCTCAAGGAGGAGGCTCTGCGCGTGCTGCAGAAGATTGGCTTGGGTACCATGGCGACCAAGTAGTACGATTTATACCCAGAGCTAGTCCACCAGTTCATTGCCACAGCGAGGGTGTATTACACCAATGACATCGTGCGGAGAGCAGATGATGGCACTCTCACATTCCTCATCAGAGGCATCATGTACAGGATCACATTCCCTGAGCTCTGTACCATCTTCGGGTTTGATCCAGAGCGCACCGGCGTCACTCTCCCGATGCCGTTTCCTAACCTGAACAGTTTCTGGTCCCATTTCGGGAATGGAGTTTACGACTCCAAGAGGTCCACTCAGACTGATGTGCACTATCCGTTGCTGCGCTACCTTGTCCGGCTCTTCTCCACCACTCTCCTGTGCAAGTCTGAGCCCGGGAAGATGAGAATTTCTGAGCTGACTCTCCTGTATTACGGCATTGAGGATGTGTTGACAGAGGAGTATCCGGTTGACAGCGATGTCAACATGGGTGCCATTTTTGCCCATCACTTGGCTTCGCTGAAGACCAAGGCATTCACTGGAGCTCGGGGCACGCCCGAGAGTATTGGCAGTCTCCTCACCCCCACTGCCGCATTGACACTTCGACTTGCAGAGTTGTGTCTGAGCGCTACCTCATTGACCTGGATTACTTGAGGAGGACACACTGGATCGCAGGAGCTGAGCCGCTATGGAGCTTCGTTAGTCACACTGGTCAGCGATGCCTTATTCCGCTACCACAGACTGCTCTCACTACACTGCACACAGACTCCCTCAGCTTCCAGCCTGATGCTACACTGCTACGATCCGCGCCAGCTACTAGGCGCAGAGGAGGATTTTCCCGCGCTGCTGCTGAGGATGCGCCTGTTGAGGGCCTTGCTGGAGCAGGCTACCTTTCAGCGTTATGTGGTGCAGAGTATTCAGGCGTTGTGGAACGCTGTCTCGGTGATCTTCAACTGCGGTTGTGTTCGCCCACATTCACCTGATACTGAGGATGAGGATTAGTTCCTCTAGCTATCCTGGTTACTTTTTCTTTTCCCTTTGTTATTTTTCATTTTCTCTTGAGTCAGTTTTTATGTCTTTGTCTTGAGTCAGCTTGTAAGCTTTGATTGTGTTTTGAAATTTGTTTGAACTGATGAGATTATGGATTATGTTGTTGCTTTTAATTGTTTGCTTGAGTGTTCTTAACAGTCTTAACTTTGGAGAACATCAGCTAACAATCTAACTTGCAACAAATACACATGTTTGGGTCATCCCATTCTATTTTCGGACATGGTGTCGATCGACACCAACCATGTGGTGTCGATCGACACCATGCGCAGTCACATGTACCACTTTCTCATCTCTGTACAAACCGTTTCATTGCCTCTTTCTACCAACTCCTTGCTTGATAACACTGGGGACAGTGTTGTATAAGTCTGGGGGAGGTCGTTGCTGACATTGTGTACATTGTTTTGTATTTATAGAGTCTCAAAGTTGAGTCAAAACCTGTTTTATTGAGTCAAAATTTTTGAAATTGTCAGTTTTTCATGAAACAAACAACAAAACATTGATGCTTATAAGAACCATTACCACAGTTGTTGATTGCAAGTCTTACTAAGTTGAAACTCATATGTAGATCAGTCTAGCAATGAAGGTTTAGGTGCTTAGAGAATCTGAAAAATTTTCTGTTAGCTCCACTTAAATGAACTTAAAATTTCTTGTCTTGGTGCTTGATTCTCTTTGATCTTGATTCTCCCTTCTAACACTGACAAGTATGTTAAAACACAGTTTCTCTTTGATCTTCCCTGGTAAAGCTTTAAAAGTTTAAGTCAAAAAAATGGTGCATTCATGACTCTGTCTCCTCACAAGGAACAATAGTAGTGAACACACTCAAGAACCTGTCTCCTCACAAGGAACACAAGTATTGAGTAGCACCAATTCTTAGACTATAAAAAAATGAGAAAGAGCTGAAAATAAAAAATATCAGAAAGAAAATATCAAGGGAAGAGAAAATAGGAGAACTGTGTTGAGGCTGATTTGTTGAGTTGTTTAGGAAGGGAAAAGAATCTATAAGTGATAGAGATGATAAAACCTTGATGAGACATCACTTAGATAGAAATAGGGAGCTTAGCAGTAGAGATTTCGGATTTCTTGAAGGAGCTTGAACTGAATTTGAAAGATTTGCTAAGCATGTGATTATAGACTGAAATTAGATCTTGTGTTGACTCTGTGGTATGTGGATTCGAAAGTGTTAATCAATGTGGTGTTTCTGATGTCTGACTGACTTTTTCTGTGTTTTCAAACCTCGACCTTAGGTCTTGTCTGATGTTTGCTTGAGGGCAAGCAAAAGATAAGTCTGAGGGAGTTGATATATCATGGTTTTTACTGGTTTTTGACCATGATATAAGTCTTTTTTATAGAGTCTTTTTGGTATTTTTCGAGTCCTATAGAGTCTTTGCAGGTCTAGGTACAAATGGAGCATAATTGTGGATTCTGGAACCTTTTGGAGCTATACTGAAGTTGATGCTGAAAGGACCAAGTCAGAGGGCATTAAAGAGCAGGGTGTCGATCGACACCCACCATGTGGTGTCGATCGACACCGGTCGTGGTCGCGTAGAAGTATGAAAACTCATTAGAAGAAATTGCAACTTAGCCCAAAAGTTCCCACTATTTGCACTTTTGCCCCAGTTCGTGTTTAGACTTGTATTTAGGTTTTCTAAGTCATTGTTAGGCTATCATTCTGATTATCATTGAGTCTAAGAGAGAGATTAGATTGAGAGTTTTTGGGGAGACAAATCCATACTCTGTAGAGTAGAATTTCGAACCCCTTCATCTTTTACTCTATTTTCTTAATGCAATATTATTCAGTCATGATTTGTGTTTCACTTGCTATGTCTTAGTAATCTGCTAGTTAGGTTTTGGGTTATTCAAAGGTTAATAATGAACTGTTAGAACTACAAAACTGGAAGGATAAATCATTTGGTTCTTCATCTAGATTGCTTTAACACTGGTTTTAAGATTGATCACCTAGAAATCAGATCTTAGGATGTTTAATGGATGTGGAAACATTGTTAATCACCAGAACTATCTTAGATGAGCAAAACAACTAGTTGCAAAGTAATTTGGATTAGTGATTTTGTGAACATATCGAACCTGGTCTATAATGCATGTTTAGGTTGTTAGAATTTGCAAAGGAATTTGGAACTCTAGAATCTGATCATTGTTAATCTCTGCGATGGAAGTTGATTGGTTTTACATTAGTGTTTCGAGTTCTAGAACGGTTTTAAATAATATTCATTTCAGTTCGTAGTCTGCGATTTATGTCAACCTGCGAATTTCCCATTGCCTAGTGTCTTGTCTTCTGATTTTAAGAACCTACAATCCGCCCCTGACATCATTGCTTTCATTGTTATTTTATTTTCATTTCATTATCGATTGCTTAGCTTTATTTGAATCTAAAATCTGTTGAGTGATAGCCTTAAGTCCTTGTGGATTCGATCCCTAAGTACTACAGTGATCTCTTAATTTGAGAGAGTAGCTCTAAGGGTTAATTTGAGCATATCATCGGCCTAGTTTAGCTTTTATTTTCTTTTAGTTTAAGTGAACTTTCCTATTTTGATGTCTTTGCGCCTTAAGCGTTTTGTAGCTTTTTTTTCATTTGTGTTCTCGTTTTATGCTTTTATTTTGGCCCAAGGGTTGGCTGACGAGCTATTATAAAGCTCCCCTGCAGCGTTGTATCATTTTTTACCCTTGATTATCAATAAAGACCAAACTTTCTTCAAAGCTAAAGCCGCCGCTTTAACCTTTGTTCTTTCTTGTTCTTGTGCGTGAGATTCGTCTAAGACTAAGTGTTTGCTGTATCAGAGAGCTATTCATCCTCTCTATGGTGCCATCAATCCACTACGTTTCCCCATTCAACTGATCCCTCAAGAGAGAGCGTTATAGCCAGCTTGACAGATCCCATCTCGGCTCAAGGAGTGTTCCCCATGCTTTGTTTTATAATTCTCACCCATCAGTCAACACAAGAGAGCGTCAAAGCCAGTGTGTGGACTCCATCATACCGCCTATTCTGAACCATGTAACACTCTCATCTGAGTATTACATCATCTGGTATCAGAGCCGAAGATTCTATCTTCGGTTTTCTATCCCTTTTATTTTCATAGATCCATTGTTATTTGCACTTACTTTCATTGCTCGTTTGGTTTCTTTGTTTCTCTTATTTTTTAAAAACCCATAAAAATCGCTTACTTGTTTCATTTAACTTTCTGTCTTAAGTTTTATAAAAAGAAAAACCCCAAAAGAATAGATCCGCGTTGCTTACTTCTTTTCCATTGTTTAAGTTGCTAGTTGCTTTTATAAAAACTATAAAACCCATAAAAAGTTTTCTCTTTGAGTTATTGCGTGTTACTAGCCCTGTCTGTGATCAGTTTGTTTGATTATTAGGCCAATTAGTGACCTTTGTTAGTTGTTATTTCGTTGGTATCGTGATGGTGTTTTAAGTGTTGCAAGGTTAAACAAATGTTAGCAGCATGACTGAGGGAGCAAACAGTGCACCAGTTGACCTCGCTCAAATGTTAGCAGCCATAAGGGAGGACATAAGGAGCATGACCCAACAGATGGGTACCATACGCCAAGAGTTTGGAGCTCGCATCGAGCAGATTGAAAATCTGCCGAGGAGAGCGGCTGTACGAGGAGCCCCTATACCACCAGTAGACCTGGGAGATGAGTTACATGACACTGATGATGACAACTTTGATCCTCTCATGAGACGAGGAAAAAAGAGACAACACCCTCTACAAAGAAACCCTAACCGCGAGGTAAATGCTAGACATATTAATTATGATATCAAACTAACACCACCTATCTTTGAAGGAAAGTCTAATCCCGAGCTATACCTGGATTTGGAGAGGCGAATGGACCATAAATTCGAGTGATATGGATACGCTGAGCATAAGAAAGTGGCCGTAGCAGCTGCTAACCTCACGGAGAATGCACTTGCATGGTGGGACAGAACCGTAGCTGAGAGGAGGAGGCAACAATTTTGTCAAGTGTCTACATGGAGTGATATGAAGTATCTGCTCAAGCAAAGGTATGTACCTGAGCATTACCATAGAGACTTACAGAAACGTTTTCGTAAGTTATCTCAGGGAGCAAGGAGCGTAGATGAATACTTTGAGGAGTTTGAGAAGCTGATGAACTCTTTGGAGTTAGAAGAATCCGAGGAAGCTTTAATGGCTCAGTTCTTAGATGGCTTGCAAGAGAGAATTGCAAGAAAAGTGGAGCGGATACAATACGGAGGGATGCACGAGTTGTTACACTTAGCTGTACAAGTGGAGCAGCAAATCAAACGCAAGAATCCCCACTTCAATCGTAGCAAACCTAACCAGCCGTGGGCATCAAGTAGCTCAAAACCCTTAGACAAGGGAAAGGGTATAGAGATAGATTCTCGCTTTAAAAGCAAGAATGCTGAGGCCCCCAAATTCAACTGCCCAGAGCAAGGTAAGTTTTCTAGTACCAATCAAAGATCTAGAGACATAACGTGCTTTAAGTGTAAAGGTAGGGGATACATATCTAGAGAATGCCCAACAACTGCGTGATGATTCTCACTCCTAGTGGCGAGTATGAATCACAAGATGAGCAAGAGGAAGATTCGGATGGTGAGGAGGATGACATTCAATATCCTAACCGTGGAGATTTTCTAGTAACAAGGTGGGTGCTTAGTGTACTAGTCAACCCTGAGGAGAAAGAACAAAGAGAGAACATCTTCCACACAAGATGTACAATACAAGGAAAGGTATGTAATCTCATCATAGACGGTGGATCATGTACTAACATGGCTAGCAAATACATGGTAGACAGGTTAGGTCTTGAGAAGATCAAACACCCGCGACCATACAAACTAAGGTGGCTAAATGATCAAACCGAGCTTAAAATATCAGAGCAAGTCGTCGTGCCATTCAGCATGAGAAAGTACTTAGACGAAGTTGTATGTGACGTGGTACCAATGCAAGCGGGACACTTACTGCTTGGGAGGCCGTGGCAATATGATCGATCCGCCAGCCACAACGATCGTACCAACCACTATGCATTTATACATAAAGACATAAAGTTCAATCTAGCCCCCCTTAGCCCGGCCGAGGTACATGAATTGCAAAAACACATGTCTAAGGAGGTTGAGGTGAGTAAAACTAGTCTTTATCTTTCAGCTAGTAATGTATCTAAAACCATGTGTGCCAAGGGCATCGTGCTACTGATGTATTTTAAAGAATGTTTAAGCACAAGTTTAGGTGATTTAGAGGTTCCACCAGCAGTACAAGCCGTACTGAACCGTTTTCAAGATGTGTTTCCCGAAGAGATACCTCCGGGATTGCCACCTCTACGAGGCATAGAAAACCAGATAGATCTTGTACCAGAGTCAGCCTTACTTAACAAGGCGGCTTACAGAATGAACCCAACCGAGACTAAGGAGTTGGAGAATCAAGTGAGGGACTTAATGGAGAAAGGATACAGCCGGGAGAGTCTTAGCCCCTGTGCTGTATTGGTGCTACTGGTTCCCAAGATAGATGGGACATGGTGAATGTGCATGGACTGCCGAGCCATCAACAACATCACCATCAAATACTGCCACCATATCCCGCGGTTAGATGACATGTTAGATGAGCTGAGCGGTTCAACAATCTTCTCAAAAGTGGATCTTAAGAGCGGCTATCACCAAGTCAGAATGAGAGAAGGGGATGAATGGAAGACCGCCTTCAAGACTAAACAAGGGTTGTTGATAGGGGTCAGGGTTTACCCAAATAAAACTACTGCAAGTGCACAGCAATGCAGTCGTAGCACAAGGCGTTATCAAATCCCAAGGGAGTATGTAAACCACACTAAAGAGTTCAGGTTCGGTGTTAAGCTAAGCAATAAGTAATGAATGTAATGTGAAACAATAAAATAAATGCAAGTGGGCGTTTTATGCTTGTTCTTAAAGTTCAGAAAGCTAAAGGCGCTAAGTCAGGACAATTCGCAGGTTGAATTCGAGAGTGTAGAATGCATGCAATTAGGAATGAATTAAAACCGTCTTGAACATGAAACACAAAGATATAACTAATCAATTCTCATTGCAGAAGTTAACTATGCCTAAATCACAGAGTTTCAAATCTCTTTGCAAACCCTAACAACCTAAACATGCAGTAATGATCAGGTTCAATTGTTCAAAAAACTCCTAAGCCAAATCTCTTTGCACTAGAGCGTTTTGCTCATCTAATACTAGCTCAGATGATTAATAATGCTCTCACATCTATCAAACAACCTAGGGTTTCGAAATCCAGATGATGTGTCTAAGAAATCGATATGAATGCAAGCACAGATGAAGAACCAATGGATTTCCTATAAGTTTAGCAATTCTACAAACTCTTCTTCAGCCTTTAAAAAACCCTAACTTAACTAACAAACTACTCAGACATGGTTATTTGAGAAAACATCATGACCAGAATAGATTGCATAAAAGAAATAAGAAATAGAAGTAAAGGAGTTCAAAATCTGCTCTGAAGGAGTTTGATTTGTCTCACCAAAAGCTCTGCTACAAATCTCTCTCTAAAGCTCTTTAGAATAATAAGATACAAGACATCTACCAAAAGAATGGCTGAAAAACCTAATATACAAGCTAAAACACGATTTGGGGCATTTTTGCAAATACTTGAACTTCTGGGCCAAAACTGCAAATAATGTTCCTTCATTTATGAAACCAGCCACGACTCCTTCCTCTAGGGGTGATGAGCGTCACCAGCTTGGTGACGAGTGTCACCCAAATGCAGACTTTTCTTCTCGAGTTGCACACTTTGTAGCTTTATCTTGCAATGCTCCAAAAAGCTTCAATATCTCCAATTATGCTCCTGACATGCTATAACCTGTAAAGACTCTACTTGGACTCTAAAAAGACCAAAAAGACTCAATAAAAAAGGACTTATATCATGGTTAAAAACCATAAAAACAATGATATATGAGTTGTACGAATGGCTAGTCATGCATTTCGGCTTAACTAATGCCCCAAGTACATTCATGCGACTCATGAACCAGGTTCTTAGATCATATCTAAGCAAATTTGTAGTTATTTACTTTGATGATATACGTATTTATTGTAAGAACTTTGCTGATTATGTTAAACATCTCGAACTAGTGCTTAAATCACTTCGCAAGGAAGGTCTATATGCCAACCTTAAGAAGTGCACCTTTTGTACTGATCAAATCGTGTTTTTATGCTTTGTAGTTAGTAAACAGGGATTACAAGTCGATGATGAGAAGATAAAGACGATAAGAGAATGGCCTACACCAAATACAATCAGTCATGTGAGGAGCTTCCATGGGTTAGCTAGCATCTACCGCCGGTTTGTAAGAGATTTCAGTACAGTAGCTGCACCACTCACTGCCGTGATCAAGAAGAATACACCATTCTCATGGGGAGCAGCTCAGGAAAATGCATTCAAGACCTTGAAAGAAAGACTGACCGAGGCGCCGGTTCTAGCCTTACCAGACTTTGACGAGATGTTCAAGGTGGAGTGTGATGCTTCTGGCTTAGGCATAGGAGCTGTGCTACATCAGAGAAAGAAGCCAGTGGCCTTCTTCAGCGAGAAACTCAGTGGAGCTACACTGAATTACCTGACGTACGACAAAGAGCTCTATGCATTGGTACGAGCTTTAGAGACATGGCAACATTACTTGTTGTCTAAGGAGTTTATCATTCATACTGACCACGAGAAACTCAAGCATTTGAGAGGGCAGATATCACTCAAGAGGAGACACGCTAAGTGGTTAGAATTTATAGAGACATTCCCGTTCGTGATCAAGTACAACAAGGGCAAGGAAAATGTAGTGGCCGATGCACTTTCAAGGAGATTCGCATTGATATCTACTATGGAGGCTAAAGTACTTGGATTCGAGCATATAAAAGAGTTATACAAAGAGGACCCGGAGCTAGGGGAAGCATATCAGGAGCATGGCAAAGGAGCTTTCACTTCTTTCTATCTACACGATGACTTCTTGTTCAAGGACAAGCGCTTATGCATTCCACAATGTTCAGTGAAGGACTTAATACTCAAAGAGGCACACGGTGGAGACCTTATGGAACATTATGGAGTTAACAAGACGTTGGCAATGGTGACTGATCACCTCTACTGGCCCCATTTGAAGAAAGATGTTGAGAAGCATTGCTCTAGATGTGTCACTTGCCACAAAGCAAAGTCCAGGTTACACTCTCACGGCCTTTATTTACCTTTACCTATCCCTAACGCACCATGGGTGGATGTTTCTATGGTTTTCGTCTTAGATTTACCCAAGATAAAACGCAAGGATTCAATCTTTGTTGTGGTGGACCGGTTTTCAAAGATGGCTCACTTTATACCATGTGACAAAACGTATGATGCTACGCAGACGGCTGACCTGTTCTTCAAGGAGGTGGTGGGTTTACATGGCTTACCGAGGACCATTGTCTCTGACCATGATACAAAATTCTTGAGCCACTTTTGGAGAACTCTATGGAGGAAGCTTGGTACGAAGCTGCTGTTCTTAACCACTTGCCATGTGGCTAAACTGATCTTTACTTAGAGTTACACTTGGCAAGAACTTAAAAACATGGGTTGATTGCTTACCATTTATAGAGTTTGCTTACAACCGAGCTGTACATTCAGCTACTAAAATGTCACCATTTGAGGTTGTTTATGGTTTTAACCCACTAACCCCATTTGATCTTTCGCCAATTCCCCAAGTTGAGGAAGTTAATCTAGATGGTCTCAGGAAAGGTGAATTTACTAAGAAACTTAATGAGAGGGTCCGAGAGAATATTTTGAAGAAGACAGAAGCTTACAAGAAGCACGCTGATAAGAAACGTAAAGCCATGACGTTTGAGCCAAGAGAGTGGGTCTGGCTACACATGAGGCAAGAATGATTTCCACAAAAGAGGAGTTCCAAGCTTGCACCAAGAGGAGATGGGCCGTTCAAAGTCCAAGAGAAGATCAATGACAACGCTTACCGTTTCGATCTTCCAAGTGAGTTTAACATTTTTCATAGCTTTAATGTTACTAATTATCTCCTTATGATGCAGATGATCCAGTTTTAAGGACAAAACCTCGCCAAGGGGGAGGGAATGATGAGGACACCGAACCGCTGAACGTACCGGGTGATGAGTACATCGACCAGCCGTTCGTACCGGGATGAGAGGATGACGGGAACAATGATCAGCTGTTCGTACCAGGACGAGAGGTGCCGGGACAGTCCACCATACCACAAGTACACGGCTCACCCATGACGCGCTCCAAGGCAAGGAGGTTAAGAGAAGGATTCAATGAGGCCATACAGTTACTTTTGACCAACATGAGCGTGGAGAACATACTTAACCCACAGCCGACCCCCGTTGCACCCAAGATAGACATCGCTGAGGGCTTTGCCAAGATGAGCCTCAAAGATGACCGTACCACTACAAAAAAAGGTATGAGCGTTTACTTGATAGGAAATGGAGATCAGAACAACAAGAATTTCACCAATGCTATACCAGGGCCGCAGGATATATCAAGTACAAGCATAGTCGCCAAGAGAGAACATTGGAGCAAGAAGACGATTCAAGCCTCGAACGTGGAGAAACTCTCGAAGACACTTACCAGCTTGACTTCAACGGACATCAGTACGAAGGGAACGCCGAGGAACTCGCCCCAACATGACCAGAACAAGAAGCATTCACCAACTTGCCAAACAAGCATCATGCGCGCCAAAACCAGGTATTCTCAATTTATACAATTTGTGCAGGTAATGAGGCTTGCCTTAATGGTTCTTAAGCATCACAACACGCCAAGGAATCATCAGTTTGAGCAACAAGAGAGTCGGCCTAGTTTAGCTTTTATTTTCTTTTAGTTTAAGTGAACTTTTCGATTTTGATGTCTTTATGCCTTAAGCGTTTTGTAGCTTTTCTTTTCATTTTGTGTTGTCGTTTTATGCTTTTATTTCGTCCCTAGGGCTAGCTGACAAGCTATTATAAAGCTCCCCTGCAGCGTTGTATTATTTTTTACCCTTGATTATCAATAAAGACCAAACTTTCTTCAAAGCTAAAGCCGCCGTTTTACCTTTGTTCTTGCTTGTTCTTGTGCGTGAGATTCATTCAAGACTAAGTGTTTGCTGTATCAGAGAGCTATCCATCTTCTCTGTGGTGCCATCAATCCACTACATTTCCCCATTCAATCGATCCCTCAAGAGAGAGCGTTATAGCCAGCTTGACAGATCCCATCTCGGCTCAAGGAGTGTTCCCCACGCCTTTTTCTGTCATTCTCACCCATCAGTTAACACAAGAGAGCGTCAAAGCCAGTGTGTGGACTCCATCATACCGCCCATTCTGAACCATGTACTACTCTCATCTGAGTATTACATCACTGCCCCCGAGGAGAAGGACGGGGCGATGGAGCGCATCACCGCGTAGGAAGCGTACGAGAAGGCCGTTTGGGAGGGCCTTTCCATACTAGTTTTGAGGTTTGAGAAGGAGGGCCTGGACAGCGTTGTGAATCGGGCCTGTCACCACCGGTTTCAGGTAATCGGGTTTATATTGTGACGGCTGCTTTCATCTTTCCGCGGCATTTGATCGTTGATTTTTTGTTTTGTCTTCTTTGCAGGCCGACATCATGAGTGCGCATTTAGCCGCATCCGCCTCTACCTCACAGGCCCAGATAATTTCGCTCCAGGAGCTGGTGGCTTTGAAGGCCGCAAAGATTGAGTGGTTACTCGGGGAGAAGAAGGAGCATCACCGCGAGGCTATTCGGGTCCGGATGGAGCTTGAGCGAGCTGAGGGGGACGTCGCACGCATGGAGGGTGTGGCAGCCGAGGTCGAGGGTCTGCGCGATCGCGTGGGGGAACTTTGGACTCAGATCGCCAAAGCCATGGCTTCCAAGGCGGAAGAGGCTATGGAGATGTTGCGCTCGGAACTCGACACTCTCGCTTCCACCCGAGTTGAGGTCAGAGATGCTGGCGAGCAGCAGTACCCTCGCGATTCTTCAGGGGTTCCGAGAGCACAACTCGGGATTTTAGAGCGAGGAGGGATTCCAGGGAATGCATCGGGCGGCGATGGAGGAGGCGCTGGCAGCAGGGACGCCGATGTTTTTGGTGGACGACGTGATCGCGTCCCTTACTCAGTTTCTCCGCCCGATTGATCCATCTAGGGCTACCTTCGTTGCCTCGCCCGTGGTTAGCCCTTTAGGGGAAGATATTTCAACACCTCCCGCCGGTGCCGATCCACCCCAAAACTCCGAGGCGGGTCCCTTTTCTGAGGATGCTGCGTTAGGGTCCCTTCCGGGCTCATTTCCTTTTTGTACGCTTTTTATTTTGTTTCGAACCGATCGATTTCTATGGGTTTTCTTTTGTGTGGACTTTGGGCGCCTCGACCTCTTTATTTTTTGAGATGCAGTAATATTATACATTAATGGGCTTCGTCGAGCGCATACTTGTTTATTAAAAATGATACATTCTGAGGTTTGTACTTTGTAGCGTTCCAGGAATGTTCGAGGAACTTGCCATTCTTTTCCCTGAGGCGATACGCGCCCGATCCTAGTGGTTTGACGACTTCGTGCGGTACTTTCCAGTTTGGGCTGAGCTTGCCGTAGTGGTGCTTGGTGTTGCGAAATACTATGCGGAGAACCCACTGCCCTTCTCGGAAGGTTTGTGATCGGACCTTCTTGTTGTAGGTTCGCGCTACTTCAGCCTGGTAGCATGCGTTCCTTATTGACGCAGAGTCCCTCGTGTCGTCTAGGAGGTCCAGGTTTACACACAGCATTTTGCGGTTCTCTTCCTTGGTCGGGGTAAACTCGGTACGGCTTGACGGTCTTGTGGTTTCTACCGGGATGACTGCCTCCGACCTGTACACCAGAGAGAAAGGGGTCTCTCCTGTAGCTATCTTCTCGATAGTGCGGTAGGCCCACAAGACTCCTGGTAGCTCTTTGGACCAAGCTCCTCGTCTAGTTACAATGTAGCCCAATGGCGTCCACGAGTTTGTCGATGTGCGAGAGTGGGAAGGAATCTTTGGGACAAGCCTTCTTGAGGTCCGAGTAGTCGATGCAGATTTGCCATTTCCCATTTTTCTTTTTGACGACGACATTGGCCAACCATTCCGGGTATTGCACTTCCCGCACGAACCATGATTGGAGGAGCTTCTGGACCTCTTTGCTGATCACGACGTCGCGCTCTGCCGCGAACTTTTGGCGCTTCTGCTTGACAGGGATGTAGTCCGGGTGGACATCCAGGTGATGGGAAATGGTTTTGGCGCTTATTCCCGGCATGTCGACGTGTGTCCAGGCGGCGCGTAGGGATGGATCCAATCCCTTCCCGATCCTTAGCTTTCTGTCCGGGTTGTCGGCTGAGGCTAGGATTTCTTTGACCTCTTCCTCTGCTGCCAGGGTGTTTGGAGGCTCGTTGTCGTACTGTAATTGCTACAGGATGGTGTGGGAAGGTGGGTTTCCCATAGGGGCGTTGCTGACTTCATTGCCCTTGATCTCCACCATGCTACCTGCTGTGAGGAACCAGAGGGATTGGTGGTATGTCGAGGGGATGGCGGCCATCGCGTTAATCTAGGGCACCCCCATGATGGCGTTGTGCGTCGAAGGTGTCTCAGAGACTAGGAAGGTTGTGTCCTTGGTTATTGGTCCGACAGTTACCGAGAGTTTGATTTCTCCTAGTGACCTTGTGGCCTCTCTGTTGAACCCTACCATGGTGACGTACCGGAGGGAGCGGTCCGATATTTGCATCCCCATTCGGTTTAGGTATCCGCAAAGAGCACATTTCTAGTGCTTCCAGTGTCGACTAGGAGTCGCTTGACTTGGAATCTTGAGATGATGAGCGAGATTATCAGTGGTCTGTCGTGAATCAAGGTTGCTAAGACTGCGGTGGGGGTTGGGAATTGTATTTCCCGTCTAGCCGCCTCCTCAGCGAATGCTCTTTCGTTGGGTCGGGCCTGCATCTGAAAGATCTGCGTCTGGTTTGGGATGGAGGTCCGCGATGGCATTGATCATTTCGTAAGTCTCCGGGGCCTTTTCTGCAGCTCCGCCTTTCTTTTGTTCGAGCAGATGTGCCCAAGCTTTTCCGGAGAGCAGGTGGGTGAGTAGCTCTTTGTCTACGAGCTCCAAGATTTCCTTTTTTAGGGCGTAGCCCTCTTTGGTGGCGTGCCCCTTATCTTTGTGGAACTCATAGTAGTCGAGTGCCCCCCCAGAGGGCCATTTAACGACGGGTCTGGTGGTCTTCAGGGCTTCGATCATCACCATTGGGGAGGCGTTGATCCCGAGTTCGTCGAACGCTATCTTAATATAGGCCGCGTCGCCTAACGCTGGGTTGGAAGATTTCCATCTGTCCCCGGAGACTTGTAGGCTCGGAGATCCAGAGTATCCGCCCGACGCCCTAGTGGTGTAGCCACCTCGTTTGTTCGAGTGCCCTCCCCCCCCCCCCCCCCCCCCCAGAGGGCTCCTCCTGGTCCCTTCGCTCTCCCTGGGGGTGCGGTGCGGCGATAAGGATGTGGTCTGGGTCGCTTTCCCATTGGATATGTCTATGCACGTAGTTCAAGACATCTTCTATAGTGGAGCACTCGTTCTTGGTCAGGTCCTCGTAGAGTCTGGAGCCCTTCAGGAGTCCCTTCCTGAAAGCATGGACTGCCGTGATCTCGTGGTAACCGGGTATTTCTACCCTGACGGCGTTGAAACGGGTCACGTAGGATCGGAGTGACTCCTCCGTCCCTGGCTCACATCGAACAGGTGGCCCAAGCCCCGAGCTGGTTTCCAGCTGCTGGTGAACTGCTGGACGAACAGGTTGTGCAGCTGTGCGAATGAGTCTATCGTCTAGTTGGGGATGCTGATCAGCCACTGCGGCGCGGCTCCCGAGAGTGTCGCCCCAAATCCCTTTCACAGACATGCTTTCCGGATGTATGCCGGTGGTGACGCGGAGAACTTCTTTGTTTGTACTGAGCTATGTGATCCTCAGGGTCGGTGGTCCCCTCGTAAGGCTTCATTGTAGGGTACCTAAATTTCTTGGATACTTCGATGTTGGCGATTTCTTTCGAGGAAGGGGAGTCGTTATATGACTCCTTCGTTGCCTGGGTCACTCGCGGGGGCAGCCATGGGATCATCGATAGCCGGGTGTTGATATTCACCATGTATTCTGCCATCCTCTGGGCAATGAGCCAGTCCAGGTCCATCTGTCTCGAGGCCCGATTAGCGGTGTCGTCCGAGGCACGGCGGCTTCTGGCTTCGTCTAGGTGGGCAAAGTGGCGTTCAGGGCCGGGGCGGAGCAGCGCATTCTGACCTACCGAGATTGTCAGGCTGTCGGCGTCCATGGGCCTTGTGGTGGCGTGACCTTGAGGTGTTCTCGCTCGCCTGGCCTGCTGTTCCAACTGGTGGTTCCGCTCCTTGAGTCGTTCGAGATCAGCTCGGAGGTGACATACGTCCTCGTAGTCGAGCATCTATCGGAACGTCGGGGCCATCAAGGGGTGCTGACTGGTGGTACCTCGTGCGTAGTTGATATACTCATATATTTAGCATATTTAGCATACATTTAGTGTAGTTTTCATGCATTCATCTTGCATAATAGGCTAGTTTGCACTATTTTAGGTCCTAGAGCACTTTTGCATTAGCATTTGCACGTTTCTTGCATTCTTGCATCATATTTAGGTTGTTTTGGCCACATTGGAGCTGTGGAGAGTTCGTGGACATGCTAAGGATCAAAGAGAAGCTCGTAGACACTTAGGAGAAATCAGCCTTGCTACAAGGGAACCGAGATCGAGAGGTAGATCGAGCTAGGCAGGTCGATCTAGATGAGATCGACCAGAAGATCGACTAAGCCCGGATCGTTTCAAGGAAGAGATCGAGTTCAAGATCAACCAAGGTGATCGATCGTGTGTACGGACGTGAATCAAGCCATGCAGAACGAGAGCCAGATCGAGTTCACGACCCGATAATCCGAGGATCAACCAGAGGATCGGCTGAAGCACTCGATCAACCCCCATGAATCGATCCAAGGATCAAGCAAAAGCAGCCGTTCTAGCCGAAAGAACGAGTGACCAGATCGATGACTCAGCTTGATCCCTATAACCTTATCCGACCAAGTCATTTTTGGACTCTTGTGGGGGGGGGGGGGGGGGGGGGGGGGGGGGGGGGGGGGGGGGGGTGGGGGGGGGGGGGGGGGGGGTTTTTGACCATTTTAGGCAATCGTTTCTCATCCATTCGATTTGTCTTGGACTTTTTTAGCTTTTTTTACTGTCTAAGGCGAAAAACCTCAATTGTTACGATTTCAAGCTTTTTCATGTTTTACACTCTTAATCTTTTCTTAATCATTGAGTATTTGCTTAATCTTAGTAGTTTAATGATGCTTATCTTTCTTTTCTTTATATTTCCATCGGTTTTAAACATGAGTAGTGAGTAGATTTGCTTTGGGTTTAAGTTTGGGGCGATTTAAGGGGTTTAAGGGTTTAAGCTTTGATCTTTTTCTTGTTCTTAATCCATTCTCTTCTTGGATTTGGGGTTTTAAAACTTAGAGACTCTTAGAAAAGATCTCTATGATTCCAGGGCTTTTCTTACCTTGACCGGATTCAGAAATCCTTTAAAGCCAAATCCAAGAGACTAGCTTCCTTTCCCAAACGCCATGGTTGTTTAGGAAGCTAGTTAAGCCAATATTTGGGATCTTTGCTTAGTGTTCTTTGACCCATCTTTCCACTACATGCCATAGGTTTGGAGGAAGGGTCGAAGAAAGGGGTCATACAACACGCCATGGATGATCCTAGTTTAAGTTTCTCAAGGCTTAGAGAAAGCTCATCAAATGAGTAGATCTATGTGTTTTCAAACCAAAAGCTTGAACCTTTGAACTCTCTTGAACATGACCCTCGACCCTGAACCCTCTTTTTAGCATTTCAAAACTTCAAGTTTAAATTTTCTAGTCTTCAAGTTTGCATCTTTGCTTTAGTTTCATTGCTTGACATCTTAAGTTGCTAGAAGTTCTCTATTTTACCCGCTTTAGTTCTCGATTTTTAGTAATTAGTAGTTTTACTTTTTAAATTCCTAGTTTTCTTCTAGTAGTTGTTAACCCTCTTCAGGGGATTTTAAAATAGTCTTCTTGCTCATTTCGTGTTGCATTGAGTTTTCGTAGAATTTATCATGCATTTACCCCAATCTGCTTAGATTTGCTTTGCTCCTGCATTCCTATTGGCTTTCTACTACCTAGGATGGATTGATACCTCTTGCACCTATACTATATCATTAACAGTGCATTTGGCTTTGACAAAACAGTCCCAAAACATTTCTGTTTATCAAATGGCGCTGTTGCCAATTTGTGTTTGATTATAAAGCATTAGGATTTGGAGCTTAGTAAAGACTAAGTTCTTTCTTTTACTTGGGTTACTCATTTCTCTACCTTACTGCTTGTCTTCTCAGGTATATGAATTTGAGATCCAGTGGTGACAACAATCTACTACAACCTCTGGAAAACGTTCATCAACTAGGAAGTGCAAGGCTAAGAAGAGAAAGACAGCAAGCACAAGACTTTGAGGAGCTACCTGGTTTTGTTGATTGTGTGGGAATGGCTGATCAGGTACAAGAAGAGGCTCCACCTCACCGTGCTGCTGGTGCTCGGGGCAATGGAAACCCCAACCACGCAACAAGGCAACCAAGAATCATTGGTGCTGGTGATGCTCCAAACACTCATCATAATCGATTTAGCATCACTCCTCCACCGGTGCAAAACAACAACTTTGAGATCAAGCCAGGCTTTGTCTCAATGGTGCAGAACAAGTTCCATGGTCTTGCAATGGAGGATCCCTTGGATCATCTTGACAACTTTGAGCAAGTTTGTGGAATGATCAAGATCAATGGTATCTCGGAGGACAGCTTTAAGCTAAGGCTTTTCCCTTTCTATCTTGGGGATAAAGCAAGGCATTAGGAGAAGATATTACCTCAGGGTACCATCACTTCATGGGCTGATTGCAAGAAGGCATTTCTGTCTAAGTTCTTCTCAAGCACAAGAACAGCTCGGTTAAGAAGTGAAATCAGCGGTTTTACACAAAGGCAGAATAAGAGCTTCAGTGAAGCAATGGAGCTGTTCAAGAACTACACTATAGCTTGTCCTCATCATGGCTTCAGTGAGGAGACACTTTTGAGCACCATCTACAGAGGAGCTCTTCCCAAGATTCGCAAGCTCTTAGACACGGCAAGCAAAGGCAACTTTCTTGGACAGAATGTAGAAGAGGGAATGGAGCTCATTGAGAATCTTGCTTTGAGTGATGGGAAATATGCTGAAGATTATGATAGAGCACCAAGAGGGTCTGAGCTTGAGTCACACAAGAAGGAGCTCAAATCACTTCATGAGAAAATAGACAAGCTAGTACTTGCAAATCAGAAGCATGTACACTTTGTGGGAGAAGCTGAAGAAGTTCTAGATGAGTTAGAGTTGAGCCCAGAAGAAGCTAATTGGGTTGGAGACCAGAACTACAACAAGCCACAAGGCTACGGTCAAAGCTATCAGGACAACAACAACCTCTCTTACAGAAGTACCAACGTGGAGAATCCTAAGGATCAAGTGTACCCTCCACAACAAGGCAAGCCTTTTGTTCCTTATAACAACAAAGGGTTTACACAAAACAGTGGGTACCAAGGGCAGAGACAAGGCAACTTCCAAGGCCAGCAACAGCAGGGAAACAAAGGTTATCCTCATGGTTTTATGCCTCAGCAGCAACAAGTTCAAGCTCCACCATTCATTCCACCTCAAGATCCGGTTCAAGCAATGTTCCAACAGTTGCTTCAAGTTTAAGCTTCTACAAATCAGAAATTTGTTGATATGAACAATAGGCTGGACTCTTCTCTTACTGAGGTATCTACCCAAATCACCAATCTGAAGAACAAGATCAAACAGCTAGAGAAAGGCAAAGCCAGTTCAAGCGGTCAAGGTAGCTTACCCGGGAAGTGTGAACAAAACCCCAAGGAGTATGCAAACACTATAACTTTGAGAAGTGGGAAGGATCTACCACCACGGGCTGTACCTAAAGACAATGAGGACATTGTGGTTCAAGAGGGGGAGGATAAGCTTTCAAATGATCAAGAGATCACCTTTGACAATGTGTGGATTGAAAGGCCAAGGAAAGGCAAAGAAGCAGTTCTAGAGAAGAAAGTAGAGGAGGTGAGCAAAGAGAAAGATGCATTCGTACCTTCGCCCTACAAACCGAAGCTTCCTTTCCCTGGACGCTTCAAGAAACAGCTGCTTGAGAAGCATAGGGCAGTATTTGAGAAGCATTTGAAAGATGTTGAGATCAAACTGCCTTTAGTTGATTGCTTGGCCATGATGCCAAAATGCGCCAAATTCTTCAAGGATACTCTTACTAAGAAGAGCAAAGAGACTGAAGAGGCTTTGGTGTTGAGTGAAGAGTGCAGCGCCATCATTCACAAGGAAATAGCTCCAAAGAATCTTGGAGATCCAGGATCATTCACCATCCCTTGTGATATTGGTCCTTTGACGTTTGGAAGCTGCTTATGTGATCTTGGTGCAAGCATTAATCTTATGCCCCATTCCATTGCCAAGAAGCTAGGTTTCACCAAGTTTAAAGAGTGTAGAATCTCTCTCGTGCTGGCTGATAGAAGTATAAGGCTTCCTGTAGGCATGCTTGAAGACTTACCCGTGAGGATCAGTGGTGTGAACGTACCAACAGATTTTGTTGTTCTAGAAATGGATGAAGAGCCAAAGGATCCTCTAATCTTTGGTAGACCCTTTCTAGCAACTGCTGGAGCCATCATAGATGTGAAGAATGGCAAGATTTCTCTACACTTGGGCAAAGACATCAAGCTAGACTTTGACATAAATGAAGTCTTAAAGAAGCCAACGGTTGGTGGACAAGCTTTCTACATTGAAACTTTGGATGAGTTAGCTGATGAGTTGCTTGAGGAGTTAGCACACGAGGATCATTTGAAGCTGGCTTTGACAAAGGAGTGTAGGGAGTATGGTTTCCTGAATGAACAGACCCAGGAGTATGTTCACATCCTTGATTCTCACAAGGTTGTGAAAGAAGATGAAGGCAGATGCCTAGAGATCGATATGGAGATCGACGAGATCACTCGATCCAAGGGAACGATCGACAAGAAGATCAAGAGAGGGAATTCGATCAGTTCAGAGAACGACTGAGTGACTCGATCTCCTGCTCGATCCATATCAAATCGAGTAAGTGATCGATGTGAGTGCAATCGATCCGGGCCAGAACGAGGGGAAGATCGACTGGATGACTCGATCTCTGAGGAAGGAACGGTTCAAGATGGCAGCCTGAAAGCTCATGACTAGGGTTCAAAAGAGGCTGATGAGGATGGCAACGCCAACACAAGCCACAATGAGGACTGGAGCGAGCTGCTAGCCCCAAAGGTGGACCTAAAGGAGCTCCCGAAAGGGCTAAGGTACGCTTTCTTAGGATCCAATGACACTTATCCTGTCATTGTGAATGAAAATCTGATTGATGATGAGTTAACTTCACTCCTTAAGGAGTTGAGAAAGTATAGGAAGGCCATTGGGTACTCTCTAAGTGACATCAAGGGCCTTTCACCAATGCTTTGTACTCACAGGATTCACTTAGAGAATGAAAACACTTCTTCTGTTGAACATCAAAGACGTTTAAACCTAAACTTGAAAGAAGTAGTTAATAAAGAGATCTTAAAACTTTTAGAGGCTAACGTGATATACCCTATCAGTGATAGCACATGGGTCTCTCCGGTCCATGTGGTACCAAAGAAAGGGGGTATCACGGTTATTAAAAATGAGAAAGATGAGTTACTTCCTACAAGAACAATTACTAGACATAGAATGTGTATTGATTATAGGAAACTCAACTCAGCCACTAGAAAAGATCATTTTCCTCTTCCCCTTATTGATCAAATGCTAGAAAGACTTGCTAATCATCCATACTATTGTTTCCTAGATGGATATAGCGGTTTCTTTCAAATTCCCATTCATCCTAATGACCAAGAGAAGACAACTTTCACATGCCCTTATGGTACCTTCGCATATCGAAGGATGCCTTTTGGGTTATGTAATGCACCAGCAACCTTTCAAAGGTGCATGATGTCTATCTTCTCTGGTCTTATAGAGGAAATGGTAGAGGTCTTCATGGATGATTTTTCTGTGTATGATGCTTCCTTTGGTGGTTGTTTGTCTAATCTTTGCAGGGTTCTCAAGAGATGTGAGGAGACAAACTTAGTGCTGAATTGGGAAAAAATGTCACTTCATGGTGAAGGAAGGCATTGTACTTGGGCACAAGATCTCTGAGCAAGGGATTGAGGTTGATAAAGCTAAGATAGAAGTCATGACGAGTCTTGAGCTGCCGGTTAATGTGAAAGGGATAAGGAGTTTCCTAGGACACGCTGGCTTCTACAGGCGGTTTATCAAGGATTTCTCCAAGATATCACGCCCTCTTACAAGATTATTATGCAAAGAAGCTGAGTTCTTGTTTGATGAAGAGTGCCTTCAAGCCTTTAAGACTATCAAGAAAGCTCTTGTCACCGCGCCTATAGGTCTAGCACCAGATTGGGACCTGCCATTTGAGATAATGTGCGACGCGAGTGACTACGCCGTGGGTGCTGTTTTGGGTTAGAGGAAAGACAAGAGGCTGCACGTGATCTACTATGCCAGCCGTACCTTGGATGACACACAAGTGAAGTATGCCAGCACCGAGAAGGAACTACTAGCCGTTGTCTTTGCTTTTGAGAAGTTCAGATCCTATTTGGTGGCTTCTAAGGTCATTGTGTACACTGATCACGCTGCTTTGAGCTACATCTACTCCAAGAAAGACACCAAGCCGAGACTTTTGAGATGGATCCTTCTTTTACAAGAGTTTGATATGGAGATCAAGGAGAAGAAGGGGATTAAGAATGGTGTAGCGGATCACCTTTCAAGAATGAGGGTGAATGCAGTCTTACCTTTGGAAGACTCACTTCCAGAAGAGCAGCTTATGATGGTCAACACTGTAGTTTGTACAAGGCTAGAAATAAAAAATTACTTGAAGATGTCTTGAGTTTGAGAGAAGAAGATCTACCTTGGTATGCTGATATCATGAACTACTTGACTTGTGGAGAAGAGCCTACTCACCTTGACTACTACCACAAGAAGAAGTTCATGAGAGACATCTCTCATTATTTTTGGGACGAGCCTGTACAAGAGGGGTGTAGATAGCTTATACCGAAGGTGTGTGACAAGAGAAGAGGCAAAGGACATCCTTCTCCATTGCCACGATTTGTCTTATAGAGGGCACTTTGCATCATTCAAGACAGCTACAAAGGTTCTACAAGCCGGGTTTTGGTGGCCTACACTCTTCAAGGATGCTCATGAGTTTGTAAAAGCTTGTGAAGCTTGCCAAAGGTGAGGGAACATCACAAAGAGGAATGAGATGCCGCAGGTACCAATCTTTGAAGTGGATGTGTTTGATGCTTGGGGGATTGATTTTATCGGTCCATTCCCATCTTCATACGGCAACAAGTACTTTCTTGTGGCTGTAGACTATGTGTCTAAGTGGGTTGATGCTATAGCTTCCCCAACTAATGACTGAAAGGTGGTTGTTAAGCTTTTCAAGACCGTCACCTTTCCAAGGTTTGGAGTTCCTAAGATAGTGATCAGTGATGGGGGCAGCCACTTCTTCAACAAAGTGTTTGAGGGTATCTTGAAGAAGTATGGGGTTAAGCACAAGGTAGCTACGCCCTATCATCCCCAAACCAGCGGTCAAGTGGAGGTCTCGAATCGGCAGATCAAGACTATCTTAGAGAGGACCGCAGGAGTAACTCGGAAGGATTGGGCAAGCAAACTGGACAATGCCCTTTGGGCGTATAGAACCGCCTTCAAGACTCCTATAGGTACCACTCCCTTCACTCTCCTCTACGGCAAGGCATATCACCTCCCTGTTGAGCTGGAGCATAGAGCACTTTGGGCCGTGAAGCAAGTGAACTTCAGTCTCAAGACAGCTCAAGAGAGACGGTTGATCCAACTCCATGAGCTAGATGAGTTAAGGCTGGAAGCTTATGAGAGTGCCTAAATTTACAAGGAAAGGACCAAGGCGGTTAATGACAAGAAGCTGGTACTCAAGGAGCTTAAGGAGGGAAGTCTGGTCTTGCTATACAACTCACGCTTGAAGTTGTTCCCAGGGAAGCTGAAGTCTAGATGGTGCAGACCGTTTGAAATAAAAGAAGTGCTACTATATGGAGCGGTTACTTTGGTAGGCAAGAGTGGAAAGGCTTTCACGGTTAATGGGCATAGAGTCAATCCCTACTTGGCGAGTGATTTCAGCAAGGAGAGCACCACAATGCTTCTCCAAGATCCACCCCTAGCCTGAACCAAGTAAAGTCTAGCTAAAGACGTTAAACAAAGCGCACTTGGGAGGCATTCCCATGTCTATCTTGTACATATTTTTGCTTTCTTTTTGTTTTAATTTTATGTTTTTTAGTTTAAGTATGTAGGTGCAATGAGATGGGAACCGGAGGTTATGATCTTGGAGTCAAAAAGGGCAAGGAAAGAGGAAGTAGAGGCAAGAAATCAAGTGCTAGATCGACCTATCCTGGCTCGATCTTTACTAAATCGAGCTAGTGAATCGAGTGGAGTCACTCGATCTAGATGAGATCGAGTAGACAATCGAGTGAGCCAGTCGATCATGAGAGGATACCCACGTGTTTAGCTTGAAATGCAAACGGAGTATGGATCGACTAACCTCACTCGATCCTCGAATTAGATCGATCATTTTACTCGATCGCTCACTCGATCCTTGCCAAAACGACCTTTAAATCGATCACGTAGCTAGATCCAAGGAGCAAGGCCATACTGACGTAGAATCTTGGAACGAGGGGGCACACACGATCAAGGACTCGATTCAATTCAAATTGAGTCCCCAATCGATCAACCCTCTCGATCCTAGCCAACATGGGTATGAGATCGAGTTCAAGATCGACCAGATGGACTCGATCTCATGTCGAGGTTAGTTAAATGCTTCCCTCCTCTTTCTCTTTCCCTCCTGTTTTAAATTTGAATTGTGGTCAAGGCAAGCATCTTTGACCATGAAAGATGTGCCTTGACCACACTTTTTTAGAAACCACTTGTTTTTGTCCATGGTTCTCTTGGTTTTTATAACCACATCCATCCACACTCTCTTTCATTTGTGTTCAAATTGTTTTCTAAAAGTAAAGAGAGAGTGTGAGTCTGGTTTTAAAGCTAAGAACTTCTTGCATTCATCACTTTCAAAGGTATTTTCGGATTATAGAATTGCTTGTTTAAAATCTTTAGAAAATTTCTTTTTGTTTGCTTTGGATGAATGTTAGTTGTTTGGGGATTAGAATAATTTTTAAAAGTATCTAGATATTAGGGAAAATTACTAGATTTGATCCTATCAAAAGATATTTCCTTCTAGTATTTAGGTATAATTTTTATAAATTTCCTAAAAATCTAGGCTTATTGTTTTGAGTTTTTCTTTCTTGCTCTCTCATTATCTTTAAACCGCCGCATATACTCATCCTTCTCTTTGAGAATTTTAATCTTAGGTACCAATGGCACCAAAGAGAAGCAGAGATGTGGCAACTTCAACCAAAGAAAAAGAAACTCAGCAAGTGGTGCAAGAGGAAGCTCAACAAGTGGTTCAAGAGAGGGTTAGATGGACTAAAGAGGAGAAGAAGGCTAAGAAGAGGCTAGAGAGGCTCCGGTTTGAACCCACTATGTTTGCAAGCCGAAACTTCTTGGAGAAGATGGGGCTGCTAGGGGATTTTGATGTGCTTCTCAAGGACATGGGGCTTGCTTGTCTTTCAAGAATGGACTGCCTTACCTATCCTGAAGTCACGCTTGATTTCCTCTCAACCTTGGAGTTCTCTTATGAAGATCCAGGCCTTCCAGCTCCCTCCAAGGGTCACGTCACATTCAAAGTCAAGAAGCAAGCATACCACCTCTCCATCGCCAAGCTGTGCTAAGCCTATGGTCTGAAAGCTTCAGCTAAGCTTGTGGAATTCCCTCGCTTTGCATCCGCCAATGATCTATGGGACCTGATTTGCAATGATGACTACAAGAGCAACACAGCCATGATCAAGAATGTTCGCAACCCTGTGCTGAGATATGCCCTCAAGCTCTTAGCTAACACATTCAGTGGGAGAACAGTGGCTCCAACGGTCACCAAGAACAAGCTGTGTTTCCTCTTCTAAAGGGTTAAGAAGGTTCTTTGCGATGCCAAGGAGAATGATGAGCCGATGGTGGATGAACTAGGAAATGATGTCAACTATGGTTGTATCTTGGCCTCTTCTTTGGTCAAGTACAAGGCGTGGGCCTTGAGGTGTAAAGCAAGCTCAGCATTCATTGGAGGCTTCCTCACACCGCTCTTCACACAAGCCGGAGTTCCTCTTCAAGAGTTTGCACCTTGCGCGGAGAGGGCCTACATGGACGAGACCTACATGCGCAACACAGACTCCTTAGGTCCCACACCAGCTCCAGGTTTCTATGCCTACTTGTACACCAACACTGAGAATGAGAAGAAGGTTTGCATCCTCCCAAAGTCTGATGAGACCCACCTAGAGAGTGTTGGCACGATTGAGTTCCTACCGAGCGATAGGGAATGCTTTGCACCACTTGGAGGCACAGCTGCACCACCTCAGATCCCTCGTGCACCATCAGAGTCACCACCCTCAAATGACGTGATGCCAGCGAGCTTCGACCTTCCCAAGCTTGACTATGAACCGAGGATAAAAGCCGAGAAGTTTCTTGCTTCGGTTGTGGAGGTTCAGTGCAAGATCAACAAATGGCAGAGCAAGATGATGAAGAAGCTTGCCAAGAAGAACAAGGATCTACAAGGAAGCTCATCTGATGCTTTTTCAAGTGAGGAGGTTGAGTAACCGGAGAATAGGAGGAGATCCACCGGTGGGATTGAGATCCGTGAGCCTCAAGGAAGCAACCAAGCTGCACGCTTCTCTTTACATGAAGGCACGAGCAAGGAGAAAGGCAAGGCGATCACCCACGACCCTCCTAGCAAGAGAAGGAAGTCTGGAGCATCCTCAAGCTTCAGACGTGCCTAGCTCCAAGGTACCAACACACAACCTTGTAAATAACATGCATTTTTGTTGTTTTTGCTTTGAGTTTTTGAACTCCCCTTGACTTTGTTTGCCACCGAGACAGTGTCATTCAAGTTTGGGAGAGTGTGTGCTTTGACTTGTGTTTTTTGGTTCTTATTTTCTGTTATCATCCTTGAGTCTTGCATTACATTCATCTAAGGCATAGAAAAATACAAAAAAAAAATTATAAAATTTTTAAAAATGTTTCAAAAAAAATTAATGTAGCTTGCATTTGCATTGTTAAAAATTATAGGATTGAGTCTAGAATTTTTAAAATCATCTAGGGTATTTGCATTTGCATAGGAAGCAATGATACAAATTTTTCCTTGTAAAGTGTTTTAAACTCATGAATTGGTTCAAAGCCCTAGTTAGTAACTCTTTGATGCATTGTTCAAACTTTGAAAGTAAGCTCTAACCATACTTGGATCATTTGTTTTGATTTTTGTGGCTTAACTTGAACATTCATGAATTGAATCCTTTCCTAATAAGTGGAACCTTAATTTGAATCTTTGAATTATCACACTTGTGCATTTGAAAAAGGATACATGGATCATATACATATTTAGGCTTTCTTTTTCCTTTCACCACTCTCTTGTAAACCTGAATAGAACTTCCCACCTTGACCCTTAACTTCATTCAAGCCAATTTTCTTGTGTGACATCATTGTGAGGCGTTATTTTTGGTTTGAACTTGGCATAAAGTGTTAGGTTTAGACGACATGATTAGGCTTTCATATTTTTGCTAGCTTTGCATTTTGAAGCTAGTCTTAGGCTTGTTTTGGGGCAGGGGTTCATTGGTGTTGCTTGTTCTTGCTTATTTGCTTTCGGTTTAAATAAAAAAGAAATGATGTTTGGAGTTTGAAAATAAAAGGATTAATGGTTTTAAGTAGAGGTCTTGGTCTATTTTTAAATTAAAAGCTCAGGTTTAAAAAGAAAAGAAGGTAGTTTTCAAAAAGAAAAAAAATCAGAAAAGAAAAAAAGCCAAAATGGCCAAGTTTAAAAAGAAAAAAAAAAAAAAATATATATATATATATATATATATATATATATAAAAGAGAAGAGAGCTACCAAATGTAAAAGAAAAGAGCTTAAAATGTTTGAGTTTGACCACCACTAGCTTTAAGAAGAGTAAAAGTTGTTTTCTGTCTTTGTGGGTTTTACTTGTCGCCTTGCCTTGTTTATATGGGTAGTCTCTAGAGGGTGAGTGAGCTTGAAAAAGAAAGAAAATGAATGAGAGGGGTTTAGGATCATTGTTAGTGTATATGGGCAGATGAGAGTCTAATCCTGTATGCATTAATTGCCTTTACCTTTAGCATTATGCATAAGTTCAACCATTTTTGAAAAAAACCCATTGTTTGAATTGCATTACCCACTTGAATGAGATCATCTTTGTCTCATAACCTTTGTCCCTAAGCCAAATGTATTCGGTTTTAAAATGCATAAGTGTGATTCACGGTTTGATCTTAATGAATGTTAAAGGATAGGATTCTTGGATTGTTTGGAATATGAGAGTCATGATTTGAGATTCAACATGTGATGAATATGGCTAAGTTCTTTGGAGTATGAGTTTGTGTGATGCATCTTAGAATTGAGAACTATGACTATTGAGTTGATTCATTTGTCTAAACACTTTTGGAAATTTGAGCTCCTATTTTTAAAACCTCTCTTTCTTTCTTGAATTTTGTTTGCTTCAGGGCAAGCAAAAGGCAAGTTTGGGGGAATTGATATACTCATATATTTAGCATGCATTTAATATAGTTTTCATGCATTCATCTTGCATAATAGGCTAGTTTGCACCATTTTAGGTCCTAGACCACTTTTGCATTAGCATTTGCACGTTTCTTGCATTCTTGCATCATATTTAGGTTGTTTTGGACACATTGGAGCTGTGGAGAGTTCGTGGACATGCTAAGGATCAAAGAGGAGCTCGTGGAAACTTAGGAGAAATCAGCCTTGCTACAAGGGAACCGAGATCGAGAGGTAGATCGAGCTAGGCAGGTCGATCTAGATGAGATCGACCAGAAGATCGACAGCCCGGATCGTTTCAAGGAAGAGATCAAGTTCAAGATTGACCTAGGTGATCGATCGTGTGTATGGACGTGAATCAAGCCATGCAGAACGAGAGCCAGATCGAGTTCACGACCCGATCATCCGAGGATTGGCCGGAGGATCGACTGAAGCACTTGATCAACCCTCATGAATCGACCCGAGGATCGAGCAAAAGCAGCCGTTCTAGCCGAGAGATCGAGTGACCAGATCGATGACTCAGCTCGATCCCTACAACCTTATCCGGCTAAGTCATTTTTGGACTCTTGTGGGGGGGACCATTTTGATGTTTTTGCCATTTTAGGCAATCGTTTCTCATCCATTCGATTTGTCTTGGACCTTTTTAGCTTTTCTTATTGTCTAAGGCGAAAAACATCCATTGTTACGATTTCAAGCTCTTTCATGTTTTAAACTCTTAATCGTTTCTTAATCATTGAGTATTTGCTTAATCTTAGTAGTTTAATCATGCTTATCTTTCTTTTCTTTACATTTCCATCGGTTTTAAACATGAGTAGTGAGTAGATTTCCTTTGGGTTTAATGTTGGGGCGATTTAAGGGGTTTAAGGGTTTAAGCTTTGATCTTTTTCTTGTTCTTAATCCATTCTCTTCTTGGATTTGGAGTCTTAAAGCTTAGAGAGTCTTGGAAAAGATCTCTATGATTCCAGGGCTTTTCTTACCTTGACCGGATTCAGAAATCCTTTAAAGCCAAATCCAAGAGACTAGCTTTCTTTTCCAAACGCCATGGTTGTTTAGGAAGCTAGTTAAGCCAATATTTGGGATCTTTGCTTAGTGTTCTTTGACCCATCTTTCCACTACATGCCATAGGTTTGGAGGAAGGGTCGAAGAAAGGGGTCATACCACACGCCATAGATGATCCTAGTTTAAGTTTCTCAAGGCTTAGAGAAAGCTCATCAAATGAGTAGATCTATGTGTTTTCAAACCAAAAGCTTGAACCTTTGAACTCTCTTGAACATGACCCTCGACCCTGAACCCTCTTTGTAGCATTTCAAAACCTCAAGTTTTCATTTCCAAGTCTTCAAGTTCGCATCTTTGCTTTAGTTTCATTGCTTGACATCTTAAGTTGCTAGAAATTTTCTGTTTTACCCGCTTTAGTTCTCGATTTTTAGTAATTAGTATTTTTACTTTTTAAATTCCTAGTTTTCTTCTAGTAGTTGTTAACCCTCTTCCAGGGATTTTAAAATAGTCTTCTTGCTCATTTCGTGTTGCATTTAGTTTTCGTAGAATTTCTCATCCATTTACCCTAATCTGCTTAGATTTGCTTTACTCCTGCATCTTAGTGCCTTTCTACTACCTAGGCTGGATTGATACCTCTTGCACATATACTACATCATTAATAGTGCATTTCGCTTTGACAAAACAGTCCCAAAACATTTCTGTTTATCAGTAGTCCCCTCGGATGCCTTGTTTCGGCGGGCTCGGCGAATCGCTTCCTTCGTTCGACATTAGGCTTGTTCTTCCCCCCTCCTTCTAGCGCCAACTGTTCGGGAGAAAATTTCGGGATTCCACGTGGAAGTATTTGATTGGTCGTCGGGTATTGCGGGGGAGATTTGAACTCTGGGGGGGGGATGGGATAGCCTGCAATGTCACAGGAAGGAAAATAGAGGACACAAGTAATAGGAAAGGGTTGCCCTTCCGATTACGCTCCGACGCTCTAGTCAGAAAAAGGGACATGGGACTGGACGTAACGAGTTTATCTTTATCGGAAGGACGGGGAATGGGGCTCTATGTCGGTTCGTAGGGATCCCGACAAAGCTTTTGGAATTTTGATAACATATCGAGAATGAAGTTAGAAGATGAAATGATCGTTCTAGATGTCTCCTCATCTCGGCTGTTGAGAGGAGTGGGTTTTTATAGGAGATACCTGGTTTTGGGTCGCCCCCGGGTTCGAGTCTCCAGACTCTCCGGGTCGACTACTAACTTCCGTCGTTTTTCATCACTATACCCATTCCTGGACTCTTCTTTGCGTGTGGCCAGAGGAACAGATTGCCGACCTGCTCCGTCATATCCTAACCGCCATTATTACGGCCTTCTTTGGTAGGTACGATGCATTTAATGCGCTTTGGGTTCCCGCAGCGTCTGCTGTCCATGCGTTGGATTCCCGTGGGCCGTATGCGAATTTTGCGGCTCAACAGAAATATATACACAAAGAATCCAACAATTTTCTTGGAGTTCATAGTGTCTGTTTAACCGTTAAACCGTTGAATTAATGAAAAAGAAATCCATGCTATAGCACCTTTCTATCGAAGCCGACCAGATTAGCTGATAGAATTTATTAAAAAAAAAGAATCCAAAGTGAATAGAAGAAACATAACCTAAAAATAAGCTTAAACAGCGATTGAGTTAATAAATGAGTCATGAGAGTTGAAAAAGTGTTTCTTTCTCACGAGTTTTTCGATTCATATTACACTACAAGAAAGAAAAGAAATACTACAAGAAAAAAGTTGCACCAAAAAATGGTATACAAAATAATTAGGGAAGTAGGATTATTTGTAAATTTGAAACTGTGAACCTAATCGGTTTAGGCATATAGTATTCAATATTTAAAAGCACCAACTTAAAGTCAGGCACGCTGGGCCGTGCCTATGTGTAGTTAAAAGAAAATTTCGCCTACATCAAATAATTTTATACAAAATTTAAGAAGCTATATCTGTAATTAGTTTACGTCAAATAATTTTATATTAGGTGTTTCCCGTACTATGTACGGTGTTCGATTAATTTTTTTTAAAAAGTATAATATTAGTTTATTTATAGATAAAAAATTAGATTTTATATGATTCAAAACAAATTTAATATATTTAAAAAAATATAATTTAATATATTTAAAAATATATAATTTTCATGATATATATTTTTTTGTGACAAAGCAAAATATATTATTTATATTTTATTTTTTTAATATCTTCTATATTATCTGATAAAAACTTATATGTATGTTTTGTTCTTTTGTTGCATTTATCAAACATGACAAATAATCCTTTTCTTTAGATGTAAATTGGTAGATTGAGATTAATGAAATTCAAAGATTGCATAAAAAAAGACATAGCAACTAGGTTGCATGGAAACTCCGTCCGAGGTACGTTTCCCGTTTCCGAAACGTTTCGGAAACCGAAACTCTCAGAAACTCGTTGGAAACACGAAAAATCACGTTTCTCCGACTACGAGGTCTGAGTATTAAGTATGAATCATAGTTCGAATATTTTGTGATCTTCTAATTTGGAAACATTTTGGAAACGCGTTTTCATTTTAGAAACACGCGTTTCTATTTTGGAAAGAAGATACAAACTAATTTTTTATTTTTATGGAACAAATAGATAATTATAAAAATTAAATTAAATGATCAATTTAATTATTTATAATAAATAATAAATATTTTAATTAGGTAATTAAGATTAATTTTGATATTATTAAGTTTGAAAATTATTCTCTCGATGAATTAGAATTAGAGATAGTTTAGTTAATAAAACTAATAAAATTGACAATAAAAAAAATCTTCTAAATTTTTGACTTTATATATTTTAATTTTTGTAGTTCACTAATTATGTAAAAATTATATATTAGATTTTGTTGATTTAAATATTCTACTTATAATATAATTGGATCTTTAATACTTAATATAATATATATACGTTTCCAAAACGTTTCCACTTCTATATTTTTTTAAAATGACGTTTCTACGTTTCGAAACGTTCCGCTTCCACGTACCCGTTTCTGTTTCCATGCAACATAGCATAGCAATCCAAAATAACCAAAACCAAATGATCCTTGTTTCATATCAATTTAATATTAATTAATATATATAGAGTTTTAAAAAGGTTTAAATGATTTAGGTTTTACTTGTGATCACATAAATCAAATAGGTTAGTCAAAATATTTGTAGGTTAAACAATCAAATTAAAATTAGTTTAATAAAATAACTAGGATTTTTTATTATTTGTGCTAGTTACCTTTTTTAGTAAACTGAATATTTTTTTATAATATAAACTCGGATTTAGAAATCTAGATTTAAAAAAAAAACGAAAATCAATTAAAAATTAGATTATATTAATTTGTTAATTTCATTAAGGGTAATTAAAATAAATTCACATAAGGGGCAAAAGGTAATCAACCATCATAACTCTAAACCACAGCCCAACTTTCTTCTTAATTAATAATATGATAAAGTTTAAGAAATCATATTTGGAAGTGACTTCAGAAGGTGTTTTCCGTAATACAAGGAACTGGTAGAGCTGAATAATTATGTTTTCAAAGAATTGCTGATGATGAACTAAAATATTGAAAAATCACAGAGGAAACTCGATGGCCTGAACAAGATCTATCAGAGATCTTAATTCTTTTTTTGTCTCTCAATCCTTTCCAACATACCCTAATTTAGAAAAGCTAAGAGATAGAACATAAATTATCTATTTGGTTCATCGAATATATTAGGCCATGAGAAGTAAAAAAATGGCTCAAATAACGTGTTACAAATAAATTCACAGCAATTATCCAGTAACTAATTATCTTGGCCCAACACATAAAAAAGAAAATTTTAAGAATAAATCTCACTAATTATTTGGTTAATTCAATTTAATTTTTTCATAAAAATATATTTCGAAGGCGATGAAAAAGGGGGATCTAGGGCTCTATGCCATTCAATCTCGAATCATACTGGGGGATTTCGTGGTTATTTTGGTTCAACTCAAGGGCCTCAGCTTGAGGATACACAAGGAGAAGGCGACAATTCAAAGGATTGGCAGGATTTCGATTCAACGATTTCAGATCTATGGGGAATTAATAGTGGGGGAACTAGATTCCATGGAGGAGGGTATCAGCGGCGGCTTTCTACTCATCAGGATTGTGTGGCAGGCAGAGAACCAGCTTTCGTGTATTCGTTAAGCTTGGTAATTGGCTTTCCTTGAAATTGTTGATGGTATACGAAGGGTATGAAGATTGTGGGTTTTGTTGCGGTTGCTAGTAATTTGGATTTTACAGGGTTCTCTCCTTTGGTGATGGGAGTGGTGGTGCTTCCTGGGGTTGGTCAAAGGATGTGCTTACATTCGCAATCTCATGGACAAATGTGATGGTGGGGAAATGGCATAAGTGGATTCTTTCGCTGGTATACAAGGTTTAGTGAAGTGATGGGTTATGCAAAGGAACAGATTTTTGTGTATTTCTTCCCTCTCTCCTATTTACAATCACTGTATTTCAGATCAGGTTTCCTGTGGTATTGTATTTGGGATAATTTTGGTAACCTCGAAGGTGTTAACGTGAAGTTAGGGATACGACTTATTCTGTTTTGGGTGATTAAGGAATATGTCTATTGGTATTGGTTCTCAATTACCTTATGTATTACTCAGAGGCTTGGGGAGTTTATGGACTGGTGGTGTATTATGAGGATTTAGGATTGTGTTATGGAGTTTATGGAATTGTGGAATTGTGTGTATCTTGTTTGGATCCAACTGTTATTAATATTACTAGGTATTTACCCGCTGCGGGATATTTTTCTAAATGTTGTCTATATATATTTTTCTAAATTTTGTATATAATTTTAATATAATAAAATTATTTTTATAATGTAAATGAGTATTATATTTATTTTTTGTTAGCTTAAGTTATGTATTTATATGTTTTATATATAAATAAACATTATATTTTTTTTTTCTAAAATTATAATTTATTATTAAATTTAATTAGCTAACTAATTATAAATATATATATATAGAAATAAAATATATAAGAATAAAGCAATACAGTTGGTGACTATAGCAGTCCCGACTTACACTATGTCATGTTTCAGGTTGTCAAAAGCATCAACAACCAAGTTAACTAGTACGATGGCCAAGTTTTGGTGGAGCAGCAATGGACAGACAAGGGATATGTGTTGGTTAGCATGGAATAAACTCTGCAAACATAAAATACATGGGGGGCTTGGATTCAGAATTATTGAGGATTTCACAACCGCGCTCCTTGCTAAACAGCTATGGAGATTAATAGATTATCCGGATTCTCTTTTTGCAAGAGTTTTTAAAGGATGTTATTATCGAAATGGTACACCGCTGGACCTAATATGTTCGTATTCTGCATCGTATTAGTGGAAAAGTATATCTGTTAGATCTTTGGTAAATAAAGGGCAAATCAAAACGGTTAGATCTGGTCATTCCATATCAGTCTGGAGTGATCCTTGGATATCGGACTCAGGGCCGAGATCAGCAACTTGCAAAGGGTATAACCTCTACCCTGAGCTAACGGTCAATCAACTTATTGATACCGTAACTTTCACGTGGAATATACCACTACTTCAACAATTAATCTTTCGAAAGGACATTTCCCTCATTATTGGGGCTGCCTACCACTAGACATCGGCGGTATGATCTTATGGCATGGCATTTTACAAAGAATGGCCGATACACGGTAAAATCCGAGTACCTTACGGGACAAAATATGCATTTAAAGACAACATCAGCACCCCTATATGGACCAGATGTTAGTGAGCTACAAGCACATATGTGGTCCGTAAAATGTTCACAAAAAATGAAGCACTTTTTATGGCAAGCGATTTCAGGATGTCTAGCAGCGGTCACAGATTGACTCAGGAATAGAGGCATTAATTGCGACCCTCAATGTCAATGTTGTGGGGAAATACAAGAGACGATTAACCGTACAGTTTTTGAATGCCCCCCCACCCCCCGCCTCTCCAATTATGGGCGCTTTCAGTAGTCCCCACATCGACTACTGGTTTTCCAACGGGTGGATTTTTTTCCAACATGGCTATTATTCTGGCATTTGCCGAATCATGAAGATATGAAAGTTTATCCCTGGTTCTTATGGTATATATGGAAAATGCCGAATGATAAATTCTTCTCGAACATTGATCAGGATCCCCGGGAGATGGTTAGGCTAGCAACAGCGGAAGCAATAGCTTGGGAGGAATCACAAGATACACTAGATCCGCCCCCTGTAGGTACCCAAGATACGTTTAACTTCAGGGGTGGTTTGACATGTCAAACAAATGGTTCATGGAAATTTTCTAGTCCTAATGTAGGATTGGGATGGTACTGTGATAGGGTTCAGGTTCTACCCAATTAATTAACTACTGCAAGTGCACAGCAAAGCAGTTGTAGCATAAAAGGTTATCAAATCCCAAGGGAGTAAACTTACTACACTAGCAATTATAGATTCAAATTAAGCTAAACAGTCAATAATGAACGTAATGCAAAGTAACTAAAGTAATGGAAGCAGGCGATTTTTTGTTGATCTAAGTTCAGAAAGCTAAAGGCGCTAAGGCAGAATAATTCATAGGTTGAATCCAAGAATTTAGAATGCATGCAAGCAGGAATGAACTAAAACCGTCTTAAACTCAAAACTCAATGATATAAATAATCAATTCTCATTGCAGAAGTTACCTATGCCTAATTCACAGAATTCCAAACCTCTTTGCAAATTCTAACAAGTTAAGCAAGCATTAAAGATCATGTTTCGATTGTTCACAAAACTCCTAAGTCAAATCTCTTTGCAAGTAGGCGTTTTGCTCATCTAATACTAGTTCAGGTGATTAACAATGTTCTCACATAAACAACCTAACATTTCGAAATCTAGATGATTAGTCTCAGAAATCGATATGAATGCAAGCACATACGAAGAACCAATGGATTTTCCTAACAGTTTTGAAATTCAAACCACTGCCAACCGTTCCTTCTCAGTAGTAGCATAGTTCTTCTGAGCTTCATCCAATGTTCTGCTAGCATAGTAGATGGCGTGTAGTTTCTTGTCTTTCCCCTGTCCCAGCACTACTCCAACTGCAAAATTGCTGGCATCACACACTACCTCAAAAGGCAAATCCCAGTCTGGAGATTGCACAATAGGAGCTGTCACCAAGGCATTTTTGATATGTTCAAAAGCTGATTGAAATTCTGCAGAGAATTCAACCTTCACATCCTTGCAGAGAAGAGCAGTAAGAGGTCTTGCAATCTTGCTGAAGTCCTTGATGAATCTTCTGTAGAACCCATCATGACCCAGAAAACTTCTCTGCGTTGACAGAATCAGGCGCCTACAAACTTGTCATAACTTCAATTTTTGCCCTGTCCACTTCTATGCCATCTCCAGAGATTCTGTGACCAAGAACAATGCTATCTTGTACCATAAAATGGCACTTCTCCTAATTTCGACCAAGTGCTTTTCTTCACATCTCTGCAGAACTGCACACAAGTTTTCCAGACAGCTTTTGAAGGAAGACCCATAGACTGAGAAGTCATTCATAAAGACCTCCATAAACTTCTCAATCATGTCTGTGAAAATCGACATCATACACCTCTGGAATGTCGCAGGAGCATTACAGAATTCGAATGGCATTCTGCGATACGCAAATGTGCCATAAGAACAAGTAAAGGTGGTATTCTCCTGATCATCTGGATGGATGGGGATCTGAAAGAATCCTGAATATCCATCTAGAAAGCAGTAGTACTTGTGATTCGCCACCCTCTCCAGCATCTGATCGATGAATGGCAATGGGAAGTGATCTTTCCTTGTGGCTGCATTCAACTTCCTGCAGTTTATACACATCCCATGTCCAGTCACTGTTCTGGTAGGAATCAGCTTAATCTTATCATTCTTCCTCACTATGACTCCTCCTTTCTTAGGAACCACATGAACCGGACTGACCCAGGCTCTGTCTGATATGGGATAGATGATCCCAACTTGCAGCAGCTTGATAATCTCCTTCTGGACAATATCCTGCAGGTTCGGATTCAGCCTCCTCTGATGCTCAATGATGATTTCGATTCATCTTCCAGATGTATCTTATGCATGCACAAGTCTGGAAAAATACTTGAAATATCATCAAGAGAATAGCCAAGAGCTTTGCAAAATCTACGCAGCTTTCTTAGCAAAAGGGTGAGCTATGCATGTTCAATTAAACATTAACAATGACCGGATAAGTGGATTTTTCTCCAAGGAAGGCGTACCTTAGCCATGCAGGGAGCTGTGTAAGCTCAACCTTTGGTGCTTTTGCTGCACTCCAATCGCCCACTGCAGCAGCTTTCGCAGATGTGCTGACTAGCTCTTCCTGTGCAACCAGTTGCATAACATGTGCAGTAGCATCCATCATCTTTCTATAACCAGTAGCAGCTGAATTTAGATGCCCAACCTCTGCTGTAGAAGTGGTCAACGCCCTCTCAAGTGGATCTTTTGGACTCATCTCTTGGAAGATCTGTTTAACAAAGTTGGTAAGAACATCCACACAGAATATCTGTCCATCTATGGTTGGCCTCTTCACCAGCTTGTCCATTTCGAATTACATCACCAAGTCACCAACATTCAGCTCAATTCTTCCCTTCCTGACATCTATAATAGCTCTTGCAGTAGCCAGGAAAGGTCTGCCAAGAATCAGAGGATCTTTGGGTTCTTCTCCATACTCCAGAACCACAAAATCAGTAGGAATCATACAATCTCCTACTTTGATAGGAACATCCTCTATAACACCTTAAGGGACTCTGACTGAATTATCAGCTAGGACAAGAGATATCCTGGTAGCTTTAAATCGGTCATTCCTAAGCTATTGGCAACATAATGAGGCATCAGGTTCACACTAGAACCAAGATCACACAATGATATCTCAAACCTATCTGAAAATATGGTGTAGCCCAACACAAAGCTTCCAAGGTCTGAAAGCTTCTATGGTCCTCTGTTCTGAATCACTGCACTGACCTGCTCGTTGATCATTATTTCTTTTTGCTCAGGCTCAAGTTGTTAGTCACCATCCCCTTCATATATCTCCTAATAAAAGGAGTAATCCTCACAGCATCAATCAAGAGAATCTCAATGACCAGTTTGTCCATGATAGCCTTGCATCTAGCATCTTCAAGCTCCTGTTTAGACTTCTTAGGATGCTTAGGATAGGGTACCTTAGGCTTTTACACCGTTTCTTTAGCATTGTTTGAAGTCTCAGGCAAAACAACTGTGGTTCGTGGTTGGTGACGAGCGTCACCCTCCTGGTGGCGATCATCACTGATGTGGGACGAAGTTGTGTCGGGCCTTTAGAAAGTGGGTGACGAGCGACACCCTTCAGGGATGACGATCGTCACTCGCTCTTTTTCAGCAGGAATTTCATCATCTTCAGACTCTTCAAGTCCAACGAATTCCTCTGAAGTCAAACCCTTCTGCAACACTGGTTGCAGGTTCCTTCCACTCCTTAATGTGATGGTATTCACATGGTGTTTGGGATTAGCATCAGTCCTTCCAGGAAGGAATCCCTCTTGCCTCTGAACAGCTCCTGCAGTTTGAGCAACCTGAACATCCAGCTTCTTCATGTGAGAGTTCAGACTATCAATTTTTCCGTTCAGGTCCTGATACAACGAATCTATCTTGCCATTGAAGTCCACTGTCATCTTATGATGTCCTTCTAAGATCTGCTCCAGCATAACTTTCATCTTATTATCTTGTGGAGGTGCAGATTGGTAAGAAGAAGAACCATAATTCCTGTTGAAGTTGCTGTTGTTCTGGTAAGGTTTTTGAAACTCAGTCTTCTGAAATTGAGGCTTTGGCATGTAACCAGAAGGATTCTGGTCTCCTGTGAAGGTACTCTTCTGATTGTTGCTATTGTAACCTCTGTTCCACTGTTGATTCCCAAACCTTTGACCCTGAAATCCTCCAGCATTGATGAAGTTAACATCCTCCTGCTCAATCCCCTATGGATTTTCGAAAGTCTCCACTTCTGCAGCAAACTGGGCTGATTTCTTTCCCACCAGAAGGCTATGCATGATGTCCAGCTTAGCCTTAACTTCAGCAATCTGGTTCCCATCATTCAAACCAGTCTGTTTCATCATCTGAAAGTCAGTATTCTTGGTGCTGTTACTACATGCCAACTTTTCAATCATAGTTATTGCAACATCATGAAGGTTTGTGTTGAAGTTTCCACTACTATCAGCATCCAATGCCATCTGATACTTTCAGTCCACTCCTCTGAAGAAAATTTCAAGCAGCTGCACCTGATTGAAACCATGATGAGGACAGTCTCTCTGATAAGACTTGAATCTCAGCCAAGAAGCTTTAAAAGCTTCAGTAGGACCTTGGGAAAATGAAGCAATTTTCGTTCTCATGTCTTCTGATCTAGCATCCTTATAGAAGTTGTTCAGAAAGGCGTTTTTGGTGTCTTCCCAGGTGGTCAACGATCCAGGCTCCAGTTGCTTCAGCAAATAAGTTGCATCTCCTCCAAGAGAGTAAGGAAACAACTTGCAGAACAAAAAAAACATTGCTCACTCCATAAGCCTTGACACTTGAAGCTAAATCTTCAAACTTCTCTATGTGATCCATATGATGCTCATGTGGTAAGCCATGGAAGGGATGCTGACCCACAAGCTGAAAGTAAGCATGCTTGAGCTCAAAATTGTTTCTCTGAAAAGCAGGAGGGCGGATTGCAGCCCTGTTGGCATAAAACTGGTCAGGTCTATTGTAATCTCCTAGAGTCCTTTAAACAAAACACCCAACAACGTTTCTAGCAGCAACAACTTCAGCCTCATTCGCCACTTGTTGAACCACCTGTTAACCTATGACATTCCCATTCTGATCCAGTTTCTGCCCTTATTCATTCTTCCTGTATCCATCTCTGTCCACAAAGTGACCTTCTGCATCTTCAACCAAGATCAGTGGATTTACCATTGTAGATTGCTTCTTAGCTTTCCTGATGGTCTTTTCCAACTTAGCTAGTTCGTCAATGCCCAAAGTCACAAGCTCCTTCTCTTTGTTGCTTCTGGTACTGCGATTAGGCATAGATCTGAAACCAGCACAAAGAAAAGTAGAAAAAGTCAGTAAACAAATAAAAACTTAGACAAAATCCTAATACTAAATATCGATAGGCAGCTATTACTCCCCGACAACAGCGCCAAAAACATGATAGGGTTCAGGTTTTACCCAATTAATTAACTACTGCATGTGCACAGCAAAGCAGTTGTAGCATAAAAGGTTATGGAATCTCAAGGGAGTAAACTTACTACACTAGCGAATATAGATTCTGATTAAGCTAAGCAGTAAATAATGAATATAATGCAAAGTAACTAAAGTAATGGAAGCAGGCCATTTGTTGATTGATCTAAGTTCAGAAAGCTAAAGACGCTAAGTCAAGACAGTTCACAGGTTGAATTCGAGAATGTAGAATGCATGCAAGCAGGAATGAATTAAAACTGTCTTAAACTCAAAACTCAATGATATAACTATTCAATTCTCATTGCAGAAGTTACCTATGTCTAACTCACAGAATTCCAAATCTTTTGGCAAATTCTAACAAGTTAAGCAAGCATTACATATTAGGTTTCGATTGTTCACAAACTCCTAAGTCAAATCTCTTTGCAAGTAGGCGTTTTGCTCATCTAATACTAGTTCAGGTGATTAACAATGTTCTCACATCTATTAAACAACCTAGGGTTTCGAAATCTAGATGGTTAGTCTCAGAAATCGATATGAATGCAAGCACAGATGAAGAACAAATGGATTTTCCTAACAGTTTTGCAATTCTACAAACTCTTCATCAACCTTTGAAAAGCCCTAACTTAACTAACAGATTACTCAGATATGATCATGAAGACACAAAACATAACTGAATAAAACTGCATTAAAAGAGTAGAGTATAAGATCAAGGGGTTCGAAATCTTCTTTAAAAGAGTACAGGATCTATCTCCCCAAAAGCTATGAATCAATCTCTCTCTAAAGCTCTCTGAATTATAACAATCTAAGATACAAGCCAACAATGGCTGAAAACCCAATATATACAAGTTGAAACACGAGCTGAGACACTTTTGTAATCAGTGGAACTTCTGGGCCAAAGATGGAATTTCTGCTCCATCATTTAATAAAAGCCGTGACTCTCTTCCGATACGGGTGACGAGCGTCACCCTTGGGTGGTGATGATCATCACTAATGCCAATTGATGCCTTCTGAGTTGCGAACTTCGTGGTTGATTCTTGCAATGATCCAAAAAGCTCCAAAACCTCCAATTATGCTCTAGTCATGTTATAACCTGCAAAGACTACTAGGACTCTAAAAAGACCAAAAGACTCAATTAAAAAGACTTATACCATGGTTAAAAACCATAAAAACCATGATATATCATACTGCCAAGGAGACGAAATGATGGGTCCCTTAATGGGAGCAAGGAATGTCCGTCAAAGTACCTCAGCCTTACATTCTGAGTTAGAAGCTTGATATGAGCAATGCACAGCATGCTAAATGCACGAAGATTGGAGATGACATTTCTGTTCTGACCTGGTGGTGAATAAACCAACGGAGTGGCCAGCATTCTCGACACATTTGGAGGAATACGAGACCAGCAAGAGAGAATTTACTTCCTTCTCGATAGCTCACATACCACGCGAGCAGAATACGAAGGCGGATAAATTGGCACAAAGTACTCGAAGGTGCCTTCATCATCTATTTTATGTTAACTCAATTCCACCGACTTGGCTAACCGAGTCGTTTTAGGAGTATGAGGCTGTTGACAAAAAAAAAATATATTTTCTAAGTATAAATGAAATTATTTTGGTGAGTTATTTTTAATATTTATAAATTATTAAAAATTATATAAAATAAAATTGTTTTTTAGAGTTATTTTTAATATTTATAAATGATTAAAAATTATATATATTTTCAACATAAAATCTTACATAAGATTATTGTAAAATCATTTTTTAAATAAAATCATTTTAACCCATTACATATAATATCAGGGATTCTTGCAAAAATAACTCAAAATTTGAGTTGAAATACAAATCTAACCTCCAAAATTCACATTCTCAACATTAGCCATGTCCAAACAATCCTTCTGAGTTCCAACTATTTACGAAATTACCATTATTTCAAATTAATTTTTTTTAATATATTTGGATATCCAATTAACCAAATAATCCTCATCTTCCTCACTTATTTATGAAAATGCCATCATCATCAATTCACTCAACCACCATTTTTAACCAATTTCAAACTTTAATGGTACGAAAAACCCATTTGAGCTTGAATAACTCATTATCTTTCTCTTAAGCTTCTATACTTCCATTTTCTCTCTATTTTCTTTCCAAAAACTCTATAATTTGACTATTAAAAAGTTGAAGTTCATATATATTTCTATATTTCGGCGAGTTGGTCATTTTTTTGCAGTTGTGTCTCTTTCATGGTCGCTAGAATCGAAGATCTCGACCAGAAAAGAAGCTAAAAAAGAGTGGTAAGTCAAATTTTCAGTCAATTTTCGTGTTTTACAGTTCTGGGCTGTGAAAGTAGAGTTCTTTTGGTCCGAATGAAGTCTACTAGTCAACGCCCATGTTAGTTTTGCAATTGATTGCATGAAAAAAGTATACTTCTTTTGGTCCGAATGAAGTTTACTCTATTTCCTTTGATAACATAAATAGAGTAGACTTCTCGAGTAAACTTCTTTAGAGGCAGACCATTTTTACAATTGACCAACCTTTGACTTTTCAGAGTAGACTTCTCGGAGAAGTAGACTTCTTACAGGTCATTTTTGCAATTGAAAAATCTTTGACTTTTTGGTCAATTGCAAAAATGACTTGTGAGAAGTCTACTTTTTTGGAGAAGTCAACTAATCTTTTGGCAATTACAAAACTAACCTGCGAGAAGTCTACTTTTCTCTGAGAAGTCTGCTTTTCTTGTTTTAAAAAAAAAATCATTTCTATATAATATATAACAAATTTTTAAGATTTTTGTTATCCTAAGCTTCTGTTAGTAAGTGTTCTTGCGTATGCATAAGTTTTACATGTTTATATTTTATAGGTATGGTCGAAACTGTTTTTATGTTTTATATGATACTTAGCTTATTAAGAGTAGACTTCTCCAAGAAGTCTACTAAGTAGACTTCATCCAACTTTCAGAGAAGTCTACTTATTCAATTTTGATTTCTAATATGGTTTGGATTTTGTTTTTTTTTTTACAGAGAATGGTTCACATACCTGCTGTTTATGAAGTATGGGTGAGGAGTGAATCAATGTGGCAGTTCGAGGTGCATAATAGCAAAGGAGGGCGAATATTGTTCTTAAGAGATGGTTGCACACATGGTGAGCTTCTTGGAATGGTGCAAGAGGATTTTATGCTGGAAAAGGAAAAAAAGGTGAACTTATCCTATCCTCATGATGCTTCAACAAATGCCTCATGATTCTCTGTCTATGTATGTTACAAACGATAGACACGTTCAGAGCTTGATTGAGTTAAGTAAGATGTATGGTGTATGTCTTTGCATTTCAAGTAGGATAATGGACCATGAGAATGATGATGTAGGTGGACATACGGATAAGTGCTCTGATGCTGAAGAAGATTGGGATAAAGACGCTGAAGATTGGGATGAAAATGTTTAAAATGAGGATGAAGCTGATAGTTCGAATGAAGTTGAAGTTGATCTGAATATGAAAGAAAAGTATGATGACTCTGATGTGGATTACAGTGAGTACGGGAAAGTTAAAGATGAGGATGAAGTTGAGGGTGTAAGAGAGCATTGTGGTGGGTTCGATCAACTGGATACTAGTTGGTCCTCTGAAATCTTTGTTAATCAGAGTTTTCCTAGGAAGGAGAAGCTTGTATCTGAGTTGCGATTGATGGCAGTTATGAAGAGATTTGCTTTTAGAGTATATAAGTCAACGACGGCTATGTTTGTAGCAAAATGTCTGTCAAAGGATGCGTTTGGATGGTTAGAGCGGGTGTGAAGAACGAGGCACACATATTCTGGCTGACAAAGTATCTGGAAGATCATACTTGTTCTGTGTTAGACCAATCAGCTCATCGTTGATGTTGTACACCTAAGTACATTGGGGCTTTGTTTATAGAACGAGTTGGTATAATCGATAGAATTGTGCCAAAGCATAGCAGAGTTTCTATAAAGGTGATGTTTTGTCTAAACCTCAGTTACACCACATATCTTATAGAGCTTTGATATATGCCCAACAATTGGTGAGAGGAACAGCAGAAGATGGATATGAGAAACTGCGTTCTTATTTGCGTCAAATTGAGAGAGCTAATCTGGGAAGTGTCACGGACCTTGTATGCGATGAGATGAATCGATTTAAGTACCTGTTTATTTCATTTGGAGCTTCCATAGCTGATTTTCAGTACTTGAGGCGCGTGATTGTTGTAGATGGGACTCATCTAACTGGGAAGTATGCAGGTGTTTTGTATTGGCACCCGGACAGGACGGTAACTTTCAGATATTTTCTTTGGCTTTTGCAGTTGTGGATTCTGAGTATAATGATTCATGGAATTGGTTTTTCACCAAATTGAGTAGATGTTTCTCAGATAGGTATCCGCTTGTCCTAGTTTCTGATCGGTAGGACTCCATCGCTGATGCATGTAAGAATGTCATACCATGGGCAACACGGGTATATGTTACTATCATCACAGCAAAACATTGTGACAAAGTTTCACAGGAAGCAACTCATGTACTTGGTGAAATGTGCTACATATGCACATACGACTTACGATTATAATCGATACATAGACGCAATCCGAGAGGTAAACCCCAGACTTGCTCACTATTTGGAGACTGCGGACCCGAGGTTATGGTCACGAGTAGTCTACTCGACAAGAAGTCTACTCGAGAAGTCTACTCGAGGATTCTGCTTGAAAATAAAAACTAACCGTGTCTGAGAGCCATTGCTGTGGCGTCCTCAGCAGCCACCACTAGTGGTTTATTGGTAACTTCTTAACATGTCTATTCAGCAAATTTCTGCAAATTAATACACAATACTCAGACTATATAGACCCATTCTACTAAATATATAGTACAACTTGTTTCCATAGGGAGAACTTACGGAAGACTTTTGAGAAACTCATTTAGAGCTTTACTCTTTGCTGCATCAATGGGAGCAAAAGGTTCATATCCAGCGCCTAGTCTAGACAACCTCCTTATCTTCTCGGTGATCTTGGCTCGTGACACAATTTGTGCCGCCTACTTCTGTGACATCTGTTTCCTTAACTGGTGATCCACATCCTCTTTTGTTTGTTTCTATTTCCCTACATAGATGACACTTGGTTCTACATCCACATCCTCGCGATTGACACTCTCACATGGTTTTTTATGAAATAATGCTTATACATGTCACTGACAAGAACAACATAACATAATAGACGGTTTTATTCATTGGAATTGGTTCAAGTAAACGAAACATAAGTCAAAGTACAGGGTACAAGTACAATATTATGAAAACATACGAAAATACAACAACATCTAGTTCTTTTTAGAAGTCCTCGCTCGTGCCCTAGTAAGCCTAACGACTAGAATCAACGAAGTCATAACAGTATTAGCAGTCTTAGAGGTCTTAGAAGTCTTTTTAGTAGATCTAAGAGAGGGCTCGGTACTAACCCGACCATTGTTTGACTTGACATGCTCATCATCCCTTGCCTCTTTAATCGTGGAAATAATATGCTCCATGGAGATAACCTTTTCAGAGAGGAGGTCAAACTTCTTATCGCACGCCTCAAACCCAGCCTTCATTTCCCCAGACAATGTTTTGCAACATTCTGAGAAATGTTGTTTCATCGCCTCAGCCAGACTCTTCCAACCCCCTTGTCTATGGCAGGAGGCACTGGACAAGCCTTCTTCCGACTTTCATCGTCTGGGTCAACGTGGCTTTCATTGTCTTTAACGCTTCTTTTTGGCCCTTTGTGGCCTCTAACTTCACGACGCACGACTCCTTAACCCCTTTGGACCGCCAATCACTAGGCTTCCATTTCTAACCACCAGCACCAAACTCACCAAACATGGCTTTGATAACATTCTCGGCGAGGACATCATCTACCTCATCATCCCGGGTAGGGAACATCTCCTCTCGTTCCTTAACAGAAAATTGTTGAAGCTAACCTGCAAAAAATTGGGATATATATATGTTATAGAGGTCTACGCAAAGAATTATACTCGAGAAGTCTACTCGAGAAGAAGTCTACTTGAGAAGTCTACTCGAGAAAAATTATTTTCGAGAAGAAGTCTACTAGAGAAGAAGTCTACTCGAGAAGCAAATATAGTTTGGGATTACCTGTTTCAGCATAGCTTCTTTGATGTATTTTCGTCCTCGGAAACCGCTGTAAGCCAGCACCGGTGGAGTTAGGTTGTTGGGAAAGGGATTTCCGTATTGCTTCCCAAAATCTGGCATAGCATAATACACCCAAACTTGGAGCACTTCGGCAAACCCATAAAGAATAATTGTCCTCATCAAATCGGCTCTTTTGACAGAATCTATGAGGGTCTTGAAAGCCACTCTTTCCCACGGATAATTTGCAAATGCCTCAACATCCATGACTAGCCTGGCATAGCTCAACCGTGTGGGTGAATCCCATTTCTTTGCCTCAATAAATCCAGCGTAGATGGATAAATATCCTAACCTAAGCTTCTCATTCCTTGTCCACTCCCCAGCACGCTTACGTGCTCCTGTAAGATCGTCAACGGTGGGGCCAACATCTACACTAACGCCAAGCTTTTCCCAAAAAAGTTTCATCTCAGGAGTAACTTCTGCTTCCTCTGGTTCCTCAACATTCTCGCAGTTGAGACCGGTGAGTTGTTCAAACTCATTGAGTGAAAACCGCAGTGGAGTTGCATTTATGAGACTCCATATCTCATACTTCTTCTTGCAGTCCAGCTGAAAACCGAGTATAAACCGCACCACCCTCGACGCCCAGCCAAAATTCAGTTTGTAAAACTGTAGAAAAACACTGAGCCTTGATTCTGAAAGCTCTTCCCATATATCTTCTTCCAGTACTGCTTCCAATGCAGGAAACAACTTCCTATCGTTGCTGTAGTAGGCTATACTTTTTCCAGGTTGGGGCTCCTCTCCCTTTGTGAATAATATCCTTTGAAACTTGGGTTTCTCCATCCCACAAAACCAAGGACGACATAAATAGGCCAGAATTATATAATTATTTGCTAAACCCAGAAGTCTAGTTCAGAAAAAATCTACTTTTCTCCGAGAACCTACTTGAAAGAGAAGTCTACTTAAAGAGAAGTTCACTTGAAAAAGAAGTCTACTTGAAAGAGAAGTTTACTTGAGAGCAAAGTCTACTCGAAAGAGAAGTCTACTACTTGAGAGAGAAGTCTGCTCGAGAAGTCTACTCGAGAAGTCTGATAGAATTCTAAAATAAACCACTAGTTACATAATTTTCCTTTGCGAACACTGAAATCCGGCGGAAACAACCAACAGCATTGTCGACATCTGTAAATCAAAACAAAAAATTTCCAAATTAGCAGCGGCGATGATATCTAGGACAGAATTACCAGCAGTAACGAGGCGACGAGGCGACAAGGCTACAGAGGCGGCGATAAAAAAAGATGAACGAAATCGATTAAGATCTATATACAGATAGAGAGATATACAGAAGTGAGAGAACTGAGATAGAAGAACAGAGATTACCTTCGTTGACAATTTCCAAACGGCGGTGACGAGTTCAAGCGGCAGCGGCGACGATGGTAGAGGACAGCGACAGAAATGGTGGCAAAAATCCCCTAAATGGTGGTTACGAGTTCAGAGAAACTAGGGTTTGTGCAATAAAAAGTAAATGCTGCTCTTTATGATAAAATAGAATATATAGGCCGGTTAATAATGGGTTAGTAAAATTTTTCGGTTCAGTCGGAGTGTTTTTATTTGACTTGGACATTACCGGTCAAATAAGTCTACTTTTTAGTCTAATTCGGTCCAAGAAGTCTACTCGAGAAGTCTCCTTTGGTCCGAGAAGTCTACTCGAGAAGTCTTGATGAGGACATCAATCTGAATGAAGACATTAGCCAAGTACCCGAGGTGCATGAGGCCCCATGACATGTTCAAGGACGAAACAACTAAGAAAGAGGTTCAACTTGGCTGTAGAAAGCACCATACAAACACTCGGACCAGAAGAACTCCTTTCGATTGGAACGGGACATGACATGTGTGACGATGGAACGATGGGTCGTAATGACAACACAACGGATCGTACTGTGGGCCATATCGACCATACCATGCATTACGATATCATAAATGGTTTTAACCGCCTCGCCATCACCTCGCCCCACCAAGGTAACATCACGGACCCTCTTCTACGTACATTATCACAAGTTAACCATGCAGGGGTGAACACGTTGGAAGAGCTGTCTATACACCACGACTGCCCCATATCAAGTCTAAGCGAGGAAAGGCAAGAGAGCCATGATGATTCGTTCAAGGACAACAATTAAGCTACGGGTCAAGACTTCTCTAACTTCACAAGAAGAAAGCAACAAGAGTGCAAGAGCAGCCCGTACCCAAAGCAAACATCATCACCATCAATCGTGACCGCGCACATTTCACTAAGGTACTTTCAATTTATAACATTATGCAGGTTAAATGACATGTCCCAGCGGTTCCTACAAGCCCCAAGAGCACCCACGTTTGAGTCCCAGCTAGAGTCAAGAAGAAGCGACTTAGTTATTTTCTTTCTTTTTAGTTAGTGAACTTTCCTTTTATAGTTTCTTTGCTTTGTACGTTTTAGCTAGCTTTGTGTCGTTTTGTTCTGTTTCTTTTTGCGTTTTACTTTTGGCCCTAGGGCTAGTTGATAGGACCATTTATAAGGTTCTCTTGCAGCCGTGTATCTTTGGTTACCTTTTGATTATCAATAAAGACGCTGAACTTCTTCAAAGAGTTCTAGATATCTGTTCTCACCTTTTGTTTGATTTCTTGAGTGGATTCTCTTGAGGTTAAGCCCGTGTTGTATCAGAGTCTAACCATCACTCTGTGGTACACTTGAATCCGCTAACAAACTCGTTCACATCGATCCCACACGAGAGAGCGACCACCAGCGTGTTAGACACCACCAAGAGAGAGCAAACGCCAGCTTGTATTAACCATCACCATCCAGTTCATATAAGCTCACATGAGTCTTATATCATCTGGTATCAGAGCCAAAGGTTTCTACCTTTGGTCTTTCTTTCCTTTTACCTTATAGATCCCTTTGATAGCCTTAGTTAATTCATTGCTTGTTTATTTTCTTTGTCTATTTTTATTCAAAAACCCATAAAAATCATTTGCTTTTGCTTATTTAGTCTTTTGTTTCAAGTTTTATAAAAGAAAACCCAAAAAAATTAGATCCAGTTTTGTTATTTTATTTCCTTTGTGCACGTTCTAGTTGGTGCTTTATAAATCTATAAAACCTATAAAAAGTTTTCTTTGTGTTTCGCTTGTTGATTAAACTTGCCTTTAATCATTATTTGATTGTTAGGCTAGTTAATCTAACCCCTAGAGAATAGATGCTAGAGAATAGAACCATGACATTAAGCTAACCCCTCCTACTTTTGCAGGAAAATCAAACCCAGATGTTTACATGGACTGGGAACAAAGGATGGACCACATCTTTGTGTGTTATGGATATGCCAAACGTAAGAAGGTGGCTGTAGCTGCTGCCAAACTCACGGAAAATGCACTCGCATGGTGGGACAGGAGTGTAGCCGAGAGGAGACGCCAGCGGTTTGGACCAGTCTCGGCTTGGAGCGATATAAAGTTCCTTCTCCGCCAAAGGTATGTGCCAGAACATTACCATAGAGACTTACTGAAGCGTTTTTGTAAGTTGGCACAGGGTACTAGGAGCGTTGAAAAGTACTTTGAGGACTTTGAGAAGCTGATGAACTCGCTAGAGCTAGAAGATTCCAAGGAAGCTCTTATGGAGCAGTTTATAGATGGGCTTCAAAAGAGAATAACCCGGAAGGTGGAACGAGCTCAGTACAATGGGCTACACGAGCTGCAACACCTATCAGTACAAGTGGAGCAGCAAATGAAATGCAAAACCTCTTACAGTGGCCGGAGCCAAACCACTCAACCGTGAATAGCAAGTGGTTCTAAGCCCCTAGACAAGGGTAAATCAATTGAGATTGATTCGCGGTTCAAGGGCAAGCCACCCGAGCCGTCCAAATTCAACCGTGCTGATCAAGGTAAGTTCCCTAGTAACCAATCCAGGACTCGGGATATCACCTGTTTTAAGTGTCAAGGCAGGGGACACATGGCTTGTGAATGCTCGGACCAACGAGTGATGATTCTCACGCCAAGCGGCGAGTATGAGTCACAAGACAAGCAGGACGGTGACCATGATGAGGAGGACGAAGAGCTGAAGTTTCCTGACACGGGAGAGCTACTAGTGACATTCCGAGTGTTAAGCGTGATGGTTAACCCTGCGGAGAAGGTTCAGCGTGAAAACATCTTCCATACGAGATGTACCGTCAAGGGCAAGGTATATAACCTCATTATAGATGGCGGTTCCTGCACTAATGTGGCAAGCAGATACACGGTGGACAAGCTAGGACTGGAAAGGATCAAACACCCGAGGCCGTATAAGCTATGATGGTTGAATGATCAAACGGAGCTCAAAATCTCTGAGCAAGTCACCGTACTGTTCAGTGTGGGCAAGTACCAAGACCAAGTGCTATGTGACGTTGTCCCTATGTAAGCGGGGCACTTGCTACTTGGCCGGCCGTGGCAATTTGACCGAGCTACATTTCACAAATGCCATACTAATCGGTACTCTTTTACTCATAATGACCAAAAGTTCAACCTAGCTCATTTGAGCACCTCCGAGGTACATGAGTGACAAACTCATATGAACAAAGAGGTTGAGGTAAGTGGCTCTAACCTTTACCTATCTACATGTGCTATTCATAAAACAATGAGTGCCAAAGGAAACGTGCTGCTAATGTTTTACAAAGAATGTCTAAGTACAGGTATCAGTGGAGAAGAGCTACCTATGGAGGTGCAGGTCCTTCCAGATCAGTAGAAGGACGTGTTCCCAAGTGAGATACCCCCAGGCTTACCCCCATTACGAGGCATTTAGCATCAGATTGATCTAGTACCCGGAGCTGCACTACCAAACAAGCCGGCTTACTGTATGAATCCGGTGGAAACTAAGGAGTTTGAGTGGCAAGTAAGAGACCTAATGGACAAAGGCTACATCTGAGAGAGCCTCAGCCCGTGTGTTGTACCCGTGTTACTTGTTCCCAAGAAGGATGGAACGTGGCGGATGTGCGTAGACTGTCGCGCCATTAACAATACCATGATTAAGTATCGGTACCCGATCCCACGCTTAGACGATATGCTTGACGAGTTGAGTGGAGCCACCATTTTCTCTAAAGTTGACCTTGAGAGTGGCTATCACCAAGTAAAAATGAGGAAGGGCGACGAGTGGAAAACAGCTTTCAAGACAAAGCAGGGGCTGTACGAGTGGCTAGGCATGCTATTCGGCTTGACCAATGCACCAAGCACCTTCATGCGATTGATGAATCAGGTTCTAAGGTCTTATATTGGTAAATTCGTAGTAGTATACTTTGATGATATACAAGTATATAGTAAGAACTCCTCTGATCATATTAAACATCTTGAGTTTGTTTTAAAAACACTTCGAAAGGAAGGCTTATTTGCTAACCTCCAGAAGTGCTCTTTTTGTACTAACAAGCTCGTTTTCTTAGGCTTTATAGTGAGTGAACAGGGACTACAAGTGGATGAGGAAAAGATACAAGCAATAAGAGAGTGGCCAACACCAACTACCATCAGGCAAGTGCGAAGCTTTCATGGGCTGGCAAGTTTCTATAGGCGATTTGAGCGAGATTTTAGCACCATAGCTGCACCACTCACTGCCGTGATCAAGAAGAATGCACCATTCAGTTGGGAATCAGCTCAAGATGCAGCTTTCAGTACGCTGAAGGACCGACTTACACAAGCACCAGTACTAACTTTTCCTGACTTTGACGAGATGTTTTAGGTCGAGTGTGATGCTTCTGGAGTTAGCATTGGAGCAGTGCTACATCAACGCAAGAAACCCGTGGCATTTTTCAGTGAGAAGCTGAGTGGAGCTACGCTGAACTACCCTTCTTATGACAAGGAGCTATATGCTTTGGTTAGAGCTTTGGAAACATGGCAAAACTATCTTCTATCCAAGGAGTTTATCATTCATACCGATCATGAGACTTTGAAGCACTTACGAGGACAAACAGCACTGAAGAGGAGACATGCCAAATTGTTAGAGTTCATGGAAACTTTTCCGTATGTAATCAAGTACAAGAAAGGCAAGGAGAATGCAGTAGCCGACGCTTTATCAAGGAGATATGCCTTAATATCCACCATGGAGGCTAAAGTTCTTAGGTTTGAGCACATAAAGGTTTTATACGACACTGACCCGGAGCTAAGTGAAGCTTATAAGGAGAGCGGCAAAGGAGCATTCAAGCAGTTCTACATACACGATGGGTTCCTATTCAGTGACAAGCAGCTATGCATTCCCCAAGGTTCTATGAGGGAGTTGGTGCTTAGTGAAGCTCACAATGGCAGTTTAATGGGACATTTCAGAGTGGATAAGACCCTAGCCGTCGTCGTAGAACATTTCTATTGGCCCCATATTAAGAGAGACGTGGAGCGGTTCTGTAGCTGATGCATCAATTGCCATAAGGCTAACTCCAGGTTACACCCTCACGGCTTGTACTTACCATAACCTATACCTAACGCTCCTTGGGAGGATATCTCTATAGATTTTGTTTTAGGTTTACCCAAGATCAAACACAAGGATTCTATCTTTGTTGTTGTTGACCGGTTCTGTAGCATCCATATCCGAGAAAATAAAATGATCGAGGTGGATAGGACATTGTCCAAGGGATGATCGAGGCAAAATTTGGATATTTGCTGGGAAAAGGAGGTTAAGACTATAGTCGGGTGTTTGACTGAGAAATAGTCAATGGATGGCTGGGATAGCCGAGCCGGATGGACCATATCCTAGAGAAATGTGGTCTAGTCCCTGAGAAAATGGTCCTGTCCGAGAGAAAAAGGAAAGTAACCGAGAAAATGGAGAAGTCTCCGAGGAAAAGAAAAAGTGATTGAGAGAAAAGGCCTTTGAGTTTGGTCAAAGAAAACTTAAAGTTTCGCAATGGAAAAAGGATTTCTCGCTATTAAAGTCGAGCCGTTAAGGTGATAACCGGAAGAAATAAAAGATGACCAGAAGAAATCCTACTCTGACTGGGAGAAGTCGGTTTAGACCGGGCTGCCTAGGGTTTCGAGTATAAAAAGAGTCCTGGAGAGATTTTTCTAGAGAGCCGCACTATTTTGGAAGCAATAGAGCGAGAGAGAGAAATTGGCCGAAGGATTACTCGAGGGAATCAGAATATCCCAGGAGTTAGCCGAGAGAAAAAGATGATGTCCGGATTCCAGTCGAGTCGTAGCCGGAGTGCATCGACCATATCTGAGAGAAGTTCGGTTGTGTCCGAAAAAAAAGGGATTTACCCGAGAGAAATTGGAGAACATCGAGGAAAAACAGAGATGATCGGGATAAAAGAGGATATCTGGATTTCAGTCGAGTCATCGCCGGAGTTGGCCGGTTATATCGGAGGATAGTCAGCAACAAGGCGAATCTTGTCAAAGCGACGTGACTAGGTTCGGGAGAAACATGACCATCGCCGAGTGAATATCGGGATAAGGGATGTAATCTGAGAGAGGAGTGACTTATCCGGAAGAGAAAGAGGAATGGTCGGATGTCTCGCGATGATAGTCAAGTGATGTGAATGATCGGCGGATCAGATCGGGACTATATCCGAGAGAAACGGTTAAGCCGTGACCATATCCGAGAGAAGATCAAGATAAAGGATGTTATCTGAGAGAAAGGCAACGTAGCCGAGGTAAGAGCAAGTTATCCGGGAGAGAAATAGGAATGGGCGGATGTCTCGCGATGATAGTTGGGTGATGCGAATGATAAGTGGATCAGATCGTGACTATATCCGAGAGAAACGGTTAAGCCGTGACCATATCCCAAGGAAGAAGAATAGCTGGAAGTATCGTGATGATAGCCGGGAGATGCAAGAGATCGCCGAGAGATTTGGACTGTCACCGAGAGATCACCGAGAGATCTGGACTGTCACTGAGAGATCGCCGAGAGATCTAGACTGTCACCGATAGAAACATGTTCTGATTGATCTTTCACCGCGAGAAAGTCGATATTCACGTGAGATACATCATAGGGAGCATTGTGCCGGGAAGATGTTCTTGATGAGTGGTCAGCCAGGAGAATCCATCGAGAGATTATAGACAGGGTCAGGGAGATCGTGAACTGGGATGACCGGACAGGCAAGGGATAGATGATTCGAGCCGTCCCTCTTCGTTACTTGGTCATGTGGGGATGGTTGGTTGAGTGACTGAGTAACAGAGGGGTGATGGGTCACTAGGTTACTGGCGATCAGGAGGATCGTGGCTGTGGTTTCTGATGGTCGTAAAGATCATGTCTGTGTTACTGGCGATCAGGGAGGATCGTGACTGTGATTAATGGTGGTTGTGAGGACCGGGAATGGGATTCCTTGATGATCTGGCGAGCCCAGATATCCCTCTTTGTTACTTGGTCATGTGGGGCTGGTTGGTTGAGTGACTGGCTAACGAGGGAGTGGTGTGCTATTACTGACGTGGTGACTGAGAGCCGGGATAGTGAAGGGCGCTCATGGAGTCATGCGGACAAGATTGACTCAAGCAATGCATCCGATATCTGCAAGTGGCTAAGGTACGAACTAATCTGAGATGAGATTAAGGTTTTGTGCTTAGCGAGTTAAGTTGATAGTCGGATAGTGGGTTAGAACCCCGTATAGGAAATAGAAAAAAGGCAAAAATTTCCTGAGGTACGGTCACGATGTGACCAGGTTAGTATTGTTTCGATTGCTGGTTAGGAAAATCGGGTCGGGGCTCTACAGGTTCTCTAAGATGGCTAATTTTATCCGATGTGAGAAGACCAATGATGCTACACAAATAGCTGATCTGTTCTTCAAAGAGGTGGTGCGCTTACATGGCCTTCCCCTGCACCATTGTATCTGACAGAGACACCATTGTATCTGACGAACCTTGTGGAGGAAGTTGGGTACAAAACTGTTGTTTTCCACCACTTGTCACCCCCAAACAGATGGCCAAACCGTACTCTATCTACTTAACTTAGGGCAACGCTTGGTAGAATCATGAAAACTTGGTTAGATTGCATTCCATTCATTGAATTTGCATATAACCGTGCTACTCACTCTGCTTCTAAGTTGTCTCCTTTTGAAGTTGTCTATGTAGTTAACCCTTTATCACCAGTGGATCTAGTACCTATTCCCCAAATGGAGCAAGCTAGCTTAGATGGTCTAAACCGAGGAAAAATCATCAAGAAGCTTCATCTAAAGGCAAAGGAGAACATAGAGAAAAAGACTGAAGAATATAAGAAGAGAGCGGATAAGGGGAGGAAGCAACTGACCTTTGAACCCGGAGATTGGGTGTGGCTACACATGAGAACCGAACTGTTCCCACACAAGCGAGCTTCTAAGCTATCACCAAGATGCGATGGGCCGTTTAAAGTCCTCTCTAAGATCAATAACAATGCTTACCGCTTGGAGCTGCCAGGTGAGTACAACATTTCCCATACGTTTAATGTTGCTGATCTTTCTGTTTATAACGCAGGTGACTCAGTTTTGAGGTCAAAACTTCTTGAAGAGGGTGGGAATAATGAGGATATCGATCCGAATGAAGACATTAGCCAAGTACCCGAGGTGTGTGAGGCCCCAATGACACGTTCAAGGACGAAACAACTAAGAAAGAGGTTCAACTTGGCTGTAGAAAGCACCATACAAACACTCGGACCAGAAGAATTCCTTTTGATTGGAACGGGACATGACATGCGTAACGATGGAATGATGGGTCGTAATGACCATACTACGGGCCGTACCGCGGGTCGTAATGAAAACACAACGGATCGTACCGTGGGCCATACCATGCATGACGATATCATAAACGGTTTTAACCATCTCACCATAACCTCACCCCGCCAAGGTAACATCACAGACCATCTTTTGCGTACTTTATCACAAGTTAACCATGCAGGGGTGAACACGTTGGAAGAGCTGTCTATACACCAAGACCGCGCCATATCAACTCTAAGCGAGGAAAGGCAAGAGAGCCGTGATGATTCGTTCAAGGACAACAATCAAGCTACGGGTCAAGACTTCTCAAACTTCACAACAAGAAAGCAACAAGAGTGCAAGAGCAGCCCCGTACCCGAAGCAAACATCATCACCATCAACCATGACCGCGCACACTTCACTAAGGTACTTTCAATTTATAACATTATCCAGGTTAAGTGACATGTTCCAGCGGTTCCTACAAGTCCCAAGAGCACCCACGTTCGAGTTCTAGCTAGAGTCAAGAAGAAGCGGCTTAGTTATTTTCTTTCTTTTTAACTAGTGAACTTTCCTTTTATAATTTCTTTGCTTTGTACGTTTTAGCTAGCTTTGTGTCGTTTTGTTTTGTTTTTTTTTGCGTTTTACTTTTGGCCCTAGGGCTAGCTAATAGGACCATTTATAAGGTTCCCTTGTAGCCGTGTATCTTTGGTTACCTTTTGATTATTAATAAACACGCTGAACTTCTTCAAAGAGTTCTAGAGAGCTATTCTCACCTTTTGCTTGATTTCTTGAGTGGATTCTCTTGCAGTTAAGTCCGTGTTGTATCATAGTCTAATCATCACTCTGTGGTACACTTTGATCTGCCAACAAACTCATTCACATCGATCCCACACGACAGAGCGACAGCCAGCATGTTAGATCCCCACCATCGACCATCAAACGAGTGAAAGACAGAGCGAACGCCAGCTTGTATTCACCATCACCATCTGGTTCATATAAGCTCACCCGAGTCTTATATCAAGTCTACCCTAAACCCTAAACCTCAACCCTAACCCTTTTGAATAGTACACTTTTCATGAAATTTTATTTTATATAGATGCTAAATATATATATTTTAGTTGTGTATATAATTCATATACCAAAACCTCAACCCTAACCCTTTTGAGTTGTGTCAAATTTTATTTTTAATAGGTGTAAAAAGTATATATTTGTGTTATGTATCTAATTTTTTTTATCAAATTATTTTTATGATTTTTAAAATTAATTGTAAACACATTATTAAAGAGTAGACCTCTCTGAGATAAAACTGTAATTGAGGCTGGCATTTTTTTGTTTAGTCATAAGATTTAATGTTGTAATTTCACTATATCTGTGAGTTATTTTTGTCAAACATGCAATATGGGATCTAGTTTTGCATTTCAACTCAAGTTTTGAGTCATATTCAACAATTCTCTCATAATATTATGTGTATACTACATAATTTGCACATTTATAAAATGAACTTGAAGAATAATATATCTGCACAAAAATCATTACATTATATTTAACTCAATCATATAAATAAATAAATAATCACTATAAAATTACCTTCTTATAATATAATATAAATAATAAATCTATTATACTAGAACTTTTATAAAATTCACTTGCAGAATAATATATATGTGAAAAAGATAAAATCATTATGAATTCAATTATATAACTCGATAATAAGTATACAATAAGGTTATCTTTTAATATTATGGCCCTTTATATTTTAGAATTTTAACACTTATAAAACTCACTTCAAAAATCATATACCGGCACATCCTAATGTATAGTTAAAAGAAATTTTGCCTAGGTCAAATAATTTTATACAAAATTTAAGAAGCCATATTTGTAATTATCAAATAATTTTATATAAAGTTTAAAAAGTCGTATTAGTAATTATGTTTATTTTGTATTTCTTCTAGTATCTCTCTTATGAATTTAAAGCACAATCTATTAAAATAAATTTTAAGATAATTATTCAAATCTATATCCTAATTTGCTAATTTATAGTGAGCTCCAAGAAAAATTAGTAGATTTGTGTGTTTTAATGGTAAATTGATTATTCCGTAACCTGAAATTGTTTCCATTTTATTTTAATATTCTGTTTATCAGCATCTTCATTTGTTTTTTTACATTTGTGTATTTATATCTTTTATAAATTTCCAATATATTAATTGAGAAACATTTTTTTAAAAGTAACCTTAATTTTATAAGTTATTTACAACGGTGCAATTTTGCTAATGTATCATCACCAGAATCATTTTCAGCAAATATATAAAAATAGACTTATGTTTCTAGATTAATTACATATTATTCCACTCACATTGATTTGGTTATACATTAATCTATATCAATTATTTGTAGGTAATTAAACATTTAATAGGTTAAACTATTTTTCTTACCAAAATATATTATTAATTATTTATATAAACACTATATTTTTTCTCTCTTATTTTTTTTTAAACTTATTTTTGTTAACAAATAAATCATAACATCATCCATATAGTAAAAAATATATAGATTGTTTTTTATACATGTGTTATAATTCAGTTCTCAAAAATGAATATAAACTACTCAAATGATTAATAAATGAAAAATATGTTTAAATAAATTTATATTGAAAATGAAGAAGTGTACATCAATAGTAGGTTCATAAATCATTATCGAGAAACATAAATGATATCAAAAATTGTAAAAGTAGGAAGTTTGATTTAATAGACATTCATATTTATAAGTATTTTTGGTTTAATATGGTTTTTAATAGAAAAAGTATATAAATTAACTAAATTATATAAATATTAAAATTTCATAAAATAGTTAGAAATATTATATCAAAAATCAGAATATAAAAATAGTTATATATGTTAAAATAATATAACATTATAAATATTTTAGTTTGATTAAAAAGTTGATTATTATATATTTTAATTTATACAAACAAAATAACATGATCAAAACGTTAAAGTTTTAGTTTGTTAATATATTATATAATAAATTAATCAAATTTTTTGATATTAAAAATATTTTTATTAGATCAATATGTTAAGATTTTATACATTTTGACTCTATGTATATTTACTATTTTAAAATAAAATTTACAATAATTTGCTTTTCTTAAAAGTTGATATTTTATAACTGTAGTATTTACAGATTAACCTAAGTATACAATTACATTTATATAAAGATTCTATCAGAATTAATTATAAAAATCTACAATAATTGTTAGTTTTTGTAAGTTTAATTGTAAAACATATCTTATTAATATCATAACTCATTAGAAATTAACTAATAATTTAATCAAAACATATCTATTAAATTTGATATATGGTAACTACAAAAATAATTTATTTATCAATAAATTTAAATCTAATTAATTAATTAAAAGAATTTCATTTGTTTAGATATTTTCTAAAATTTAATATGTAATAAATAATATATATAATGTAATATAACTGTAAGCTAATTAAGAATTTATTAAAAATATTAGTTAAAATGCAATCTACTACAATTGATATACGTTAACAATATAGGTAATTTAGTTTATGATACAATTAATAATTTAGTTTTGGTAGAAGTAATATTACCATTTATATATCCAAAGATTTTGGGTATAAACTGTAATGAAATTATTTCCAGATAAATTATTTGAAATTTATTTTGAGTTTAAGATGAGCAAACTTATATTTAACGTAAATTAATTTTTTTTATAGATGCTTATTATAATAAATTTTATATGTCATTATTTTCTATATAATCAACGATACCAAAAACGCATCAAAACTCTACCAATATTTATTACAGCTATACACTATATTTTTAACCAAAAATTTATTATCTTTTGAATTACTTACATGCAAAATGAAATCAAGTATGTTGTGTATGAAAACCTTCCCGATGAGCTAGATGAGTATTGATGGTTGACTAACACTAGTATTGTGATATGTGTTTTAAAGTTAAGGATAATTGAAATAAAATAAATGATTTCTAAGTTTCACATAACAAATATTCTTTCTGATTTTATCATATATTTTTATTATTATATAATACGTGTTAATGTTTACTAGATGGCTTTATACAAATTTCTAATTTACAAAGATATTTTCAAGGTTTATTTGATCCTCAAATTCTGTAGTACAATTATTCAGAATGATGTAATTATAAATAATTACAGAACACTGTCTTATAATTATTTATATGTACCAAAATCATTATAAATACATACTGTATTTTATAAATAGGCAGACTTCCAATCAATCCTCATTGATAATATTCAAAAGGTTATGAAGACCAATCTATGCTTTTATAAGAAGTTTATTTAGTAAAATTTTATTTTATTTTGGAAAATATTTTTTTGATTAAATGTTTTTAAAGTCAAAAACTGTTCTTTTCTTTTTTTACAAAGAGAAAAAATAACAGTTTATGAAAAACAAAATTACTCATCTAATAGATACTAGTGTTGAATGGTATGTATCTATTTCACGTTTTCAACGTTTTGAAAACGTGATTCCACTAAATACATAATATCTACTATATTAAGCATTGAATGATAAAAAGTGAAAATTAACATGCAATTTTTCAATTCATCCTACACATTTTAAATTTACTACTAATTTTGAGAAAAAATTATTTACTTAATAGATACTTGCTTTTTAGCATTTTGAGTTTATTAACTTTTGAGTTTATCCATCCTATTAATTCTGCTAATTTATTATTCAGCTATTCAGCTATTTAGCTATTAAGTTAATATTATATTTTTAACATTTTGAGTTTATGCACTTTTAAGTTTACCTATCCTCTTGATTCCGCTAGTTTATTATTCAACTATTCCGTTATTTTGCTATTAAATTGATATACCAGTTAAACCTAATAAATATTTTATTCAGCACATGGTGTGGGTTATTACCTGGTTACTATAATATATAAAACTACTGTTTTAGTTTTGCCTACGGCCTAAAAATCTTTAGCCTTGTCTACGAATGATTTGGAGAGCTCTTTGCGCGTCAATCCACTGGGCCATGGTTGAAAGTATATCTTCGGCGTCGTCCTTCTAAGCAAGAGACTTTTCTATTTTCCCGACCAGCTTGGCGTAATGGTCATTAACCTTACAGACCACTTGTTTGGCTGTCTCCTGGCCCATGCGAATTTTTCATCATTAGCCGCGTCTAGCTTGGCTTAAGTTTTTTCTTAGCAGCAGCCCTCTCTTGCTTGATCTGCTTTACAGCTCGGCCCAGAAGTTTGTGCTTCTCATTAACGACTTTTTGAGCCTTCTGGAATTTCTCCTCGGATTCACGATGTGCGAGCTCCAGATTGGCACTTTTCTTTTTCTCTGCGTCAAGACTCTTAGTCAGCTTCCTCCTCTCGTTCATCAGAAATCTCCTGGTCAACCCTATCTTCCTGTAAGATCTCCGTTAGTCGAGCCACCTAGTTGTCCACCTACCAAGCCTTAGCAGCTTTCTTTATAGCTTTCTTATCGGCCACTTTTTTTGCCTTCTTATTGGCCTTCTTTGCCTCCTTCCTCTCTTTGCGAGTGCTTACCGACGCAGTTCTATAGCTTTCCAGAGTTTTCTGGATCTCTGAAGATTTCACCCGGATTATGATCGGCCTGCTCTCTGATTTCAGGGGACACCAAGGCCCTTTCCAGGTCGGCTGACAAATCCTTGAAAGCACGACACCTCATTTTCCTATGTTGGCTTTGTCGTCTTAATGCAGCTAAAAAAGTTTCAAGGCAAATTGTTAGCTGACCAGGTAGTCAACCGCCCAGATTGATGAGTTAAACAAGACTAACCCCTTGTTCTCATGATCCTCTCTTCGGTGATCTCTGGTCACGTGATTGCACTCACCACTGCAAATCGGTCTGCGATTTCGTAGATGTCAATTTGGGAGATGCGTACCACCTGCATGATCAAAAGAAGACCGATCAGAAAACAAAAAACACAATTTCCTATAGGCATCAGGTTGGGCAAATCTCTATCCATGATCTCCACCATTTCGTTCAAATTGATATGTCCTGATTGACGATGGATAACTCGTTGAAAAGGATGAAAAAGTACCAATCTCGCCAATCGGCTATCTTTTATTTATGCCCACCAATGACTATGTTGAGTCTCATTTTGATGCTCGTATATTATGAGCCTCAATTCTTCAACTTCTCTTTTGTTCTCCTGGTGATCGTCATCGTGCCGAAAGCAGCTCGGCTCAATGGTATGTTGTGCTTGATCAATATTACCAACATGCTGACTATCAGACGGATTGTTGCATGCGAAAATTGGGAGATCGGCATTCCTTTTATGTTCGGCGAATTCCAATATCAACCGTGGAAGGAGAAACCATAGGTGGAAGTGTCTGAAAAAGCACTCGTAGTCACATAACCATCTGCTCGGAGCATCCCATGGTCGTTCCAATGGGGTCGGAACCATGAAGACCACCTCCGGTCCTATATCACACTCTTCTTTCTTCCAAGGAGACCAACGATTCAATGTCAGATTTAATCGGCGTAACCTCTAAAATATTATCTGAGATCGGCTTGACTACTCTCTCTCATTTCTTCCTCTTCACCTTCTGCACTAGCGGATTCAGATCGATGATGCCGAACTCATTCACCTAATCTTCCTCGAAGATTGTGTTAAGCTCGTCCGAGATATCCATCTCGTTTAACCCTCCTGTTCGTCGGATTCATCCCGTAATTCAGGAATCAGAAATTATGTCGAAGAAGACGTTTCCCCACTCCTCATAACAGCCCCAACTTGATCGGTGTGGAAATGGTCTGCTGCTGTTTTCTGATTCAACTCTTTGACCCTTTGTTGGAAGGCCTGATATAACAAAGAGATGTTGCTTGAGTCCAAATCCGAAGATCGATCTGATGCGGATTGATCCAAGGCCACCCTTTCCTTTAAATCGACCTCTTGCAATCATGTCATCCTTGGACATTTCGAAAAACTGCTCCAAGGAGACGCCGATCTCATCAGCTTTCTCTTGGTCTGGCCTGCTCTTTCTTAAATCAGCTCGGCTCCCTCCGATTCTCAAAGTTTTGCTCATATCTGATGAATGTGACGAAGATTCTGGTGCAAATCAGAGAAATTAAGGTGGATATCGAACGAATACGGCAGAGGGATGATCAGAAGATAAAGAATAATGAGAACAAAAATAAATGAGGAGGAAAGCTAACCTTTTTGGCAACTTTTTTTGCGAAATGGTGAAGTTAAGAAATGAGTCAAGCTCTTCCTATTTATACAAAATGAAAACGCTTTTCGAGAGTCATAATGACTTTGGCGGCTGTTTGCATTTCGCTGATTTAATTTAATTAGCCTTTTCGTCTTCCTCCCTCACTGCTTGACAAGTATCAAACCTAGGTTTTCATGTGCAGGCCTAGTTTGCAAATGGTGGGAGTTCTATGCGACTATTTCAACATATACAACGTCAAGTGACCGTTCTGAAAGGCTAGGTAAAACGATTTTTATTTTCTAACTCCTGGAGTAGTTCGACCTCAATTCGTACCCCCTCTAAAAAGCCCAAGAGTTAATTGAGCTAGGCCCACTTAAAAATTCTAAGGTCTATTTAGGTCGGTAAAATAAATGGAAATCTTCTATTTATCTAATTAAATTCCAAATAAGACGGGAGGTCGGCCTAATAAGGGAGGAAGTTTTCTTATTTCAAAGGGAAAGTCTTCTCAAGTAACCGGCCTAGCTGAAGTATAAATAAAGAAGTCGCCCTCTTCTTTAGGGCATCCGCAAATGTTCTGTCGAGACTTAGAGCAAACTAGCTATTCTATCGTTCTGATCTCTCGGGTTATTTTTATTGATATTTTAGATCAGCGTTCTTATTCAGACGACCTAAAGTCACCGTGTATTCTATGAGCTCTGGCTTTATTTCTAATAAAGATGTCTCTTTAAACCCACAAACTCTAATTCTCTCTATAGATCGGATTTAAGTTATTACATTTGGCGCCGTCTGTGTGGAATAAGAGACTAAATCTTTGAAATAAGCGGAGCTCAAAGATGGTTGAAACTCCACCCACCAATCCAAAATACCACCGGTCTCACCGAAGAAGGTAACATAAACACCGCAGATCGGACCGCTGTCCCAATAAACGGATTACCCCTGGACGATCCATCCAATTTGGAACCAGAAGATCCCACCGCGGCAAAAGACACGACTACCAGGGAAAATCAGGCCGACCTGCTGTCGCCACCCCCCTCGATATGGCCAATATCATCAGATCGGTTGCGAGCTAGTTACAGCAAGGAATGGACGCTTGGTTTGAAATGCTCCAAGTCAAACAGGTCGCTTATCACGAAGATCTAGATCGGCTCCTAAACTCCAGAGCTCTACCAACTCAGGAGTGAGCCGATCTCATCACTCCTCAACAACAACAGATCCGCCCACTGAGAAATCTAGAGGTCGCGAGATTGGTCAACAACTCTTTCGGTTATACATCTATGGAAGAACTGTGTAGGGCACAGGTGGAAGCATCTAACGCCCGCTCCTTGAGAGACACCACCAGAACCACTCCGACAATAACCTCTGAGCTCGACCTTATTTATTAGCCACTTGATGCCATAAATACTAAGGTTCATCAAGAAGTAACCTCTGCTCCCGAGCTGGATAAGCTACTTCTGTAAACACATCAGACTCCGTTCACATCGGCAATCACCAACTCTCCTGTAAAAGACATCAAGAAAATGAAGTTACCGACCAGTTCTACTGGAACCACTGATCTAATGCGGCATCTGACAGCATTCCGTGTGGCCATGGGAAAATCCCGATTCACATATGAGAAATATGACGCATGTTTATGTCATTACTTCGTCAAATCGCTCTCCATAATTGTCTTCACCTGGCTCTCATAGCTTCCCTCGAATTCCATCAGCAATTTTAATCAACTATCAGGGAAATTTTTCAAACATTACTCGATCTATATCGACACGAGGCGTTCAGCGCTCGATCTAAGGGCCTGCGTTCAGGACAAAACAGAACTACTTTGAGATTATAGCAATCGTTTCCGATCCGTCGTTTCCCAATGCAGAGTGTCCGACGAGATCTCTCTCGGAATCTTGATTAAAAACTTACGGACAGCCAGTCATTCTGTGACAGACTCAAAACCGGAAAAATCAAAACCTTAGAGGACGCTCTACACAAAGCAGCTGGCTTCATAAGACGTGAGGAAGAAAAAGTTGCCAAGGAAATGTTAGCTAACGACAAAATGAATCGAGGTTAAATATCTCGACCTTTGAACCACAACGGCTACCAAGAGCCTCGACAACACTACAACAAGGATGACAAGAACCGCAAGAAAGTTAACATCGTCACTCGCCAATCACGCTGGAACACTTGGGACCACCAGAAAACCAAAGATCCTGAGAACAATGGATCGTACTGCACTTACTATAAAGTACTCGGCTATCACACAAATGATTGCAACCCATTTAGGGAAAAAGTGGGAAGACTGTGAATACAGCGTGCCCGACCCCAAAAGGAAAAAGTGGGAAGACTGTGAATACAGCGTGCCCGACCCCAAGAAATCAAGACAGACACTCTGACAAAAGTTAAGACAGACGTCCCAATAATGATCGCCAACCCGCAAAGCGCGATGGGAGAGACATCAAATGAGATCGAGAAGACAATCAGACACCTCCAGCTTCACCGTGACAACAAATTAACATGATTATGGGTTGACTCCTCTCTTGCATTGATTCCATCAATTCGATCAAATGATATGAACGCAAAGCTGCAAACCCACCACATAACGCCCCGCCGCTATTGAAGGATGACATCCCAATCATTTTCACCAAAAACAACACGCATGGTATAGATCGACCTCATAATGATCCCCTCGTCATCTCACATCGTATCAGTGAGGATGACGTCTCCAAGATCTTAGTCTACACTGGTAGTTCCATCGACCTAATTTTACAAGACACCCTATGAAAGATGAGCATCGTGGAGGGAGATATCAAAATCACACCATCACCACTCACAGGTTTTGCTGGCGATTCTATCTCAACGATCGGCGCCATCATGCGACCCGTCACGTTTGGCCGAAAGACCGTAATGGTCAAATTCGAGGTTATCGGCCAACCTAAGATCTACAATGCTATCATTAGCACGCCTTGGATAAATTCGATACGTGTTGTTCCATATTCTTATCACCAATGTATCAAAATGCCGATCAGAGGTAGCATCTTCACCATCGGCGGTGATTAGTCAGTCTCTCAACATTACTATATCGATATGCAACGCATTCGTAACGCATCCACTTTCGTGATCGGCAATAATCACGATTTCGACCCACATATTTTTTACAAGGAGAAGCCAAAAAGCGACCTTGTTATTTAGGTCAACATCGGCAACATTCACCCAGGACGCTGTGTCGGCATTGGCAAACAGCTATTCCCAAGCATGCTGGACAAACTACTCATTTTCCTTTGGGAAATGATATATCATAGTTTTTATGGTTTTTAACCATAGTATAAGTCCTTTTTATTGAGTCTTTTTGGTCTTTTTAGAGTCCTAGTAGAGTCTTTGCAGGTTATAGTATGTTTAGAGCATAACTGGAGATATTGAAGTTTTTTGGAGCATTGCAAGATGAAGCCACGAAGTGTGCAACTCAGGAAGAAAAGTATGGATTTGGGTGACACTCGTCACCACTTATGGTGACGCTCGTCACCCATAGAGGAAAGGTCTTGGCCTGGTTTTTAAAAGATTAGGAAGAATTTGCAGTTTTGGCCCAGAAGTTCTAGTATTTACATAAATGCCACAAATCGTGTTTTAGCTTGTATATTAGGTTTTTTCAGCCATTGTTTTGGCAGATATCTTGTATCTTATTATTCTAGAGAGCTTTAGAGAGAGATTTGTAGCAGAGCTTTTGGAGAGACAAATCAGACTCCTTTAGAGCAAATTTCGAACTCCTTTATTTCTATTTCTTATTTCTTTTATGCAATCTATTCTTTTCATGATGTTTGTTTCATTCACCATGTCTGAGTAGTTTGTTGGTTAAGTTAGGGATTTTGAAAGGTTAAAGAAGAGTTTGTAGAATTGCTAAACTAATAGGAAATCCATTGGTTCTTCATTTGTGCATGCATTCATATCGATTTCTTAGACACATCATCTGGATTTCGGAACCCTAGGTTGTTTGATAGATGTGAGAGCATTATTAATCACCTGAACTAGTATTAGATGAGTAAAACGCCGTAGTGCAAAGAGATTTGGCTTAGGAGTTTTGTGAACAATTGAACTTGATCATTACTGCATGTTTAGATTGTTAGGGTTTGCAAAGAGATCTGAAACTCTATGATTTAGGCATAGTTAACTTCTGCAATGAGAATTGATTAGTTATATCTTTGTGATTCATGTTCAAGACAGTTTTAATTCATTCCTGATTGCATGCATTCTACACTCTCGGATTCAACCTGCGAATTGTCCTGACTTAGCGCTTTTAGTTTTCTGAAACTTAGATCAACAACCAGATTCCGTTTGCTTTCTTTTATTTTGTCATTTGCATTACACACACCATTTACTGCTTAGCTTAATCTGAACCTACAATCGATAATATAGTTTACATACTCATTTGGGATTTGATACCCTTTATACTACGACTGCTTTGCTGTGCACTTGCAGTAGTTTTTATTTGGGTAAAACCTGGGCCCTATCAAGTTTTTGGTATTGTTTCCGGGGAATAATAGCTGCCTATCAATTTTTAGTATTATGATTTTGTCTAAGTTTTAATTTGTTTACTAACTTTCTGCTACTTTTCTTTGTGATGTTTTCAGGTGTATGCTTAATCGCAGTACCATAAGCAACAAAGAGAAGGAGCTTTTGACCTTAGGCATTGACGAGCTAGCTAAGTTGGAAATTACCATCAGGAAAGCTAAGAAGCAATCTACAATGGTTAATCCACTGATCTTGGTTGAAGATGCAGAAGGTCACTTGCTTGACAGAGAGAGAAACAGGAGGAATGAAGAAGGGCAAAAACTAGATCAAGATGGGAATGTCACTGTTGAACAGCAGGTTCAACAAGTGGCACAAGACACTGGAGTCTCTGTTGATGCTAACAATGCTGCTGGGCGTTTTGTATAGAGGACTTTAGGAGACTACAACAGACCTGATCAGTTTTATGCCAACATAGCTGCAATCCGCCCTCCTGCTTTCCAGAGAAATGATTTTGAGCTTAAGCCTGCTTATTATCAGCTGGTGGGACAGCATCCATTCCATGACTTACCTCATGAGCATCCCATGGATCACATTGAGAGGTTTGAAGATCTGGCTTCAAGTGTCAAAGCTAATGGAGTTAGCAAGGATTTTCTGTTCTGCAAGCTTTTCCCTTACTCTCTTAGAGGAGATGCTGCATATTGGCTGAAGCAACTGAAGCCTGGTTCATTAACAACTTGAAAGGACACCAAGAATGATTTTCTGAATAATTTCTATGATAATGTTAGATCAGAGGACCTAGGGACGAAAATTGCATCATTCTCTCAAGGTCCTACTGAAGCTTTTAATGCTTCTTGGCTGAGATTTAAGTCTTTATAAAAGGACTGTTCTCATCATGGTTTCTCAGGTGCAGCTGCTTGGGATTTTCTTCAAAGGCATTGACTAGAAGTATCAGATGGCGCTGGATGCTGCTAGCAGTGGGAACTTCAACACCAACCTTCGAGAAGCTGCAATTACTCTGATTGAGAACTTGGCCTGCAGCAACAGCACCAATAATGCAGATTTTCAGAGAATGAAACAAGCTAGTTTGAATGATGGGAATCAGATTTCTGAAGTCAAGGCTAAGCTGGACAGTATGCACAGCCTCTTGGTGGGAAAGAAATCGGTCCAGTTTGCTGCAGAAGTGGAGACTTTCGAAAATCCTGAAGAATTTGAGCAAAAAGATGTTAATTTCATCAGTGAAGGGGGTTTTCAGAGTCAAAAGTTTGGGAATCAGCAGTGGAACAGAGGATTTAATGGCAACAATCAGTAGAGCACCTTTCCAGGAAACCAGAATGCAACTGGTTATACTCCAATGCCACAGTTTCAGAAGACTGAAGTTGAAAAATATTACCAAAACAGCAGGAATTATGGTTCTTCTTCCTACCAAACTGCACCTCCACAAGACACTAAGATGGAAGCTATGCTGGAGCAGATTCTTGAAGGACAGCAGAATATGACAGTAAACTTCAATGGCAAGCTAGATTCGCTGTACCAAGACCTGAATGGAAAAATTGAGAATTTGAACTCTCACATGAAGAAGCTGGATGTGCAGGTTGCTCAAAGTGCAGGAGCTGTTCAAAGGCAAGAGGGATTCCTTCCTGGAAGGACTGATATCAATCCCAAGCACCAAGTTAATGCCATCACAGTCATGTGTGAAAAAGAGCTTGAAACAGTACAGAAAAAGAGGCTGTGTGCAGAGCAAATCGTGCAGCAGATGGAGTTTGAAGATGAAAATTTCTCAGAGTCTAGTGACGAGCGTCACCAAGGTGGGTGTCACTCATCACCCAATTTGCAAGGCCCCAACACGATTTCGTCCCAGATCAGTGACGAGCGTCACCAACTCCAGAACGAGACTGCTTTGCTTGTAACTGCAGATAATGGTCAGGAACGAGTCTATAAACCCAAGATACCATTCCTCAAGCATCCTAGGAGGCCTAAACAGGAGATAGAAGAAGCCAGATGCAAAGCTATGATAGACAAGCTGATGCTTGAGATTCCTCTTATTGATGCAGTCAAGCTTTCACCAGCATTAAGAAGGTATGTTAAGAGGATGGTTGTGAATGGTGTAAGTCCTGAGGAATGAGCATTGCTTACCAGAGACATCAGCAATTCTCTTAGGCACAGTTCCAAAAGAAGAAGACGAAGGTGACTATTTCTGAACAAGTCAGTGTCATCATTCAAAGCAGAATTCCAGAGAAGCTTTCTGATCCAGGGACCTTTGTGCTTGATTGCTTAATCTCAGCAGGATGTTTTCCTCATTCTCTTTGTGATCTAGGGTGAAGTATCAACTTGATGCCTTCCTCTGTTGCTGCTAGACTTGGAATGACTAATTTAAAGCCAGATGGGATCTCTCTCATCCGAGCAGATCGATATATAAGAACCCCAGAAGGCATCTTGGAGGATGTTCCTGTTAACATTGAAGGCTGCATAATTCTCACAGATTTTGTGGTTCTGAAATATGCTGAAGAACCTAAAGATCCTCATATTCTGGGAAGATCATTTTTGGCTACTGCTGGCGCCATCATTGATGTGAGAAAGTGGAACATTGAGCTTGATCTTAGTGATGTTGTCATAAACTTTGACATGGATAAGTTAAGAGGAAGTTCTACCATTGATGGTCAGACCTTTTCTGTAAGGACTTCCAGAGATGAAGAGCCTGTCATGCAGCATTCAGAAGACACTACTGCTGGGTATGTCACTGAATCTGATACAAGTGGGCAAGTGGACAAGATGGCTGTTCAAGAGGAAATATCTGAAGTTTCTGCAAAAGCTGTTAGGCTTGAGGATTGGAGTGAAGATCATATCTTCATGACTGAGCTCGGAAAAGAGGTTCCCATTAATGTCAAGTTGCTGGAGGAGGACGAGTTTGTGATGGAGGCAAGAATTGCAGAGCTGAATTGCATAAAAACTGCAGAAACTCGAACTGCAGGGTCAGTGAAGACCGTCACTGACCTGGTGACGCTCGTCACCAACCTGGACACAAAGGAGCAATATGATCTTTCAGCTACAAGTCCATCTTATGTTGCCAAACCAAAAATTCAACATTCCACAACCCAGAAACCTGCAACTAAACAAAGGTATGCACTTCCTGAAACCAATTCCAAACCTCCTAATCTCATCAATAAGAACTTAAAAGGTGCAAAAGATGCTTCACACTTATGCAAGCAATGATATTCTCATAGAAAGATTGGTGTTTCTTTTGATGATTCTGCAGGAAAAAGAAGTATCCCACCCACAGTCAAAACCCGCCCTACTGATGTTCCTCACTTTCTTGGAAGAGTTCATGCATCTACTGTTTATAAACCACCATGGATGAGGAGACACTCTTCTCCAAGGCATTCAATGCCACCTTCTATTCCACTAGCTGTTTGAGCAGCATTTAAAGTCGAGCTAATGACTTTAAACAAGCACTTAGTGGGAGGCAACCTACTGGTAAGTTTTCTTGTACTTAGTTTCGTTTTCTATTACATAGCTAAAAAAAACCCAAAAACATGAGAAGAACCGAAAAAAAAAGTAGAGTCAGTTTGTTCAGTTTGCTTCGATGATGTCTTGTGATTTGTTGAACCATGGGTTATGCTTCGTTTGGATGTTTTGATGTGTGTTTTGAGTGCTCTTACAGTCTGACTTCGGAGTACACATTATGGCATTGCATTAACACATCCAACAAGACGATTTTCGAGTATCAGACGTGGTGACGCTCGTCACCCGTCCCTTCGCGAGGTACCACTTTTCTGACACGGTTTTACAAGTTCTCATGTTTCATTTTGACCAACTCTTGGCTTAATAACACAGGGGACAGTGTGGTTTAAGTATGGGGGAGGTGGTTACTGATGTTGTGTGCTTTGTGTTATGTTTATAGAGTCTTAAAGTTGAGTCAAAAACCTGTTTTTATAGAGTCAAAATTTTGAAACTGTCAGTTTTTCTTGGAACCAACCACATAACGTTTTTGCTTATAAGAACTATTTACACAGTAGTTGATTACAAGTCTTACTAAGTTTAAAGTCATAGGTATATCAGTCAAGCAATGAAGGTTTAGGTTCTTAGAAAATCTGGAAAATTTGTTGTTAGCTCCACCTTAATGAACTTTAAACTTCTTGTCTCGGGGCTTGATTCTCATTGATCTTGATTATCTCTTTCAGCACTGACAATAAGGTTTAGATACAGTCTCTCTTTGATCTTCCTTGATGCAGTTTTTAAGAGTTTGAGTCAAAAGCATGGTTCATTCATGATCCTGTCTCCTAACAAGGAACAACAGTGATAAACACACTCAAGAACATGTCTCCTCACAAGGAACACAAGTATTGAGTAGCAGCATATCATAGACAGTAAAAAATGAGAAAAGAGTTTAAAAACCAAAAAAATCAGAAAGAAAAAGATCAAGGGAAGAGAAAATAGGAGAGCTGTGTTGAGATTGTTTTATTGAGTGTTTAGAAAGGGAAAAGAATCTATAAGTGATTGAGATGATAAAACCTTGATGAGATATCACACTTAGGTAAAAATAAGGAGTTAGCAGCTCAGATTTCGGATTTCTTGAAGGGATTTGGATTGGATTTGAGAAATTTGCTAAGCTTGTGATGATTAGACTGAAATTTGATCTTGTGTTGACTCTGTGGTATGTGGATTCGAAACTGTTAACTAATGTAGTGTTCCTGATGTTTAACTGACTGTTTCTTGTTTTCAAACCTCGACCCTGTTCTCTGTCTGATGTTTGCTTGAGGGCTAGCAAAAGCTAAGTCTGGGGGAGTTGATATATCATGAGTTTTATGGATTTTAACCATGGTATAAGTCCTTTTTAGAGTCCTAGTAGAGTCTTTGCAGGTTATAGCATGTTTGGAGCATAACTGGAGATATTGAAGCTTTTTGGCGCATTGCAAGATGAAGCTACGAAGTGTGCAACTCGGGATGAAAAGTATGGATTTGAGTGACGCTCGTCACCCATAGTGATACAAGGGTTTTGCACCTCTTATGTCAATCACCCATTATACTAGTCATTGTAGCATTGGGTTTTAATGTCAATCCAATTGGGATTAGTTAAAAACAGAAGAGCTAAGAGTGAAATCTCTAAGTCAAGCAAGCAGGAAAAGGTTTTTGTTGCCAAGGCAACTGTTCTAACACCCTAGTGTGATCAATCAACAAAGAAAGTGAAAACAAAAGCAAACTAAGCAGATTTAAGCAAGAAAAAATAGAGAAAAACAGAGCAAATCCGAGATTTAAACAAGAGAAAAGTAAGTTCCTAGATGTGGTTATTGACTTTGGGGAATTTAGACATTAACTAAGGCTGTTTCAAACTGCATTGATCAAGCAAATAAGCAAGCAATGGTGATTCCTAGACATAGAGTTTATAATCAAGCAAGCTAGATCCAATCTCTTGGCAAATAGCCCTTTGCTAAACATCTTAACAAGAACTAATTCTCATTAGTGCTAAAACATCAAGCAAGCAATACTAAACAACTCTATTCAAGTTAAAATGCTCCTCAAACAGTCAATCTCTTGAGCCAAGACTAGCAAATCCTCTATTAAACAAGATCAACATTTCATCAAATACTTGGGAGGCATAAGAGAAAGCTAACAACCTAGATAAATGTGATCAAGACAAATCTAGCATAAATAACAGATTAATAGAGAGGAACCCATAAACTGAAGCACTAAACAAGCCCTAATCAAGTCTTAGATTCCCCTAATCTACCACATCTAGAAACTCTAAGAAAACTACTCACTCATACTCATGCTTAACACCAAATCACAAAGGAAAAGGATGTTAATCATGATTAGAAGAGAGAATAAAGAAAGATTAAAGGCAAATACTCAAATATATTAAATAAAGCAAAAGATTTATCTTACAAACTTAAAGAAAATTCTTAAAAACAGTAAATTGACAAGACTTCTTCAAAAATCTAGAAAACGAGGCTATTTATAACCTAGAGAAGAAAGCACTAGAATAATGGCAAAAATGTAAATAAAAACAGATTTGGACTGGGTTTACATCGGTCAGTTACATCGGTCACTTGTGTCGATCACTCCTGGCCGATGCTGGTGATCGATGTGCTTGTATCGGTCAACCATGATCGATGTTGGTGACCGAAAATCTGGTATCGGTCACCCCTTGACCGATGTTCACCATGCTATGACCGAAAACCTTTGCAGAGATTGTCTGCTTTGATTCTTCTTGCTCCCTTTGATCCAGCTAGCATCCTGAATCATCCCAAAGCTCCTCGAAGCTCCTTTTAGCTCCAAAAGCACCTAAAAACATCCAAAATGCAAGAAAAATGTAAAATATGCCCTAAATGCAACCTAAGTCTAAAAGGAGAAGAAAATGGGGCAAAAACTAAAGAAAAACATGTAAAAGAGATCAAAAACATGTACTAAATGCAGTCCTAAATGGTGTAAATACAAGGGATATCAACACCCCCACACTTGCCTTTTGCTTGTCCTCAAGCAATTAAGAACAAATGGGAGAGTGAGGTTTGAAAGTGGGCATTCAGATTCCAAAAGTGCATAGGTAAATAGATAGTATCAATGCTTATGTGCCTAGTTGTAGGATGCAAACATAATCAGCTATACTTTAAAGAACCTAGCCATGCTCATCATGTTTCAAAATGGTCTCAAATCTCAACTTAGGCAAATGCTCAAATCAACCAACTCTTTAACATTCAATTAAGATCAGAACATGAATCATGCTTATACAAATCAAGTGAAGACATTTGGTTGAAAGGGTAAGGTCATGAGATAAAAATGATCTCATTTTAGCAAAGGGTCATTAAACAAAAGGGATCACTCAATGAAAAGGACTTCATCTTAGGCAAAATGTTAAAGGTAAAAGCACACTTATGCATGCAAATCAAAGCTCCTTTCTACCCAAAGATGAATCCTAAGTACTTCTAAACCCCAAAAGTGAACTCCCTAAGTCTACCCTTTCATAAACTCTACCCTTAACCCTTCTTCATGGCTGGGGAAACTTTTTCTTTTTGCTTGTGTGGTTGCTTCTTTTTGGTTGGGACTTGCTCTTCTTTGTTGTATTGGCACCTTCATCACCTTTGGTGGATTGCTCCTGGTCTGATCTTTCTTCTTAAGACCTTTTTGAGCTTTGTTGCTGGCGCCTTTCTTCTTTGTACTTAGAGCTTTTTCTTCCGTTTACTTAACCACAATTTTAGACTGTCTCCCCTTTTCTACCATTTCAGATATTTTCCTTTTCTTTCAAAACATATAAACATGAAGTCCAAACCACTTACACTACCCTTTTAAACCCAAAACTCCTATCCTAGAATCAAGCTCAAGATGCAAGCTGATATCTACAAGAGAGCTAATCATTTCCAGCCTTATTCCTAACACTTTTTGCCAAGACAAAATCGAAAATGCAATGCAAAGGCCTCACAGCTCTCATAATAGTGTTTAGGCTCAAAAGGAGGTTTTGGTTAAGGGTGAGGATGTAACTGTCCCATAAGTATGAGGATCAGCTATTTGGATCAACAAGAGTGGTAGAAAGGACAAAGATGATCCAAATATGTATATGATAGCCATGAATTCACTTTTCAATGCATAAGACATGATAATTGAAAGTCCAAATTAAAGTTCAAGTTGATAGAGTTGATTTTCAGAAAAAAAATGCTTTTAGAATGAGATGAGAATACCAAATCTAGCAATCTAAGCATGGTTCAGCCTTAACTTCTAGCAATCATATGATGCATCAAACAACTAAGCACTTAATCACTGAAATCATCTCTAAACACTAAGCACATTACAAGGAAAATTCATCATAATGCCCTATGCAAATGCAATGCAACCTATATGTCAACACTAGACTCAATCTTAGAAGAATGAAATGCAACTACATGCTTTCTTTTTGGTTTGCAAAAATGCAAAAAAAATCGAATTTTTTGATTTTTTGTGTTTTTCTATGCCTTACATAAATGCATGATATGCATGAGACTTAAAGTAAAAAGTAAAAGAAAAACTAAGAAAACAGAACACAAAGTCAAACCCCAAATCTCTCCTCCACACTTAAATTACTCAGTCTCTTGTGTAATAAAAGCAATCAGAGAGAGAAGCACAAAATATAATACAAAACTAAAAAGATGCAATGGTATAAACAGTGGAGAGGATGTGGTACTTGGTTCAGTGGTAGGAGGTTTGAGGAGACTTGCTAGCTCTCCTCTTGTTTCTCCTCTCATAAACTTGTGTGGAATGCTCTGCTTCTTGAGGTGGTTGAACCCAGCTTGACCATAACTGTTCTGCTTGAGAAGAGTTCCCTTGTTGACCCCATTGCCATGTCTCCTGAATTGAAGAGGGAGTGGGAGTTGGTTCCCAAGCTGATGGTACATGGGTGCTTGGCTCATAAGATGAAGCTCTTGGTTGTGCCCATGTCCCCCATTGATCACTTGGCTGTGCATGGAAAGAGTGTCTTCCATGAGGCTTCCAAACAGCTTCCTCCTCTTCATTTGGCTCATCTTGATGTGCTTGCTCTTCTTGGTGAAGTGTATGCTCATGAGTGTGGCTTTGGTGAGAAGTTATTGCTGATGTTGCTTTGTCTTTCTTGAACTTCCCCCTAACCATTTTCATGAACCCCTTGATGGCTTTGTCTTGCCATTTACACCATTTCTGGAGAGCATTAATGTGCTCATGAGCTATCTTCAAAGAGCCTCCTTGGTTGGGTGATTCATAGGGTATGAAGTAGAACTGCCTTGAGCTGTAGCTCAACACTTATTCTTCTTCAAGCTCATCTTCTTCATAGGTTCTTCCTTGGCCTTCAGCGCCAGCCGTAGCATTCCATTGGTGATATTCTTCTTCTTCTTCTCCAATCTCTTCAGTGTTTCCTCCCTCGCCGTCCTCTTCTCTCTCTCCAGGGATAGGGCCACCTGTGTAGAGCTCCTCCTCACTCACATTGAAGCAGATGTTAGTCCTTGTGGTGAAGGAGGTGAGCCTTGGATTAGGGAGAAGGACTCTTACTGGCTCTTGGTGATTTGTTGAGGAACTGGTATATATGTTTGCCCTAAACACTCTTCTCAAGAAAATGGCTTCTCTTCAGATAATCCATATCTATCCAGATAAAATCTAGAGCATCTCCAGTATGTTCCTCAAGATTCACATCGCAAGCTATTATTATAGCTGTCACAACTCCTCCAATGTGGAGTTGTGGATTCCTCTCCCTTTTTCCTTTGTTGATAATCCAGCTCTGGTAGGTTAGCAGCTGCTCCATCAACAGTCTCACAAGGCATGGGAATCTGCTTGGTGGGTTGGCGCCCATACTGGTATATAGTCCGTCGTAGAGGAAGTCTCTTTCCTTGCCAGTTAGGTGTGAGGTTTCCTTCCTTGCAAAAAAATATGTTTGCAAGCACCTTTTGTGCATATCTAACTGTAGAATGCTTTAAGTGTTGGTTCCTTGTAATTCCAGCTCTGAATTCCCCAACGCCAATCACTTCCCATAGCCTTGAGTATTGTGATTCATGGATCAAGAACTTCATTCCTCTTAAAATAGGTGCTCATTCCCAGCGCCTTAGAGAGTTCTTGGAATGTGATTGTGAATCTCTGTTTTCCAAGCTTGAAGGAGATCTATCCATCATGGTCAGGAAGCTCACTCATTTCATAGTTGACCACCTTGAGAGTGGAGAGGAACTGGTGAGTGAAGCGCTCATAGGAGGGAAGAGGCTGTAACAGCTTTGTGAGCCCCATGTTCTCGAAGAGGGAGATGCAGTCTTCGTAAATCCCTAGCTCCTTCATTGTAGTGGAGCTTGGGTACCTTGTTGGCTTGAAGGTGCATCGACTGAACCCCTCCATGAGCTCCCTAGCACTGTGCTTCCTCGATGCAATATCTTCCTCTGCAACCTTTCCCTTTCCTCTCTGCTTGGCACCTTTCTCTCCAGCCGGTCTCTTTCCAGCAGCTTTGGATGAAGTCTCAGCTGCAACACCTTTTCCCTTGTCTTTGCTTGCTCGTGGTGAGGTAGTGGCTCTTTCATGAGGTGCTTTTCCCTTTTTCCCAGCAGCTATGTTTGTTCTTCCCATGGTATCTTCGAAAGCAAAGCTTGAAAACAGGGTAAGTGAAAGAACAGAAGCTGAAGAACCTAATAACTGAAAGCTTTAAAAGAAAACTCTCTACGTTAAGAAAAGTCTAACAAGTCTTAATAACAATATTAAACTTCTACGAAGCAAGATGAAATCAAAAGCTAGCAGTTAGATAAACTAGAATGCACAAAAGATAAGTAGTTATGCATGAGAATCTAGCAAAACGGTTCTTAGGCAAAAAGAGTTGATGATCTTGCAAAGGAATGAAAATAAGAAAGTAATGAGATAAATGAACATTAAGCAAAGCTTCAACATCTAACTTGCTTATCCTAAACAATTCCACATTGCAAAGTCAAAGCACAGCACTTAAAACCAATCAACACTTGCTCTTAAAAACATAGACTAAGCGATTTTGAACATATGCAAAGTTTAAGAGCAAAGGAATGATAGTTTAGGAAGCAAACCTTTTTGGAACCTCTGAGCACTTAGAGAATGCAATAAAAGAGAGAGAGAACTAGTAATTTCGTGCTTTGGGTGAGAAGAGGAGTGAGCTGTAGTGTGAAGAGAAGTGAAGAAATTGTTGGTTTAAATAGAGAGAAGGAGAGGGAACCAAAGGAATCAATGGTTGGTGAGGGAACCAAAGGAATCAAAATAGTGGGGGATAAAAACAAAAGTGCTCAGAAGCTAAGAAATAGGTCAGGAAGGATCCAATGTTAAAATTTAAACTCCCTTGGCTTCAAACCAAAGGAGGGAATTTTTTTTGAAAAATGAAATACTTGCCTTGGGTGGAACATCGGTCACAAATGACTGTTGTTACTGACCGAAAAGTCAGTATCGGTCATGTATGACCGATGTTAGTGACCGATGTGCTTCCTGGGGACAACATCGGTCATCATCTGATCGATGTTCTTGACCGAAATCCATCCAGCATGTTTATGTCGGTATGTGTATGACCGATGTTAGTGACCGATATGTTTCCTAAGAATCACATCGATAACTAACTGATCGATACACTTGGCCGAAATTCATCCGGTGGGTTTACATCGATCAAGCTTGACCGATGTGGATGACCGAAATGTGTCCCTCTTTTAAACTTCCTTCTACATCGATCACAAGTGACCGATGTGTTGACTGGTGTTAACTGGCTCCACTGACATCGATCAAACATGTCCGATATTTATGACCGAAAAGTGTGTATCGATCTTGTCATGACCAATACAGTTGATCGATGTCAGCCAGAAAACACATGTTCTTTGTCCCTTTCAGACTTTCTCAACCCCCAATTTGAACTACTGTTTATATACACTATAACAAAGCATAAAAGATAAACTAGAAAGCATAATATATACAAAAGGATACCATGGGACTACCTCCCAAGTGTGCTTGTTTAAAGTCACTAAGCTTGACTTTGATTACCTCTTTAGTTGAGGTGAGGAGAAGGAGTCTTGGAACTCCTTGGTGTCATCTTGCTTCTCTTGACCTTGGTGGTGACTCCATTCACCTTGACCTTGGCAAAAGGTGTAGTATTCCCCTCTTGCTGAAGCTTGAAGCAGAACTCTCCCTTCTTAGAGACACTTGGTTGCAAAACCACCTCTCCCTTGTTAGTAACCAGCTTAATATCATTCAGATTCTTGTAACCAACCACTTCAAGGACCTCCTTTTCAGTGGTGTCTTCAAACAACTTGACCAAGCAGCAGCCATAAAAACTCTCTCCTTGGTAGCCTTCAAACTCTGGCCAATACTTTCCAAGCTGCTTCAGCTTCTTGATGTCCATTGAGAAGGCTTGCTCATTCTCCAGCTTATTCCCCTTGGAATCAAACCTTAGAACCTTCTTCTTGGTCAGTTTCAGCTCAATTGTGCATTCCTTGGCATCAAACACTGCTCCAGCTGAGGCAAGGAAAGGTCTTCCTAGAATGATAGCATTCTTTATATGGCCTTCCACATCAAGCACCAGGAAATCAGTGGGGATGGTTACCCCTTCAATCATCATTGGTACATCTTTGACACTCCCAAGTGGTGTCTTCACTGTCCCATCAGCTATAGTAAGGGATACATTACTCTCCTGAAGTTGAGTGTAGCCAGGAGCTTTAGCAGTAGAGGATGGGAGAAGGTTGATACTTGCTCCAAGGTCACAAAGACAGCTTTTTAAAGTCTGCCCCTTAAGCTCACATGGGAGGGTAAAACATCCTGGATCTCCAAGTTTTTTTATAGTGAGCTCCTTAACTTCAGGTGTTCCAGCCTTCACCCTTAGCTTCTCAAGTTCTTCTTGGCCTTTCAAACCTCTCAATTCCATCTGAGCAGCATAGAGGGTTTCATATTTCTGAACTAGCTGTTCCTTGAACCTTCCTGGAAAAGGGATGGTTGGTTGATAGATAGGAAGAGTAGCAGTTTGAGGTTTCTCCTTATCATCAGCAGCTTCCACCAAGTAGTCCTTTGTGTTATCATCAATTTCATGTGGCGCCTACCACTCTTCATCATCTGAGTTTTCCCCATCTCCAAAGGGTCCTTCTTCTACAGCTCCTTGGTCATTTTCAATTTCTAAGAACTCTTCCCCCCCCCCCCCCCCCCCCCCCCCCCCCCCCCCCCTACTTAGAGGTTCAGTATCCTCAGTGAACAAGTAGAGGAACTCTTCAATGATAGCCTCCTCTTCAGCTGAGAAACTTTCTTCTTCTAGGACAATAGCATTGCAGAACTCCTTTGGGTTAGCTTCTAGTTTTCCAGGAAATTGTCCTTGTGGCTTGGGACCAGCTATGCCTTTGTTGTTCTCTAATGTTTTTACTCTTGCAGCCAATCCATCAAACTTGTTGGTGAGCTCTACATGCACTGAATCAATTTTGTTGTGGACCTCTGCAAACCTTGTTCATTTCTAAGGTTGTGGTGACTTGAGTGTTGATCATCTGTTGCATGAGGGTCTTGATTTCAATGTCTTGAGAGCTAGAGGAAGCTTGTCCTTGAGCTTGGGCATTGAATCCTGTAGGGTTGTAGGGTGCTCTAGGTTGGTAGTTACTGTTCCTCTGCTGGAAACCTTGATTGTTGTAGGGAACAAAAGGTCTTGGGGCAGCTTGCTGTTGCTGTTGAGGGTAAACATGATCTTGTGGGTTGGCAACATTGTTGCTCCTGTAAGACAAGTTGGGGTTTGGTCTGTAGTTCCCATAGTTGTTGTAACCACCTTAGTTTCCCAAATAGTTCATCTCCTCAATTTGGCATTGTTCCTGATCATCAAGCTGAACCATGTCTCCCACAAAGTGAACCTCTTTCTTTTTCATTAGCAACAGGTCTAGCTTCTCATGTAGAGACTTGATTTATTTCTTGCTAGACTCTAACTCATCCTTTGCACTCCTTAGTGCTCTGTCAAACTCCTCATTATAGTTTCCATCAGACTGAACCAAGTTCTCTACTAACTGCAAGCCTTCATCCACATCTTTTGACAGGAAGTTTCCATTTGATGCAGTGTTCAGAAGCATTCTAATCTTAGGCAGGGCTCCTCTGTAGAGAGTGGATAGCAAAGAGGCTTGTGAGAAGCCATGATGAGGGCATTGCAGTGTGTATCCCTTGAATCTCTCCCAGGCTTCTCCAAAGCTTTCATTGTTCATTTGTGCAAACCCTGAAATCTCATTCCTTATTCTAGTAGTTCTTGAGGTGGAGAAGAACTTTGCCAAAAAGGCTTTCTTGCACTCATCCCAGCTGGTGATACTTCCATGGGGCAGGTTCTTCTCCCATTGGTGTGCTTTGTCTCCAAGTGAGAAAGGAAACAATCTAAGCTTGAAGCCATCTTCACTCACTCCATTTATCTTTGTTAGTGAGCACAGCCTATCAAAATTATCCAGATGATCTAGAGGGTCTTCAAGTGGTAACCCATGGAATTTGCTGCTTTGAACCATTGAAATCAATCCAGACTTGATTTCAAAGTTGTTGTTTTGGACTGCTGGTGGAATGATGCCTGTCCTGTTGTTGTAGGCATTTGGTGCATCACCAGCACCAATAGGTCTAGCTGCTCTTGGAGCTTGTGCAGCGCCTCTTGGTCCTTGCTCACTCTGTAAGCCTTGAACACCTTGATGTCCTTGTATACCCTGAGCGCCTGCAGCTCCTTGAGGACCCTGGAATCTGATGTCATCCATGACTTGTTCCTGATTGTTCATCCCAAGTCTTTTCAGGTGTTGCTGCCTTTGTTGCTGTCTCCTTGCTCTCTGTCCTCTATCCAGCAGATTGATGTTGTCTATGAAGTCCACAAGATTGCTTGAACCTCTGGATCTCAAGTTCATATACCTAAAAGACAGAAATGAGAGTCAAAGGAGATTAGTGACCAAAGAAAACTATAAGCTTGATCTTAAAGATTCTACAAACTCTAATGATTCAAACTGAATTCCCAAATGGCAACGGCGCCAAATTGATACAAGGGTTTTCCACCTCTTATGTCAATCACCCATTGTACTAGTCATTGTAGCATTGGGTTTTAATGTCAATCCAATTGGGATTAGTTGAAAGCAGAAGAGCTAAGAGTGAAATCTCTAAGTCAAGCAAGCAGGAAAAGGTTTTTGTTGCCAAGGCAACTGTTCTAACACCCTAGTGTGATCAATCAAGCAAGAAAAACAGAGCAAATCCGAGATTTAAACAAGAGAAAAGCAAGTTCCTAGATGTGGCAATACTTTGGGGAATTTAGACATTAACTAAGGCTGTTTCAAACTGCATTGATCAAGCAAATAAGCAAGCAATGGTGATTCCTAGACATAGAGTTCACAATCAAGCAAGCTAGATCCAATCTCTTGGGAAATAGCCCTTTGCTAAATATCTTAACAAGAACTAATTCTCATTAGTGCTAAAACATCAAGCAAGCAATACTAAACAACTCTATTCAAGTAAAAATGCTCCTCATACAGTAAATCTCTTGAGCCAAGGCCAGCAAATCCTCTATTAAACAAGATCAGCATTTTATCAAACACTTGGTGGGCATAAGAGAAAGCTAACAACCTAGATAAGTGTGATCAAGACAAATCTAGCATTAATAACATATTAATAAAGAGGAACCCCTAAAATGAAGCACTAAACAAGCCCTAATCAAGTCTTAGATGCCCCTAATCTACCACATCTAGAAACTCTAAGAAAACTACTTACTCATACTCATGTTTAACACCAAATCACAAAGGAAAAGGATGTTAATCATGATTAGAAGAGAGAATAAAGAAAGATTAAAGGCAAATACTCAAATATATTAAATAAAGCAAATGATTTGTCTTACAAACTTAAAGAAAATGCTTAAGAACAGTAAATTGACAAGACATCTCGAAAATCTGGAAAAAGAGGCTATTTATAGTCTAGAGAAGGAAGCCCTAGAGTAATGGCAAAAGTGTAAATAAAAACAGGTTCAGACTAGGTTTACATCGGTCAGTTACATCAGTCACTTGTGGTCGATGTAGATCCCATCGGTCTGGCCGTGGTCGATGCTGGTGACCAAAATTCATTCGTTGTGTTTGTGTCGATCACTCCTGGCCGATGCTGGTGATCGATGTGCTTGTATCAGTCATCCATGATCGATGTTGGTGACCGAAAATCTGGTATTGGTCACCTCTTGACCAACGTTCACCGTGCTATGACCGAAAACCTTTGTAGAGATTGTCTGCTTTGATCCTTCTTGCTCTCTTTGTTCCAGCTAGCATCCTAAATCATCCCCAAAGCTCCTCCAGGCTCTTTTTAGCTCCAAAAGCACCTAAAAACATCCAAAATGCAAGAAAAATGCAAACTATACCCTAAATGCAACGTAAGTCTAAAAGGAGAAGAAAATGGAGCAAAAACTAAAGGAAAACATGTAAAAGAGAACCAAAACATGTACTAAATGCAGTCCTAAATGGTGTAAATACAAGGGATATCACATAGAAGAAGGGTCGTGGCCTGGTTTTTAAAAGATTTGGAAAGAATTTGCAGTTTTGGCCCAGAAGTTCTAGTATTTGCAAAAAAGGCCTCAGATCGTGTTTTAGCTTGTATATTAGATTTTTCAGCCATTCTTTTGGCAGATATCTTGTATCTTATTATTCTAGAGAGCTTTAGAGAGAGATTTGTAGCAGAGCTTTTGGAGAGACAAATCAGACTCCTTTAGAGCAGATTTCGAACTCCTTTATTTCTATTTCTTATTTCTTTTATGCAATCTATTCTTTTCATGATGTTTATTTCATTCATCATGTCTGAGTAGTTTGTTAGTTAAGTTAGGGCTTTTCAAAGGTTGAAGAAGAGTTTGTAGAATTGCTAAACTAATAGGAAATCCATTGGTTTTTCATATGTGCTTGCATTCATATCGATTTCTTAGATACATCATCTGGATTTTGAAACCCTAGGTTGTTTGATAGATGTGAGAGCATTATTAATCACCTGAACTAGTATTAGATGAGCAAAACGCCTTAGTGCAAAGAGATTTGGCTTAGGAGTTTTGTGAACAATTGAACCTGATCATTAATGCATGATTAAATTGTTAGGGTTTGCAAAGAGATTTGAAACTCTGTGATTTAGGCATAGTTAATTTCTGCAATGAGAATTGATTAGTTACATCTTTGCGATTCATGTTCAAGGCGATTTTAATTCATTCCTGATTGCATGCATTCTACACTCTCGGATTTAACCTGCGAATTGTCCTGGCTTAGCGTTTTTAGTCTTCTGAAACTTAGATCAACAACCAGATTCCGTTTTCTTTCTTTTATTTTGTCATTCGCATTACATACACCATTTACTGCTTAGCTTAATCTGAACCTACAATCGATAATGTAGTTTACATACTCATTTGGGATTCGATACCCCTTATACTACGACTGCTTTGCTGTGGACTTGCAGTAGTTTTCATTTGGGTAAAACCTGAGCCCTATCAGGAAAACGTCGGCACGTTCGCATGGTCAATTGCCGACATGAAAGGCATAAATCCTAAAATCACCGAACACGAACTACATGTAGACCCAACTTTCAGGCCAATCAAACATAAGCGACAAAAGCTTGGACCTGAGCGAGCACATGCCGCACACGACAAAGTGGACAAATTACTGAAAGCCGGATCCATTACCAAGGTGAAGTACCCAGACTGGCTAGCCAACCCAGTGGTAGTCAAGAAGAAAAATGGCAAATGAAGGGTTTGAGTCGACTTCACCGACTTCAACAAAGCCTGCCCTAAAGACAGTTTTCCATTTCTCCAAATCAATTAGCTAGTCGAAGCTACTGCAGGTAATAAACTCCTTTCATTCATGGACGCCTTTTCAGGTTACAACCAGATTCTCATGAATCCGGATGATAGTGAGAAAACCGCATTCATCACGGACCGGGGCACTTTTTGCTACAAGGTTACGCCCTTCGGATTAAAGAACACAGGAGCTACTTATCAGCGTCTAGTCAATATGATGTTCGCCAATCAACTCGGCAAGACAATGAAGGTCTATATAGATGATATGCTTGTTAAATCAGCAAAGGTGGCTGATCACATCACTCACCTCCGTGAATGCTTTCTCATACTCAATAGATACGGTATAAAGCTCAACCCGGCGAAGTGTACTTTCACAGTCATATAAGGAAAATTCTTGGGATACTTGGTCACCCAACGAGGAAGTGAAGCCAATCCTAAACAGATCTCCGTGATTTTGGAACTATCCTCACCAAAGAACACACCCGAAGTCCAATGGCTCACCGGTCGGATAGCCGCACTGAACCGATATATACCACGGTCTACAGATAAATGCCTGCTTTTCTACAACTTCTTCGCGGCAACAAACAATTAGAGGACGAGATATATAAATAAGCCTTCCTACAACTTAAACCGTACTTATCTACCCCTCAACTCTGGCCAAACCAGAATACAAAGGCATCCTGCTTCTTTACATCGCTGTTTCTAGCATGGCGGTTAGCGGCGTCCTTATATGAGAAGACCGTGGGGAACAGAAGTCGATCTTCTACGTCAGCAAAACTTTGGACGGTGCTGAGTCTCGCTATCCGATCTTAGAAAAACTCTCTCTTGCAGTTTTCATCGCCTTTAGAAAACTATGTCCTTACTTTTGGTCGCATTCAATAGCCATCCTAACCACTCAATCTCTCCGGAAGATTATACAAAGCCCAACACAATCCGGACGTATGTCGAAATAAGCGATCGAATTATCTGATTTCAACATCGATACAGTTGGGAGGTTCAAACTATAGTCGAGTGATGACTGGGAAATAGTCGAACGATTCTCACCGGATCAAGAGTTATCCAACAAGTGGGAGATTTCATCGAGCCGTAGCTGAGAGATCTGGACTATCACCGAGAGATCGCCGAGAGATCTGGACTGTCATCGAGAGATCGCTGAGAGATCAGGACTGTCACCGAGAGATCGCCCGAGAGATCCGAACTGTCATCGAGAGATCACCGAGAGATCTGGACTGTCACCGAGAGATCTGGACTGTCACTGAGAGAAACGTGTTCTGATTGATCTTTCACCGAGAGAAAGTCTATATTCTGAGAGATCCATCAAGAAATATCGTTCTGTCGAGAAGATATTATGGATGAATGGTCAGTGGGAAGAGTCCATCGAGAGATTTCAGAATAATCTGAGAGATCGTAAATTGGGCTGACTGAACAAGCAAGGATAAAGGATCCAAGCCGTCCCTCTTCATTTCTTGGTCATGTGGGGATGGTTGGTTGAGTGACTGAGTAGCGGAGGGGGTGATGTGTTACAAGGTTACTGGCGATCACCAAGGATTATAATTGTGCTATCTGATGGTCGTGAGGATCAGGTCTGTGTTACTGGAAATCCCGAGGATTGTGACTGTGGTTTCTGATGGTCGCAAGGATCATATATGTATTACTGGCGATCCTAGGGATCGTGACTATGTTTTCTGATGGTCGTAATGATCATGATTGTGATTACTGGTGGTGGTGAGGACCGGGAATGAGATTCTGTGATGATCTGGCTGACCCAGATATCTCTCTTTGTATTTACCCATGTGGGGATAGTTGGTTAAGTGACTAAGTACGAAAGGGAGATATTGGGGGAATGATCATTAATTGGAGTACAGGAATGAGCATTTCACAGCTGAGAAGATGAAAGTTCATGGCATGGGAGTTAAGTTGGCGTATCCGATATCTGCAAGTGGCAAGGTACAAACTAATCTGAGCTAAGATTAGGGTTTTATGCTTAGAGAGTTAAGTGATAACTGGGTTATTATGATGTGAACATCTGAGTTAAGTTGATAGTCTGGTAGTGGGTTGGAACCCCGTAGAGGAAATAAAAAGAAAAAAGCAAAAATTTCCTGAGGCAAGGTCACGGTGTTACCGGGTTAAGTATTGTTTCGACTGCTGGTTAGAAAAATCGGGTTGGGGCTCTACAAGTTGGTATCAGAGCGTTTATGCTTCTAGGACTGGTTGCTGGTTATTGTGTGTTGGTTGTTTGTGTGCTTAGCAAGGGTTAACGTATGTGCATGATATACGATTGTGAGGTGTTTACCATGGCTACGTTGATATCTAACTAACCCCAGGGTAATCCAGATCATGTTCTAGCTTTGGAGATGTGTGATTCTCGCTGAAGTGGGCATGAGTCTTAAAAAAGGATTGATCGTGGGCTAGGGTATATGATCAGGGCTGATGATAATATGAAGCTTTTCTTGCTTAAACTTAATGTGAATGTTAGAACTGCTAGAGTGAGTGCGTGACTGTGGCTTGTATCTAGAATCGTTGATTGCTAGGTTATCTAATTTTTATTGATTGCTTGTGTAAGTTAGTGAATATGCTAAGCAAGGTCAATGTGTGAACGTTTCTGTGAATGTGAATGGTAGAAGGTACTGAGCGGTCAGAACAAGGTAGATGCCTGGATCGAGTTTCCAGTATGGTTCTCGCTTGGAGTAGCATCGATGCCTTGAGAGGCCTCACAAGTAGTTGAGATGACCATAGGACCAAACTGTTTATGTGTGTGCTTGTTAAGTGATCATATAGTATGGGTACAGTTCGAGAGTTGAGATCAAAGAGAACAAGAGAATGGAAGTCAAGTGCCCTCGCCAAATACTTGTTTGATGATCAAGAAACATCTCGAAGGTATTCATGACTAGGATGAATCGGTTTTATGTTATGAGGTAAGGTTGAATCTAAGTGATTGATTACGATCGAACTAGATAAGATTATGTGCGGTATGTGTGAATTACCATGAGTCACGATAAAATTAATTTAGTATGTGTGATTACAAAGGCTGATATGATGTCTAACAAAACTGATAGGAAACCCGGATCATGTTACTGGCTTGGGGGATGTGGGATTCTCGCTGCAGCAGGACCGAGGCTTAAAAATGGATTGTCCAGTAGTTTAGAGTAAATGATCATGCCGTGTGATATGTGAGGCTCGATAGCCAAGTAAGGCCCGAGGCCATGTGAAGGCTTATAAGCCGTGTACTGGCATCAATGGTAATCTAAGGATTTGCCGAGTCGTGATTGTTCTGACGTCCTTAGGAATCTGTGGATTCGCTAAGGCGTGACTGTTCCTGAGTTGTGTTTTTGAGATTCAAGTGGGTTGACAAGACATTGCTGATATGGAGTTCGACCTTGGAAACCAAGTGGCCTTGTTAAGGCGTGACTAATGTTGGTTGCGGTCTTGGAACTCAAGTGGGCTTGCCAGGACGTGACTGTGTCTGAGAGGCGTTATTGGAAACCAAGTGGGTTGCCAATACTTCTGCGATTCGTTCTTGGAACCAAGTGGGTTGGCCAAAACGGATGTATTATGAGATGCATTTTGGAAACCTTGGGTTTGAAAATGCATGATTGAAGTGAAGGCGACTTTAGAAACCATTAAATTTGCCAAAGCGCGGTTGTGGTAGCATCCGTGGGAATCATTGGATTTGCCATTGAGTGATGTGATATTATGACTGTGCTGGAGGGAACTAAGGGAGTTTACCATCACATGATTAGTAAAGTGGCAAGACTGTACTAATTGATTGGCTAGTGTGCCAAGTACTTGCTTGTTAAGCAATGTACTAGCCGATTGGCTAGTGTGTCGAGTATTTGCTGGTTAAAGCAAGGTATTAACTGAAGATACAAGTGAGGACTTATAATGTTCGTGTGAGCCTAGGAATTGAGAGCCGACTGATGGCCTGGTGTGCCAAGTGCTGGCTATGTAATTGATCCCTTTTTACGAGAGTCTAGATGGGACATGACTGTGGTATGCTGATTGCAAGATGACCGTTGAGTAACCTGTGCTGGTTGCAAGATAACTGTTGAGTAATCTAGGATTACGTGGGTGGGAACTGAGGAGTTCATCACCGCATGACTGAAATCATGAGCTAGAAACCTGCGGGTTGCCAAAGCGATTGGATGTTTGTGTCTGTGGGAATTCGCTGATTAGCCAAGGCGTGACCATGAGATTGTTCTTGGAAACTAGATGAGTTTGTCAAGACAATATTGTCTGTAAGGATCAGCGTTTGATCTGGGGATCAAAGAGAGATCAATGAACTTAAGAGAGTTTTGGTAACTTGAGTAAGGAATCAAGAGTGATTCGTTAGTTGTGTTAATAAGGATCAGTGGATCTTGGTTAACTTATGATGGTGGTCAACAGTAGTTGAGGCAAGTATGAGACAAAACACTTAGGAACTCGAGAGTTCGCTAAGGAAAGTCTATGGGCCAAGATGGATAACTGAGCTTTTAGAGAAAGTCTAAAGCTAACGGATTATGCTAAGCATTCTGATTATAAGGAAGTTGAGGTGGGGCAAGTGGAAATGCTTAGAAACTTGAGAAGTTTGCTAAGATATGTATGCACACCAAGAGACTGTCCAGAGAATGTAAGGGTTTAGCATGACGAAAAACAAAACGGCTAAGTCTTGAGTTGACTAGTGTTGAAATAGAAGTCTGCTTGACAAGAGTTTGTTCATTCTAAAAGTGTTCAGTCAAGAGCTTTGCTTGCTGAAGCTGTGCAGGCTGTTCGGTAGACTAGTGTTCGGCCAGATGTGGCGTATATGAATTATGATTGATAGTGGAAATCTGGTCTAAGGCCGGGATGGTATAAGGTCAAGTGTCTGGAATAGAGTCTAGAGAAGGCTGCGATTGGAAAAAAGAGTGTAGTACAGCTAAACTAAGACTAGATAGAGTCTGAGGATGGGGACTCCGATATGGTAACAACACTAGGTGGAAAGAGTGTTGTGTTACAATCTGGATAAGGGCATTTCTAGATAAAAGTTAGGCTAGATCGTGAGGTGTCATGAAGGTCTGATGGACATGCTGAGAGGACGAAAATAACTTTGGAGTATCTATAAGAGTGTGTGTGCTCAATTAAGTTACTAGCTGGGAGAGTTGCCTGCCTTTGGCTGGGTTACGTAGAACACCGTTGTGTTGAATCCAAGTGGGGTAGTGTAGTATGACTGGCAGTGGTCAAGACTACTAAGGAAAAGATAAATTTTCTAAACTGTTAAGCTGAAAAAGGCACAGGACCAGAAAGAGAAGCTTAGGTGTGGTAAGAGGGTCAAGATGATCCGAGTTGTCTAAGACTGCAATGGCGATGAGCAAACTATTTTGGAAGTGGAGTCTAAGATGAGTACAAGGTTCCCAAAATGGTTTGAGAAACTTCAGGAAAAAATATTGGATTCGAGGACGAATCCAAACCAAGTGGGGAAGAGTTATAACATCTGTATCCGAGAAAGCTGAAATGATCGAGACATGACAGGAAATTGTCCGAGGTATTACTGAGTTCAGTCAAGTAAAAATCAGTATAGTTGGGAGGTTTACACTATAGTGTAGTGATAACTCGGAAATAGTCGAAGGATGGCCAGGGTGGCCGAGCAGGATGGACCATATCCGAGAGAAAAATGGCTCAGTCCGAGAGAAAAAGAAAAGTAACCGAGAAAAAGGAGAAGTCTCTGAGGAAAAAGAAAAAGTGATCGAGAGAAAAGGGCAAGGCCCGCTTGCCTTTAAGTTTGGTCGAAGAAAAATTAAAGTTTTCCATTGAGAAAAAGATTTCTCGCTATTATGGTCGAGCGGTTAAAGAGATAACTGAGAGAAATTAAAGATGACCAGGAGAAACCCTATTGTGACTGGGAGAAGCCGGTTCTAACCTTGGTCACTTAGGGTTTTCATAGAAATAGGAGATTTTGGAGACCTTGGGAGGGGAAGGCTGCCTTATTTTAGCAAAAACACCATGAAAGAGAGAGTTTAGTCGTGAGAGTTCTAAGATTGACGGAGTATTCCAGGAGATAGTCGAGGGTTATGCGATTCTATTAGACAAAGGTCGACAGGGACGTGACTTTAGCCAAGACGAGATGGAATCTGTCGATGCGAGGTGTGAATATTTTCGAGAGATCGTCAACCATCGCCGAGTATCTCTGGACTGATCATTCTGAAAGAGGGGATTATCGAGGAGATATATGATCCTGACCTAAGAATTCTCACCAGATCAAGAGTTATCCGACGAGTGAGAGATTTCATCGAGTCGTAGCCAAGAGATCTGGAATGTCACCGAGAGATCGCCGAAAGATCTGAACTGTCACCGAGAGAATGTTAGGAGATCTGGACTGTCACCGAGAGATCGCCAGGAGATCTGGACTGTCACCGAGATATCACCGAGAGATCTAGACTTTCACCGAGAGATCTAGACTGTGAACGAGAGATCTCCGAGAGATCTGGAATCAATCTTCACTGAGAGAAAGTCGATATTCTAAGAGATCCACCAAGAGGGATCGTTCTGCCGAGAAGATGTTCAAGATGAATGGTCAGACGAAAGAGTCCATCGTGAGATTTTAGACATGGTATGTGAGATCGTAAACTGGGCTGACCGGACAGTGATAGGGCTCAAGTTTTATCCAAATAAAACTATTGCAAGTGCACATCATTGCAGTTGAAGTACAAGGGATTATCAAATCCCAAGAGAGTATGTAAACCACACTAGCGATTATAGATTCAGATTAAGCTAAGCGATAAAAAATGAATGTAATGCAAAACAGTAAAATAAATGCAAGAAGGCATTTCTATGCTTGTTCTTAGAGTTCAGAAGGCTAAAGGCGCTAAGTCAAGACAATTCGCAGGTTGAATCCGAGAGAGTAGAATGCATGAAATCAGGAATGATTAAGAACCATCTTGAACATAAATCGCAAATATATAACTAATCAATTCTCATTGCAGAAGTTATCTATGTCTAAATCACAGAGTTTCAAATCTCTTTGCAAACTCTAACAATCTAAACATGCAGTAATGATCAGGTTCAACTGTTCACAGAACTCCTAAGCCAAATCTCTTTGCACTTAGTTATTTTGCTCATCAAATACTAGTTCAGTTTATCAATAATGCTCTCACATATATTTAACAACCTATGATTTTTGGATTTCTAGATGATGTGTCTAAGAAATTTGATTTTAGAGCAAGCAGAGATGAAGAACCAAAAGATATTCCTAACAGGTGGCAATTCTACAAACTCTTCATCAACCTTTAAAAGCCCTAACTTAACTAACAAATTACTCAGACATGATCATGAAATCACAAAACATAACTGAATAAAATTGCATTAGGAGAATAGAAACAAAAACAAAGGGGGTTCAAAATCTTCTCCAAAAAGAGTACATGATCTGTCTCCCAAAAAACTCTCAATAAAATCCTCTCTCAAGCTCTCTGGATTCTCAAAAACTAAGATGTATACCAAAAATGGCTGAAAACCTAATATATAGAAGCTAAAACACGATCTGGGGTATTCTTGTAAATACTGGAACTTCTGGGCCAATTCTGCAAATAATCTTCATACTTTTAATAAACCAGCCACGCTCCTTCCTTTGTGGGTGACGAGCATCACCATAAGTGGTGACGAGCGTCACCCAAATGCATACTTTTCTTCTCGAACTGGACACTTCGTTGCTTCAACTTGCAATGCTCCAAAAAGCTTCAATATCTCCAATTATGCTTCAGACATGCTATAACCTGCAAATACTCTACTAGGACTCTAAAAACACCAAAAAGACTCAACAAAAAGGACTTCTATCATGGTTAAAAAACCATAAAAAACCATGATATATCAACTCCCCCAGACTTAGCTTTTACTTGCCCTTAAGCAAACATCAGACAAAGAACAGGGTCGAGGTTTGAAAACAGAAACAGTCAAGTAAACATCAGGAACACCACATTAGTTAATACTTTCGAATCCACATACCACAGAGTCAACACAAGATCAAATTTCAGTCTAATCATCACAACCTTAGCAAATCTCTCAAATCCAATCCAAATCCCTTCAAGAAATCTGAAATCTCCATTGCTGACTCCTTATTTTTATCTAAGTGTGATATCTCCGCAAGGTTTTATCCTCTCAATCACTTACAGATTCTTTTCCCTTCCTAAACAACTGAACAAAGCAATCTCAACACAGCTCTCCTATTTTCTCTTCCCTTGATCTTTTTCTTTCTGATTTTTTTTTTTTTGATTTTTCACTTCTTTTCTCAATTTTTTTACAGTCTAAGATATGGTGCTACCCAATACTTGTGTTCCTTGTGAGGAGACAGGTTCTTGAGTGTGTTCATTACTGTTGTTCCTTGTGAGGAGACAGGGTCATGAATGCGCCATTTTTTTACTTAAACTCTTAAAAACTATATCTGGAAAGATCAAAGAGAGATTGTATCTTAACTTTATTCTCAGTGCTGAAAGAGAGAATCAAGATCAATAAGAATCAAGCCTCAAGATAAGAAGTTTAAAGTTCATTAAGATGGAGCTAACAGCAAATTTTTCAGATTCTCTAAGAACTTAAACCTTCATTGCTAGACTGATCTACCTATGACTTTCAACTTAGTAAGACTTGTAGTGGCAATAGTTCTTATAAGCATCAACTTCCTATGGTTAGTTCCAAGAAAAACTGACAATTTCAAAATTTTGACTCTATAAAAACAGGTTTTTGACTCAACTTTATGACTCTAAAAATCAAACACAAAGCAGACAGCGTCAGTAACCACCTCCCCCAGACTTAAACAACACTGTCCCAAGTGTTATTAAGCCAAGAGTTGATCAAAATGAAGCATGAGAACTTGTAAAACCGAGTTGAAAAGTGGTACCTCGTGAAGGATCGGGTGACGAGCGTCACCAGCTTGGTGATGAGCGTCACCACGACCTGTAATGCAGAATCATCAAGTTAGATGGTTATTAACGTAATGTTATCATATGCACGCTAAAGTCAGACTATTAGAGTACTCAAACACATATTTAATAGCATCCAAACATAGCAATAGAAACCTGGTTCAACAATCTCACAAAACATCATCAAAGTACCTGACAACTGACTCAAAGAAAACATAAAAACGACTCAAGAGAAATAAAAGAAAAGAGAAACAGAAACAAGTAACCAGATAGTAGAGGCTCAGTCCTCATCCTCGCAGGGCTCAGTGGTGTAATGTGGGCAGACACAACCACAGTTGGTAAGTGTAGCAACAGCATCCCAGAGTCCCTCAAAGCTGTCAATGACATACTCCTGAAAAGCAGCCATGTCCATGGGTGTCTGTGGTCGTGGAGGACGCTTGAAAGCAGTGGATGATGTGGTCTGACGTCTGGATGGTTGATATATCCTGGTTTTTATGGATTTTAACCATGATATAAGTCCTTTTTATTGAGTCTTTTTGTCTTTTTAGAATCCTAGAAGAGTCTTTGCAGGTTATAGCATGTCTGGAGCATAATTGGAGATTTTGGAACCTTTTAGAGCATTCTGAGTTGAAGCCACGAAGTACCAAGCTCGAAGCAGAAAGTATCCTATATGGTGACGCTTGTCACCACCCTTGGTGACGCTCGTCACCCATCAAGGAAGGAGTGTGGCTGTTTATTAAAAAATAGAGCAATATTTGCAGAATTGACCCAGAAGTTCCATTATTTACAAGAAGACCCCAGATCGTGTTTAGCCTCTATTTATTAGGTTTTTCAGCCATTATTGGCTATTATCTTAGTTTTTAAGAATTCAGAGAGCTTAGAGAGAGATTTATTCAGAGCTTTTTGGGGAGACAAATCCTAACTCTTTTGAGAAGATTTCGAACCCCTCTATTCTTTTACTCTTTCTCTTAATGCAATATTATTCAGTTATGTTTTGTGATTCCATGATCATGTCTGAGTAATCTGCTAGTTAAGTTAGGGCTTTTCAAGGGTTGATGAAGAGATTGTAGAATTGCTATTCTGTTAGGAATATCTTATGGTTTTTCATCTCTGCTTGCTTTAAAATCGAATTTCTGAGACACATCATCTAGAAATCCGAAAATTCTAGGTTGTTAAACATATGTGAGAGCATTATTGATAACCTGAGCTAGTATTTGATGAGCAAAACAACTTAGTGCAAAGAGATTTGGCTTAGGAGTTTTGTAAACAATTGAATCTGATCATTCCTGCATGCTTAGGTTGTTAGGGTTTGCAAAGAGATTTGAAACTCTGTGATTTAGGCATAGATAACTTCTGCAATGAGAATTGATTAGTTATACATCAGTGATTCATGTTTAATACGGTTCTTAATCATTCCTGATTTCCTGCATTCTACATTCTTGGATTCAACCTGCGAACTGTCCAGACTTAGCGCTTTTAGTCTTCTGAAACTTAAATCATCTTACAAAATTGTTTGCTTACTTTTATTTATTCATTCGTATTACATACATTATATCTTGCTTAGCATAATCCGAACCTACATTCGATAGTGTAGTCTGCATTACTCTCTTGGGATTCGATACCCCTTGTACTACAACTGCTTTTGCTGTGCACTTGCACTAGTTTTATTTGGGTAAAACCTGACCCTATCATGTTTTTGGCGCTGTTGCCGGGGAGTAATAGCTGCCTTTCGATTTCTAGTATTAGGATTTTGTCTAAGTTTTAATTTGTTTACTAACTTTTTGCTACTTTTCTTTGTTCCTGTTTCAGGTGTATGCCTAATCGCAGAACCAGAAGCAACAAGGAGAAGGAGCTTGTGACTTTGAGCATCGACGAACTAGCTAGGTTGGAGAGAACTAACAGGAAAGCTAAGAAGCAATCTACAATGGTCGCTCCACTAATCTTGGTTGAAGATGCAGAAGGTCACTTGGTTGACAGGGAAGGAAACAGGAGAAACGAAGAGGGGCAGAGAATTGATCAAGAGGGGAATGTCATTGTTGAACAGCAGGTTCAACAAGTGAATGAGAACGTGGGAGTCCATGCTGCTGCCAATAACGCTGCTGGGCGTTTTGTTCAGAGGACTCTAAGTGACTACAACAGACCTGATCAGTTTTATGCCAACAGCGCTGCAATCCGACCTCCTGCCTTCCAGAGGAACGATTTTGAGGTTAAACCTGTCTACTATCAGCTGGTTAGCCATCATCCATTCCATGGCTTACCTCATGAGCATCCTATGGATCACATAGAGAGGTTTTAGGACCTAGCTTCAAGTGTCAAAGCTACTGGAGTTAGCAATGACTTCCTGTTCTGCAAGCTTTTCCCTTACTCTCTTGGAGGAGAAGCTGCATATTGGCTGAATCAACTGGAACATGCTTCATTGACCACTTGGGAAGACACTAAAAATGCCTTTCTGAATAACTTCTATGATGATGCAAGATCAGAGGACATGAGGACGAAAATTGCATCCTTTACATAAGGCCCTACTGAAGCTTTTAAGGCTTCTTGGATCAGATTTAAGTCTTATCAAAGGGACTGTCCTCATCATGGCTTCAGTCAGGTGCAATTACTTGGGATCTTCATCAGGGGCATTGACTGGAAGTATCAGATGGCGCTGGATGCAGCAAGTGCAGGAAACTTCAACACCAACAGACCAGAGGAGTCGATCAGACTGATTGAGAATTTTGTCTGCAGCAACAGCACTAAAATGCAGACTTTCAGAGGATGAAACAAGCTGGTGTGGCTGAAGGAAATCAGATTGCCGAGGTTAAGGCTAAGCTGGACGATATGCACAGCCTTCTAGTGGGAAAGAAGTCAGTTCACTTTGCTGCAGAAGTGGAAACTTTTGAAGCTCCTGAGGAGGTTGAACAGGAGGATGTAAATTTCATCAATTCTGGTGGTTTTCAGGGTCAGAGGTATGGGAATCAGCAGTGGAACAGAGGCTACAGCAAAAACAACCAGAAGAATACCTTTACATGAGGACAGAGCACGCCTGGTTTCACTCCTAAACCCCTATTCCAGAAGACAGAGTACCAGAAGCCATTCCAGAACAATGGAAATTACAGAAACTATGGTTTTTCTTCCTATCAACCAGCACCTCCACAAGGGGACAAAATGGAAGCAATGCTAGAACAGATCCTCGAAGGACAACAGAAGCTTACAGTGGACTTGAATGGCAAGATAGATTCGCTCTATCAGGATTTGAATGGAAAAATTAAGTCTGAACTCTCATATGAAGAAGCTTGATGTTCAAGTTGCCCAAACTGCAGGAGCTGTTCAGAGGCAAGTAGGATTTCTTCCAGGAAGAACTCATGCTAATCCCAAACACCATGTGAATGCCATCACATTGAGGAGTGGAAAGAACTTGCAACCAGTGTTGCAGAAGGATTTAGCCTCAAGGAATTTCGTGGGTATTGAAGAGTATGAAGATGAAGAAATATCTGCTGCAGACCCACGGGTGACGCTCGTCACCAATGATGGGTGTCGCTCGTCACCCATCGAGCACAACCCCAACCCCTGCTCTTCACAAATTGGTGACGACCGTCACCAGGAGGGTAACGCTCGTCAACCAAATCAAGTGATCGACCCCGACTTGTCTAAAGTGAGTGACGCTCGTCACCAGACGCCATATACTGCAATTTCGCCTAAGACTTCAGATAATGCTAAGGAGACCGTGTATAAGCCCAAGATACCCTATCCTAAGCATCCTAAGAAGTCTAAGCAAGAGCTTGAAGATGCAAGATGCAAGGCTATCATGGACAAATTGGTCATTGAGATACCATTGATTGATGCTGTAAGGATCACTCCTGTTATAAGGAGGTATGTGAAGAGGATGGTGACCAATAATTTGAGTCTAGAGGCTGGGGGCTGGGGCTATGATGATCAACGAGCAGGTCAGTGCAGTAATTCAGAACAGAATTCCAGAGAAGCTTTTGAGACCCAGGAAGCTTTGTTTTAGACTGCACAATCTTCAATGACAAGTTTGAGAGGTCATTGTGTGATCTTGGTTCTAGTGTGAACATCATGCCTCATTCTGTTGCCAAGAGCTTGGGCATGACAGACTTTAAGGCTACAAGGATATCTCTTGTCCTAGCTGATAGATCAGTCAAAGTTCCTCAAGGAGTGATAGAGGATGTTCCTATCAAAGTAGGAGATTGTATGATTCCTACTGGTTTTGTGGTTCTAGAATATGGAGAAGAACCCAAAGACCCCTCGATTCTTGGCAGACCCTTCTTGGCTACTGCAGGAGCTATCATTGATGTCAGGAAGGGTAGAATAGAGCTGAATGTTGGTGATTTAGTGATGAAGTTCAAAATGGACAAGCTGATGAAGAGGCCAACCATAGATGGATAGACTTTTTATGTGGATGTTCTCACAAACATTGCTGATCAGATCTTCCATGAGATGAGTTCAGAGGACCCCTTAGAAAGGGCGTTGACCACTTCTACAGCAGAGTATGAGCATTTAGATGCTGCTGCAACAGGATACACAAAGATGATGGATGCTTCTGCACAAGTGATGCAACTGGTTACACAGGATGACCTTGTCTCCACATCTGCGAAAGCTGCTACAATGGGTGATTGGTCTGCAGCAAAAGCACCAAAAGTTGAGCTTAAACAGCTCCTTGCAGGGCTAAGGTACGCATTTCTTGGAGAAAACTCCACCTATCCTGTTATTGTTAATGCTTCATTGAACAATGCAGAGCTCACCCTTTTGCTAAGTAAGCTGCAAAAATTTCGCAAAGCTCTTGGCTACTCTCTTGATGACATTTCAGGTATCCCTCCAGACTTGTGCATGCACAGGATGCACTTGGAGGATGAGTCGAAATCATCAGTTGAGCACCAGAGGAGGCTGAATCCGAATTTGCAGGATGTGGTCAAGAAAGAGATCATGAAGTTGTTGCAGGCTGGTATCATCTATCCTATATCAGACAGTGCTTAGGTGAGTCCAGTGCACGTGGTGCCTAAGAAAGGAGGTGTCACAGTGGTGAAGAATGACAAGGATGAGCTGATTCTAACCAGGACTGTGACAGGACACAGGATGTGCATTGACTATAGGAAACTGAATGCAGCAACAAGGAAGGATCATTTTCCTCTGCCTTTCATCGATCAGATGCTGGAGAGGCTGGCGAATCAAAAGTATCACTGCTTCCTTGATGGGTATTCAAGCTTCTTTCAGATCCTCATCCATCCAGATGATCAGGAGAATACCACTTTTACCTGTCCCTATGGCACTTTTGCATATCGCAGAATGCCTTTTGGGCTGTGTAATGCTCCTGCAACTTTCTAGAGATGCATGATGTCGATCTTCACAGACATGATAGAGAGGTTTATGGAGGTGTTCATGGATGACTTCTCTATTTATGGGTCTTCTTTCAAGAGCTGCTTGGATAATTTGTGTGCAGTTCTGCAGAGATGTGAAGAGAAGCACTTGGTTTTAAACTGGGAGAAGTGCCATTTTATGGTTCAGGATGGCATTGTGCTTGGCCACAGAGTCTCAGGAGACGGTATAGAGGTGGATAGGGCGAAAATTTTGGTGATGACAAGTCTGCAAGCACCTGATTCAGTCAAAGCAGTGAGGAGTTTTCTGGGTCATGCAGGCTTCTACAGAAGATTTATCAAGGACTTTAGCAAGATATCACGCCCCCTTACTGCTCTCCTCTGCAAGGATGTGAAGTTTGAGTTCACAGAAGAGTGCAAATCTGCCTTTGAACAGATCAAGCAAGCTTTGGTTACGGCTCCTGTTGTGCAGCCACCAGATTGGGACTTACCTTTTGAGGTAATGTGTGATGCCAGTGATTTTGCAGTTGGAGCAGTGTTGGGACAGAGGAAAGACAAGAAACTCCACGCCTTTTACTATGCAAGTAGGACTTTGGATGATGCTCAGAAGAATTATGCAACAACTGAGAAGGAATTGTTAGCTGTTGTGTTTGCTTTTGAGAAGTTCAGGCAGTATCTTGTTGGCTCCAAGGTCGTGGTTCATAGTGACCATTCAGCACTGAAGTACCTAATGCAAAAGAAGGATGCAAAGCCGAGGCTGTTGAGATGGATCCTGCTTCTTCAGGAGTTTGACATTGAAGTGAAGGACAAGAAAGGTGTTGAGAATGGAGTTGCTGATCATCTATCCCGGATTCAGGTCGAAGACAGTGTCCCAATAAATGATTTCTTGCCTGAAGAGAATGTTTACTTGGTGGAAACAAGAGTACATGAGGAAAGTATTGAAAACCTGCAGTTTTCTCGAAACTGCAGGGGAGTGACGAGCGACACCAGGAGGGTGACGCTCGTCACCAACCCAGAACAGTCGCCACCAAAGTGCACGAAAGAGGTGACGCTCGTCACCAATCTCTGCACTTTTCTGCGATTTGTGCAAGCTTGGGGATGGCTTTTGAAGAGCCTGTTTATGCTTTGAACGATCCAAAGAGGCCCTGGTATGCTGATATTGCAAATTACCTTGCTGCAGAGGATGAACCACATGACTTCAAAGGCTATGCTAAGAAGAAGTTCTTTAGAGAACTTAGGAGATTCTATTGGGATGAGCCATACCTCTACAAGCATTGTGCTGATGGGATTTACAGGAGATGCATAGCAGAAGAAGAAGTGCAGGACGTCCTCTTTCACTGTCATGATTCAGAGTATGCTGGACACTTTGCTACATTCAAGACTGTCTCTAAGGTATTGCAAGCTGGATTTTGGTGGCCTACTATGTTCAGAGACGCCCAGGCTTTTATTACAAGCTGTGATACTTGTCAGAGAAGAGGAAAAATCAGCAGGAGGCATGAGATGTCACAGAACTTCATTCTGGAAGTTGAAGTCTTTGATTGTTGGGGCATTGACTTCATGGGACCTTTTTCCTCGTCTTATAGGAATAGATACATTCTGGTTGCTGTTGATTATGTATCTAAGTGGGTAGAGGCGTTGGCTACTCCTACTAATGATGATGCAGTGGTTTTGAAGCTGTTTAAGACCATCATTTTTCCCATATTTGGTGTCCCGCGGATTGTCATAAGTGATGGTGGTTCTCACTTTGTCAACAAGGTTTTTGAAAAGCTACTGAAGAAGTATGGTGCACAGCACAGAGTAGCCACGCCCTATCACCCCCAAACCAGTGGGCAAGTTGAGGTTTCCAACAGGCAGATCAAGCAAATTCTGGAAAAGACAGTTGGGAAGACAAGGAAGGATTGGTCTGTAAAACTGGATGATGCATTATGAGTATACAGGACAGCGTACAAAACGCCACTTGGGACTACACCATTCTATCTTCTCTATGGCAAGGCGTGCCATCTACCAGTAGAGTTGGAGTTCAAAGCAGAATGGGCCATCAAGAAGCTGAACTTCGATCTGAAGCCTGCTGCAGAGAGGCGTTTGATTCAGCTCAATGAACTGGATGAGATCAGATATCTGGCCTATGAAAACTCCAAGTTATATAAGGAGAGGACAAAGGCTTATCATGATAAAAAGATCATCTCCAGACATTTTGAGCCCAATGACCAGGTATTACTCTACAACTCTCGTTTACAGCTTTTTCCTGGTAAATTACGTTCTTGGTGGTCAGGTCCCTTCACTGTCAAAGAAGCTCGCCCACATGGTGCAATTGTCTTGATTAACTTTAAATGAGAGGAGTTCACTGTCAATGGACAAAGGATGAAGCATTACTGGGCACACACAGAGATTCCAGCAGGACACATTGTGTCTCTGGATGATGCACCAGCTGTCTAAACAGTCAACCAAAGTCAAGCTAGTGACTTTAAACAAGCGCTTAGTGGGAGGCAACCCTCTGGTAAGTTGTAAATATTGTACTTAGTTTTGATTTTTCGTGCTTAGGATTATTTTTTTAAACTTCATCCTTGAGGGGGGGGGGGGGGGGGGGGGGGGGGGAGGGGGGAGGGGGGAGAGGGGGGGCTTACTGTTATAACCCTCTAAAAATTCTTACATCAATTGAGCTATGCCCACTATCGCCACTTCAGAATCTTATGGTATATTTAGGTCGGCAAGATAGATGGAAATCTTCTATTTATCTAATTAAACTTCAAAAAGATGGGAGGTCGGTCTTATCAGGGAGGAAGTTTTCATATTTCAAGAGGAAAGTCTTCTCAAGTAACTGACCTAGCTGAAGTATAAATAAAGAATTCACCCTCTTCTTTAGGGTATCCGCAAATCTTCTCTCGAGAGTTAGGGCAAACTAGCTAAAATATCGTTCTTAGCTCTTGGATTATTTTCATTGATATTTTAAGTCGGTGTTCTTATTCTAACTATCTAAAACCGCCATGTATTCTTTAAGCACCGGCTTTATTTCTAATAAAGATCTCTCTTTAAACCTATAAACTCTAATTTTTGCTATAGATCGGATTTGAATTATTACATAACTTTCGTAACTTAAATGAGTATCATGGTGCAACGTTCTCAAACCTTAAGTTTACAGTTTTTGTAAATTTTTTTTGTTTTATTTACTAAAGAAACAAAAAAAAAAATCCATCCTGAGATTTATAAACATTTGACTAGTTACGCGGTTGATTAAGCAAATAGTTGAACCTAGACATTTCTTGTCCAAGACGGGACCATTGTCAACCTCCTTTCCATTATTCTCAGTTTCTCACTTTCAATTTTAGATCTGTTCCAACAATATATTTTTGAACTTTTTCTTGAAGAACGTAGAAAACACAACGACTGAAACCACTATACCTAAGGGAAAATAACATTCCTTTGTCCTTTTTAAGTTACGAAAATAAAAATATTCAAATTTTAAAACCATAATCCTAGGTTTCATTCTTACGTTTTTTTCATTCTACATCGAAATCAAAAACTAGAATCCAGAAAACTAAATAAAAAAGGATAGCCGACATAAGAAACTAAACCATGAATGATAATGAGTATTGTCAATGGTACGTAGTTTTAACATACATGCCCAAGTTTTCTTAGAGATGCTGTACACAAATTGTTATGTCGATCGTTAATCAAATTAATTAGACGAACAAAAAAGAGATAGCATGTATCTATTCTCATTTTTTAGAAACTGAGGTGAAATGTAAATGATTAGAAAGCAAATAATTTACAAGTGATTTTTTATTTTTAAAGCCAGCCGTTGCTGCATCACCAACCACATTTAGAAATACATGTTGTTGAAATAAGGATGAAAAAATATATTTTTTAGTAAAATTTTATATGAACTTTTTAGCAAATTACAGAAATATTACAGTCTCAGATATAGCCGACGATGTAATGGGAAGGTCGATACGAGTAATAGTAGGGGCCATGGCGGATGAGAGCCGGAGGAGGCGGAGAAGTGTTTCTCAAGAAGTGTTTCACGGTTTCAGCCACCACCACCACTAACTCTGTCGCTATCCTCATCATCTCTATGCAAAGCTCTATTTTCTTTATTACCATTCTTCCTCTCTTTTCCTTTTCTCTCTACCTTCCAATTCCTACTCCAACTTCCTATTTATATCTAAATGTTGGGTCCATTCTTACGGTGCTCTATCGATCAACGACATGTTAACAGTGGGTCCAGCCGAAATGATAACTTTGGTGCCTAGATTTACCCAACAACTCTCTAGTCAAAAAATTCATGATAGTTAACAGGCTTTCCAATGTGGTAGCATATCCATTCCCTCTGAACATCTCTCGGATAGGAATTAAAGGGAAAATGTGTATAAAGAAGGGAGAGTAGATCCAAAGAGGGGATCCCGAAGGAAGAGTAGATCCGAAAAAGAGATCCTAAAGGGAGAAAGGCCGAACAATTAGCACCTGAGGGTAGGATCATCAAGAGAAGGCTAGAGGCAGAGAAGACGACAGAACAAAAGAAACAAATAAGAAGATGAAGGGCGGTACGAAAACCAAAACCATAGCAGAACCCAACCAATCAGCTAGGCTTAGCAGAATGACCAAAGGAGAACTCCCCAATATTCCTAGAAGAAGCGCTAACTGAAATAAACATTCGTTTCTTTCATATACATTTACTTTATTCCTATTAAGAAAGAGCTCTAGTCCCACTCTTTCAATATTCCATCTGTTTTGCATCCCTTTTTCCAAATAATAGATGGATATCACGATTCTCTAACAGGGTATCCAAACCATCACCACCCATCCCTCCTCCTGGTTATCCATTCATAGTAAAATGTAATTTAACTTGAGCATCAAAAAAACATTTGGAAGGAAAACTCTTTTTCGGTCTCCTAAAGGTTTTGCTCACCTATTATGAATGTTTACAGAACCTGGATAGTTTCACGCTCAGGAACCACATATCACTCTACCCCATAAAATGCATATGAGAAACTCAATTTTACTAGCCGGATGAACACACACTTCATAAACAATCGATAATATGCTTTTGAACACTAAACACATGCATGCCATGTGAATTATGTGTATATAATTATTTCTAAGAACTATTTAATTTATTTTGAATTTCTATTGGGTACTTTAACCAAACAAAGTATGACGTCTAGTGAGTTTTTTTCAGAGGAAAAAAATAATGGAAAAATTAATTTGGTTGTATGTTTTAAAAGTGGTTTTAGATTTTTAAAATACCTTTTTAGTTACCCAATAAGGTTTAGAAATAAAGAAAACTAGTTTTTGAGAGCATTACATTTTTTTTTCTTTTATGCTGTAAATAACAAAAGAGAAAAATTACAATATATATGTATATATATTATTTGATAATAAAAATAAGTTTCTATTGGTGATTTATAAATCTTTTAAATATTATAAAACTTGTATTTTATACTTCTGCTTTTATTAATATAAATAAATTATTAAACAAGTGTGAGATGAGCAAATACCAAACTAAAACTATACAGTATTTTATTTTATTCTTATTAAATAAATAATATGATAAAATTATTATTGGTGTTTTGAAAAGTTAAATAAAGATTTTTGTTTGTGTAATTTCCATGAAACTTTTTAAATGTGAAAAATTTGCGAAAGGCAAATGGTTGCAACTTGCAAGGAAAAGAAAAGCAATGAATACTTAACAAATAAACCGAAGTAAATGGTTGCAGATCAACTGTGACATTTTAATTCATAATGTGGTATAGTTTGAACTAAGCAAATTGATAATGGTTTTATTTTTGAAATTTACCTATAGAATGCTAGAATTTCTCTGAAAACTGTAATAGATATATATGGCAGATTTTGTTGCAATGAACCTGAGCACAAGATTGTGAATATATTGCTTAATTATTGCTGCAGTTCTGAATTTGAAAACCATATATCAAAAACACGATATTTTTCTTTCGTAATAACCACTGGGTCTAAGGCACAATCAATTATAGGAGACTTTTATAGTAGCTAGTGATCAAGTTGGATACAAAGAGGAATGAAAATCATGTTGTGATTGTGGGAAAAAATCTATGTGGCGAAGACGCATAATAGAGAAGTGGTCCACAAATCTCTTTCTGAGATTATTTAAGCATTAGATGCTTTAAAGAAAAATCTATACTCGTTGGTCCATTATCTATCTCAGAGAGAAACCCTTGTCTCTTCTCTAGCTGTCAATCTATTATTTAGTTACATATTCATATGTTTGTAATATATATAACTCATTACTTATTTATTAGAAGTAATGGTATTCTCAACAGTTTGATTTTAACAAGTCTATCATATTCTTATTTTTTATGTAACACTTTCGTATTTTTCAAATAACTTAGTAAGTCTTGATGGAATTGAATTTACATATTATAGTTGGTAAAGATATGAATGAACACTCTGTGCTAATTTGTTTGTCTTCGTGTTCTGCACATATGGTATATGAACTAACAAAAAAGAAATAAATTTCTTTTTTGCTGATGTCGTATTCCTCCAGATGTATTGCGAATGTTAGCCACTCTACTGGGTTAGACACCATCTTCACCAATTCGAAACAGTCTGTGAGAAAGGTCATCTTCAATCTCATTGCATCAAGCATACTATGTATTGCCCATATCAATGCCTCTAATTCTAAATATAGAGCCGATGTACTTTGATGAATATTTTTTGCACCCATTAGAGAGCCCAGTATTCTATTTCCTTGACAAAACCATCCCAATCCTGAGTGTAGACTAGATTTTTTCTATGATCCATCCGTCTGGCATGTCGAAATACCTCTATAATCCATTAGTTCATGTGTCACTCATGGAGCCACTTCCGTGATATCCGTTTGTGCTTTCTCTTAAGCTTTTGCCTCTGTTGTTGCCAGCCATACTATCTCATGTGGATCCCGATCGATATTCGAATAAATTTTATCATTTCGCATTTTTCAAATGTATCATATTACCCATGGAAAACTTTCATGTCTTCATGATTTGGAAAATGCCAGAAAAGTGTTGCCATATTGGGGTAAGTGTGTTTGTCGGAGACCCATTTGAAGGTGTAGGGATAATCGACAACGCCCATACCCGAATAGCTGGTGGACATTCAAAAAGTGTATGATTGATCGTCTCACGGTCTGCCGCACATCAAGTACATTGAGGATCGCAGTTAATACCTCTGGTCCTTAGGCGGTCAGTAACCGCCAAACAGCCTGAGATGGCTTGCCATAAAAAATGTTTCATCTTTGGTGGACACTTAACTGACCAAACTTGTGCCTGTAGTTTACTCATATATGGTCCACACGATTGTGTTGCTTTGTCTAGGTGTGATATCTGTTGTTCCGTATCGTGCCCTGATTTTACCGTGTAACATCCGTTTTTTTGTGAAACTCCAACCCATGATAGTCTCCGGTGCCTAGTGGTAAGCAACCCCATAATACTTGTAATATACTCAGCGACCACTAATTGATGAAGAAGAGGAACATTCCACTATGAAGTATTGTGTGGTCAATCAACTGATTTGATAAACAACTGCTACAAAATCTAGGCTTTAAGAAATATGTCTGTGAAGGTTGGACAGCCCTTTATATTACTGAAGTACACTCATTCCTGATCAAATAAAAGATGTTTGAAGAGCTATGGAAAAATGTCTTAGAAAGTCTAAATCCAGTTTTGTAAAATAGATTGACTCACTGCAATTTGAACTCGATTTTGCCTTAACTTCACCCGACCCAACACCTTACAATATATCTCAAATGCGATGTGAATTATGTCAGGCTTATCAGAATGAAGTGAATTATTGGCTTCTCAAAATCAGAAACACATGGCTTGTGGAAGATGATAAGAATACAAGTTTCTATCATGCTATTACAAAATGAAGACATGCTCGAAACATAATATACCAAATTAAAGATCAAGATGGAGTTATCTATCAAGGGATTTATGAGATTATAGAACATGCTGAAACATATTTTTCACACCTTGTTTTCAAGTGATAATAATCACATAAACTATACAATCTTAAACGATTTCAAAGCCATTGTGACTCCAGACATCAACTTCTATCTCACACAGGACATTGGTGAAATTGAAATCTTTGATGTTGTATGTGCTATTGACTCGGACAAAGCACCAGTGCCATATGGATTAATGGCTCGGTGTTATTTAGAATATTGGAGGGAAGGATATTACAGATGAAGCTCTCCTCTTTTTTGGCTCTTCAACCATGAAAGAAAGCATCGATCACATCAATATATGTATGATTCCTTAACAAATAAAAGAGAGGAAGACCATGGGTAACACTAATGCTAGTTCAGAACAAACCTCAAAGAAAAGAAAGGTTTGCAGAGTTAGACCTTCCCCTTGCAAAATAAAAACTGGAACACCTCGAGAATCTGCACCAATAACTGAATCCCAATCGGGAGCAGGAGCTGCTTCATCCTCTCGCCCTGTCAAAAGAAACTTAGCAAAGAACATTGGTCAACCTCTATAGCACTATTAGAAGACTGGAACTCTGCAAAATTTTAAAATCCACTGCCTTCTCTTCCTTAAAAGTGGCTTGCTGGAACTGTTAAGGGTTTGGGAACGCCTTGGCAGTTCACAGAGTAGCAGAGATCAACCACAAGACTCTCACACACATCTTGTTCCTCTCACAGACTCTGAATTCCAACGAAGTTATCCTGCAAAAGTTTGAAGGATTGGGTTTCACTAACCACCATTTAGTTACTCTGCCAAAATATGGAGGCGAGCTCGCTCTCTTCTGGAGAGAGGAACTTAAGCTGGAAATGATCTCATCATGTTGTAACTACATTGATACAAGAATGAATGTTGAATCCAAAACCTTTTATGCTGCTTTCATTTATGGGGACCCCGATAGGGGTAAACATAAGCAAATCTGGAATACCTTGCAAAATATTGCTTTAGAAAGAGACACTACACAATTCCTGTCCGGAGATTTTAATGATAATATTGATGGCTCGGGAAAAAGAGGGTGTAATTGACAGACCCGAAGGTTCTTTCAACGACTACCAGACATTCATATCTGAATGCAATCTCTATGATCTCAGACATTATGGCAACTTCTTATCATGGAGGGGAAATAAACATCAGCATACAGTTCTATGTCGCCTAGATATAGTAATAGCAAACAACAAGTGGGCAGAAGATATTCCTTCGAGTACATGTGAATACTTACACTTTGAAAGGTCGGACCGTAGGCATATGATCAACATCTTTGACACAAGAAAGAAAAGGCAACAAGGAGTGTTCAAATATGATAGAAGACTCAAGGAAAATGCGGAGTTTTTGAAACTTATCCAGCAAACATGGACATAAGAAGAAGAGCTAAGAGTCAAAGGAAAAACTGATAAGTGCTGGAAAGCAATTATTGACTGAAATAAAAAAGAAAGCCAACAGCCACAAGCTCATTGAGCAGCTAAAGCAGACCCTAGAGGATGTAATGACAAGGAGGGAACCAAATGAATGACAAATTGATAATACAACCTAAAAGAAGCTTACAAAGAAGAAGAAGAGTTCTATAAGCAGAGGAGCAGGCAGATGTGGTTAACTCTTGGCGTAAGAAACACATGCTATTTTTACGCTGTCACAAGAAAGATAAAAGAAATTCATAAATTCTCGTTAATTAAAGATGAAAATGGTGCCACGATCCATCACGGGGATCAAATCACTAGAGTTATAGAATGTATAATGGGAACCATTTCAAGAAAAAAGATACAAACCTATCAGGGAGAGCTAGTACAGTGGATTACATGCTAACTCTTATCGTCTTCGAAGAAGAGAACAGTCATCTGATTATGGAGCCCTCAGCTATAAAAATTATTCTCGATCCACTTCGATAAAGCTTTCGGGCCTAATAGCTTCTCAGCCTCTTTCTTTCACTCCAACTAGGAGACGTTAGGCCCCAACCTGACAAAATAAATACAGAGCTTCTTTCAATCCGGTTATATGCTGAGAACAATCAATGAAACACATCTCATGTTGATCCCCAAGATCACAAGCCCGTAGAAAGTGGAAGACTATAAACCTATAGCCCTATACAGTGTCTATTATAAGACAATCTTTAAAATTCTAACTTAAATATTTCACCTAATCTTTGGCATTCTCATCTCAGAAAAACAGTCAGCTTTCATTCACAAAAAGCCATTTCAAATAATGTCTTAATTACTCACAAGGTACTATACTATCTAAAATCATCAAAGGGAAAGAAACATTGCTTCATGGTAGTTAAAAATGACATTAACAAAGCCTATGACCGATTGGAATGAGATTTTATTGAGAGAGTCTTACAAAGATAAGGATTCCACGAGCGGTGGATAGGCTGGATTATACAATGCATCATGACAGACTCCTTCTCCTTTCTGATTAATGGGTCTAGGGGATTAGAGAAGTCGGCTAGGGAAATCTATCAGAGTGACCCTTTGTTACTGTACCTGTTTATCCTTTGCATAGACGTACTCTCAGGTTTGTGCAATAGAAACATTGCTTCATGGTAGTTAAAAATGACATAAAAAAAGCCTATGACCGATTGGAATGAGATTTTATTGAGAGAGTCTTACAAAGATAAGGCTTTCATGAACGGTAGATAGGCTGGATTATGCAATGCATCATGACAGTCTCCTTCTCCTTCCTGATTAATGGGTCTAGGAGATTAGAGAGGCCGACTAGGGGAATCCATCAGAGTGACCCTTTGTTACTGTACCTGTTTATCCTTTGCAGAGAGGTACTCTCATATTTGTACAATAGAGCACATAAAAAATATAGCTTACAAAGGATCAGAGTTGCCAAAGTCTGCCCAAGGGTTAACCATCCTTTATTTGTTAACGACACCATGTTTTTCTACATGGCAAACAAAACAAGTTATCAGAAACTCGAAAGTATACTTTCGAAATATGAAGAGGCATCCAAACAACTCATAAACTGTCAAAAATCCTCTATTTTCTACAAAAAAAAGTAGGCACCAGCAGACCTCAAGATAAGTGAAACAAACACTGCTAATAAATAGAGAATAGAGCGTAGGAAAGTACTTGGGGCTACCTGAGTTATTTGATAGGAAGAAGAGAGGTCTCTTTACCGTAATAGTGGATAAATCAAGCAGAAGGCATCAAGCTTCTCTTCTTGATTTCTCTTTGGAGCCAGAAAAATGACTATGATCTGCAGTGTCCATGCCTACACACACAATATTCTGTTTCAAGTTGCCAAAATCTTTGTGAAAAAAAATCCAACCAGCCCTCTTAAGATTCCAATGGAATTCCTTCCCTGATAAAAAAAGGAAGGTGCTCGATATCATGGAAGAAGATGGTAAAACCAAAAGAACTTGGAGGACTGGGATTCTGAGACGTCAGCCAATTCAATGATGCTCTCCTAGCAGATCTCAGCTGGCAATTCTTCATATCTCCAAACTGCTTACTTTCAAGAATCCTAACTGAGAATTATTACCATAAATTCAGTTTCTTTGAATGTAAGCCCCCTCTTTCAATCTCTCGTGGGTGGACGGGCATACTTATAGGCAGCAACCTGCTAAAATGACACTTGGTCTGGTCAGTGGGGGATGGATAATCTATTAATATATGGAAAGAACCCTGGCCCTCTAGCTCCACAACTCTGCAATCTTTTTCCCAACCAAAATATAATCGATGCCCATAAATCAAAATGTTGTAGATGTTCATATGCCAGTATGCCCGAGAAGTGTGGCTGAAGCACCGTTTGTAGGAAGCTTTAATTCATCCCAGACCCATTATGTGGCTGAGGGTCTTGCTTTTTTTCAACCAAAAGTCAGTCATACCTCCAATTGGAATAGAAGCTGGAATTATATTCTCATGGATCTTTTGGGCTCTCTGGACGTCTTGAAATCAGAAGCTCTTCAACGATAGATCTCTGTCTGTAAAAGAAACATTCCTCAGAGCTATTACAGATGCACGAGAATGGAATCTAGCACAGTTGCCACAGCCCTCATTAGATCCCCCTCGACAAGAAGCTCCGAATCTGGCTACTTACCCGAATCAAGATCCCGATCTGACTATCTGTAATACAGACACGACATGTAAAAGTGATATGAAAGCGGTTGGATTAGCATGGTCCTTTTCTTGCGGTCAGATTGGCAGGGCTAATTTCGCTAAAGCCATGCAATTTGTCTCCTCATCTCTTTCAGATGAAGCTGTCACCATTAAAGAAGCTCCGTTAAGGCAAAAACTCTTGAGATCCTTAATTTGCAAATCAAATCAGATTCCTCTGCCTCATCTAGCTTTGAAAATTTTGGAAAGAGAATTATATCCCTTCTTTACGTGTTCCAAATTTGTCATCTTATTCTTTTTTCCATTCAAAATAATTACTCATTCATAAGCATATATTTTTCTCAAATGGATAAGAGAAGAGAACAGAAATAAGATCGGATACTCGAATTTTTCCAAAGTTTCTTAAACTTTACCAAAATTTCCCAAAATTTTTTTAATGTTATTAAAATTTACCAATTTTACCAAATTTATCCAAAATATATATCTATAAGTTGACAGTTTAGAATTCTCATTCTCATCTTGTATCCACAGATTCTTGTCCTCTATCCACCCAATCATGTCCCTTTTTTATCGAATTCTTTTCTGAAAATAATCTCAAATTTTCTGTTCCTGTTCTGTATCTATAAATTCTAATCTCGAATTCTAAAATTTTCAAAGTTAGTTTTATCTATACAATTTATACAGATGTTAGATCCTCTGAAGCCCATGAAATATTGGCTTATATTTATTTTTTCTTCCTACATTTTATCGTGTGTTTCTTTTATGTTCACCAAAACAAAATTCTGATTGCATATGAGTTAGCCAAAAATGCAGCTGACTAATTCGAAGTTAATGAAAAATTAACTCTTAAATAACTCTTAAATTAATACATCTTTTTGAACTTTTAAATTACAACTAAATTAAATAGAAACCGCAAAACAAAAACACAACTTGGACATTAAAAGCCTTCGAGTTAACGAGATTAGACGTGTTTCTTTCTCTCCCAGAGGCGTAGGGCTAATTTAGCCAACGCATTAAAAATCCCATAAAAGGGTATTGCAACGTCAGTTTTTATTTAAATGTCTTTTCAGACTTAAATTTTTTTGTCGGTTCAACCATATTTTAACCAGAATAAAAAATAAGCAATCTTTCTTTTTTTGGCGTATATCTCTTTTCAGAATTAATTTTTTTGTCGGTTAAACTATATTTAAAATAAAAAAGAAGCAGCCCTTCTTTTTTTGGCCAAAACGGTTGATCAAGAAATGTTGAACCTAGACATTTTCATTTTCTTGTCCAAGACGGGACGAATTTTTTCTTTTTTTTTTTCCTTTCCATTATTCTCAGTTTCTCACTTTCAATTTTTAAATCTGTTCCAACAATATTCCTTTGTCCTTTTTTACGTTACGAAAATAAATATTCAAAATTTAAAACCGCAATCCTGGGTTTCATTCTTACGTTTGTTTTTCATTCCACATCGAAATCGAAAATTAGAATCCAGAAAACTAGAATCGAAATCGAAAATATAAAAGGATAGCCGACATAAGAAACCAAACCATTAATTTTTTTGCTGTAAAAAAAAAGAAACCAAACCATTAATGATAATGAATAATTGTCAATGGTACATTGGTACGTAGTAGTTTTAACAAACAAAGTCAATGGTACGTACGTAGTTCTATCATACATGCCCAAGTTTTCTTAGAGATGCTGTACACAAACTGTTATTTCGATAGTTAATTAAGTTAATTAGATGAACATAAAGGAGATAGCAAAACCATGTACATTTATTCTCATTTTTTAGAAGCTGAGGTGAAATGTGATTAATTAGAAAGAAAATAATTTACAAGAGCGTGTTGCCAAGGCCATCAAGAAGAAGATGAGATTGAGCGTATTGCCAAGGCCAATCGTTTCTTCCTTTGCCATGAGTTTGCATTATATCTCCAAAGACATTTTTTGTGCTGTTTTCATTAGCTTTGGATATGTTTCAGAAGATTTCTCCTTTCTTTATTGAAGTTTTGACGCTTTAGTCGACTTTGGGATCTTGATCAAGTATTTAAGAATATTTAATCTTTATATTTCTAATTTAAAAGCTGATACATTAGAGTGAAAAAAAAAAATTACAAGAGATTTTTTTTTTTTTAAAAAAAGAGAAGTAATTTACAAGATGAGTACATACTTTTAGTCTTACTAGTCTGATTGTGTTCTAGCCGGCCGTTGCTGCATCACCAACCAAGTTTAGAAAAAGGTAGTAAACTATTACAAAGATCTTTTTTAGTAAATTTTTTTTTTTTTTTTTTTGCGAGATGTTAGTAAACTTTAACATGGACTTTTTTTTTAAGAACCAAGCAATTTACAGAATTTTGCAATACAATCTCAGATATAGCTAACGATGTAATGGGAAGGTTGATAGGAGTAATAGTAGGCCATGGCGGATGAGAGCCAGAGGAGGCGGAGAAGTGTTTCAAGAAGACTTTCACAGTTTTAGCTACCACTAATACTAACTCAGTTGCTATTTTCAACATCATTATGCAAATCTGGTAGAGGATAAATGAGCACATTTCCTAAAATAGTTTTTTCTAGCAATAATTTAAGTCCATCAAGAATAAGAAACTGTAGTTATAAGAAGAAAACTCTCAAGGATAGTCTAAAAATTCCGGAGGATCGGATCAACTCGAAGGATAAAGGAGAATTTTCATATTCTTCAGAGAATAAGAGATATTTCCATATCGGAAATATGGAAATATTCACCTAAGGAAAAAAGGAAAAGGAGTTCGGAGCAACCCACCTCCTATTCCTATAAATAAGAAGACTCCAAAGCTCAAGAAGAACAACTCATACAACCTAGAGAGCAGCAGAGCTAAAACCAAAAACTCCAACGCTTTCTAGTTTACCTCGCAAACACTTTCTTTTCACTTCGGCATAACCTCTCGATTATACCAATCTTTGTAATCGCTTCATCTTTTTAGCTAATAATAAAGATCTTACTCTCTGAAACCCACAACTGTTAATCAAATCCCTAGTGATAATTTCCTGTTTTAATAATTGGCGCCGTCTGTAGGGACTAGGAGAATAAATTCTAAAAACTAGCAACAAAAGATCTAAAGCGATGAGTCTTCCGACCGGCGACAGCAACCTCGCCTCTAACACAGAAGATACTACCACGCGCACTGATACGCCTGCTCTCGATGAGCATGGCAATCCTATCTTCGTGATCCCACCACCCGCGGGAGCGCCTCCGCCCCTGTCCTTGCGGCCGATCTCGCCGTAGCAATCCAAGCTACCTTGCTACCACTCACATATAACCTGGTGTCCAAGCTAGACACCTTTCAGGCCCAGCATGCCAAGTACGACGAGCAGCTCAACACTTTGGCAGCCGCGACTACCGCAAGATCAGCACCGCTAGAACGACGGTTGGTCTTCGAAACTCCAACGCACAGCAACACTCGAGGCACAGCACTAGTCAATGACGAACCAACCGATAAACTGAATTCCTAGATCGCTATGCTGCACCAGCGAATCAACACGATCGGATCTCAAGTCCATCGTGCCACCAGTTCGGCACCCGATATCTCGGCAATTTTATCAGATACCGAACGCAACCCATTCGCCTCGTGGATCACCGACGTTCGTATCAGCGCGGTGATCAAACTGAAACTCCTTTACTACAACTGGACGAAAGATCACAATCTATGGCTCACCGGTTTCAACATGGCCATGAAGCGACATCGGTTCGAAACCGACCTAGAACGTGAAGCAAACCATTGTCAGACCTTCATGGAGCACCTCAGCAAAGACTCTCTCAAGTGGTTCTCCAACCTCCCGCCGGCATCAATCAAACCCTTCAAGGATTTATCCCATGTCTTTATAAAGCATTACTCGATGTTCATTACGAAGAGGATGGTCAACCTTTTCACTCTAATACAGGAACGCGACCAACCCCTCCGGGATTTCATTGAAAAATTCAAGGATGCCACCGCGGCGTAGGGTCAGATCCCGTAAGCTTTAGCCATCGAGGCACTCATAAACGGTCTATGGTTCGAATCCTCTTTCAAAGAAGATTTGCAGAAATACCCGAAGGACACCATAGGGGACGCACTCCACCATGCTCAGACTTTCATACAAATAGAAGAAGAAAGAACCTTCTACGCTAAGAAACACTGACGTAGCAAGTACTTCGTGAGACAAGGACCCGGCGAGCAAAAGCAAGCAGTCCTCCCACGCCATCGTAGCTACCGGAGAGAAGTCCTGGAATCAGTGGACTCGCAGCAATCCTCCAAGGAGTTCAGACGACAGAGACGATAACCACGGTCTCTACTGTTCCTTCCATGGGAGAACAGGATATGCTACTTCGGCTTGCCAACATCTCCAAAATTCATTATACAAAAAATACAAGGAAGGGAAGATAGAAGTCAGCGGAGATTAATCCCAGAATAAAAGCACCTACTCGCGCAGCTCCAACACCAAGGATTCCAGCCGAAGTTCCTCTAGCAAGGATCGCCGAGATCAAAGCAAAAGCAGCGGCTGAAGCAAGGAAGGCGCCGAAGTCAATCACCCGAGAAGAAGCGGGAAGAAAAAGATAAAGAAAAGGGGGTAGAGCACGAAAATGATGATTGCGAGCATGACAATCCACCCCTTCCGCCCAAGCTACGGGTTAACATGATCATGGGAGGCCTTCTCGACTACAACGACTCGGTTCGCGCCATCAAAAAGTATGGACAAAAAGCGATTACCTCGCAAAAGTTTCCTCACCCCATGGACTACCATCCGACAATTACATTCACGTCGAAGGACATGCATGGGTTACACACCCCGCACAATGATCCGCTGGTTGTCGAGCTGCATATCCACGATAGCGAAGTGAAAACAATACTGGTGGAGACCAATAGCACAGTTAATATCAACTTCAAAGATACCTTAACCAAGATGGGACTCCAGAACAAAGACATCAAGGCAGCACCGAAGCCACTAAACGGCTTTGCCAGTGAATCCTTCTTCAGTCACAGCACCATACGTCTGACAGTTTACGTCGGTGGAGTTACAAAGATTGTCGAATTCACCGTCATGGATAAACTAACAATCTATAGTGTCATACTTGGCTCGCCATGGATCTATGAGATGAAAGCCATTGTGTCAACTTACAATCAATGCATGAAGTTTGCTACCTCGGTTGGCATCTTCACACTTCGCGGCAATCAGTAGATGGCAAGATCTTGCTTCATCAGTGAACGCAAAGTGCGACTCACCGTGGCAAAAGCCCATGAAGACATCAAACAAACGGAGTAGATTCGGCAAGAATCTCGCAGCTTTTATTTAGTTTTTATTTTCAGCACCAATAAAGGCCGGCTTGGCCTCTAAGTGACAAACACTCATCTCATAATTGTAAAGAACTACGAACGGCTTGATCCCGACTTGGGTATGTAGGCAACCTTCAGGTGCAGCTGAGGCAAGCTGAAGCTGAGAAGGCCGCAGAGACTCCATTGGATGAGTCTGTTTGGGAAACTGACTCTCATGCCGCAGGTGTCGAAGGTTCTCATGAAAAAGCTAAAGACGGCAATGAAAGCATCAAAAGCCACGTCGGCTTCGTTCCCAAGACCTTCGTTTTCTGAAGCCAGCTCAGCCTCACCCGAATCCACCCAGATAGGATCGACTCAAGAAGTCGTTCTCCTCCGCTTTGAGGGGGTACTCGAAGGGATGTCTACTTCCACCACTGGAGTCGCTCTTCCCCTCTTTTGACCCATCCCTTCAGGTCTCGGCTGCGGCGTCTTCTTAGCGGCTAAAAATATCAAAACATACAACAAATAAGGCACCCCGCTTCAAAGAAATAGGGGAAAGGAAAGGAAGAAGTTACTTCGATCCAGCAACGCACCTGCTTTCGAAGACTTAGCTCACTTCTCGGCCGGCTTGGCCGACTTCTTCTTATTCTTGGAGGGCCCCTTCTTCTCCTTCTCGAGCCACAATTTTTGACTCAAATTACACAGTGTCAGGATGTCGACGTCGAGACCAAACAGATTCTTCCCAAGGATGATTGATACTGCCAAAATAAAGGGAGGAACGAACATCTTAATATCTCGAAATTAGCTAAAAAAGCAAGCAAAAAGAAAACAAACGGTTCAGTTCGGCTTTCAAAGTTTCGACCTCCAAGTCATGAATAAGTAAAGCTCAAAACTGGCGGTAAACGCCTCGTTAATCTTTACATAGAAGAAAAAATGGTCCCACTCGTGAACCTTTCTTGTTGGGTCCCCACCAACGATCCCCTGCTTCAGCGTGGTATAAAAATGGTGCCACCCCCCCACCCCCTCCCCCCCCCCCCCCCCCCCCCCCCCCCCCCCCCCCCCCACGCAATTCAGCCTTCCGCTCTTTAAAATCGAGATCCTTTCAAAGATATCCCAGTTGAAAGGCACCTTCGCCATTCGAGTAACCGCTGTTAAGCTGACGAAGTGACGAATCGCAACGTGAGAGAGTTGCGCCACCGGCATCTTCTTTTGCAGTAACGGAGAAGCGATGAAATGGGAAATTGGAGACCGAAAACTGTGAAATGGCATTCGTAAATGCAGAAGTAACCCTCTGGCGGCGTTGTTACTCTCTCGTGAACTTGAGGAAGTAAAAGCTCAACTTCCTCAGGAAAGCTGCACCTCGACCGAAGCTCTTGAAGCCTGTACGCGGTCATCCAGGTCCTCCCGTCCTTGATGCCAGTTTTATGGTTTGACATCGCTATATTCTACGGGAGACCCTCAATCCAGCCCGCTGGCTTGGAACCCTTTGATTCCATTTCAGAATCTATATAGGAGTTATCTGGCGAAATTGCATCTCGATAACCTGAAGACCCCTCAGAATTCGAGGGAGAAGAAGGAACTGGGCTGATCCACGCCCGCCTAGTGCGCTCGGCAAGAGAGACATCGTCATCGTCAAAGGAAGAACTATGCGATCCCATCGACATTTTTTTAAAAAATAGAGGAAGAAAACATAAATTTCTGGAAAAATCGAGGAAAAAAAAGGAAGATCGGCGAGTAAAGAAGATTATCGCAGCAAAGAAATAATTTTTGCAAAAGCAATCTGAAGAAAGTAAAAACCCTTGGGAGCAAGAAGATGAAGAGATAAATTCTCGATAATAAAATCAAAAGAAATATCAACAGTTCCTTTAAAGGACGGGTGTCGAGATTCGCACAGTCTCGCCCGCTTGAAGTAAACCTTAATGGGTCGTGCATTTAAATAAATTTAGTTAAGGAAAGCGCCACGTGTCGAATCCACTTTAGACGGGCCGAGCTGGTCATCACGGAGAAACGCACTTGACGAGCTAATGCTTATTGCGAGATTAAACCTACTTAACTTCATGAAGTCCGCCGAGCTGATTCGCAATCAGCCTCACCGAGCTGAGGGGGGGGGGGGGGGGGGGGGGGGGGGGAGACTTATTATTAGAGGGGAAATGAGCACATTTCCTAAAAAGACTTTCTCTAGCAATAATCTAAACCCATCAAGAACAAGAAGACATCGCCGACGTACCTATGAAAAGGAAACTCTCAAGGATAATCTAAAAATTCCGGAAGGATCGGATCAACTCGAAGGATAAAGGAGAATTTCCATATTCTTCGGAGAATAAAGGATATTTCTATATCGCAAATATGGAAATATTCACCAAAGGAGAAAAGGAAAAGGAGTTCGGAGCAACCGACCTCCTATTCCTATAAATAAGATGACTCTGAAGCTTAAGAAGAACAACTCATATAACTAGAGAGCAGCAGAGCTAAAACAAATAACTCCAACGCTTTATAATTTACCTCGCAAACACTTTTTTTCTACTTCGGCATAACCTCTCGGTTATACCAATCTTTGTAATCAATTCATCTTTTAAGCTATTAATAAAGATCTTATTCTCCGAAACCCACAACTGTTAATCAAATCTCTAGTGGTAGTTTTCTGATTCAACAAAATCTCTATTCTCTCAAGAAAACTTTCACAGTTTCCGTTCCTTTCTTTTCTTTCTCTTTTCCTTTTCTCTCTACCTTCAAATTTCAACTCCAACTTCCTATTTATATCTATACACATGCATGATGCATGCCATGTGAATTATTTGTATATAATTTTTTGTAATTATTATTTTATTTAGAGAGAGTCTTTAAAATGACATAAACACTAATTTTCATTCCAAATGTACTACGTACGCTTAAAATTTGACATACATAACATGTTTCATTGATCAAATAACTTTACTGTCCTTATTTAAATAAAGAACTAAAAAGTAAACAAAATACGATATTTTGTTTTCCAAATCTCCATTTGTTCATCGGTAGTTATCTCCAATCAAGTTTGGGTTATTCTTCTGGAATTTTTATGACGATAATCTTCTGTAGCAGATTTTTTTTTGAATCAATTTCATCTTTAATCTAATGTATTCAAGCGATTTCATTTTCTAAATTTTGATATTCGAAGTTAGAATTGACTTCGAAGATAGAATCTACTATATCTTCAATCAAAGCAACACTCTTTTCCGATCAACTTTTGTTGCCACCGGTTTCGTTTACCATCATCTATATAACTTCAAAACCACCCAAACTTTTAGGGATGAGCACAAAAACTATAATAAAAAAAATCAAACCATAATGAACCAAAAAAATGATATGATTTAGTTATAGTTAAACTTAAAAATCCATTTGATTATTATTTTCTTATAGTTTTGGTTTTTGTTTGGTTTGATTAAAAATCGCTTGAAAAATAATTTAGGTTTCAATTAGAACTAAATTTTGAATAATTTATATTTTATTATTTTCTTAATTTAGTTTAGGTCCATATTTTATTATAAGGCTAATTTATCTTTATTATTTACTAACTTTAACTCATACATTCAAAATATCATATTTATAAAAAATATATATATATAAATAATAATAAAATATATTCTAATTTTCAGTCAAAACAAAAAAAATATTTGTGGTTAACTCATCATTTTTCACATCAAAATTCTCAAGTTTAACTTTAGAGGTATTTAATTTTAATTTATCTCTATTTGTTGTTTCCTAATTATTGATTTTGAAAGGTTTGATACTTTATTTGTTTCTCTGTTTTGAAATATGTTTTTATTTCATGATTGATATTCAAATTTGATTCTTTTATGGTCTTTAAATATATCATAAGTTTATAACTATATAGAGATCTTATATAAATATAAATTATTTTTAATATATATATATATATTATAAATTTTGCGTAACAGAGATTAATAAATAGCATGAGGAGATGAACAATAGTGGATGGTAAGAATCTGTTTTTTTAATTTAGTTTTTGGTTTTTATAAATTAAGTTTTTATTGTGGATTTCTTATGATTTAGATTTTATTTTTTGATTTATTTTTTGTTTGATTTTACTCATATCTATTATTAATATTTTTATTAGTTTGAATTAAATTTTGGGTAAATTTACTAAATGGCCTAAAATAATGGTAAAAATAGAAAAGTTGAGCTAATAATTAAAAATTAGGTTGATACATATTATACATAGTAATTATGACTATTTTGCCTTATAATTAGTTGATGCGGTTTTGATAGATAACATTTAAATTAACATGCTAACTAATATGATATCATGATAACTGTGTTAACAATGCTAACTAATATGATGTTCGATTAGCATATTGTACAAATATGAAGTAAACATGATAACTATCAGGTTAATGTTGCTATTATTTCATGAAAATAGGAGTTAAGTTTGTTTGATTAGCACATTGTACAAAATATCGAGTTAACATGATAACTATCGTGTTAACGTTGCTATTATTTCATGAAAAATAGAAATTAACTTTGTTAACTGTATAAGTTATATAAAATTATCATGTTAACAATGTTATTATATCAAAACTTATCATACTAACGTTGTGAGCACGATAACTATCGTGTTAACGTTGATATCATCTTTCATCCCATCACCACCACCACCACCACTTATACCCACCACCACCACCACCGATACTGTCACCATCGCCATCACCGACACAACCACCACCGCTGGCATCGCCGTCACTTCCACCACTACCGGCCCGTCATCACCAACACCACAACCATCATCACCACCACTATCGACAACACCATTACCATCACCACCACCACTGCCACCACCACCGCCGCCACCACCACCACCGGTGACTTCATCACCATCACCACCGACAATGCTATCACTACCACCGACCATCACCAACACCATCACCAAATACTATCTCCATCAGCGTGTGAAAAAAATAAGTAAAGTAATTGTGTGAAAAAGGTAAGGACTCGTTTGTCTTTTAATCTGCAACAGTATGCTCATAAAGTTGTCGGAAGTAGTCGGTTAATTTCAGTGTTAATTGAGTCCATTTACTAGAATTACTCTTAAATTTTTTGTAATAGTAATTCCGAAAAAACTGAAACTGAAATATACGAAACCGAACCAAGTTATATTTGAGTTATGTATGGTTTTATTTTTTTAAAACTGAAAAACCAAAACCCAAAGAAAATCGAACCATAACAAAACGAAATATATATTGTTTTTATATGGTTTGAATTTTTATAAAACCAATAAACCATAAAACCGAAAAAACCAAACTAAAACCAAATAAAAAAACCGAAGTGCCCGCCCACCCCAACTAGCTCTTATGAAATTATAAATCTCTTTCTATAAGTCTTCATGATGAGTTTGTTTTTAACATTTGTTACAATGTTTTACTACTTGTTCTGATAGAGATTCGAAGTAATTTAGGTTTGATTGATTATCATGTTATGATGGTGTTTACCTTTTATATGTCCTTTGGTGTTAGTAATGTATCATGTGTTATCCTCAAACCAAGAAGTTGGTTCATTTATGGGAGGGATCATTGTTTAGTGGCGATTTTACAAAGTGAAATGAAACAATTCCAATTACAAGCATATCTCATGTCCTTTGAAGAAGAACTCCATCACAAATACGCTACAATAAGATCAAGAGAATTGCAAGATCCCAGTATGTCACTTAGGAAAAATAAAGATATTGTGGGGTAAAAGATAGGTTTATTGATTTATAGCTAGAACTTGAATATTATAAAAGGTTAAGGTCGTGGGAATAAGAACATTGTTAGATATGGGTTTCATATTCCCTCTAAAAACCCTACATCAATTGAAATAGGTCCATTTCAAAATCCTAAAAAATATTTAGGGCAGCGGAATATATGGAAACCTAACATTTATTTAATAAATTCCAAAAAAGACGGAAGGTCGGTCTTATCAGAAATGAAGTTTTCTTATTTCAAATGAGAAACTTTTTAAGGGAACCGACCTAACTGAAGTATAAATAAGAAGTCGTTCACTTCTCTAGGGTATCCAAAAAATCCTCTAGAGTTAGGGTAAACTAGCAATTCTATTGTTTTAAGCTCTCTAGTTACTTTCATTAATATTTTAGGTCAGCGTTCTTATTCCGCCGACCTAAAAACCATTGTGTATCTTTCGAGCTCCGGCTTTATATCTAATAACGATCTCTCTTTTAACCCATAAACTCTTGTTCTTTCTATAGATCGGATTTGAGTTATTACATTTGGCGCCGTCTGTGGGGAGTAAGATACTAAATCCATAAAAGAAGCGGAGCTCAAAAATGGCCGAAACACCATCCATCGATCTTAATACTGCCGGTCTCACCAATGAAAACGCTGTAGCTCGGCCCATCGACCCAATAACCGGATTACTTCTAGTGGATCGGACAGATCTGAGCCAGAAGATCCCGCCACGGATAAAGACACGTACCAGGGAGAATCGGGCGACCTGCCACAGCCACCTCCCATAGATATGGCCAGTCTCATCAGATCGGTCGCGACCCAATTACAGCAAGGAATGAATGCTTGGTTCGAATCGCTTCGAGCCAAACAGGTCGCTTATAGCGAGGACCTAGATCAACTCCTAAACACCAGAGCTCACCCAACTTAGGAGCAAGCGGACCTCACCACTCCTCAACACCAGCCGATCCGCCCACAGAGAAATCCAGAGGTCGTGAGAGTGGTCAACAACCTGTTCGGCAATACCCCTACAAAAGAGCTACATAGGGCACAGGTCGAAGCATCTAACGCCCGCTCCTCGAGAGACACCACCAGAACCGCTCCGACGACCTCCAAGCTCGATCTTATTCATCAACGACTCGACAAATGAGCACTAAGGTCCATCAAGCAGTAACTTCTGCTCCCGAGCTGGATAAGATACTTCTGCAAACACAACATACTCTATTTACCTCGGAAATCACCAATGCTCCTCTGAAGGACATCAGGAAGATCAAGTTACCTCCAGTTATAATGGAACCACCGATCCAAAGCGGCACTTGACTGCATTCCAGATGGCTATGGGAAGAGCCCGATTCACGGATGAGGACCGGGATGCACGTTTCTGTCAGTACTTCATCGAATCACTCTCCGGAAGCGCCCCCACATGGTTCTCACAGCTTCCTCTGATCTCCATCAGAACTTTTAAACAACTTTCAGGGCACTTTCTCAACCGTTACTCGATCTACATTCGACACGAAGTCTTCAGCGCTCGATCTATAGGCCTGCGTTCAAGGTGAAACAGAACCACTGTAGGATTACATTTATTGTTACTAATCCATAGTCTCCCGATGCAGCATATCCGACGAGATATCTCTCAGAATCTTGATTAAAAATTTACGGGACGACCAGTCGTACTGTGAAAGACTCAAAACTTGAAAAATCAAAACCATGGAGGATGCTTTACACAAAGTAAGCGGTTTCATAAGGCTCAAGGAAGACAAAGCTGACAAGGCGAAGTTAGCAGATGCCAAAATAAATCGAGACAAAAAATCTCCATCTTTAAAACAGGACGACTACAAAAAGCCTCGACAACACTACGACGAGGATGGCAAAAACTGTAAGAACGTCAACACCGCCGCTCGCCAATCACACTGGAACACTTGTGGCAGCCAGAACGCCAAGGACCCCAAGAACAAGAAACCATACTGCACTTACCACAAAGTGCACGGCCATCATATAGATGATTGTCGAACTCTCGCAGTCCTCTTAAAGAAAAAATGGGAAGACGGTGAATGCAGCGTGCCAGAACTAAGAAATCAAGACAGATAACCTGACAACAAAAAGGACAGACGTCCCGATAGTCGCCCACCTGCAAAGCGCAACGGGAAAGAGGTGATACGATCGAGAGGACGATCAAACACCTCCAACCTCACCGCAATGACGGATCAATATGATTATGGATGGACTCCTCTCTTGCACTGATTCCATTAATTCGATCAAACGGCACAAGCAGAAAGTTGCAAACCCACCACAAGGCGCCCCGCCACTATTCAAGGATGACATCCCAATCACTTTCACCGAGAAGGATGCGCATGGTATAGATTGACCTCATCACGATCCCCTTGTTATCTCACTTCGGCTTAGCGAGGATGACATCTCTAAAATCTTAATCGACACGGGCATTTCTGTTGACCTGATTTTTCAAGACACCCTACAAAAAATGAGCATTGCTGAAGGCGAATCTACCTCAACGACTGGAACCATAACCCTACATGTGGAAGCCCGACCCGCCAAACTATATAGCAGCCGTGCCCCACTACATTCTAACAGTTCGGTTCTATACTTAGCCAAATTTTTAAACTTTTTTTTTCATTTAACCAATACATAGCAAATTCAAAAACAACTCATTTCATTCCATTAAACTTGAATAAAGCACTTAAACAAGATTCAGAGTTAACTTAAACAAAGCACAACGGTTCACTAATGAATACAATTGATCATCTAGCAACATAAATGCTAACACCAAAGCCCATAAGACAAAACACACGTCTTAAATCATAAATAAACACCCAATCCTCAATCCATCCATGTTCATCACTGCCGCCGGTCTCGCTCCCTTTACTGCTTAGTACCCGCACACTCAAAATGAGAGGCATAAGTATTTGATAAATACTTAGTGAGTATGGTCATCCCGTAACACCTGGTCAGTACCAATCATGCATTCATACTATCGGATTCAACATCCCACACAATCAATTCGCAATAGATATAACACATATCAAACGGCCATGATCATCTAACATAACCACCCAAGATCAATCCCTTTTTAAGATCCATGTCTACTTCAGCAAGAATCCCACATCTCCTAAGCTAGAACATGATCTAGATTACCCTGAGGTTAGCTAGACATCATTTATGCCATGGTAAACACCTCACAATAACATAGTATAGAATCGTTTAACATGCGCTAACACCCTAACATGCAATTACACAATCAAACATGCAAAACATCAAACCCTAGCAATCCAATGATCCTAAATACTAACCATAGTCACGCACTTACCTTACACAAGGTTGGAAACAGATTAGTCAGAAGAGATCCCGATGAAATCCGCACCAAATTGAAGATATCCGATCCCAAGGAATCTCTCGGCTGTCCGTACGATCCGATCTCTTTCCCCTCAGCTATATCTAGATCCATTCACCTTTCTTCGAGCCAAATTCTATTTACCCTCAGAAACCCCACAAAACACAACTATTAGCTCGAGGTTATCCGATGGAAACTCGACACAAAGGGAAATATCTGATCGCTTACCAGTTTATCTCGGCGATGGTCAGATCCGTACGGCGATCCTTCAATCTCTCTCAGCTATCCTCGGGATAAACTCTCTTTTCTAGGGTTTTCTCTCCACTAAACTCTCTCTTTGCTTTATTTGTCTCAAATAAACGCAACACCTCCGAGCTAAGTCTCAAAAACACCTTATATACTCGCAAAACCCTAAGTAACTCGGTCTAAACTGACGTTTCCCGGTTCCAGTAGAAGTTATCCGATCCGATTAGATTTTTTTCGGCTATCACCAGTACCAAACTCTATCATCTGCATGATAACCGTGTATAACCTGACCTAACACGCTTGGCCCACAGCCCAGTCCACTTTTTCTTGGACAATTTCCTTTTTCTCTTAGATAACCGCCCTTATCCGAGTTATTTCCCTTCTGTCCGGCCATTTTCCATTTTTCACCCGGATATTCTCACTTCCTCGGTTAACTTTCCATTTTCCCTTGGACACAGTCCACTGTCACTCGGACTAACCCCACTCTCACTCGGATTAATACCATTTTCTCACGGACTGGACCATTTTCTCTTGGATATGGTCCATCCGGCTCGGCTATCCCAGCCATCCATCCGACTATTTCCCAGTCATCACCTGACCATAGTCTGAACCTCCTAGTTCCCAGCCAATATCCGTCCTTGGCTCGATCATTACTCGGACAATACCCTGTCCAGCTCGATTATTCCGAATATTCTCGGACACAGATGCTACACTACCTGTCACGGTCGGCCAGAAGACCGTAATGGTCAAATTCGAGTTTATCGAAAGGTCTACGATTTACAACGCTATCCTGGGTACGCCTTGGCTAAACTCTATGCAGACAGTTCCATCCTCTTATCATCAATGTATCAAAATGCCGATCAGAGGGTCTTCACAATTCGTGGCGATCAGACAATTTCTCGATATTGCTACGTTGACAAACAACTCGTTTGTAACGCCGCCACTTTCGTCATCGGCAATAGTCATAAACTTGACCCACGAATTGTTCATCATGAGTTGCCAAAAAGTAACCTTGTCACCCAGATCAACATCGACAATGATCACCCCGATTGCTGTGTTGGCATCGACACGGAGCTACTGCCAAGCCTGCAAGATGAACTACTCGCTTTCCTTCGAGAAAATATCAGCATGTTCGCATGGTCAATGGTCGAAATGAAAGGCATCAGTTCTAAAATCACCAAACACGAACTACATATAGACCTACTTTGAAGCTGAGCAAACAAAAACGACAAAAATTAGGATCTGAGCGGGCACAAGCCGTACACGACAAAGTAAATAAACTACTGAAGGCCGGATCGATTGCCAAGGTAAAGTACACGGATTGGCTAGCCAACCCAGTGGTAATCAAGAAGAAGAACTGCAAATGGCGGGTCTGCGTTGGCTTCACCAACCTCAAGAAGGCCTGCCCCAAGGATAGCTTTCCACTTCTCCGTATTGATCAGCTAGTCGAAGCCACTGCAGGCAATGAATTCCTTTCGTTGATGGACACCTTTACAGGTTACATCCATATTCTCATGAATTCGGATGATAGCGAGAAAATCACATTCATCACGGACCGAGGCACTTATTGCTACAAAGATATTCCATTCAGCTTAAAAAACGCAGGAGCTACTTACCAGTGCCTAGTCAACAGGATTTTTGCCAATCAACTTGGCAAGACAATGGAGGTTTATATAGACGACATGCTCGTCAAATCGACAAAGGCGACCAAAACATCAATCACCTCCGGGAGTGCTTCATGGTACTCAATAAATAAGGTATGAGGCTCAATCCCGGGAAGTGTACCTTTGCAGTCACATCAGGAGAATTTCTAGGCTACTTGGTCACGCGGCACGGTATTGAAGTATCTTCGCGATCCTAGAACTACCTTCGCTAAAGTACAACGTCTCACATGTAGGATAGCTGCACTGAACAGATTCATATTGTGATCTACCAACAAGTGCCTGTCGTTTTACCAACTCCTTCGAGGCAACAAACGATTCGAGTGGGACGAGAAGTGCGAGGAAGCATTCCTACAGCTCAAAACATAATTGTCTACCCCTCCAATCGTGGCCAAACCCGAACACGGCGACACTCTGATTTTTTACATTGCTGTTTGCAGCGCGGCGATTAGCAGCATCCTGGTTCGAGAAGATAGTGGCGAATAGAAGCCGATCTTCTACTTCAGCAAAATGTTGGACGGTTTAATCTCGATATCCAACCTTGGAAAAACTTGCTCTTGCAGTTGTCGTCGCCTCCAGAAAACTACATCCTTACTTTCAGCCACATTCAATAGCCGTCCTGACCAGTCAACCTCTTCCGAAAATTCTACAAAGCCCAACATAATCCAGGCATTTGAAGAAATGGGCGATTGAATTGTCCAAATTCGACATCAAGTACCGGAAGCAAACCACTGCAAAGTCCCAAGTCATGGCGGAGTTTCTCATTGAATTGTCACCATAACTACTAAACGCCAACCCGGCAAACTCTGAAAGATGGACGCTGCACGTCGATGGAGCATCATCTCTACTCGGTTTCGGCATTATCATCTTACTCGAATATCCAACTGGAGAACTCTTTGAGGAATGCTTCCGCTTAGAATTTACCGCATCTAACAACGAGGCCGAATATGAAACACTTATCACAGGTCTCTGTCTTGCCCAAGGATGGAACTTCAACACATACGAGCATTCAACGATTAACAGCTCAGTGCTAAAAAATTCAGTGGAGAGTATGAGGCCAAAGATGATCGCATGGACGCCTTCCTGAAGATAGTCAAGTAATTGGCAATGGAGTTTACAACTTTCGAGTTACTCCAAATCGACCGATCTGCAAACAAGGGCATCGCCGATTTAGCAGTTCTATCGCCGAACAGAGACTCTGCCCTCAGAAGAACTATCCCAGTTGAAGGAATTTCTCACTCGAGCATCACCCCGGTTCAGGAAGTACTCCAGATTACTACCAAAATTTTGACAAAGGTGACCTGGTTCTCCGAAAGGTCTATGACAATACCAAAGAAAAAGGCGCAGGCAAACTTGGGGCTAACTCGGAAGGCCCTTCTCCCATCACCAACATGGTAACCCGATGTCTATCGACTCAAAATAATGGCCCGAGAATCGAGCATAGAACTCGATGAGCCTCAAGCGATACTACAACTAGATTGGCATCTTTCGCCAAAACAAAAAAAATCAAAAAAGGAAGGGAATATTACCCATGAACTACAGAGCGGTTTGATCCCTGAAAAGGGTACGGAGGCAGCCTATCTTTTGATTGATGCAACTGCTCCCCTTCTAAAAACGGGGAGGGGGGGTTTCTTTTCTTTTTAAACATTGGCCTTTTGGCTCTTTTCTTTTTTTTTTTCTTTTTTTTAGAGCTACCTTTTTATTCAAACTGGAGCTTTTATTTAAAAACAATAAGCCTTCCACTAAAAACCATTAAAATCATTTTATTCAAATTCCAAACTTCAAACTCTTTAAACCGAAACAAAACAAAGCAATCTCCATGAATACCCGCCCTATCCTAAGCCTAAAACTAGCTTCAAAATGCAAAGCCAGCATCAATATTAAAGCCTAATCAAGTCACCTAAATCTAACACTTTATGCTAAGTTCAACCGAAAAGAGGCCTCACAAAGATTTATCACACAAGAACATTGGCTTGAAAGGAGGGTAAGGTAAAGGTGGGGAAGTCTACTTAGGCTTACAAGAGAGTGGTGAAAGGAAGAAGAAAGCCTAAATATGTATAAGTGATCTATGTATCTTTTTTGAAATGCATAAGTATGATAATTAAAAAGATTCAAATTAAGGTTCTCACTTATTAGGAAAGGATTCAATTCATGAATGTTCAACTTAAGCCACAAAAATCAAAACAAATTATTCAAGTATGGTTAGAGCTTACTTTCAAAGAGTGTACAATGCATCAAAGAACTACTAACTAGGGCCTTGAAACAATTCATGAGCTTAAAACACTTTTCAAGAGAAACTTTTGCCCCTTATGCAAATGTAAACAATCTAAATGCTTAAAATTCTAGACTCAATCCTAAAATGTTTAACAATTCGAATGCAACTACATGAATTTTTTTGAAATTTTTTTAAACTTTTATTATTTTTTGTGTTTTCTATGCCATACATGATGCATGATGACTCAAAGGATGATAACAGAAAATAAGATCAAAGAAAACATGTCAAACACACCACACACTCCCCCAAACTTGAATGACACCGTCTCGGTGGCAAACAAATTCAAAGGAGTTAAAACACAAAGCAAAAATCTAAAAAGATGCATGGTATTTACAAGGATTGGTTGTTGGTACCTCGGAGCTAAGTAAGGCTGGAGCTTGAGGTTGCTCCAGACTTCTTGCTTTTCATAGGAGTGTAGTGGCTGATCTCATTGCCTTTATCCTTGCTCGTTTCTTCATGGAGAGAGTGGCGCGCAGGTTGGTTCGTTGCTTGGGGCTCACGGATCTCAATGCCTCCGGTTGATCTCCTCCTTTTCTCGGGCTGCTCGACCTCCACACTTGTAGTCTTCTTAGGTGAGCTCCCTTTAAGCGATTTGACTTTCTTGCTAAGCTTCTTGATCATCTTCCCTTCCATTTGTTGATCTTGCGCTGCATCTCTACGATCGAAGCAAGGAACTTCTCGGCTTTGGTTCTCGGCTCGAAGTCAAGCGTGGGGAGAACAAAGCTCTTGGGCATCTCAGCATCGGATGTAGGCGACTCTGATTGAGGGCGAGAAGCTTGTGTGGGAGCGGCTGTGCCTCCTAGAGGTGCAAAGCACTCCTCTACACTCGACAGAAACTCAGCGTTGCCAACACCTAGCAGCTCTGTTTCTTCCTTGTTTGGCAAGATGCACACTCTCTTCTCATTCTTGCAATCATAGAAAAAGTATGCAAAGAATCCCTCAGCTGGCGTGCGTCCCAAGCTATCCGTGTTCCTCATGTAAATCTCGTCCATGTAAGCTCTCTCCGCGCAAGGGACGAAGTCCGGAAGGGGTACACCAGCCTGAACAAACATTGGCGTAAGGAAGCCTCCTATAAGCGCAGAGCTTGCCTTGCATCTCATCGCCCATGCCTTGTACTTCATCAAAGAAGCAGCTAGGATACAACCGTAGTTAACATCATCTCCGAGCTCGTCCTCCATTGGCTCGTCGTTCTCCTTGGGATCACACAGAAGATGCTTAACACCTTGGAACAAGAAACACAGCTCGTTCTTGGTGACTGTAGGAGCCACGAACCGTCCACTGAATGTGTTGGCGATGAGCTTGAGCGTGTATTCAGCACACGACTGCTGACTCTCTTGATCTTGGCCGTGTTTGCCTTGTAGTCATCGTTGCTGATCAGATCCCACAAGTCGTTGGCTTGAGTGAAAGGAGGAAACTCCACTTGCTTGGCATCAGCCTTCAGACCGTATGCTTGGTAAAGCTCGGCGATGGAGAGATGATAGGCTTGTCTCCTGATTTTGAAGGTGAGGTGGCCTTGAGAAGGAGTGGAGAGGCTCGGATTCTCGCAGGTGAACTCCAAAGTGGCGAGGAAGTCTATGGTTGTCTCGGGATAGGTTGAGCAATCAATTCTTGATAAGCACCGGAGCCCAATGTTCTTGAGAAGCTGATCAAAGTCTCCCAAGATCCCCATCTTAGCCAACAGGTCCCTGCTCGCGAACTTCGTGGGATCAAACCTAAGCCTTTCCAGCCGTTTCTTGGCTTGCTTCTCCTCTTTGGTCCATCTAACCCTCTCCTGAACCACTTCTTGAGCTTCTCCTTCTTGTGCTGTCTCTTCTCCGGTTCTCTTTGGTACCATTGGTACCTGAAACACAAATCTCAAGTAAGAGAGTGAGTATAGGCGGCGAATGCTAGAGAAAGAAAAGGTAGAAGGAAAAAACTTGTAACAATTACCCTAGATTTTTGGGGAATTTATAAAAAATTTAGCTAGATAATAGAGAAGAAAATCTAGAGATATGATTAAATCTAGAAATTTTACTAATATCTAGCTATTTTTAAAAATTATTTAAACTCCCTAACAACTAACTATCAAACAAAGCAAATAAAAGGAATTTTTCTAAAAGATTTTAAACAATTTGAAACGAAAATACCTTTGCAAGGATGAAAGTAGATATAATTAGCCTTTAGAAATAGAAAATCACACTCTCTCTTTCTTTAGAAAACTCGAAATATAAATGAGAGAGAGTATGTGGTTGCATGGAAATATAAATGCTAACAAAAGTGTAAAACCATGGGCAAAACAAGTGATTTCTGACAAAAGTGTGGTCAAGGCACATCTTTCATGGTCAAAGATGCTTGCCTTGACCATAATTCAAATTTAAAAACATGCGGGAAAAAAGAAAAGAGGGAAAGAATCTACTTACCTCAGCACTAGATCGAGTCCATTCGGTCGATCTAGGACTCGATCTCATGCCCATGTTGGCTAGGATAGAGAGGTTTGATCGAATAGGGACTCGATTCGGATTACATTGAGTCTTACATCGATTGTGTCCACTCGTTCTATGATTTTGGTCACTCAGGCTATGCTCCTTGGATCGAACCACGTGATCGATTTGAGGGTCGTTTTGGGCTCAGATCGAGTGGCAGATCGAGTAGACTGATCGATCTAACCTTGAGGATCGAGTGAGGTCAGTTGATCTACAACTCGTTTGCATTTCAAGCTAAACGTATGGGTGGTTTATCCTCCCATGATCGACTGACTCACTCGATTGTCTACTCGATCTCGTCTAGATCGACTGACTCCTCTCGATTCACTAGCTTGATCTAGTAAAGATCGAGCTAGGATAAGTTGATATAGCACTCTATCTCTAGCTTATACTTAGCCCTTCTAACTTCTTTTGACTCCAAGAACATGGTCTACAATCCCTCATCCTTTCACCTACACACTTAAATATAAAAAGCATAAAACTGAAATAGAAAGAAAGCAAAAATATGTACAAGATAGACATGAGAATGCCTCCCAAGTGCGCTTTCTTTAACGTCTTTAGCTAGACTTTAATTGGTTTAGGCCTGAGGTAGGTCTTGGAGAAGCATGGTTGTGCTCTCCTTGCTGCAATCACTCGCCAAGTAGGGCTTGACTCTGTGCCCATTAACCTTGAAAGCATTACCGCTCTTGCCAACCAATGGAACTGCTCCATAGGGTAGAACCTCCTTGATCTCAAACAGTCCACACCATCTAGATTTGAGCTTTCCAGGGAACAACTTCAACCTCGAGTCGTAGAGTAGCACCAGACTGCCTTCTATTAACTCCTTATGAACCAGCTTCTTGTCATTAACCGCCTTGGTCCTCTCCTTGTAGATCTTAGCACTTTCGTAGGCTTCTAACCGTAGCTCATCAAGCTCATGTAGCTGAATCAACCTCTTCTCCTGCGCCGTCTTGAGACTGAAGTTCAGCTGCTTCACGGCCCACAGTGCTCTATGCTCCAACTCGACAGGAAGATGACATGCATTGCCGTATAGAAGAGTGAAGGGAGTGGTACCTATAAGAGTCTTGAAAGCGGTCCGGTAAGCCCATAGAGCATCATCTAGTTTAACCGCCCAATCCTTCTGTACTCCTACGGTTCTCTCTGGATAGCCTTGATCTGTCTATTAGAGACCTCTACATGCCTACTTGTTTGTGGGTGATAAGGTGTTGCTACCTTGTGCTTCACACCATACTTATTCAAGAGACTTTCAAACACTTTGTTGATGAAGTGGCTGCCTCCATCACTGATCACTACTTTTGGAACTCCAAACCGTGGGAAGATGATGGTCTTGAAGAGCTTGATCACCACTTTTGCATCGTTTATTGGGGAAGCTATAGCCTCAACCCACTTAGACACATAATCAACAGCCACCAAGATGAATTTGTTGCCGTAAGAAGATGGGAATGGACCTTTAAAATCTATCCCCCATGCGTCAAAAACATCAACTTCAAAGATTGTCACCTGAGGCATCTCATTCCTCTTCGTGATGTTTCCAGCTCTTTGACATGCTTCACAAGACTTAACAAACTCATGGGCATCTTTGAATAGCGATGGCCACCAAAAACCGGCTTGTAAGACCTTTATTGCCATTTTGAAAGAAGCAAAATTTCCTCTATATGACAAACCGTGGCAATGTAGAAGGATGTCTTGTGCCTCCTCTCTTGAAACACATCTTCTATACAAGCTGTCTACTCTCCTCTTGTACAAGTAAGGCTCATCCCAAAAATAATGAGAGATGTCTCTCATGAACTTCTTCTTTTGGTAGTGGTCAAGATGAGTAGGTTCCTCTCCACAAGCTAAGAAGTTTACTTTATCAGCATACCAAGGCAGGTTCTCTTCTCTCAAAGCCAAAACATCTTCAAACTTATCCTCTAGCCGTGTACAAACAACCGTGTTGATCATCATGAGTTGCTCTTCAGGACGTGAATCATCCAAGGGTAAGGCTTCATTCACTCTCATTCTAGAGAGGTGATCAGCAACACCATTCTCTATCCCCTTCTTGTCTTTTATCTCCATATCAAACTCTTGTAGAAGGAGAATCCACCTTAAGAGCCTCGGCTTGGTATCCTTCTTAAAGTAGATGTATCTCAATGCTGTGTGATCCGTGTATACAACAACCTTAGAGCCCACCAAGTATGATCTGAACTTCTAAAAAGCAAACACAACGGCCAGCAGCTCCTTCTCGGTTGTAGCATATCTCACTTGCGTGTCATCCAATGTATGACTAGCGTAGTAGATAACATGCAATCTCTTATCCTTCATCTGCCCTAGAACAGCTCCCACGGCGTAGTCACTCGCGTCACACATGATCTCGAACGGTAAGCTCCAATCTGGTGCTTGTAATATAGGTGCCGTTACAAGAGCCTCCTTGATGGTCTTGAAAGCATGAAGACATTCCTCATCAAAGACAAAGTCAGCTTCCGTGCATAACAACCGTGTAAGAGGGCGAGATATCTTGGAGAAATCCTTGATAAACCGCCTGTAGAAGCCAGCGTGCCCCAAGAAACTCCTTATCCCCTTGACATTAACCGGCGGCTCAAGACTCATCATGACCTCAATATTTGCTTTGTCAACTTCTATCCCTTGCTCAGATATCTTGTGACCGAGTACAATCCCTTCCTTCACCATGAAGTGACACTTCTGCCAGTTCAGCACCAAGTTTGTCTCCTCACATCTCTTAAGTATCTTGCAAAGATTCAACAAACAAGCAGAAAAAGACGCACGATATACAGAGAAGTAATCTATAAACACTTCTACCATCTCTTCTATAAGATCAGAGAAGATCGACATCATGCACCGCTGGAATGTTGCTGGTGCATTACCCAACCCAAATGGCATCCTTCGATATGCAAAGGTGCCATAAGGGCATGTAACAAGTCGTCTTCTCTTGATCGTTAGGATGGATTGGTATTTGAAAGAAACCACTATAACCATCAAGAAAACAATAGTATGGAAGATTAGCAAGTCATTCAAGCATCTGATCAATAAAAGGAAGAGGAAAATTATCCTTTCTAGTAGCTGAATTGAGCTTCCTATAATCTATACACATTCGGTGACCAGTTATGGTTCTAGTAGGAATCAATTCATCTTTTTTATTTTTAATGACTGTGATCCCTCCCTTCTTAGGCACCACGTGTACAGGAGAAACCCACATGCTGTCACTTATGGGGTATATCACGTCAGCCTCTAACAATTTCAGAATCTCTTCCCTAACTACTTCTATCAAATTCGGGTTTATGCGTCTTTGATGTTCACTAGAAGAAGAGTTCTCATTATCTAAGTGAATCCTATAAGTGCAAAGCATTGGTGAAAGGCCCTTGATGTCACTTAGAGAGTACCCAATGGCCTTCATATACTTTCTCAGCTCATTAAGGAGCGAGTGCAACTCATCATCACTCAAGTTCTCATTCACAATCACGAGATAAGTTTCATTAAGCCCTAAGAAAGCATACCTTAGCCCTTTTGGGAGTTCCTTTTGGTCCACCTTTGGGGCTAGCAGCTCGCTCCTGTCCTCCTCGTGGCCTGTGTTGACGTCTCTGTCCTCACTGCCCTCCTTAGACCCCGAGTCATGAGCTTTAAGACTGCTTTCTTGAACCGTTGTCCCCTCTGAGATCGAGTCATCCAGTCGATCTTCCACTCGTTCTGGTCCGGATCGAGTAACTTCACTCGATTCACCTACTCGATTTGATATGGATCGAGCAGGAGATCGAGTCCCCGTCTCGTTCTCTGAACTGATCGATTGGCTTCTCTTGATCTTCTCATCATTCTCATTCCCTGATCGACCAGCCTCCTCGATCTTCTTGTTGATTGCTGTCCTGGATCGAGTGATCTTCTCGATTTCCTGATCGATCTCTAGGCATCCGCCTTCATCTTCCTTCACAACTTTCCTAGAATCAAGAATGTGGACGTATTCTTGAGTCTGATCACTCAGACAACCAAACTCTCCATACTCTTCCTGTGCTAACTCCTCAAGCAACTCATCGGCCAAAGCGTCTAGAGTCTCAATGTAGAAAGCTTGTCCTCCAATGGTTGGTTTCTTCAAGACTTCATTAATATCAAAGTCCAGCTTGATGTCTTTGCCAAGTGTAGAGAAATCTTGCCATTCTTCACTTCAATGATGGCACCAGCGGTTGCAAGGAACGGTCTTCCAAGGATTAGAGGATCCTTTGGCTCTTCATCCATCTCTAACACAACAAAGTCGGTTGGCACATTAACTCCACTGATTCTCACGGGCAAGTCTTCAAGCATACCCACAGGAAGTCTGACGCTTCTATCAGCTAGCACAAGGGAGGTTCTATAGTCCTTGAACTTGGTAAAACCGAGCTTCTTTGCAATAGAATAGGGCATGAGATTGATACTTGCTCCTAAATCGCATAGACAGCTCTGAAACTTCAAGGGACCAAGAGCACAAGGAATGGTGAATGATCCTGGATCTCCAAGCTTCTTGGGCACAATCGCTTTGTGAATGATGGCGCTGCACTCTTCACTAAGCACCAAAACTTCTTCACTCTCCTTGTTCTTCTTAGTAAGTGTATCTTTGAAGAACTTTGCACACTTAGGCATCATGGCCAGACAATCAACTAAAGGCAGCTTGATCTCAACATCTTTCAAATGCTTCTCAAAGACTGCTCTATGCTTCTCTAGCAGCTGCTTCTTGAACCGGCCAGGAAAAGGAAGCTTATGTCTGTATGGTGGAGGAACAAATGCATCTTTCTCTTTGCTCACCTCCTCTACTTTCTTTTCTACAACAACTTATTTGCCTTTCCTTGGCCTCTCAATCCATATATTGTCAAAAGTGATTTCTTTATCAGCTGAAAGCTTACCCTCCCCCTCTTGAACCACAATGTCCTCATTGGCTTTAGGTGCAACTCTCGGCGGAAGCTATTTACCACTTCTCATGGTAATAGCGTTTGCATACTCTTTGGGATTCTGCTCACACTTGCCCGGTAAGCTGTTCTGACCACTTGTACTAGCCTTTCCTTTCTCTAACTGCTTGATCTTGTTGTTCAGATTGGTTATCTGTGTTAAGACATCAGTAAGAAAAGAATCTAGCCGGTTTTTCATCTCAGCAAATTTCTGATTAGTTGAAGCTTGACCTTGAAGCAACTGTTGGAACACTGCTTGTACCGGATCTTGAGGTTGGGGTTGCATCTGTTGTTGTTGTGGAACAAAGCCGTGAGGAAACATAGGAGTGTAGCCTTTGTGTCTTGTTGTTGCTGCTGACCCTAGAAGTTCCCTTGCCTCTGCCCTTGAAATCCATTATTCTGTTGAAAACCTTTGTTGTAAGGGATAAACGGCTTTGCTTGCTGAGGGGGGTACACCTGATCCTTTGGATTCTCAACGTTGGTGCTACGGTATGAGAGGTTGTTGTTGCCCTGGTAGCCTTGAGAATAGCCCTGTGGCTTGTTGTAGTTCTGACCAGCAACCCAATTAGCTTCCTCTTCTTGGCATTGCTCGAGCTCATCAAAGACATCCGCGGCTTCTCCAACAAAATGCACTTGTTTTTGGTTGGCAAGGACAAGCTTATCAATCTTCTCATGCAACGACTTCATTTCTTTCTTGTGAGGTTCAAGATCAGCTCCTCTTGGTGCGTGGTCATAGTCCTCTGAATAGTTCCCGTCACTCAATGCCAAATTCTCTATGAGTTCCATACCTTCGTCCACCTCTTGTCCAAGAAAGTTTCCTTTGCTTGCCGTGTCAAGGAGCAATCTGATCTTTGGAAGAGCTCCGCAGTATATGGTACTCAAGAGTGTCTCTTCACGGAATCCATGGTGAGGACAAGCTATAGTGTAATCCTTGAAACTCTCCATAGCTTCATTGAATGTCTCATTCTGCCTTTGAGTGAAGCCACTAATCTCACTTCTCAACCGAGCTGTTCTTGTGCTTGAGAAAAACTTTGAGAGAAAAGCTTTCTTACAGTCAGCCCAAAAATTAATAGTGCCTTGTTGAAGAGTCTTCTCCCATTGTCTAGCTTTGTCACCAAGGGAAAAGGGAAATAACCGCAACTTGAAGCTGTCCTCCGAGATACCATTTATCTTCAACAGCCCACAATTCTGCTCAAAGTTGTCTAGATGCGTCAATGGGTCTTCCAAAGCTAGCCCATGAAACTTGTTATTTTGAACCATCTGAACAAACCCTCGCTTGATATCGAAGTTATTGTTTTGGACTGGTGGAGGAGTAATTCCAAAGCGGTTATGATGTGTAAAAGAAGCATCTCCAGCACCAATGATCCGAGGTGGTCTAGCTGCGTGGTTGGGGTTTCCATTGCCCCTTCCTACAGCACCGTGAGCTGGTGGAGGTCCCTCAGGATGTTCTTGCTCAGCCATACTTTCAAAGTCTACTGTACCAGCTTGCACAATCTCTTCAAAGGCTTGAGCTTGCTCTCTAGCTCTTCTTGATCTTGCGTGTCCGAGTTGATGAATATTGTCCAGGGGTTTAAGTAGATTGTTGTCTCCCCTGGAGCGTAAGTTCATGTACCTGAGATCACAAACAAGAAGGTAGAGCAATCAGTAACCAAAAGAAAAGTAAAAGGCTTAGTCTTTGCTAAACCCCAAATCATAATGCTTCCTAACAATCCTAAGATGGCAACGGCGCCATTTGATAAACAGGTTTTAATGCAAGTCAGAATATCAAAACTCAAGCAACCTATGGATGTAGTATAGTGTGCAAGAGGTATCAATCCAACCTAGGAAGCAGGAAGAACACTAGGAATGCAAGGGTAAAGCAAATCTAAGCAAATCGGATAAATGATTGGTAAAATCAGTGAAAACTAAATGCAATGACCAAATGAAATGAAAAAAAATTTAAAATCCCTGGAAGAGGGTTAATGACTACTAGAAGAAAACAGAGACGCTAAAATGCAAATATACTAAAAACTAAAAATCGAGCACTGAATCGGATAAAACAGATCGATCTAACAACTTAAAAACAAATGACTTCGAATGAACAAGATGCAAGTTTATGACAAGAGAATGATAAACAAAGGTTTTTAAAATGCTAAAAGAGGGTTCAGAGTCGAGGGTCATATTCAAGAGTGTTCAAAGGTTCAAGCTTTGGTTTGAAAACATATGGATCTACTCATTTGATGAGCTTTCCCTAAGCCTTGAAAACAAAACAAGAACCATCCATGGCGTGTGGTATGATTCACTTCCTCAATCTCTTCTCCAAACCCATGGCGTTTGGTGAAAAAAGAGATCAAGGAGCAAGAAAAACAGATTTCAACTAATAGCCTAACTAACCTCCTCTACATCCATAACGTTTGGGAGAGGGTCGATTAGTCTCTAAGACTTGGTTTTCAAGGATTTCTGAATCCTGTCAAGGTAAGAAAGCCCTGGAATCATAGAGATCTTTTCCAAGACTCTCTAAGCCTTAAGACCCCAAGATCCTAGAAGAGAAGGAATGAAGAACAAGAAAAACACAAAACTTAAACCTCTTAAACCCTTGAATCGCCTCAACCCTTTACCCAAAGAAAAACTACTCGTTACTCATGATTGAAACCGAATGAAATGCAATGAAAGATAAACTAAGCATGATTAAACGATTGATTAAAGGAAAAGGCTTAATATTGAAAGGATTCAAAGTGCTCAAAAACAAGAAAAAGCTTAAAGTTTAACAATGGCTAATCGCCCAAAAACGAAGAACAGAAAAGATAAGACTGAAAGTTGTGTCAAGAAAGTGATGGCCGCCTTATCCCAAAATAGCCAAACAGCTGGAATGGTCCCCCCCCCCCCCCCCCCCCCCCCCCCCCCCCCCTCCCCAACTATGCTCCAAAAACAGTTAAAGTACCTGAGATTGATCTTGAGATCGATCAGTGCACTCGATCGTCTTCAGGGATCGCCTTCTGCTGCTCGATCTGCAAGTCGATCTGGTTGGATGGATCGAGTACTTCGTCTGATCTTCTACTCGATCCCTGGATGATCGAGTCGTGGTCTTGATCTGGCTCTCATTCTGCATGGCGTCATTTACGTCTGTACTCCAGATCGATCTTCTCTCTTGATCTTGGTCTAGATTTTTCCTCTTGAATCGACTTGGGTCACTCGATATTCTGGTCGATCTCATCTAGATCAACCTGCCTTGCTCGATCCGCTACTCGATCTCGGGTTTTTTGCATGCATGGTTGAGCTCTCCAAGTGTCCACGAGCTTCGTTTTGATCCTCCTCACGTCCACATAACTTCCACAACTCCAGAGTGCTCCAAACAACCTGATAATGATGCAAAATTGCAAAAAATATGCAAAATGCGAATGTAAAGAGACCTAAGGACCTAAGACCTAAAATGCAACAAATGGAACAAACTAGCCTATAATGCAAGATGAATGCATGAAAACTATCCTAAATACATGCAAAATATGCAAAATATATGGTAATATCGGGGGGGGGGGGGGGGGGGGGGGGGGGGGGGGGGGGGGGGGGGGGGGGGGGGGGGGGGGGTCCATTCCAGCTGTTTGGCTATTTTGGGATAAGGCGGCCATCACTTTCTTGACACAACTTTCAGTCTTATCTTTTCTGTTCTTCGTTTTTGGGCGATTAGCCATTGTTAAACTTTAAGCTTTTTCTTGTTTTTGAGCACTTTGAATCCTTTCAATATTAAGCCTTTTCCTTTAATCAATCGTTTAATCATGCTTAGTTTATCTTTCATTGCATTTCATTCGGTTTCAATCATGAAGTGCTCGATATTGAAAGGATTCTTACTCATTAATTACTTTTTAAGTCCAATATCTCTTATCATTCAATAAAATCACCTTCTTTTTACCATCGTCATATCTTTTAGTGTCACTTTCACATCGTCATCTTGGCCAGATGCTCGATTCTCCTAAAGCTAAATCTGATCTATTTTAGCTCGGCAACTTTGAAGCAAAAATTTTTTTTGCACATAAAACAGTTAACCTGTATAGCAGCCGACCTGTTTTGCAAAGTTCGAATCACACAATGGTCATAAGCCAAGCAAGTCTTGCTCCCGTATTCGAGTCGGATATTTCTAAGTGCTACTAATGAATTAACGCCGATCTGATTCGCACATCAAGTATTCACACTTGGAAATTAAGTGGTATAAACAAATGTAAGCCGAGCCTCTCGCACGTTTGTATCCACACTTTCCTTAAGCCAGAAACTGTTCTGCACTCCTAAGTCATCCGAAATTATTAAGCCAGCCTGATCGCATATTGCGTTCAACTTAGAAATTTTTTTAAGTATCAAACATCGCCTAGCTAATTCGCATGTTCTACATATACTTAGAAATTTGTCACATAAACAAATTAAAGCCGATATTATTTAGCAGTTTATGTTCAGACTTGAGCAAAAAATCATTTCATTCAAATGCCAAAACGGCAAAACAAAGTAAAACCCCATCTCGGGGAGATTCAAAATACATTAGATGAAGTACTTAAACAAATATCAGGTCTCTTGATCTTTCCCCTGCTCCATTTCTCCCTCTTCTTGGAGCTCGGCCTCTTTCTCCTTCCTCTGGTCGGCCTATTGATTTTTCTCCAGGTTGGCTTTCTTCTATAGACTTACCCATTTTCTCAGATTCTTTCTGGCCAGACACAACCAGCTCGGTACCATCCGTGACTACATTCACTTGAACAGGTTCAGTTGGCACAAGTGCCAAACCATCAACGAGATGAGGGGCATCGCTCATAACCTCCAAAAATGACTACTGCGTAGGAATCTCTAGCTCGTCAGCCATAAAGCTGACTTCTTCGAAAGCTTCTTGCTTCTCCGCCATATTCTCATCGATCGAAGCCGGGAAGTCGTAGCTTTACCTATGAACTATTGCCAGAGCTCTATGCGTGCCAATCCACTGGGTCAGACTCGAGAGTATCTCTTCGGCAACATCTTTCTGAGCAAGAGACCTATTTATCTTCCCGACCAGCTCGGCATAGTGGCCATTAACCTTAGAGACCACACACTTGGCTATCTCCTGGCCCCATGCAGCCTTTGCTTCCTTAGCCGCGTCCAATTCGGCCTCAAGTTTCTTCTTGGCAGTGACTCTTTCCTGCTTGATATGTTTACAGCACGGCCTAGGAGCATGTGCTTCTCATCTGCATCTTTCTGAACCTCCTGGAGTTTTGTCTCCCACGCACGAAGAGCAAGTTCCAGACCGGCACCCCTTTTCTTCTTGACTTCAAGAGTCCCGGCCTCTTTGCATACTCGCCCATCAAGGAAAGCGTACTGTTAAGGGCCTGTAGCTGAATAACTGCCAATCAGATTTATCCGGTACAACGAAATATGAAATCCAAGTCTCAATGTGCTTTACCTAAGCTTGTTCTGCTGCACATCGAGCCATGGCGTCCCGACGGATGAAGTTTAGAGGGCATGTGTGAGAACTGGTCAAATCATCCCTCAAAAGAAAGAAGAAATCCAAGTAAGCCATATGATTATCCTTAATTGGCCCTGGCCCATTATACTCGAACGAGAACCCAAACGAGTCAGAAGTTTCTTCAATTTAAGGCTTCTTTTTTGAGAAATCGTCTCAGATGCCCCTATAGTTCGTAGGATAATCTAAAAAAACCACCTTCTAATTAGATTTTTTTTTTTTTTTAGCGAAAACTATTGTATATGTGTGTCTTATCTCTTGTTTTATTAAAACTACAAACCCAACCCGCCCAAACCCAAATTTAATGGGTCAACCCAAACTAAACCTAAAAAAACTTAACTTTGTCGTTAATTTGGATTCTGGAAACTGCAAATTAGAAAAGCTGAAGAACGTGAACAGTGAATTTCACTTCTCCTCCTTTGACACTCGATTCAGCCAAAAAAAAACTTAGAAAAATTGAGAGAGATGGCGAGAACAAAAGAAAGGAATTACAAAGTGGGAGAAAAAGTACCAGAATCTAAGACCCAATGCCAGCAGACTATCGGAAACCCATCAATGGAAGAAGCCGATAAAGATGCCAACATATGTGAGAGTTCGACCGAAATAGCAGTGAAACCGTGAGCAACCACGATGATTCAAGTGTAAGTAGTTAGAAAAATCAAGTAGAAAAAGGAAAAACTAGTTATGTTATGAAGAAAGTTTAGTTTTTTTGAAGCAATTAATCATTTTGTTTTGTGTTTGCTCTTGAATTTTTGTTTGTTGTGAACTATTTTTGTACGTGAATTCGTGATTCATGGTCACTTCGCTTCTGTTGGATGATTATTTGGTTTTAAGTAATACTGGTAAAACTAGAGAGAACTACTTCGTTTTGTTAAAGTGCTTTCTCGTGATTTCCAGCGTATATGTGAACTATTGTGGTGTTTTCTCGTGATTTTGTGTAAAACTATGGTTGTGTTCGCTCATTCTACCAGTAATACTAGAAGATCTAGGTAAAAATACTTGTTGAAAAAAGTCTAACTTGGTAACACTTGGTACAACTATGTGTAGTTTGCAGGATTCCGAGGAGGAAACTGAAGCACTGCAACCTTTGCAGATGTACTTCCCACCAACAGAGTATAAGAAGAAGATAAAGGTCGCGACGAGGTGTTATATCACGCAGGCATTGGATACCCTATATAATTTGAAACCTCCGCTTTCAATCCAAGAGAATAATTGGTTTGAGTAGGTTAATGAAGAAGATTCATCAGAGGTAAAGAGGTCATAGAGGGCAAAGAGGAAGAGGCAAGAGGAGGAAAAGAGGAATCATGGGGGCCAGTTACAAGGTCAATGAAATAACTAGAGTGAACTATGTTTTTTATGAATTTTTAGTACTAAGTAAAACTATGATGTTTTAATTTGGTTTGAATTCGTAGTACTAGTATTACTACAACAAACTATGTTGTTTTGATTTGGTTTAAATTCTTAATACTAGTATTACTAGGCTCAATAGTTCCATTGTTATGGAAACCTTATAAGTTCAAACAAACAAACCTGACAAGTTCCAACAAACAAACCTTACAGTTTCAAACAGAAACAAGTACATATTGTTCTAAACATTTTGACCCACAAGACCCGCAACTAACTCCTTCAACTTTGAAATCTCTTCACCATTGTGTTTCATCTCCATACGCATTCGCTCCATTTGAAAATCAAGGCTTTCGAGGCTTTGAATCTTCTTGGACTGCTCACCAACGTGGCTCATTAATCTAGAAACCCAAGTTTGGGTCTAGAGGGTCCATGACTCCATATTCACTGTAACAAGAAACAAAGCCAAGTATTACCAACTATTACGTTTTCAGTACAACCAAGTATTACCAAGTATAACTATATGTAAAACAATGAAGAAAAAAGGCATGAAGAACAAACCCAGAAATGCCTAAACCATGAAGAGAAAACCCTGAAATGCATAAACCATGAAGAACAAACCCAGAAATGCATAAATCCGACATTAGAAAACTTGAAACCATCAACGAATAAGAACTAAAATTCACAAACTCAAACTAAACAAACAAGAGAAGTTCTAATCTTATGCACAAAACGAATTACCCACAAACAAGATCGAGAGAGAGAGAGAGAGAGAGAGAGAGAGAGAGAGATAGATAGATAGAGAGAGAGAGAGAGCGAGAGAAAAGATGAGCTATGAGGGAGAAATTTGAAAGCACAAAAAGAGTGAGAGGGAGAGGGAGAGAGTGAGAGAAGAATTTTGAGAAAACCCTAGAAATAAATTGGGAAATTTGACTAAACCGCCAATTTTGAGTTATGCGTGCACCATCATTCCACACATGTGCACCACCAAATTTGTACATAGTTGTCCAGAAGATTGTAGTGGTACCAAAATTTCAAATAGTATTACTTTTGGTGATTTATATTATAATTAGTATTACATAATTTTTCAATATGTTTTCAAGTTTTGCAGTTGTTTTTAGTCGATGAACATATGATTCTAAGTGTTTAATGCATTAATATGTTATATAAAGTGATTTCTCAAAAAAATTCATCCAAATTGGTTATATTTGAGAAATTGATCTTATAAGTATATGGTTTATGTTGTGAAAATTCTTTGATAACATTTTGTTAAATTTTTTACCTATCTACTACATACATGTTATAACATTTTTTGTTACATTTACAATACAAATTAGTTTGTTTACAAATGCCCTATTGTTTTTAAAAAAATAATTTCTATTGTTAAATACTTGTATTACCAAGTTTTATCTGTTATACTAGTAATACCAATATTATCCAGTACTCCCATAAGTAGTAGTATTATGTAACGAGATACCAGTTTTACATAGTTGTCAAATATTAAAAATGTTGTGAAAAAGTAATTTTACACAGTTTTACAAATCAAGGAATACAAAATCAAACACTACAGCTTCCTTGATGACATTTCAAAACTAATCGGACCTTATATGACTTCTCTATAACAAAACCAAAACAATTTACAAATGAGTCTCTATCCACCAAATCCTGCACTACCTTCTTATTTCGAAATTCTTGATGTATATACAGACTCAAACCGTCTTTTCATGCCTCCGTAAACTGATTAGCTTCTACAACAGGTCGCAACTCACCATATTTATTGCACATATCCACAGATTCATCACCTAATATATTTCCACCCTCTCTAGTCTCATCATCCTTCTCTATAGCCTCATGTTGTTGTTCTGCTTGTTGGTTGTACATAATTGATGTAGGAGTTTACTCTACTAGGATTCCCATATATATACTCATATCATTGTATTATGTGAGTGTCAATCTATAATGGGCAAATTAAGACACTAAAAATGCAATAGATCATTCAATTCAAGCCAATCTAAAGATAAGAGGTGTTCAAACTAAAGCAAATAACTAAATAAGACTGAACTATAGAGCAAATTCGAATTCAAACAATCAAAAGACAAGTGGGATTTGAGATAGGGTAATTGATCAAAGGAGATTCTCAGCTTTACTAGTGATGCTTACAAACTCACAACAAGCTATTCCTAGGCATTAATGAACAGCTATAATTAGCTCAATTCCTTGAATACTAATCACTTTGCTAATCACAAATTTAAGACAACTTCCATTGCTGAACAGATGATTAACAAGCATTATGATTAACTAATCCAATCCTATATTGCCAATCTACTCTTTAGACAGCTAATTCCTTAGGCTAAGATAAGAAAATCTCTTACTTGACTCATTTAGGCAATTTATCAAACACTTATCAGGCATAAGAGAACCCTAAGATCTAGATCAACTTAGCAAGGACTAATCTAGAACTAAACACAATCAATAAGAAGGAACAATAACATTAAGCACTAAGCAATCACTAATCAAGCCTCAAATCTCCATATCTCTATCCCATCTCAAACCCTAAGCAAACTACTCACTAATCATGGTTTTAGCCAAAACCCAAAGCAAAGGAGAATGACTAATCATGATCAGAATGAAGATAAACACCAGATTTGATTGAAAGAACAAGATTCAAGACAGAAATTACAAGAGTGCAAAGAGTGAATACAAAAGATAAAGCTTATGTCCAGAGGATAAAGATGAAAAAAGATCCCCCAAATATATTTGGGTCTAAACATATATAAAGTTTTCAGGGAAAACCCTTAGTAACCCGGAAATTGGCTGATTCGGAGGCTTTGTATCGGCTTGTCACATCGATACACTGGTCGGTTGAAGGTCGTATCGACCAAGCCTGGTCGATACACTGATCGGTACAGTTGCTTCTGGCTAAGGCATATCAGCATGTCTCCCCGATACACTGGTCAATACAATCGCCCTTTTGTTAAGGCATATGGAGTAAAACCACATCGATACTCTCCTTGATACATGTCCCAGTTTGTGTATCGACTTGCTCCTCCTACATATGCAGACTGGTACAGATGTCCTGAAGATGGTGTATCGGTTAGAGCGGCTTGATACCCTTTGACTTGTCCTGTCTCGTTGTATCGACTTGGGACCTCGATATGCTCCTTAGCATGACTCCTTGGCTTGAATCAACGTATGCATGTTGATATGTTGCTCTGTATGCTCCGGATTGACTTGGTAAGTCAATACACTGCTCGATATGAGGCCTTCTCGCCTTGGTCTCTCCACCAGATCACTCCCAGAACTTCTCCCAGTCCTTAAACTCCTTCCTTGAACCTGCCAAGTGCTCAAAATGTACCAAATATGCAATGAAAATCCTAACTACTCTCTAAGTCCTAAATGGATGCAATTGAGACATGAATATGCAAGGAAGGGTGTTTAAGTGCTGAAACTAATGCTAAATGTATGCAAATAATGGAGTAAGTATAATGTATATCAACAATCATGACATTATCTTTAATTTCATTATCCTTCAAATGCAACTCCTCATAGTTCACACCAGCAAAACTTTTTTCCCTCGCTTTCGAAAGCTTATCTGGCAGTTCTGAGATAGTGATGACCTCCGCATGCAGAAGACATCTATGATTCTCATTGTCAATGAGACCAGATAAACACAAAGATTCTCATCATCAGAAATAGTCCACTCTTCCTCATATCCCACCAGAAGTGGACTATAACTCAATTTCAATTTCACCATACTTTCATCTAAATCAACCTTTTTGTATATTCTAGCTTCTATCAGTGTCAAAGTTATCTCCTTCGTTGGTGTCTTCAAGAATATACTATATTGCCGATCTTTGCATTTAAAATATATGATGTTATTGTTTCTCACTGTATCCTGCTAAAACAATACAAAAACTCAATCAGTAATACTAGTTATCCATAATTATACACAATAATACTAGTTGTATCTAGTTATACTTTATTATTCAGTGATACTACTTAGTACTACTAGTATTACCCATTTATACATTTGTCAGTAATACTAGTTCTACCTAGTTGTTTTTCGTAGGAACTCAAATTGGATGATTTCATGTTCAATTCATTTTAATACTACAGTTCGACCACTGCAATCTAATTATTACCAATTTATAGTTCTAATCAACCCATAAATCATGGTAAAACACATTGTCCATAGCATAACAAAGATTTTCAATTTTTTGTAGATGCAACCTATTTTTATTCACATTCATAGTTTACTTTGATTTAGAAATTTCGGTTCACTTCACTAGAGGTTTTTATTTCCGACTGCGTTGATAGAGAGCTCCGAGATGGCAATGGCGGAAGAATGAGGTCAGTGAGAGAACTTCGTCGGCAATGGAGGTGGAGAAAGCAAGGAGAAGAAGAAACTTATTTTTTTCTTTTTAATTTAATTTGTTTTACAAAATAATTAAATTATTTTTTTTATTTACTTCATTAAGGGTAAAATCGAAAGATCACTTATACTGAGGGTATAAAGATTATTGATGAATATAGAAGATTAACTTTTGAAGATAAGAGGCATTTGAGATCATCCCTCTTCTTTTTCCTTTGGTGATCTCTGGCCACGTGATTGCGCTGATCACTGCGAACCGGTCCGCGATCTCGTAGATGTCAACTGGATCGTCTACAATCGAGTGATGTCTTACACCTACAGAATAAATGGAAGACCGATCAGAAAAAAAAAAAAAAAAAACTTACGCTTCATTAGATATCTGGTCAGGTAAATCTCAACCCTTAACCTCCGCCTATTTTGTTCGAATCGGTTTATCCTAATCGGTGATGGAGAATTCGTTGATCAGTACGAAGAAGTACCGATCTCGCCAGTCAGCTATTCCGACTTCTGCCCACCGGTGACTATGCTGAACCTCGGTCTCATGCTCGTATAATATGAGCCTCGATTCCTGAACTTCTCTTTTGTTCTCTTGGTGATCGTCATTGCATCGAAGGCAGCTCGGCTCAATGGGATATCGTGCTTGACTGGCAATCTTTTATAACTAACAAATTCCAACAATAGTCGTGGAAGGGGAAACCGTAGGTGGAAGTGCCTAAAGAAGCACTTGAAGACACAAAACCATCTATTCGGAGTATTCCATGGTCGCTCTGACGGGCTAGAAACCAGGAAGACCACCTCTAATCTAACTCCACATTCTTCTTTCAGAGCAACTAACGATTCCATGTCGGACTTATCTAAGGTCGGCTTGACTATTGGTTCTCCTTTCGTCCTCTTCATCCTCTTCGTTGGCGGATTCAGATCAAAGATGCCGAACTGATTCACATCATCTTCCACAAAGAGTGTATGCAGCTTGTTTGAAATATCCATCTTGTTTGACCCTCCTTGTTCATCTGATTCGTCCTGCAATTCAGGGATTTGGAACGGTGCTCGAGACAATGTTTCTCCACTCCTGAGAACGGCTCTGGCTTGATCGGGTTAGAAACAATCCGCCGCTGCTTTCTGATTCAAATATCTGACCCGCTCGTTGAAGGCCCGATCTAGCAATGAGAGTTCGCTCATATCCGGATACTCTGAAGTTATCCCCTTAGCTCCAATAGCTATAAATAGCTTAGAAGCACCATTGTGTGTAGTAGAGAGATTGAGCTAAAACTTGTAGCAGAAGAGAAGCATTTCTTATTATTCTTTTGTGATAGTGAAAGCTTGAGAGTTTAGATCTCTTCCTAGACGTACCGTAAGAGAGTTGAGTAAACAAATTCGTGTGTCTCTTTACCAAACTCAAACAAACACACGCTAAAGAACAACTAAACAATCAAAGCTAACCGTATATGTTAGAGGGGAAATGAGCACATTTCCCAAAAGCCTTTCTCTAGCAATAACCTAAGTCCATCAGGACCATGTCGACCACGCCGACCTGGCCCGGACTAAAGGAAATATTCTGAAGATAACCATCGAAGACCGGAAACATCGGATCAGCTCGAAGGATTAAGGAGAATTTTCATATTTCTCAGAGAATAAGGGATATTTCCATATCGGTCTCTAACCACTCCTTTTCCTTTAGATCAGCCTCTTGCGTTCTTATCGTCTTTTGACATCTCGAGAAATTGCTCCAAGGAGACGCCAATTTCATCAGCTTTCTCTTGGTCTGACCTGGTCTTTCTCGAATCAGGTCGGCTGCCTCCGATTCTCAAGATGCTGCTCATTTCTGATTTATGCGATGCAGATCGGAGAAATCAAGCCAGAAATCGAACAAAATGCAGGGGAGGGATGATCGGTAAATATAAAATAGCAAGAATAAAAGATAGGAAGATGAGAGCAAACCTGTTTGGTAATCTCCTCGCGAAATAAAGAAGTGAGGAAATGGGTCGAGCTCTCCCTTTTTATGCAAAAATGAGAATGGTTTACGAGAGTCATCATGTCTTCGGCGACTCTACATATTTTCTCTGATTTAATTTAATTGGCCTATTCGCTTGTCCCCCTCACTGTTTGACACGTGTCAAACCTAGATCTGCATGCACAGACCTAGTGTACGAATGGAGGGAAATTTAGGTGCCAAACTATAATCTGCCGATCTGAAATTCAAGGTAAAATCGTTATTTAGATTCTAACTTCTGAAGTACCCGACCTCAATTCATGCCAGGCTATGATCTTTAAATTCACCAAGCTCGGTATACTTTCACTTGTCGAACTTGGGAGGGCGGGGGGGGGGGGGGGGGGGGGGGGGGGGGGGGGGGGGGGCTATTATAGATGAGTTTCGTATACCCTCTAAAATCTCTACATCAATTAAGACAGGCCCACTTCAAAATCCTAAAGAATAATTAGGTCGGCGGGATAAATGGAAACCTAACTTTTTCCTATTTCAAAGAGGAATTCTTACCAACCTAACTGAAGTATAAATAAAGAAATTGTCCACTTCTCTAGGGTATCCAAAATTCCTCTCTCGAGACTTAGGGCAAACTAGCAATTCTATTGTTTTAAGCTCTCAAGTTACTTTCATTAATATTTTAGGTCAGCGTTCTTATTTCGACGTCCTAAAACCATCGTGTACCTTTCGAACTCCATCTTTATATCTAATAAAGATCTCTCTTTAAACCCATATACTCTTATTCTTTCTATAAATCAGATTTGCGTTATTACAAACGCCGACCTAAAATGAGAGAGAAGTTCGAGATCTAAAGCTAAAATCGGAAGCTTATTATTTGCTTTAGGTCTCGAACAAGAGTTGTGAATCAATCCTTTCTTCGTGGGAGGTCTCTCCTTTTATAGCATACAGTAAAACCTCTATAAATGAATAATGTTGGGACTTTCAATTTTTATTAATTTATAAATTAATAATTATTAATTTATCGATTAATTGATATCTTATTAATTTATATAGATATTTTCGGTTTGAATTCTTAATGTTCGTTAAAAAACAAAAAACAATATTTTCAACAATGTAAAATTTATTCAAAAAATGTCATAATAATGAATTTAGAAGATAAATCAAACAAAAATTATAAACTTGAAACAACAATATTATCATATTTTACTATATTATATTATTTATATATGCCTAATTGTATAATTATTAATTTATATTATTATTGGAACCATACTTTTACATAGGACTTTCAAAAAAGTATTATCTTATTATCTTATCGAATTTTGTCAATTTTTATATTGGTCTGAATTGAGACCGATAAAAATTATTAATTTATAGTGATTATTAATTTATCGAGTATTAATTTATAGAGGTTCTACTGTAGTTTTCATTCTCACCGTGATACACCTTCCTTTTCTTCGGAGATCCAGATAAATCTTGGAATATTTCCATTTAAAAAAACCGACCTAATTCAAAGGCAAAATTAAAGTTTTAAATGGGCTTTTTCTTAATTTATAAAGGGCTTTTAGGAAGGTTTTAAAGGCGGTGCAAATGTAACTTTGTGAAGTGAGTAATGAGCGCTGCGAACTCAGAGGCGACGGGATGCCCAACGGTCCTTAGATTCTTTGCCATCTGCTAGGTATGCGCAGATATCTCCATGCCAGTCTGCGGTTTCTCCTTCTCTAGGTTCTTTGAGTGGAGCATCTGTTTCGTCTTCCTCGTAAGTGACAGTACATACGCCACGCTCCGGGTCGATGCTAGGAGATTCGGTGCTTTGGATCGGGTTGAGGCGACGGAGGTTAGTGTCTTTATTGGAGGCGAGCGCGGCCAGTGTGTCTGCTTCAGAATTCTCAGCTTGGGAAAGTTTTGATTGCTCAAAAGATTTGAACTCCTTGGCTAAGTTTTGTACGAGCTTGAGGTATTTGTCCATCTGTTCGTCTTTGTACATGTTGAGAGTCCTTCGACATCAAGCACCAGGAAATCAGTGGGAATGGTCACTCCTTCTATCATCATTGGCACATCCTTGAGACTCCCAAGTGGTTTCTTCACTGTCCCATCAGCTATAGTAAGGGATACATTACTCTCCTGAAGTTGAGTGTAGCCAAGAGCTTTAGCAGTAGAGGATGGGAGAAGGTTGATACTTGCTCCAAGGTCACAAAGACAGCTTTTGAAAGTCTGCCCCTTAAGCTCACATGGGAGAGTAAAACATCCTGGATCTCAAAGTTTCTTGATAGTGAGCTCCTTAACCTCTGGTGATCCAGTCTTATCTCTGAGCTTCTCAAGCTCTTCTTGGCCATTTAAACCCCTCATCTCCATCTGAGCATCATAGAGGGTTTCATGTTTCTGAACTAGCTGTTCCTTGAACCTGGCTGGAAAAGGGATGGTTGGCTGATAGACAGGAAGGTCAGCAGCTTGAGTTACCTTCTTGGCATCAGAGGCTTCAATAAATTCTTCCCCTGTAGCATCAACAACCTCATGTGGCGCCCACCACTCATCTTCTTCCTTGTTGGTTCCTTCTTCAAGAGAGTTCTCCTTAGTGGCATAAGCTTCAATAAGCTCATCTCCCCCACTCTGAATGTCAATGTCCTCATTGATTAAGGAAAGGAAGTCTTCAATGATAGCTTCTTCTTCAAAAGGAGTAAAGGCAACTCCAGACTCAACAGCTTGGCAATACTCATAGGTGGTCTCTAAGATCTGTATCCTAGAATCCAAATCATCAAACTTGGTGTTGAGCTCAGCATGAACAGAGTCTAATTTGTTATGCAACTCAGCAAATCCCTGGTTCATCTCCAATATTGCAAGGAGTTGTAAGTTGAGGAATTCAGTGAGTATACTCTTGTTATCAGCTGCAGTAGAAGTAGAAGCATTGAGCTGAGCTTGAGGGAGAGCAGGCGTGGGTTCAAACTGTGGGTGGGTATTGTAGCTGTCTGTAGAGTAGTTCATAGGCAGAAGCTCTTGGTAGAAGTTGTTGCACCTTGGAGTTTCAAAACAGAGCATCTTCTCCACTTGTAGAGAGGTACCTGAAATGAAAATGCTTGAGAAGGAGTGAGTAACCAAATAAAACTAAAAACTTGATCTTAAAGATTCTACAAACTCTAATGATTCAAACTTAGATCCCAAATGGCAACGGTGCCAAATTGATATACTAAGTTTTGAGGTTCTTGTCTCAGTCACCCATTGTACTAGTCAGTTGTAGTATGGGTTTTAATGTCAATCCAATTGGGAACAGTTGAAAACAGAGGAGTTGAGAGTGAAATCTCTAAGTCAAGCAAGCAGGAAAAGGATTTTGTTGCCTAAGCAACTGTTCTAACAACCTAGTGTGATCAATCCACAAAGAAAGTGAAAAAAAAAGTAAATCAAGCAGTTTTAGGCAAGAAAAACAGAGCAAAACAGAACAAATCCGAGATTTAAATAAGAGAAAGGCAAGTTCCTAGATGTGGTTATTGACTTTGGGGAATTTCAGACACTAACTAAGGCTGTTTCAAACTATATTGATCAAGCAAGTAAGCAAGCAATGGTGATTCCTAGACATAGAGTTCACAATTAAGCTAGTTAGATCCAATCCCTTGGCAAATAACCCTTCGCTAAACATCTTAACAAGAACTAACTCTCATTAGTGCTAAAACATCAAGCAAGCAATAGTAAACAACTCTATTCAAGTCAAAATGCTCCTCAAACAGTCAATCTCTTGAACCAAGGCCAGCAAATCCTCTATTAAACAAGATCACTATTTCATCAAACACTTGGTGAGCATAAGAGAAAGCTAACAATCTAGAAAAGTTTGATCAAGACTAATCTAGCATGAATAACAGATTAATAGAGAGGAACCCATATACTAAATCACTTAACAAGCCCTAATCAAGTCTTAAATTCCCTTAATCTATCACATCTAGAAACTCTAAGATAACTACTCACTCATACTCATGTTTAACACCAAATCACAAAAGAAAAGGATGTTAATCATGATTAGAAGAGAGAATAAAGAAAGATTAAAGACAAATACTCAAATATATTAAATAAAGCAAAGAATTTGTCTTACAAACTTCAATAAAATGCTTAAGAACAGTAATTTGACAAGATATGTCAAAAATCTGGAAAAGGAGGCTATTTATAGCCTAGAGAAGAAAGCCCTAGAGTAATGGTAAAAGCGTAATTAAAACAGGTTCGGCTGGGTCAGTATCGGTCAGTTACGTCGGTCTTCAGTGACCGATATGGATTCCCCATCGGTCTGGAGTGATCGACACATATGACCAAAATCCATCTGTTGTGTTTGTGTCGGTCACCCTTGACCAATACTGGTGATCGATACTGCTCCGTATCGGTCATCCTTGACCGATGTTCACCGTACTCTGACCAAAAACTTCTGCAGAGATTATCTGCTTTGATCCTTCTTGCTCCCTTTTGCCCAGCTAGAATCCTGGATCATCCCCAAAGCTCCTCCAAGCTCCTTTTAGCTCAAAAAGCACCTAAAACATCCAAAATGCAAAGAAACTGCAAACTATACTCTAAATGCAACTTAAGTCTATAAGGAGAAGAAAATGGGAAAATATGCAAAAGAGGACCAAAATATGTATTAAATGCAGTCCTAAATAGTGTAAATACAAGGGATATCAAACGTGTAAGTTCCAGTGGCTGACTGTGGTAAGTTCGTCATTCAAGAGCTCAGGTGGCAGTTCGACGAGGAAATCGGCCAAGACTTGAGATTTGGTGCAGGTGCAAGGGCGGTAGTCGATGTCAAACCCTGAAAGATTTATGGTTCATTTAGCCATTTAACCGGACTGGGTTGGGCTGTGAAGGATAGTTTGGAGTGGTTGACTCGTGAGAACGGCAATCGTGTGAGACTGGAAGTAGGAACGCAACTTTCAGGATGAAATAACAACAGCAAGGGCAAACTTTTCTAAGGTTGGCTATCAAAGCTCCGCACCGTCTAGGCTTTTTCTAACATATAAGATCGGTTTATGTTCACCTCGTTCTTCCCGAACGAGGACTCCGCCAACGGCCGAGCTGGATAAAGTAACATAAAGGTATAGGGTTTCACTGTCTTTGGGTTGGCGAGTATTGATGGCGTCGAGAGGTAGATCTTTAGTTGCTGGAATGCGTTTTTGCACTTGTCATCCCACAAGAAGTGTTTGTTGCTGCGCAGAAGCTGAGAATAGGAGACACTTGTCCATAGATCAGGATATCAAGCGATTGAGGCGGTGATCCACCCAGTCAAGCTCTGGAATTCGCGGGTGTTTCTCGGGGATGGTAGTTCGAGGATGGCTGTAATCTGCTTTGGATTAGCTTTAATGCTGTGCTGGGTGACGAGGTAGTTTAGGAATTAGCCGGGTGTGACTGCAAAGGTGCACTAGGCGGGGTTCAGTTTCATACCGTATGTATTCAATATCTGGTAGCACTCTCGAAGGTGTGTGAGATATGGTGGTCAGCTTTAAAGGATTTGACAAGCATATTGTCGATGTAGACTTCTATGATATGTCCGAGCTAGTCAGCGAACATCTTATTGACCAGTCACTGATAGGTGGCACTGGCGTTTTTAAATCTGAATGGAATGGCCTTGTAGCAGCACATTCTCTTATTCGTACTTCTTGCGGTTGTCGGGATGCATCACTTCTGATTATAGCCCGAGAATACATCCATGAAAGATATTAACTCGTTGCTGGCGGTTGCTTATCACAAGTCTGAAATTGCCAAATAAAAATACAGAGAAATGTATCACCAACATTGAGAAACTTAGGACAAACGTGTAAATTAAGAAATTAGAGAATCGTTAAATACTTTTAACGTTTTTGTATTCATTGTACATATTATCTTAAAAATCGTAAAAAAATACTAAACAAATCGACCGTGGCTTAGAAAAGTAATGATTAAATTGTTCTAAGCTTCCTTCATGGCATGGTATAGTATTAAGTTTGTGCAGATGAAGTTTCCCCAACCTAGCAGATGTTATATATACCATTGGGCATAAGAGAATCTGTTCTTAGTGATGCAAATAGTATTTTCTTCATGGGTTCATATTGTCACCTGAAGGCTCAAGCTAGGGTTCTGACTCAGATAGCGAGTCATTGATGTCCTCCTGCCATTACTGAACATGTTTCTTGTGTATCCTGTTTATGTGTGAAATTATATATCTATGAGAATGTAAAAACATCTCAATATATAGTACACTCAAACATTAGAGGATGTCTTTAATCTGACATGATCAAGCATTTTTGGGAATGGTTACTGAGCTCCTTGAGCATTGTTTTCCCTGATTTTAGCAAGTTTTAAACCTACAAATGATGAACAGTATACACTTGCTAAGCATATCGAATTCTTCCTAAAATTAAGCCAATACAAGGGAAATTATAATCAATACTTCCAGTATGTGTGAAGCTCTCAATCCTGTGGAGAGCTTGAGCAATGTTAAGTTTCCTCTCATCAGAAGCAACAAGTTACGATCAAAAGTGTGAAGCTCCGTAGAGCCTCCTTTGCTCGATAGTTACTTAATAAACAGAGGTAAATAATATTCCCTCTCATCCCTCTCACAAAGGTTATGATCAAAAGTGTGAAGCTCTCAATGATCATTTTTGCACTGCCACGGCCACTACCTTCATGACCACCGCCACGGCCACTACCACTAGAACCACGAGCAGCATCCTTTGATGAACACCTCCCACCATGAGGTAGTTCCACCTGCAATGGCCAACATGTATCCGATATATTTAGGAACCAGTCAAATAACGTTTAGAATTACGAATTCTTTTGTTAAAACTCTGGAACTTGATATTAAATTAACAAGCCTGTAATCGATGCCCATCAAAGTCATGTCCACGACGACAACGAGTTGCATCTGCAGCATCCTGAGCTTGCACAAATTAAGGCAGATATATATCATATATTAGATTATATAAATAGTTCGTTGTATCTCACCAAAAGTGAGCGTATATGTAAAGTCAATAACCAGCCCACATAAAACTTGGTATTGCATAATAAGCTGACCTCGACGAATGCATAGCCTCGAGGCGTTGGTATAATCTTCAAACCGATTTGAGCAACAATTCCATACTGGAAAAAGAAAGAAAAGGAAGAACACTTCTCATGAAAAAATTCCTGAATCTAGATTCTAAACATTATTATTATTTTATTTTTGAGGTTTATCTTAGTTCTGAGTTTATTGAAACTGCATATTAGATGATCTTCTATTTATTGTATTATCTGCTAACTGAAAATATAATGATTTTATTATATATATAATTTAAGAAACATCCGTATAAATTTATGAAAGTGTTCCTAAAACTAAGCGACTATAGTATATATAAAATAAATCTCCCTCCCCCTACAATTGTTGAATTAACATTTAGTTGTGGTTCATCTCCAATTTTGAAGGAAATGAATACTCAATATTGTGTATATGCAAAACACATTACGAAATCTGTTAAAAAAATGGTTATTGAAAAAGCTGTATAAGACTTATCCACAAACATACAACATTTTAAAACTATGATGGTCGGATATGTAACTGTTTACATGGTTTGGTTTCTTAAACCTTCCTAAACGATTATGAATCGTTTCTAAATTTTTTGAAAAGTTTCCTAAATCAATAAAAGTATATTTGATCAGCAAATAAAACACACTTTACAAAATCTATTAAAATATTGGTTACTACTGTAGCTTTATATTTTTTGTTATATAATTAATGCTATACGTTTTTTGTTATAGCTGTAGATTTCAATTCTGTAAGATTTTAGCTGTAGAATTTTATCTGTAGTTTTTATAAATAAAATCATAATTGATATATAATAGCTGTAGATTAATAATATATATATTAATAAATATGAAACTAGTAATATTAAATATTCAGAATAGATAATATATATCAAAATAATTTATCACAAATAATATTACTAAAATTTGTGAAAATATGTTATTTTAAAAGTTGCAAAAAAATAAATTAATGTTAATTAAAAAAAACTATAATAAATTATAAAATTTTAACATAATCAAATCTATCTACGAGTAGTCCATAAATACATTGCAATTTCATCTCGAACTTCCTCCATAAATTTCCTCGAACCATGCACTTCTTCTGCAACTACTCTAACTTCCTTATTTAACAGAGGTTGCTGAACACCATCTTATCTCCAAGCAACTTCAAAGTCAGGATCTGGTATGTTTGATTTACGTACAAAGTTATGCAGCGTCATAGTTGCTATCACGAACTTTCTTGTCGTTCTAATGTTGTATCTTGCTCGATCTTGCACTATCCTCTATTTTCCTTTCCATACTCCAAATGTTCTTTCAGTGACACAACGAACCAAAGAATGACGACAATTAAATCTTTCTTTATAACTACTAGGCGGTGCTCAATTTTGAAACTGGCTGCGATGATACCGAATTTGCCTATAGGGTCCTAGATACCCACGACGTACAGCATATCCTGAATCAACAAGGTAGTACTTACCTATAGGTGGATGTGGAAAATTAGGATCGCCATCCATTGCCAACGCAAGTATTTTTGCATCGTGTGCAGACCGAGGTACACCAACATATATGTATGTAAATAACATGTCCATATCGCAAATTGCAAGAATGTTCATGCTGCACACACTTTTTCTATTCCAATGCCGTTGTTGATCGTTTCCTGAGACGACAACAGGGATGTGTGTCCCATCCATTGCACCAACAAATCCTTTGAAGCAGGGATAGTAATTCTTATCAGACTGCAACTTAGGATAAACTTGATTGAGACTTGTATGATCTGGTTTAAATGTATCCACTAACATAAGCTCCATAACGTTAAGAACCTCATGGAATTAGTCTCTTGTAAATGTTCAAACGTTCTCATGATGTTTCCCTCAGTGACATTGTGACCACAGATGTAAGAAAACATTGCAACGCTCTCTTTCACAGGCACATTTTGAGAAGATTTCATCTTGTATTTCTCTTCTATAAGATCACATAGATCAAGAAATATTTGTGGATGCATTCTCAGAAGAAAGAGGCGTTAATCAGGATTACAGTATATTAAATCATCCACAAATTGATAACAACGGTTGGGATGTGCACACAATGGTTTTCTAACAATATTCATTGTTAGGGGAATGTACTAGATTAAGAATTTCAGAAGATTTGGTGGTTATTTTAAAAATCTCTGTTATTGAATTAATGATTTCTAAATGCCTCACCAAAATTGATGTTATTGAACATGAAATTTATGTAAAGTAACTAAAGTCATTTAAAAATCCATGTTATTCAATCAACAATTTATAAAAACTAAATAAAATCCACTGTTATTGGAAATATTTTAAATAATGGATTTTAAAAAATATTGAGTAATTTTAAATGATTTGGTGGAGTTTGTTACTTAAAAATATAGAAACTCAAATCTCATTGTTTTAGGTGGGATTTCATATAATTTTAATATCACATCATATCAACTTTCCCAATCCACATAATATCATCTAAAATTTCATTAAAACTCAAATCTTTTCAAATTCTCTAAAATTTTAGTTTCAATACACCCCCTTATAGTGTTTTCTATTAATTGAGAATCATCTTGATCGCCATCATCTAATATTTGCCGAAACAGATCTGTATATATAAAAATAACAAATTTAAATAAAACAAGATAATAAGTAATATGAAAATTAAGATTCATATAATATTTTTATTAAAAAAAATCAAAAGCAAAAAAATAAATCAAATCAAATAGATAAAAAAAAATTCAAGTACTTGCAAACTCCTCCTAATAAATAAAATCTTATTTATATAAAAGGGAAAGAATTCCTGCACTATGAGGGTCTCCATGTAGGCAAAAATAATCCCAAATATAATCTTCCAATGACAAGATTGTAAATAGACACATCATCATCAGCTTCATCCTTTCAGAAACGTGATTTAACATCGGTCCAAACAACTTTAATACAAAATAGCCCAAACAAAGGCAAAAGCCCAATTAAGAAAATACACTCACATCACTCTACGAAATCCTTCGTCTTCTCCCTTCTCTTTATTCCTTCTCCTTTATGATGTATGAGTTTACTCTACTTCAAATCCTACACATACTCATATCATTGTAGTTTGTAGGTATCAATCCAATTAGGAAAAAGTAAGCAATCAGGAATGCAATAGATTATCTAATTCAAGCAAGCAATGATTAGATAAAGTGAGCTATGATTCTAATAGCTAGAGAGACTTCAAATAAACTAAAATAAGTAGAAAGATCAAGAAACTAAAGCAAGTTTGGATTCAGACAATCAAAGATTAGTAGGCTTGAGATAGAGTAATTGATTTAAGGAGACTTTCATCTTGGCTAGTGATGCTTACAAACCCACAACAAGCTATTCCTAGGCATATAATTAACAACTATAACTAGCTCAGTTCCTTGATACTAATCACTTTGCTAAGCACATAATCAGATAACTTCCATTACTGAAATAGATGATCAACAAGCATTATAAGCAACTAATCCAATTTTATATTGCCAATCTACTTCTTAGTTAGCTAATTCATTAGGCTAAGATAAGCAAATATCTTACTTGACTCATTCAGGCAATTCATCAAACACTTATCAGGCATAAGAGAACCCTAGGATCTAGATCAACTTAGCAAGGGCTAATTTAGCATTAAACATAATCAATAAGAATAAGAAGGAACATCAACAGTAAGCACTAAGCAATCACTAATCAAACCTCACATCTCTCTATCTCTATCACATCTCAAACCCTAAGATAACTACTCACTAATCATGACCTTAATCATAGCCCAAAGCAAAAGAAAGTGATTAAGCATAATTAAAAAGAAGATAAACACCAACTTTTGATTGAAAGAACAAGATTCAACAAGAAATTACAAGAAGAACTAAGAGAAAATACAAAGGATAAAGTTGTTGTCTAGAGGATAACGATGAAAAGAAGATGATCCTAATGTTTTTGGGTCACAACCTATTTATAATTTTCAAGAAAAACCCTTAGTAAACAGGAGATAAACCGGAAAGTAGCTGGTTTGGATGCCTTGTATCGGCCTGTTACATCGATATGCAGATCGATACTGTTCAGCTAAATGTTGTATCGACCAAGTATGGTCGATACACTGATCAATACAGTTGTCTCTGGCTAAAGCTTATCGGTTGGTCTCCTCGGTATGCTGGTCGATACAATCGCCCTTTCGTTAAGGCATATCGAGCAAAACCATTGATACTCTGGTCGATACATGATTTGGCTTGTGTATCAATATGCTCCACGTCGATATGTAGACCGGTACAGATGCTCTAAAGGTGGTGTATCGACTAGAGTGGCTTAATACTCTTCGACTTGTCATGTCTCCTCGTATTGGTGGGACCTCAATATGTTGATCGGTATAGCTCCTCAACATGTATCGACGTGTGATGTCGATATGTTTCTCTGTATGCTCTGTATCGACGTGGCAAGTCGATATCCTGCTCGATATGAGGCCTTCTCACTTTGGTCTTTCCACCAAATCACTCCTGGCACTTCCCTTAGTCCTCAAACTCCTCCATTGCACCTGCCAAGTGCTCAAAATACACCAAATATGCAATGCAACTCCTAACTACACTCTAAGTGTCAAATGGATGCAATTGAGGTATGAACACGTAAAAATGCATGTTTAAGGACTAAAAACAAGTGTTAAATCTATGCTAAAATAGTATGAATATACTCCACTACCAGCAACGGACAGCAGTTATAGTCCAAAACCTTCAATTTCTAATTAAACTCGGATGATTTATGATAAACCTGCTTTAAAACACCATCAATAGCCCCAGAAATCGAAAAGTCATAGAAATCGTAAATAAAAAGCACAAATAGTACGTACTTCAATCACATTCCGTCAAACAGAATGCCACAAAAATTGGGAGACGCCCACCCTCTAACCTACTCTTTCTCATATGAAAAAGGTCATTCAACACACACACACACCCAACCAAATCCATCTCGCTAACAGAAGACCGCACATACAACAAACTAAAGTTGTCGTACAAATCCCATTCGAAACAAGCCCAACAGATCCAACGCCTGCAACCTTAAGAAGAAACATTGAATTACTTCTTACTTACCACAAAATTGGCAGAAACGATGCAACTAGAGTGGCTGAATTCTTTATACGCTTCCTCAAAGCAGTAGCAATTTCAATAGAAAGTGAAAGATATACAGCTGTTGATGTCTACTTCACTTTAACCGATTATAACTTCCGGGTAAGAACCAGGATCGACACAGACCTTCTTGCCACTTTAGCAACCGAGAAAAGAATACGAAATCAGGCAGAGGAAGTTGAGGAATGCACAATATGCCTACAACCATTCAAAGGAGTCATCAAAATCAACAAATTAGCATGTAATCACATATACCACCATCAATGTATTATCACTTGGTTGTACACAAAGAAGACTTATCAAATCTGTAGGGCAAGTGATCTTTAAAATATCAACAAGGAGCGTTCTCATATAAAAGCTTACGTTGTGATCGAATCTAATAAAAGGTTTTGTTCCAACCAACATTGTACTTTCTTGCCTAAAAGTACTATTTGAACAGAGTATTAATAATCATAACACTATTTCAAATGGTTAAGTCACCATAAACAAGAATGATATAGATATTGTTGTATAATACATAGAATTTTATGGAAAATTTAATTTCAAATCTCTACATATCGACCATAGAATATACTTTGTCCATAACTTACCAGCAAAACATAATTACATCCTTTAAGAAAATTAACTTATCTAAACAATAATAGTATCAATTACATTGCATAAATTTGTCAACTAGGGTATGTCTACCTAAAAAGCAGAACAAACAATATAAATATCTACAAAATCAAAAGTATATCAAACAATTAAACATTAATTTTTTTTTCAAAAAATACAGTTCCCAAAACAAAATCACGACGAGGTACCAATACAACTTTTCTTCATGTGAGATATAATGAAAATTGAAGCCATAGAATCTTTTACATGATTTGTCCACACATTTTCACCACAAGAATGGAGCAAATACATATATGTACAAAATACTCAGATTTCATAGACTTGAATATCGGACCTTCTAACCTCACACTCATCGTTTGCGTTTGTCGTATCACGGAGACATACAATCACACAAAGAAAGATGAGAACTTACAAAGTCATCCTTCTCTTAGATGCAGAAGTATTTCATCCTATTCTAGAACTTTTCTACATTATTCTTTAATTCACTATTAACACCTCATGTTCAAAACAGGGCACATTAATCGAGAGCTAACATGCTTTAACCACAAACCAATCACGAATTTCAAAGCAATCAGGATGCATAACAAACAAAAAAACCTAAAAATAGAAATTCAAACATTTGAAGAAACCCCGAAAAAAGAGAGTAGAAATCCGACACATTAGCTGCCATAGACGCAGAAATTTTGCAACGTGCTCTCTGGATCATGCCTCACCTTCACCTATTGTTCATCGGAAGAGCACGAATCCCAACTATTTCAACCGCCGCTGAAAAAAAAGAATAAACTGCAGTTCCTTTAATGCAAATAAAATATCCCCATTAACACACGTCATTACCCAACAAAAAAAAACAGCCCATAAAAGCCCAACACAATATACACAAATTTCTGAGTCCAATTCAAAACACAAATCACGTGACCTTCTTCTCCACTTCACCTAAATTCATTGTTATCCACCAGCACCATGAAAAACCTAAGAAAACCTCCCAAATCACAAATTAACCACCAAAACGATTTCAATTCCTATCTTCCCCATTTTTTTCCAACCGGAAAGAACAAACTCACCGGTACACCTCTCGACTTACCCTTACATTTACACCTTTCTTAGAGAAATATAATACCTCTCCAGGATCTCTACCATAAATATCCACTATGTTGAATCTGAAACACCAATTCCTTTTAATAGCTTCACAGATGCAGTCACCGGCGAACTTCATATGTAAACAGCATTATTGTCCACAATTTTCATATCTCACCTCACAACTACTCAACCTATCATACGCCAGCCATGTCGTCGACCGGCTCAAACATCCAAAACGAAGTTCGCAACCACGTTTTTTCAATGAGATTGAATCTGGTTTACGCAAGGAGGAACTGGTTTTCAGAGTCATCCATTTTTGGGAGACAAGAAACCCAACAAAAGGTGGCTTACTCATGGGCCTCGAGTTTCAAATACATCTATCTACATATATATAATTAAATCATAATATAATATTTCAAGCTTGGAGAGCATGGAAGCGACGTCGCTCCCGTCAACACCTCCCAGATCACCAAACTTGAAATATTTACAGTTTGAGAAATCTACGAATATCTCAATAAAGGACCACCCTAGGTAAACAAAACTAAAAGCACTATAATAGATTCAATCTTACCTTCTCAACACCTCCTCGCTTTTCAGTTCACTTATTACTCTATCCTTTTACAGAAAACAAAATCATAAGTATCTAAATCATTGTAGGTGGCTAGCTTTAACTGCGTAGCTACAATTGGCGATTTATCCTCTGAATATGGATGGTACTATATCTCATGTAGTGAATGCAGCACATAAGTAATCTGAGGTCCAACATAGTTGATCTGCAAAAAATGCAAAATCCAAAACGCCATAGGAGTTATCAAGTACACACTCAAACATACTACCCCGATAACAAACAACGCATTCATCTTATTTCTATATTTTAAACACATGTACCGAGTAGAATTTTCTGTTCATGACAACAGCAACTTTTCTTAGTATCCTACAATTCTACGCTTACCAAATACACACCCGTTTAAATGAAGGGATGACAATAATAAAGGGAGGTCGACTGCTTCATCAGTATGTCGTAGATGCATATACAGTCATTGAACAAGAAAGACTTCAATGGGCAAGGGATAATCAAGATAAACTAAGAGCCGATATATACAGTATTGTATGTGATGCAGTAGGAAAGGGTGACACTAATGCTAGAAAGATTGGTAAAAGGTTTATTTTACCGCCTAATTTTAATGGGGGACCATGCTACTTGATTGAAAAATATCATGACGCAAGGGCAATATGCAGATAATACGGGAATCCCAATTTGTTTATCACAATGACAGCAAACCCAAATTGAAAGGAGATAAAAGATCATCTAAAGTCATGTGGTGGTGGATCCTCAAATGATAGACATAATATTGAGTTTCAAGTTTTCAAAATGAAGCTAGACGAAATGCTTGATGATTCCAAAAGGACATTCTTCCAACCATACACTGCAGGTTTCTTTCTAATCACATTAAATTTTCTTTATACTTAAATTAAACATTAATTATAATTTAAAAACAGTATTAACAAACCACTTTTATTCTCACAGTCATTCATAGAATAGAGATTCAAAAAAAGAGATCTCCTACATGCACATATGCTACTATGGCTTGGACATTCAACAAAAACACCAACCCTTGAAGATGTCGACACAATCATCTCTGCAGAACTTCTAAGTAAAAGCAATGACCTCGAAGGATATGAACTTTTGGCAAAACACATGCTACATGGATCATGTGGAATTGATAGACCTAGATAACCATGCATGGAGAAACAAGTGTGTACCAAAAAATACCCCAACTCTTATATTGAACATACCTCTGTTGATAAATCGGGTTACATAATATACCGTCGACGTAAAGTGTATGAGGATTATGTCATAAAAGAAGGTACAAAGTTGGATAATAAATTTGTAATCCCACACAACATTGCTATACTCAAAGAGTACAAGGCCCATATCAATGTTGAATGGTGCAACAAAACAAGTGCTATAAAGTACATTTTCAAATATATAACTAAAGGAGTTGACAAAGCCACAGTTGTTATAGAGAAGGGAAAGAATCCTGGTCCAAGCACTAAAGAAAAAGGTCAAGCAAAGATACATAAAAACGAGATACAAGAATATGTAGATAGTAGTTATTTATCTGCTTTTGAAGCTATGTGGAGGACTTTCGCTTTCCATATACACAAACGCAAACCATCTGTAGAAACACTTTCAATCCATTTGGAAGGCCAACAAAACCTCACTTACAAAGACACTGATAATCTACAACAAATTCTGCAAAGACCAGGGATCAAAAAAACTATGTTCACTGCATATTAGAATTGAACAACAGATCTGCAAAAGCGTGAGATTTACTGTATGTTCAAACACCAGAACATTTTGTGTAGAACAAGCATTAAAGATATGGTCTGAAAGGAGAAAAACGAAAAAACAATTGGTAGATTTGTAACAATGCACCCAGCATCAGGAGATGTCTACTACTTAAGAATACTTACCAATGTGCTAAAAAGGATAACAACCTTCGATGAGCTAAAAACAGTCGGTAATCAGATATACCTAGACCATAAATCAGCATGATGCAAGGGATTTGCTGCAATGGCGGAAACAAATACATGGGCAACAGATTACCAATTACGACAAATGTTTGTCGCATTGATCATATATTGTGAGACTGGTAATCCTCTGGAACTTCGGAACCATTGTTGGAAGTCACTAACCGAAGACATCCTATACAGGAAGCAAAAAAATTTCACCCATAAAACGCTGGACTTAGGTGAAGAAGAGCTACAACAATATACCTTGGTAGAGGTGGATAAGATTTTACATCAACATGAACGCTCCCGCTCTAAGTTTAAAAGGTTGCCACTTCCAAATCCAAACCTCTTGAAAAAAGTCGGAAATACTTTGTGGAAGCAAGATATAGAATATAATACAACTGAAGAAAAAAAACCTATGGACGGCTTTTTAGTCAGCTTAACACAGAGTAGTAAATAATTTACGACGTGGTTATGGATTCAATAAAAAATCAGCGTGGGAAGGTATTCTTAGTTTTACAGGTCAGGAGGAACGTGCAAAATATTTTTATACAAGAATTCATTTCAAAGCTACGATCTACCAATAGGATTGCTTTAACAGTGGTATCTACAGGAATTGCAGCACTACTATTGCCTGGTGGTTTGACAGCACATTCAAGATTCAACATCCCCTTCAACTTAACTGAATAGTCAATCTGCCACATAAAGCCAGGAACAATGCCTGCAGAACTGTTAAGAAAAACTGAACTAATAATTTGGGACGAGGCACCAATGGCACATCAACATACATTCGAAGCTCTAGACAAGACATTAAAAGACTTAATCTCTCATGAAAATGCAGATGCAAAACAGCTAACCTTTGGCGTGAAAACAATGTTACTAGGTGGAGATTTCAGGCATATTTTACCAGTAACACCACAAGGAAGTAGAGCAGATACATTTCTAACTTCAATAAGCCAATCGTATTTGTGGGATTCTTGCAAACAATATGTATTGAAAAAAAAAAAGAGATTAGAAGAATATGATGATGACTTTACAAGTTGGCTGCTATAAGTTGGGGATGGAACAGCCACAACAACGGAAACAAACAATGAGAATTCAGATGATGGGCAGATGGTGGTTATTGATAGGCAACTGTTAAAATTTACCAGTGGGCAACCACTAAAAGAAATTATGGACTCAGTTTATAGAAATCATCTTACTTTCAGTCTCAATAAAGAGTACTACACAAAGAAAGCAGTACTCACTCCACAAAACGAGACAGTTGATGACATAAATGCATACATGATATCCCAATTAGAGGGTGTGTGTAAAGAGTATCTAAGTTCATATAGTTTTGGAAAGGTAGATACCAACTCACCATAAAATGAAACATTGTATGCAGTGGAATATCTTAACTCCTTAAAGTTCTCTGGTTTGCCAACTCATAAGATTTGCTTAAAGGTGGGAGTACCAATAATGTTGCTCAGGAATATCAATCAAAAAGAAGGCTTATGCAACAGAACAAGGCTTACCGTAACATATATGGGAAACCGAGAGATTAAGGGTAAAATAATGACTAGTACCCACATCGTTGTCATACCAAGGATAATCCTATCGCCACCAGAAACAAATCACCCATTTACTTTACGGAGACGCCAATTCCCAATATGACTATATTATGCGATGATAAACAACAAAAATCAAAATCATTGTATAAAATCGGTGCTATTGTATTTGCCAAACCTAGTATTCACTCAGGGTAACTATAGATTGCTCTATCAAGAGTAACTTCCAAAAGAGAGTTGCCCATAATTCAGGAAGAAAACCCTACAGAAGAAGAAATTAAAAATGTTGTTTACAAAGAAATCTACAAAGATCTCCTAAATTAACAAGGTTAGTATTTAAATAGACTCTTAATATATTAATTTGACACAAATAAATTATTTTAATATTGTTTTCTTCGGATGCAGGCACGTAGAAGCGCATGGAAAAAGCAATCTCTAACTTCGGTATATTAAAACCCGAGGACATGATTTTAGATAAAATGGTAAATCAAGCAAAATAAAAATTTATATCCAACTGTAGCATAGCCAAAAAATAATACATCTAATATTTGTTTTTTGTTTTGTATTTTGTCAAATAATCTAACATATGCGTGTTCTCATTTTCAGAAACATTGAGAAAACAGTTAATAATAAACATAATTTGAAGTTGGAATGAATAAATTTAAAAAGCAGATTTGTAAATCTTTTAGCTCAAACAGCTAGAGTTTCGTGTTAATTTAATTATTTTTGATTTATTTTAATTGTGAGAGACTGATGGAGAGATTACCAATGAAGGTGGTCTAAGAGACTGATTGCGTAGAAACAAAGCTGATTTTGGAAAAATCGTGGTTTGGGTTTAAATATTGTGGTTTGGGCAATATGGTTTAAAACTCAAAAATAAAAACGGCCCACTGTAAGCCTAGACTAGTTTAGTAGTATCTATAAATCCTAAATTGATTCCAAAACCCATTAGAGATCATGCAAATTTTGAATTTAATTTTCTCATTTACGACAAGGTATTTATTACCTATATGAACTCCTTCTGATATCCTTAGACCAAAAAAGACTTGATCTCAAAATATACTGAGATATATATAGTACCTGAGAGAACATTTATCCTCATTACTATCTAAAGTACTTTTTAGTCCACTTTTGTAATTTTTTTAATTTTATATATTTATATAATTACTAGGTATTTATCCGCGCTACGCTGCGGAATATTTCTCTAACTTTTATATATATTTTTAATATAATAAAATTATTTTTATAATGTAAATGAGTATTATATTTTTTATTAGCTTAAGTTATGTATTTATATGTTTTTAATTTGAATAAACATTATATATCCTTAATTTTTTATTTTTTGAAATTATAATTTGCTATTAAATTTGTTTAGCTAACTAATTATATATACTAGTGTTTGTCCACGCTACGCGTGGGTTGTATAATTATATTATAGTTATATAGAAGGTTGTCAGTTAATTTCGTGTTTAATATTGTGATAAATTATAGAATAGTATATTTGCATGTGATTCTTAGATATAGTCGAGTAAAGTAAATATAAGAGGAATATATATATATATATATATGAACGAAATTTTTGTATATTAATTTGCAGATAGATTAATGTATCTTATGGGTTAGTTGAACTTATTTTAAGAGTTGATGCATGTTTTTGCAAATATGAAGGGTAAAATTTAACCATTTTTGAATAATAATTTGATTTGATATATTTTTTATTTATGTGAATTGTATCTACATATATGAACTATATATTATAATAGAAACATATTGTCTAAATTTGGACATCTTACGTTATTATGTCATTTCTTTAGTGAACACCATGAATATTATTTTACACTTTCATAAACTTTTTGCATAATCTTCTCTTTCGCTTGATGTTTTAAAAAGAAAAACTTAATTTTTACTCCATTTTTTGTTTTATATTGTATGTTAGGATTTTCTTTTTAATTTTCATATAATATGCATTTCTCTACTTATCATTTTTTAAAGATTTAGTGTGTACATAGATGTTTTATAATTAGAAGAAACCAAATGGCAATCTCCTTTATATAAAAGGGAAAGATTTCAAGGCTTCTAAAGGCTCCCACATCAGCAAAAATAATAAGAAAAATAATCAGCCAATGATAGACTCCAAAATTGCTATGTCATCTTCTTCAACCAATAACTTAAAGTCATTTCATTAAATAATTTATTAATCAAAACTTCTTCAAATTCTGACAACAAAAAAACTTCCGTAATTACTAAATTCTAAAAAACAAAAAACGAAGCCCAGAAAAAAACTAAAAACGAATTACACTGAAAATCAATTATAAAGCTCAAACAAAAGCTCATTTTATGGAGTTATCGTCTTCTCGATTTTCAATCTTCTCGCCTCTAACTCACCAGAAACAGAATCAGCTGTTACTAAACACAAACTTTACTCTTTAATTAATGACAACCAAACTGGCAATAAACAGTAAAGCTTAAATAAGTGGCCACAAATAACTGAAATTCAAAAAACATAGCAATGAGGATGTCAAAAAAACAAAAAACAAAAAAAGACATAGCGATGAGCCATATAGGGTATAAATAATAATACACAGCTCTAAACAACATATAAATACAATCTCATAATTGTTTTGCATCTATATTTATAATGTGAGTCGAGCAATCAGTCATAGTAATGCTGGAGCTGGAGAACGTCTTTCTCGCCAAAAGTAAAACTTGAAGAGTGACTCGGTTATCTTTCTTCTAGAGAAAAGTAATTTAAAAAATTGTACCTATTTGATCTTATAATGGATCTCAAGTTTCTAAAACCGATATAGAATTTCATATTGTTTGTTGTAATCAGACATTATGGAGAAACCGACTAAAAGCCTAACTAAACAACCGGTAATTGAAGACAGTTACTCACCGTTTCTTAATTCTCTTTTGCAAAAGTTCATGAAACATAAAACTGAAAACTTTAAAAAAATATATATATGACTATAAAGTTCCAGACTCTTCACCAATATTGGCAAATGATCGAGCTAGCTAAACTATCAAACAAATATTATATCAATTAATAAAGAACCAATATAATAAAGAAATTTATTATTAATTGTCATTTGTTTTCTTCGTTGAGTGTATGAACTAATTATAAAACATCTATTTACACACTAAATCTTTAAAAATTGATAAGTAGAGAAATACATAATATATGGAAATTAAAAATAAAATCCTAAGGTACAATATATAACTATAACAGTTAGTCGTATAATAAAGAAGTTTATGAAACAAATCCTAAAGTACAATATATGATTGAAGACAATTACTCTCTGTTTCTTAATCTCATTTGCAAAAGTTCATGAAACATAAAACTGAAAAGTTTTTTATTCAAATAACATATAACTATAAAGTTCCACACTATTCACCAATATTGGCAAATGATCACCAATATTAGCAAATGATCGAGCTAGCTAAACTATCAAACAAATAGTTTATCAATTAATAAAGAACTCATATAATAAAGAAGTTTATTAGTAATTACCATTTTTAAATTACTTTTCTCTAGAACAAAGATAACCGAGTCACCCCTCAAGTTTTACTTTTGGCGAGAAAGACGTTCTCCAGCTCCAGCATTACTATGACTGATTGCTCGACTCACATTATAAATATAATTGCAAAACAGTTGTGAGATTGTATTTATATGTTGCTTAGAGCTGTGTATTATTTATACCTTATATGGCTCATCGCTATGTCTTTTTTTTGTTTTTTGTTTTTTGTTTTTTTTGACATCCTCATTGCTATATTTTTTGAATTTCAGTTATTTGTGGTCCATTTATTTAAGCTTTACTGTTTATTGCCAGTTTGGTTATCATTAGTTAAAGAGTAAAGTTTGTGTTTAGTAACAGCTGATTCTGTTTCTGGTGAGTTAGAGGCGAGAAGATTGGAAATTGAGAAGACAATAACTCCATAAGATGAGCTTTTGTTTGAGTTTTATAATTGATTTTTAGTGTAATTCATTTTTAGTTTTTTTCTGGGCTTCGTTTTTTGTTTTTTAGAATTTAGTAATTACGGAAGTTTTTTTGTTGTCAGAATTTGAAGAAGTTTTGATTAATAAATTATTTAATGAAATGACTTTAAGTTATTGGTTGAAGAAGATGACATAGCAATTTTGGAGTCTATCATTGGCTCATTATTTTCTGATTATTTTTGCTGATGTGGCAGCCCTTAGAAGCCTAGAAATCTATCCCTTTTATATAAAGGAGATATATGTAATAATAAAGCAATATATTTTTTAGTATCTTCATGATAATGGCAAATGTAATCTATTTTCTCCAATAAATTATCACTAGATTCTCCTTTGTAATTATATAAAGTAAAATGCCATTTAAAAAAAATATTTCTGATTATCTTGAATTATAAAATCTATTTATTTATCAAATATTTATTATAAACATATGTTTCTAAAACTACTAAACTATTATCAATAACATTCATATCAAAACCATTGCTATTTGAACTGTTGAAATATCATTTTAGTTGAAGTTAAATAATTAAATTTTGGTTACTGTAAACATACTTTAACTTGAAAATTTAGCACAGATAAATTTCATCTTCTTACAAAAACCGAGAAATCGCATTTCCCATCAAAACAAAAAAACTTCATTTTCCCATGAAACTCAGAAAGCGCATATTCCCGCCAAAACAAAAAAAAATTATTTTCTCGTCAAATCCAAAACCTAAAATTTTATTTTCCCGCGAGAACCTGTATTTTTTCGCCAAAACCTAAAAATCATGTTTTTTCACCAAAACTAAAAAATTTCATATTTCTGCAAAAACCAAAAAATCGTATTTTCCCTTCAAAACCGAAAAATTTATTTTCCTGCAAAAACCGAGAAATCTTCTATTCCCGCCAAAACCAAAAATTTCATTTTTTTGTCAAACCAAGAATCTTTCCTACCAAAACAAATAAACTACAATTTTTCGCAAAAACCCAATATTGCATTATCTCATGAAAAATTGTGTTTTTCTGTGAAAACTAAGAAATTGTATTTTTCCGCGAAAACAAAAAAATCACATTATTTGTCAAAAATTGAAAATTTGCATTTTCCATCAAAACCAAGAAATTATTTATTCCCACCAAAATCGCCAAATTCTAATTTTCTGCGAAAACTAAAAAATCATATTTTTGCGCGAAAACCGAGAAATCGCATTATCCGTCAAAAGCCAAAATTTTACATTTTCTATTAAACTAAGAGATCACATTTTTGTCAAAATTGAAAAGTTACATTTCTCATCAAAACCGAGCATTTTTCTGTCTAAACTAAGATATTTTGTTTTTCCGTCAAAATTAATTTTTTTTTTGTTTTCTCACCAAAACCAAAAATTCACATTTTCTTGCCAAATCTGAAAATTCGCTTTTTTCCACCATAGCCGAAAAATTATGTTTTGCTACCAGAACTAAAAAATCACATTTTCCTACTGAAACAAAGAAATCTCCTATTCTTGGCAAAACAGAGAAATTCTCTATTCTTGTCAAAGCTAAGAAAAATTGTTTTCTCGTCAAACCATGAAATCGTGTTTTCCTAATAAAATTGAGAAATTGTATTTTTTCCGCCAAAATTGTCAAATTGTATTTTTCCACAAAAATTATGAAATTGTATTTTCGTATGAAAACCAAGAAATTGCATTATCCATCAAACATAGAAAATTGTGTTGCCCATCAATAACAAAGATTTAATTTATTTATTTGTTGTTATTTATTATTTGGGCTTTAGTTTGACAAAAAAAATATATATATATTGTTTATTTACTATTATTAATTATTTGGGCTTGAATTTGGTAAAAAATAAAACAAAGATTAATAGAAAAAGTATTTGGGTTTTTAATAGATTAAAGTTTAAAAATCAAAATAAGTAGGTAAGTTGTATTGATAAAATATTTTGATTGGTGAATATTTTTGCTGAGGTGTCATCTTTAGAAAACTTCAAAATGCTGATGTGTCATCTCTAGGAGAGACATTAGTGTTATTGTTATATTGATATGGTTAACTTTATTCTATTTTATTATTTTATATTTTTCCTATGAATTTTTAATGTTATTTTCATTTCGCTATTGTTTTAAAATATGTATATTTATAGTGGAGTTTTTTTACTGATATAAATTTTGATGTGTTAATTCGTTTTGAAAACTTACTCCTATATTTATACAGCATCTATACATATGTCTCCCCATTGTATTATCTAAATTCACAGGCTTTTGATTTGTTAATTCGTTTTTTTTTGTATTAATGTTATGTTAATTCGTTTTGAAAACTCACTTCTATACTTGGAGACAACATCCAACTTAGCATTGGGAAAATCAGATTGAACGCTTTTGATTTGGGAGGCTATTAGATTGAAGAGTTTCGAAAGATTACTATGCTAAGGTACTTATTGAATAAATTATTTTCTTCATTTGACATGATATGTTGTAGTCGTTGTAAAAACTCAAGTTCGACGAACAAAGGTTTGTAGGTTTAAAGAAATATCTTTATTAAATTGAGCTAGAGCTTAAGAGATACAAAGTGGTTTAGGTCGTCAGAATAAGAACGCCGACCTAAACTTTTAAGCAAAGTGAATTGAGAGCTAGAACAATAAAGATGCTTAGTTTGCCCTAGGTTTCGAAAGAGGATTTTTGGATCTTCTGAGAAGTCGGGGACTTCCTGTATTTATAGCCGATCAGGTCGGTCTTCTATGTATGTTCGGAATAGGAAAGTCTTCTTGCCGATAAGAATAAACTTCCGTTTTTCCCGGGTTCGCTTGATAAATGGAAGATTTCTATTTGTTTGGCCGGCCTGAACCTTGTAAGATGGGCCAACCAGAATTCATATAGGGCTTTTAGAGATGGCACAAATCTCATCTCTAACAGTAAGTCCCCCCCCCCCAGTTCGGCAAGTGAGGATACGCTACTTGGCGAATTTCAAGGGGTGTTGCTCGATATAGATTCAGGTCGGCTGCTAAAAGAGTTAGAATATAAAATGTAATTTTACCTCGAGTTCAGATCGGCGCGATGTCAAGGGTCAGATGGTGAATTTGGACGCGAAAAACTCCTGCCTGAAGTTTCCGACAAAAGTGTTGTAGATTAGGCCTAGGTCTGCACATGCAAAACTAGGTTTAACACGTGTCAATCATGAGAGGAGGAAAGCGAAGAGGCCGATTTAAATATAATGAAAAAAAATGTGAAAGGTTACCGATCTAATGATGACTCTCGATAACCGTTCTCATTTCTATATAAATAAGAGGGGTTCGGCCTTTATTTTTTCACTTATGCATTTTTAGCGAAATTCTGCCAAATTCAGGTTTACTTCCTTCTCTCTCTTCTCTGCTCTTCATTTATTTTTGTTAAAATTTTCAAGTTAGACCTCCGCCGCATTTTGTTCCAAGCGCCGCCTTTGATTTCTCCGATTTAGTTGAGACTCTGTCGCGGTAATCAGATATGAGCAAGAGTGTGAAGATCAGTGAAGGCCGACCAGAGTCGAGGGCAATCAGATCGGCTCAAAAGAAAGCTGACGAGATCGGCGTTTCTTTAGGGGATTTTCTAGAGATGTCTCGAACTGACGAGTTGGTGAGGGGCCAATCTAAAGGGAAGACGATAGCCGCGGTACAGTCGTCATCAGATCGCTCTTCAGATGCGAGTGAGCTCTCGGCTCTTGACCAAGATTTTTAGGAACGAGTACGGGAAAAGAATCAGCAGGCAGCGGCCGAACGATTTCCCGCCGACCAGGTTGGGGCCATCAGACGATCTGGAGAAACATCCTCAAGGGTTGAATTCGAGATCCCCCAGTTACGAGACGAAGCCGACGAGAGAGGGTGATCGAATGAGATGGATATCTCGGACGAGTTGAACGCCATAATCATCGAGGATGAAGTCAACATGTTCGGGATTATCGACATGAACCCTCCAATGGAGAAGATCAAACGGCGAAAAGGAGAAAAGGTGATCAAGCCGACTTGCGATAACGCTCTGGGGGTGATGCCGACCAAGTCGACTATGGAGTCCTTGGTGGCCCTGAAGGAGGAGTGTGATATCGGTCCTGAGGTCGTCTTTATGGTGCCGAGCCCATCAGAGGGGCCATGGGATGCGCCGAGAGGGTGGTTTTGCATCTACAAGTGCTTCTTCAGGGACTTCAACCTCTGGTTCCCCCTTCTGAGGTTGTAATTGGAGTTTGCCGACCGCAAAGAGATGCTGATTTCTCAGTTCTCGCACACGACGATCCGCCTAATAGTCAGTATGCTGGTGATGTCGAACAACCATGGCATCCCGTTAAGCCGAGCTGTGCTAGATACTATGACGAACACCATAAGGACAAAAGCGAAGTATCGGAACCGAGGCTCATACTATACCAGCATGAAAAAGAAATTTAACATCTTCACTGGCGGTCACAAGACAAAGATTAGTGAATGGAGGGACAGATACTTCTTCGTTCTGATCAATGAGTCTTCTATCGTCGAACGAGACGTGCCAATTCAAACGAAATGGGCGGAGGTCATGGATAGATATTTGCCCGACCTGCAATTTATCATCGTCACTGGCATGCGCTGCTCTTCACGATTACTTACCGATTTGTTTTTTATCTTTGCAGGAAACAGGCCTCTCCCGATTGTTGACGATCCTCTCGATATTTACGACATTGCCAAGTGATTTTCTACTTTCAGTGCGATCACGTGGCCGGAGATCACAGAGGAGAACATCGCAAGAACAAGAGGTTAGTCAGTCTCAACTTCTCTCTAAATTCTTTTGAATTTGGTCTAGTCGGCTAATACAAGTTTTTCTTTGGTCGCAGCTGCTCTAGTCCCCCATTAGAACCGAGCTGAAAAAATGAGGTCACATACCTTCAAAGATCTGTTGGCCGACCTGGAATCCGCTTTCGGGTCCCTCGGCATTGCAGAGCCGACGAAGCCCCAGCCTTCAGTGCCTACAGCAGAGCGCAAGGCATCAAGAGTAGCGCAAAAGATTCTTCTAAGGGCAGCCGAGAAGAGGGCTGCTAAAGAAGCAGAGAAACCTCGGAAGCTGGCCGAGCAGGAAGAGCTCCAGAATGAGGTCGGAGATGATGGGAATGGCGAGGGGGGGGGGGGGGGGGGGGGGGGGGGGGGGGGATCCCGCTGTTTCAAACAAAAGGAATTCGGAGGATCCCCTCGAGGACTCCCAGAGGTCAAAGAGGCCTCGCACCAAACAGAAGCTTCATCCGTTCGGTTTCTCGTACAGCTACCTGATATATCATGGTTTTTATGGTTTTTAACCATGAGATAAGTCTTTTTTATTGAGTATTTTTGGTTCTTTTAGAGTCTTTGCAGGTTATAGCATGTCTGGAGCATAATTGGAGATATTGAAGTTTTTTGGAGCATTGCAAGTTGAAGCCACGAATTATCCAGCTCGGAGAAGAAAGTATGCATTTGAGTGATGCTCGTCACACTAGAGGAAGGGTCGTGGCTGTAATCATAAAAGAAAGAGCATTATTTGCATGTTTGGTCCAGAAGTTCTAGTATTTGCAAAAAGGCCATGGATCCTGTTTTACCTTGTATATTAGGTTTTTCAGCCATTTTTTTGGCAGATATCTTGTATCTTATTATTTTAGAGAGCTTTAAAGAGAGATTTGTAGCAGATTTTTTGGAGAGACAGATCAGACTCCTTTAGAGCAGATTTCGAACTCTTTTATTTCTATTTCTTATTTTTTTTATGCAATCTATTCTTTTCATGATGTTTGTTTCATTCACCATGTCTGAGTAGTTTGTTAGTTAAGTTAGGACTTTTCAAAGGTTGAAGACGAGTTTGTAGAATTGCTAAACTTATAGGAATTTCATTGGTTCTTCATATGTGCTTGCATTCATATCGATTTCTTAGACACATCATCTGGATTTCGAAATCCTAGGTTGTTTGATAGATGTGAGAGCATTATTAATCACCTGAACTAGTATTAGATGAGCAAAACACCTATTTACAAAGATATTTGGCTTAGGAGTTTTGTGAACAATTGAACATGATCATTACTGCATGTTTAGATTGTTAGGGTTTGCAAAGAGATTTGAAACTCTGTGATTTAGGCATAGATAACTTCTGCAATGAGAATTGAATAGTTATATGTTTGCGATTTATGTTCAAGACGGTTTTAATTCATTCATGATTGCATGCATTCTACACTTTCGGATTCAACTTGCGAATTATCCTGACTTAACGCATTTAGCTTTCTGAACTTTAAGAACAAGCATAAAACACCCACTAGCATTTATTTTACAGTTTCGCATTACATTCATTAATTATCGCTTAGCTTAATCTGAACCTGAACTCTTTAGTGTAGTTTACATACTCCCTTGGGATTTGATAACCTCTTGTACTACAATTGCTTTGCTGTGCACTTGCAGTAGTAAATTATTTGGGTAAAACCTGAGCCATATCACTACCGAGGAAATGGTCCTCTGGTGGCCGACCCGGAATCCTGCCTAGACTATTTTCTCCGGTTGAGGAATCATCCGGCCCTTCCTCCAACAGATCCGCGGAGCTTCATTCGCAGCAAGGCAATCGCGCGCTTTGCGACCGACCAGGCCAAGGTGAAAACCTTGACTACTCCCCTTGCATGTTCTTATGTATTAGCTCGATTTTGATGATAAGACTTGTTAATGCAGGCTCTTAATACCGCATTGATGGTCATGTGTGAGTATGATCAGAATGCGAGGAAATGCCTCGCCGATCAGGATGAAAGAGAGAGAGCCAAGGAGGCTTTCGAGGCTAAACAAAAAAAGAACGCGGAGCTGGAGGCCGCGCTTCAAAGGTCTACTGAGGATCTGGAAAGATCCGTGCCGATGACGCGGAAAAGAGCAAACTGCTTAACCGGCCGGTCAAGCAGATAAAGAAGGAAAGGGCTGACGCACAGAGCAAGCTAGAGGCCGAGTTGAAGGCGGCCCAAGACGAGAAGTTTTCGTTCGGTCAAGACGTGGCTAAACGCGTGGTCGCTGTGGTAAATAACCACTACACCGTTCTGGTGGCAAAAGTTAAAGAATCTCTTTCCCGTAAAGATAAGTCCAAAGAGCTACTCTCAACTGCGGCCCAATGGACTGGCGCAAAAAGGGCCCTCAGCATCATTCGAAAGCAGGGTTATGATTTCCCAGCTCTGGTAGAAGAAAAACGTTGACAAGATGATCGCCGACAGCAAAGCACAGCAAGATGCCTTTGAAGAAGTTAGCTTTACTTCTGATGAGCTCAAGGTTCCAGAGCCGGAGATCTTCTTGGAAGTGTCAAGTGGTCTTCCTTCCGAAGCAGCCAATTCCTTGGAAGGGGCTGAGCAGGTGCAGGAGTGTGAAGCCAATCAGGGAGATGGTTGCGATGCCGATAAGGGAGATGGCAAAGACGCCGACCAGGCTGGCAGTCAAGAGAACGAGAGGGAAGAGGGAGAGGTCCAGGAAGGGGCCGAAGATTAGCTTTTTTTTTTGCTATTTGTAATCAGATGTTTTATTATCGTAGACTTCGATGTATTATGTTTGCTGTTTTGGCACTTTTAATTAATGAAAAAGTTAAGTTTTTGGAAATCTTGAACATAAACTGCGATATGATATCAGCTTAATGGTTTATGCGATTTTAAGTTTCTAAGTATAGGTTGAATACACGAGTGAGGTCGGTCCATAATTCAATACTTAGAAATTCTCTTAAGTCGAATGTATGGTGCGACCAGGTCGGCTTAATAATTTTACATGACTTAAGAGTTGCAGAGCGGGTTATGGCTTTAAAGAAAAGTGCAAATACAAACGTGCGGGAGGCCCGGCTTATGATTGTTCGTACCACTTATCTTCTAAGTGTGATTACTCGATGTGCGATTCAGGTCAGCATCATTTCATTGGTACCACTTAGAAGTATCCGAGTCGAATGCGGATGAAAGACTGACTTGGCTGATAACAATGCATGGCTTGGATCCATTGAAACAGGTAAAACTGTATGATGCAAGACTGGCTTTTAAGTTGCCGAGCTAAAGTGGATCAGACTTTAGCTTTGGGCGAATCGAGCATCTGGCCAGAATGCCGATGTGAAATTGACAAAATACTTGGGGAAAAGTTTGTTTTATTGAATCAAAGTAGAGATGACATATGTGCCTTCTCAGTTGGCTCCAAGTTTCCATGCGTTGTCTTCTTTGGTGTTTTCGTAGACTTTTCGAAGAACGAGTTCGCCTTTGTTAAAATGTCGATTATGTACCATCGTGAATATCTTTAATGCATTGCTGCACTTCGTCGCCGTTCAGACAGGTGAGTAATACACTTGACTCGGTCCAACGGTACAAAACGCCATCGATGACTGCGTATTTAGCACTACGTGCTTGAATCCGCTGAGCTGCCCACTTCTCAGCTGGGAGTTTGCCAGTTTCGAGAAAATGCCGGATCTCGGTTCGCCAATCTGCTGATGGCTGTTCCGTGGTGACTACTGCAGGAACGACGTCATCCTGGTCGGCTGTGATCTGGGGAACCTCCTAGGTCGGGATAATACTAGGTTGGGATATCCCTTGGACCGGGATATTTCTCCGCAGGGCCGAGTCTGTTTGACGCTATAGCAGCTAATGCGTCGGCACTAGTGTTGGCAGATCGGTCGATTTGATGATGCTTGAAGGTTGTAAATTCCACAGCCAACTGCTTCACCAGCTTCAGATAGGCCTCCATTCGATCGTTATTCGTGTCATATTCTCCACAGAACTGTTTCGTGACGAGCTGAGAGTCGCTGAATGCCCGGATATGTTTGATATTCATTCCTCGACCCAGACGGAGACCTCCGATTAATGCTTTGTATTCGGCTTTATTTTTGGATGCGCTAACCTCCAAGCAGAAACACTGTTCGAGAAGCTCTCTGGTGGACGATTCCAATAAGATACTGATCCTAGCTCCCAAGTGAGATGATGCTCCATAGATGTGGAGAGTCCATGTTTCCGAATTTATTGGGTTAAAGTTTAAGATTTCAGGTGATAGTTCGATCAGAAAACCCGCCAGGACTTGAGATTTTGCAGAAGTACATGCTCAGTATTCAATATCGAACTCAGATAGCTCGATAGTCCATTTTGCCATGCGTACGGACTGCGTCGGGCTGTGTAGGATAGACCGAAGAGGTTGACTCGTCATGGCGGCTATGGAGTGCGATTGGAAATAAGGGCGCAACTTCCTTGAGGCGACAATAACCGCAAGAGCGAGCTTTTCCAAGGTTAGATAGCGAGTCTCGGCACCGTCCAAAGTTTCTCCATTATCCTCTCGAACAAAAACGCCATTAATTTCTGCGCTGGAAACCGCTATGTAAAGTAGCAAGGTGTCGTCGTGTTCAAGTTTGGCCAGGATCGGAGGTGTTGAGAAATATGTCTTGAGTTGTAGGAACGCTTCCTCACATTTTTCGTCCCACTCGAATAGCTTAATACTGCAGAGGAGTTGATAGAAGGGCAGGCATTTGTCGGTTGAGTGCGATATGAATCAGTTTAATGCGGCTATCCTTCCAGTCAATCGTTGAACCTCACGAGGGTTTCGTGGTGAAGGTAATTCCAGGATCGCGGAGATCTGTTTGGGATTGGCTTCGATCCCGTGCTGCGTGATCAAGTATCCCAAGAATTCTCCCGAAATGACTGCGAATGTGCATTTTGCAGGGTTGAGTTTCATGTCATACTCGTTTAGTATCAGAAAGCATTCACGGAGATGAATGATGTGGTCGGCTGCCTTAGCCAATTTCATGAGCATGTCATCTATGTATACTTTCATCGTCTTCCTAAGCTGATCGGCGAACATCTTATTGACAAGGCGCTGATAAATGGCTCATGCATTCTTCAGACCGAACAGCATAACAATGTAGCAATAAGTTCCTCGATCTGTGATGAATGCGGTCTTCTCATTGTTGTCCGGGTTCATGAGAATCTGGTTGTATCCTGAGAATGCATCCATGAAGGAGAGGAGTTCGTTTCTTGCGGTCGCCTCGACAAGTTGATCGATGCAAGGAAGAGGAAAACTATCCTTCGGGCAGGCTTTGTTGAGGTCTGTGAAATCCACATAGACTCGCCATTTTCCGTTTTTCTTCTTGACCACCACCGGGTTGGCGAGCCAGTCCGGGTACTTAACTTCGGCGATTGATCCGGCTTTCAATGGCTTCTCGTCCTCGTCATGTATGGCTTGCGCCCGCTCAGGTCCTAACTTCCACCACTTCTGTTTGATCGGCTTGAAAGTGGGATCAATGTGTAACTCGTGGTCGGTGATCTGAGGGTTGATGTCTTTCATATAGGCCATCGACCATGCGAATGTCGCAACATTTTCCCGGAGGAAAGCAATCAGCTCGTCTTGCATGCTTGGTAGGAGCTCTGTGCCGATCCTGACGCAACGCTCGGGGTGAGCGCTGTCGATGCTGATCTGAGTTATGAAGTCGCTTTTCAGCTTCTCATGATGCACTATCCGCGGATCAAAGTCGTTGCTGATGACGAAGGTGGAACTGTTGCAAACACGCTGCTTGTTTATGTAACAATGCCGAGATGCCGTCTGATCGCCACAAATGGTGAAGATCCTTCCCCTGATTGGCATCTTGATGCATTGGTGATAGAGAAATGGGACGGTCCGCATGGCGTTGAGCCAGGGTGTTCCCAGGATGGCGTTGTAAATAGCAGGTCAGTCGTTAACTTCAAACTTGACCGTCACAGACTTTCCTCCTATGGTGATGTGCAGCGTTATAGTCCCGATCATAGGGATCGAATCTCTGGCGAATCCGGTGAGGGGATGGCGCGATCTAGATATCCCTTTTGGCGATGCTTATCTTCCGTAGAGTGTCCATGAAGATCATATCGACAGAGCTGCTTGTATCAACTAAAATATTCGAGACATCGTCTTCTCCGAGTCAAAGTGAGATAACGAGCGGATCGTTGTGTGGCCGGTCTATATGTTGGGCGTTCTGCTTGGTGAACACGATTGGGAGGTCGTCCTTAAACAATGGTGGGGCATCCTTCGGCGGATTTGCGGCCTTCCTCTCGTGCCGCTTGATCGAATTGATAGAGTCGGTGCATGAGAGGAGTCCTCCCATATTCATGTTGATCCGTCGTCTAGGCGAAGTCAGGGGTGTGTGGTCATCTTCACAATCACATTTTGTTTCCTTCCCTTCGCGTTTGGTGGATGGACGATCAACATCAGATCTTCTAACTCGATCGCTGTCAGGACGCCTGTCCTGATCATCATCAGATCATCGTGCTAGACTCTGGGGCTCTGGTATGGTGCACTCACCATCTTCCCACGCCATCCGTAAGAGGGCTGGGAGAGTACGACAATCATCGGTGTGATAGCCGTGCGCCTTGTGGTATTTGCACCACGACTTCTTGCTATCTGGATCTTTAGCGCTCAGACGATCCCAAGTCTTCCACTTCGTCTCTTGTCCAACGGCGTTGATACTCTTGCGGTTCTTTTCATCCTTGTTGTAGTGCTGTTGAGGCTCCTGGTGGCTATCCTGATTCAATGATCTGGTTTTCTTATCGCGCGAAGATTTTTCGTCGGCCGACTTGGCTTTAACCTTGGCTGCCCTATCTTCTTTGAGCCTGATATAACCGGTTGCTTTATGCAAGGCTCCTCTAGGGTTTTGGTCTTCCCGGTTTTCAATCTCTCGCAGTACGATTGATCGTCTCTCAAGTTCCTGATGAGGATGTTGAGGGACAGCTCATCCGACAAGCTGCATCGGGAAACGATAGATCGAAACCGATCGATGAAGTCGCGCAACGGTTCCGTGTTACCCTGGACGCATGCCCATAGATCGAGCGCTGTAGACTCCGTGTCACTATAGATCGAATAGTGTTTATGGAATCGACATGTGAGTGCCTTGGAGCTGTCGATGGAATTCGGAGGAAGCTGCAAAAACGAGGTGAGGGCACTTCCGAAGAGCGTCTCCACAAAGTATTGACAGAGGCATGCATTCTGTTCTTCGTCTGTGAAGCGAGCTCGTCCTATGACTGCGTTGAATGCGGTCAAGTGTCGCTTTGGATCCGTTGTGCCGGTGTAACTTGGGGGCAGCTTCATCTGGCATATGTCCTTGAGAGGAATCTTAGTGATGGCCGATGTGAACGAGGTCTGCTGTGTTTGTTAGAGGATTTTGTCCAACTCCAGCGATGAGATCGTCGCCTTATGGATCTTACTGTTTATATTGTCAAGGCGTTGGTGGAGAATTGAGTTCTGAGGTCATCGTCAGATCGGCACCTATGGTGTTCCGGGACGAGCTAGCATTGGAACCTTCCACCTGTGCTCTCTGCAGGTCGTCAGTTGGTGTGGTGCCGAACAGGTTGTTGACCAGTCTTGTCGTTTCTGCATTACGGATCGGACGGCGTGGGGGCGTGGTCAGATCGGCCTGTTCTTGGGTATGAACCCTAGTGTTGAAAAGCCGATCTAGGTCTTCTCGGTAGGTGATCTGTTTGGCGCGGAGGGACTCGAACCGAGCATACATGCCCTATAATAGCTGTGCCGCGACCAATCTGATGAGGCTGGCTATATCAATGGGAGGCGGCTGTGGCAGGTCGGTCGGGTTTATTCCACCAGTCTGGCCGACTTGATCTTCCTTGCAGGTCTTCTGCGCGACAGCCGCGTCGTCTTCCTGCAGACCAGTCTGGTTGACCACTGGGAGTCCGGTGACCGGGTCGATGATCGGCTCCTGGGCAAATCTGGTGGGATCGGCAGCTCCCCCTGTAGGATTGGTGGGTCCTCCGGTGAGGACGGTGGTATTAGGGTTGATAGATGTTTCAACCATCTTCAAGCTCTGTTCTTTAAAAGATTGGTCTCTTATTCCCCACAGACGGCGCCAACTGTAAAAATTCAAGTTCGACTTTAGAAGAAAACAAGGGTTTGTGGGTTTAAAGAGAGATCTTTATTAAATTGAGTCGGAACTTGAGAGATACAAGGTGGTTTAGGTCGTCGGAATAAGAATACCGACCTAAACTTTTAAGGAAAGTGAATCGAGAGCTAGAACAATAAGGATGCTTAGTTTGCCATAGGTCTCGAGAGAGGATTTTCGGATCTTCTGAGAAGTTGGGGACTTCTCGTATTTATAGCCGATCAGGTCAGTCTTCTATGTATGTTCGGAATAGGAAAGTCTTCTTGCTGATAATACTAAACTTCCGTTTTTCCCGGATTAGCTTGATAAATGGAAGATTTCCATTTGTTTGGCCGACATAAACCTTGTAAGATGGACCAACCAGAATTTATATTGAGATTTTATAGATGATATGAATCTCGTCTCTAACAATCGTGGTGGAGTTAAAAGAGAAATCAAATTTTTAATTCAATTTTACATAGTAAATAATTTATTTTAGGTTTGGGCATGTATTTTATTGAGCTTCTGTTTTTAAAATTTTATAATTTTTCTCTCTTTCATCATTTTTCTTATTCGTTAGTCTTTCTAATTGTGTTATTACATTCTTTTTTTATCCTTATTCCAATTAGAATTATGAACTTTTAGTTTTATAGAGAAATTACAGTTTTATAGTTTGTACATGCCTACTAAATTTGCATCCCCAAAATCATATAAACCTATATAAAAAAAGCTGATTTGGACAATTTAAATGAGATAAACTCTTAAATTATATATATGATTTTTTTAACTAATCTTGTACATAAAATCAAGTTTGGTCAATGAGTTGGAGATCCGATAGAGGACATCAGCTATCATCACAGACGTTAAGTGTGCTCACAAAGGATCTCATAAGATAGTTTAATTTTGTTTTGGAAAAAATGGCCATTCCGGAGAATCTTAGCACCTGAATAAAGTCCATGTAACCCATATATTCTTTTGGCAAGAAAATTAACTTTTTTATAAAAATAAAAATATAAACAAAATTATTGAACTCAAACTCGATTTATATGACTTGCATTATCAAATGAAACTAGGATTTAGTCCGCTCTACGGGCGGGGTAATCAATTTTATAATTATTAAGATTGAAATTTATGTAAGACTTTAGTTTTCCTAATATATATAATTAATATATTGGCTAAGTATGTTTGCTGTCTTATATAATTGTTTGTTCCAGTAAAACGTGGCATTACAACGGAATAGTATTTTGGTTTCATTTTCCTGTGATAACTATTGTATGTTAGTAGTTATGTATTTATAATTATTGGATCATTTGTCGATTATATGTTGTTATAGTTTAGAGCTTAGATTTCATAATATATATAATTAATATATTGGCTAAGTATGTTTATTGTCTGATATAATTGTTTGTTCGAGTACAAAGTAGCATTAAAACGGGATAGTGTTTTGGTTTCATTTGCGTGTGATATCTATTCTATGTTATATTACAAAAAAGGTACAGTGTTTTGGTTTCATTTGCGTCTGATGTCTATACTTTTGTTATGTAACATAAGTTATGTATTTATAATTATTGGATAATTTGTCGATTATATGTTGTTATTAGTGTTTTAAAAATTGAATATTTAAGAAATATGGCAAAACTTATGTTTTGATTTTCTCTGATTTTTCATATTTATGTAAAATAAATTTATTTTACTATAAATGATCTATATTTTTGTTACAAATATAGAAACTTCAAAGTTATTTTGTTGTATATATATATATTACATATGAGGGGACTAAATTTTTAGGAAATATGTTAACAGCTCATAGGTTTTATAATAATTAAATTTTTTTTTTGAAATTTGAATCAATCTACTTAAATAAATATTAAAAATATATGATCGAAAATAATGTTATATACTTCATTTTTTGACTAATAAAAAAAAAGAGAACATACCAATATTGATGTTTAAATTATGTAATAACTAATAAACATAAATTTAACTTCCAGTCTGAATAAAAATATAATTAAAATAAAGAAGCTAAAAATATAAAATAAAATAGCTAATAATAGAAAACCCATTTACAAATACATAAAAATAAACAATTATACATATCTTTCTCTCCACGCTTCTTTCTGTCGACTCTTCTTCTCTCGACTCTTCTTCTCCCAAAACGAAAACTCCTCTCCACTTTGGTCCTCCAATCCGATTTCGTATTCATTTATTCTCACCAAAATCATCATATTCAATGGTCGAGAAGTATCTGTAAACTTCCGATGTACCAGATTTATGTATTTTCATTCGGTCTTCCTAATCTAATATCATTATCGAAACATCTCGCCGACTTCTCATTCGAGCTTTCATACAACAAAAGAATTCTGATCCTTAGGAGGTTCAAACTCATCAGTTGTTCTCGATCTGTTAGATCTGGTAAATTGAAGATCAGTCAACGTAGTATCGACTCACAATTTTCCCGACTGACTATGCGATCTCATGTTCAGACGACAAATATCAGATAAGTACTTACAGATCTTTTTATGCATGTACAATTACTTTATTCATTCATTGTGATGGTAAGAAATCCATTGATTGTTTGTTTATGTCTCTTACAGGAATAAATCATTTGAAAGCGGAGATGAATGGTTTTTTAACAACAAAATAACTAAGATAAGTCTCCTAATTTTTTTAATTCCCAGTTTTAGTAAATACTTAAAATCATCGAATTGATTTCCAATAGATAATGTTTTGAAATTTGAATTGAAGTTTTTCATAATTATAAATTTATGCAATAAATTTTTAGAGATATCAAATAGCTGTTTCGTAAGTGATCTCAAAAATTTGAATTTAGATTTGTGAATTACAACAAAAGTTGATGAAAAATTCACATGTTTCTTAACAGGATGTTGAAGAAATAAACATTCACTGGCTTGAATGAAATCCGGAACATTTGGAAAAAAAGAATACTTCATCCAAGTAGAAGGCATAGAAACAAAATACAGAATATCAGGTTAGTGTCTCTTCATTATTCACTATTTCCATTGATATGGGTTAAAATGAATAATGATTCTTTCTAATTTTTTTCCTTTGCTTAATATAGAATGATTGATTGAAAATAGAAAAGTTTATAACTCTATAAAAATAAATATAACTAATCAAATAACAGTACCAGCTAAAAGAAACAAACTCAAAGGTGCAACCAATTACAAATTCTGAAAAATTTCTTTGAAAACAACATTTGTGGTCTGTTTTTGTGGCTTCCCTTCCTTGTCTACTATTAGGATTTTCAAACCTTTCTTAGAAGTTACTCTAGAGAGTGCCACATAAAGCTGACTATGAGAAAACACAGGCCGAGGAAGAAACAGACCAACTTCCTTTAGTGATTGTCCTTGACTCTTGTTAATCGTCATAGCAAAAGCTACAGTCAATGGAAACTGTCTTCTTTTCATTTTAAAAGGCAACTTAAGATCTGATGGAGAAATTACAATCTTAGGAATCAAAACCTTAGAACCGACTCTATCTCCTGTAATAACTCGAGCTTCTAAAACATGATCAGCCATTTGTGTTATCTGTAATCTAGTTCCATTACATAATCCCCCCTTAGGATCTATGTTTCATAGCAACATTACTGGAACACCTATCTTAAAACGTATAGAATGTTTGGGTAATCCAGGTACCTTTATACTTTGTAAGAAATCAAGAGTGAATATCGGATTGTTACTTGAAACTGTATCCATAGGATCGATACTATCAGCACTTAAATAAACTCTTTCATCACCTGGTACAAATAAAACAATTAATCAGTATAAGGACACATATACTAATAACAACCTCATAATGAATGATAAATATAAGAAATAAGAATATACCTTGAATTTTATCAAGCATAAGTTCATTGATCAAATCAACATCGTCATTTGTTGGACATAAGATAGCTCTTTCGTGGAAAAACTTAGGATCATCATTCTGTATCAAAAGATTTGGATCACCATATACTTCATTGCTATCACTTCTAGGGCATCATTCGCTTCTGTAATAAGTAGTTCTTCAGGAATATCTATTAAAGCTTCACCGTCATTAGGTTCCGAAAGTTTCCCATCTCCGACATCTAATAACCATTCTGATAATTTCTGAATTTTGTTAGCTTCATCACGACTCAGATTACCAGACATTAGCCTCATGTTCTTAGTTAATTTTAGCACCTTGCAATGCTCCCAAATATAAGACGAATTCAACGAAGCCATAATTATCTTCGCTCTTCCTGCACCATTAATTACAGGTAGAATCTGCCTAAAATCTCCTCCAAAAACCATAATTACGATCCAAGGACTCAAAGCAATACTTGCTCATCATCGGGGCTTCATCCCAGATTATCATTGCTGCTTCTTTAACCATATTAGCAAGATCTGATCCATCTTTCATTGAACATAACGTAAAATCATCAGGATTAATAGGAATACCAAACCTTGAGTGAGCTGTTTACCTCCTTCTAACAACAAAGATGCAATACCGCTAGATGCCACGTTAAGTGCAATAGAACCGTTCATTCAAATAGCAGCTGATAAAGTTTTCCACATAAAGGTTTTACCTGTTCCTCCAAAACCATAGACAAATATATACATCCTTTTCCACTATAAACAGCACTTGTGATTTGGTCATATATTCCTCTCTGCTCGGACGTTAACATCTTCAACCATTCATCATGTTTCCTCTCTAGATCAATAATGTCGTAAGACATCTCATCAACAATAAAACGATTCGAATGATTGATCCTCTCTCCGGTTGGTTGTGGCATTGATACAAATCGATCGAGAGAAGTTCCCATATTCAACAGTAGTTCATAAATTACTTGTAGAGTAAAAATTTTCTTGTCAGCATCGGTTAAATGAAGATCTGTAAAAATTTAAAGAAAAATTAGACTACAGTACTGTAAAAAACTCTATTTTAATAAATATATCATTGACAGTAAAAACTTATCCTATTACCAGAATTGTTGAATTCGATTCTTTTCTTCCCTTCCATGTCCTCTGATAGAATATGCCATGTCTTCTCCCAAACATCTTTTGGAGTTATTAAGCAATCAGAAAAAAGCATCAACGCAAATAAATTACGGAGATAATCTCGAAAACACCATAAACTTGCAGATATAATACTGTCAATATACATATGATCATCTTCCAAAATACCACGCGCGAAACATGTTTCCTTGTATTTTATAAACAACTCCTCTGTATTCTCGGATCTCTTCAAAACTTCTAGGACCAGTGACTATATTCAAAAGAACTCGGAGATAGTAATCACTTTCTAATTTCTCTGGAACATATTTAATCCTCCCAATGCTAAAACCCTTTTTCTTTCTACAATTGAATTCCTTGGCTTTACCATCCTATGTATAGTGATTGGGTATCTGTGCAAACGTAAGAGTCCGAGCAAACGAATCCTTATTATTTAGTTCCATCCAAGCCAGAAACTGTGAACGCTGTGCTGATTTTCTAGCCATAACAGATTTAACATCCTCATTACCATTAAAATAAATCTTGTGCTTCCCTTCTAGATGAAAAGTAAGTTTCTCTACAGGAGTAGATCGATAATGAATATGAAATTTGAATATCCTCCAAGCTGCTTCAGATGCTGAAATATATCTGTAATGCAACATAATAAATTATATCAGAACTGTTAAACATATAAATAGTAAAAAGTCATACAATCAAGAAAGAAGGAAATTTTACTGTAATGAAATAAGAGATACCTTCCATCAAAGAAATCTTTAACCTCATTCACTGGCTTCTCTTCATCATTATTAGGTTGAGTACAACTAAACTGCTTATAACTCTTGCTACCTCGCTCAACAGCAAGCGTGATACAATCTTGCCCTTTGTTGATATATTTGAATAAATATTTTATAGAATCTGATTGGTTACACCACTCCACGTTAATATGAGCTTTGTAGCGAATCGATAATTCTCTGTTGTATGGGACAATATATCTGTTATCACATTTGAAACCATTCTTCTCCACAAAATCAGTAGTTTGACGTCTTCTGTAGACAGGATAGCCATCACTACCAACTTTGGTAATATCAACATGAACCTTAGGAAATAATTTAGAAAATTTACCATCAACCATACACGGAGCTCTAGGATTAGCAGCACCACATGGACCATGAATCATACAATCCGAAATAACTTCATACAGTTCAGCATCTAAATTCTTATCGGGTATCTCTGCAGAGATGATCTTATCTATGCTATCAGCAGTTGGAAATTTACAGATAGGATGCATGAATAGCAATATATGAGCATGTGGAAGTCCTCTTTTCTGAAACTCTACTGTGTACATAGCTGTAAAAAATTGCCAAAAACACTTATTAATATTAGTTAAGTGAACTTCATATATAGATTTGTGCAATTAAGTATAGACGATTATAATAAAACAGTATACCTGAAACAGTCTTCCCGAAATGATCAACTTCAGTCAAATCTTTCATAAGACAATCAAGCTTCATCTTAAAAACACGGCAGACAACATCTGGTCTGTCTTCTGATTTCAGATTCCTTTGTTTGAAAAATTTAGTTAATTCAGGCCATTTAGGATTACATGTAAAAGTGATGAACAAATCAGGAAATCCATAATGTTTACATGTAGCTATAGCATCATAATACTGCTCCCTCATATACCTAGGCCCACCAGTGAATGAAGCATGTAGTAGGAATCGTGAACCTTGTTCAGACATGTCAGAATTACCCGAATCACAAAATGACTTCAGCAAATCATAATCTTCGCCTCTCAAATATGACTGGTTGTATTTAATATAAGATAGCCTGTTAGTTTCGATAATTGTAAATGCATCACACAGAAATTACTGAAACAATATTCTACAACGTATGAGCGTCTGACATTCATTCGGTCTCTCTTGAATTCTGAATGCAAAAAACTGCCTCATACTGATTTTCTTCGATTTGCCTGTCTTGTTCAATCCACTAAAACCTTTCTCAATCCCAGTTCTGAAACAATCTTTACCATATGAAAATATTAGAGGATATTGCAATGCTAAGTAAGAAGGATATATCTCACTTATCCTCTGTAACTCTCCACACTGTTGTTGAACAATAATATCACGCTGTGGCATATCTATATGAAAATCACCAGTAATAAAAGCAGCAACTTCTGAAGCTGTAAGCATGCTATAGGTCCTTCCATCCTTTCCATGACGATCTCCCACAATTCTCATATGGAATGTCTCAGAATCATTGAGATTGAATCTCTCTCTAGCATTCCTATAAACATTAACATAAGGGTTTACTTCATCTAGCATTTTCATTAGGACTTCAATTAATTCTTCCCCAACTTCTTTTTCTTCTGTTCCGTGTCCCTCTTTTTACCCTTACTAATATAATAACAAAAATTCTTGTTCAATAATAAATTTAAAAGGAAGAATAAAATTTAAAATATAGGAATTGAAAATTACCTCAGAATCTCAGCTCTGTTCTGGACTTCATTTTCAGTGTCAACAATATATAGTTGAGAGAATTTAGCATAATCACCATCAGGTGGTTTCAAACTACCTAATCTGTGCATATTCATGCCTTGTAGTTGAAACATATTGGGTCCTCTACCATTTGGCAAACAACGTTGAACACTTCCACCAAGAGAAGTAAAAGCAAATATCATGTTGTAAGCTCTGATATTCTCTCTAAAATGTCTACTTAGTTCATCGTCATTGGTTAGTAATGCTAACAGAATATTAGGAGAATTTTTTATGAAAGGCAATTTTACTGTTCCTTGCAAACAGCACATTGTAAAGATAAGTTTCTTAGCATTTCTCCGTTTATTAATACGTTCGTTATACCAAAAAATAGCTCCGCATTTATCCCATTGATATACTGGATCACCATAATCTTCATAACCTGGAAATAAAGGTTGGAAAGTTAGTTCATTCAATATGACAATTAGATCCACTTAACAAAATATGTTCAGTAACATTTTCATACCAGTTAATTGACCTGATTCTGAAGCAACCGAATTCTGAGTATCCTGTTTCTTTTTTTTTAAAAGCTTTTTTCAACGTCACTTCAATATTAAATTTTCTTAATTCGTCAACTGTACTTAGAAAATCAGACGAATGAACTTCTCCTTCTTTATCATCATCTGAGTAGTCACTGGATGTACATTCAGGACTGGAACAATCATAAATTTCTTCTAAACATGCTTGGTGTTCTTCTGTAGAAGAAATTTGAAAAATAGTTACCATATAACTAAAATTATAAACATAGTCCATTAAATATGTAGTAAGGTAAGTACCTTCTATCATTGCTAAGAAATCATGCAAAGGGTCAGTATTCTTGGTTGTCTTATTAGGCTTGATCACATCTTCATTAGCACATCAAATTTCATAACAGAATCTAAAATATCGTGTATTGATCTTTGTAGTTGATTTTAGTGTTTGAATTGTATACTAACCTTTACACAATGAATTCTTCCTCGACTTGTTTGTTGTTATTTTTTTTTGTATCTCCACCTGTTAATATTTTTCATTATTGTTAATATAGTAAATTAGTATGTTCAAAGTAAAATACAATTTAAGATTTTACAAAAGTGAATCAAATCTTACCATTATGTTTTTTCAACACTGACATTTTGCCCCGAGAGTGTGATGCACTTATATCCTTTTCTGATAAGGGTTAATTGTGGATAACAAATGTAAAATTAGAAAGGCATTTTAATAGTGTGTAAATGAATAATTTTGCCAAAAATCTGAATAAGCTCTATATTGTAGAACATAAGAACAATTGTGAATATTAGTTAACTTACCAGCGGTATCTCTCTGTTTCAGATTAGATGCAACTGAGGAAGAGACAGATGGAGTACATTGGGAAAGTGAACTCCCATCAGACTGAAAATTGGTAATATCTCCCAAAATTCTATTGAATACTGATTTCAAAATAACGTTTCCATCTTTATTGCTTGATAGAGTTCTATTGCTTGATATAGTACTTTTAGCTGCCGAATTTTCATCTGTCAATACATGTTTACGCTTCTTTGATGATTCTGGACTTTGAAATCGTCCGATGGGATCATCCTTCCTCTTCTTCATTAGCTTTTTGTTAATATCAGACACTTTAGTTTTGGCGAATAAACTTTTCTAAGGTTAATTGGTAAATAAATAGCATATGTAATCACAAAAAAAAGATTTATCATAATAATTAGATCAATCAGTCAATATTAACTGGTTAATATAAGTTAACATATATGGTAGTTAGATATATACGTTTTTCAAATCCTAACAGAAAGAATAGTTATATATAATTAGATTTGTTTTTTTTATATAGTAATATGCATGTAGGATTTGTTGAGATTTATTTGATGGAAAGAAAGATTGAACAATTAAAAAGTAGATTTACAATAATAATGAGATCAATCATCTAATATTGAGTTGTTTATTTAAGTTTAAGTATATTGTATTTAGATACTCGATATCCTAACAAAAACATTACTTAGATACTTACATATACAATAGAAGCATAGGATTTGTAAAGCATTTTAATCCTCAAAAACATAAATATTGATTAATTTCTTTTTCATCTCATATCTATGAATTTTCATAATTTTAATGTGTATATTTTTTCATATTTTATCTATACATTGGAACTTCATGGAAAAGAATGATGTCTGTTCCAACGATCAGATTTTTGGAGCTTCAATTAAAAAAAGTTAGCGAAATAACCAATAATATAATATTACAAATATGGTTTGGGGAAAAGTTCAATAAATCCAAACACTAATACTGAAAATAAAACATAAACTGAAAAGTACTAAAACCAGTGAAAATAAAATATAAACTCAAAAGTACTAAAACATAATAAGAAGACGATAATAAAGTCTGATAAAATAACATATAACACTTAAAAGTAACATAAACGCAAAGGGTACTAATATAACAGAAACTTGTCTCCTTCAACTTGATGCCATGGTTTGAGCTTGAAGATTAATCGATCTCAATCGGTGGATTTGGGCTGAAAAAATGATTTCCAAATTGCATAAGTTATACATCAATATGATGAATAGATATTATCTGTCAAATTTAATTTAAGACACTGATATATAACTTACATGTTATCCTTGAATTCAAACACCTCTGGGATAGGAAGATCGAAGAAAAACCTAGAAACACCTCGCTGATCCACCAATTGTGTACCTCCTGAAGATAAATAATAAATTAGTTAACAAATAAAATGGTAGATAAAATAGTGGGTAGTTTTTATACAATATATTGATAAACAAAATTTAAAATTTATTCATCAATTCAAATTCATCTTAAACTATCGAAAAGATAAAATAGTGGGTAGTTTCATAACTTTATCATATCGAAAAGATGCATCTTAAATTCAAATTTAAAATTATCAACAACCTAAAAGACATCAATTGAAAAGACGCAATTGATGCCTATACGTATAATATCTAAATATTGGATAACCATATATGTACCTATTAATGAATCTCGTTTAACAAAATTCCTTTTTTTTACAGGTACATTTAATTGCACTGGTTAAAAATCGGGAAAGATGTGATACAAGAATAACACACTGTCCAAATTTCATTTCTCGGTAAGTTTTCTTATTCATATACGTAACGACAAAGCTAATTAGGTATGTGATGTATATCCTAGATATTTCATCTAGTGTTATTGATAATCACAACACGCCAATTTAGGACAGTGTAGAGAATTAAAAACTACTATATGAATTAGATAACATAGTTATATAAAAAAAAACAATTAAAAGATAGTGAATAAGCAAGAGAAAAAAATACTTGAATCACTTAAGATAATGTTGAAGTGGTGTGTTTTATGACAAAGTGCACGCAGTGAAATACTCCAAGAAATAGTAACAAAATAACAAAAAAGGTTCAAAAAAATGTATAATTCAACATTAGCCACTTTTGCTTTCATTTTCAAACTTCTCAATTTTGACCTGAAGTTTGCATTGCTTCTTACTTGCTGAATGTTGGTCTTCGAGAACTTCAATTATAGGCTCAACTTTTCTCTTCGAAGTAGGGTAACTTGATTTGGAATTTCATCATCGACAATTGGCTTTGTATTGGTAAGAGTCAACATACTCTGTTTGCAAAAAAACAATACACTAAGGTTAATTTACTGCCCATTAAAGCCAGTAAAAATTTGTATCCTAAAATAATAATAATAGTATACCTCATCACCAGAAACCAGTTCTGAAATATTCACTGGCTTATCTGAATCATCAACAGTTAAATCTTCAACCATACCATTGTCACTCAAAATCTTGGAAACCTTGAAAGTATTGTGACCACCACTGAGATTCTCTTTATCAACAGCAAGAACAAACTGAAAAGTTTTTCTGACTAAGTTCTTTAATGTTTATGGGATTTCTTCAGGATCTACAATTTAAGCAATTAGACAATAATATAGAACACACGTAAATAAACAACTAAATTATTCATCCAGTAGACATTTTAGATAATATAATTTAGATACCTCATCGAATGATCCGTTGAGCAATTCTGATGCTTGGCATTTTAACATCTCACTTGCCGATGTATCGAATAACAATATAGTAATCTCACTTGTTGTATCCATAACCTTCAGATGCAGCTTGAACCTGACACAAGAAAACGATGAAATCGTGACAATTATTATAGAGTTATGGTGTGTTCAAATCATAAGTTAGGTCACTTACTTGGGCACAACATTGGTGACAGTCTTATTACATTCATTACAATGCCACCTAGGCATCCCTCCGAGAACTACGACACCATTAGTTCCTGCGACGATCTTTTTAACCTTCTTATGATTTTTGATTTTGCACCCAAAATAATACCATCCCCAGTCAGTGTCAATGGCGTAAACTGTGCAAATGATCCTTACTTTGCCAACCTATAAAATTGAAAGAAACATTCAAGGAACACTATAGTGAAGTACCTTTGATATTCATTGTCAAATACATACCTCGGTTAATTCTTTTAGTTCAGCAACAGTGACCATTGGAAACTGGTTCCAGTAATCATCCGTCTTTGCCAGTATTTCCTTTTTAGGTTTGGTTTCCAACAGAGTAAGAGCCAAGCCATCATCTGGTAAGCTGCAATCAAAATATGAATGTCATCAAACCATAGGAAGTATTAATAGACAAATTCAATTGTATATTATCTCAAATAGTTTCAAAAATATAGGACTCACTCATCCAAAAACTGGTCAATTTGTGCTCCAGACGGGTTAATAATGACTAAACTGGCATCAAAAGCGTTGGAAACACTTTTTATGTCTGAAGGTAATAGACAAAGTAGGAGTAAGTAATCCAGATTTGAAAATATTGAAGCTTCTAACTGGATAATGTAGAAAGTGTACCTCTGAACTCCTTAATATTTCCAAATCTAATGAGACAAATTAGTTTTTCAGTCTCATTATTGGAAGTGGCTTCGACGATTTGATCAGCAAAATTTCCCCATAAGGTACAACTTACATGCATATCACTGAATACATTTTTAGGTTATAACAGTAACTCAAAGTAAATCATCAATATAACTCAGATTTTGTGATGCATAACATTAACAGAACATATATTGACTTTAAAAGAAACAGATTACTAATACTTACTGCTCATCCCTCAGTTCGAAATCAATTTTCTTTGCGTCCTTGTTATTGACATGCATCGTAGACAGTTGCCCCACATTCACTATCTGGCCGAGAACATCTAATAAAATTGAACATATTAGGTTAGAAATATATAGTGTAAATCAGACTATTCTGTGATTAATATTTTTACCAAACCAAATGCTCTGATTCTGTATTCCTTCATGAATATCACTGAACCGGACCAAGTCCAAGAAATCAGAGTTTGACACGGTTACAGAATTAGACACAATTGTGTCTTTGACAAAACTAATCCGGTAACAATGTTTGGTAGTCTTGTATTGTCCAATTGAATTGCTAACGTTGAACTCTTTAATGAATTTCCAGCTTCCTACAGATAGATGGTTCTCGTATCTCTTCAAGTGTTGTTTCTTAATAAAACAATGAATTCTCGTACCCTGTGAAAAATTATAAAATGTTTTAGCTAACATCATAAGGACGTTAAGTTTCTTATAGTAAACTAAATTACTTCTTTGTCGACTAAAACCATTTCAATAGATTTTCCTGAGGCGAAAGCAAACTGCTTCCAAATGTGCGGGATTTTGACTTGAATTCTCCAACTGGATTTGAAGGGCTTAATATTTTGAACAGAAGTTATTGGAACTTTAGAAGCCATTTTCAAAGATTTGCGTAAAAAGGTATGGCGACTTCTCTAAATGGTTCTTCTATTTATATGTAATCAATTAGGTTTTAGTAGTATTTTTTTGAAAGAATATAGTCGTCAATATTTAGAGATCTTCGTTATTATAGCAAGATCTTTCAAATCTGTCATGACTATAGGTAAACAGATTAGTTAAAAACATATATTGTTACATATATGAGATTGATTAGATTTCCATAGGAAGGAATATATAGATTGATTAGAATATTCTGATAATTTATGATATAGTTCGGTTTGTTTTGTTAAGAATATTTAGTTAGGATCTGAGTTAAATGTTAGATTGTAAATGGTAATTTAAGATACCGTTTAGATGAGTGAACGAAAATAAATATAGCAGTTGCCATATATCTAGGTATTGATCCTAACTTGTTTTGAATCCAAATCTATTAATCTAACCGGTTGTTTAACAGTTATTGCAGACCACAAAAACCGGTTTAAATCAAGTTGAAGAGGATCCGCGTCTTTGTTAACGGGTCTACGGGTCGAATATTTTTGTTTGGACATGATCGAGTCATGTTTACTGAGTTAACTCAGTTAACTCGCTCGTTTTGCCCTTAAATAAATATGTAGCCAAACACAATTAACTCAGTAAGGTAATGACATTTTTCGTAAATACATTGTTTTTTTCGAATATCTCAAAAATCGACTTCTCAAATAATATTATAGAGATGATAAATCTGATCAGAAAATTTCAACTTTATATACAAAGGTTGGGAAAAAAAAAAAGGACAATAAAGATGAAGTAAAAGCAAAATTAAGAGTCTAACATTATCACACCTACAAATTATCTTTTCCTACATATATAATTTTTTTGTTTAATTCATTTCCAAGCTCCGAAAATCCAAAAATCTCGTCTTCAAACCCAAGAAGTCATAACCAACGCTGCCACTACTACTATTATCAATTGAAGAATAGCTAATGCTACTGCTATCCTCTGTTTGGCATTTTGCAGTATCGCTACTACACTCCATGCCGTTTTCCATGTAAAAACGGGACGCAGTGTAGGGAGATCGCTCTCTTCTCTGATCATCATGATTCTGGTTTTGCCACGGTGGACTGATCCTAAGCTCGAGATTCAAATCTGGGCATAAAATTTCTTCTTCAACAACAACAACTGGGTAATACTCAACTCTCTCTTCTTTGCAAACTAACCCATTAGTTCGATCCCGCTTCTGGTTATTATTTTGCTTCTGCTCCTCGGAGCTTTCTGTTTTCTCAAACCGAGACACAAAAGAAACATCTTTTACAACTCGGTCCTCTGTTTTCTTCGAATCAGGAGTTTTGCCTGCGTTGATCGATCTGTGAGTGGCTGGATCAATCCCTTTGCTCAAAAGCTTCCTCTTTATATGCGTGTTCCAGTAATTCTTGATCTCGTTATCTGTTCTTCCAGGCAATCTTGCCGCAATTAAAGACCATCTGATGAAAAACAAAAACAGAGCATAAGCTTCATAAAACAGAGCATAAGCTTGAGAAACAGAGCATAGTAGAAACTGTAAAAAAGGACTCACTTGTTGCCAAGGAGACTATGAAGCTTGATGATAAGCTCGTCTTCGTCGCGGGTAAAGTTTCCTCTTTTGAGATCAGGTCGGAGGTAGTTAATCCACCGGAGACGGCAGCTTTTGCCGCAACGGAGGAGACCGGCGGCTCTAGGAAGAGATCTCCAGCAACCTTCGCCGTGAGATTTGATGTAAGAGACGAGTCTCTCGTCTTCTTCTTTAGTCCAAGCACCTTTGTTCATGTGCTCTTTCTCGCAGCAAGGAGATCTTCCCATGGTTTTTTCTTCTTCTTCTTCTTTCTTCTGCTCCTGTTTCTGAAGTTGTTGTGAGGGCTTTATGAAGAGAGGAGAGAGAGAAGAGAGAGGAGAGAGAGAAGGTTGGAGGTGGAAGGTGAGCCTAATTGCTTCTAGAAGAGAGTTGGTAGGACACGTTTGAAGGAGTGGCTGGTGGGCTCTTTTTTTTGTTTGTTAAATATTTTATTTTACATCAAACTATAACTACCACATTCACATTATTTTCAAACCATTTATTGTTTAAATATATATATATATATATTATATACATTCAACCCATCAAAATCTCATCATGAAATGCTAAAAAATTTGCGGTTCAACAAAACCATCAATTTTTTACCGTCTCCTAGTAATACTGATACTGACATAAAGCAACAGAACGAAACAAAAATAAAACTTTGTCAAGACATTTTAGGTTTGAACGGGTGAAATTAACAGAATTTTATTTAGATGTGGCATTGTGAGTGTGTGCCATTGGTCATGAACTGGATGGATATTAGTTACAGATTAAGTTAAAGAAGTTTTAAACGAGAAGTGATTGTGAACGTGATGGTTCATAAGTTGATATGTATTGGCGTATGGCACGTTTAATATAGGTTGTGATTATGATTATAGTGCATGATATTATTATATGTATGAACATCTACTGTGATCGTATAGGACTACGTCTTGTGTATTGGCTTAGGTATTAATCGTTTCATTGAGTTTAGTATTAGTCCCTCTCAAGTTCTTGCAGATGAGTTTGGCTAAAACTAAACTTAGTAGTTAGTAGTTTGTGTCTAGGAGCACGACAATGATTAATCATTTTAACCTATTTCATATTTTTGGTTGTTAACGGTTTTGTTTTTATTTTTGATTTGGTTTGTAGCCTACATGCCTAATGATATGGATTCTTTTGTGATTGGAGTTTTAAGGTTTAGAGTTGGTTTATAGATGAGTTTGGAACGTATGTATTTAAATACCAATATGGCTATGACGACAAAGGGCAAATCCGATCAGCCAAAAGTGAAATTTTTACTTATACTAAAACGAATTATCAAAACCAAAAACGTTATAGAAGCATATTTTTGTTTTCAAAGATGATAAATAGATTAATTAATTTCAAACATAAACGTAATGATGCATGGGAAAAAAAAGAAAAGGAGTATAGTCCTAATTTTTAAGGGTGGGCAAAATTCGAACCGATATTTCCTTTTACCTAATTCGAAAAATCCGGATATCCGATTCGTACCCACCTCTACTTCTAAATTTTAAATTCTTGATCTTCATCTATGACTCAACCAACATGATAGACTGCAAGCTTCTGATTTGTTTGATTTGGCATGCATACATATAGACTTCTTTTTGTAATTAGTTAAATCCAATATTCCAGTCGTGATAATTAAAATTTCGTAAAAGTCACGCCGTAGTCAAAATGTGTGAACACCCAATTACACCGTCGAATAATGTTTTTAATAAGTGCAACCACGTGTCACCGCTTTTCACCCTCAAAACTATATAAAACAGAAATACAAACAGATAAATATTGAAAAAAATAGAGAGGTTCTAGAATATCAATGGTGTACCAAACTCATATATATCACTATCATCTTGTTGGGACAAAAGCCATATATGCCCATACGTGACGCCTTGTGGGGGAATAGTCCAACTTCGTTTTCATTTCTACATTGTTATTTTATTATTATAACCCCAACACTTCTTTTTCATTTGCTTAAATGATTGATTGATGGTTAAAAAAGTTTGTTAAATGTAAATATATTTTGTTTATTTAATTTAATAGTTAGTCTTTCATTGCGTATTTAGATTGCTTGGTCTAGTTATTGTTTACTTTATTTAATGAAAAATTTGTTAGGACAAGACTTGATTGATAAGTTAAAGTAAGTCCCTCTATATTATATATACTCGTCCCTTTGAAACAAATGATAAACCTATAGTTTATCATACGATATACTTAACACGTCCGCATTTATATTATACTACAAAACTATTATCAGACTGAAAATGTAAGCTCAAATTCGTAACTGAAGGTACAATTTTAATAAACCATATTTTCTTACTTTTTGCTTGAAATGCGGTGTTAAATAATTCCAAACAATAGAGTTAATTATATCCTGATCAATGAGAAAAGTTGATCGGTGAAGCTTATTCATGAAAAAATTTGAGCAAGAGATCTCCCAAACATAACATGTATGATATATAAAGAAAACCCCAAGAATGTTTATTACATATATGATATGTTGTTTGACAAAAAAAAACATATATGATATGTTATATCCATTATTCTTCTGGAAACCCATATTAGTATGTACGGTTTAGAGTAGTTTTTTGGTTAAGTTTCCTTTAACTAAATCATATATATATATATATATATATGTTGTAAATACATTTTTCACAATGTTTAATATGGTATACTCAGAATTTTCATAATGAGTCCTGTGATACTACTCCCACAGGTTTGCTTTTACCAAGTAAGTGGTCTATACAATTTAGTTAACTTATTGTTTTTGATTAAGACAAAGGTTTTGACTATCTAAATCTCTTGATGGAAACAATAAAGATTGATTTTTGCCTTTTGAATTTTACAAGAACTGTTAGGTTTGTAAAATATGTATGCACAAAGGATTACCTAGCTGTTTCTAAAGAAAAAAAAATTTGTTCGAGTATTCAAAGTTGTAAGTGTGGGAATTGTAATTTGTTATACACAAAAGGATGATTTGTATTTTAACAAAATTTTACCTAAAACGATATTTAACATCCGTACATGATAAATACAAATAGTAAGAAAAAGAGTGGTTGGAAATAAAAGAGAGGTCATGATGACTCATGGGCCGACCTTACCTTACAATTTACAAAGACAGATTGCAACATACACCGGTCATCCTGAAAGTTGTTCTAACTACCTATTTTCTAATTACCATATTAACCTCCTCCTTTTCTGTGTTTAGCAAAAATTAAAATATCAAAACACTAAAACACATTATGCTAACTTGTGCACATAAACACAAATATAAAGGAAACAAAACAAATAAAATTTTCTAAACAAAGAAAAATAGAAATAATATCCTAAAAATTCGAAATAAAAACAAAACAGATAAGGACATAAAAACCAAAAAAAGTCTAAAGAAGCTTCGTACCTAACAATACCAACCATGTTTAGTCCTCGATAGGGTTCGGTTTCAGGTAAGTCCCACTTGGTGAGAGGTGTGGTGGATACTTATTCACTAATCTTATACTTATCACTTAATGCTATAATGTACTATTAAATATCAATCGTTACGTAGAGTACGAGGCAACTCTACAACGAATCGGTAATGTAACCCTGGACCACAAATAGTAACACAAACTTAACCAAACTTAACAGAAATAACAAACTATACCACTAGACGATCCCGTAATAAACCGAACTATACCAAATTCAAAGTGGTACCAGTACTGGACCTAGAGAATCCGAATAACCGGTCCAAATAAAAAAAAAAACTGAAAAAATCGCAACTTAAGACCGAACAAAACCAACCCAAAGAAAAATCCAAACCAAAACATAGTTTTTAAGAATGAAGATATATCCGGTTTAAGACCTGGGCTCTTATGATACCAAATTACCAATCCTTAATAGATTCGGTTTTACGATGGTTTATCTTAGCCAGACCCAAACCAACCCTTAACCAAACCAAAACCACTCAAAATTCTGGCTGTTGGATTTAAAAGTTGTTGCAGAAATATAAGAAATCTAGAGTTCAAATTTGCATATCGATAAGTGCATGCTTACAAAACCAGAGAGATAGGAAGAGGACTAGTTTCTTCTTCTATTTCAGTTACTTCATCTTTCTTCGAATTTCATAAAAGTAGCTAAAGGCCACAACAGCAGCAGCGACTGCGACTCCGACTGCACTATGTGCTAGCGTGGTGCTGTCTGTGATCGCCTTAGTGATTGAAGTCGTCGGTGTGAACCCGAGCTCTGAAAGTTTCTTGTGTGACTCTGCATAGTCTCTGAAGAATGCATCTTCGTCCTATTTTGGGACAAAATTTAGAATCTTATTACTTGTTAAAAAACAAAATGGTTAACAAAAGAAGAAAACAATATGACACTTGCAACAACATAATCTTGGATTATTAATTCAATCGGGTCTTTGGATCTCAATGAAGACAATACCTTTGCATAAAGCTCAACGTAATGACGGAACTCTGGAACTTCCAACAGAGTCTTGTCCGTCGAAAGTTTCAGCAAGCCCTCGGATTCTTCTTCCGTCAGCAATTCCCTGGTACCAACAGTTATCAGATTCTATTTGTAATTGCCAAAAAAAAAAAAACTGTCCATGACTTAAAAGAGGATCTTACACAAAGTATGAGTTGTCAAACTTAAGAGGATCTTGAGTCCATGGTCCATCGAAACCTGATCTCTCTGGATGAGCCTTTCCCTATACACTGGAATCTAATTAAAAAAAAAAAAAAAAAAAAAAAAAAAAAGACCCCATACGCAACTTATTCTGTATACCAAATGAAAAAATGTGAATTTTGCAAGAAAGAATTTACCAGAGTATGAGCCCCTGAGAGTGCCACGATATCTTTATCGGAAAGTCCCATCCGGTAGAAGACATCTTTCAGATGTTTGAAACCTACATGCAAAACAAGCAGACATTACTTCAAACCCTCATCCAGGAAAGATACATTGGGGCAACACCTAAAATTATCAGCGACCATCTTCCATTGTTTATTTGCTACTCAAATACAAAAGACATTCATTTTAGTAAATACTTTGGAGATAGATTGTGATTAATGGAAAAAATAACTTTCATTCTACCTTGATTAGCATCAGGAAGTCTTCCTTCGTCGGTGCAGGCATCTGAATCCTATAACAGAGAAACATACAGCTACTGTAGTTAATTGCTTTTTTGGAGGTAAGCTGTGGAATACCGTTCATCTTAATCGCTGAGAGAATATTACTTTTCTGCCAGGAACAAAACTGATGTCAGGTCCACCAGTAACTTCAACAGCTACCACGCCAGCAAGCTGAGAAATGACAGAATCAATTTCGAACGAAACTGTAAGGTCTATTAAGTCCAGGTCTAAATAGAATAGCATTTATGAGGGAATAGTTTAAGGCAACCAATAGAAATGTTTGAGCAGCCTAAAAATGAGTTTTAGATTTTTGTGAAGCTTCCTCCATTATTGTGACACTATCAATATACTTTACTAGAAAGAACAATTGTTAAAGCCAGAGAGAGTGCAAAGAGAACCAAATGGCTATTATTATTCAGGTGTGTGAGTGTGAAGATTCTTCAAACTGAAAATAAGCCAAATATTACAACCGTAAAGTATAATTGTCAATTCTCCCTATATCTATACCCTGAGGACACATTTACCTAAGGACAAATCAACCAAATATAGCTACATTGTTGATGAGTTTCTAGGTCACAGCCTGTAAAAAGTCGCAGGACAATCTGAAGAGAGAGTACGAAAACACAAAGTGGGAACTTGTAAACTGAACAAAGGGGATCTAATAAACAGTATCAAATCCAGTATGAGCCTTCATGCAATCACGAAACTTCAAGGAAAATTCGTTTTAGTTATACCTGGTATAGGTCCGCATAAGTGATTTTGGGATGTTTAGTTTTCACGTCCTCTGAAACATCAAAGAATCAACATCAAATTCAAATGAAAAAAGTAATACTGTTATGAAATTTTGTTCGTACGTCATAAACCACATGAATACAAGGGAAAGGTTTCTAAAATTGATGAGTATATAAGACATATACTAAAAAGTTCAACATGCGAACTTCTCATGAATCCTCAGGACCACTAATAGAACGACTACAACCTCATCACATATAAATCTGGATATTCCAGGTGAAACATAGCCAACTCATAATAATCTCTAGGTCTTTGTATAAAACGATTATGTATATGTACTTAACGATTTCAAAACCATACTATATAACGTTCAAAGCCATATGTGAAATATTTCATCAAGCTACTAAACAGAATCCCTAAAACAAAGTACTCAATGAATCACTGAACCTCACAAGTCACAAATCGAAGCCGTAATAAGTAGAGCAGGGAAAAGCAGAACTTACCACAGAGATCGAGAGCGATTTTCAAACCACTATTGGCTCCATGACTGTACTCCGCTTCGTTCCTAATCGATCCATTAGGCCCACCGGTCTTCGATTCGGCGTCATAGGTTCCAGCGTCATGCCAACTTTCGCAAACCAGAGGAGACAACATGTGAAACGAAGCAAAAGAGCCGAAATCGCACATGCAGTAAACAAAAATTCGAAATCAGCGCAAAAAAGAAACGACTGAAGTAGAAACTTACGCCAATCGGAGCATGATCGGAGCGCAACTCTTCTTAGCGATGAGAGCACGGAGCTCACGGCGGGCCTTGTCGACCTCCTTAAGGTACTCCGCGTCAACCACGAGTGCCGCCATTGTTAGTCTGAGTCTGTGAGAGCGTGTGGGAGAGAGCGTGAGAAGTTTTGGTTAAGAAGGAAGAGAAATTTTGTTTTTTAGTTTTCGTTGAAGTTTGAGCCAAAGAGATAAACCACCCAATGGGAAATGCGATTAAAAGAATAGATGGATCGGTGTCAGTAATCTTCTGTTCTCGGCACTATGCTAACCTCTCTGGTGGACCTCATTTCGCCGGCTAAACGGCATGTCGCTTTTAATTATCTAAACGGCACACGAGTTAATATAAGGTTTACAAAACGGCACGCATGTTTTGTATGAAAAAGGGACACTTGTTTTCAAATCAGAGGAGAAGATTCCGTGTCAGTGATCTTCTGTTCTCGGCAATACGCTAACCTCTCGTGGACCTCATTTCGCCGGCTAAACAGCATGTCGTTTTTGTTTTAAGTAAACGGCACACGAGTTAATATATGGTTTATGAAACGGCACGCATGTTTTTGCAAGAAATATACAAAACCATAGCAGATTTTCCCTAAAAACCGATCCAAAACAACAGAAAATACCAACTGCTGGGTCAATGTGTCATCTTCTCACCGAATATAGAAATCTAGAGTTTCATATTGTATTCGATATTTGCATGCTTAAGGCTTCCAACAAAACCTATTATATATAAGAGGAGATGAGAAGGGGAAAGCGTTTTACTTCATTCTATTCCAGTTACTTGCTTCTGCGGATTTCAGAGAAGTAGCAGGTACATGCCACAATAGCAGCAGCGATGGCGACTCCAAACTTTGCAAGTTTAAGTTCCATTGATATCTTGTACGTTGGAAGTTGTAGTTTCAGAGATATGCCCATGGCCACTGGCATGATGGTGCTGTCGTCTTTTGTCCCATTGGTGATTGGAGTCGTGGGTGTGAACCCGAGCTCAGAGAGTTTCTTGTGAGACTCCGCATAGTCTCTGAAGAATGCGTCTTCATCCTGTTGGGACAAAAAAATATAAACTTATGCACAGTTTGTCAAAGAAATAAGACGCTTAACAATAGGAAACCAAGATGCCACTTGCAACACGGTCCTGGCTTCTCTTTATGAATTTGCAGCTAATTTGAATCAGAATAAAAAATAAAGATAGAATCTCGTGATTTAACCTTTGCGTAAAGCTCAGCATAATCACGGAACTCGGGGATTTCCAGCAAAGTCTTATCAGTAGAAAGTCTCAGCAATTCGTCTGATTCTTGATCTTGCAGCAATTTCCTGTTACCAAAAGTGATAATGAAGTCAGAACAAACTATTTGTTGTCCCTAACAAAATACAAACTGTCCACTGACTTAAGAGGATCTTATCTTACACGAAGTAGGAATTATCGAACTTCAGAGGATCTTGAGTAACTTGAGTCCATGGCCCATCAAAACCTGATCTCTCTGGATGAGCCCTTCCCTAAACATCAGAATAGTAATTAAAAAAAAAACAATCCATACACAACTTATTTATGTAAAACCAAATGGCGAATATGAATTTTTGCAATAAAGGATTTACCAGAGTATGAGCCCCCGATAAAGCAACAACATCTTTATCGGAGAGTCCCATCCTGTAGAAGACATCTTTCAGATGTTCAAAACCTGCAAGCAAATGAGCAATATAAAATGAGGAAAGAATACATTCGAAAAGAAGATTCTATTGTACATTCGGGAACAACTTGACACTCAAGTATTGAATTTTTAGTGAAACACTTTGGAGATATCCTACCTTGATTAGCATCAGGAAGTCTCCCTTCGTCAGTGCAGGCATTTGAATCCTACAAGAGAGAAACATACAGCTACAATAGTTGATTGCTTTTTTTGGAGGTAAGCTGTAAATACCATTCATCTTAATGGCTGAGAGAATATTACCTTTCTGCCAGGAACAAAACTGATGTCAGGTCCACCAGTAACTTCAACCGCTACCACACCAGCAAGCTGAAAAATGATAGAATCAATTCGAGTGAAAATGATTCACATTTCAGGCCCAAAACTTGTTTGGGAATTCACAGCTACCAAGCCTTGACGTTACAGTTATGAAAGACAGAAAACACAATAGGAATCATCAATATTTATCTTTGTGAAAAAAACTTCAAGAGTGCAAATAAGCCAAATATTTCAACCACAAAGCACAATTGTCAATTCCCCTGTTTCTATACTCTGAAGACTGAAAATTTCACAGCTCAACCGAATATATCTAACAAAGTAACATTTACGGAAAAAAAGTCACAGGATATCTGAGAGAAAGCTCACTAAAAACAAGGTGAGAAATTGTACTGCCAACACAACTGAACAAAAGAGATTTAATACTGATCCATTAGGAACAAATTACTTATAAAAGTTCAAGAAAAAGGTCATATTAGTTACCTGGTATAGGTCTGCGTAAGTGATTTTGGGATGTTTAGTTTTCACGTCCTCTGAAATATCAAACAATCAACATCAATTTCAAAAGAAGAAGTAAGATTGTTTCGAAAATTCTTCTGAAGTCACAAGACAAAATGAAACACCACATGAGTGCAAGGTAAAGGCTACCAAAATCAAGAACACGAAAATACCACACTAACAAGTTTAAGATTTGAACTTTTCTCATAAATCCTCGGGAATACTTATAGAATGATCTGATTAAGAGTAAATCTGTATACTCCTGGTCAAACATAGCCAACACAGAGTATAGGTCGGTGTATAATCCGATTATGTATACTTGGAAACATGTCAGAATCCTATAAACAGAGCAGTGCAAACAGACTGCAAGGACAAGCTAGGAAACGAAATCCCTAAAACGAAGTATATCCAATCAATCACTGAATCTCAACTCAAATCTATAATCCGCAGAGAACAAAAAAGGAAAGACGCACCAGAGATCGAAAGCAGCTTTCAAACCCGAGATAGCAAGTAAGACCACACTAACAAGTAAGATTGTTTCAAACATTCTTCTCAAGTCATAAGACAAACTGAAACACCACATGAGTACAAGGTAAAAGGTTCCTAAAACTAAAGAGCAAGTAAGACCACACTAACAAGTTTAACATGTGAACGTCTCATAAATCCTCGGGACTATAATTGAACGATCTGATTATGCATACTTCGAAAGATTTTAAAATCCATATCACATCACGTTCCAAATGTGGAATACCTCGTCACCTATAAACAATTCAGTGCATACAAAGACTGCATAGACAAGCTAGGAAACAAAATCCCTAAAACGATGTTATCCAATCAATCACTGAATCTAAACTCGAATTCCTAAATCCGCAGAGCACGAAAAGGGGCAAACGCACCACAGAGATCGATAGCAACTTTCAAACCACTATTGGCACCATGACTGTACTCCTCTTCGTGCCTAATCGAGCCATTAGGCCCACCGGTCTTCGATTCGGCGTCATAGGTTCCAGCATCATGCCACCTTCACGAACCAGATAAGACGACATGAGATCGCAAATACAGTGAGCATTGTTCCACAACAGCGCAAGATTCCTCAAAAAATCACAGAAAAAAACCTCGACGGGGATCGCAATATAGAGCTACAGAAGTGGAAACTTACGCCAATCGGAGCATGATCGGAGCGCAATTCTTCTGAGAGATAAGAGCACGGAGTTCACGGCGAGCCTTATCGATCTCCTTGAGGTACTCCGCGTCAACGACGAGTCCCACCATTTTTAGTAGGAGTCTGAAAGAGAGAGCGGGTGGGAGAGAGTGGAGAATTTGATTCTGGGTTTAGTGTAGTAAAATCTCTATAAATTAATAATATTGGGTGTATCAAATTTTATTAATTTATAAAATTATTAATTAATTGATAAATTAATATTTTATTAATTTATAAAAATATTTTTAGTTTGATTTTTAATATTCATAAAAAATAAAATTAATATTTTCAACAATATAAAATTATTAAAAAAATATTATAATAATGAATTTAGAAAATAAATCAAACAAATTTTATAAATTTGAAATAATAATATTATCATAGTTTACTATATTATATTATTAATATATGTCTAAATGAATAATTATTAATTTATATTATTATTGAGACTATATGTTTACATAGAATTTTCAAAAAAAGTATTATCTTATTATCTTATTGAATTTTGTCAATTTTTACACAGACCCAACTTGAGATCGACAAAAATTATTAATTTATAATAATTATTAATTTATCGAGTATTAATTTATAGAAGTTTTACTGTACTCTACAAACCTGACTTAGACTAATAAGGAAATAAGGAAATTAGTCTTGCATGTCATTTTTATGCTATCCAAACGGCACACCGTTTAGGTGTATGATCAACGAAACAAATTCCAGAAAAAGGAAAATCAATCACTTAAATCTCGTGAGAGAAACAAATACCAGAAAAGAGATCACAAATCTTCGATACTTAAATTACCCTATTTAAAAAAAACCCAATTTCCCAATTGAATTATGTCTACTCAAATCTAATAAAAAAAACAATAGATTTTTAATTTGAAAAATCTTAGGAATTTAGTTCGAACTCGAAATAATAATCAATTTTTGATACCAATTTCAGAAATTTAAATCTTCGATACCCAATTTCTTAATCGTCACAAGAACAACATCAAAACCTTAGTTATATTTTTACTCAAATCGAATAGAAGAAAAAAAATAAAAATATAAAGTATAAATTTTTTTTACTTTGAAAATTTTAATCGACTATTGATGAATAAATTCGAAGTGAAAGGGAGGAATAAAGATTTTGAGGGAGATTTATGATATGACAATTCCAAAAAAAAAATGAGAGAGCTAAGTAGATTGAAGATATGGCAAAAGAGAGAAAAGCTAGAGAGCTTCGAAAATTGTATTTTGTCCCTAATCTCCAACGTAGTTATGTCTTAATCGTATTTTCTTTATGTCCTATAATCGCCCAAAAAAAAAAGTTTGGCTAATGTGAATTCATTTCTTTTTTCTTTCCCTATGACTTTATCTCGAATTAATCGTAATAAATGAAAATGTTTTTTTTCCGTCCCAAAACTTGTAGTTTCTATTTAAAAAAAACCTTTCATATATCTATGGATAAAAATCATAATTCACATATCCGGTTTAATGTTATACTCGATTTATCGTCGCAAAACTCTGAAGTCGCATAACTTAACAGGCATTGTCTTTTGTTTGAGGTGTGCTCTTCCATTTCAGTATCTCATCTGTTACGGTGTACCAATATTGGGTTATCGCCAATCAAAAAAAAAGTAGATCTCACACGTGTTCTTTAAATAGGATAACTGCTCTGAATGGTGGTGTGTAATAACGAGAATAAATGAGGAGTTTTGGATACTTAATTTTTTCTGAATAACAATACTAATTAAAAATTATTATTTTCAAACGATTAACTTGGTTTATCTTTTGGATATGCATAACAATATTTTTTTCTTGGTCATGGTCAGAGATATGTATTAAATTTTAAATAATAGATTTTCTGTTAGAAAATCGGTTGTTAAATATTTTATTCGATAAAATCTATAATTTATATATAATATTTTTTGATAAATTATTAATAACCTAAATAAATCTTTATAAATTAAATCATTTCATCGTAAAGTACATCACTTCTACAATTGAATACTTCAACTTTTGTAAACTTCTTTAACTTTTCTTACAATTTTATTTTTTAGCTTTAAATTAGTTTTCCACAAAAATATAATTGCAAAAGTATTTTATACAAAAGAGAAAGTGATAAATTTGTTTGTTTCCAAGATTATGTTTATAGTTTAGTGTTTTCAAATGATCGTAACTCTTGTTCCTTGTTACTATTTTTATTCACCCTCTAAAATAAGTTTATTGTTTTGTTAATAGTTCTTATTGTAATCATACCCAATATACATTTATATTATAGTTGTTATATTTTTAGCTAGTAATAATTGATGTGTTTATGTTAAATTGCAGAGTTGTCCTGTGCGAGATATTCCATTACTTGATCGTTTATATGCTCGAGTTACGGTTTCGGTAAATGAGGGATGGCAACCTCATGCTGGACCAAAACAATTGCTTCGTGATCCACCAAACCCACTTTCACAAGTTATAGAATCTGATGAGGAAGTTGAACCATTTATACCAATTCAGAAATCAGCATCACGTGGAAAGGGTAAAGTAGGATCATCTTCCAAACAAGGTAACCCAGATAAGTGAGAGCGTCTCACGACTGCCATTGAAGATCAAGGAAGATTTTGGAAAGGTGGCCGAGAAACATTTGAGTCATTGAATCCATTCTGTTGTGCTGTATGTATGCAGGAGCTGCTCAAAATAACTAGTTTAGACCATGGTAACGAGCTATATTGGGCTGCAATTGATTATCTTGCATCTGATGAGAGTGGCCGTCAGATTTTCATGTCATTACCAAGTGACGCGGAGAAAATCAAATTTCTGGAACGAAAGACAGGAGCTTTTGTACTAAGCTGACTGGAAACTAGATTTTTTTTTTCTTTGTTTTCTAATAATCACGTTATTGCTTTCCAGCGCATTTCATGCTTGTTGCTTTGTTTTCTTTTAATATATGAAATTTTAAGCCTAACTTCTTACTCACGCAGTTACCTCAACGCTTTCAAGACGTCTTAACAAAACCAAATGCTGAACCGTTGCTCTCAAGACCTTGATTTTGATCCAACGGCTCTTAGGAGAAGGAGATCAAGCCTATGAGCAAGAGATCTTCTTCGCCACTCGCCGTGGCACCAGGCTTCTCAATATGTCTGATTTTAGGGATGTTTCGAGGTCCAACTCTTGGGATTACTCTGCTTTTGTAAGGACTTACGCTTTGTACCTTGACGAAAGGCTTGACTTCAGGTAAGAGTTCTCGGTTTCAATTCTCGAGCTTTTTTTCTCTGGTGAAGATATTCATTTCGAATTTTTCAGGATGCAAGCGAGACACGGGAAACGCGGAGTATACTGCGTTGGAGGAGAAACAGAGGAAGATGAGAAAGATAAGCCCGCCGCTGATCTCTCCACGGCTATAGTGGTCAAGTCACAACCCATCGCCGAGATGAAAACAGAGCATATCTTCACCAGAGTTCAAAACATTTGCAGCAACTTCTTGACCGTTTCTTGGCTTGTCGTCCCACGCGTAATCTAACTTTTCATCTCTCTGTTTTGTTGTTTCTTGGATGATAATTTATGTATGATAAAAAAATTATAAGGTAACTTTTTTTCTTAAACAGGTGGCGCGAGGAACAACAGAGTTGTGATCGTGGCTATGTATCCGATAGTGAAGGAGAGTAATGGGGATTTTGATCGACCGTTTTATGGAGTTAGACATTCCTGATTCGATCAAGGTCTACGACATTTTCTATCGTGTCTGGAAACAGTTTGAAGAGCTCGATCAGTTCTATTCCTGGTGTAAGAACATGGGGATCGCACGGTCTTCTGAGTATCCAGAGATAGAGAAGATCACACAGAAGAAGCTTGATCTCATGGATGAGTTTATAAGAGACAAATCCGCTCTGGAATGTACAAAAGACGGAACTCGGAGGAGGCTTTGATATGTTGTTGCTTAACGGAATGTATCAGCACGGCGCTGTGAACAACGCTGTGCAAACCTCCACGGCTTATGGAACCAGCGAGAGCACGAGCAGCATGGCGTTTGGCTCTGCAGGAAGACCAGCAGGTTTTAAAAGAAACATGATTTTGCTCTGTTTTTAGTTTCTTATAAATTTGGTGTCTTTCGTTTTGCTCTGTTTCTGGTTTCTTACAACTTTGCTCTGTTTTCGTTTGCATTCTAATGAATTTTCTGTTACAGCAACTATGCTGGCACTTCCGGCACCAGCAACGGCTAATGGAAACAGCGGAAACGGCAACGGCCTGGTTCCGGTGGATCCATTTGCAGCGTCGTTGGTGGTTGCGCCACCACCGTATGTGCAGATGAATGATATGGAGAAGAAACAGAGAATGTTGATGGAAGAACAGATGATGTGGGACCAATACTCAAGAGAAGGAAGACAAGGACACATGAATGTAAGGCAAAACCAAAACCAAAACCAAAACCAACCTAATTACTCTTACACACCTCAATATTGATTATGCGCCATGGGAGGAGCTCTTGTTGAGTTGAACCGGCCTTTTATTTTGGTGTACCAATCATTTCGGTCTTATAGATCTACTAATAGCTGTTAGAGATGAGATTCATACCATCTCTACAAGCTCGATATGAATTCTGGTCGGCCCACAAGGCTCAGATCGGTTAAATAAATGGAAATCTTCAATTTATCCATCAAACCCAGGAAAAAAGGGAAGTTAGGTCTTGTCGGCAAGAAGACTTTTCTATTCTAAACACACATCGAATACCGACCTGATCAGTTATAAATATAGGAAGTCTTCGACTTCTCAGATCCATCCAAAAATCATCTCTCGAGACCTAAGGCAAATTAAGCAATCTAATTATTCTTAGCTCTCGATTTACTTTCTTCTAAAAGCTTAGGTCGGCGTTCTTATTCCGACGACCTATCATCCGTATATTCTATCAAGCTCCGGCTATTCTTAATAAAACGATCTCTTAAACCTACAAACCCTAGTTCTTTTATAAATCGAACTTAGAGTTTTTACAATGGTGTTATTCTTTTTGCAAATTCAAACATTTTTTTTCCTGTTTTTGGGGTCAAATCCATTGGGGCATAAGTGAGGTTTGCTTCTGTAATTGTAATATCTGACTTAACTTTACAAGATAAAACTTAAATACCGTATGATTTGTTACCACAATCATAGCTAATATCCATTGTAAAAGCTCTAGTGCTTCACACCATAGCTTCTGTTTCATTTGCCTGCACAAAGAGGGAATTGTGATTGATGAAGATACCCAATTTCTTTCTTAAGAAGTTAATCTTCTTGGCAGAAAGGCTTTCGTACTTACAGAACTGAAAGCATGGTTGTTTCATTACAGGATCATCTTTGATCTCTGGAGGGTCCTGTCCAAACATCGTCTTACAGCTAAGATCATCAAAATCTGCAAAAAAAAAAACTCAAGGAAAATGTTAAATGGTGTTATCACATTGAAAACAAAAGGAAAGAATGATTGCTTGTGTCTTAAGTCAACTCATTGACTTCTTAGAAAGAATAATCACTCATCATCATACAGCTTGGAGACTTCATGGGTCTACTTGTAGTTAATTGCGTCCTTAGTGGTGAATCAATGGGACCCTTAGAGATAATATTAGGCTTCCACAAGTTGAGAAGTGCAGACTACTATTTTCACCATATCACTAAGTTTAATTTCAACTGTTTTATTTATATGACCAAATCTTCTTGTTGTTAGTGATTGCAATTATAAATTAAAGCGTCTGGGCTTCTGCATAGTACCTGGCATCATGTAGATAGGCATTCCAAGTGAGTTTTTGATGAAGATTTGGGATGGGATTTTACAAATGTGAGTGCACATACCAACACAATTTGGGATGGGATTTTACAAAGGTGAGCTTTTGTTTAAGCTGATTGGAAATTAGATTTTTATTTTTTTTCTTTGTTTTTCTAATAATCACGTTATTGCTTTCTAGTGCATTTCATGTCATTACTAAACACCTACTTTTTCTTTGTTTTCTAATAATCACGTTATTTTTTATGGTAACCTTGACCTCTAACCTTTTCTTTATTGTCTTTCTTAATCATGGAAGCAAATCTAGGTCCTTCACATATGTTTTTCTCAACGCCATCTCTGTGAGAACAACGTCTATTAAGTACCTATAGAGTTACTTCCATGATCAACAGAAGACAACAAGCTAAGGAAATCTATTTTGGTCATGAGGACGTTGATGTCATGTATGATCTCTTCCTCGGCCTTGACGACACCATCAAAGAAATTGTAAGCAATGAGAACAATGTTAGGATGAACTAGAAGTTCCAACCATTGTAGCCTGATGCAAGACTCATGTTTAAAGAAGAGCACTGTTTGTTTTTACTTCTTCTTTTGTGCATTTGGTGCTTTTAAAGATGACATGTGTTGATATTACAAATGATATATTTTCTCCTGAATATCTTATCGACCGTTTCCATAATGAGTTTTTTTTATATAATTTTTTTTAAAAAAATTCCACTAATTATTTAGTTTGACAGTTCATCATTCAATATGGAAAGTGGAATAGTTCATTGACAATTTGAAATATAGGAAATTGACTCACAAAAACCATTGTACAAAATTATCTGTTTGAAGTTCAGATACTGAATCGATTCAAAGTTTCTGACAATGGATTTTAACAAATGAAATAATAATTTGTGTGTAATTGGTAGTCTTTTCTAATAACAATATGTTATAAGAAGATCATTGTTGATATGAGGACTGATATATTCTCCTTGTATATCTTCTCGATCGTTTTTATATCTTCAATATTCCATACCTAGCTATCTGATTTATCCCCTTTTGTTAGAATATGTGCTTAGTCCAAGTCAGATTTGTTTAAGCATAGAAGGAATCGAATCCACATATACCAAATCCATACAATAAAAATCTGAAGAGTAACTAAGACGAAAATATGGTTTCGTAACTAATGAATAAAAATGCCGAAATACGATGAAAACTCAATAAAAGAAAGCATCAGGTCAAATGCATTTTATATATAGTAATTCAAACACCAGTAACCAGATACACATTCAGGGAAGGAATTAAACACAAGTCTTGAACTCAAAATACAGATGTATAATCAATATATCGTTGTTACAGCTTAAGATTCTAAACAGTTTTTTTAACTTAAAATTCTAGATATGTATTGATGTTCAAGTTTGATATGCTTACAAAATGCTTTAACATCAAATTTCGCTGGCTAAGGATATTTTGTTTATCTATGTTTTTTAGATTTTTAAATAAACACTTCTCGTGCGTTAAATAACATAAGATCAAAAACTAGATAGTTAATCAAGTTTCAGCAATAAGATTAACAATAGATGAAGACCTCATAAGATAGATCTTTATTTAAATCTGATTAAGTGACTTGAATTTTCTTTAGATCAGAAATCTAACTATAAATCTACTCCGATATGGTGGCAGAAAATAAGCAAGGAGTTGAAGAAAAACTGATAATTCAAAAAATAGATTTTCTAAATAATTCATAAATCTTCTCAAAGATGTAAAGTCGTTGACAAAAAAAAAAACATAGAGTCAGAAATTCGTCTTTTCAAAGTTTACAAAATGCAAAACCAAAAATCTTTATAGAAAATAAAGCATAGCCTCCATAATGGCTAAAAATAAACAAAAATAATTCTAGGATCATATTTGATTGAGTTATGATGATTTTAGGGCAAAACAGCAAATTTGGATTTTTTTTTGCATCCGGAAAGGGATGATTGATCCTTGTATGCATCAGTCGATCTATTTTGCTTGTGTGGATTCTATGCATCTCATATGTCTGGATCAATCAATTTTTATATGTGGACCGGCCCAATCAATTTTTATATGTGGACCGGCCGATCCTTTTGACTCCTGAAACTTTTTGGTGCATGCTTCTTTTGTTTTGTCAGAATGAACTGTCTTCACAAAAATATATGGATTACGTTTGATCAATTTTAAACCACTTTGCAAATGAAAATTAATTCTATGATTTATCTTGTATCTAAAATTCAATTCGATCTATCAATGGTAAGTGTTTCAATGAATGTCAAATTTCAGATGATTAGCTTATTTTCTCTTAAAGCAACCTAAAATATGAAATGACTCATAAAGAACTAAATTACTCTAAAAATGAAAAGCTTAAAAACAAAGGTTAAAACCCCGTAAAAAATCCATTTTCTCATGCGTCACTTAAGTGGTTACATGATAATATCTTGTTAAATTTCAGTATTTCACCTGCGACTAAAATCAGAATAATTAGGTTACTATCCGCATGAATTTGCGGAGTACTGTTTGTAAAAATATTTAAGAGATATTCTATAATTTATTAAGTTTTCAAAAATATTTGGGTATCTAAAAATGTTCAGTCGAGATTTGAGAAAATTTAGTTATTTTCATTTTTAGTTTAAAATTATACAAAGCGAGATTTACATTTACTTTCGTCCGAAGTTTCGAAAAATAATATTCTTTTCCGTTTGTATAATATCTGAATCAAAGCTGTTGCAAAACAATAAATACTCGTAGATCTAAAAAATAGAAATAATATTTATTTCCATTAATAAAATATGTAACTAATTTAATTCACTAAACCAATAAAATTATCAAATTATTTGTGATTGGTTTAATTTAAATTTGATTTAATTTAAGTGAATTAAAATAAAGTTTTTATAATAAGGATAGCACACAAAAATAAATCAATAAAAATATTAAAAAATAAGAGATAATAACACTTAAGCTAATACTTCATGTTTAATATATGTTAGATACTTTTTTAAAAAATATATTCACTTAAATTTTCTATCATATTTATTTAAATCAAAATTTTTAAATTATATACAGAAAATTCTAAATATTAATTGCAAATTTTTAATATATTAAATTTAATTAAAAACAAATAATTAGAGAAATTTTGTTTGGTTGGAAGAAAGATAGTGCTTGATTGCAAAAATAAATTATTTAAGTTTTTAACTATTATTAAAATTTAAAAAAATCTAAAATTCTGAAATAATAACACATAAACCACTAATGCTTCCGTCGTAAAAAAAAAAAAAGTCGTCAAAAAAAAATCACTAATGCTTCCTGTTTAATATATATTAGATTTGTTTAAACCCAGCTTAATAGCAATAAGGCACAATCATTTATGGTTAACTTATTGACTGCAATCTTACTATCTTACTGTCGAAGACTTTAAAAGTCGTATGATAAACGTTTCAATTAATAAATTCAAAAAATGGAACAATAATTCGATGCATAATTTCGTATCTACTAAACATAAAGTATAAAACCGTTCAACGAAGCAAATAACGATATATCGTTAGTTCTTCTTGTCACGGCCACACTTCACTTGCACAGCAAGCTTCTTCACAACTTTGGGACATAAATCCTTTTTGTCTTGCTGGAATGTACTCTTGTTCACCGGAATCACACACTCTGCCTTACCCAAACAATGCTGCAAGAAAAAGAAGAAGAAATTTTTTTGTTACATTATTCTATACAAGTAACAGTAGCTAGTTACAAATAACTAGCCAAGTCTTTGTTTACCTTCTCGATGACTTGCTTAGAAGCAGGAGCATTACAAGATCCAAGGGTGAAGTTTCCACAAGTTCCAATAGGGTTTCCGAAGCTAGCGAATTCCACCGCTGAGATCTTCTTAGTACCGGAACATTTAAGAGTAGCCGTGAGATGCACGTTATCACTGATGGCCTGGACTTGGTCATTCTTCCTAGTCCAGTGTCGGACACTAGGCGTGTATTCTTCTCCGATGTAAGAACATAAAGTGTCTCTATTGACGATGATAAAGTCTATAAGCTCTGGCTTCACATTTGGTTCTTCCTCAAATATAACCAAAAGGTTTTTCTTGGGCTTCAAAAAAGATCTAGGGATGTGATACTCGATTTGAGTTGGCTTGCCTAAAGGCGATAAAAACGACATCCAATATCGACCAACACCTTCTCCATTAACCCATATCAACCCTTTCCCCATTCCATTCATCCTAATTGCTGCTGCGCTTTGGCTCTCTGGCGCATCGAAGTATGTCTGCAACATATCAAACATTGTTCATTAGATCAGATACCTTGTTCTCCAAGTTGCCTATAATACTTGCTAAACTATAATCAGTTTTTCTCTGAAAGTTTAGTATTTCTACCTGGTACCATGTAAGTCCTGGTGCTTTTCCTGAGAATTTCTGCCATTTAACCTCCTTAACTCCTTTCTCAGCGTGGATACCAAGCTTTTCTCCTTCCATACCCACCTAAAGATTTTGAAAACCGGGTCAGAATCGCCATGACAATCGAGAATGTAAGATTCATGACAAACCTTGTTTCCCCATTTGCTTTTTTCAGTCAGATCAAGTGTTCCAGAGCTCAACCCTAAGATGGAAACACTACGTGGACCTGTGTATCTATGCTCCATGTAAGATCCACTATCCTGTTGATACAAAGCATTCATAGATGTCATCATCAAAACTTGAATATTTTTGTTATTATAATTAATGTTTTTTTTGGGTAAGAAAATATATATTTCATACTGGAAATCCTGTCAAAACACCAAGCATGGTGAGGTGGTTTTCTCCTTCTTTTAGAGAAACTGGTTTCTGGAAAACGAAACTCTTCTCTTCATGGCTACCATGTCCATTTCCTGAACAAATTCATTGATTAGGTCAAGTTCTTGTAAATTTTTCTGATAACGTTAAAATATTTGAGATCATAAATATCGACTGTTCTCAATCTTACCAAGGTATTCTCCATTGAGCCAGACATGCAACGCGTGGCCAAGACTTGCAATCCTCAAAGTAGTCTTTCCTTTCTTCTTAAGGTCACTGTCATCTATCTTGAAGCTACATAGTAAAATAAGCAAAGAGAGAGTTTCTTATGTTTTATTTTAATGTTTTCTTCTTAAATTTCACATATAAGAATAATTCCATTTCTATCCTTACTTTGTTGTGTACCATCCGTAATCAGACTCGTCTTTGGTCAAGCCATAAAGCTCAACGGGGACATAATTATCACCTTTAAGCTCTTGAGGAACTGTCTCGGTAAACACCTTGAAATCAAACTTCTTATTTGCCTTTTTCGACTTCATGTAGTTCCTTGCAGTGTGATGAGAGACAATCTGAACCATATATCAACAACAACAACAAAAAATGCAATTCAAGATTCATTTTCTTTATTTGAGAAATAAATTAACTTGATTTGCAACAAGAAGATTTTCGATTTATCATCACCTCGCCGGTGTTGTAAACAACAGTTTTGCAGTCAGGGAGAATACTGATGGAGCGAGATGGTATAACATACTCCTTTCCCTTGAATTTGATTTTTTCTGCAGATTCTGTGTTATTGTTAGCTAGAAATGCTGCACAAACTTTCGTTCCAGGCTGCTCATAGTATCTTATCTGCAATTACAAGAATACATCAAACTCAAGAAACGTATCATTTCTATGCATTGTGTGATGAAAGATTGAAACGTTTAGATTTGTTGGTGGTATATAGATGCAAAGTACCTCTGTGTCTTTGCCAGGTTTCTCAGTTTTAGGTTGGCCCCAGAGAAGTGCCTTCTTGCACAAGTTAAGCGCGTTGTGAAGATGTTTTAGATGACCGTACTTAGGCTCCTTCTCCAATCCTATGTATAACACAAAAAAGCAAATGAGAAACATATATTGGACCTTTGATCAATTCAAAAAGATCATATGCTATATTTTTGTTTTGATTTACCGTATTCATCAAGAGGTGCATCGTCATAGTAACGAGTAGTTACATAATGTGCAGAGGTTCTTCCAAAGTTAGTACCTCCATGGTACTACAAGAAAACAAACAATTTGATAACATTGTTTAAACATATTAAAGCCGTTTTTAGTCGGTTTTAGATTCTTTACCATGTAGTAGTTAACATGGCTTCCATTTTTGGAAAAGAACCGGGCAACAGAAAAGGCTATATCTTCTGCAGATCTTTGCGTTGGAGGATCACCAAAAACACGGAACCTACAATCAAATTATTACAAGAACCTCTTATCTCATTGTCTTTTGTTTCTAGAAGATATTAATCAAGGAGTTCAAGTGAAGAAACTCACTGAGTAGTCCAATTCTCTGTCCATAAAGATGGCTTGTGGTCTTTGTTTGGACCAGGGAATGTATCACCACAATGCCTTCCGTTACAAGCATTGATCTGTTTAGAATATTAAAAGTTCTTGTTATAAGCTTTTTTATATATGAGTATGGTTTTATTAATGTGTTTTAAAGATGACTTACCATAGGATCAGGAGCATCATTTTGCTTACACATAACCCATGGGATCCCCAAATTCATAGAATGTACCAATTTAGCTGCCCACTTAATGTAGTTTAATCCGTCTTCTTTGTATGCACGTTGAACCGCACTGTACTCATTCTCTATCTGCATCCAATTTTCAATTGTCAAATCTTTCAAAACTAAAAATTAATTTCAAATTCATAAAGAAATGTGTTTTTTTTTTTTTGTTGTTGTTGTTGTTGTCAATGTTACCTGTCCTAATATAATGGGGCCTCCTTGTGAAGCAAAAAGCTTCTCCTTCTTCATCTTGTCAAGTATCACTCGGACATATCTCTCTGTATGTTCCTGTAACCAATAGTTTTGTCATAATTGTTCCATTTTCATACACATATACTTTATCATACATATACATAACATAAGTATAACTAAAATACCTTGAATGGTTCATTGTCGGTACGGAAGAAGATTCCTGGAACTTCTCTCAGCCAGTAAGGAAGTCCTCTGATGTTTTAATGTTTCATCATAACCATAACCATGAAACATGACACATAAGAACTCAATATACTAAGACCATTGTAATTTTGGAGAGAATCAAATAACATAGCACAGAAACATACCCATGAGTCCATTCAGCCTGAATAAAAGGTCCAAGCCTTAATGTTACATACATACCATTCTTCTCAATCAGTTTTATGAACTTCACCAAATCGGCTCTACCCGAAAAATTAAACTGTCCAAACAAAAGAAAACAAAATTCCTCAAAACAATGATGAAACATTTCTTATTTTATTAGATTTTCTTACACTACAATTGTCTAAAATTACCTTCCCCTGTTCAGGCTCATGAACATTCCAAAAAACATATGTCTGAATCGTGTTCAAACCTCCTTGTTTCGCTCTTTTGATGATGTTTGGCCACATCTAAACAAAACATTCTCGATAATTAATTAAAAAAATAAAAACAAATAAATAAATGGATTAAACGAATGATTTACATCAGGAGTGCTTCGAGGGTAATGTATGGAGCCAGAGTAAAGAAGTTCTCTTTTTCCATTAATGATCAAAGACGTTCCATCATAAGTCACTTCTTTCTTCGTATTCTTCGAGGTCGTCTTCTCCTCATCGTCACTTGAGAGAGCTCCAGAGAAGGAGAGGAGAATCACGAGAATGGCTAGTAAAAGCCATGGATAATTACAAGAATGTATTCTCATTTGATTTGACTAACTTCTTCTTTTTCTTTTAGTTTTTTTTTTGTTTTTTAAATATTAAAACAAGAACCCACCCAAAGGGATCTTTTCCTTTTCGAAGGAATAAAAACAAGGAGAGCTAAAAAGATCAGACTCTGAGAAAAGACAATGGAGTAAGAGAATGTTTCGCAGAGAACATAAGATTTGAGAGAAATTCACGCAAACTCAATTTGAGAATCCATCGTGTTTGTTGTAAAGAAAAACAATTTGAATAACCCTCCTTTTTATTTATTTATTTTCTCCTTTCATTTTGTTTTCTTCGTTTTGTTGAATTTTCTAATTTTAAGGGGTTTTGTTTGAAGAGCCTAATTTGGCGGGTATACACACGACTTCTCTCAATCAAAGGCTCTCAACATCAAAAAGAAAGAAAAAAAATGTGAGCCGATGAAAAAATACGTATAACTTGGTTCATGCAACACCGTTGATTTTTCCATGATTATTGAGTTTATTATAAACAGTACATGTGGATCTTCTTAAATCTACCAAAAACTTATAGAATTTTGGATTCACTCCATGAGAGATCATAACGACTAATATTTATGTCGAGCAAAAAAAGTCTAATACTGTTAAAGCCTTTGTATACTTCTTTTAACATAAAATACATAGATGTGTGGTCTGAATGCAAGTTAATTCCGGTTCCAGATGAGGTTGCATAAAATTATAAATTATGGTTAAACTTTCTTTGATAACTCCCAAAATAGCAATGTTAGACTGAAATTAATACAAAAAAAAATGGAAGAAATGTTGGAACTAGTTTATGATGAAGTGGTGTTGACTACTTTTCCAGTAGATTTTTTAGTGAAAACGTTTGTTGGAATGAACATATTTTGAGTACGATGTAATCTTCATTCTACAGACTATAGCATAGTATGTACACTTGTCAACATTAGGGTTGATTCGAATGAGAAATGGATATCCAAAATAGATTGCTTGAAAATTTGGCTAACCATGTAAGAATCTCACATTGAAAACTTGAGATGAAATCTTCTTGAGTGCTAATAAGGTTCGAATTTCAATCCTGAGAAATACTCTATGCAGAGATGGGCATACTAATGAACTCAAGCTCGAGTTTGGATTTGGGTAGATATATTCAGTATAATAAACTAGTTTTTGCATCAATTTCTAGGTATATATAGTGTGCTTAATTGTTTGTTTGATGTTAAGATAATAATAGGCTTCTGATATTCTAAAATCGGTTTGAGCCTTTAACCAAAAAAAAGTTCTTAATTTCGGTGAGAAGACAGAAAAAATATAGACCAAAAAGAAGAAAAAGGTAATAGAAATAGACCAAGAAATTGAAATGAAATGCAATGCATGTGAGAGAGTTGAAAGAACTGAGAAAAGCCTCTCTCCTGCCTTTAAGCGGCTATTTTTTTTTTTTCTTTTCGTTCTCTCTGCCACTATTTTCAAAATCTTCTGTTTGGCCTTGTAGATATGTTAGTGTCTCGGCGTGCAATAAATCAGTTTGAACAATAAAATAATTATTTTCATATTGCATTATAGTGATATCCAAATTTTGATTGACCAATATTTTCCCCGTTGATTGTATCATTATCGCTACTTTCTACTATTGATCTTTTACAGCTGGATTATATGAAACATAACATGCTTGTGAAGTGAAACAAAAAGAATGTATTTTTCATAATGTCATTTGGTATTAATATCGACAATCCCTGACTTATTTATCCTTATACTTTTTTAATGGTTGAATCATACCAATCATATTTGAAAAACCATGACTTTAAGATCAAGTGATTCACGATAATAAAACTCAAAAGTCTCTCCCAATAATGTATAGAAATCAGATTCTTCACTTAAGTTGGAAGTTGTTGTACCTATAATACAAACTCCATAATTGATATTTTTTTTTTTTGTCTCCCATTATCATTTGTATGAAATTTAAGTTTATTTATTCTGGATATTTTATTTTTTTCATTGAAAATAATAATTTACTGAGATTTGTGTGTTTGCTTGGATGATCATCTTTCAAAAAGTTTCAGTTTACTATATATTATGTTGATGAAGGAGTTACAGTTTTACTCTGTGTTTGTTAGATGTTGTAAAAAAATAACGGGTGCTGATTTGAATCTGTCCGGAAATGCAGCTAAAGCAAGCACATCTACTATAGAATAAAAAGATAGAATGTGTCATCTGCTAGATGATAAACTCAGCAAGTACACGGTTATAGAATGATCAATGATATGCGCGAGTCCAACTCTAGAAGGAAAAATCGATAGCTTTGTTATAATCGATAGCTTTGTTATAATTACCAAAACTATATAATTAAAATTTTAAAGTCCTGAATTTTCTACAAAATTCAAAACACAGATAAAAAAAAAAAAAAGTGGAATGGAAAAAATGAGAATCACATATAATATGCTGACGTGTTAACATTATATGCCATCGCTTCTTCTTCCTCCTCACTATGTCCGATAGATCTGAGCATGCATTGTTCTTTTTGCTTAAACATCGGACCCTGGTTTGTAGCTTAAGAATCAGCTTGACAATCTAAGTGATTGAGGCGGAGGAGAGGCTAAGAGACGCCAAGGCGGAGCTTCAGCTCACACAGTTCTCGGTGGCGCGTGGATATCACGCCGGTGTCTCCTGCGTAGCCAATATGCCATCGGAGAACTCATGCCGACGGCGATTGATAGCGAGAAAGAGCGAGGTGGTCACCTCTTTACTTCGCTATGGTTGATAATGGAATTTTCCGTTCAGGTTTCCCTGAACCGGTTAGTTTCAGCTTCATATAGTATCTGCGACTCCGAATCATCATGTAATCTTTCTGAATTCATTCGACTATTCCTAAATTTTATGCTTAAGTTATGTTTGCTTAGTTTTGATTCCGCCGTGTTAATTAGAAGAAAATCGCAAAGTAATAGTTTAATTACAGTAATCGAGCTATGGTTTACAGAGGTTTTGCGACTGTTTCTATTATAGTAAACTAAAAATAGTTCACTATGTTAGTCTTTAATCTCTTGATTATTTTTCGGCTTATGTTTGATTCCGTATTTTGGTCTAGACATTTGTGCTCTGAGCCATATTGTTGCATAGTGTTACATTGTTGCTTCAGTTTCTCATATTGATTAGTCTTCCTCCATGTTAATCTCTTAACCATATGTGCTTGAGCCCAAGGATAAGTCTGGAATTGGAGCTTGCCCTCCTCTAGGCCATCTTCTTAATGGAGGTGAAGCTTCTTAAATTGACACTTTTATTAGCAAATCTGAAAATTTATATGTGCTGAGATCAGTTTGCCTTGAAATTTCTAGGTTTCCATTTCTGTAGATAGTATTCAGGTCAACTTAGAAATTGCTCTCTTGAATCTATTTCAGATGAAGTGTCCATATTCTTCTCTTGAATCTGTGTTGATTGCTCCTTTAATATTCATTACATAGATCAATTCTCATCTTTGTTTTGCTGAATATCATTGTCAACAGCTTATTACTTTGCTTATGTTTTGGTCTTTTGTTAACAAGGCTATATCTTTGGACTTGGAGCTCTAAGGGAATTTGTTTTACCATGTGCTGATGCTTCTCCAAATCAACCACAACCATCTGAAGAAGCAGAGATGATTGCAAATCGCCTGCAAGAGTTGGAAGCTGAACTGAAACAAGGTCATGAAGAAAATCTGGAAATTCAAAAAAGACGTGAAGCTATGGAAAAAATGTTGGTTTCTTTTGCAAATCAGAATGCTTAGATCCAGCTCTACTATCAACACCATCCATCGTCCACCATCTACCTAATTTAGTAATTCTAGTTCCTATTTATATTAAGTATTGTTTAGTATTCATTTTATTAAGACTATCTTTTTAAAATTCTGTTTGTGTATTAACCTTGTTTTTTTGACGTAGTTTTTTAAAGTAATATTACCGTTTATTTATTATATTTTACGTTTACTGTTTTATTGTATAATTATTTAATTTTAAGAAATTGTGACTACAATTAACTATAAATAATTGATAACCATTGGTGATTAAATTTTAATGGTTCTCATATTTCTATTTATATAATATTTTGTATCGATTTTAGTATGAAAAGTCACAGTACAAATAAAATTATGATAATTGTGTGATTATAATGTAGTCACTGAATATGACAGGATTGTGATAGTATTATAATCATTAGTTGTATTTTTTGCGATTATAATTTAGTCACTAATTATTAAAAAAATTGTAACATGATTTTTGTCATAATTTATATAATGCATCAGTAATTCAAATATATAAAGAATTTGTGATAAATATATAACATTTTTTTTATCACAACTTGTGATCTAATTATAATAGTATTTTTTTCATAAACTGTATTTTTTATGATTGTTTTAATGCCATCACAAGTGGTGACAAATCGTTATAATTATCAATCGCCATACCATTTTATGACGTTATTGTGGCTAAAATGGATTTGTGACGTTTTTCATGTGGTTTTTAATAATTTGTGACATTACCATCATAATATAATTTTTGAGATGCAAAATTTATATATTATGACATAAAAATTTGTAATAATGATAAAAAATTTTGTAGTGAAACCCTAGAGATTTAGTCGGAACTCGAATCATTCTTTTTCCATAAAAAATAATAATAATCAATTTTTGATACCTAATTTTCCAATCGTCACAAGAACATCATCAAACGGTTCGTCATATTTCTACTCGAATCTGACAGAAGAAAAAAATAACAACATAAAGTATAAATTTTTATACCTGCGATAATAATTGATGAACTCGAAACGAAAGAGATAAATAGAGATTTCCGAGAAAGATTTACGATATGACAATTCCAAGAAATCAAAGAGAGAACTGGATATTGCAAAAGAGCAAAAAGCAAGAGATCTTGAAGGTTATGTTTTGTCCCTAATCTATATCATAGTCGCATCTTAAATTCTTTTTCCCGTTGTCCTAGAATCACCCAAAAAAAAAAGTTTCGCTAATGTGAATTCACTCTTTTTTCTTTCTTTATGACTTTATCTGAAATTATTTATAATAAAGTTTTTGAAAATATTTTTCTTCCACCCCAAAACTGGCAGTTCTGTTTAAAAAGATCATTCATATATCTATGAGTAAAATTGTAATTCACATATATCATTATATCCAGATTCTAAATTTTTATACTTTCCTTAAAACTTAACCATATAAATGGTTCATATTTTATCTTGCTCTGTAATGAATTGAAATATATAATCATATGTTTTAATTAATGATTGTCTTTGTACATACACACAGATCTTTCATTGGGAACAGATTCTCTAGTCCATTTCCCAAAGTCGTAACCTGCTTTACAACCCTCAGAAACGTGTTTGTTTTTTTTTTTTTTTTTGTAACTGGATTTTCAAATTAAAGCATGAGAAATAAAAAGTTTACAGAGCCTTAAGAAGGCCCAGTATTGGAAGCCCAATATTACAAATTATAACTAAACCAGAATCAAACCAGAACCAAACCAGAACCAAATAGTTAAAATCTAACCAAAAGTTGGTTGTGTGAAATTGAATGTCGCCCAACCGTTTCTGAGAGAGACATCGTGGCTTAGGGATCTTGTCTAAGCCCGAAGCCGAAGCTGAAGAAGCATTTAGGGATTACCATCGCCGTTGAACCATAATTGGAGTAAGCTTGACGAGAAGGAAGGATTGGAGTCTCTGAAACTCGATGCTCTGTTCCTCACTAGAAGATCAATCTTTCTGATTATTAGCGGAGCAGATTTGTAGTTGTTTTTGTGAAGTCGATTGTTTCTCTCCAACCAGATTGTATAAATTGTCGCTTGCCAAGCTATCATAAGAAGGTGTTTTTTATGTCTATTTCCCGAAAAGTTGCAGAGATCAGCAATAGTATCAGACCAAGTACGGTGAGGGGTATGGGAGCAACGATGACAGATTGAGGTCCAGATTTCCCAACTATAAGGGCACTGAAAGAGGAGGTGGTCTCGCGATTCATCTGTTGAAGCACATAGAAGACAGAGGGGGTCTACTTGAAGTCCTCAGTTCCTCATACGATCTCGAGTTGGGCATCGATTAAGAACAAAGAGCCATGTTAGAAAGCGATGTTTAGGGATACCTCGAGAGGTCCAGACTATTCCGTGCCAAGGAACCGACGGTAAGCGCTCCCTTAGTCCCGCGTAGATACTGCCAGTGTTGTGCTTCTGCTTTATCACATCATCAATCCACCATTCATACACATCATCGGTTTCAGAGGAGAGTTGTATCAACGTTAGCTGGAGTTGGATAGTTACTTGTTTCTCCGATCTAGCTGGAGGTAAACTCCAAGCTCCCTGACGCCACAAGTCTGCCAACCTCGCATCTCTTGTTATTCCCACCTGGCGTGGACCCTCCATCCCCAGAAAGCTAGATAATCTTCCCAACGAGCTCCAATTATCTTCCCAGAAGCGACAAGAGACTCCATTCCCCACCTTTAATTTAATCCAAGGGTACACTTCTTCTCTTGACTTGAGCATTTTATTTGATAACCACGAGAATCTTTGATTTGGTTTTTGAGTCTAAAAGTTGCCTAAAAGGTCAGAATATATCTCTTTCCTGAACCAGGCGACCCAAATGGAATCTCCCCTGAAGAATATCATCCAAATAAGCTTGAAGAGGCACGCTTTGTTCCAGTTTAGTAAGTCTCTCACTCCTAATCCCCCTTCTCTCTTATCTTTGATGACTGTTGACCATGCCACTTTCGCTGAGTGGTGTCCATCTGTGGTTCCTTTCCACAGAAAAGCACTAGAGAGGGAGTTTATTCACTACAAGAAAATACTCGATTTACGTCGGAATTTTGCGACGGAGAATATTCTTCGCAAATCTGCGATGGATTTGCGACGGATTTGCTACATATTTCTTATTTTGTCGCAAATCCATCGCAAATTTGCAAAAATATTGTTCATCGCAAAGTCGTCGCAATTTGCGACGACTTTGCTACGTATTTACAGCAGGTAAAAAGCATGTCGCAAGTACGTCGCGAATTGCGACTAATTTGCGATGCAGCATATTTGCAACCGCATTGCAAGAGATTTGCGAGTATTACTGTATTAGGTTATGAAAACAAATTTTGAATTTATCCAAAACATCCAAAAACACTTTTTAAAACGAATTTAAATTCATTGAATATGATATACTTTTTTCAAGTTTTAGATATAGTATCATTAAAACATCATCTATTTTGATTATATATATTTCTAATTAACTTTGTTTTAAAAAGTGTTTTCGATGCATTCGGTAAATTAAATTTTGCGACGGATTTGTTACGGATCCATCGCAAGTCCGTCGCAAATCAAAATTTTGCTAGGGATTTGCGACAGATCCGTAGCAAATCCGTCGTAAAAAAATATTTGTAAAGGTTTAAGAATTTATATAAAACAAACAAAAATGCGTATATATGTATTCAGTTTTTTTTTAATATGGTTAGAAGTGTATTTCATATATACAATCAAACTTATAGTTATTATAAACTTTTAAACAATTGTACATTGTTAAAAGTATATAAACATTTCTTCTAACTCTTTTACTTCTCTTTTAACATTAACTATATCCTATCTTGATTTTAATATGACATATACATTTTTCAAGTTTTAGATATGGTATCACTAAAACATCATATATTTTGATTATGCATACTTTTAATCATTATCAAATGAATTTAAATTCGTTTTAAAAGTGTTTTCGATATTATTGACAAATTTAAAATTTGCGATGGAATTACGACGAATCCATCGCAAGTCCGTCGCAAATCAAAACTTTGCTAGGGATTTGCGACGGATCTGTAGCAAATCCGCTGCAAATGCTTTTTGTAAAGGTTTAGGGTTTAAAGTTTAGGGTTTGGGGTTTAGGGTTTAGGGTTTATATAAAACAAACAAAACAGCGTATATATGTATTCAATTTTGTTTTAATATGGTTAGAAGTGTTCATTCATACAATCAAATTTATGGCTATTATAAATTTTTAAACAACTATACATTGTTAAAAGTATATAAACATTTATCTTCTAACTCTTTTACTTATCTTTTAACATTAACTGTATCTTATCTTGATTTTAATATGATCATATAATTTTTTCAAGTTTTAGATATGATATCACTAAAACATCATATATTTTTATTATACATACTTTCAATGATTATCAAATGAATTTAAATTCGTTTAAAAAATGTTTTCGATATGTTTGACAAACATTAATTTGCGACGGATTTGCTACGGATCCATCGCAAGTCCGTCGCAAACCAAAAATTTGCAAGGGATTTGCGACGGATCCGTAGCAAATATGTCGCAAAAAAAATTATTTGTAAGGGTTTAAAGTTTTAAGTTTTAGATTTTATATAAAACAAACAAAAGGACGTATAAATGTATTCAATTTTGTTTTAATATAGTTAGAAGTGTTTATTCATACACTCAAATTTATAGTTATTATAAATTTTCAAACAATTCTACATTGTTAAAAGTATATATTTTCAAACAATTGTATATTGTTAAAAATATATATTTTCAAACTTATATATAAGCATTTTTCTTATAACTCTTTTAATCTTTTAACATTAATTATAACCTATCTTGATTTTAATATGATATACATTTTTCAAGTTTAAGATATGGTATCACTAAAACATCATCTATTTTGATTATACATACTTTGAATCATTATTAAATGAACTTAAATTTATTTTAATAGTGTTTTTTGATATTTTAGGAAAATATGAAATTTGCGACGGACTTGCGACCAATATTAACGACGCAAATCGCATATTTTCTTGTAGTGATTGTTGAAATGCACTTCTTTGGAAGGATAAACGATGAGCACCAGAAGTTGGTAATACCAGATATAATCGAGTTCAACAGTTGAAGTCTTCCAGCAAACGAGAGTGACTTTGTTGTCCAAGCATTTAGACGAGATTTAACTTGCTGGAGGAGAGGGGCACAGTCTAGCAAGGTGAGTTTTTTAGTAGTCAAAGGAAGTCCTAGATATCTTACAGGGAGGTATCCATGAGTAATTCCCGTTGCTTGTTGAATTTGGTCAATTTAAGGTTGAAGTAGACCAGAAGAGAATAAGCTGGTTTTTGGAAGACTAATTGCAAGCCCAGAAATAGCTTCGAAATCATTAAGAACTTTCAAAACATTCTGAACTGAAGTCAAAGATCCATCCAGGAAGATGAGCAAATCATCCGCGAAGCAAAGATGAGTGGTTTTAGAGTCTTGACACTTGAGGTGATATTGGAATTGACCATTTGATGCGGCTTTGTCTAACATTTCAGAGAGACAATTCATTGCAAGGACAAAGAGATAAGGGGATAAAGGGTCACCTTAGCGTAGACCCCTTTTGCCTTTGAAGTAACCATGGACGTTGCCGTTATAGCCGACAGAGAAGGATGGAGTACATACACATCCCTGTAGCCAACGGATGAAGGTTTCAGGTACCTCTATTCCTCTTAAGCAACTAAATATAAATTCCCATCTAACTGTGTCAAAAGCCTTGGCGATATCCACTTTAATGGTGATTCTCTTTGGTCCTTGTAGTTTGTGATATCCTTGGACAAGCTCAGCAGCAAGAAGTGTATTTTCCACTAGTAGCCTTCCCTTAACAAAAGCAGTCTGATACCTAAGTATGAATTTAGGGAGGGCATGCTTTAGCCTGGAGATCAGAAGCTTTGAGATGACTTTGTAAAGAGTATTGCAACATGATATGGGACGAAACTCTGAAACAAGAGAGGCACCTGGGTGTTTGGGGATGAGCGACAAGATTGTAGCATTAGTTGCGGTTGGCATGAAAGCTGTGTGGAAATAACCCGTGATACTGTCAATAACCTCTTTTCCGACAACGCTCCAAGCAGCCTTGTAAAAACCTGAAGTTAGTCCATCTGGCCCTGGAGCTTTGTTTGGGTTAAGCTTGAAGAGAACTCTCTGTATTTCCTCGGCCGTAGGTAAAGAAACCATATTTTGCTTGATAACATCACTACAGCGATAGCTTATAAAAGACTGAATCCATGCAGGAGGGCACGTGACTGGGTCCATGGAAGCAGGGGAAAGAATTCCTTGGAAGTGAGAAACAGCAAGGTTGCACATTTCTTGAGGATCAGAGATAACAAGCCCTGCCGGAGTGGTGAATGTTCTGATTGCATTAAAGCTATTCCGGAGCTGTGTAATCCTGAAAAAGTAAGCTGAATTTTGATCCCCTTCCTTCAACCAATGAATACGAGATTTCTGCTTGAAATAAGCCTCCTCAATGCTTCTCAGTCTATCTAGAGTTGTGAGAATATCTCGTTCTTGCTGAAAGAGAGAAGAGGACGGATTAGTTAGAGCTTGCACCTGCACAGATAGAAGTAAATCGCTAGTCTCTCTCACACGTTTCTGAATATCGGAAAAAAATTCCTTGGTTAAGATTATGAGCTCTCTTTTTAGTGTTTTTTGCTTTGCACACAACAATGACAAACATGTTCCTTGATGCAGAGAAGCTCCGGCTTGGATCCAAGCGTTTTCAATCAGTGGGAGGAAGGAGGGGTGTTTGGTTAGGTGATTGAAGAATTTGAAGGGTTTTGTCCCTGCCAAAGGAAGGGGAAAAGCGAGATTTAAGAGGCAAGGGGCATGATCTGAGAAATCAGGAGCTAAGAAAGAAGCAGCACTATCCGGGTAGTTGGATAACCAGTGATTATTAACTAGGAGTCTGTCAAGCTTTTTTGCGCAGGGATCAGCAGGCTGCTTATTAGTCCAAGTGAAGGTGGGTCCCTGGTATCTCAGAACAAAGAGATCTAATTGCATCATACAGTCCCTCATTTCCAGCATATCTGATGCAATATGATCCACTGCAGGATCTGAATGTTCAAGCGGATGAGTAATCTGATTGAAGTCTCCACAAACAACCCACGGGCAGTTACCAAGAGAGAGCGAATGCTGTATGTGGATGAGCTCGCACCAAAGGTCAGTTCGTTCTGCACGAAGGTTCGAAGCATAAACCGCAGTGAAGAAGAAAGAGTGACCTCCTGGGATTGTAATATGGCAGGTTAGAAACTGCTTCGACTGGCGAATGATTGAGATAGTTGTGGGCTGCTTGAAGATGATAACAATTCTCCCGTCATCGTCTGACTGGTGGTTGGAGACAAAATTCCATCCCGGACAGGTAAGATTCATAATGTGGTTCAAGTTTGGTTCTTTGATATGAGTTTCTAGAATAGTGCCAAAAAGGGGTTTAAAAGTAGTAAGCCAAGAAGAAAAAAGCTGATGTTTGTCCGGAGCATTTAGTCCACGGACATTCCAAAAAAAAATTGTACACTCATCAGGAAAGATGAGGTTTTACCTCTAGGGGAAGAGGTGTTTCCGACAGAGGAGAGGTTTTTAAATGGGGCGGAGAATCAATCACCATGTCCTGTGATCCTGGTGAGGGAGTTGAATTGTTTAAGATCAAAGAGTCCGGAGTGAGGGAGGAAGAGGAGCAGGAAGCCAGAGTGGCAAAAAAATTTGATATGGTAGTTTGTATAGGTGGAGAAGGAGCTTTTATTGCCCCTGAAAGAGGTTTAGAATTGTTGAGTGGAATAGGAGCCTCAGTGGAGGTTTCGATAATGGTGGGCAAATCTATAATAGGGGGAGAAGGAATGAAATCAACAGGACGGGTTTGAGGTCCAAAAGTAACCTTTGAGCTTTCTTTTTCAGAAACAGGTGTCTGGATAGAGCTAGAAGAAGCCAAAGCAGAGGGTGGAGACTCAACGTGGGAGCCATTCGGCCCAGGAGGAGATCCATCAGTCGTATGTAAAGGTCCACTCACTTTTCCCTTACCTTTATCTTTCTCTGTGTTTTTCTTTAGTCCTGATGGCCTGGCTGTTGCAGAGGGTGGGGGGAGCGAGGGACAGAACCTTATGACATGTCCGAGCATATTGCAGTTGGAGCACGTAGGAGGAACCCATGGGTACACCACATCAATGTTAATGACGGACCCATCATCCCGAAAGACTTCAACAGGAAAAGGAAGGGGATTGTTCAGGTTAGCTTCCACTTTAACATGGGCCTCTGTTAGGCTAACCAAGTTCATAGTAAATTCATCCCTTTCCTTTGGGTCTCCAATTAGACCAGCCACTAAACTAATACCCTTTCGGTGCATTAGGTTAAATGGCATTCTTTTTAGGTGTGCCCAAATTGGGATAGCATCAAGATCTTGAGAGGCACCTCCTGAGGAATCCCATTTGGCAACAAGGAACATACATTCACCAATATACCACAGTTTCTTTTGAATCACTTTGTTACAGATGAATTCATTTGGAATCCTGACGAGCATTGAGTGGTTAACAGCATTGAGGTGGATTTCCAGGCGCTGTCTTTTACCCCAAAGGTGGCTTAGTACAACAGAAACGTGTTTGTTGTTGTTAAACTTTAACCTAAAAATCCATAAATTTTTCTAGTTATGTTTAGAATATACTACATTATGGTTCCAGAGTTTTAAGCTATTTATGCATTTGAATGTGTTCTATCATTTGAAATCATGCAGGAGTCTGGAAGGAAATCAGTTTTCAGGACTTAACTCTCCTGATATTGGAAAGATGGTTCATTTGGAGAGGCTGTAAGTTTATATTCTATCTTTTCATCTTAAATCTTTGGTTTTTCCTTCTTACTTTTAATATCTGTATCATTTTCTCGGTTTTTTTGTTGCCTAAGCCTCAATCATCTCTAACAAAGAATTTGGATTGCTAAGAACATGACTGATATGTAAGAGGATGGTTGATATGACTAACAACAAACTAACAAATTTAGTCCTTGTTGGTGAAACTGTAAAATTTTAATTATATCTCCATAAGTACTTGCATGTCCTCAAGTAACCAAAGAAGTGTTTTTGCAGGCAGATGCATGGTTCAGGTTTGGATGGTCCGATATCTTCCATTATTTCTGCCTTGACCAGCTTGACCGACCTGTAAGCCATTGACAAACTACTTCTTTACAGTTTGATTTCCTCTTGAAACAAGATCGTTTATCATCACAGTATTTTTACTTTGGTGGGTTCGTGTTGACAGGAGGATTATCCCTTCCCTCCATTGAATAACTTGGAGTCTATCAAGACGCTGTGAGTATAAACAAATTACGATTCGTGTGTTGTTTATGCAGTTATATTTTTGCTAGAAGACGTTTTAATTCAACCTCAAATGCAGGATACTGAGAAAATGCAATTTAAATGACCCAGTTCAAGTATATTGGGCATCTGAAGAAGCTCAAAACACTGTAAGTCATATGTATATAGGCACGAGTTTATAAGAAAATATTTGACCAAAAGCTTTTTACAAATTAGCCACGAGTTTCAAACCATCGAGAGAGAGCCTCCTCATAGACCAAAAGTGTTTTACATCAAGTGCAGCTTTGAGTTTATAAGAAAATAATAGACCAAAAGCTTTTTACAAATTAGCCACGAGTTTCAAACCATAGAGAGAGAGCCTCCTCATATCTTGTATCGAGTTTTAATTGACGATATGCGATCGTAGATTGCTTTGTCAATGAGTAAGATTATTCGGTTACTTGGTGAAGGGGCTTCACCATGTCTTCGATTATTTCGTTCCTTCCATATATAGGTAATCGTGGTCTGAAGCGTATAGCGAAATAGAAATACCTTCGCATGAGAGTATTTTTAAACACGCTCTTTCAGTTATTTGTTCAAAAAAAACTTATATGCTCATCAACTTGATTTTTTTTCTGGTTCAATGAACATAGACAAGAAGACAGAAACATAACGATAGACAAGAAGACAGAAACATAACGATAGACAAGAAGACAGAAACATAACGATATTGTAATAACGATTCTTTATGCTGAAAAATTCTGATTCTCAGATTCTTTTTGGAGAACAAGAACTTTACCAAGTCACACACTCACACTAAAGACATATCATTATTCAATAGATATATGGTATATTGCATCAAGCATGGTCAAGTCTCACTTTCAGAATCAATACAAAAGAATGGATGTTTTCTCCATTACCAAAGCGGGCGGCTCAAAAAGACTTTAGGCAATGACAACTGTAAATGGAAATCTAAGTGCAAACAAGAGAATAAACACAATCTCTGCTTATGGTTCACGCTTTAAAAACAGGCCTCTCATTCCGATACGTATTTTTTTCTTTCTATTTCTTGATTTTTGTAAAATATTTAGTATTTCTATTTTTTTATTTCCTTTTGCCAATGTTTTACTTTCATACGTTTTTCTTATAAATAAGGATTAAGTTTTTCGTTTGTGAGATGTATCCAAAGCAAGACAGAGAGTTTTGGAGGGTGAAGAGAAGCTATTCTCTTTGAGAGTTTTTACTATTAAGGTTTTTGGTTTTTGAGTTCACTGCACAAACCATCCATAGATTTGCTTTCTGCTTTCCCTCAACCACACTTGCAACCAGATGTCATCGAAAAGGATATTAAAAGAGCTAAAGGAGTTGGAGAGAGACCCTCCTGTATCATGCAGTGCAGGTAAAGATGATGCACAGACACAATATAAGCCATGCATCAAAGTAAAGATCACTACTGTTTCTTTTCAAAGATTTGATATTTTGTCTCTCTACGTGATCAGGTCCAATAGGAGAAGATATGTTCAATTGGCAAGCTACGATAATGGGTCCAAACGATAGTCCATACTCAGGCGGTGTTTTCCTTCTTAATATCCACTTTCCTACGGATTATCCTTTTAAACCTCCTAAGGTAAGATCACTTCAACAGCACAAAAGCTTATTACTTTATAGGCTTAAGACAAAACCCATCATGTTTCTGATCTGGTCCAAGATAAAGTTTTGATATTTTCTTCTTTTTTTGTTATGTTTGGTTGAATGATTACAGGTTGTATTCAGAACCAAAGTGTTTCACCCAAACATCAACAACAATGGAAGCATATGTTTGGACATTCTCAAAGAGCAATGGAGCCCTGCCCTTACCATCTCTAAGGTTTGATTGAAATCATTATAAAACCATCTTTTTTTTCAAGATTTTCAAGAACTCAAAGTCAATTTTGGGTCGGTTACATAGATAGCACAAATTACTAAAACATTTTTGGTGTTGCAGGTGCTTCTTTCTGTGTGCTCTCTTCTTACAGACCCTAACCCTGATGATCCTCTGGTTCCAGAGATAGCTCATATATACAGAACCGACAAGAAGAAATACGAAGCCATGGCTGGAAGCTGGACCCATAAGTATGCGTCGTCATAAAACTCACAACTTCATTCTTTGCAAAATGTCTACAATTTCTCTTTTTCTTCTTCTTCTTTTGGTTTGGTCTCTTATTTTGTAACAATAAAACAAAGAAGTGGAATATTATTGGCGATCTCCGTTTAACCTTGTTTTGTGTTATATTAATTTTAGTGTCATTACTATATTTAATATCGGTTTTGATTCTTGCATAGATATTTTGTACTTATTTATTGGAATTCAAACTGGTTTTGATTTCTTTGCATCTTGGTGGTTGATCAATCTCATTCTTTGTAATAACTACTCCTTCTCAATTAAAACCAACCAATTATTCGATAGGTACATATATGATTGTGATTTTCCTAACATAAATAATTAACCCGAGCATGTATGTGTTGCAATATTTCTGATCAGTTTTGGTTGTTTTGTTTTGTTTTTACGTGTCTAAGTATTAATTGATCGCATATCTTCAAGTAATATTGCAATAATAATGCAGTATCACTTGATCGTATGCCAATACGGTCTGGAATGATAGATATGTAGAAAGAAAAATTACTTCAACGCAGAATCTAGACTAGATAGTATAACCCTTTTATAGGCTAAGATATATTACAGCTTTTTTTAGTAACTAGAAGATTGTAAAGTAAAAAAGCAAGCTAATCTCTGCCATTGACATATAAATTATGTAGTGGGTCAAGTAGTAGATGTGTCCAACATAAATTGATTTGTGGCTTCAACCCATATGACTAATTCACATCAACAATGTAATAGCCACAGATCACTTTAACATTGTAATAGCTAGCCACAGATATTCGCATGTTATCGATAGGTACAAGAAATTAACACCACAAAAGATACAAACTATATTTTCTTAAGCCTACCATATGCTATATTTTTGTACGCGATTAATGTTATAGACCTCCTCGAGACAGTGTATTCATCATATTCTTCTGTGATTAATAGTCTTACACAATAATGTGCTAGATAAAAATTATTAATGAAAGATATTTATGTGTCACATGCTATATAGTATTGCATATATTAACCCGGAAAAGTGGGCAAAAATGATTGTACTTTGTACTGTTGCTTTGTAAACGGAATAGATCTGAAAAAATAACTAAAAGTATCACATTTAATTATTTGAACACGGCTAGAAATATAAAATTCAACTATTGTTTCGAATTACGCTTCTAGTTTAAATTCCATACAAAACGATTGAGTTATTTTGTATATAATTACAATATATGTATATATTCATGAATGTGTTTTTACTTTTTACTATATGCCTAGTGATCATATGTTAAACTGATTAATGATCTAAGGAGAAAATTGGTGGAAACGAGTATCACATCACATAATATGTTAAATTTACAATTTACAAGCATCGCGATTTTTTTTGCTTAGACGACACATGGTAAAATGGACCGCTAACATAATTTTACATTCATTGAATCACTCATTTTCAGTGATCATTTTGTCTGATTTCTTCACGTCACGTATACTTTAATTTGCATATAAAAACTCTCAAATCATTTTTTAGGTTTAGAACATAGAACAATTATTATATGTGTTGCGAGCTGTGTATCTGATTCCATTTCAGGTCGGTTAGACCAAGATTTGTGAAGAGCTGATTCGTGAGTGTTGATTGAACCAGGTTTGGGAAGGGAGCAATAACCGAAGACTCTAGTCGCGATAGAGGCTTCGACACTTTAACGCTTTTGATATATAAGTGTATCTTCTTCGCTCCCCCTCTTGTATCGTCAACGCGAGTTCCTCTTCTCCGTTGATTTTCTGGAAAGCTCTGTTCTTGAGCAATTTGTAAACTCTTCTTTGATATAGTGGATTGCCGGATTGATTCGGCCCCAGATATAGGCTCAATCACATTGATTGGGTTGAACTGGGTAATCAAATCTCTGTGTTCTTGTATTTTCGATTCATTGATTGTGATTGTTCTTAATTCTTGAGAGTGAGTTGAATCTGAATTGAGAACGAGTTAGAGTGAGTTCTGGTAATCGTTTCCGTAGCTCGATTGAGCTTGATTTGCAACAATATGTGTTAGTTTATTTTCTAATTACCTAAAACGATTAATTATATTATATAATCGATTACAGAATGACTTTATCATCCAACGACACTGAAGCTATATAATGATGTTACGATTGAAGAATGTCCTAATAATTGTACCATGCATGAATTGAAAACTCGAATGCATGTTTCAGTATATATATATATAAAAAAATTAATCGACGTAATGTCTACGCATAGAATTGTGCAGTGGCTAAGATTGGAAAGAATAATATTTGCTCGGCTGCGGAATATCTGATTAATTATTTGAATTATATAATATTAGAAAAAAAAAGAGAAGAAGTATCTTTTTCTTAAAGAAGTGTTTAAGACATTGGTACGTAGTCGTAGCTGTCTAGCTGATAAATATACATATACAATATGTGGTCAAAACGTGATTCTTATGTCACATTATTTTCGAAAATCTGTTAACCTGTACGTTATCGACTCTCACTATATATGATATGTAGTTTTAAGGAATATACATTAGTTAACCCTATATTTTTCATAAATTAAATAAATGTCTATTTTAATAAAAAAATATTTTGGTTAATTACTATTCCTTCTGTTTCAAAATAAGTGTCATTCTAAAGTTTTATTTTTATTTCACAAAAAGTGTTACATTATATTTTTATTGCATAATTTTGAATAAATATCTAGTTTTAACTTTTGACTTTTATTGTTTTAATTAAAAAGAAAATGTTATTTTGTGCCTGAATAAATAGTAAAACAAAATTTTTAATAATTTTTTTAATTTGTGTGAAAAGTGTCAAAGTGATACTTATTTTAAAACAAAAAGAGTAATATTCTTAAATAATCTGACCTTTATTTTTTTTTCAACAATAACTTGACCTTTACGAAAACAGACACTTTCACATAAAAGCAAAAAAAACATTTATCTTCATCAAAATAGAAAAAGAAAGGATAAATATTTTTGTATACAACCCATTCCGTGCCGTAAGTAAATGAGGCAGCAGCTTTCAAGGCTTTTTTTGGCCGTCTTGGTTAAGCTCATAACCCGCAATAGCCGGTGGCCACACGCATTCACTTGTGACTTAGCCCTTTTAAAATCTCCTCATTTCATGCCCTTCCCGCTTAATTTGCCGGTTTACTCTAACTAACTATCTCATTTATTTGATCATATAAAACCAACAACAACACACAAAATGAAACCTCATTAATTCATCTTTATTTCCCTTTTTTTTTTCCTTTCAAGTATTAAAAAAAAACTAAAAAAAAAAAAAAAACGGAAGTAAAATTGGAAAAAAAAACAAAATTGGTCCCCTGTCTTCTTTTGCTCACTGGACCCTTTTCTTGCCTTCTCTCAGACTCAATCTCTCTCTCTTCTCACCGACACTTTCTCTTATCACTTCTCTCTTCACCTCTTCCTTCTTCTGTGATCATATCATTTTATTATTTTAAGAATTTAATACAACAAAGCCAATCTTTTTTATTTTTCCTCCTTTGAAGAAGATCAGCAGCATTCACCTCTAAGAAAAATCCAGGTCCTTTAATGTAAGTTTGTTTTCCTTCTTATTTTATAATTCTATTTGGGTCAGTCTATCTGGTTTTATTCTCGTGGCAGAAGAAGCAGGTACAAATGCTGATGGCACATGGCAGCAAAACTATCAATTTTTTTTTTTTTGGTCCTAAAGACAAAAATTTTAATATTAAATACCGAGGATTTAGGTGATACGATGTTGTCTGTTAATGCTCATCGTGTATGTTCTTTAAATCCAATTTGCCTTATTTTATTATCTTTAAATGTCCTTTGAATTTTCAAGTGTCTCTCTCTCTTTCACTACTCTGGAGTTTATGTTTGTTTGTATCTGATAGTAGTTGCAACATCAGTTTCTGACTTTTCTATCTTTTAACTTCTATACAAATTGAGTATTTAAATAACAGCAAAATGTTTTTTTTTTGTTTTAATTATTTGATATCGATTAAGTCATTGATTCCTCTGTAATTCGCATTTTTGTACTAGTTCTTTGCACAAAGGAAACAAAAAATGGCAGTGGAGAAAAACAAAAAAGTGGATAATGTCAATGTGAAGCACAGAAATATTGTATTGGTTGGAATTAAAATTGATGAGAGTGGCAAAGAGATCTTGAAATGGGCACTTGAAGATGTTGCAGAATATGGAGATTGTGTTGTTGTTGTTGTTCATGTTTGCTCAACTTCTCGTGAGTTCTTTTGATCCCTCCTTGTTAACTATTTCTTCTATTGAATCATTTCTGTTTACTAAGTTTTTTTGTATTGTTTCTGATTTATGGAGCATGTATGATTTGATACAGATCGTGCCTTGAAAAGCAAGCCATCGTTGGATCAATACTTAGAACATTTTAGTGAATTCTGCTCAACAAAGAAGGTATTTTCTACATCTTCTCCGAGTTTATTTTGCGTAAAAACACGGTTTTGAACAAAGGGTAATGAAAATATTTGGTTTTTGAGAATAGATTGAGCTCAAAAGAGAAGTTGTCAAGGGAAATTCAGTACAAGGGGTTTTAGTTAAAGAGGCAAAGAGATACAACGTTATGTCCATTGTTGTTGGAGCTAAACATCAAAGAAAATTAAGGTGAGAAAATCTATAATGAGAAAACTTTTATATAATTTTGTTTTTTTTATATTCTCTTAATGATTTATTTGATATTTTTCTATGATATAAGTCTGAAAGTAGCTAAAGGCTGCGCAAAAGAGCTTCCTCCAACAACTGATGTTTTGGCCATCCATAGAGGGAATATAGTCTTTAGACGTTCCAACCATTACCAACCACTTCTTGGTTCGTTGGTTCTCTTTACACTATTAATCTATTTATAACTTTCTTTAAGATCAAATCAGTTGACCAAAAATGGGTTTGATGATTCTTGCAGGTCAAAAGACAAGTTCAAGACCAAGTTCTTATGATGGGTTTTCAGACAAAGAAAACGAGTTGAAATCCGAAGAATCAACTGTTAAAAGCAGAGAGGTCGAGAGAACAAGCCAAGAGAAGAGGAAAGTTTCAGGTAGGTCGCTTTCTCTGCCATCAGTAGAGGTAGTGGACCAGAAACCTGGTTGGCCATTGCTAAGAACAACCACTTTAGCTACTACTCCAATGGTTCAACATCACACTCGGAAAATATCTGTTGTGAATTGGGTCATGAGCTTGCCTGAACGGTTTCCTCATCATCCGAATCTGACTTCACAACCGAGCTTTTGCGATTCACAGCTTAAAGACATACTAAAGGAGATAAACAGATGGTTTAGCTATGATGTTCTTAAGACAGCAACATCAGATTTCTCTTCAGGTACTTGATGTACTACTAACTAACAACTCGGTTTTTTTTTTTGTTTGTTGTGTTCTCAGCTACTTTATGTTCATTGGATTCTTGGTTTTTTCGATTACAGAGAATCTAATCGGAAAAGGAGGATGTAATGAAGTCTACAAAGGGGTTCTTGAAGATGGGAAAGCCGTGGCGGTGAAGATCTTGAAATCGTCTTTAAAAGAAGCAGTGAAGGATTTTGTTCAAGAAGTGAGCATAATCTCTTCTTTGTGTCACCATAACATATCTCCTCTGATAGGTGTCTGTGTTCAGCACAACGACCTAATCTCCGTTTACAATCTCTCATCCAGAGGAAGTTTGGAGGAAACCCTTCAGGGTTAGCGCAATACTTCTCTACTCTTTTAACTATCATGAAAAAAGTTCCTAAAGTATGATGAATCAAATTTCTGTAGCTAAGCATGTGTTGAGATGGGAAGAGAGATTCAAGATAGCAATTGGGTTAGGGGGAGCTCTTGATTATCTACATAACCAATGTTCTAATCCTGTGATCCACAGAGATGTCAAATCATCGAATGTGCTTCTCTCAGATGAGTTCGAACCTCAGGTATTGAGAACTACTGACTCGGAACTTGTAAATCTATGTCAAAAAATCATAAAGATTTAACCTTTTTCTTCGATCATTCTTGCGAGAATAGCTTTCTGATTTTGGGCTTTCGATGTGGGGATCGAAGTCTTGTCGATACACGATACAAAGAGACGTGGTGGGGACGTTTGGATACCTAGCTCCTGAGTACTTTATGTACGGAAAAGTCAGCGATAAAGTCGATGTTTATGCCTTTGGAGTAGTTTTGCTTGAACTCATATCAGGAAGGACTTCTATTTCATCTGATAGCCCAAGAGGACAAGAGAGTTTGGTCATGTGGGTAAGTGTCGATTTTAGTTACTTGTAGCGTAGGCAATCCTCATTGGGAAACTAAAACAGAGGTTACTTGGGTTGCAGGCTAAACCCCTGATCGAGAAAGGCGATCCAAAAGAGCTCTTGGATCCGAATATTTCAGGAACTTTCGATGAGGCTCAGTTTCAGAAGATGGTTCTTGCTGCTAGTTACTGTCTCACGAGAGCAGCCACTCATCGTCCCAATATCAGAGAGGTTAACTACACTAATTTCGCAGACATTCAAGTGTTGGTTCCTCTGTTTTATCCGTGAATTAACATTTACATTTTTCAGATACTTAAGCTGCTAAGAGGAGAAGATGAAGTAGAGAAATGGGTGAAGAAAGTAGAAGACGATGAAGATTGTTTTGATGACGAGGTTTACCCAAATTCGAACACAGAGTTACACTTGAGCCTGGCTATGCTCGACGTGGAGGATAATGACTCTGTTTCAGTCGGAAGCTTGGAGAGAAGTAACAATAGCCTCTTTTCTTCGTCTCCTTCCTCTCAGGAGCTCCAGTCTTAATTAGGGCTTCTGCTTAGTGACTCGTGTTTGCTTGAGGATTACGTCATCTTTCATGGTGTATGCAATCAAATCACGCTAAATATGACTACTGACTTGGCTTTTGCAACCATTGTCGGAAAGATTTTTCTTTTTCTGTATAGATGAGAGGAGAATTAAGACTAGAAAATAATGATTACAGCTTTTTGTGTGACTAAAAGTCTAAAACTAATTACTTATTACTAATTTGAAAATGGTATTTTCATGAATTATTATTGCTATTATCATTTAAAAGTTAAAACTATTTGTATAAATTATTGATTCAACACTAATTAATTGATTTACGTGAGTTCGCTCTGTTTCTATAAGGATTTTAGTTTTATAATCGGAAAACGTTTTGAGACATTGAAAAAGAAAATGATAGAGAGAAAACAAAAAGTTTGGTCATAAATTATAAACACATATACAAAACTTATAATATGTTTTTTGCAAATCTATTATCCCCACCGCATGACGAAAAAAAGAAAGAATTAAAACATCATCAGCAGACCCAAAAACATGTTTATAATCATAAATCTAATTTAGTATAATCAAACATCTAATTTAGCATCATTTGCCACAGGTTTAAACTAATCTTTTGATAAAATTCTAGATAAGTTATAGGTGTAGTCAATTCTGATCATAGAAAGGATGTTAAAGAACAAGTTATTGCGCAACTTTAAAACTTAAGTAAGAATAGAAAGCACAGAGCATATAAGAATAAATAGAAAACTGTCGAATAAGATAATCTTCCATTAACCAGAAAACACATATATCAAGAACCTCGAATCCAATCCATGATGGCTAATTTGAAAAAGCTACTTCTTTCACTATCACTACTTCACATCACCCATGTTAAGATAAATTTCAAAAAGAAAAAAAAAAGGAGGAAAATATAGTGGATGGTGATTGTGATAATCGATTTATCTGGCTTTTTATGGAATACATTGAATAATATATTCTGATGTAAAATCTGATGGTCTTAAATTAACGATTGAAATTCTGCAGTGTTGTGTTTTTTTTTTTGTTTTTTTTAGGAGCTGTTCAAAAGTTTTGTCGAAGATCTGTTTTTTTTTTTTTTCTTGTAAATCAAAATCACAATTGAAAGCTCTCCGAGTTTGTCATCATGGCGCTTTCAAAATCACAATTGAAAGGATGTAAGAAGTTCGCACTTCTGATCAACAATATTACTTCCAATATCACTCAACCGTCTCGTCTCTGGAGTTTGCTTCATCTTATTAGTCGAATTTTCACTTACTCATTCACTACCCTATGATTTTCTCACCAAATTTAGTTTTACAATTACTCTTTGTTAAAAAAATTATCATCTGTTTATTTTCATATTTAGAACTGCTTAACGAGAAAAAAACTCAAGAGTAATAATTCGCCATTTAGAAGAAGGAAAATCCGATGAAGCAAAGTCAAAAAATAAATTTAAGAATAATGGTACATCATCTTATAAAAGTATAAGTTTCCTTCTTTAGATGGTGTACCATTACTTTTTAGTTTCTTTTGGTTAAAAAATTCCAAATTATAAAAAACTGATAAATTAAAATCGAAAAAAACAGATGATAAACACTTCGGCAAGGAAAAATTTTAAAGCAAAATTTGGTGAAAAAATAGAGATTAGTATAAGAATAAGTGAGAACCAAAAGATGATATAAAGCAAACCCCAAAGACAGGAAGGTTAGGTGACATTGGAGGTAAGATCGTTGCATCAGCTTCACGCATGAGTGGAATGTTTGGAATACATAATGGTTATAAAAAAGAAACAATGGAAACCGGCAAAAACTTCTTCAACTAAATAGTAGAAAACATAAGAGGTTCTCTCTAAGAAAGTGAAAAACAGAGAACTTCCTCCCAAAAAATCAGAGAGCAAGATATTTTGGAATGATTTTCAGTGTGTATTGAAAGACAACGATTACATCCTTTTATACAAAGAGATCATATCCAACTCTTAAATGCTAAAGATTACAAAAGCTGTATATTACGCAAGTTAAGAAAATTGATTGATTGAAAAATGCCTAAACCACGAGCGGTATGAGTGTATCATATCTCAATTGAATGGTTCAAGATATCAAAAATCTTCAATCACTATTTTATTTCTTAATCGACAAATTTTGTGTTTTGTTTGGCAATTTTTAATTTTATTGGGGTTGAATGGGTATGTAGTTTTTTCACATTTTCAAATGTGAAAACGTGTTTCCACTAAATACATATCATTCATAATATTAAGTATTGAATGAGAAAAAGTAAAAATTGACACGCTATTTTTTAAACCATCCTGTACGTTTTCAATTTATAACTAGTTAAAAAAAAATTCATCTAATAGATACTAGCTTTTAAGCGTTTTGAGTTTATTCAGTTTTCAATTTATCCGTCTTATTGATTCCGCTAGTTTAATATTCAGCTTTTTCACTATTTGCTATTAAGTTGACATACCAGTCAAACCCATTGTTTTTGTTAAAAATGAGTCCAAATAGTTACAAATAAAATGAATGAGTTGAATGGAAGTAATAACGAGGAGTTGAATAAAAATGAGTTGAATATTTTTCTTTAGCTCAGTAAGTTAAATGAAATTTGTTCATTTGTTACTATCTCTTTTTAAGAGTAACAATTTTGAGAAAAATTAGCAGTTTTTCCTCTAATTATGTTAGTCCCGTTAATTTGTAAAAATGAAAATTCACTATTCTTCTTCCCCTTTACTGAAAATTGTTCGTTCTATTTTATAAAAAAGTTAATTTGTCCTAAAAAATATTATCTTTGTTTCTAATTAATATATGTTTTAAATTTTTAAGACATATTAATTTATTATTATTATTTAAGTTTTATTTTTAACTTATAAATATCTTAAGGGTAAATGAAAAAATTAATAATAAATAACTATATATAGATAAAAATTTGAAAACATTTAACTTCTTGAAACATAAATATATTGTAAATCATTGTAGAAATGATATTGAGTTTGAATGGTATGTAGTTTTTTTACGTTTTCGTGTTTTAGAAACTTGATTCTGTTATTTTTTACCATTCATATTATTGATCACGTTTCACGTTTTTCGTTTTACATTTTTTCATGTTTTTAAAACGTGATTCCGCTAAAGTATTAAATATATAACTAAAAAAATAAAACATGGTTAATCTACTAAAAATAAATTTTCAGCATTTTATAATTACTTAACTAAAATATGATTCAATTCAGTTTATTTCAGTAACAATTTTTTAGTTATTTCGCTATTTTGTTATTCATTTAATATACCAGTTAAACTCAATGAATATATGAAAAATTAAAACTTAAAAATAACCCAAGTTCAGTTGACCAAAAACCAATTAAAAAAAAAAGTACTCCTCGTTGTTTTTTTGTGTTTCTTAAAATTTATTTCCGTGTCATTAAATAATTTTGATTAAGTTTAGCGGCTTATTTTAATTACAACAAAAGGTAAATCGAAAAATCAAATCGAAATTTCGTTCGAATTTTTAATTAGGAAGAAAAAAGGAATCTCTGCAACTCGAAATCCTTTTATCGTACGTTCATGTCTTTCCGCCATGGAAATGATGCCATCTGTTAATACGCTTCTATCATCAATGTTATAGCTCGCTTTCGTCGTCTCTTGGGTTTCCTTTCTCTAATCCTCCCCTTCTCTCTTCTCTCTTTTCTCTCTCTCTCTCTTTACAAAAACCCTTCTCACCTTTCTGCCTCGCAAGTTTCTCAATTCCGAATTTAGGGTTTGTAATGGCGATTCTCCTGCACTTCTCGTGAAGTTTTTTCGTCCATTTTCTTCGAAAGGTACGAAATTTCTCCCAATTTAGTATCAGCCACTGGATTAGATATTAATAATTGGATTTTCGAATTATTCTGAATCGCTTGAATTGTATCAGCCGGTGATTAGATACTGATAATTGGATGTTTGACTTCTTCTGAATCGTCTGAATTGGTGTTTTCTCTCTGAAATTAGGGTTTTTACAAGATCGGGAAAGCTCGAAATCAAGGAGAGTGTTCTTAGTTTTTGTGGGTTAAGATCAATCAAAAGAGCTAAAAGGCTACGACTTAATGGAAGACGGTGAGCTTGAGTTCTCGAATCAGGAAGCTTTTTCAAATTCGAACATCCCTGAGTGTTCGATTGATTCATTCTTCGATGAGCTTCTTAAGGATTCTCACGCGTGTACTCACACTCACACTTGTAACCCTCCGGGACCAGAGAACACGCACACGCACACGTGTCTCCATGTGCACACCAAGATCCTCCCTGCGCAGAGCGAAGACAAAGCCTCTACCGACGATACATCGGAATCTTCGGAGAAGAAGAGCAAAAAGAGGCCTTTGGGGAACAGAGAAGCGGTTAAAAAGTACAGAGAGAAGAAGAAGGCTAAAGCGGCTTCGTTGGAGGATGAAGTCATCAGGCTTAGAGCGGTGAATAATCAGCTGTTGAAGAGGCTGCAAGGTCAAGCTGCATTAGAAGCTGAGGTTATGAGGCTCAAGTGTTTGCTGGTTGACATAAGAGGAAGAATAGAAGGAGAGATTGGTGCATTCCCTTATCAAAAACCCGCGGTCACAAACGCAAACGCGCCTTTCTCGTATATGATAAACCCTTGCAACATGCAGTGCGATGTTGACAACTTGTACTGCCTTCAAAACGGGAACAACGGAGAAGGTGCGTCGATGAATGAGCAAGGGCTTAATGGTTGTGAGTTTGAACAGCTACAATGCTTGGGGAATCAGAGTTTAGATGGCAAAGAGATCCCTGTTTGTAGTAATGGACATGGAACATTCAGTGGTAATGCATCAGGCGCTAATAAGAGAAAAGGTGAGACTTTTTAATACCTTAGGATCTATATCATAAACTTATCCTAATATTTGGCTGGTTCTTGCCTTAGACAATGAAGCCAAACTGTACTTCTTTCATTTCTGGAAACTCATGGTGTTTGCTATTGCAACAGGTGGGACTCGTGCGGCGAAAGCAGTTTGAAGTATGTATCATCATCATCCATTTTCACAAGGATAGTTAATTTTTAATAAGTAGTAGAGTTTCAACAAGTTCCTTTGTGCTATTATCATTTTTGTTTTTTTTTTGTTTCTCTCCTTTCTTTTTGTGTCATTGCATTTCCTTGTTGAGCTTGTCGAAGCTAGAAGCAAGACTTGTTAATATTCAATTCGAATTTGCCGGTTTTCTTGCCATTTGGCTTCTATTCCAAGTTCTTGTAGAAGATATCGAGTGTTGCCTTTTATGCTCAGTGTAGTGTTTATTTCGGTATAGTATTATGCGTAAAAGAACAAAGATCGTAGATGATTGCTGAATTGAGATCTGTAGTGTCTCATATTAGTTACAAAACACGATGTTGCAACAAGAAGAATCTAAAGGGAAATCTTCAAATTCCAAACATGAGACATTAACAAAACAGAAACGGTTCAAGTTAGTTCCGATACAAACGCAAAGCTTGTCTGCTTGAAATTGGCTCAAGCAGGATATAATATAGTAGTCAGAGACCAAATCATTTCTTAATTTTCTTTGATGTCCTCACTCCTCATCGGCCTCAGCGTCATCTTCGTCTCGATAGATGCTTTCCGCCATCTGCCACACCTGAAGACTGTTGTCCTCAGCTACACTCGCAATGACCCAAGGCTCGTTCTTGTTCCAACCAAAGTCTGATATCTTAGCCTTGTGGCCTCCGTGAGAGAAGAGCAACTCTGGTGGACCATCTTCTGCATCTAACTCTATCTCAACCTGCTCTTCTCCAACCCTATAAAACCCCCCAAAAAAGTAGAAGCCTTTTACTCACACTGAACAATCTTCACAATAAAATGCGTATTGAGTTCTAGAAAGAAGATGAAGTTACCTGTTCAGGTCCCAGACCATCAACCTTCTGTCTTCACCGGAAGATGCAAGCACTGTTTCATGGTTTGGATCCCACTCCACTTGGAAAACCTCTCCCCTGTAATCAGAATCGATCATTAAAAACAATATATAGATAGACTATAAAGGATGTGAGAAAATGAAAAAGGAACATACTCATGGCTGCTCAAGACGTGCAGTGGTGTCTTCAGCTTCCGGAGGTCAAACAAGGCAACAGTGGAGTCCGAGGAAGCTGTGGCCAAAACCCAATCGTTGAACGGATTGAAAGACAGATAATTCACCTGAGAAACGCAAGAAAGCATGGTCATTCACTTGAAGCTAGCATATGGTCAATGACTTCCCGTTATCAACAACTACAGGACATGCGGGCTTAAGATATCAAACAATGTGCATCGATGTAAAAGATGGTTTGTACCTCTCTCTCGTGAACTTTCACTTGGTGCTGCATTTGGTTTGTTCGTATGTCCCATATCACCAATCGACCATCATCACCAGCAGACCCAAAAAGGTTCTCGTTCTTCATGTGCCACGATACATCTTCGATAACACTTTCATGTCCCTAGACCCAATACCAATAGAGAAAAAACAAAAATCAGATCTTTTGGAAACAGGAGAAAGATAAAATAAACACCAGTATCGTTCCGCTTACCTTATAGACAAACATTGCATTAAGAACTTTCTCTTGCGGTGTAGCTGAAACATCCCAAAGACAGATCTTATGATCCTGTGAACCACTCAGAAGATAACCCTCCTTTAAGGGACTCCAAGACAATCCATACCCTTCCTTGTCATGTCCCACTAGCCTCAGATCAGGATCACAATCACTTGTATGTGGCTTTGCAGCAAGTTTTGCGTAATCAAACAGAAACACCTCACACCCACTTGTCTTTGCACCCACAAGCGTCGGCTTTTGAGGCATGCACCTCGCTCTGTTCACTTCTCCATCAACACGTATCTTCTGCCTAATCTCAACCTACAACAAATCGAGAATTTAAATTAAAAAAAAAACTAAGAGAATCTTCCCGAAACTTTCAGCTGGTAATTCATCGAACACATTGTGCGCATAGAACACGAGCTACGAAGATCACAAAAAAAAAGAGGAATTGAGTCAAAATTACCTTAGGGACTATTGGATCCTGACTTGCGCCGCCTAACCCAGGTTCAGCGTCGGGAGTTGGGATTACGACGTCGGCGATCATGAGGAAATCTTGGGCATCGCCGGAAGTATGAGTCCCGAGTATTAGCTTGTGGACGCCGAAGTAAGGGTCCGCCGCGTAAGGGTTCGGCGCCGATGGGACCCAATGGACGGTGAGAGACGGCCATTCGAGCGGGTGAGAGATCATAAGATCGTAGAGGAATGGTGTGTTCTTCTTCCACACGGCGAAATCCTCCTCCACCTGATCTATTCCCGATTCCTCTTTACCTTCATCTGCCATCTTTCTCTCTCTCTACTCTCAATCTACTTTCTCTCTCTCTCTCTCTCGCTCACTCTCTTCTTCTCCGTCTATTTCTCACTCTGATATCTGTCCTCGAGGGTTTTCTGGTTTATTTTCCCGCCAAAAAGAGGAAGAGAGATCTCCCCAGCGAGCGAGGGCTGCGAAAACTTTGGCGGTCAAAAGCGCAGAAACGTATTGTAATGCTGTTTGTAATTTATACAAATGAACGCTGTGCCGTTTGGTTGTTACAAAACCAAAACCAACATGTATGTGCGTTATCACTTTACTAACAAGGGATTAAAAAACAAAAACAAAAAACAGATTTTACCTACAATACCATCATAAAAATATATGAAATGAGTCTTTCTTTACATTTACTGTGTATTTTATTTTTTCTTTCTGACATATTTTTTATGAGGGGTGTACGAATTGTTACTCTAGAATAGCCTTTCTTTTTGTATTTTTGTTTGTATTTATTGTAGAGTTTCTGTCGAAAAATTCCATTTTTTTCTATAAATTAGAGAAGGCCCAAGAAATTGGGGGGACCATAGAGAAACAAGATCAGAGAAAGATAACTGTCTCCATTAATTAAAAGATACAAATCAAAACGTAAAACCAGAAAAAGAAAGTAAAAGAAGCTTGCTTCGCTAAAAAGGAAAAGAAAAGAAATATTTGTTAGGCATTTTTGCTATCAATTCCATTCCCAATCATTATCATTCTTTTTTTGGAAACATGCTTTGAGTACTTGTGTGTATATCTCGTGGAATTGTCCTGTCTTATGTGTTGAAATTTTGTTTCAGTTCTTTTGTCTTTACCAATAACAAGATTACTCTATGCTTTCAATATTAGTAGTGGTGGTGGAATAGTTTTGTTTTATGGTTTCTGGTCAAAACATTTAAGAACTATAGTATTATCACAGTTACTCTGTTGAAGTTTTGGGTTTACATTTTTAGATCCGGAAAAACAAGAAGAGTAGATTTTTTTGTTTATTTTTCTCGAATTACATTTACAGTTACAGTAAAAGAATCAATTTCTTTTTAAAATCGTAAGTAAAAAAAAAGAAAACACTTTACACTTTACAGGGAAAAAATATGAAGAAGGGGAAAAAAGAAAATAAAAAATTATAAAACGGGATTAAATAACCTATTTGGCGTTGGCACAACGATGCTCTGCGTCTCCACCACCGTCTCTTGGGTATCTCCGGCGGCCCATCGCCTTAAATACCTCATCAACGACGCCGCTTTCCTTCCTCCCCTCGCCGTTCCCGTCCCAATCATCTCCCATATAACCCTTTCTATCCCTGGAATCGCCGCCATTTCCGCCACTAGCTCTGACCCTCCTTTCCGGCACATCGTTACCAGCGTCGCCGCCGCGCTCTCCCTCGTCGTATCCGCCCCTTCCCTCATCATCTCTCCCAATAGCCGTATCGAACCAAACGCCGCGGACACCGCCATGAGACCTCCTCTCCTCACGACCGACTCCACAACCGCCACCGCCTCCTCCGGCAGCTCTCGGAATGCATCTCTGGCCGCCTCCACTACTCCAGCTTCGATGAACCTTCCTACGTTCTCCCTCTCCGAAGCCAGGTTCAGGATCGCCACGAGCGCGTCTCTTTTCGAGCTCGTAGGGCCCTGTTTCGCCAGGTCAACCAATCCGCTTACGACACGTGTTTTTCTCCCGAGTCTTCTTTTGTAAGCTGAGACGCCAGCCAAACTAAACAAAGTCGCGGCGGCGTTTGCCTTAGCCTCCCACGTGGCGCCCGAACGCAGAACCTCGATAACGCCGTTTAAAGCTCCGTCTGTTTCCATGATCCTCGCTTTGTTCTGTTCCAAGATTGAGAGGTTGAGGATCGTCGTCACGGCGTTTATCTGAAGGCTCGAGGAGTCCGAGCCTAGATAGCGAACCAGCTTCGGTATGGCTCCAGCCTCGGCTATGCAGGCTCGGGCCACCGAGTCTGATTTGGCGAGAGCGCGGAGCTCGAAGACGACATCGTTCGACTCAGCCACGGAGAGCTTATCGATCAGGAACGAAACCAACATCCTAGTAAACTCCACCGCCTCCTTGCACGGAGCATGAGACCCTACGCCGCCGCCGTCTTCGTATATCTCAAACGGTATCTTCTGATCACGGCACCACATCACGATCAGATTCTTCAAGGCACGGTTAGGTATGAGGTTGGTGTACTTGAGGACCTGGCCTGTTTTGGGGCAAGTGCTGTGACCTGATTGGATCCAGAGATCGATCGACTCACGATCGTACGTCTGGCCGGTGGAAACCACCACCGGGTCCCTCATAAGCTCCAGTGTGATCGGACACCGGAAATCCGCCGGGATGTTTGCGTCTGATAACGACTTGTGGCGGCGGAAATCAGGACTAGGTGATGGCGTCGAGGGGCCGTACAGAACGCAGTTTGTGTAACGCACGAGTCCGATGAGAGATGCGGCTGAGGATTTGGATCTCTCGTCGATCTGATCATGAGTTTCATCCTCCAATCTCTGGATTTCGTCCGTCAAGCTAGCGGAATCGTGAAAACCCAGGTCGCTGAAAATCTCGATGAGCCTCGATTCATTTGGGGAGATCTGGTGCTTGATTCCATCGATTGTATCCGTCACTTTCCGACGGAGAGCATCGTCGCGTGGATCGATGAACTGAACAGAACCGGAGCATTGTTTTCTGAGGAGAATGATGAGATCTTCGGCGTCGTCGCTGAGACGAAAGTCCTTGACCGGTAGAATATCGAGAACGGTGGATAAATCGGTGACGAGCTCGTGAAAACTGAAGGAAATGTTTTCGATCTGCAAGAGTAGCCAGAGTTTGCTTGCCCTTGAGCAATCCTCAATCAAAGCCTTCATACGCTGCATCACGATTTGCAGTTCCTCGAAGCAGAGCTGAGCGGATTGCGAGTAAACCATCTCTGATCGGAGAAGCTCATCGAAAACCGCCGCTAATATCTTCACCTTGCGTATGATTGAGAGAGAGTTCCGTCTCAGGATGAAACGGAGAGGCTGCATGAGAGAAATCTCCTGACACGCGAGGAACAGTGACCGAGTTAATTTCGCATCTGACACCTTTGGAGACTCTAGAGATCCGAACAGACGGCGTTTTCTCGCTGGAGAAACTTCGAGGGTAACAGCCATGAATGATGGAAATGAAATTCTCCGGGGAAAATTCTGGATTGGATTGTTTCTTTGAATTTTCCGAGAAGATCAGAGAAGGAAGAAGAAAGAGACGATGGCGGAAATTAAATAAACCAAATAATTATTTCTTTTGACGGCTAATGACTGCTTGGATTTGTTAAATGAAAATGTATAATATACTACACACGGACTTTGTGAGTTGTCGAGCAACCATATACAAAAAATGTGAGAAAAATGGATATAAAAGGTCTTCAATTTGATGACATAAGAATGTAACATTTGGTACATGTTTGACCAATATATAATTATATGATAATGCAACAGGTTGGTACATGTTTGTTAGAGTAGAATTGATCTGGTCTTCATTATTCAAGTAAATACTCCATAACTAATCATTATAGTTTTTAAAAATTATTTATTGAATCGGTTGTGCTTGCTTTCTCTACCTTTGGCTGAATAATTGAAATATATACAATGTTTCCATGAGCAAGTTAATTCCCTTCATTTTGACTAAATTATTTCTATTTTAAGCAATTTTGAGATGTGTGCATTTCAGGAATGTATATGTAAAATCAAAAATAAAAATTTAAGAAGATAATTGGTAAAAATCCATTTAATTTGATTTCAACAAAAGTCATCTTCTTTTTGTCAACGCAAGAAAAAACTTCCCGATTTAAACAGTAAAATGAATATAATGAATCTATTAAAATAGTTGAAAAATTGGAAACAAGAGTTTATAAGGATGGCACCACTCATGCACCAACAAACGCAATGCCTTAGTGCACACACTAAGCTTAATTAATCTTGTTATATTGCAATATGGGTACTTATTGTAATGATCATGTCTTCCAAGTTCCAGATAGCCATTTTGCTTTTTTTAATATTAAACCATATCCTATATTTGTTTATTACAACTAATTGACATAGAAATCTTCTTATGCTCTAAGGTTGATGTCTTCTTCTTCTCTTTTTATGACATAAGAATGCAACAGTTGGTAGATGTTTGTTGGATTATAACTGATCCGGTCATCATTATTTAAAATAAACACTCCATAACTGACCATTATTCTTTTTAAAATTATTGTTGAATCAGCCTCTGACTGAAGAATCTGAAAGTTGTTCAATCAAAACTTAAATACTCGGAAAAATAAGTTTTGCTTATTGCATAGTGAATCTCGAATACAAAGATGAATAGTAATAATACAATGTGCTGAGAAATTCATAAATCTTCTCTCGAGGGCTCAAAGAATCTGTAACCATTTCAAGAATTGAGTTAACTATAACTTCAGGGCTTAAAACCACACTGATCTTGAATATCTTTTCACAGGCATCATCGGCTTGAAGCAGATCAAACTGAGACTGGAGAAGAGTGAGAGGCATGAAATGTTCTCCCTCTGAAGCTCTCTTCTTTAACCGACCTCTGCGTTACCTTCTAATAACACAAACTTCACCTTGCAACTCGAGCAGCTTCCCGGTTTGTAATCAGGATCAGAGCCTCTCAAGATCTCTCTGTACTGTTTTCTCAATGAAGAACACGCGAGAACAACGGTTTCTCCATTGAGCAAACGTTTTCGCAAACTCTCATGTATTTTTTCTAAGCCATGGCATACGGTCTTCATCCGAAAGAGCAATGCCTTGGCGCATTTTATCTGGTGTTTACCATAAGAGCAAGTGTTAAAATCTTGAACTTCTCAACCTATGTTAAACTTTGAATCGTTGATTTTTTGTTACCTCTGTTTGATAGAGAGTGAAAATTATCAGCATCAAGAAAGTCACAAGATAGAGCATTCCCCAACATCTTACCTATGGTATTAACAAAGTGAAATATATAAAGATCAATCACTCTTTCTCAAGCTCTCTATCTTAGTACAAAGTTAGCGTTTTAAAAAAAGAGAAACTTACGATTTTCCTGCTCCGCTTACGCCCATAATTACAATGGCTTTGCCTGTCACTGTGATTCATACACAAGAATGAGTGAAAAAACATATGAGAACAAATGTTCCATAAGAACAACATGTTGAAGCTTACAGTCATTGTTCTCCCACATGACTACTTAAACAGGTTTGTTGATTTTTGATGATATAATCTGTGAGAAAGATAACTTATAGTTGTTCAATATAGATCTATATATATACTGTCCTGATTGAAGTATCCCTTATTTTCAACAATTTGCAAAACAATACCTAAAGCTCTCAATCTTGGCTTAAAAACCGTAATTACGGGACTGAGTTATACATCTCACTCCATTTGAATCTAATGATCACTCGCATGATTAAACCTATTTGACTCTCAACAATGTTCACTGACTTAACTTCATCTCAAACAATAGCTATGATGTTTTTATAAGAATCGATGGAAAAACAAACATCACTGGGTAAATCCTGCAATCAAGCAACACGAACCCAAGAAGCTAAACTTCAAGTCAAGTCTGAAATATCAGAGACCAATCGCAGCAAGAACTTACAAGGATCAACACAGTGGTACTCGGTTTACCAATTGATCTAAGCACAGAAAGACACTGACTTCCGAAGGAATCTATGAAGTTCGAGAGATTCTCTTCTCATGGAGACATTGCAGATGCAACAAAAGCCATCAACTCAGCAACATATTACAAGCAAGAAAAATATCTCAGTGAGCACCTATGATAAACTCTGCTCAATCATATTAAAATGCAGTGAAGCTACAATTACTGTTTGTAAGTCACAAAAGCACATGGAGGAAATGCTTACCCTCATCTCGGAGTCATTGTGAGTTTCATCATCTATATCCCGCAGGTTCAATGTTTTATCATCCTCAAAATTTGATCATTCCACGATTAAGAACCATATGCTCTTCATACCCATCCTCATATTTAACCTAAAGAAGAATTAAACCACAGTTAGAGGAACAAGCTTATACAATATTCCGTAGCCCACAAAACTACCCAAACTCAGAACTAAGTAGAGTAGACAGGACTACGTTTTTTTCTCAAAAACTGTATTCAACAATAGAACCTGTATACCACACCGCGTACAGCGGCTAAAACACCTAAGGATTAAACAGCAATCATCTTGTTTGTTTTTCACCTGAACCACCATCTCCGAACGGCAGACATCGGAGTATTCAAGAAGGGAGCGTAACGTTGGATCATCGGATTAAACCGTCCTCCCGATTCTGCTCCATGTGCTCTGGTGGTAACCTGCTGTTACTGGTGCTTGATACATCAGCTTCAATAGCTGCCAACAAGAAAAACAAAACTCAGGCTTTTCCTTATTCATGGGGACAACTCTGAAGATCCAACCAAAAATTCTGGAAACTACATTTATCTTTTGCTCATGGAGAGAATTATGAAAAGGGTTTTAAACTTGATGGTTCCTCATGACACAACACACCTGATTTTCAACCAAAGGAGCAAAACGCGCTTCTGATTACTTACCTAATGCTCTTAGCGCATGTAACACTTAGTCTCAAAGACAAAGAGCATCAACAAAGGGAGAAAAGTGTTTGATTAAATATGGTGGTTCCTACCATTAAAAAAAAAAAAAAATGGTGGTTCCTCCTATAATCAGATATTCAGTTGATCAAGTTTCAACGAAGAATTCTACTTGAAGTTGTTGAGCCAATAGAGAGAAAAGATGACTGGAACCAAAAGTAAAGCAAGAAAAACATTTGAATAGACGTACCTGCCAATACATGAATGCCTGTATAATGTTGCGTTGCCATCTGCAGTAAGTAAAATGGCAGTTTTGATCAGATGAGTGCAAACGTGTAAATGCAGTTCTAACCAGAGCATTCTTAATATTCAAATATGGTCTGTTCTAAGAAATTTAGTGCCAATAAACTATTATCGCTTCTAAAAGGAAGAAAGAGCGTACGAGAGCAGAGAGATAAACAGAAGGAAGCCAATGGCTATCTCAGCCTGCAATGAATGTTGATGGTAGTTGTGTTTGACACCACCCACACACAAGGATCTTCCAAGTACTTTCTGATAACCATTACAGAACAGGACACAGGGAAAGAGTTACGCATCAGTAAGAATCCAAAAATGAAAACGAGTACTAAAATCAAACTTGCTGATCAGGTGGATGCAAACTACCTGTATATGGTGGAGCGAGCGAAGTTACGCCTCAAGAACTTGGTTCAAGTGCTCGACACAAGATGGGAATCAAAGCAACTGCGACAAATTGATAAGGAGACTCAGACTAGTCATAAGAGGAACACTAACCTGAGGAACACTAACCTGACCCATCTCTTGGATGAAGCAGAAGCCAAAGACACCTTGTCTTGTTTTCTTGACAGACCCATTTTGCTTATTTCCACTAAGCGCATCGTTGAGTCTGCAACCCCTGTAGAGCTCGCTAAACTAATGGAATCCACACCCAACAAAAGCCATCAAAACAGCAACCTATTACAAGTAAGAAAAATAGCTCAGTGAGCACCTATGACAAAGAAGCAACAAATTCTCATGCCCTTTAACAGAGAAAGTATTCGACTTGAGTAGCAATGTACATTCTGTATATAAAAACCAATCTTAGCTTCACCAAATAATGCAAGGGAATACACGTACTGTTGCTCTTAGCTTATACTCAGAAGATGCAACTGTTGACGAAGAAGAAGAAGTGGCTCCAGAATCATCAGTAGATAATAGGTTCAAAACATCTTCACCTGAGTGAATTCAACTCCACGGAAGCAGAGAGAGGAAACAAGACCTATCATTATATAAAAAGAAATTTAATTGCAATCAATATAACCTACAACGATGAGCACTCAATTTAATTGCAATCCCTCCCTTTTTCTGCTCTCTGAGCTAAATTCAAGAAGATAAACAAAAAGATATCTTGAGGACATATTTTCTTGTAAAAAGTATTGAGGCATTAGAGCAACTGGTTGTGATTTGTAGCAAATTTGGTATCTTTGGGTTTGCAAACTAGTAAAAGTAAGAGATATTATCATTAAGACAATAGAATTAATACTGTATATAGACAGAATCTAGATCAAACAAAACTAAAACAATTATATATAGACATAATCTCGATCAAACAAGACTAAAACAATTAGAGGTTACAAAAAAAATGCCAATTGATCTAAGCACAGAAAGACACCGACTTCCGAAGGAATCTATGAAGTTGGAGAGATTCTCTTCTCATGGAGACTTTGCAGATGCAACAAAAGCCATCAAATCAGCAACAAGTAAGAGAAATTCACTATCTTGCAGAACCGCAGATTAATGGAAGTGTAGAGAGGGAATCAAAACCAAACAAAATCAAAACATGTAAGAGTAATTCAATATCTTGCAGAACCGCAGATTAATGGATCAGAGTCGTAAACCTTGAAAGAGCTTCTCTACATTGACTCGATCTTGCCTTGAGTTGGCAATAGCAATCTCCAATTGCAAAGAGATCTTCGCTTCAAGATTGGCGCCGAGTTTGGCCATCCTTTGTAAGACCATCTTCTCAAGGAGATGAGGCTGGCCTCTGAGGAAATTAGCATTCCCAAACTCCAGTTGCGCAGACCCAGCGACTCTTTCAAAGCCGCGGTCGCGAAGCTCCGAGATGAATTGAGCCAAGTTTCTGCCCAATGAGTATTTCCGGAGAACCTCTCTGCAAAGAGCTTTCTCATCCCAAACGATGAAACTGTTGTTCGTTTCGCTCCAGGAGATGATTCGATCCAAGGAAGGATCATCGACAATGTTGTATACTCTGAGGTAGAAAGAAGGCACTCCCTTTGGAATAATCATTCTTAAGCTTTCGAAGAAAAGTTTTAAAAATCTCTCAGTTTTTTGTTTCTTTCTAAACCAAGACGAAGAAGAAGAACTCTGAGATTTCTAATGCGGCAACAAGTGGGAAGGGTGATCAATAAAATACCCTAGTAAAAATATATTGACGGTCAACATTTCCTTTTTTTTTTTAACGGTCAATAAAGTCAAACCGTTTTATATTTCTTACGGTCAACATTTCCATTTCTAAGCATATTTATTGCTCTCATGTATTTCACATAAGTATAATTTAATTTTTTGACCAAAAAAAGTATAATTTAATTTAATAATTAATTTTTAATCTATAAAAAATTTTGAACCAAGTATAAAGCAACACTAGATTTTGGAATAATCATTCTTAACCCTAACAAAATGCTTTCGAACCCTAACAAATACTTTCGAATCAGAAAAGTTTAAAAAATCTCACAGTTTTTTTTTCTCTCTAAACCAAGACGAAGAAGAAGAAGAACTCGATTTCTAATGCGGCAACCCTAGTAATAAAATACCCTAGTAATGTCAAACATTTCCTTTTTTTTAACGGTAAACCGTTTTGTATTTTTTACGAGCTTTTTTTTTGTCGTCATCTGATAATATTAAGCCCATTAAGGACAGCAGCGTACAACTCGATTGGGCCTTACAAACATAATATTCGATTGGGCCTTACAAATATAATACTCGATTGAGCCTTACAAACAAAAAACAAAACACGTGTTGAATGAGTGTAATTTAATTTAATAATTAATTTTTAATCTATAAAAAAATTTGAACCAATTATAAAGCAACACTAGATTTTGGAATATATTTTTTTTGAAGTGAAATACATAATGCAAATTAATTTAAACATATAGAGGGTTTATTATATATATCTATAATATATAAGAAAGTTTTACTGTATACTGAAGACTATTGAGTTATAAAATTGGATTCATAAATGATTTTAGGATTTTTTCACAGATATATTATTTTTCAAAAAAATTATATAAAGTATGAATGAGTTTATTGTTTATATTATGTTATAAGAAGAAATTATTTTGTACTAATATTTCACATAAGCATAATTTAATTTAATAATTAATTTTTAATCTATAAAAAAAATTTGAACCAATTATAAAGCAACATAGATTTTGGAATATATTTTTTTGAAGTGAAATACATAAGTATGCAAGTTAATTTAAACATATAGAAGGTTTATTATATATCTATAATATATAAGAAAGTTTTACTGTATAATGAAGACTATTAAGTTATAAAATTGGATTCATAAATGATTTTATGATTTTTTCACAGATATATTATTTTTCAAAAAAATTATATAAAGTATGAATTAGTTTTTTTAGTTCTTTCTAAACCAAGACGAAGAACTCTGAGATTTCTAATGCGGCAACAAGGAGAAGTGCGACCAATATAAAAATACCCTAGTAAAAATAAATTGACGGTCTAACATTCCTTTTTTTAAAACAGTAAACCGTTTTGTAAGAGCATATGTATTGCTCTCATGTAATATATTACTAATATTTCACATAAGTGTAATTTAATTTAATAATTTTTTTAATCTATAAAAAAATTTGATCCAATTATAAAGCAACACTAGATTTTAGAATATATTTTTTGAAGTGAAATACATAAGTATGCAATTAATTTAAACCTATAGAGGATTTATCATATATCCATAATATATAAGAAAGTACTGAAGACTATTAAGTTATAAAATTGGATTTATAAATGATTTTATGATTTTTTCACAGATATATTATTTTTCAAAAAAATTATATAAAGTATGAATGAGTTTATTGTTTATATTATGTTATAAGAAGAAATTATTTTGTACTCATTATTTGGTTATATGACTGGATCAAATATGATTTGTGGATTTTTATGCAAGACATATTATCTTTCAAGTGGATCTTATAAATATTCAAATTATGTAATATAAATTATCATATATAATGGATTAAAATGATTTTAAATAAAAATTAATTTTATAACTAACTCATGTAAAATTTAATGTTAAAAATGAAAATAATTATTTATTATTTATATATATCATTACAACTCACTAAAATAATTTTATTTGTACTTTAGAAATATATTTTTAGAAATATTAAATTAGATTAGTAAAATAATTATTGGAACTTATTCTTAAAAATTATTTTTTTTTCTTTGTTGGGCCGAGACAAATATTTACTGCCTCTTCTAATGGGGTTTTATATGTAATACATTTTTTTGGACCACTTATTTAATATCTCTTGGCTCAATCTTTATAATAAACCAATCAAGTATCTCTCCGTTCAATCTCTTCATTTTCCTAAAAGAAGTTATGTTGGAAACGATTGAGAAACCAAAATATTTTTTAGATCTCCGATAGATTTTCGTTCAGACCATCCACTACACTCTGTCATTCCTTAGTATCTTGGTTCATCATCTGTAATTCGTTGAGAGGATGACTATTCAAGAGTCTTGACTAAAGATTTCGTGGGAAAGTTTGGAGGATTTATCAAACTCCAAGTAAGTTCTATAAATGATACTATTTTTGTTCACAAGTAAAGGTGATGAATAAATCTGGGTATCCAAAATGCCTACATATTACTATTGCATCAAGATAGTTATTTTTCATATATTGTGGTCCACCTGTGAAAGTTGCTGGTAGCGTGAATTATTTTCCTTATTGATCCAAATCAATGATTCCAGCATTTTCGGGCTGCTTGATGGAGTGATAACTATCAGATCGTAATGAGGACTGATTGCATATTAAATAACGTAAATTATTAGATTCGACCATAGTATATGCATCTACCATAATCTGCTGAAACAAACGCCTAGAATAGAGTAGAGTATGACACACATTCTTCTTTTCATGTAGTCGAAATGCAAAAAAATTGCCTCATAAAACTTTGGTTGTTCTTTTGGACTTTGGCTGATTTCGTGTTCTTTTCTTAATACCAAGCCTATAACCATCCTTAAGAATATTAATGGATATTGAAGTGCAAGATAACTCACGTGAATCTCAGAAATCCTTTCAGTCCTTCACATTGGTATTAAAGAACAATATCATGCTTATCCATTCCTAACTGAAAATCTACTAGGGTTAATGCTGCAACTTCAGATGATGTTGGAACATTATAAGTCCGACCATCTGAAGGAGGATCACTAATTATTCTCATATGAAACGTCTCATCAGGATTTGTGTCAAATCTCTCTTTAGTCAACCGGAATTTACAAACATAAATATTTACTTCATCTAGCATTTTGATCAGCAGATCAATAAGTTCCTTCTTCAAAGGATCCTTCTTCAAAGGATCCTTCTTCTTTCCCACATTTCCTATATTAGTGCTGCTCCTGTTAAATCAAAATAGTTGACGATATCAGACATTAAAACACAGTTTAATGTAAAATTACCATCATAATTCTAAGATAAAAAGATAACTTTATAATAATTATACCTTAAAACATTGGATCTGTTTTCAACTTCATTCTATGTGTCAACAATGTAAAGCTGTGAAAAAGCTGGGATTTTCTCATCTAGAGGTTTTAAACTTCCCATAAGATGGTAAGTATCACCTTGCATTACCAACATTTTCAGTCGACGAGCTTTCTGAATAGATCGATCAACCTTTCCACCAACACAAGTAAACAAAAAACCATGTTGGTTGCCCTTATATTCTTTTGAAAACATTTACTCAGTTTACCATTGTCTGTAAATTACTTCTTCAATATTTCCAGAGGCTTTTTTAGAAATAGCAACTTCACTTGTCCTTGCAAACAACATAGAGTAAATGTAGGATTTCGACAACCTCTAATCTTGTTTATACGTTCACCATACCACATAATAGTCCCACAGTGTTGACACTCATAAGTAGGATCACCTTCATTATCGTAAACTTTTTGAAACATATAATTGGTTTAGTGGTACAATATAGTATTTATATAGTTAAAACGTCCTAAATTAAGTTTGAAATAAGAATCTCTCCAATAATATTATTGTTTGAAATTTTGGGATATCTGCTCGTATTACGAAAAAGGGGAAACAACTTCTTTAACTTTCTTATTTTGTTCTCTTGTATATGACAGTTCTTCTCTGATGATATCTGGTATAGTTGATCCCCCATCAGAACTATCATCACTGCTACAGTCAAATTCGTTTTCATTTTGTTCATCATCTGATAGTAGATAATAAATTAAACTATATATATAGTGAAGATGAAAAAACTTTGCAAGATACTTTCAGACTCAAACTCACTAGACCGGTAAAACATTCATCATCAGATTCAAGTTCAATTTGATTTTCCTGATAAAAATCAACAATGGTTGATCTATTCACTTTGGATAATGATGATGAACTTGATGCAATATGTGAAAAGTCTTTAAGAAGAAGATTGTTTTGTCCTATGAAATCTCCAGTACCACTTCTTTGCGTTGTAGTTAGTCCAGAAAAAATTGTCTTCGATTGCTAATAAAGAACAATAATATGTTAGTATGATAAACTCCTCGTGATATTGTTATATGAATTTCATAATAGCACAACGAAAGTACAATGAATAAAACTTACATAAATTGAACTCAGTCCATGTTTTTTCTTTACGAACTGAGTTTCACGTATATTGTCCGAGTCATTACCTATAGAGATGTACAATGTTTGACTAAAAATTGAAGATGTTTATATATTTAGAATGAATTACTTAGATAACTAAAGATAAATACTTAGATAAATAAAGACAAATACGCAAGTTATTCTGTAGATTACCACTTAAGAGAAACTTAACAATTCGAAGGTGATTACATATCTACAATAACAATTCAACATGGATAACTATTGTGAAACCAACTGAAGATTACCACTTAAGAGAAACTTAACTGCCACTTAAGAATAACTTTATTACAACTAAGATGATCTCATAATAATCTTTGAAACAAGAAACAACAACAAAGTAGTACGATCTAAAATAATGTTGAAACAGAAAAAGTAAAAAAAAACAATTATATCGAACTTGCGCGTTATTTCAACCATCCATTTTTTTAATAAACTCCAACTTCTCCACATTTATCTCCAACTTTTCTTTCTTAACAAATGTGTCTCCTTCAAGTTTGACATTTTTAAGACACACTTTCTTATTTTTAAAACTCAGGTCAGATATTTCACCAACATGTTAGATAAAACCCCAAAATCATCCGATAAAACAGAATAAGCAAGGGTTGATATATTCTGACATCAATATTGTGCTTGATGGGTCTACCTGTCAAATATTGCATTCAACGCAATTGACGAATGAATATTTTAGGTTATTTTGTGAAGCATTGAGACAGTATATACTGTACCTGGTTGGATGCCTACAACTCATTATCAATTGAGAGAACCATTACTAAATGAAAAACAGAGGCAACATTAAGATTTATAAAAAGAAAAAACTTACGATTTTCCTGCTCCGATTACGCCCATAATTACAATAACATTGCCTGTCACTATGATACACAAGAATGAGTGAAGAACAGACGAGAACAAATGTTCCATAAACACAACATGTTGAAGCTTACCGTCATTATTGTTCGTCGACATGCCTTCTTAAACAGGTTTTGTTGATTTTTGATGATATTAATCTGTTAGCAAGAAAAACAAAACATATCCATTAGCTTATAATTTTGTTCAACATAGAACTACTATATATGGGAAATTGCTCATTTAATTCCTGAAGTATTTGTAATTGGCAAATTTATTCTTCAACTATCATGTGTGCAGATTAAATCCTCAACTTAACGTTGATTTCGTAAATTTAGGCATGAAAAATGTCAACGTTAAAGAAGAAAACGGAAACGTTACCGTTGACTTTATATCTCAGTCCAATTTTGCAAAATCAACATAAACTCGAGGAATTAATTTGGCAAATTGAAAGTTGAGGAATTGATATGCACAATGACAAAAACTTGAAGAATTAAATGATTATTTTTATTTAGAAAATTATGATTATTTTCATAAATCATGATTATTTGTAGAATACCATTAAATTTATTTTAAAAATATTGATTTTATTATATTATGTTTTCTATTCTTATGAATAAAATTACGTGTATTTAATTCTGGTGATTTTTTTCTTTACTGGCAATTTTGTTAGTTATCAACCGATGATTATTCTCCTATCATACGGTCATTGGTATGGTTACTCAAATTCACTTGGTTTTACCTATCTTTCTAAGTATATGATAGTATTTGGTTAGCAACTGATGATTATTCTCCTATCAATCGAGACTTTTTGTTTTATTAAAACAGGTACGGGAAAAAAGGTATAAGATCATATACCTTAATTACCTGTTCAAATATATATATATATATATATATTTCTTAATTTTCTCAAAATTTTCTGAATTTTCCCAAAATTATCCAAAATATATGTCTTGAAGTTGATCTTTACTCAAATTAGTAAAAGTTTGAAAAGAGAATTTTAAAGACAAATATATCTGCTTAAGTTATTTGTTTTTCGAAAGTTATATATACTGATTTTGTCATTTTGATTAAATATCAATAAAATTTTAGATAGAAAACATAATATAATAAAAAAAAAAATTTAAAAAGTATTTGATACTATTCTATAAATAATTATGATTTATGATTATTAGAAAACATAATATAATAAAAAAAGTATTTGATGCTATTCTACAAATAATTATGATTCATGAAAATAATCATAATTTTATAAATAGAAAATGATTATTTAATTCTCCAAGTTTTCCTAATTATATAGATTAATTCCTCAATTTTTAATTTGGCAAATTTACTCCTCTAGTTTATGTTGACTTTGCAAAATTAGACCGAGAGAAGTTAATGCTAACGTTTCCGTTTCTTCATTAACGTTGACTTTTCTCATGCATAAATTTGCGAAGTCAATGCTAAGTTGAAGATTTAATCTACACACATGATAGTTAGAGAATAAATTTGCCAATTACAAATACTTCAGAAATTAAATGAGCAATTTCTCAACTATATATATACTGCTGTCCTGATTAAAGTATCTCTTATTTTCAACAGTTTGCAAAATAGTAGAGCAATGGAAAACAAGAGCTTATAAGGATGGCACCACTCATGCACCAACAAACGCAATGCCTTAATTAGTGCAAACACTAAGCTTAATTAATTTTGTTATAATGCAAATTTGCAATATACTTATTGTAATGATCATGTCTTCCAAGTTCCAAATAGCCATTTTGCTTTTTTAATACTAAACCATATCCTATATTACAACTAATTGACATAGAAATCTTCTTATGCTCTAAGTTTATTGTGTTTTTCTTCTTTTTTATGACATAAGAATGCAACAGTTGGTAGATATTTGTTGGATTAGAACTGATCCGGTCATCATTATTTAAAATAAACAGTTCATAACTTACCATTATTCTTTCTAAAAGTATTGTTGTTCAATCGAAACTTAAATACTCAGGAAAAGTAAGTTTTGCTAATTGCATAGTAAATCTTGAATACAAAGAAGATGAATAGTAATAATACAATGTTCTGAGAATTGCATAAATCTTCTCTCAAGGGCTCAAAGAATCTGTAACCAATTCAAGAATTGAGTTAACTATAACTTCAGGGCTTAAAACCACACTGATCTTGAAAATCTTTTCACAGGCATCATCGGCTTGAAGCAGATCAAACTGAGACTGGAGAAGAGTGAGAGGCATGAAATGTTCTCCCTCAGAAGCTCTCTTCTTTAACCGAGCAGTGATCACTTCTGCGTTACCTTCCAACAACACAAACTTCACCTTGCAACTCGAACAGCTTCCCCGTTTGTAACCAGGATCAGCGCCTCTCAAGATCTCTCTGTACTGTTTTCTCAATGAAGAACACGCGAGAACAACTGTTTCTCCATTGAGCAAACGTTTTCGTAAACTCTCCTGTATTTTCTCGAGCCATGGCATACGGTCTTCATCTGAAAGAGCAATGCCTTGGCGCATTTTATCTGGCGTTTACCATGAGAGCAAGTGTTAGAATCTTGAACTTTTCAACCAATGTTAAACTTAAAAATCGTTGACTTTTTTGTTACCTCTGTTTGATAGAGAGTGAAAATCATCAGCATCAAGAAAATCACAAGATAGAGCATTCCCCAACATCTTACCTATGGTGCTAACAAAGTGAAATATATAAAGATCAATCACTCTTTCTCAAGCTCTCTATCTTAGTACAAAGTTAACGTTTTTAAACAAGAGAAACTTACGATTTTCCTGCTCCGCTTACGCCCATTATTACAATGACTTTGCCTGTCACTGTGATTCATACACAAGAACGAGTGAAAAAACATATGAGAACAAATGTTCCATAAGAACAACATGTTGAAGCTTACAGTCATTGTTCTCCGACATGCCTACTTAAACAGGTTTTGTTAATTTTTGATGCTATAATCTGTGAGCACGAAAAACAAAACATAAACATTAGCTTATAATTGTTCAACATACATATACTGTTCTGATGAAAGTATCTCTTATTTTTAACAATTTGCAAAACAATTCATACCTAAAGCTCTCAATCTTAGCTTAAAAACCGTAATTACGAGATTGTTCTATTTCCTGATCTATCTCTTATCTCATTCCATTTGAAGCTAATGATCACTCGCATGATTAAATCTATTTGACTCTCAACAATGTTCATTGACTTAACTTCATCCCAAACAATAGCTACGATGTTTTTTCTAAGAATCGATGGAAACATAAACCCTAAATGAAATCTGAAATCAAGAGCAAGACTGTTACGGATCGACGGTTATACGTTTCACATTACTTGATTTTGCTGCAATTGAAGAAAATCTGAAACTTTTTCTAAGCGAATTCGGCCTTCTCTAGGAAGTTAATGCTCGAAATCGTTCGTTTACAGATCAAAATTTTAAAATGACACAAATACTTACTGTGATTTTTTTCTGTTTCTTGAGAGGGTTGGCGATTAAATTGATCAAATACAAAAAAAAAAAATCACGAAAACGGTATAGAAAAGGAAATAAGAAAAATGAAGAAAAAAGTTTGGTAGGTGATGAGAGGAAGAAAGACGAAACTTTTGCAGAGAGATAGGAAAAGGAAAAGGAGAAGCAAAGATGAAAATGACGATCTATTTTTATGATGGAAGGATTGCATACTTTATGAAATAATTTTTGTTTTTTACACAAATGTGGATTTGTTATAAAATGGATATGATTATCCATGCTTTTGTTTTTATATATTATTATATTAAAAAATAATATTTATCCATAAATTCTATATATTTTGTTTTTATAGATTATTTTACTTCATTATGAAATAAGATTTTTCCTATTTATAAATAAATAATTTCATTCTTTGTAAAATCATAAGTTCAGAAGTAAAAAGAAATGAAGTTCTTATGTTCATCTTTCTTTTTTTCTCTCTGGAGTTCAAAAGATCTTAAACTCTTCTTTACTTTTCTTTATAAAGCATAAGTTTACAACACGTTATCAGCACGAACGTCTCTTGATCTATATCTGGGAGTTAGATCTATACCAGAGAGGTAAGATTCATTTATGTTCAATTTATTTTGAATATTATGATTTACGGAAAGATAGGCTCTGCTTTTTCCGTTAATATGTTATGCCGGGATGGAAGGCTCTGCCTCCTCCGAGCTGATCGTTATGGTAGGCGCTGCCTCCACGATCAAATAATTATATCATGCCGGGATGGTAGGCTATGTCTCCTCCGAGGTGATCGTTATGGTAGGCACTGCCTCCACAATCAAATAATTATATTATTTATTTATTATACTGGGATGGTAGGCTATATCTCCTCCGAGCTGATTGTTATGGCAGGCTCTGCCTCCACAATCAAAAATGATCACATGGCAGACTATGTCGCCTCAGATCATATTTATTTATTTATTATGTGGGAGATTAAAATCCCCATCTTTGTTCATTTATTTATTATGCAATCAGCAATTGTATGGTAGGCTTTGCCTCCTCATATTGCTTTTAATTATTGTCTTTTATTATGCCGTTACTATGCTCAAATTTTTAATCTGATAAATTAAGCTTTTGTTATTGAGTAATAATTTGTCAAAGCTCGAGATCGCCACCCTTGACTTGTGTGGAAAAAATAATATGTCTTGGGCGATAGGTGCAAAGTTGCATCTAGAGTGAAATGATCTCTTGAGCACTATCGATATATCAGAAACGATATTCGATGAAATAAGGCAAATATCATAATCTTTTTACGCCACCATATCCATGATGGTTTAAATGATAAATCCATCACGAGTAAAGATCCTGAAGATCTTGAGAAATAAGTGGTTGAATCTCCAGGCGAGAGAATTCACCCAAAGCTCGGAGTTGATATAAATCCTCCTGGTAACTTAATAATATAATAAACTCGTGATGAGAAACCATCAGTTTTGTCCAAGTAAATTGACTCCATTCCTAGGGGAGAATGTTGAGTAATCCACTTAGAGTAAGTGTGATGGACAAATTTAATGAAAGAAAAGGATGATGGTTGGGACGTTGAAAGACAAAAGCTTAATGGTTTTGATGTATTATATGCTTTTGCTGTAGGTTCTATTGTACCATAAGCGGTATTGCCAGGTATGTGTTTAATACTTATTAATGCATATTTTATGAATATTTTAAATTCAGAAAATATCAGAATTTGAGATTATGGATGGAGATACTTGTCTAGCAGACAGTGCTACGACACATACAATCCTTAGGGATAAAAAGTATTTCTCCTGTCTCAAAATGAAAGTCTCCGCTGGAAGCGTGAGTACTATAACTGGTATTGCAAAGATTATACTAGGCTCCGGAAGAGCAATTTTTCATTGCCAAGGGGTACAGAGTTTGTAGTGCAAGATGCATTATACTCCCCCGAGTCTCAACGGAACTTATTAAGTTTTCGAGATATCCGCAGAAATGGATATCATATTGAGACTATTAATAAAAATGGCTCTGAATATCTTTGCATTACAACGGAGAGTAAACATCAGTTGGAAGTGTTACCAATGATGTCCTCCGGATTATATTGCACAAAGATAACCATGGCTGAATCACATGTTGCGGTAAATCAAAAGTTTACCAGCACTTTTAGAGTATGGCATGAAAGGTTAGGCCATCCTGGTTCAGTCATGATGAGAAGGATTGTGCAGAATTCGAGTGGCCACCCATTGAAAAACCAGAAGATTTTTCAATCGGGGGAGTTTTCATGTAAGGCATGTTCTCAAGGAAAACTCATATGTAGGCCCTCGCCAGCCAAAGTTGGGAATGAATCCCCTGTATTCCTAGAGAGAATACATGGTGATATATGTGGGCCGATTAACCCACCGTGCGGGCCATTTAGATATTTCATGGTATTGATTGACGCATCTAGTAGATGGTCACATGTGTGTCTTTTGACCACAAGAAATATGGTTTTCGCAAGATTCATTGCCCAAATAATCATGTTGAGAGCGCATTTCCCTGATTATGCCATAAAGAAAGTCAGGCTTGAAAACACTGGTGAATTCACTTCAGCGGCCTTTAATGACTATTGTATGTCTTTGGGAATCGATGTTGAACATCCGGTTCCGCATGTTCATACACAAAATGGCATGGCTGAGTCATTGATAAAGCGGTTGCAATTAATTGCAAGACCGTTAATCTTGAGAACAATGCTTCCAATCACTGTATGGGGACATGCTATATTGCATGCTGGGGCATTGGTCCAGGTAAGACCAAGTGCGTATAATGAATATTCCTCCATACAGTTAGCATTTGGCCAGAAGCCAGATGTATCCCATCTTCGTGTGTTTGGGTGTGCGGTCTATGTTCCTATAGCGCCACCTCAAAGAACAAAAATGGGACCACAAAGAAGATTGGAAATATATATCGGGTATTCGTCACCAAGTATAATTAGGTATCTTGAGCCGGTAACTGGTGATATGTTCATGGCACGGTTTGCCGATAGCCACTTTGATGAAAGTGAATTCCCTGCGTTAGGGGGAGGATTGAGAGAATCACCAAATGATATCACATGGTGTACAAAAACTTTGGCTTATCTTGATCCTCCTACAAATCAACGCGAGGTGGAAGTTCAGAAAATTATACATATACAAAGATTGGCAAACCAGTTACCTGATGCATTCACTGATACAAGAAGGGTGACAAAGTCCTATATCCCCGCTGCTAACGCTCCATCAAAGATAAATGTTCCTGAAGAACATATTGATGTAAATAGAGAAAATGAACCGGTTCAGTTAAAGCGCGGGAGGCCAGTATAATCAAAAGATAAAAATCCCCGAAAAAGAAAGAAATTGGAAGCAAAGGTTCTGGAAGAACCAAATAAAGCCAAATGTCCTGAAGACATTTGTGAAAAGGTTCCTGAAGAACCAAATGAAGGTATATGTCCGGAAGACATATCCGAACCAGTTCCTGAAGAACTAGGTAATGAGATTTGTCCTGAAGACGAATCTGGAGCAGAAAGATATGAGATTTCCATCTCCTTCGCCCAAAGTGGAAAATTATGGGCTAGAAGTGAAATAGAAGATAATGATGGAATGTTCTTTTTTTCTGTTTCCAAAGAGATCGATCATGAAAATTATGATCAAGATCCAAGTTCCGTGTCAGAGTGCCAAAGAAGGCCTGACTGGGATAAATGGCAAGTTGCCATGAGGGATGAGATATTCTCCCTTAATAAACGGAACGTATTCGGACCGATAATTATTACACCTGAAGATGTAATACCGGTCGGATACAAATGGATCTTTGTAAGAAAGAGAAATGAGAAAATGAGGTCACAAGGTATAAAGCTCGCCTTGTGGCACAAGGATTTTCTCAAAGACCGGGAATAGATTATGAAGAGACATATTCCCCGGTCATGGATGCAATCACATTCAGGTACTTAATGAGCCTAGCGGCCTCTAATAATTTATAGATGTACTTGATGGATGTTGTGACTGAATACCTATATGGTTCACTTGAGAGTGACATATACATGAAAATCCATGAAGGATTTAAGATCCCTCAAGGATCAAAGATGCCTAAAGCATCTAAAAAGCTATGTTCGGTCAAACTACAACGATCACTTTACGGATTAAAGCAATCCGGACGCATGTGGTATAATCGCTTAAGTGAGTATTTGTTGAGTAAAGGTTACGTCAACAATGCGATATGCCCTTGTGTGTTCATTAAGAAATCCGCATCAGGATTTGTGATCATTGCTGTATATGTTGATGACCTGAACATGATTGGAACTCAAAAGGAGATTGATGATGCTAGAGCTCATATGAAAGATGAGTTCGAAATGAAAGATCTTGGAAAGATAAAATTTTGTCTAGGGCTCCAGATAGAGCATTTCCAAGATGGAATATTTGTGCATCAATCAAATTACACCAGAAGGGTGTTGAAACGCTTTAGTATGGATAAAGCGACTCCTTTGAGTACTCCAATGGTCAATAGACCACTTGACGTTGACAAAGATCTATTTCGATCTTGTGAAGGTAACGAAGAAATATCAGGTCCTGAAGTGCCTTATATAAGCACTATGAGTGCCCTTATGTATCTTGCAAATTTTACTAGACCAGATATAGCATTTGCTACTAACTTACTTGCAAGGTATAATTCATCACCGACGCGCCGGCATTGGAATGGAATAAAGCATATATTACGTTATCTTCAAGGTTCGATTGAATTTGGATTATATTATTCTAGAAACCCCGAGGTTGGTCTAGTTGGTTTTGCAGATGCAGGATATTTATCTGATCCACATAAAGCTCGATCGCAAACTGGATATGTTTTCACATTTGGTGGAACTGCGATCTCTTGGCGATCTCAAAAGCAAACTTTAGCTGCGACTTCTTCAAACTATGCAGAGATTATTACGCTTCATGAAGCATGCAGAGAATGTGTATGGCTTCGATCGATAGCTCATCACATACAAGAAGCAAGCGGAATGATCACAGACAAAGAACCAACAAAAGTGTTTGAAGACAATGCTGCTTGTGTCGCTCAAATTAAGGAAGGTTATATCAAGAGCGATAGAACAAAGCATATCCCTCCAAGATTTTTCTCATATACTCAAGAGCTCGAGAAGAAAAAGAAAGTAGATATTCAGTATGTTCGTTCAAGTGACAACGCAGCTGATCTCTTTACAAAAGCGCTTTCTACTACATCATTCAAGAAACATGTTCATAGTATTGGAATGCGGCATCTACGAGATTTGTGAAGAGAGGATGAGATCCATCTTTTCCAGGGGGAGTTTGTTTTTGCTGTACTCTTTTTCCCTTTATCATGATTTTTATCCCATTGGGTTTTTCCATGGAAAAGTTTTTAACAAGGCAGCACGCAACTCCACAGCGATAGATACTCATGCGCCATTTCGAGGGGGAGCGCTACTGCACTCTTTTTTCCTCATCATGGTTTTTATCCCAAACGGGTTTTTCCATGATAAGGGTTTTAACGAGGCAGTACATAATACAGAAAAATGGATAATCAAGGGGGAGTGTTATAAATGAATATGATTATCCAATGCTTTTGTCTTTATACATTATCATATTAAAGGATAATATTTATCCATAAGTTTTAGATAATTCTTATCCATATGTTTTGGATAATGCTTATCTATATGTTTTGTCTTTATAGATTACTTTACTTCACTATGAAGTAAGGTTTTTCCTATAAATAGGTAACTTCATTCTTTGTAAAATCATAAGTTCAGAAGAAGAAAAAAATAAAATTCTTATATTCATATTTCTCTCTTTCTCTCCGGAGTTCAAAAAATCTTAAATTCTTCTTTGCTTTTCTTTATAAAGCATAAGTTTACAACAGGATTTAATTTCTTTTTGTGGATATGTTGATTTTTGTTGTCGTTGAAATACCCAAACTAATAGTCTTGTTTTTGTAACACACAAACTAATTTTCTTCCGGAAATAAACAAGTTTAACAAAATTGTCTAAACACAAAAATCATAAGAATCTACTAAGTATTTATACATTTCTAGAAAAACACTTCTATGATTCTTTTGCTTGCCATGAAATTATTATATTTTTATCAATTTATTTCTATATAATGGTGTTTATTATGCATCACAAACCTAATTTTTTATGAAAAATAATAACTCATTAGTAAAATGAAAAAAAAAACAAAAGAAATTGACCTCTTAGCAACTGGAAACCTACTGTATAGTTCAATAATTACAACTACAATAAGTAGAATTTCTTTTTATAAAAAAAAAACTATTTAACAGATTGAGCTAGTAGTAGTATACCATTTTTTTTTTGGGAGAATTGGCAAAATGTCTTATTTAAGTTTTTAAATTTGAAAAATACACTGTTATTTAAAATTTTAAGAATAACACTTATTTATATTATATAAAAACAAATAATTTTTTCTTTACCTGGCTTAAAAGAGATATTATATATTTTAATAAATTAAAATTCGAAATTATTAATATTAATTTATTTAAGGAAATTAAAATTCGAAATTATTAATTATAATATTAATTTATTTGAGACAATTAAAATTCGAAATTATCAAATTAAATATTTTAAAATTCATCTCTAACAAAAATAAGTTTATTAGTGTATTATTTAGATGTTTTTAACTAAAACTATTTTGGTCCATGATAATGTTTCTAAGAGTTAGGATCTATATATAATTTAGCAAAAGACCAAATCAAATTATATATGAATTGCAATGATGATTCAAATTCCAAAATCATATGTTTTTATTTTTTTTTTATTTTTTTATATATTTATTTATATTTTTAATTAAAATATTAATAAAATTCCAAAATCATATGTCTTCATTCTTATATTTATTTTATATATTTATTTATATTTTAATTAAATATTAAAGGTATTATCAATTTTTAATTAGATTAGTTTAGACATTTTGTTAAAAAATAAGTTTAGTTTTAAAAAAATGAACAATGGTGTAGTTTTCAAAATACAATCTTTTTTTTTTTTTGGTCAACATAGTAGTATACCATTATAGTCGAAATTAATTTACTTAGTTTGTTTTTGGGTGTCATATTTATTTAGATTATTGTTTATTTAGATTTTCGATATTTTCCTGTTAATTTATTTTATTTATTAACAAAGGAAGCAACAAAATAACTTTTAAAAAAGTTTTATCCGCACCAGCATCAGTCTGTCTCCCTCTTCTCTCTTCATTTCCACTACTGAGAGAACTTAGCAAAGGAGACGCCATGGAAAGGCTTCTACAACCTCCGTCTTTTCGCACAGTTTCTCCCTCAAAATCCCAACCGAGGGCATCTCCGTTGCTCCTCCGTGTCCACCGTCTCGAATCGCCCAGTTTTAGCTTTCCCTCCTCGCGCCGATCCTTGTCTCGCCGAGTCAGCTCCGTTTCTTGCCTCTTCCGCCACAATCCTCCGCCGAATACTTCTCCAGGACTAAATCAGACTAGCAATTTCTTGTCCGAGTCTCCTTCGTCTCCTGAAGCCGATTCGTCGAAACCTAATCCAGGATTTCTCGAACGGATCGTGAAGGGGAATTTTGAGCAGCGAAAGGTAAAATCACATTCGCGATAGTTTGTTAAATATTAGGCTGTGGTTTGGTGTTTTCTGGGAAGATGACATCAATCTTTAATAGGATTCAATTGTTTCGAGAACCATGTGATTGAGTACTAGTACTAGTGTAGGGTTTCGTGATCAGTATTCGACATTCGTTTGCTTTGTTAGGTTCTGAAATTGCTCTATTCTGCAATATTGTAGCTGCATTGTTATGGAGTTTTAGATAAATTCGTAAATCTCTATGATCAGAGATCGCAGATTGCATACACTTTACTGATGGATCTTTGTCAAAGTGTTAATTCAATCTACATAAGAGGGCTTCAACCTTCATTTCAGAATTCTAGTTTCGTTTTGGTTCTGTAACTCTATGATGAGGTCGATGCGCAAATCCTTTGTTTAATGTTAATGTTGTTTGCTTACACTTACCTTCAGATTGTTCACTGCCTTACGCAAAATCTGTGTTTTCTTGCAGACCATATCGGCTGGAACAATCATACTAGTCTCTGCTGTATCTCTGCTCTTACTTAACCCGATACTTGCTCCACCTGCTTTCGCTAGCTTTCAAGCCGCAGCTAAATCCAGCGGCGCTGCTGTTGGCGGAAAACTCCTCCGTACCGAGATACTGACCAGTGCCTGGACTGGTTTCTTTGCTGGTTGCTTACACACTCTGTCTGGACCCGACCACCTCGCTGCTTTGGCTCCTCTCTCGATCGGACGGACGAGAATGGAGAGTGCTGCGGTTGGAGCACTCTGGGGATGTGGCCACGACGCTGGTCAACTCATCTTTGGTCTAGCATTTCTCCTTCTAAAGGACAGACTTCACATCGAAGTCATAAGAACTTGGGGTACGAGAGTCGTCGGCTTGACGCTCCTCGTGATTGGCGCTATGGGGATCAAGGAAGCTTCCGAAATCCCGGAGCCGTGTGTGGTTGCCTTGGAGAATGGTGAGACAACAGATGGGGAGAAAAGCTCGAAGAAGAAGAAGATAGGGTTCGCGACATTCGCGACCGGGATCGTTCATGGGCTGCAACCTGATGCTCTGATGATGGTGTTGCCTGCGCTCGCTCTTCCTTCTCGGGTAGCCGGAGCTGCGTTTCTGATCATGTTCTTGGTCGGGACGGTGATTGCGATGGGAAGCTACACGGTGTTTATAGGGTCATGTAGCGAGGCGTTGAAGGAGAAGGTTCCTAGGATCACAGAGAAGCTAACGTGGGCGTCTTCTCTTGTGGCCATTGGACTGGGATTGGCAATTATTGTTAGCCAGTTCTTTGGATTCAGCTTGTATTGAGACAAAACATCTGCAAAGTCTTTGTAGCTCTAGAAGGATTTTTTTTTTTTTTTTTGCATGTACCAACAAAATTTGTATCCTTGCTTCAGAATCTCTTATTTGATTCCTATATGAATCCTTAATTATAACCGAATTACCCAAATATCATAGGAACCAAACCTAGCTGAACCGAATACCTAATCTATCAAACACATACCATAAATTTATAGTTTATTATATTTTATTACATCTTATACTGTCATACAAAACAACATGATCAGATGATACATCCGATTATCTATGCTACGAGCGAGCAAGAAAAACAAATATTAGGAGCAAAGTATTCATTTGGTGTTTGTTATCAATTGTTTTCTTCAACATACATATTTCCGAATATTTGCCGACGCATGAGTCAAAACTGTTTCAAACCATCTGTTTTTATGGTAAGTTTCTAAAAAGAAAAAACAAAAAAAAAACTGTAGTTAGATATAAAAATTACAATTTTGATTCTTTGAATATATTGGATAAAATAATTAAGTAAAAATATAATCATACACACTGTAATTTGAATTATTAAGTGAGGAAGATAAATTCAATTTTTCTTATCTGAAAAGATGATTTAAAATTAAATTTCTTAAGCAAAAAATAATAAATTTAGCTCCACAACAAAAACTTGTATAATATATTATTAATAATTTAATACTAAATCCAATCATACTATAAACCATACATTTGAAACTCTTCAACATATAAAAAGTTTTTTTAAAAATTATATACATACATTAATCCTTAATTAAATGCTATGTATATAAAAAATAAAAAATAAAAAAGTGATAATTTACTTGGGTTTTTACCATAATTAAAGTAATGATGAATAGAACATTCAAACGTAATTTTTTTGGATGATATTGGTGAAGAAATATCATAATCGAAAGAATTATGATCTTGTAAATTTGAAGAAACAGAATCGAAAGAACTAAACTCCCATGAAAAAGAAGGGGATTCTAAAGAAGAATCATACTCAAAGCTATGATATAGTGAAAAAGAAGAATATTTTAAAGAAAGAGAAAAATCGAAAGAGCTATAATTCCTTTGAAGAAAAAATTGATTCTGAAGAAGGATCAAAGTCAAAGCTATAATCTTGCGAAGGAGAAGGAGATTTTGGAGAAGGAGCAAAACCGAAAGAGCTAAATTCCGGTGAAGGAGAGGGAGATTCTAAAGAAGGAGCAGGCTCAGAGCTATGATCTTGTAAAGGAGAAGGCGATTTTGGAGAAGGTGCAGAAATGAAAGAGCTAAAATCCTGTCAAGGAGAAGGAGATTCTAAGGAAGGATACTCTAAGCTATGATCTTATGAAGGAGAAAGAGTTTTTGAAGAAAGAACAGAAATCAAAAAGAGCTAAAATCCTGTGAAAGAGAAGGAGATCCTGAAAAAAGGATCAAACTCAAAGCTATGATCTTGTGAAGGAGAAGGAGATTTTGGAGAAGGAGCAGAACTGAAAAAGCTAAATTCATGTGGAGAAGGAGATTTTGAAGAAGGACCAGATTCAAAGCTATGATATTGTAAAAGAGAAGGAGTTAATGAGGAAGAATCAGAATCCAAAGAGCTCATCTTGAGAAGCAGAAGCAAAAGGTTCATGACCACCACATCTATCAGAACTTCCACACAAGATGCATCACCCACCTCTTTAACTTTCACCATAACAAACCACTTGCTAGTTTAATGCTGCTTTATTCACAAGGATTGTATCACAAATACCATTTTTTAACTTAGATATCAAATCCAAATTTAAGTAACAACATATGTAAAATAAATAACAAATAATAAAAAAAAACTTATGTCTTTCCAAGACCATCACCAAGCTGAATGACTACTCGTGAATGTATGAGCGCTCACCTGCGAGGAAGAGGGATGAGTAATTGGACTACCCAATGCGTGCAAGTCCTAGAGACCCACAATATACATCTCGCACATGCATAACCATTCTAGACAAAAGTCCTAAGCTAATACACACATGCAATCACGTCCGAAGACACTCATAGATCAATAAATGATATCCTAGACCTAATTGGTGCATCCACGCCTTTACCAACGCACACCTTGTGGCATATAGCAGCATACACGCTGTCTGTCCTTGCGATGCAAGACTCGCCAAGCCATCGATAATAGAACTATGGTGCGCCACACGCTTTCCATATCCAGAAAAGAGACATAACGTAAGAGAATCCTCTATCTTACATATAAAACAGTCTAAAAATCCTACAGCTTATCCCAACCCACACAAATGATTTCCCCCACACAATGCAAACACCCGCAAATACTATTCATAAGTCATTTAACAATTTTCCATTTAGCAACTTATGTTACTAAGTCCATCAGTGATACAAGAGTTTTGACTCTCTTGGTCAATCACCCATTGTACTAATCAGTTGTAGTATTTGGGTTTTTATCAATCCAAAGGGGTTGAGTTGAATGACAGAGGAATTGCAAGTAGAAAACTCTAAGTCAGGTGAATTCAGAGAAGATTTGTTGCTTACACAACTTAAACTAACAACCTAAGTGATCATATACCAAAGAGAACTCAAGAAAGAACAATTTAGCAATGATCAATGAACAAAACAAAGCAATAAAAGCAGAGTAAATGGAAAATTCGAATTTTAAATAAAGAGAAGACAAGTTCCTAGATGTGGTTATTGATTTTGGGAAATTCAAAGGCTATCTAGGGTTGTTACAAACATCACTGATCAAGCAAACAAGTAGTCAATGTTGATTCCTAGACATAGAGTTCACAATCAAGCAAGTTAAATCCAATCTCTTGGCAGATAACACTTTGCTAATCATCCTAACAAGAACTAACTCTCATTAGTGCTAGAACAATCAACAAGCATGAACAACCAACTCTATTCAAGTCAAAATACTCCTCAAACAGTCAATCTCTTGAGCTAGTGCCAGTAAATCCTCTATTAACCAAGATCAGCATTTCATCAAACACTTGGTGGGCATAAAATGAAGCCTAAATCCATATTCATGTGATCAAGACAAATCTAGCTTAAGAACAGATCAATAGAGAGGAATCAATCATATTAAACACTAACAAACCCTATTCAAGCCTCTAAATTCCCTTAATCTACCACATCTAAGAATCCTAAGGTAACTACTCACTAATCACCATGGTTAACACCAAATCACAAAGAGAAAAGATGCTAAACATGATTAAGAAGCAGATTAGAGAAGAAATTAAAAGATAAATACAAAAATTTGATTAAAATGATAAACTTGTTCTTACAAAGATGGAAAACCCTCAAAACTAAGCAAGAACAAAAACTGGATCCTGAAAAATTCTTAGAACAAACTATTTATACTAAAAGACAAATGCCATAACATAATGGCAAAAGTGTAAATAAAAGCAAGTTCGGGCTGCTCTGTATCGATCAGAAAATCAAGTTCGGGCTGGTCTGTATCGATCAGATTGCTGATGGGTTTGATCAATGGTGCATCCATTGCAATCCCATTGATCAAATCTGATCGATACACCTGATCGATGGTGCATCCGTTGCAATCCCATCGATCAAATCTGATCGATGCACTTCAAGTCTTGATCGACGGAGCACTCGTTGCATTCCCATCGATCAAATCTGATCGATGGCCTTGAAGTTTTGATCGATGGAACACCAGAAATTGCCCTCCTTAGCTCCCTTTGCTCCTTTTCAGCTTGGCTAACTTCTTAAATCATTCCCACACTTATTTCTTGCTCCATTCAGCTCCTTAAGTACCTAAAAAACATCTTTGATGCAAAGAAAATGCATACTACAACCTAAATGCAATCTAAGTCTAAAAAGAGAAGAAAATAGGACTAAAGAGAAGGAAAACATGCAAAAGAGAACTAAAACATGTACTAAATGCAAGCCTAAATGATGTAAAAGTGTGAGATATCAACACCCACACACTTACCTTTTGCTTGTCCTCAAGCAAACAAACTAAGACAAATGGAGGATGAGGTTTAAAAGTGGGCATTCAAATCCAAAAATGCAAAGGTAAAGAGATGGAATCAATGCTTAAGTGTCTAGTTGTAGGATGCAAACATAATCAGCTATACTTTAAAGAACCTAGCCATGCTCATCATGTTTCAAAATGATCTCAAATCTCAACTTAGACAAATGCTCAAATCAATCAACTCTTTAACATTCAATTAGCTCAAAACCATGAATCAAGTTTGTGCATATCAAGTGAAGACATTTGGTTCAAAGGGTAAGGTTATGAGATTAGAATGATCTCATTCAAGCACAAGGTTTATAAACTTAAGGGATCACTCAATGAAAGGTTCTATCTTAGGCAAAATGCTAAAGGTAAAAGCACACTTATGCATGCAAATCAAAGCTCTCTTCTAACCTTTTACCCAAAGATGAATCCTATAAACTTCTAAACCTCAAATGTGAACCCCTAAGAATACCCTTTTCCTAAACTCTACCTTTTCTCCTTCTTCATGGCTGGGGAAACTTCTTCTTTTTGCTTGTGTGGCTGCTTCTTTTTTGTTGGGACTTGCTTCTTCTTGTTGAATTGGCACCATTTTTCACCTTTGGTGGATTGCCTTGGGTCTGATTTCTTCTTTGGATTGACCCCTTTCAAAGCTTTGTTGTTGGTGCCTTCTTCCTTTGAACACTTATAGCTTTTTCTTCCCTTTACTTAACCACAATGCTAACTGTTTCCCCATACTACCATTTCAAACTTTTCCTTCTTCTTTTAAAGCATATAAACATAAAAACTAAACCACTTAGCTCTACCCTTTTATCCCAAAATCCTAACCTAGAATCAAGCTCAAAATGCAAGCTGATATCTACAAGAGAGTTTTTCATTGTCAGCCTTATTCCTAACACTTCTTGCCAAGACAAAATTCGAAAATGATATGCAAAGGACTCACAACTCTCAAGATAGTGTTTAAGCTCAAAAGAAGGTTTGGTTAAGGGAGTAGATAAGCTATTTGGATCAACAAGAGTGGTAAGAAGGAAGAAGATGATCCAAATATGTATATGGTAGCCATGAATTCACTTTTCAATGCACAACCATGATAATTAAAAATTCAGATTAAGGTTCAAGTTGATAGAGTTGATTTTCAAAGAACAAATGCTTTCAGTATGAGATAAGAGCATCAATTTTAGCAATCCAACCATGGTTCAGTCTTAACTTCTAGCTTTCTCATGATGCATCAAACTACTAACCACTTAAACACTGAAATCATCTCCAAACACTAAGCATTTTACAAGAAGAATTCATCATTATTCCCTAAGCAAATGCAATGCAACCTATATGCATCACTAGACTCAATCCTAAGCAAATGAAATGAAACTATATGCTTTCTTTTTGGTTTGCAAAAGCATGCAAAAGTTGTTTTTAATTTTTTTTTTGATTTTTTTTTGTGTTTTTCTATGCCTTAGATGATTGTATGATATGCATGTGACTCAAGATGAAAGAAAATGAAAAACTAAGAAAAGAACAAACATATCAAACCCCAAATCTCTCACCCACACTTAAATTACACAGTTCCTTGTGTAATGAAAGGAATGAGAGAGAGAAGCAACAGCAAAATATAAACAAAAACAAAAGATGCAATGATATAAACAATGGTAAGGATGTGGTACCTTTATTGTGGTAAGAGGAGTGGTGGGATGATTGTGAGAGTTCATCAGTCTCTCCTGGATCCTGAAGTGACCCTGATGTAGCTGGTTGTGGAGACTGACTAGCCCTTCTCTTATTTCTCCTCTGCCTGCCTTGTGAACAAGTTGCTGGCTCTTGTTGTGGAGGAACCCAACTTGGCCATTGAGCTTGCATCTGAGTTGCATTTCTTTGAGCATCCCATTATTGCCATGTTGTGTAGCCCTCTGAATAAGTGTAAGCTGGCGCCTCCCAAGCTGATGGTGGTTGGGACCTTGGCTCATAAGATGAAGCTCTTGAAGGTTCCCAAGGTGCCCATTGATCAGCTTGATGAACTTAGAAGGAATGTCTTCCTTGAGGCATCCAAATTGCTTGCTCATCTTCAGTAGGCTCTGCTTGTGGCATTGGCTCTTCATAGTGGAAAGTGTACACATAACCATGGATTTGCTGGGAAGCTCCTCTTGATGTAGATGTATCTTTTCTAAACTTTCTCTTGACCAGATTCACCAATTTCTTGATGGTCTTATCTTGCCATTTACACCACTTCTGAAGTTTGTTGATGTGGTCATGAGCATTCTTCAGAGAGCTTTTTAGCTTGGGGATTCATAAGGCTTGAAGTGGAACTTCTTGGTGTTGTAGTTCAGCAACTCATCCTCATCCAGCTCTTCCTCTTGGGAATCCTCTTGGCTTGTAGCGCCAACAGCAGCTTCTTCCTGCACCTTATCTTCTCTGTTTTCTTCACCTTCTTCTTGCACATCTTCCTCATCTTCCTCTTCATTCTCTTCAACTACAGAGCCTCCATGGTAGAGATGACTTTCATCTGGGCTAAAATCAATGTTACTCCTCATGATGACTGATGTGTGCGGCACATTTGGGAGGAGGAACCTAGCTGGCTCTCTGAATCCTCTGAGGAACTTTTAAACATGCTTCTCTTGGGTGCTCTTCTCTAGGAAGTGACTCCTTCTGAGATACATCAGATCAATCCATTGTGGTTTCAAAGCATCTTCAGAATATTCCTCAAGGTTCACACTACTTGCCAACATGATGGCTGTTACCACTCCTCCAATGTGCAGCTGGGGATTCTTCTTCCTCTTTCCCTTGTTCAAGACCCAGCTTCTATAGGTATAGAGCTGCTCCATCAGCATAGTCACATAGCAAAGGTACTTGGTTGGCGGCCCCAAAGGTACTCCATCCTTGGTGAAGCCCATAAATGGCTGCATTGCATTGTACATGAAGTCCAGCTCCTTTGTTGTTAAATTGCTTGGCTCCTTTCTTGCAAAGAAGGTGTTTGCAAGAGCCTTGTGAGCATATCTCACAGCTGGATGTTTTAGGTGCTGGTTCCTTGTAGTTCCTGCAGTGTAGTTGCCAATCTCAATAACTTCACATAGTATTTTGTGCTGCCTCTTGCTGATCTTGAAGTGGTCTCTCTTGTCAACATAAGGGTACATCCCAAGGCTTTGAGAGATCTTCCAAAATTTTGCTGTGTACCTTTGCTTGCCAAGCTTGAAAGAGATCCAGCCATCTCCATTGGGAAGCTCACTCTATGCATAGCTCACCACCTTGAAAGTGGAGAGAAACTGATAAGTGAGATGCTTGTAGGCAGGAAGTGGTCTCTCCATGAAATCGCCAAGCCCCATGTTTTCAAAGATCTTCTTGCAATCTACATATATCCCAAGTGCCTTCATTGTGGAAGCACACGGATATCTTGTAGGCTTGAAGGTACACTGATTGAAGTGCTCCATGAGTTCTCTTGCACTTGGCTCCTTGGATGAGGCTTCTTCCACAGCCCTGCCCTTTCCTTTAGACCTGGCAGCCTTGCTCTCAACATGCCTTTTTCCAGCTGCCTTTGATGATTGCCCATCAGCCACACTCTTGCCCTTGTCTCTTCTGGTAAGTGGAGAAGAAGGCGCTTCCTGTTGTGGTGCCTTTCCTTTGTTTTCAGCAGCAGTTGTAGTTCTCCCCATGGTACCTACAAAAACAAAGCTTGAAGAACTAATAAGTAGATGAACTAAGGTTAAAAAGCAATGACTAAAAGCTCTAATTTTTTTTTTCTCAAATCAGTAAGAGGTTAAAGTAGCAATTAAACAAGATTAAAACTCTAAAGAACTAAGGGAATTCAGAAGCTAAAAGTCATAGACATGCTAGAGTCATTAACAAGTTCAAATCATTATGCATATGAACCTAGCATGGTGGCCTTAAACAAAGTTTAACATGATTATGCAAAGTAGAATTAAAACAAGCAAGCAATTAGATTTATGAACAGTAAACAGCACTTAAACATCCTACTTGCCCAGATTAACCATCCCCACCATGCAAAATAGAAAAATACACCTTAAACTAAATAAAACTAGTTCTTAATGCAAAATATTCAAAAAATTTAAACAAGATCAATGCATAAGAACAAGAGATGAACAGTTAAGAAAGCAAACCTTCTTAGGACTTCTGAGCACTTAGAGAAGATAAATAAAAGAGAGAAAAACTAAGAAATTTTCGTGGCTAAGTGAGAGAAGAGAGTAAATGAAGCGTGAAGAGTGAAGAGGAGCTAAGAGGCTTTTATAGAGCTTTGTGGGGAACCAAATGAATCAAATGAATGGGGGAGAAAAACAAAAGTGCTCAGAAGTGGAGCAGGATGGCAAGGAGGAGCCAAAAATTTAAATTCAAACTTCCTTGGCTCCAAGCCAAGAGAGGGAATATTTTTTGAAAATCAGAAGACTAACCTCGCTGGACCATCGATCAATTTGATCGATGGCTTTGATCGATAGCGTCCTATCGATCAGTTTTGACCGATGCATTTGATCGATGGTGCACTCGTTTGGTTTCCATCGATCACATTTTATCGATACACTGATCGATACTACATCCGATGGTTTCCCATCGATCAAATTTAATCACTAGGGTGATCTATGGAAAACCTGCTTGTACTTCTTTCCCTCCTTCGATCATATTTGATCGATGGAATTGCCCGATGCACCTCTGACTCTAACAGTATCGATCACATTTGACCAATGGTCATGATCGATAGGCCTGTATCGATCTGACTTGATCGATGCAAGTGATCGGTACTAGCCAGAATGCATATGTTTTTGTTTCCCCAAACATCTTCTCAAGCCCCAAATTAACTCATGTTTCTAAAAACACTAACAAAACATAAACATGAACTAAAAAGCATAATATATATATACAAATGATACCATGAGACTACCTCTCAAGTGTGCTTGTTTAAAGTCACTTAGCTTGACTTTGATTACCTCTTTAGTTGAGGTAAGGAGACGGAGTTTTGGAACTCCTTGGTGTCATCTTGCTCCTTTGGACTCTTGTGGTGACACCATTCAACTTGATCTCAGCAAAAGGCTTGGACTTCCCTTCTTGCTGCATCTTGTAGCAAACTTCACCATCCTTAGAACCAAAGGGTTTTAGGATCACTTCTTCTTCTTCAGTAACCAAATTGATTTGATTAATCTTCTTGTAACCAACCACTTCATACCTCCTTTTCAGTGGTGTCTTCAAACAGCCTTGACAAACAGCAACCATCAAAGCTCTCTCCTAGGTAACCCTCAAACTCTGGCAGTTCTTATCAACTCCTTTCATCTTGTTAAGCTCCATGGAGAAAGCATGATCATGCTCCAGCTTGTTGCCTTTGCTGTCAAACCTCAAGACTTTATCCTTGGTAAGACTCAGCTCAGTTGTGCATTCTCTAGCATCAAAGATGGCGCCAGCTGATGCAAGAAATGGTCTTCCAAGTATGATGGCATTCTTGATCTGCCCTTCAACATCTAGCACCAAGAATTCAGTTGGGATAGTAACGCCTTCTATCTGCATAGGCACATCCTTGAGAGCTCCTAATGGCATCTTCACAGTCCCACATCAATGGTAAGGGAGACATTGTTTGATTGAAACTTGGTGTAGCCTAACTCTTTGGCTGTAGAGGATGGCAGTAGATTTATATTGGCTCCTAGATCATACAAACAGATCTTAAAGGTCTTGCCTTTAAGCTCACAAGGGAGCGTGAAGCAACCTGGATCTCCAAGCTTTTTGATGTTCAGCTCTTTAACTTCTGATGCTTTAACCTTAGCTCTCAGTTTCTCAAGCTCCTCCTCAGCATTTAAACCTCTCATTTCTATTTGAGCAGCATAGAGAGTTTCATACTTCTTGACTAGCAGCTCCTTGAACCTTCCTAGAAATGGAATGTCAGGTTGATAAGCTTGGAACACATCAGCTTGAGCTATCTTCTTGGCATCAGAAACTTGGAATAGCTCCTCCCCCTCACTTTGTTCATCAATGTCCTCATTGATCATGGACATAAACTCATCTATTATAGCATCTTCCTCAGGGGTGAAAGCATCAAGAGATTCAACAGCTTGGCAGTATTCCTTTGGATTGTTCTCACATTTTCCAGGAAGAGTACCTTGAGGGCGTGGTGCACTTGCTATGCCTTTGTTGTTTTCTAAGGTGTTTACCCTTGCTGCTAAGCCATCAAACTTGTTGGTCAACTCCACATGAACATAATCAATTTTGTTATGAACCTCATCAAACTTCTTGTTCATATCCAAGGTTGTGTTAGCCTGATTCTGAAGCACTTGCTACATCATACTCTTGAGTTCAGGATCTTGGGAGCTTGAGGAAGCTTGATCTGGTGCTAGAGCATTGAATCCTGGATGGTTATAGGGCGCTCTTGGCTGGAAGTTGTTGTTCCTTTGTTGAAAACCTTGATTGTTGTTGTAGGGAACAAAAGGTCTTGCTTGGCCAGCTTGCTGTTGCTATTGAGGTGGGTACACTTGGTCTTAAGGATTTGCAACATTGTTGCTTCTTTATGATAGGTTGGGGTTAGGTCTATAGTTCTCATACCCATTGTAGCCTCCTTGATTACCAAGATAGTTCATCTCTTCAACTTGGCAAGTCTCTTGATCATTAAGCTGAACCATGTCACCAACAAAGTGAACTTCTTTCTTTTCCCTTAGCAGTTGATCAATCTTTTCATGCAGAGCTTTGATCTCTTTTTTGCTAGACTCCAGTTCATCTTTAGCACTCCTTGGAGTTCTATCAAACTCCTCATTGTAATTCCCATCAGACTGTGCTAAGTGTTCAACAAGCTCCAGTGCCTCATCAACATCTTTAGATAAGAAGTTACTATTAGATGCAGTGTCCATAAGCATTCTGATCTTTGGGAGGGCGCCCCTGTAGAAAGTTGAGAGCAGAGAGGCTTGTGAGAAGCCATGGTGTGGGAATTGCAGTGTGTAGCCCTTGAATCTTTCCCAAGCTTCACCAAAGCTTTCATTGTTCCTCTGTGCAAACCCTGAGATCTCATTCCTGATCCTAGCAGTCCTTGAAGTAGAGAAAAACTTTGCTAAAAAGGCTCTCTTGCACTCATCCCAACTGGTGATGCTTCCTTGAGGTAAGTTTTTCTCCCACTGGTGAGCTTTATCCCAAAGAGAGAATGAGAACAACCTTAGTTTAAGGCCATCTTCACTTACCCCATTTATCTTTATTAGAGAGCAAAGTCTATCAAAGTTATCTAAGTGATCCAAAGGTCTTCAAGTAGTAACCCATGGAACTTGCCTCCCTGAACCATTGAGATAAATCCAGATTTGATCTCAAAGTTATTATTCTGAACTGCTGGAGGAATGATCCCTATTATGTTGGTATAAGCATTTGGGACGTCACCAGCTCTTGTTGGTCTGACCGCTCTTGGAGCTTGAGCTGCTCCTCTAGGGCCTTGCTCTCCTTGCAAGCCCTGAACACCCTGCTGACCTTGTAGACCTTGAGTGCCAGCTGCTCCTTGAGGACCTTGGAACCTCATATCATCCACAACATGTGGTTCCTGATTGTTCATCCCTAGTCTCTCCAAGTGTTGCTGTCTTTCCTGCTGTCTTCTTGCTCTCTGGCCTTTGTCCAACAGATTGATGTTGTCTATGAATTCCACTAAGTTGCTAGAACCTCTGGATCTTAAGTTCATACACGTGAAAAGAAGCAATGAGAGTCAAGGATGATTAGTAACCAAATACAAGTAAAACCAGATCTTAAAGATTCCACAAATTCTAATGATCCAAACTGTAACTTTAATGGCAACGGCGTCAAATTGATACAAGAGTTTTGACTCTCTTGGTCAATCACCCATTGTACTAATCAGTTGTAGTATTTGGGTTTTTATCAATCCAAAAGGGTTGAGTTGAATGACAGAAGAATTGCAAGTAGAAAATTCTAAGCCAGGTAAATTCAGAGAAGATTTGTTACTTACACAACTTAAACTAACAACCTAAGTGATCATATACCAGAGAGAACTAAAGGAATCAATAAACAAAACAGAGCAATAAAAGCAGAGTAAATGGCAAATTCGAATTTTAAATAAAGAGAAGACAAGTTCCTAGATGTGCTTATTGATTTTGGGGAATTCAAAGGCTATCTAGGGTTGTTACAAACATCACTGATCAAGAAAACAAGCAGTCAATGCTGATTCCTAGACATATAGTTCACAATCAAGCAAGTTAAATTCAATCTCTTGGCAAATAACACTTTGCTAATCATCCTAACAAGAACTAACTCTCATTCGTGCTAGAAAAATCAACAAACACGAACAACCAACTCTATTCAAGTTAAAATACTCCTCAAACAGTCAATCTCTTGAGCTAAGGCCAGTAAATCCTCTATTAACCAAGATCAGCATTTCATCAAACACTTGGTGGGCATAAAATGAAGCCTAAATCCAGATTCATGTGATCAAGACAAATCTAGCTTAAGAACAGATCAATAGAGAGGAATCAATCATATTAAACACTAACAAACCCTAATCAAGACTCTAAATTTCTCTAATCTACCACATCTAAGAACGCTAAAGTAACTACTTACTAATCACCATGGTTAACAGCAAATCAAAAACACTACAAGATTTGACCAAAATAGCAAAGGACTGGCGAAGGCATTTCCGTACCCATGACCATTAGCTACACAAATTGCGATGGATGGCGACAAAATAAAAAGTATTATTTTCGTAGCTAAATCTGTAACGATTTTGTAGCAATTCGTAGCTATATAGCTAGAGATGGAATCTGTAGACATTATGTAGCTAGATAGTTACAAATTGGCTAAGGATGAGCTGTCGCCAAAAAAATTCTAACTAACAACATATGACTACAAATATTTTTGTTGCTATATAACAATGACAATAAGCCTTCACCAATATCTCACCACATATTAAAGATGTACAATGTTGACTTTGCTAAGTTTTTTTTATGCTAATATATTAACTAGACATAACTATACCTTTAAAGGAAAAAGATGCTAATCATGATTAAGAAACAGATTAGAGAAGAAATTAAAAGATAAATGCAAAATTTTGATTAAAATGATAAACTTGTTCTTACAAAGATGGAAAAACCTCAAAACTAAGCAAGAACAAAAACTGGATCCTGAAAAATTCTTTAAACAAGCTATTTATACTAAAAGATAAATGCCCTAACATAATGGTAAAAGTGTAAATAAAAGCAAGTTTGGGCTGGTCTGTATCGATCAGATTGATCGATGGGTTTAATCGATGGTGCATCCCTTGCAATCACATTGATCAAATCTAATCGATACACCTGATCGATGGTGCATCTGTTGCAATCCCATTGATCGAATCTGATCGATACACTTCAAGTCTTGATCGATGGAGCACTCGTTGCATTCCCATCGATCAAATCTGATCGATGGCCTTGAAGTTTTGATCGATGGAACACCAGAAATCGCCCTCCTTAGCTCCCTTTGCTCCTTCTCAGCTTAGCTAACTTTTTGAATCATTCCCACACTTCCTTCTTGCTCCATTCAGCTCTTTAAGTACCTAAAAAACATCCTTGATGCAAAGAAAATGCAAACTACAACCTAAATACAATCTAAGTCTAAAAGGAGAAGAAAATGATACTAAAGAGAAGGAAAACATGCAAAAGAGAACCAAAATATGAACTAAATGCAAGCCTAAATGATGTAAAAGTGTGAGATTTTAATCAGTCAACAACAATAGTAAAATAATTAATATTAAAGTGTTACTAACACATTATTAATCAGGTTCAAAAAACAATCAAATACGTGAATTCATATAGAGACAACGCAGGTATGTGCGCATTAACAAAAGACTACTCAGAATGAAATGAATATGAATATAAGAGAAATAAATCACGACCAATCCTTATTTTATTCTCAGATCTGAAGTTGAAAACAGAAGGAGAATTATATCAGGTCAATGCGGGTCCTTGCTGAATGGATCTAGACATTACAACATCGTGGGTCTGACCCAACATTAAAAGAATAAGAGCAACAGATAAATAATCAAAAGCAATATTCAGATCTGAAAAAAACAGACCTGGAAAAATAGATCTAGATCTAAAAAGTAGTTCTAGATCTGAAAACGAAAAGACTCAGATCTACTAGAGTTAAAAAAAAATAGAGTGGGTTGGACCTGATTTTACTCCAAAATATAGATCGAAGTTAAAAATTGAGTAGGACATTGGAGATGTTCTAAGTAACCCACCATGTGGAAATGTATTTGGTGCATGTTATACAGTTGATAGACTGCGTTTTTGAGGCTTTTTCACCCAATGTTTTGAATAGTTTTCGAGTTAGAGTGTGCTTTTAGAGTCTTTCAGTTCTTTTATCAAATCTTTTCGGGTTTGAGGTCGCGTTGAGAGAAAAGAATTCATTTTGGGTGCAAATGAACATATGTTGATGCAGAACTATGCATGGACGTCTGAAGTTTTACATTTGTTGAAGAACTTCCCATTAATGGATCGAATTGAATTTTTGGACACAAATTAGATTTTTGAATTAGATTTCATTTGAAAGTAGTCTGAAGTCAATCTAACGGTGCGATAAAAAGTTATGCCAGTTTTTGTGAAGACAGTCCAGTTTGGCAAGCAGATGAAGTATGCACAGAAAAGCTCATCGGATCGATCGATCCAGTATGGGATCGATCGATCCGACATCAAACAAACTTTCAGTGAGTTTTCAGATCGATCCGATCACCTCCAGATTGGTTCCCTTCCCAGACGAAAAAGGCAAATCTGAAACTTTCCGTTTTGCCTTAGAATCATCTTAACTCAACCTATTTCGATCATACACCTATATATATGTATATATATATATTATTTTTACCCACTTTTTTGGGAAAAAATTATTTTCTATTCTTTCTGTTGGTTTTGGATCTTTGTAAGCTTTGGGAGAAGAATCTATGAATCTATATCTCTAAGAAGATTTCCGAACCCTTTTAGATTTCTATTTTATTAAGTATAAGTTTTTTTTTTCATCTCTTTGCCTTTTCTTTGCACCCATGTATGAGTAGTTTCATAGTTAGGTTTAGGATTTCAAAGTAATTTATGAATCATTGAATTAGACATAGGTAAGGAATTATTTTAAGGTTTCTTCATCTATTGTTGATCTCATTGCTTAAACTTGATTAGCTACCTAGTTTTTGATTTTGGGTTGTTTGGCGCACCAAAAGTGTTTGTTTACAAGCCTGACAGAATATGGATGAGCAAAACGTCATTAGCCAATGAAAGCTGATGCTAAGGCGTTTTGTGAACATATGAAACTTGAAATTAAAGCTTGTCTACAATTCCAAGTTCACACAACAAATTAGAATCTTAAGTTGCTAGATAAAGTGTCTGATACCGCGATGGTGGATTAGTTATACATTCATGTTTGAGTTCAAGACTGTATTTTTTTCTTTCTTGAATAATTGTATGGTTCATGATCTCTGATTCCTGCGAATTGCTCTTGACCTAATGCTTGTTTTAATTGATCTTTTTACCAATTTTAATTGCCATTTTCATTTTGAGTTACAAACCACAATCATAATCTTATCTTAGTTTAGTTTCATTCATTAAAATTTACAGTATGACACATAGTTTTTGTGGATTTTATCTCTACATTACTACAATATTTATTGTGCACTTGCAATAGTTGCACTTGCAATAGTTCTATATGGTTAAAATTTTATGTATCAACAATATATATTTGTAATCAAAATTTCAATACATTTTCTTTTTTATCTAAGTAGTGCCATTTTTTATTAGTCAAATCTAGTATTAGTTAAATTTACAATATTTTGTATTCAAAAATTTACTACATTTCTAGTTTTGTTGATAATTTGATAATAACCATTTTTGGTTGGTCAAATCATACCATTCATAAAGTCTCGCTAATAAATTTTTTAGAAGAATCTTTTGTTTTTGGGCAAAAGAAAAATCAAAATCATTAAAATAATACACAAGCAGCGGGCAAAGGTGATCAAGCAAAGACTTCTCTAACTTACTTTTGTCAATGGAACTTTTAGTCTCAGATTTGGATATGAAGCTCTCATTCATCCTCCTATCATAGAAGTGACATTGGTGATTACTAAGTTTTTAGTAAAAGAAAAATCTAACATAGGAATCACAATAATTAAATGGGTCATGAGTATATTGCTCTATTTTGAACTGTTAAAGATTTTAATAAAACTTTTTGTTAGGATCTCACACAGAAATTTTGAATAAACTACAGGGATTTAGGCCAATCAACTTATTATCAATTGGTTTAAAGTCGGAAACTTATAAAACTTAACATTATGAAGTCGATGTGATAACACTTTGTTAAATGTTAATGTTAAGGTCTTTATCTTTGTATACATTACCTTCAGATTGTTCACTGTTATATGCAAATTCTGTTTTTTTCTTGCAGACTGTATCGACGAAGAAGAAAAAGATAGGGTTCTAGCAAAGAAGAAGATAGGGTTGGCGATATCCTTGACCGGGATCATTCACAGGCTGCAACATGATGCTCTGATGATGGTGTTGCCTGTGCTCGATCTTCCTTCTCGGGTAGCCGGGTCATGTTCTTGGTCGGGACAGTGATTGCAATGGAAAGCTACACAATGTTTATAGGGTCATGTAGCAAGGCAATGACGGAGAAGGTTGCTATATTCACAAAGAAGCTAAAGTGGGCGTCTTGTCTTGTGGCCATTGGATTGGGATAAGCAATTATTGTTAGCCAGTTCTTTGGATTCAGCCTGTATTGATACAAAACATTTGCAAAGTCTTTGTAGCTCTAGAGATTATTTTTTGCATGTACCAACAAAACTTTATAATCTTGCTTCAGAATCTCGTATTTGGTTCTTATCTGGATTCTAAATTATAATTGAACTAGGTGATCGGTCCGCACCGTGTGCGGACTATAAAATATTTTATATGATAAATATATGATTAATATTTTATATTAAATATGCTTTATTTGTATATGACTAATTATGTATTAATAATATGATATAAATATTTCATAATTAAAAATAATAATAAATCAAATGAAAAATATTATAGATTTCAATAAAAATTGAAGATGAAAAACGTTAATCCAAATTCTTATAATATGTTTTGAATATTATCTATATATTATATTTCTTTTTCTTTTTGCACAATATACTCTTGTCAATATATATATTTTAAGTATATATTTTTCCTTGACATATTGCTAAATAAACCAAAATGAGTTTTAACATCACTACTTATCCTAAGAGCGGGTAGATAGTTAGTCTGCACGTTCGTGCGTACCAACCACCTCACCGCTCTTAGGACATATAGAGATTTTTTTTAATAGATATAAATTGACTAATAACTAAAATTAAAATTAGACTGTAATCGATTAAGAAAATGTATACATGACAAGTTTGCATGCGACTTTGATTTTTGTATAATTAATATTTATATATACACGCATATTTGTGAGAAAATTGAAGTATGACTTTTATGCGTTAAAATAAAATATCAAAATATATATTTTTATAATGTATGATTGATTTCTTTTATAAAATAATATGTATATTTATGCATATAGGTATGAGTTATAAATAAGTAAATTGTAATATTTAGGCATTGGTTAGTTTACTGATATTTTTTGCAAAGGTTATGATTTTACGCGTTTAACAATAATCATGAAAACCGTTTCTATCGTTTCGTATTTAATCAAATTTTTTTATTTTTCAGCATTTTATGATATATGATTTCTCAATAAAATTTTGTGAATTCTTATTCTTTAAAATTCTCCGGTAGCACTCCGTTCATCTCTTCATCAAATTTTTTATAGCCTGCAATTGCTCGCTTCCACAAACTCTCTGTAACCGCAGCATTTAAACCAGCCGGATCCTAAACTTATATGTGTATGGTTGTAGGTGTAAAATAATATATTTAATATTTAATTATTATATTACAAAATAAGAATTTTTCTGTTCCTAACTTTGATATATGTGTTAATTTTATATATAATGGATCATAACATATACATGAAATAATATTTTAAGATGTTGAAAAATATATACACATGAAAGAATTAATATGTGTAAGATAATATTTTAAATATTTCAAATTAAAAACATAAAATCAATCAAATTTTTTTTTTTGTCTTCTTTGACTCATATTTTTTTCTTAACCTTGAATAATATATTAAACATTAAGATCATCTCCAATGTATTTTTTTTTATTTTTTCCTCTAAAATATAGGTTTATTTCTCTTTAACCTATTTCTATTTTAAAGAAGAAAGAAAGATTGTTACTTTTTCCTCCCATGATATAAGAAAAAATAACATCGTTATTTTTCCTCTAAATTAGAAGATTTAAAATAAAGGTGGGTGAGAGATGCTTTAAACCAAAGACATAGCCTAAGAATTTTACAGAAAACCAAAGTTGTAGAGATTCATTTTTACTTTTATTTCTACTTCTTATTCATATGTTTATTTATATCAAATAAAATTCATAATAAAAATATTTGTTATAAAATTTGCGAAATCATATTTTATAAAATTTTCTGCTAGTTCTCTGCTCATATTTTTGTCTAATATTGAGGAATTGGTGTGATGAAGAAAATAAATTTGTTATGGTTGGTCTGCACGCATGCATTCATTATAAAATTTGAACCACACATGCGTTTATTATAAAATTTCTTTCTTAATTTTTTTAAATGACTCCGTAAAACAAAGTTTGAGAGTGTTATGGAAAAACAAAACTATAGAGATTTTTATACTTCTACTTCTTATTCATATTTGTTTTTTCTTATTTATAATTTTTTATCCAGTTACATTGCGCTTTATTTCTGATCTTAAATTCTCGATCTACAATGAGACTGTATATGAGTATGATATAAAATTTTTAATTTATTTAAAAAAGGATAAAAGATATCTTGAGATGGTAATGTAAGCTACAAAAATTCCAGAAAAAAAATAATATAAAAATGTTAAAAATTATTTACAAATAATAATATATCATACTCCCAACATTATTAATATATAGTGTATATATTATCTTATTGGATTATCTATTATTATTTATATATTTAAAAATATATAAATATGTATTGGTTGTAAAATTTTCGTAATCATATTTTAGGCAATTTATAATGAATATATGTCAAAACAAATTGAAAATTATAGTAACTATTATTTTCTGTTAATTAGTTCTCTTAGTTTTATAATCTAATGTATTTATGTTATAATTTTATAATTTATTTAATTATAATTCAACCAATCAAGATATTTTATTTATTTTAGGAAATTTGTCATGTCACATTTCCATGTCACAATTCCATGTCACCATTAATTTACACTAACTTTTGTTAAGGTGATGACACATCAGATTTTTTCATTAAACATGCTTCTCAAATAATAATTAAGATTACCCAAAAACTATAAGAACCGAACCGATTTGAACTGAATATCCAATTGTACATTATACTTCCAATCTATAAATTATACTATAAATTCATAAATTTGATATTTATTGTATTTTAATAGGTAATTATCTGAGCTACGCTGCAGAATATTATTTTAAAATTTATATATTTTTAAAATGAAAAAGTTATTTTTGTGTAAATAATTATTGTATTTATTTTTTAATTAGCATAACTTTTATATTTAGACCCTGTTTATTTTTCCATCAATATGGTTCATTTATATAAATATGAGAATTTCGTTTGTTTTGTAATAAAATTGAAAAATATTCATATGAATTATTTGGATGATTTTAAAAGGTTTGAACAAATTTATGAGAATCATCTGCATAAACTAAATTGTATCATTTAGATGAAAATATTTCAGTCCAAAATAAGAAATGACTAAAATACTCTTAAACTTACAAAATCTAAAAACCCATTCATATTTTTTGTCAAAACAAAGACAAAATCATAAAATCATGTTTTTCGACAAACCATAACATTATGTTTTTTTTTTAACAAAACCTGAAAAGCTGGTAAAATCATGTTTTTCTTTAATATCAAGAAATCACATTTTCCAACAAAAACTAAAAAATCACATTTTCCCACCAAAACTGAGAAATCACATTTTCTGGCAAAAACTGTCAAATTGCATTTTCCTATCAAAACTGTAAAATTACGTTTTCCCGCCAAAACAAAAAAATGCCAAAATCTAGAAATCACATTTTCTCGTCACAAATCGAAAAGTCGTATTATCCCGCTAAAACCAATTGTATTTTACCCACGAAAACTGAGAATTTTATTTTTCCGTCAAACTGAAAAATTTTATTTTAAAAAATATTGTAATTTTGTTTGTTTCTTTAAGACTTCTTTGATATCTAAATAATTAAGCACACACCAAGAGTGAATGTGATATGGTTCTCGTATAATTCTTTATCTCAATTATGATTATGTTATTTTTGATTCAACTCAATTAATTTTAGACTCAAACTCAAGTGTTTTACCTTTTTGTGATTATATTCAAGACATAAAACTGTAAGTTTCTGTTAACTAATCAAATCAAATTCAAGAATATTGCTAATATATTAACATGTTCTGTTGGCTTAAACGAACCAAGATGACTTTAAATTTTGATTGATAATGGACTTTTTATTTGAGGATGCTATCTATCAAATCTAATATGAACTTAATCTCTAGTTTTGATCAGCCACAACATTACATCGCTAAATTGCTGCATCGGTTTGAAGCAATTTGAGCTTTTTTTCTCTATAATTTCTCTTTTAATTTCTTGCCTTCCAACATAGTAACTTAATCATAAAAAATTATAAAATGTGTTTGATGGAGAAGATATTGAAAACCCGTGATTGAAAAATAAATATCTTGAAAAAAATATACTTTCTCTATTTTTTATATAACATTTTAAGATTATACACACAAATTAAAAAAATTTAGTATAATACATATTATAACCGTATTTATTATTAGTTAAGTTTTAATTCATTAATTAATATAAGGATAAAAATTATTTAGCATCAACGTTTTGCATAAATTTTTAAAACATCATATTATTTAAAAAAGAAACTTATAAAACATCATATAAAAAACAGATAGAGTATCAAATTGATACTACTACAACTACAATAACCATGTCATATTATATATTGATAAGCACGAAAAATATAAAATGGATTAAATATGTACTTTAATTTCTATAATAGTCAATAGTTTATAGATTAGCTAAAGCTTAACCTTTTCTACAGTTGTTGTTGAGGTTGGAAAACTTTGAATCATTAATTCTTAGATTCAGTTGCACATATCTTTATTTTCATGTTTTTAGTATTTGTCTCACATTCCTGAACTAAAAATCATTCATATTTGATTTTACAATTTAAAGATCCAAAATTTTTCACCAAAATATCTGAAGATAGTTTCTAACATAGCAATATTTAAGGTTGATTGGTTTTTAGGAGTAAGAAATTCTAGTTTGCTTCATTGTCACTAAATATTTTGAAAACCGTGATTATCATCATTACGATCTAAAACTTTCAGATAATGCAAATGATATTATCCATCTACATTGAATGTAAATAAAAATGTTTGTGTTTTCCTTCTTGAGTTTCTCCTTTTATTTTGTTAAATATATTGTTTTTTACTCTGTTTAAACCATTTTGTTATCTCTATTTTGAAGAAGCTATATATTTCCATTCACGTACATTTTCGATCTCTCAACTTTAGGTTGAATTTTAAATTTCTCTACAACAATTTGGATGAGATATTTCAGTCCAAAATAATAAATAACTAAAATACTCTTAAACTTAAAAAAAATCTAAAAATCCCATTAAATCCCATTTTTTGCCAAAACTGACAAATTATAATATTAGTTTTTTCGATAAAACTACAAAACTTGAAAAATCGTATTTTTTCTCAAACTGGTAAAATCACATTTTTTGTTAAAATCAAGAAATCACATTTTCCTAAAAAAAACTAAAAAATTGCATTTTTCTGCCCAAACCAAGAAATCACATTTTTCTGTCAAAACTGTCAAATTATATTTTCCATCAAAATTATGAAATTTTGCTTTCGCGCCAAAACCAAGCAATTATATTTCCTGACAAACCTGAAAATCGCATATTTCCGTCAAAAATCGAAAAATCGCAAAATTATGCCAAAATCGAGAAATCTCATTTTTCCGTTAATCCGAGAACTTTTGGTTTCCTAATCAAAACTGAGAAATCGCGTTTTTCCAACAAAACCCTCTGATTGCATTTTTCCGTCAAAACCATGAAATTGTATTTTCTCCTAAAAACAAAGCAATCATATTATCTATAAAAAAAACTGAGAAATTGTATTTTTCTGCCAAATTGATAAATTGCATTTTTTCGTCAAAACCGATAAATTTTGTATCATATTTAGATAAATATAAAATAAATAAAAATAAATATTTAGTATATATTCTTCACAAAAAAATATCGCGCACTTGAATCAATAAATACAAAAGAAAATATGCATTGAATTTGTATACTGTATATATTTTTAGTTATTTCAAACACAATTGGGTTTTTTTTGTCACTGTAAATTTAATTAAATTTTACAAGATTCAGACATTCAGAATGATAAAATTAATTTGTTCTTTAAAAATTGTGTAATCTTGAGTCTTGCATGATCACTATAGAATCCTTAAATAAAAATAAAATTGAAGTTTTTGGAAATTATTTATAATAAAAATAAATAAAAATACAAATAAATAAAAAACAGGAAATTATTGCATGAGTCGACATATGATATAAATAAAAGTGGAGTTTTTGGTAATTTTGTATCATATCTATATGCATAGATTCCTTAAATTCAACTGGACGCATCAGATGGTGAATTCTGCTCCAACATATAACATGTTTATAAAAATGTCTTTTTTATTTTCAATTTTCCCGAAGCAAAGTGAGATTTGTTGCTAATGGAAGTAGGAATGACATATTTTCACTATTATTTATTGTCAATTGGTTTATACTTGAATGCAATAAAGCTGGTAAAATTTGGACTCTAAAAAAAGAAAATTCAAAGACCTCAAAAAGGGAATCTTCTCGGTTTACTTTTTTTCTTCTCAGAACTTTCATTCGACAAAAGAAATATGTAAGCGTGCAAAGATAAGTAAAGAGACGATCATCGTGCTCAAAAATCATTTCTGGTGGTTACTTATTTTCAGTATTCTTTTTGAATATATCCGATTATAGTTCATGTGCATATATATCTCTATGTCGTGAAATTTAGGGATTTACCTTGGAATTTTCTATAATTGCCAAAAATGCAAGCTCATTGTACTTCGTTTTAATTTGGAGAACAAAATCATCTGTTTACCTAAAGTCTATCTAAAGTAGTGTACATTTGCTGCTTTTCAAAGTGTTGAGTTAAGAGTATATTTTGAAATGAATAGCTGTTTTGAATCACAGTTTAGATTATAAGGGGGGAACAAAACGGTTTCACCTTTTTTCTTATTGATAAAAGCATAACAAATAATATATTTGAACTATTTGTAGCAAGATAACTGCTTTTCTAAATACTTGAAAAACATTTTCTGGCTTTTTCCATAAAACTAATTTATCAGTATTATTTTTTCTATTTTAGAAAATATTATTTTTTCCTATTTTTAATAAAGAGTTTTCTTTATTTACTTATGTACTTCTTTGGTTTTTGCTACTTGATTTGGCTTCAGATCAGATTCATTTTTTTTTATGTTTTTTTTTTTTGTTCAACTTGGTTTGATATCAAGTTTAGATAAATGTAATGTAAAACTACAATCGTAATATTAAAGATCTCAAGGGTTATAAATTTTAAGTCTTTCTTCAAAACGATCATGCCATTTTAAACCAATATCCATTACTAAAGAGGTTTTATAGGCTTCAAGTAAAAAAAGAATGAAAGCTTAACTTACATTTTCACTATTTTCCAATATTTTATGAGAAAGCACACATAGATAGCACCCTGATGATTACGTCCAAGTTTTTTTTTTTTTTTATAATTATATTGAAATTTAAGATGGATCCAATAACTTGGCCTCTGTTTTCTACAATGCGGTGAGAAAGGCGTTAATCAGGACTGTGTACATTAACATTACCACTACAAAAAGGTATCTTAAAACTAAATTATTTAGGAGTTTTTTCAGTCTTTGGGTTTTTACTTAGTGGATTTCTCGATCACTTTTTGCATGTCGAAGTCCAAATACGTTCTCAGTGTACACGGATATATAGAGACTCAGTTCTTTGCAATTATGTGGTCTTTAAAGGCTATTCGATTGTGGGGTTTTTGAAGACCCTTATTCACGGATATTTGATCATTATGTAATTGACCGTGAGCAGTGGTTTGGGTTTGAAGAAGACATGGTCTTCTGTGGGACATTCGATGGACACGATCCGTGGAGTCATTTCGTGGTTAAACAAGTCAGAAACTCAGTGACTATATCTGTGCTATGCAACTGGTAAGAGACTCTATCTCAGAACACATTAGCTGAACCCAACACAGATCTCGACAAATCTGATAAAAGCTATAGTGGTTTGCCATCTGGAAACATTTGTACTTCAAAACCTGTGTAGGTATCGATCAAGAGCTTGAGCATAACGAAAAGATCAATACTCTTACCAGTGGCACCACCACTCTAATTGTTGTGAGACAGGTAAAGAGATCATCCAGACGGGTAAAGTTTTTTTTTGTTTCTCATATGTTTTATGTGAAAGAGATTCTCATAAAAGCAACAATTTCATCCTCACTTTCTTACGATTTGCGCTTCCTTGTTACTTTTCTTTTTCCTCTTGTGAAATCCAGTCACAAAATGTTTGGCAACAGAACAACACATAGCAGAAAGTCAACTAAACAAACAGCGATTGAATATACACATGTTATATGTTGGAGCAAAATTCATCATCTGATGCGTCCAGTTGAATTCATGGATTCTATAGTGATCCTGCAAGACCCAAAATTACCAAAAACTTCACTTTTATACAACTCAAAACTTAAACAAATTTAAACACAATAATTGTTGAATTTTGTTAATCTTAATTTAACCTTCAAATTCTAAAAATCAAAATATAAGAAATTGGACTCCAGAAAAGACCTATGGCCGTTTTCCAATCAAACATTTGTCTCCTTCTAGAAAGAGTAATAAGTTTCAGCGTGACAGCTTTTTCTTATCCATCAAATCACAGAGATAGGTGGATGCATAGAGAGAGAAGGAGAGAAATCTCGTGAGCGCGGAGGAAGAGGAAAGGGAAGAGAAGATAAGCTGATGTGTAAAAATTCAATATGATCTGTATTAATTTAATGTTTTAATTAGTTCAATATTTTGCTGATGTATCAACTTCTTATCACAAAAGAAAATTAATGTGTCAATACAAGGAGAGACATTGATGTTTTTATAGTGTTAATTACATTTTATACAAAATATCTATTGTCAAACGATACATCTGATTATCAATGCCATAAGCAAGAAAAAATAAATATTAGGAGCAAAGTATTCATTTGGTGTTTGTTTATTTAGACATATATATTATCACTTTCTTTCTTTGACATACATGTTTCTGAACATTTTTTGAAGCATGAGTCAAACTGTTCCAAATCATCTAAATTTTTTTGGCGCATGAGTCAAACTGTTCCAAATCATTCTCAATCTTTTTGACGCATGAGTCAAACTTTATTACTAAATCTAATCATACTATAAGCCGTATATTTGAAAATATTTAACATAGAGAAAGTCATTTTCAAATGATTAAGCTAATTTATATACATAAGTTAATCCGTAATTAAATGGTAGGTATAAGAAGAAAAATCACTACAAAAAATCATGTGTTTTGTTTATTATATTTGAGTTATAAATATTGTTTTTCGATTGATATGAATTCAGTTGCATCATTTATTTAAGTGATGTTAAAAGTGGTGAATCTAATCATTAATATCAATTTTATCCATTGATGCAACTATTTTATTTTATTTTATCATGTCTACTAACTAATGTTAAAATGCATCACTCACAATAAATGATATTTACATTTGTATCAATTAATATAATTAAAGAATTGCATCTGTTAATAGGAACGATGTTACTATTTGTCTCTGTTGTACATTTATATCATATAATTTGGTTGATACTATTATTATATAAATTAATGTAAATTAAATTATAAATAAGAGATAATTTTATGTAAATTTTAGTTTTGTATTAAGTTTCAAAATATTATTAATTTAAGATAACTATCAGTTTGTATTTATTATTCTGAGGAATATATTAAAAAACATATGTATAATCTTACATTAAAAAAAAACCTGGTGTTGATGAATTTCTTTTATAGAGGAGACGAACTCTTCATCTTTTTTAAGCAGTATGGGATAAATAGTTGTTTAGTTAAATTTTATCTACATTACTTTTTATAATTGAAACAAATATTAACATCATTATTATTGGTGAATCTAAAATCGTTTAGTTAAATTGATACTAAGACCAATTAGTCAAATGCTTCAGATATATAAATGATGTAAATTCATATATTTGTATTATTTTTTTTAAAAATGATATAAATTAGTAATAAACCGAATCATTTTTTTAATTGATGATAATCAAGTTAATACTGGTATCAATTTTTAATTTGGTATCAAATTTTTTTCAATTATTGTTAATCAAGTTAGTAATAATATCAATTATTCTATCTGGTGTAAAATTTAATATTTGGTATCAATTTTGAATAAGTGATTGTATATAGAGTATTTTTTTTTACACTTTATTAATGATGCTATCTACCATATTTTTTGTAGTGAATGAATAATACAGGTTATGGGATAAATAGTTGTTTAGTGATGCTATCTACCATATTTTTTTGTAGTAAACTAAACTTGGTGTTGATGAATTTCTTTTATAGAAGAGAAAACTCGAACTCTTCATCTTTCTTAAGTAATATGAGATAAATAGTTTTTTAGTTGAATATTGTTTACATTACTTTTAATAATTAAAACAAATATTAGCATCATTATTATTGTTGAATTTGAAATCGTTTAGTTAAATTGATACTAAGACCATTTGGTCAAATGCTTCAGATATATAATTAATGTAAATTTATAGATTTGTATTAGTTTTTAAAAGTGATAAAAAATAGTAATAACTTGTATCACTTTTTTTTAATTGATGATAATCAAGTATTACTCGTATCAATTTTTAATTTGGTATCAATTTTTTTAAATATTATTAATCAAGTTAGTAATAATATCAATTATTCAAACTGATGTAAAACTTGATATTTAGTATCAATTTTCAATAAGTGATTCTATATAGAGTAATTAGTTTTTACACTTTATTAGTAATGCTATCTACCATATTTTTGTAGTGAATTAATAATACGGAGAAGTGACAACTTACTTGGATTTTTACCATGGTTAAAAAAACTATGAATAGAACAATCATACATACAAACGTAAATTTTTTTCGGGTGACCATGGTGAAGTATAAAGATCGAAAGTGGAATCAAAGCTATAATATGATGAATGAGCAGATAAGTTTGAAGAAGAATCAAAATCGAAAAAGCTATGATCTTGAAAATTAGAAAGAGCAAATTTGAAGAGTTAAAGTCTTATAAAGTAGAAGGACAAAAATATGATCTTGTGAAGGAGAAAGAGTTTTTGAAGAAGGAGCAGAATCGAAAGAGCTAAACCCTGTGAAGGAGAAGGAGATTCTGAAGAAGATCAGACTCAAAGCTATGATCTTGAAGGAGAAGGAGTAGAATTGAAAAAGATAAAAAACATGTGAGGGAGAAGGAGATTTTAAAGACGAATAAGACTCAAATATATGATACTGTGAAAGAAAGAAAATTCTGAGGAAGAATCTTAAATCCAAAGAGCTGATCTTGAGCAGGAGAATGAGAAGGTTTATAAGTTTATAACGACCACATATACCAGAACTTTCACACAAAGAAATGATGTGTGAACCAAAATATTCTGCATTTCTACCATCATCACCATCATTAACATGGCTACATTTGTTCATCGTTTTGTTCTTTTCGCTGAGAGTATTTTAAATAATTGTTAAAGTAACTTTTTATTATTATGAGTTGTTAATATTTGATTGGTTTGTTATATGTGTGAATATATATAGTTGGATATGTGTTCTTTTGTGTTACAGATGATATTAAATTTTTTAAGAAATTATTTATAAATCATGAAGGTATAATATTTAAAATATTATATAAACTTCTCGTTTTATAAATAACTTAGTAGAAATCATTAAGAGCATAAGTATTTTATAATGAATTTATAGTTTAAAAATCTGATTCTCAGTTTAACTAAGTTTGGATTGCTAATATAACATGTATGATGTTGACGAATTCTACAACTATAAAAATTAATTGTAATATGATAAATGGGAAGTATTGTATTTTCCATTGCATTTTAAGTTATTCAACCATGTATTTATTCTAAAATTTTAAGATACTTAAAAAATATATATATATAAAAATGCCATTAAATTAAAAACTACAGAATTAAATAAATAGATTCAACTATCACAATTGCTATATACACGTCGCAGGATCTCAGCATTTTTATTTAGATTCAAAAATCTTAAAAGTTTTTTGAGTATTATGGAAAGACAAGGGTCATAAGTTTTATTGAAATCTCTAAATTTAGAATTTGCGTTGATAAAAATCTTTAAATATTTGAATATATGGTAATGTAAATACAAATTTCATTGAATTAAGAACAACAAAATAAACAAAAATGGTAAAAAAATAGTGAAAATAATACAAATTTTTATAGACACGTGGTAGGCTATTAAAAGTTTTCTTTAAAGGAAAGCTTATTTACAACTAATTATTCTTAAAAATTTTAAATTCTTCAGGTATCAGCATCATGCATTCAAGAATTTAATTAAAGAAACCAAGAACTTTATAGTCGAACTTTATAGTTTAACTAAATTTATTATATTTCTCTCTTTTCTTAGTTGTATCCAATTGTGGTAAATCAAATAAATAAAAACATTTACATTTATGTGCAGATAACAAACAATATCTTGAAGATTTGTTTGGTCAAACCATTATGCAAACTGTATTATAAAAAGAGATTTTATCCTTCTACTTAACCACACATGATCTTCAAGATTTATTTGGTCAAACCATAATGTAAACTGTATTATAAAAAGAGTTTTTACCCTTCTACTTAACCTGTAAAAAAAAATTAAAAATTGGTTTCAATTTTGACTGTCATTTTATTCCGTAAGTCATACCTTACCAATATTTTTAATGTCAAATAAACCAAAATCATTATACCTATCTCTACCTTCAATTAAAACTCAACATTGTTAATAAAAAGAATTTTACAAATAAATTAACTACAGAGAAAACTAAACCAATCTATTCATTATACATAAAATTTTAGTTTAGTTTAGTTTAGTTATTTTATTTTTATTTTTATTTTAATATTTTTCTTTTTCAAATCATTTTCTTTTTATTCTCTATAATTAGGACAAAATCTCGCAATAGCAGATTTCTGTGAAACAAACGAAGAATGCAGGAGAAATTGTCAATGCGATGCAGTATTTTGTGACTCACATAATAATCGTTGTACGTATCTCTTAAAGAATGGATACAAATAAGGTTGATTCTTCAAGACAACATTATATTAACGGGATAAAATTTATGGCAGCATTTAAAATTATATTGGTATATTTTGATTAATAAAAATATATTTATTGAATAACAATAATTGTTTTAAATATTTTTATGTATTAATCTAGTGATGATCATACATTTATGAATGTCACCGTAAATCATGTACAAATCAGGACTAACACCTTGATGTTTTGTGTGAAAGAGATTTTAATAAACGCAACAATTTCATCCTCACCTTCTTACGATCTCGGCTTCTTTGTTGCTTTTCTTTTTCCTCCTATGAAATCCAGTCACAAAATCTTTGGCAACAGAACAAGACATAGCAGAAAGTCAAATAAACAAACAGCGATTGAAAGTACACATGATTTCATAGTGATTTTTCTTCTTATACCTAGCATTTAATTACAAAATAACTTATATATATATATATAAGTTAGCTTAATCACTTGAAAATGACTTTTTCTCTGTTGAAAAGTTTAATATGTACGGCTTATAGTATGATCGGATTTAGTTATAAACTATTGATAATATATTAGACACGTTTTGGTTGTGGATCTAAAAATTATTATTTTTCCTTTAAGAAATTTAAATTTAAATTATCTTTTCAAATAAGAAATACTCAATTTCTCTCCCTCACTCGATAATTCAAATTATTGTATGTATGATTGTATTTTTACTTAATTATTCTATCTAATATATTAAGAAAAAGCTGTAATTTTTTGGATCTAGCTAAAGTTTTTTTGTCTTTCTATCTTTTCTTTTTGGAAACTTATGATGAGAATAGATGATTTGGAACAGTTTGACTCACGCGTCAAAAAATGTTATGAGACATATATGTCGAAGAAGAAAGTGATAATATATATGTCTAAATAACCAAACACCAAATGAATACTTTTCTCCAAATATTTGATTTTTCCTGCTTATGGCATTGATAATTAGATGTATCGTCTCATCAAGATATTTTATTCATGATGTAATCAACACTGTAAAAACACCAATGTCTCTTCATGTGTTTAAATCACTATATAATTAAATTATAAATAAGAGATAAATTTATGTAAATCATAATTTTGTATTAATTTTCACAATATTATTAATTTAATATAACCAATCAATTTGTAATTATTATTTTAAGGAATATATTTAAACACATATGTATAATTTTACATTAAAAAAACAAAAAAAACTTGGTATAGATGAACTCTATAAAAAACTCGAACTCTTCATCTTTTTTAAGCAATATGGGATAAATAGTTGTTTAGTTGAATTTTTTTTACATTACTTTTTATAATTGAAACAAATATTAGCATCATTATTATTGGTAAATTTGAAATCGTGTAGTTAAATTGATACTAAGACCAATTGGTCAAATGCTTCAGTTATATAATTGATGTAAATTTATATATTTGTATTAGTTTTTAAAAGTGATATAAATTAATAATAGCTTGTATCACTTTTTTTAATTGATGATAATCAAGTTAATACTAGTATTAATGTTTTGATTTGGTATCAATTTTTTTTCAAATATTGTTAATCATGTTAGTAATAACATCAATTATTCAAACTGAAGTAAAATAATATATTTAGTATCAATTTTTAATAAGTGATTCTATATAGAGTAATATTTGTTTACACTTTATTAGTGATACTATCTACCTTATCTTTTTTAGTGAATTATTAATACGAAGAAGTGACAATTTATTTGGGATTTTACCATGGTTAAAACAACTATGAATAAAACAATCGTACATACAAACGAAAAATTTCTGGGTGAAATTGGTGAAGGAGAAAAATCAAAAGTGGAATCAAAGCTATATTATGATGAATGAGCAGATAAGTTTGAAGAAAAATCAAAATCGAAAGAGCTATGATCTTGAAAATTAGAAAGATCAAATTGAAATAGCTAAAGTCTTATAAAGTAGAAGGAGAAAGAGTTTTTGGAGAAGGAGTAGAATTAAAAGAGCTAAATCCTGTGAAGGAGAAGGAGATTCTGAAGAAGATAAGACTCAAAGTTATGATCTTGTGAAGATGAAGGAGTAGAATTGAAAAAGATAAGACCATGTGAGGGAGAAGGAGATTCTAAAGACGAATGAGACTCAAAGCTATGATACAGTGAAAGAAAAGGAAATTATGAGGAAAAATCATAAATCCAAAGAGCTGATCTTGAGCAGGAGAATGAGAAGCTTTGTAAGTTTATAACGACCATATATACCGGAACTTTCACACAAGAAATGATGTGTGAACCAAAATATTCTGCATTTCTATTATTACCATCATTAACATGGCTACACTTGGTCATAGTTTTGTTCTTTTCACTGAGAATATTTTAAATAATTGTTAAATTTACTTTTTGTTATTATGAGTTTGTAATGTTTGCTTGCTTTGTTATATGTGTGAATATATATAGTTGGATATGTGTTATTTTGTGTTATGGATGATATGGTATTATTAAGAAATTATTTATAAATCATGTAGGTATAAAATTTAAAATATTATATAGACCTATCTTTTTATAAATTTACCTAGTAGATATCATTAAGAGCATAAGTATTTTATAATGAATTTATAGTTAAAAAACTGATTCTCAGTTTGACTAAGTTTGAATTGCTAATACAACATGTGTGATGTTGATGAATTCTAAAACTATGAAAATTAATTGTAATATATTAATATGGGAAGTATTGTGTTTACCTTTGCATTTTAAGTTATTCAACCATGTACTATTCTAAAATTTGAAGATACTCAAAAACAAAATATACAAATGCCAAAATTAAATGAAAAATAGATTCAAGTATTACAATTGCTATATGTAAGTCGCAGCTTCTCAGCATTTTTCTTTAGATACAAAAATCTTAAAATTTAAGAGTATATATAGAAAGACAAGGATCATAATTTTTAAAGAAATCTCTAAATATAGAGTTTTTGTTTAAGAAAATCTTAAAATATTAGAATATATGTTAATGTAAATAAAAATTTCATTGAATTAAGAACAACAAAATAGGGAGAAAAGTTAAAAAAAAAATAGTGAAAAGTAATACAAATTTTTATTGACACGTGGTAATCTATTAAAAGTTTTCTTTAGAGGAAAACTTAGTTACAACTAATTATTCTAAAAAATTTGAAAATTTTGAAGTATCAACATCATGCATTAAAGAATTTAATTAAACAAACCAAGAAGTTTAAATTCAAATTAATCAAATTTTGTTTTAGTTATATTTATTATATTTCTATTTTTCTTAGTTGTAACCAATTGTGGTAAGTCAAGTAAATAAAAATATTTACATTTATGTGCAGATAACAAACAAAATCTTCAAGATTTGTTTGGTCAATACATCATGCAAACTTTATTATAAAAAAACATTTTATCCTTCTAATTAAACACACAAGATCTTCAAGATTTGTTTGGTCAAACCATCATGCAAACTATATTATGAAAAGAGATTTTACCCTTTTATTTATTCAGTAAAAAAATTAAAAAATGAAAAAGATATCCTTTAAACTTCTGCTTTTGGTTTCAATTTTGGCGGTCATATTATTCCATAAGTCATACCTTACCAATATTTTTATTGTCAAAGAAACCAAAATAATTATACATATCTCTACAGTCAATTAAATCTCATCATTGTTAATAAAAAACATTTTACAAATAAATTGACTATAGAGATAGCTAAATAAAACTATTCAATTTTCATAAAATTTTAGTTTTTCTAATTAAATTTTATTTTAATATTTTTCTTTTTAAATTATTGTATTTTTTCTATAATTAGGACAAAATCTCGCAATAGCAGATTTCTGTGAAACAAACAAAGAATGCAGGAGGAATTGCCAATGCGATGCAACATTTTGTAACTCACATAATAATCGTTGTACGTATCTCTTAAATGCAATGGATACAAATAAGGTTGTTTCTTCAAGACAACATTATATTCACGGGGATAAAATTTATGGCAGCAACTAAAATTATAATGGTAAAAATATATTTTGATTAATAAAAAGTTATTTATTGAGTAATAATAATTATTTTAAATATTTTCATTTATTAATCTAGTGATGATCATAGATTAATGAATGGTGCCTTAAATTACGTATAAATCAGGACTAACACCTTGATGTTTTATGTGAAAGAGATTCTCATAAAAGCAACAATTTCATCTTCACCTTCTTAAGATATGAGCTTCCTTGTTGCTGATTTTCTTCTTCCTCTTGTGAAATCCAGTTACAAAATCTTTGGCAACAGAACAAGACATAGCAGAAATTCAACTAAACAAACAGCGATTGAAAGTACACATGATTTCTTAGTGATTTTTCTTCTTATACCTAGCATTGAATTACGGATTGCCTTATGTATATAAGTTAGCTTTAACATTTTAAAATGACTTTTTCTCTGTTAAAGAGTTTCACATGTACGGCTTATAGTATGATCGGATTTTGTAATAAAGTATTGATAATACATTATACGCGATTTAGTTGTGGATCTAAAATTATTGCTTTTATGAAAATTTTAAAACTGCGGAATGGCAGAAAAAATTAAGCTGTGGAATGGCGGAATACAGAATAGTGGAATAATTAATTTTAATATGATTGGATAAATTATATGGGATGGTGGAATGGTGGAATGACAGAAAATATATAAAATTATTTTTTTATAATAATATATTTTATATATAATTTAATATAATAAAAATTAAAATATTAATTATTTTAAAAAACATAATTTTAATATAATTAGAAATATTAAAACTTTTATTGTAATTATTTATTTTTATTTTTATTTTTTACTATAAAATATATAAATATATTGCAATATTTAATATACAGATATAATCTGATCATTATATAAATATATGTACTAAAAATATATTTATTTATATTTATTTAAATAATAAAATATAATTAGCTATATAATTGAATGATATAAAATATTGATTCCGTAGATAAGCTACCTGAAACACACTTTTCCACTTAATCAATTCTTTGTATTTTTTGTAAGTATTTCTGCCATTCCGCAGAACTCGAGTTTTGGTGTTTTTTCCGCAAGTTTTTCTGATTGGCAAAATTCTTGTGGAATTGAGTTTTTCCACCATTCCACCATTCCACAAAGTTTACCAATCACAGCCTACAATTTTTTCTTTAAGATTTTTAAATTTAAATTATCTTTTTGAAAAAGAAAAACTCAATTTTTCTCCCTTACTCGATAATTCAAATTATTGTATGTATAGTTATATTTTTACTTATTATTCTATCTAATATATTAAAAGAAAAGCAGTAATTTTTTGGATCTAACTAAATTTTTTTTTTGTCTTTCTATCTTTTCTTTTTGGAAACTTGTGATGAGAACATAAGATTTGGAACAGTTTGACTCATGAGTCAAATAATGTTTAGAGACATGTATGTCAAAGAAGAAAGTGATAATATATATGTCTAAATAAACAAACACCAAATCAATATTTTTCTCCTAATATTTGCTTTTTCTTGCTTATGGCATTGATAATCAGGATGTATCGTCTGATCATGATAATCAGGATTCTCTCCTTCCTTTGAGAAGATTTTGCATACGATGTAATCAACACTATAAAAACACCAATGTCTCTCCATGTGTTAAAAACACTATAAAATTAAATTATAAATAAGAGATAAATTTATGTAAATTTTAATTTTGTATTAATTTTCACAATATTATTAATTTGAGATAACTAATCAATTTGTATTTATTATTCTAAGGAATATATTTAAACACATATGTATAATTTTACATTAAAAATAAAAAAAACTTGGTGTTGATGAATTTCTTTTATAGAGGGGAAAACTCTAAATCTTCATCTTTCTTAAGCAATATGAGATAAATAGTTGTTTAGTTGAATTCTGTTTACATTACTTTTTATAATTGAAACAAATATTAGCATCATTATTAATGATGAATTTGAAATCGTTTAGTTAAATTGATATTAAGACCAATTGGCCAAATGCTTCAGTTATATAATTGATGTAAATCCATATATTTGTATTAGTTTTTAAATGTGATATAAATTAATAATGACTTGTATTTTTTTTTAATTGATGATAATCAAGTTAATACTAGCCTCAATTTTTAATTTGGTATCAATTTTTTTCAATTATTGTTAATCATGTTAGTAATAATCTCAATTATTCAAACTGATGTAAAATTATATATTTAGTATCAATTTTTAATAAATGATTCTATATAGAGTAAAATTTTTTTACACTTTATTAGTGATATTATCTATCTTATTTTTTTGTAGTGAATTAATAATACTGAGAAGTGACAATTTAGTTGGGGTTTTACCATGGTTAAAACAACTATGAATAAAACAATCGTACATACAAATGTAAATTTTCTGGGTGACATTGGTGAAGGAGAAAAATCAAAAGTGGAATCAAAACTATAATATGATGAAGCAGCAGAGAATTTTAAAGAAGGGTCAAACTCGAAAGAGCTATGATCTTGAAAATTAGAAAGAATAAACTGAAAGAGCTAAAGTCTTATAAAGTAGAAGGAGATTCTGAAGAAGGATCAAACTCAAAGATATGATCTTGTGAAGGAGAAAGAGTTTTTGGAGAAAGAGCAGAATCCTGTAAAGGAGAAGGAGATTCTGAAGAAGATCAGACTCAAAGCTATGATCTTATGAAGGAGAAAGAGTAGAATTAAAAAAAGATAAAATTCTGTCAGGGAGAAGGAGATTCTAAAGACTAATGAGGCTCAAAGCTATGATATTGTGAAAGAAATGGCAATTCTGAGGAAGAATCATAAATCCAAAGAGTTGATCTTGAGCAGGAGAAAGAGAAGGTTCATGACGACCATGTATACGAGAACTTTCACACAAGTAATGATGTGTGAACCAAAACATTCTGTATTTCTATTATTACCATCATCACCATCATTAACATGGCTACATTATTTCATCGTTTTGTTCTTTTTGCTAAGAGTACTTTTAATAATTGTTAAAGTAACTTTTTGTTATTATGAGTTGTTAATGTTTGATTGCTTTGTTATATGTGTGAATATATATAGTTGGATATGCGTTATTTTGTGCTATAGATGAAATGAAATTATTAAGAAATTATTTATAAATTATGAAGGTATAAAAATATAATTATTTTAGGATATTGTTTTTCTAAATCTTCACTAAAATTATATATATATATATATATATATCTCTTTTCTAATAATTGAAGCTTTTTGCTGTTAATAAAAAAAATTATATAAAGAATTTGAGTCTTAAATAAAATACAAAAATTGATGTAAAATTTCATAAGAATAACAAAAAAATAACACTTAATTTCTCAAACTAGGGCGATCCAAGAAGTGAATTAGGATTTTATACTCTCTGATTGAAAGGAGGGTTGTGGATTTTAATTTATAAAAATTATGAATGGGAAAAGCTATTTGGTGGGTGTTGGCTCATGGCAAAGAGCCCAATTGTTCTGGTGGGAGGATTGGATGGTCAATTTTGGGGAAATTATACCACACAGATTCTTGCATCATCACCTCATCCCCAGTCAAGAGGCTTCACATGATAGATCGGATCCAGGGCGCTCAAATTGGAAACAATTGATTGAAATGAATGGGTTTCAAAAGGGGGTTGTGGAGATTTCTGTTTCAGTATCATAGGAATTAACTCAGTGGCAGGGGGTGCAGATCTACATGGACATGATCATGGTGAATGCGACTCAGTCATCATTTACTTGGGATTTCCAAGAAAAAATTCCAGAGAGGGAATTAGCACTCCATCTTTTGGGTTCTTTATCGGGCACTGCAATCTACTAGAGGACTCATTGAGTTGTTGGTTTCTGGGCATTCAAGGGAGTGTAAAGGTAAAATAATATTTTTGATTCTCTTATGTGTTGAGATTACCATTACAGACCATAATAGAGATCAATGTAGGGAAGAAACCCTATATGTGATAGTTTTCGTCACATAATTATATTCAAAATCTCATTTTGATTTGCCAAATAAAGAAACATTTGCGACTTTACAGGATCAAGATGGAAAACAGATATATGCAAATATCTCAGGATGTTAAATGATTGTGGCAAATATTTACGGTCCGTAATACGAGCCTTGATGATTGGGATCAGTCAGTATATGAGTTAAAAGAGTTGGGGAATCACAGGTTCACGAGATTGATTTGGTTTAATGGGGAGCAGATATGGCAATGGCAACAAGACACGCTGGTCTCGAGGTTCAAGATTACAGTGCCGCAATTTGACAATACCGAGCTGATCCAAGGCTACTCACATACCCATATTGGGAGATGCGTGAACTCGGTTGCTCAAGATATGAATTCCCTGGTTTTTATGCTACCACATATATGGAAGGTAGAGGATGAGTGGCTGGAGCAGAACTTGGAATAGGGTGATTTCAGTTTGATTTCGATGAAGAAGAGGATATTAAAGTGGTTCTACATATGGAGCTGTAACACTTTGATGGCTGGATGGTGGTGCTTGTTCATTGGGAGCCAATGATGGAACCTAACTACCCATCAACTCTCACATTTTGGATGGGCATTCTTCTGCATTTCTGAGCTGAGCCGACATTCAGGAGTATCGGAGAAGCTATTTGTGAGGTCCAAAGTGTGGACTTAGATGGAGATAGGGTACAAATCAAGTTTAATGGGTTTAAGCTACATAATTTTGAGACAATGGTGGAATTTTATGGTGGTGATGATAAAACGGTGCTACTTCACTATGAGAGGCTATATGAGTTTTACAGGGAGTGTAATAGCTTATGTCAAGATGCGAACAAATGCCCTTTGTTGTATCCGAAGAGGGAAAGGAAGGATAAAAGCCCCTAAAGGTAAGATAAACAAGGTAGTGGAGCTACGAGTTACAAAGGTACATTGGTGGGTAAAGGGAAAGCATCAACACTTTGATGGAGCTGTATGCAAATGTGGATTCTCTGACAGTAAAAGGGAAGCTAGCTGAGGTTAGAGGGTCGAGCCATGCAACCTCCCATGGTGATGACAAAATCATGGATTCCAGAATGCCTTCTCGGTATTTTCCGCCAAGAGAAACGAGGCAACGTCACGGCAGTACATCATGGGGTATTCATAGGGCCACAGAGGGACTTAGCTTGAGATAAAAGGTCATGGTGGCTGCGGACTTTGGTAAGAGGTTAGAGATGGAAACTGGTGCAACTTCTAAGAGTCCTTCACAACACTTGACGAAGAATAATATGATCCCTCCAAGGAATCGGCACTTATCAAGTTGAGAGATAGATAAAGGTGGCTGTTGGACCGTGATGATGGATGATGGTTTGAATGTTTGATGGTCATCAGCGAAGCTTGCGGAAAGAGCTTCAAGATAACGACTTAAACAACTCTGGATATACACACCAAAGAGTCTAAGGATTTTTCTGAATATACACACCAACAAGATGATCTTCTTTAGAAAGGGTTTTTGATTAAAAAGAAAGATAATTTTGTCAAGAATACAAAGAAGACTTATAAAGAAGAGAGAAAGAGAAGTAAAGAAGAAAAAGAGGTAATTAAGACAAGTCTTGGAACATGCTCCAAGACTAGTCTCGAAAACTAACAAAATAATTAAAAAAGAGTTTGAACTCGAGAATAACTCTTGCACTCCCCTTTGGCCATGAGAAAATAGAGTAAAATAGAATAGAATAGAATGTGGCCTGGTTGTGATTAACAAAAAGGACTATGATGAAGTGAAACATAAGCCTAGTTAAAAACCTTCCTTTGGAAAACCCATTGGGACAAAACCAAAGGTAAGGTAAAAAGAGCAACTATGAATCACTTATCCATTTGTTGAATCACTTAGCTTGTATGGAGATCAAGGACGTGTTGATCATGTCTTCATTGTGATTAGTTTGGCTCCAAATGTGTTTAAGTAATCCCCTAATGGCTTGGTTGAATATCTTGGCTTTAGATCTGGTCATTGGTCCAACTGGCGTTTCTAAAGCATCTTCTACTACAAGCTCTTCCTCAGCTACAAGCTCATCTGATTCTTTCTCCAAGTACTTGCTGCTATCCATGATCATATCAAAGAAGGTCCAAAGGAGCTTGATTTCGAGGAGATCGTGCTAAGTATGGATGATTTGGAAACATGATTGATAGAGTTATGTATATTTTTGAAAGTTATTAGACAATATAATCTTGCAAAGCTGAATCGGTGGATGCAACAACGTATGAATTGGGAATCTCCTCAGAAATGGGAATTTAAATGGTCGATCAAAGTAATGATTTAATGGAAACAAGGGATGTTATTGATAATGAGGAGGTAATGGTTGAACTTTCTTATGAGAATGTGGAGGCAGATTTGCAGTTTGCAGTGGGGGAAAAATGGAGCTACTAATGATCCCAAAGTGTCTGATGGTCTTAAGGTGGTGCTGGAGGGAGCGAGGCGAGATGAAACAGAGGGGGAGGAGCAAGGACAAGTTAAAAACCTAGTTCATGTATCAACCATGGCTGGAGTGAAAAAGAAGCTCATCAAAGGGTCATTTGTTGTGGTTAGTGGATCAAAGAAATTGATGCACACTCTAACACAAAGTATAAAAGGGATCATACGGGATTGTAAATGTCTTGGAGATAAGGGTAAGCTACATTCAAAGAAGCCTGAAGGTACGGATGAGGGGTAGAATAATACAATTACTGATTAATGCTGGTACTGAGTTGAAATTGTCAGGGATTAGGAAACGGATACACAATAAGCTATCTTAGAGAGATTTGGAGGAAATTTTTTTTTTTCTCTCTGAAACTAAGCAATATTCTGATTTTGTAGAAAATTTTAAATTTGATTTTGGTTATAATTCGATGTATACGGTTGAACCGTGTGGTGCTAGTGGAGGTCTAACTTTGTTTTTTTAATAAAACATTTGATGTTCATCTTTTAGTTTCTAGTAATAGACATGGATTCCGAGGCATAATTTGAGGAGAACTCAATTTATATGTCTTTTGTATATGGGGATCTGATGCCAAAACTGAGAGATCAAGTTTGGGAATGATTAACTAGAATAAACCTAACAAGATGGTAACTATGGCTTTTAATTGGGAATTTTAATGAACTTGCAGGTAATCATGAAAAACAAGGAGGTGCACTTAGGCAGGCGTTTTCCTTTATCAATTTTTTCACACGATGATCAATAACTGTGGATTAACTGAATTTACGAATCGTGGGAATAAGTTTTCATGGAAAGGTAGACACGATAGCCAAAACGTTATGTGTAGGCTAGATAGGGGTCTTGCAACGGAGGAATGGCATGACCTATTTCCATTCTCATTTTTGGAATACTTGAGAATGATTGAGTTCGACCATGGTCCTATTGTGGCAACAATTGAACAAACAAAAAAAAAGTAAAATGCCAATAGTAATTTAGATTTGACAAGCGATGGATTGGAGAGAAAGGGATAATGGATGCAATAACAAGAAGATGGTATTACAATCAATTGAATTCAGAAAACACCCTAGTCAACGAGATTAATATATATCGACCTGTGATATCAAAATGGGGTTAAGACAATCAACCATACGGAGGGATAAAATAGAGGATCTCCAGAGAGTTCTCGAGGATGTACAGAATGATGACACGAGTTCACAAAAGGACACCAAAGCTCAAGGATGCTTACCGGGATGAAGAACTATTCTGGCAATAGAAGAGTCAAAATTTGTGGAACATATGTGGGGATCTTAACACAAAATTTTACTATGCAACCACAGAGCAAAGAAGGACGATTAACAAAATTGTTGGCCTTCATGATAAACTTGGTGTCTGGGTGGAAGTGAAAAAAAGGTGAAAAAGGTTACGCTAGATTACTTTAAGGAGCTATTTATGTCTACTTCTTCTCCAGCGATGTTTGAAGATGTTTTAGCGAAAATAAGTCTGACTATAACATATGTAGAAAATGTTGGATTAGTTAGAGCAGAAACGAAGGCGGAGGTGAAGAATGTGCTTTCCATGATGCATCTAGGGAAAGCCCCAAGGCCTTATGGTATGACTTTTTTTTTCAGAAATCTTGGGATATTATAAAGGATGAAGTGGTCCAGTTGGTTAATGATTTTCTCCTAAAAAGATCTTTTGACAAGTGTCTTAACCCAACAAATAGTTGTCTGATACCTAAGACAGAATGACCCATCTGAATGGTGGAATTAGAACCCACTAGCCTATGCAATGTGGGATATAAAATTATACATGACGTCTTGTGTCAGCGTATATGAAGGTTGTTACCCAGACTGATTTCAGAAACTCAGTCAGCTTTTATGTCAGATAGACTTATCACAGATAATATTTTGATCACACAAAAAATATTCCATGGTTTAATCATGCAAGCAGGATTATATGGCAGTAAAAATGGATATGAGCAAAACTTACGATCACAGTTAATGGACTTTTATCGAACACTTACTTCGAAAATTTGGTTTTGCGAAAAATTGGATTACATTGCTGATATACTGTATTGAATTCGTCCATTATAAGGTTATTATTAATGGTCATCCATAGAGACATATCAAACTTAATTGGGGACTCAGGCAAAGAAACCATTTATCTCCATACATGTTTATGTTATATACAGAAGTACTAATTTCAAATTTGAAAAAATCGGAAAATGATATATTAATTTTGGGAATGAAAATTTTTAGGACTAATCAATCGGGTACTTATATATTCTTCATGAATGATAGCTTTTTTGAGGTAAGAAAACAAAGAGTAATCAAACGCTGTACTTAATATACTAAAATAATATAAGTTAGTGTCAATACAAAGTGACAAACATTACTTACAAACATTACTTACTCAAAATAACACCTATTTATTGGATTATTACTAGACTAACACCTTACAAACATTAGTTACTAAAATAGCATATATTTTTGGTGAATACACATAGTACCCATTATTTTTTCTAATAATAACAGTTCTGCCATTATAATAAATTTCTATATAAATGATAAAATTTTCTATTTTAATATTTCAAAATATATAATATGATTAATTAGTTACAGTTAAAATCAAAACAGAAACAGTAAAAAACCAATTGGTAATTATCCTAAAACATGAACGGCGAGCCCCACCTTTCATTCACCCACAGATAAATTTAATCAGTTTCCATTGAATACTCTGATTTGAGCTGCAAGTAATTACAAAAAAATCTGAGATTCTTTGATCTCAACCTGTGTTCAAGATGTTGAAATGAGACTTTTATGAAGGCACTTCTGATGTATGTTTGTATTATGTGTGTAGCCGAAGAGAGAGAGAAGATGAAGCTGCTGGACGGAAAGTGATTAGTGGAACGGAACTCGTCATTGGTAAACCTTTATTATATTTTTCACTAAATATTCAATGGTTCTTAAAATGGAAAAGCTTTTTTCTTACAAAACAATATTTGCCACAGGCGATATATACTTTAAACCATCGATCATTCACAACCTGGAAGTGAAGGCTGTGAGGAGAATTAAAAAAAATGATTTTTTGTTACTGAAAGTGAAACCATGTAGAAAGAAATGTGTCATCTCATCTGATGTGTGCCTCACGTCTGCTTGAATGAAGGCGATTTAACTTCTAGCCATGGTGTTAATGCACGTATAAGACAGCTTGAAGGGGGAGACTTAGCATGATGAAGACGAGAGTTACGCTGCCTCCATACATTCTCGCTTGGAAAATTATCTTCATAACAATGAGCAATAGTTGAAGGAGTAAAAAAACGAATCAACAACTTTTGTTGTGGAAGTTTCCTAACTTTGTTTTCATAAAATTCACTAATCATCACCTTCGCGTTGCAAAGTGTAATGGCTTCATAGAATTTTCATCTTAGCGTTGAACTGGTAATCCATGTGGCACTCCAAAATCTTAGATCTGGGTTGATTAATTTTTTTAAAAGAACACAATATCCAATTTCAAATGTTAAACTTATATTACTTTACATCAAAAAACCAATCTAACAAGTTAAATTTATTGTAACATATAGAGAAACTCTGCCATGCCAAAAATCTATTCTTAAAATAAAAAATAGAAAAAGCTATTCTAGTGAAAAATAAGTTTGTTGTCTCGTATGGATTTAAAAAATACGATTAAGTAAATAGACTGATTCAAATTTACAAAATTGCTAGTAAGTGAAACAAAGTCTGCTAACAGCCTCTCCGTTCTCTTCCTCCCCGTGAGCATCGTCTTCTTCTCTTCACGATCTCTAATCATCTTCTTTCTCTTATTCAAGCATCACCTTTGATCAACCTCCTCTCATTTCTCAAATCATGATTCATATCTACCCTTTCAGGTTGAAGCACAGCAACGATGGTGTGGCTTGGACTCCCGATCATCATGATACATATACACCGATATATAAACGCGCTCCACACAAAGCACCAAAACCCTTATTGTTTCCTTTTGCTTCTTTTGGGCCTTAATGATACTTATGGGCTCCTTCAGAATTTTAGCAAAACAAATTGTGATTTCGGAGATTGGAATGTTACAATTTGCTCCTACTTGAAATAACTTGTCATCGAATTTGTAGAATTACTTCTCTCTCACTTGATTTCCGGCATAACCTCAACCATAAGTAGCACTTATCCTTGAACTTTTGATAATCAATTCCTTCTCTTAGCTTCCGTTTCCACCTGGAAATATTTTACAAACTTTACTTTTCACCTTTTCACTAACTTCTTAAACGTTTTTGCGTATGCCACTGTAATTAATTTTTTTTACCCTTTCCATTTTGTCTGTGTAAATCTTCTGGCGGTAATATATTTTTTCTCCGACTATTCTAAACCGGTTTTACTTACTCTAATGTCTCTCGCACAATTTTTAATACTTAAGTCCTTACTTTGGTGGCCTCTTACTCCACCACTTTCACTTTGACTGCCCTTCCGAAAAGTTATACTTCAATCCATTCAAACTATTCTCAATTCTGATGAGGTCGTTAACAAGCTCACATATATTCATGATGTAGTGAAATCGACAAGGTCATCTTGATTACTCTGCATTTCAATAAATTTCAAAAGACCACTTCGCATAATTAGTTCATTGCCACATCCCATTTCCACTATGAGAATTGGTTGAACCCGACTGCCCAGATCTCCATTAAAGTAAGGTACTGTGGTCTTATCTGTTCACTTCCTTAGCTTACAGCCAAAATACTCTTTCAAATTGTTCTTTACTAGACAACTTACAAATTAAGTACCACCACTGCACACGAAGTTGCTTCCTGAAAGACCTTTCAATCATGTTTAAACTACCTCCTTAACATTTTGGTCAACATTAACATCGATTAACAAGCATTCCTAGCTTGATCATCATTACAGTGAAGACATCTAAGCATTACACCATTGTGCCTTCACTGTTTAACCAAACTATTACTAGTGCATACAGTTACCCCTTTCATTTTCCAGCCATTTGGGTTGCATTTCCTTTTGCGACTATTACATATGCAAATTTTTCTTCCAACCTAAATGTCATCAAATTGTGATATTCCCAACACTGTCGTTTTCTTTTTGCTCTCAGTTTCGTGCATTGCATTGCATTGACATGAATTTGCCGATGCCCCCTACATCATATTTTAACTCTTTTATATTTAATATTCATCATATACCTTCCTGTTCCTTTTGAGTTCAATCCTTTATAACATTTTCTCGAAGATACCACCTTAAGCACCCTCATGAAGTCTATCTTGATGACCTACAAACACCCCAATACATAGTTTCTTCTTCCGCTATAAGAAACTTCCAGCCTTCCATAGCTTTACTAGAACTCTCGGCATCCTCGTCCAAAACAATGTTGTAGTGTAGAAAGCGACTGATGCGCTTATGTCGGTTTGTAAGCCATGAGTCATTTGACTCGAACAACACATTCATGACTCTCATCAATAACCTTTTTGTGTCCCACTTGCTCATTATCCTTAATACTCATATAATAGACATTACTTCCTAACCTTTTTGGCTCATTATGGACTTTTTTCTTGTCTTAAACTTTACATTACTCGTTCAGCCTTGTCTGACATACTCATGATGATCACCTTTAACGCAATTGTCATGAGCTTATGCACTTCTCTTGACCTTGACATAGTATCTCATTTTTCTTTCTATGACCACCTCATTCTACTGCAACTTCGTTTTCACAAAATCTTGAGCACCACCAATTGTTTTTAATTTCAAAATAAGACTAGAAATTTATATTAATTCTTGATCTCAATAATAAAACTACAGTAAAACTTCTATAAATTAATAATGTTGGGACTGCAAAAATTTATTAATTTATAGAGTTATTAATTAATCGATAAATTAATATTTTATTAATTTATAGAGATATTTCGGTTCAAATTCAAAATATTGATTAAAAAACAAAAAAAAAATATTTTCAACATTATAAAATTTATTCAGAAAATATCATATCAGTGAATTTAAAAAATAAGTCAAACAATTTTTATAAACTTGAAACATTTTATAATTATATTTTATTATTTATATATGCTTAAATATATAATTATTAATTTATATAATTATTGGGACTATATTTTTACATATGAGTTTCAAAAAAATATTATCTTATTATCTTATCAAAATTTGTTAATTTTTACACTGGCTCGACTTGGGACCGCCAAAAATTATTAATTTATAGTGATTATTAATTTATCGAGTATTAATTTATAGAGGTTCTACTGTACAAGTCTCAAACTTCCAAAATTTCAAACTATATGTTTTTTATTTAATTCCAGTTATATGTTTTTATTGTATATTTTAAATATTTATTTTTATTTTAACTATAAAAATAAAACATTATCCGCATGTAGCACATAATATCCTCTAATTCCTGAAAAACTTTGTATTAAAGGATATCGTGATCATGTTAATTAGTAAATTTTAAATATCAATATTTCTATAATAAATGTAATCAGATTCTAGTTTTAATTAAATTTATCATATCATGTTTGTTATTTGTAACCATTTATGGTGAGTTAAACAAAAATATTTAATAACATCTATAACATTAATTCCTATATGTAGATAACAAATAAAATCTTTAAGATCTTTGAGTCACCCAATCATTTGAACTGGACTATAAAAAGACTTTGCAGCCTTCCACTTCACCATTTAAAACAACAACAACAACAAAAATACTTAAAGAATGAAAAACATATCCTTTAAACTTTTGCTATTGGTTTCTCTTTTGGTTGCCATTTTCTTTCGTAAGTCATATTTTTTTAACAGTGTTATTGTCACACAAACCAATAGAATTATACATCTCTTTACCATCAACTGAAACTAATCATTGGTAACAAAAATCATCTACAAAGGAATTGACTATCGAAAAAAAACTATTCACCAACAATAAATTTTTACTTTGTTTATTTTCATTTTTTTTTTCGTATTTTTGTTTCTAAAATCATTTAATTATTTTGTTGTCTATAATTAGGGCACACTATCGCAGCAGATTATTGTAAAACAGACGAGGATTGCATGAGGAATTGCTTTTGCGATGCAGCAGCTTGCAACTTAACTAGTCATATTTGTACGTATAGTTTTGTTGCAATGGAGAAGATTAAGATCAACTCTTCCAAACAACATTGTATTCCTGGAGACAAAAGTTGTGGCACTCATTAGAATTAAATTTATAAAAATATCTTTCAATGAATATAAAGTTACTTGTTGAATAAAAATAATTTTCTTAAATACTTTCATGTGTTAATCTGTTGATAGTCATAGATTTATAAAATAATGCCTCAAATTACAAATCAATATGTATTAAGAACACATACACTTAAAAGAGTAATTTGACAATTTATGTTATTTCTCAATAACTAATTATGTTTTTATGATCTTCAAAGTAAAAGTCACATATAATTTGTGAAAAAAAAAATTGTTTCATATAAATATTATGTGAACGAGATCATTACTTACAATATTACTAGTCATTTCTACATTAAAATAATTATATATCTTTATTAAAATTTTGGGTTTAACTCTCGTTTGAAAAACTATTTTTAAACTAGGCAAATATTAGTTTCCAATACAATAAAGAAAATTCATGAAAGTAATACTAAAAACATATACAAAGTTTTTCCAGTTTTATGTATGCTAAAAGAATCTATAATATATTATTCTATTTTTTACTCCAAAAAAAAGATTTGTCTTCAGTGTACTACTGCATTTTCTATTCCAAAAAAAAAATATTACATGTGTATTCTTTTTTTATATTTTATTATTAACTGCTAACTAATCTACTATTATTATTTTTTAAAACTTGTCAGTTGTTTATCCGAGTTTTTCAGCTAGGCCCAAGAGAAGTTTACGTGTATGATGCATGAGGAACATAAGTTGTGGCAGCCCATGAGCATTAAATGCGTCTCAACTACCATGCATGGCTGCAATGATAAGAAAATTTCTAAATAGATAAACTACATCTTCTAGCATTTCATTTCTAAGCGATAGCTAACCCAAAGTTCTATCAACATCATTCTAGGTCGATAGAACACCCAACCCAACACACATTCCATTTGACACGTAATTTATTTTCTTTCGGCCATCACATGTCTCATTTCCAACTTGAGCATCGAAGAATATATGGGAAAACAACCCCTTCCCATTTCGTTACGTCCGCGCTGTTTTATCTCTCATGTTGATCTATCTCTCAAAAATTCAAAACTATGCATCGGGCCCACCTGTTGTTAGGCCGATCCAAATAAGCATCTGTAATTTACTTTTATATATCAATATGTTTTATATATTTTTAAATTTATTATCAGTTTATATCATTAAATGTTTTATTAAATATATGTTATTTGCATTTTAATTTTAGATATTAGAGTGCTTTAATATTTATAATCATCTCCCAAAGTTCTCATCATAATTATTATTTATTATAGCTGTTAAGGTAAAATTATTTTAAATTTGAAATATTACTTTATGAATGAAAAGGTTTAAATAGATAATAATGAGATTACTTCATTTGGATGAAAAATAGCATTACATCATTTTGGAGTTAACAAGTAGAATGGGTTAGTGCTGAATTTACTCCAAAATATAGTTCGAAGTCCAAAATGAAATATGGTTGGAGATACTCTAAGTAACCCACTATTTGGTCATGTGTATGGTGCATGTCATACAGTATATAGTTGTAGTAAAAAATTCAATACATTTTCATATTTATAAGTAGTGCATTTTTTGTTAATTAAATTTAGTATTAGTTATATTTACAGTATTTGAAATTTTACTACACTTGTTGATTTATTGATATTTTGATAATAACCGTTTTTGGTTGGTCAAATCATACCATTCACAGAGTGTCGATAAAAAATTTACCATAACTTTTTAAAAAAATCAAAATCGTCAAAATAATATACAGCAGTAGGCAAAGGTGATCAAATAGAAACTTCTTCAATTTAGTTTTGTCAATGAAATTTTAGTCTCAGATTTGGATATAAAACTCTCATCTACCGTCCTATCATACAAGTGATTTTGGTGATTACTATATGGTCATTCCAAGTTTTGGTCATTCTAATAATATTACAATAATTCCAAAGTGGAACAACCAATGCGTGAAAAAGTCTGTATTAAAGGTTCAAGTTAAAGTTTAGTTTTGATTTTTCATTCCGCAGTGCTACAAACAGTTCGTAAATGAGATAACACTACTGAAACACTACAAAAAAGATTAAGAGCATGCGCATTTGCTTGTGAAAAATTGAAAGTGTTCAGTTAATAATACTTAAACTACCACTTTTTTTTTTATCGTTCAAGTTTCAAATTCCGGTAATCTTGTTTCTGGTATGTAGTTTTTTCATGTTTTTACGTTTTGAAAACGTGATTCCATTGCATATGATTCATAATATTAAGCACTAAATAAAAAAAAATAAAAACTCACATGCTATTTTTTAATTACACATTTTAAATTTATAACTAGTTTTGAGAAAAAAACCTATTCATCTAATAGCTTTTTAGCGCTTTGAGTATTTTCAGTTTTCAGTTTACCCATCCTATTGGTTCCGTTAGTTTATTATTCTATTATTCCGCTTTTCAACTATTAAGTTGGCATACCAGTTAATTATCTCATTAGATTGTGCATATATATAAGAAAAAAAAAATTAACACAAGACGGGAAACAATGAAAGGAAATTATTATATATAGCTTCCGTGGAATGTGTATTACTTTTAAAAATATTAGGCTTTTAACTCGCGCTATACGCGAGTCTGTAGTAATAATCTGGTTTAATTTTTTGTTTGGGACAATATCTTTTAAATTATCAAAACTATAATATATTTATAGAAATTTTCTTTTATGTAAAAAACTAAAACGTAATATGTAGTTTTTTTATTTTCGTTTATAAAATTATAAATCTTTTTAAGTAAAATCATAATAATGACATCTAACGAATTGTCCAACTTCGACGTGCATAAGTTTGATTTAGAAAATGATTTCCTTACTAAATTTTTGGTGTTTTGTTTTGTATCCTTAGAATTTCTATAGTTTTCCTTTTAAGGTTTATACAATTAAATATTTAATTTTTTACTAAATACCTCACTGATGTTGTGTATCTATACATATATAAAATATGATTTATGTTGATTCGGATTTACTTTTGTTAGTAAGCTATACTAATCATGTAAAGCTGCTTTTTGCTTCTCCACCAGATCTTCTACGAATTTTAGATTATATCTATATTCAGTTTATAAGATCTGTTTTATTTGCAGTTAACTATTTGCTAATTTTTGTTTTTAAACATGTAAGATGGTGTGGAGACTTCACATTATCACTGTTTTTTTTTTATCTTTTGTATGTTTTATTCATGTTTTGATCTGAATAGTTTCTCTAGATATATTCTAATTTGTATTTGATTCATAACTTTGTCATATTTTATTATTAAAATAAAAATTTAGAAGATGTTGTTCATGTGTTGTTCATGTTGGCTAAGTTATAAGCAATAATTATGTATAAAAATCAGACTTTATTACTTGTTATATTTTGAATGTAAAGTTACTTGTGTAGTATTTTTCTTTGTTAAATTTTAAATCAGACACATCCAAGGTATTAGTCTTTGTAAATTTAAATAATATGTTTAATTTATAAACGTGTATAACCTACTATAAATATATATGGTTATTCATAGTCAACACCAATATTTTAGAAATCATGAATTTTCTGAAACTAAATTTCAAACTAATTTTCTTCTTACATCTTGTTTATCGTTATTTTAAATATCTTCGATGGTAATTTTATATTTTATTTTCATCATCTAATTTTTTTTGCATGTTTGATATACTTAAAACATATATATAATCTCTTTTTATTTATTTTTCAATGAAGTAGCATATATATTAATTTAATATCTTTGACATGATATTTTTTCTTTGTTAAATTTACTTTTAAAATTAATTAAAATGCTATTTTGACATGCTGTAACTGGTTATTCTAAATTTTATGTCAACTTTTCTCAAAATCTTATAACAACATTTGCTTTTTTTTAGTTAATTTCTTTATTTTGCTAGTTAGCTTAAATACCAAACTAATTTTACAATATACGACTTTTTCGTTTGATAATTTACTTTTCATGATATTGATTTCTATTTTACTTTAACACACAATTGTATTGAAATATTAATATTTCGAAGATATAATTTCATTTTTTTTATTTTTTGTTAGTTAAATTTTTTTTACATGGAATTCATAAGTAGTTAGTCAGATATTAAGTCAATATATTTTTAGGTATTTCTAAAAAAAATTAAAATTTTGTAAAACTGAATTTAGTTTTAGTTTTTTAGTTAATTAATTTCTTAATATTGATTTTTTAATAATTATCTTAATTATTTATATTATTTTTGTTAGTTAAGTTTTTTAGTATTACTTATGATTTTTTATTCTCTTACGCATTCTGTTTATATTGATTTTGTTAAATAAATAACATAGATATCAAGTTAATATCTTTTTTTGTTAATTAAACTTTCTCGATATGGACTTTCATTTTAATTGTATTGACGTATTGCAAGAAATAATTATTTTTTTTGTTTTTTGTAAATTAAACTTTTCTTTATATTGCTTTCTTCAATAATTAGCATACAGTATTATTTTTGGTTAGTTAAACTTTTTGTGTTAATTTTCTAAATAATTACACTAAGTATCAAGTTTTAGATGAATTTTCTTTTGTTAATTTAACATAAAACTTTTTTTGGTAGTATTGATATTTTTAAATAACAGTTTTATATGTTTATATAAAAATTTAATCTTAATATTTTTTCTAAATAAATTACTCATTTAGAATATATAGAAAATTTCCTTCAAACGCAACTAATCTAAGTTTTTGTTCCTAATACTAGGTATATAACTCGCGCTACGCGCGAATCTGTATTAATAGTTTGGTTTAAGTTTTTTTTAGCTACTATTTTTTAAATTATTAAAACCATAATATATTTATAGAAATTTTCATTTATATAAGAGAATTTAATAAATAATGTGTAATTTCCTCCTGTTTTTATTTATAAAATTTTAAAACATTATTAGGTAAAACAATAACAATGACACTTATCGAATTATCCAACTTTGACATACATATACATTTGATTTACAAAAAGATTTGTTTGCTAAGATTTTGATATTTTTTTTTCTGTTTTCCGTAGAAATTTCTATAGTTTTTTTTTATTGAAAATCTTATTGATGTTATGTATCATTACATATATAATCCATGATTCATATTTAATTTTGTTAGAAAGTTGCAATGATCATGCAAAACCATTTCTTCCTTCTCCACCATGCCTTCCAAAAGTTATATCTTATATTTTTATTCAGTTTTTACTGATATCTATTGTTTTACAGTCTAATATTTGATAGCTTTAGTTTTCTAACTTGTAGGATCGTTGGTGTGGAGTCTTTGCATTATTTTTTACTGTTTTTATCTTTTATGTGCAATATGCATGCTTTGATTTGAATATATTATCTACATATATCAATTTAAGTTTAATTCATAACTATGTCATGCTTTATTATTAAAAGAATTTTAGAATGTATTTTTGATGTTAGTTCAGATATAAGTAGTGCCTATGTATAGAAATCAGATTTTACTACTTGTTAAATATCGAGTGTAAAGTTATTTATATAATATTTTTCTTTGTTAGTTTTTAAATGAGAAACATCAAGTGTATTAATCATTGTATATTTAAAAATATGTTTGGTTTAGAAACTCATTTAAACCTATTGCAACTGTAAATATTTATTCATTGTTGATACTAATACTTTAGAAATCAGGAAATAACTTTTTCAAACTAATTTCAAATTAATTTTGTTTAAATTGTTTTTTATAGTATTTTTTTATTTATTGTAATTTATATACTTTTTTGTATGTTTGATATACTTAGAACTTATATTCTTTTTATTATACTCTTTTGTTGTTGATTTTCTATATAGGTATCATAGACATTACATTAATTTATTTTATACAAATATTTTTTCTTTGTTAAATTTTTTTTTATATTAATTTTCATTCTAGTTATAATTCTGATTTGATATTCTCTAACTGTTGAATTTAAATCTTAGATGGATTTTTCTCAAAAGCATATAACACCATTTGTTTATTTTAGTTAAATTTTTCAAAAACTTTAGCCCAAGTTAGTTTTCTTTTATACGACTTTTTCTTTTTTTAATTTGCCTCTTTTGATGATGATTCCTATTTTATTTTGAAACATAAATTTATAACATGTTGAAAGCTAAAATGTTTTTTATTAAAAACATGTTTAATTTTCATCATATCATAATAGCTTTAAACAGTTTGGTTTTATATCTAAAAACACAATAGGAAATTAAAGTATGATGAGGTAATGCATGTGAGTGTACTTACCATGTTAAATAGTTAGTATACTCAGTAGCTGCTTCAATATCTTTGTCAAAAAAAAATCTGGTGGAAGAAGTGGAGTACAAAAATAATACTTCTACATGATGCAATTTAAAATATGGTGTTAATTTTAAATAAATCTTCTTATCTATTTTATTTCAGGATTCATCATATTTTCATAAAGAATAGTAAAACAATGGTAATTATATGTTTGAGATTACAAACCTTAAAATATTTTTGGGTTCATAATTGTGGTCAGGAACATGACAGGTTTGACAACACTTTTCATTATTTTTCTTTAAAAATTGGCGAAAGAGCAACACGAATAGTTTGCCCACTGTTTAGAAAATGTAAAAGGGTGCTAACAAAGCATAGAGTGTATTCCAGATTAGAATATATAAATGAGTTGTTGGCAAAACATGCTTACCTTTTTAATTGCAAGTGAACATTTTTTTATTATGACTTCCACCATTGGTGATATCATTAGTTTAACTCGACAAAGAAAGTTCTCGTCATTGATGATAATCAGTTTTCTAATAGCATCTACACAGTATATGACGTTATTATTATATATTTGTATAAGTGCAATGCATTATAAGTTATAAATTTTCTAATCTATGCTATAAAATTTAACTTTTATAATATTAGTTTTTGGGTCAGCTTGACTTTTTTATTAAATTTTAAGGGATATTATATTTTGGTTCTTTTAATATACTTTTTTTTTCTATTTGTTACTTAAGCTTTTTTGTTTTCATCTATAAAACGAAATTAATGTTTTTTTTTTTTTGTCAATTAATTTAGAAGTTAGAATTTTCCTAATCTATATTATAAATTTGAGCTTTTATAATATTGTTTTTGTTAGCTTATCTCTTGTGAAAATACATTTCCATTTTATTCTTGAAGGATACAATTTTTTTGTTTTTAACATAATTCTATTTTCTATTTTTACTTAAGCTTTTTTATTTTAATTTTTCCATCTATAAAACGAAGTTAATGTTTTTAATTTTGACGGATGCTATATTTTGGTTTTTTAAACACAATTTTCATTTCTATTTGTTACTTAAGTTTTTTACTTTGATTTTTTCATCTATAAAATGAAATCAATGTTTTATATTTTATTGTCAATTAATTTAGAAGTTAGAATTTTTCTAATCTATATTATAAGTTTGAATTTTTATGATATTGGGTTTTTTTGTTAATTTAACTCTTTTGAAAAAAAAAATTTATTTTATTTTTAAAGATACTATTTTTGGTTTTTTAACATAATTTTCTTTTCTATATGTTACTTATGTTTTTATTAAGGTTTTAATCATACTTAATATTTTTTTTATTTAACAAAAAATGCTGATGTAGACCAATCATGTCAAATTTTTTAATCATATGTGGACACCCTTAGAAGCATTTAGCATCAACTTTTATTAGTAATAGATACACTAATACTCTAAAAAATTCTTTCCATAACATTTTTCACTAAAGATTTGACGATATTAACCTTATTTAGACAAAACATTAGTTAATAAAAAGAGAAGAAAAATAGTGTACAAATAAAGATATCAATGGCCAAGACTGATATGAACATCGAATTTTTTGTTTTTTTTAGGATTGCTCTTCTTGTTTGATTGGGAATCTTTTAGATCTTTAGGGTTTTTTTGATGGGAAAGTTATTTCGTAATTTAAAGCTTAAATCATATTGTGGAAGATAGATCTGATAAAATTGGGTGAAAAGCTCAAAAACCCCGAGTTAAAACAACAAAAATGGTGAAAAAAGGAAATCAGCAGAAATTAAGGTTTAGGTGACGCAGAAGTGAGGAAGTAAGTAAGAGCAAATTTAGGAAGATATTCTAAACGTTTAGAAAAATTTTCCTAAAATTTATAAATTAAGGAAGTCATTACATGTATTTAGGAATACCTTCATAAATCGTATAATTAATTTTTTATTTTTTTGTTAATTTATACAACTCAAATTCAGGAAACCCTTTCAGGAAGTCTTTCCACAATTCACGAAACCTTTCCACAATTCAGGAAGCTCTTCCACAATTCAGGAAATTTTTAAAAAATTAGGAAAGCTTACCTAAATCACATGAAACAATGTTAAATTTTAGTATTTGGAAGACCTTCCTAAAAAATCATGAAATATTAACAGAAAGAAAAAAACATTTAGGAAGACCTTCCTAAAGGACAAAATCGAAAAACTCAAATGAAAAATATTAGAGGTGGAAAATTTGCCCGAATATGTTTATATTGTAATTATGAAAATTTGCCCGAATATATATGCTAAATTTTTTATGTTTTTAATTTAACTTTTTTGTTATTGATTTATATTTTTTTGTTAGTTTAATTTTTATGACAATGAGTTTCCATTTTATTTTGACAAACGTTGTAGATTTGGATTTTTGACATAATTTTATTTTATCTGTTTTGTTAGTTAAATTTTTTTATCTTAATTTTACATTCTACTATGATAATTTAATATTTTTGCATATTTTAATTTATTTAAATTTTTAATAATATTTAATATTTTTTAACTTTAATAAGAAAACGCTGATATAGACTAATCAGATTAAATATATGTCCTATGTGCATGCTCTCATTGGCATAAAACATCAACATGGACCACAACTAATATATTTAAGTTAGCAGTTCAGATTTTAATTGTTTGTCGTGATTAAAATTTTAAAATTATTTTGATTATGGTTTTAAATACAGTTTTAATTATTATTTTTTAATATATATGATTTTTCTTTCATAATCTATTTATATGTTAGTTTACTTTGTATTGTTAATAGAAAAATAATATTTATTTTCAAAAAAAGAATTATTAATAACTAACTTAAAATTTAAAAAATTTCATAATAACAATAAACACGAAATTAATTAAAATTTAGAAATTTTTCTTATAACAATTAAAATGAATTAATTAATTTTAATATACAATATATAATTAACTAAATATAATGATGATGTGTACCAATAAAATTGAATTTTTAAATCCTATGTAGACATACTTAGAGGTATTTAGCATCAACTTTTATTAGTAATAGATCCTAAAACTGTTCTTATGCCAGCACTGGAACTCACGACAGCTCAAAACATTCCATATTCCTTACTGATTGAGCACTTGTTTTCAAAGAAACATCAAGATAAGTATTTAAACCCAAAATTTTGTAAAGAAACTAACCTACTCTACTTTGGTGCAGATGAAATAGTTTTAAGGGTGAACCCTTTTCAAGAGAGAGAGTATGATGAGGACATCAGTACTAATCAATCTACCTTAAATGTTGGAGGCCATACCAGACTAAATCGGAGCATAATCATTTCATACCCGATGGACAAAAAGAGCCCATAGACGAATTCAATGGAGTCAAGTACCTAAGCTTGAAGTTTCACCATCCAATTTGCCAAGAGGAACACAATGGTCGAGTCAAATCACCCCTGGTACAAGTTAGAAACCAAGATGTTCAAGAAGATCTCTTAAAACAAGCGCATGGACCGACTTATGCATTCTCGAGTCGATTTAAGGAAACCACGAACATATTTTATGTCAAAATATATCATTCACATTCCTTGTTGTTTCCAGAAGATACCAAAGACAGAGAACCACCCAATCAAGTCATTAAACACATCAAACCGTCCCAAACCAAAGAAGGATTCACCATGAATAAAGTTTCCTTTTCTGATCAACATCACCTTGCTTTCACGGGAAACAAAGAACCAAAATCATACCACTGGATGATCTCTACCCTCCATTCAAGATAGAAGATCCTGAACGTCTATGTCATGCTAAAAACCTAAGGAAACATCCCTTCTTCATTGTCCCAAACCAAACTCTATCGCCATTGAATCCAAAAGGCTAGTTAATTGATTCAGTCCGATATTCTTGCTTTCTTTATTGTTTATGACCGTTCTAAGGTCTTGTTTTATTTGAGCATTATATAAGCTCTTCATCATTGTACTTTACATTCACTTTTTATCAATTGAAAAACCCTTTTATTTTCTTACAAAGCATTTTCTTTAAAACAAATTGTTCTTACGAGTTTTTAAGTGTTTATGTGAAATCAAAACCTTAAATTTTTGTGTAGTTTCTTGAGACACTCACGAGGAATAGCCCTTGGAAATCAGAGACTTAGACGTTGCATGTGGAATACGATCCAGTTACAGTCCATTCAATCCCCTCCATTGCTAGCTTGAAGGTCTTAAATCAAGAAGTGTGAGAATTGGTGGAATCCATTCTTATATCATTGCTATTAGAGCTTAAAGCTCCTATCTCATGTGTATTCACATCTCTTTTCAATCTCTTTTCAAGTTTCTGCTATTTCAATTCAGCTTATTCAAGTTTTTGTTTCATTTAAAGTCAAAACAAAAAAAAAAATTGTTCTTCTTTGTTACCTGTTTTGTTTCAATATCTAAAATCCATAAAAACTCATAAAAAAAATTCGTCATTTGTTTCTGTTTCTTTAAGCTCTTAAAACCCATAAAAAGTTGTTTTCCATAAATTAATGACCCATTTGTTAGCTTTATAATCAAACTATAAACAAACTGATCAAATCCTTGAATTTTTCTTGTTTGTCATTTTTCTTTGATTTAAACCTAACTTTGACTTCATTCTCTTGAATCTTTGCAAGGTAACAACATGGGACATGCACAAGAGACCCTATGCAGCCCCTGATGGCCATGATGCTAGCAATGAATGAGAACTTCAATGCCTTAAGAGCTGAAAACCAAACAAATATCAACAGCCTCTGAGTCGATATGCAAGCACAACATACTTGTATAAAACGTTTGGAAGCTCCTGAACGCCACGACCCTGTGGCACCAAGGAGAAACGTACAGCCTAGAGGCCCTAATGATCCAAACCGTGTAGAGAAACCACCTGATGTACCTCCACCTCGAGCACTAGATCCTATATATGTGGCAGAAGAACTTCTCAATAGGAGAAACCAAGCTGGCCGCAACAGACCACATAATAAAGATAGTTACTTACCACCAGAAGTGAAGCCTACTGCTCCAACCTTTGCAGGAAAAATAGACCCAGCAGCCTAATTACAGTGGGAAAGAAGAATGGAGAATCTCTTTGAATACTATGCTTACACTGAGCCAAAGAAGATTGCACTTGCCATTATCGTAGCTTCGAAGCCACACTACTTCATTCATTCAAAGTCAAACTCAGTATCTATTCATCTAATAGATATTGGGTTTGACCTTTATTTGGGAACTCAGTGATCGTGCTTTGGTTGTGTGATTGTGATGATTTTAATATTGTAAGTTCGAATCCACACTACTTCATTTTTTTTCCCAAATAATTTGGATTTATCTTCTTTTATGATTATTAGATAAATATTTTTATTGATTATGTATAATATTAACATTATTTTCCTCAATAATATAGCAGTTGAATACACTTTATTAAATAAATCAAATTATACATAATGGTAAATAATATAATTTGTACAAAGTTATACATTATTATTATTAAAATTATATGATCGACATATTTGATTGATTGTGTTAATTTTTTGATTAACATAATTCAGCAATATATAATTCGAATAATTTAAAACAATCATATCATATTTTTTGTCATAAAAGTGCATAATGTCATAACATGTAATTATTCTAGTAGCAAAATTTATTTTTCAAAAAAAAATCTGAAAACCCCTATTATGATGACATATCGACAAAATGACATCATTGTAATTACTTACAAAAATTAGATTAGTCTCTTAAAAAAGCTTCTCAGTTCATATATAGGAGATTAAATTAGTCTAGTTGGTTGTGTGTGATTGTGATGGTTTTAATATCGTAAATTCGAACCCACACTACTTCATTTTTCTCCCAAATAATGTGGATTTATCTTCTTTTATGATTATTAGATAAAAAAAAATTAATAATTGTGAATAATATTTAAATTATTTTCTTAATAATATATCAATTGAATATATTTTTTTAAATAAATAATATCATATATAATGGAAAATAATATAATTTTGGGCAAAGTTATACATTATTATTAAAATTGCATAATCGAACATATTTGATTGGCTCTGCCAATTTTTTAGATTAATTTGGTTCAGTAATATATAATTTAAATACTTTAAAAAACAGATTATATGTTTGGTCATATAAATGCATAGTAGCATAACATATAATTATTCTAAATAACAAAAATTATTTTTTAAAAAAATCTGAAAAACCTACGGTGATGATAAATCAGTAAAATGGCACAACTATCATTACTTACAAAAATAAAGTTAAATCTTTAAAACTAAAGATTCTCAGTCAATATATATAGGAGATTAAATTAGTCAAGTTGGTTGTGTGTGATTGTGATGATTTTAATATCTTAAATTCGAACCCACACAACTTCATTTTTCTCCCAAATAATGTGGATTTATCTTCTTTTATGATTATTAGATAAAAATGTTTTTAATAATTGTGTATAATATTAAAATTATTTTTCTTAATAATATAGCAATTGAATATATTTTTTAAAAATAAATAATATCATACATAATGGCAAATAATATAATTTTGGGAAAATTTATACATTATTATTAAAATTGCATAATCGACATATTTGATTGGCTCTACCAATTTTTTAGATTATTTTGTTTCAGTAATATATAATTTGAATACTTTAAAAAATCAGATTATATGTTTGGTCATGTAAGTGCATAATAGCATAATATATAATTATTCTAAATAACAAAAATTAATTTTCAAAAAATTCTGAAAAACCTATGGTGATGATAAATCAGCAAAATGGCACAACTATCATTACTTACAAAAATAAAGTTGAATCTTTAAAAAAGTTTCTCAATTAATATTTAGCAAAAGGTCACCACTATCATTACCTACAAAAATAAAGTTAAATCTTTAAAAAGGCTTCTCAATTATTATTTACTTAATATTTACTGATAATAACCATTGTGGTATCGGAAAATTAATTAATTTACCTAATATTTACTGATAATAACTATTGTGGTATCGGGAAATTAAGTCTGTTCGGTTGAGGAACCAAAATTATTTTCCTCAATAATATAACAGTTGAATGAATTTTATTAAATTAATCAAATCATACATAATGGTACATAATATAATTTTGGAGAAAGTTATACATTATTATTATTAAAATTTTATGATCGATATACTTGATTGGTTATGTTAATTTTTTTATATTAATATAATTCACCAATATATAATTTGAATAATTTAAAAAAATCATATCATATGTTTGGTCATAAAAGTGCATAATGGCATAACATGTAATTATGCTAGTAGCAAAAGTTATTTTTCAAAAAAAAACTAAAAACTCCTATTATGATGACACATTGGCAAAATGACATTATTGTAAGGGAAATTGGCACCAATAACCAAAAAAAACTTTATAATTAGCTATATAATCAAAGAAAAAAATTTGTGATATTTCTTATATAAATTACAATATATACCATTCTATCCCTAAAAATACCACATAATCATTTCTTTCATCTTTTATGTAATGTTTTGTGCACAACAAATTTGTTTACCCCATTTCATCTTCTTTATTGTATTATTAATATTAGATTATCAATCAACTAAATCTTAATCTTGTGTTTGTATTAAAAACCAGTTTTTTCTGTACATATAATCTTTTTCAACGGTTCAACCACCACTCTGGAAAAAGCTCCCAACCACAGCTCCAACAAGGAAGAATTAGCCATCATGTACAGCTTACATTTCTTCTTTTAACCAGTAACTTGTTCCTCATTGAACTGGACACAGAAGATTGTTGTTGCCTTTGTTGGAAGAAGAGATAACATATATCAACAAACAATCATGAAAAAGAAAAAAGCTATTGTGAAGATAAGAGAATCAAATGATTTGATATTTTCTAAACCAATGTATATACTATACTATTTTGTGTTCTATGTTATTCAAATGTATATACTATACTATTTTATTATGATGAGGGTAAAAACGATAAAAACAGTGTTTTTGGTTAGATGTTTTATTATCTGTTTTATATGGCTATATTCTTTAATATGAACTCCAATATGTATATACGCCAAATTAACCCTTATTGTAATTACTTACAAAAATAAGGTTAGTCTCTAAAAAAAACTCTCAGTTAATATATAGGAGATTAAATTAGTCTAGTTGGTTTTGTATGATTGTGATGGTTTTAATACCATAAATTTGAACCCACACTACTTCATTTTTCTCCCAAATAATCTGGATTTATCTTCTTTTATGATTATTAGATAAATGTTTTTTTATTAATTGTGTATTATATTAAATTATTTTCCTTAATAATGTAGCAGTTGAATATATTTTATTAAATAAATCATATCATACATAATGGCAAATAATAAAATTTTGAGCAAAGTTATACATTATTAAAATTGCATGATCGACATATTTGATTGGCTGTGTTAATTTTTTTGATTAATTAGGTTCAGTAATATATAATTTAAATACTTTAAAAAATCAGATTATATGTTTAGTCATATAATTGCATAATAGCATAACATGTAATTATTCTAATAGCAAAAATTATTTTTCAAAAAATTCTGAAAAACTTATGATGATGATAAATCAGCAAAATGGCACAACATTATTTAAAAAAATAAAGTTAAATCTTTAAAAATGCTTCTCAATTAATATTTAGCAAAATGGCACCGCTATCATTACTTACAAAAATAAAGTTAAATATTAATATTTACTGATAATAACCATTGTGGTATCGGGAAATTAATTAATTTACTTGATATCATATTATTAATTGAAAAGCAAGTTGGGCTATAGTTGATAGTTATGATGGTTGATTACTTTTTACCCCTTATATGAAAAAACTTTATTTACTCTTAATAAAATTAACAAATCAATATACTCTAATTTTTAATAGATTTTCATTTTTTTAAATCTAGATTTCCAAATTCGAATTTTATATCATAAAAATATTCAGTTTACTAAAAAAAAGGTAACTAGTATAAATCACAAAAAATCCTAATTATTTCCTTAAACTAATATTGATTTGATTGTTTAACCTACTAATATTTTTGACTAAACTAATTGATTTATGCGGCCACAAGTAAAACCTTAAATCCTTTAAATCTTTTTTTTTGTTAACAGCCTCAATCCTTTAAATCCTTTTAAAGCTCTCTATATATTATTTAATGTTAAGTTGATATGAAACAATGATCCTTTGGTTTTAGTCATTTTGGATTGTTATGTTTTTTTTATGCAAATTTTGAATTTCATTAATTTTAATCTGTCAATTTACATCAAAAGAAGAAAATTATTTATCATGTTTAATGAATGTAACAAAACAACAAAGCATACATATAAGTTTTTACTGGATAATATAAAGGATATTAGAAAATAAAATATAAATATAAATAATATATTTTGCTTTGTCACCAAAAAAACAATATATTCATAAAAATTATATTTTTAAAAATAAATTAATTTTGGTTTCGAATAATTATAAAATCTGATTCTTTTATCTATAAATAAACTAATATTATTACTTTTTAAAATATTTTATCGAATCCCGCACAAGATGCAGAAAAACACTGATAATAACCATTGTGGTATCGGGAAACTAAGCCTGTTCAAAAATTATTAAGGAAATTTATACTAACCAGAATTTAAAATCTTTAGTAGATTATTTGTGTTTGAGTTTGGTCAGCATTCTAGTTTTGGTAAGGTAAAAAAACGAGAAAATTAAAATGGATAAGCTTTTTTCTTGTTACCGATTTTTCTCTCTAGTGAGAGAATACAGATTTTTTTTTTTAGGACGTAAAGTGGCTTAAACAGTACATTCTACACTTTCGTCTCTCAAGGACAATAAGCAGACTAAAAAGCATATAAATTTGAACTTGCGACGACCAAAATGTGATCTCAAGTAGCTTAGTCGGGTAACGCAGTTCCTCGTTCCAAGTTGTTTTTGATCTCGAGTGTGTATTTCCCAAACGCGCGCTCGATCTTCTTGTTGAAATGCTCGTTTCTGTCGTTGATCGAATCAATATCCTTCTCTTCCCGGAACTTCCTCCTCCTGCTAAAGTCCTGTCGCTTCTGCTCTCTGTCAAGTAGCTCCTTTGCCATCTTATCAATCTTATCTTTTGATGTTTTTGGAGCCTGCAAAAAGATTGAAACATATGATGAATCTTTTCTCTCAAGTCTTGAATCTACAACAATTGACCAAAACGATAAATTCAACAAACCTTCCCGTATTGCAAGCTTGAAGCCTCACGGTAAAACTCTGGATCAGCTGCTCTCATTCTGTTATACTCCTCTAGATCAACCTGAATGTTCTTCGTCCGCTTCTTATATGCGTTGTACAACGTCTTCTGGTTGAAGACTGAGGAAAGATGCAATGTTTTCACACATTAGTTGAGTTATCATCAACAAGAAACAAAACAAATCATAAGAGAGCAGAGAGTCAAGATTCAGTACCATCCCAACCAGAAGGGGTTGGTTCCTTTTCCCATTTTTTGTATTTTGTTTCCGCTGCTTCTTGAGTGTCGAGCATGTAAGCCTTTTTCATATCTAAACCATTAGCGTCGAGAAGTTTCCCGATTTTTTTCTTCTTCTGCTCCAACCATTTCTGTTTTGAGATCCCTTTCGTCTCCGTTGGTGCTTCCATTTTCTTCTTTTCACTCCCGACATCCGTCTGATTGGATTTTCTTGCCTCGTTCTGAAACCAAAAGCAAGAAGATTTACATAAATAAAACAATCTTAAGAGCAAATTTAAAGAGTTAAGCTAATATGACTGTACAGAACGACTTACCATCTTAAGTCTCAGCTCAAACAACTTCTTCTTCCTCCCTGTAAGTTGAGAAACGTCTACTTCAGGTTCTTGTTCTTCTTCTTCTTCTTCTTCTTCTTCAGAACTCTCCTCCTCTATTCTTTTATCAGCAAGTGACTCCCTTGACTGCTCGTTAACTTTTGCATTAGGGTAACCACTCCCACCAACAGCGTCAGCTAATCCTTTCAGCACATGAACAAAAGAAAAATAAGTCTCCGAGTGACAGTTTGAAACTAAGTTAGCATCAGTGCATCAAAATCATACAACAACCTTCAAACAGGTACTGCTACGCATCAAAATCATAACCCATAATTGAAGATCTACACTTGCTTTTTATCAGAACTAGATGAATATTTCAATCAGACAGCAAATCGCAATCAAGTTTATTCTTTTGAAACAGCTACTACTACGCATCACAATCGTAAAGACTATAACCACGGGAAACAAAATCCACACATAAGATAAGATAGATCAAGAACCAGTAGTACCTTGCTTCTCCAATCTGGCTTTTGCTTCCGCTATTTTCTTAAAGCAATACTCCACACACTCATGATAAGGATTCGAAGCGTTTATACAGTCCGGGTGCACTCTCCTCTCACTTTCCATATTTTTCACGGCCCTGCGAAACTGTTCAAAAACCAATTAACAAGCCACTACAATGAACCATTAAAGCACTGAGATTTGAGAATTATAGCCAAAGAGACGGAAGAAGCATAAGCATATAGGCCTAATAGCAAAAAAAACTCACTCACTGAGTTGATGCAAACAAGATCTAAACTGGATTCCATGGGGAAGAAAAAAAAAATCTCTAATTTGATGCAAATCCACATAAAGATACAAAGCTAACCTATTCAAACCCTAAGACATCAGAGGAACATTTGAAGATTCATGAACTATAAATCACTATAAATCGTCAGATTCTATGTAAATATACCGTAAGAACTTGCCGAAAACCTAAGAGTAATCGAAAACAATTAAAATCGATGAAACAAGTAAAGCCCTAGACTAACAAATCACTCCAAAGTGAAATCAGATCAAGAAACCAACCTGGGTATAAGAAAATTAAGGAGGAATCCACAACGTTCTTCGCTTTCTGAGAAGAACACCAGAAATTCGGCTGACGATAAAATTTCTCCTTTTTCCTCAATAGAGAGGAGAGAATAACAAAACGAAATAAAAATTGGAGGAAAATAAAAATCTAAAGTCCGATTATTTGATGGGCTATTATTGTAAATGGGCCTCTCAAAATATGATTTGGGCCAACAAAAACCAGTCTTTTAACTTTTAACTAGACTGTTTTGTACTTGTGAAAAGGTTAAGTCTTTCAGCAAAAAAAAGTTTCATTTTGGTAGATTTGAATATAAATACTCAAAATCTTATAACATCTTATCCAAGACCAATTAACTCATTAAAACCGAACAAATCTTCAACTCAAAATCAGATTACACTGCCAATTTTTTACTAAAAAAAACAAAATTTAACTACTCCATTGGAGATGAGAATTCATCTTCTGCTGTGATACCCTCTTCTTCTACACAGACCAGCATGATCGCAGTTAGCATTAGCTTCCCAGCCTCAGCGAAATCTTTGTGGTTCATCAACACATCCTCTACAGAAGAAGTTGTTACATTCTTCTCGGGGCTCTCTCGTCTCAAGGGAAGGACTTGTGCAAAGTCCCCATCAAAAGTGTTGTTGACTCGGTTTGGTCCATAACACGTTTTCGAAGCCTGGAAAAGCGCCGTGTTCCTTAGGTTCTGTAACGTTTCCTTGTCGCTCCAACCTTCACTAGTAGCGGCTTGATGGAGCCTGTCCCAGTCGTCTTGATCCGCCGCGTTTCTCCAGCATTCTTCCAAGAGACTCCTATGGTTCTCCCGGAACGAACAGCTCGTCCATGCAAACACCTCGAAGGCCTTTACGGCCGTCCATCGTCCCTGGATACTGAGACAGACTTCAATGAGCTCCTCCGGTCGAAACAGCCGGTTTCTGGTTCCGTCTTTGCTTGGAATAGCTTTAGTTATCTCTTCCTGGCACAATACACAGTTTCGCTATGAGTTCACCATCATGCTATACAATATTAACACAGATGTAATATCTATTAACCTGCAGCTTCAGTAACTTGAGGTCAGCTTCAATGCGCTTCACTTTTGATTTGGAATCAGCATCCTTATCTGAAACGCGATCATCATCATGACTGTATGTTTCAAAAACCAAGAACATGTGCTATGGAAAACAAACTATTATAATACCTGCCACATAGGCTATCTTTGAAAGGTTCAAGAACCGCTTGCGGTCTGCAAATGTTGGTTGTACATCTTCGGATTCTGACACCGTTCTTTCATCAGCAGTTGTCATAGACTCTTCACCTTGTGCTAGAGCCAACGCGTGAAGAGTGTCGGAAGCGGATGAGAACTGATGAAGAAACACCTTATGAAGCCAAAGTAGATCAGAGTGGCGGCTTAGAAACATCAATAGCTCGTCTTGGAATTCTTCTCCAAGCCGTAGAAGCTTAGAGAACTGTTTCATGTCATAGAATTGCTGGAACACAAAGTAACTGAACCCTCCTTGTGGTCCCACACCTTCGTGCTGCACAGGAACAACATGAGGAAATAAGCAAGAGAACTAAGATGAAGGAAGAGATGATCAACTATATTGACTAAACAAAAGTGAAAGATGTCCGAAAGCTGCCATAAGAAATGTTTTTGAGATTACTCTAAGGAACATGGGAAGAAGAAACCTGAGCTCATACCATTAAGTTTCTGAGTAGCCCCGTATCATTGAGATCATAACATATCCTCCACATGATCTTATAGCCTGCATGTCGCTTAGCAATGGAAAGCAAATTTGAACAACGGTTTCTGAAGATGTCTTCATCTGTTCTTTCTGTGACGCCCTATAGAAACAAAAGCAGTTCATGGTGTTATTCAACATAAAAAGTAAATATGCAGTGAAAATTGCATGCAAAAGAACAGCTAACCTGGAAATCTGCTTCCATAAACTCTTTAGCTTGTTGGTAAAGACAGTCGAAAATGGTATCCCGCCTAGTCCAGTACTCATCAAGAAAACCTTTGTTCTCTTCTTCTCGCTCCAATTTAGCAGTGGTAGAACCGGCATAAGCCTCGAGTAAGACTTCAGTTAGCACTTCGAGATGCATGTATATATCTGATTTAGCAGAGATATCAATCCTAGATCCTTCAGTTAACAGACGACGCATAAAGGACGCAATGCACCACAGTCCATCACATACAAGAGGTCGAGAGTGCCATGGTATTAAGCCTTCAAGAGGTGGATACCACATCTGGTGCTCATTTTTGTAATCCAAGGCAGTCCGAAGAATGGTAACACATGCGTTTGAGAGTTCACAGGCTCTCTGAACTTGAACTCCTAGTGGCTCTTCATCTCTGATTATGTATTCTAGTTGCCTGCTCAGGCAATGAAATACTTCCTCAATTTCAGATACCTTGCTGTAAAAAACTTCAGCATTATCTCTATCCATCAAAAGAACTGTATTTTGACGGGCTCTCTCCCCTACAAATTGAATAAGATCCCAAAGGGCACATGAAACTTGATCCTCAGTGCCAGTACTCGACGATCCAAATCTGGCTGAGCGGCTCTGGTTGATAAAATTCTGCAGTTCCCGGAGTTGGATCATTGCAGCAAGTTTTTCACCATTTTCCAGGATAATTTGCAAAGATTCTCCTGCAGTAGAAGAGATGCATTAGCTAAGCAGTCAATTCTTATGCCAACCAGAATAACTTAAAGGAAAGGTAAACAAGGGGAGGAATGGTAAAAGCAGGTTGAACAAACTAATAAGCATGCTTTAAAACAATAAGATGGAAAAGAAAAACAAGTGAGAGATCAAAGTGAGTACTTTGCCTAGAACACAGCTCCTCATGGCATTTGGATAGAGCAAGAAAGTGTAGAAACTTCTCATGCTTCTGTTGTTTCTCGACCAATTGTGAAGATATAACAGTCATAGCTACAATCTCAGCGCCTCTAGTGGTTGTCCAATGCTTGGCTAACGTGTCGACTATAGATTTGCTCTTGCGAGCAAAAACGTTGGTCTCTCCACCTCTATCAAATGCACCAGATTGGCTAAGCTTCTCCAAGGACCCATCAACGTTCCCAGACAACAGAAAGTCCTCAAAGAGCTGACCAAGCAAAACTTCCGACTCTTCATCACCTGGTACGAGACGAGTAACCCCATGTTTACGGTTTCTTTTGTCTCCACTATCTTGTAAACCAGAATTATCTCTTCTAGCAGTTCTATCAACGCCATACGTCGTGCTCCTTGTCTCATCTCGTCCTTTTGGCACATGGAAAAAACAAAGAGGAACATAAGTCTCAGAATGACAAATACACTCGCTTCTTATCAGAACAACATGATTATTTCATCAAACTTAAATCACATTGACCATAAGGGTTTCTGTGAAAATTTACTCACAACTCTCCTAAAAGAATATCAAAGCTAATCAACAACAACGCCCACGCATCAAAACCACAGACCATAATCAACAAAGATGGTGGAAACATCAAAAACAGCTAAGCCACAGAAATATAAAAAGAGGAACAAAAGTCTCAGAATGACAATATACACTCGCTTCTTATCAGAACAAGATGATTATTTCATCAAACTTAAATCACATCGTAGCATCACCATAAGGGTTTCTGTGCAAATTTACTCACAAATCTCTTAAAAGAATATCCAAGCAAATCAACAATAACGCTCACGCATCAAAACTATAGACCATAATCAAGTAAGTACCTTGCTTCGAAGCGTTTCTTCTCACACTATCCATATTTCACGGCCTGCGAATCTGCTCAGAAAACAAGTAACAACAAGCCACTAGAATTAGCCAACAGAGTATTGAGATTTGAGAATAATAACCAAAGAAGCAGAGGTAATGCTCCCAAACCCATTTCCGCACTAAGCATAAACTCACAGATTACGTTGATGCAAACAGAACTTAACTAGATTCGATTGGGAAAAATCTCTAATTTGATACAAACTCGCACAAAAGGTAAAGCTTTGTTCAAACCCTAAAACAAGTAAAACCCTAGACTACAAAACCACTCTTAAGTGAAAATGCGTTCAAGAAACCAACCTGCGAGTTAAACTATCCAGGAGGAATCCGCAAGTTCTGCTTAATGAGAAGAACACCAGAAAATCGCTGACGATTAATTTCTTCTTTCTCCTCAGTAATTAACCCCAAAAAACATATACAAAAAATGCAGGAAATGAAATAAAAATTAAGACTGTTAATTTGATGGGCTATTAATTATACTTGGACCTCTTAGATCATTTGGGCCAGCATAATTTTATTCTAGATTATTTGGGCCAGCATAATTTTAATCAGGAAATATTAGCAATGCTGACAACAAAAAAAGTTTTTTCCTTTTAAGCTTCTATAAACCCTTTATATTTGATTTTAAATAAGTTCCTAGTGAAAAAAACATTCAGGAAATTTTCTAATCTCATATATGTACTCTTGAAATGTTAATTCTATACCCAATTTGTTTTTATTTTAATCATTTCTAGACATTGTAATTTCATATGAAAATGAAAACTACATGCACATTATAATGTCTTTTAGCAAAAATTGACAAGTATGCTTTAAAACAATCGAAATACAAAAAGGAAACCAAAAAAAAAAACAAAAAGAAGACTTTCTCTATCACCCTGTGTGAAATCTAGAACTAGAATGACACTTTAATCTTCCTCTACTACAAAGCTCATCTATTACATCTGAGTAAGCAATAGCCTCACTGTTAAGTTCCTCCTTCGATTCAGTATTTTCATTTGTCTCTGCCTGCAAATTCAGCTTCACGGATCCAAACTTTCCAGAAACTTTCTCCCGCAACTCTTCTGCTTCACTCAGCTTACCATCTTCCATAAGCGCAGTGATGATACTGTTGTATGTAAACCTATCCGGCTCTAGTCTTTTCTCCTCCATCTCTGACAGAAGATCAAATGCTTCTTCTAACTTCCTGTCCTTGCAGAAAGCTGAGATCATCGTGTTGTATGTAACCGTGTCGACATCTCTCTCCTCTACAAGCGTATTGAAGAAATTGAGAGCCTTTTCTGTCATACCCTCTTTACAAAGACCATTGAGAAGAATGTTGCATGTGTAGTTATCAGGCTTGAAAGAGTGATTGATGGATTCGTTATAAAACTCAAACGCTTTCTCAACCCTTCCTTCTCTGCAGTATCCGAGGATGATTGAGTTGAAAGTAGTGTCATCAGGAAGCAAACCACTCTCAGCAAGCTCATCGAATCTCTCCATCGCTAGCTCGGTTTTACCATTGTGACACAGACCTCCGATCAAAGAGTTGAACGTGCTCACTGTAGGTATGATCTTCATCTTCTTCATCTCGTCCCACATCTCCAAAGCCTTCTCAACCTTTTCTTCCCTGAAGTATCCCGTGATTAATGTGCCATAACTAATCTCGTCAACAATATATCCTCGCTTGCGAGCACTATCCAGCAAATTGCGAGCTTCATCAAGTTTCTTCTCTTTACATAATGCATCGAGTATAGTATTAAGTGTTATGGTATTCATCTTAATGCCTTTCTGTCCCATCTCACGCATCATCTCAAGAGCACCACTCAAGTCGCCAACTTTCAAATACCCATTTATCAAAGTATGGTAAGTAACTCTATCAGGAGAAAACCCATGAACTTCCACCAATTCCTTAACCTTTCTATTAACCTCTTCCATCTTCTCTTCTTTACAAAGCCACTTAAGAGATATGTTATGAGTCACTTGGTTAGGTTTAACTCCATGATTCTCCATTTGCTCCATTAACTTCCTAGCTTCCAAGCTAAGCCCCAATTCAAAACAACCATCAATCAACGTGTTGTACGTAACCACATCAGGGAGTAACTTTAACTCCTTCATCTCATCTATTAACTCAAGAGCTTCCCTGATACTCCCTGCATTGCACAGCCCGTTCATCAACATGTTATAAGTGCGAAGATCCGGTAACATGTTAGTTTGCTTCATCAGCTCCACAATCTGAAATGCTTCCTTCAATGAACCCAGCTTACAGTAACCATACACTAGATTATTGTAAGTGTCTCTATTTGGCACCAACCCATTCTTCTTCATGTCCAACAACAACTCCTTAACATCATTCAAACGCCCTTTCTTAGACATTGCTTTCAAAATCGTATTGTAGGTAACGTTATCGGGATTAACCTTGAACTCACTAACCATCCTCTCTATCATCCTTACGGCATCGTCGAGCTTTCCTTCTAAGCAATACCCATGAATCAATACATTGAAAGTTTTCGCATCTAGCGAGACACCGTGCTTAACCATATCATCAAACACTTCTCTAGCACTCGAGAGAGAGAAGCTAGAAGGGTACCTGACTAAACCAATGAGAAGAGTGCTGCAAGTGAGAGGATTTGGCTTGAGCTTCAACCGAATCATCTTCTGGAAGATCTGTAACGCGACGTGAGGCTTCCCCGCTTGAAGATACGCGCCGAGCGAAATGTCGAAGAGAGCCTTAGAAGGAGGAGGCGAGTGATGTAGATTCGGGTGGAGGAGGGAGTCGCAAAGAGAGAGCGATGCATCGGATGTTCGGATGTAGGAGACGAGAAGTGATTTGGCGTCGGCGAATTTGTGGTGGGAGAGAAGAGAGCGGACGACGGAGAGAAGGGGAAGAGGTGAATCCGATGGAAATGCTTCGGGAACAGAATTCTGAGCCCAATGGAAGAAAGAGACGAGTGTTTCGGGTCTTTTAGCGAGTGAAGGAGAAGAGAAGAGGGAGAGAAGAAGGGGCTGAGTGATTTGAGGGATGTAAGGATTTAGGGTTTCGAGGAAATGGGTTTTCTCCGATGTGAGGATCGATGTAAGGGTTTTCAGTAGTTGAGATTCCGGTGGCTTTAAAGTCGCCATTTTTCTCGGCAGACACTGGGATTGATCCGATCATCCTCGTTGCAGCGCCTCGAAGGCGGAGGCTAATGAATCTCTTTCACTCTGATGGCTAAACCGTAACAAATCGAGACACAAGAACCGGAAATTGGAGACTCGGGTTGTCTGCTAAACCAAACGCAATAGAACACTGTCATGCCTATTTCTCTTCCGTTTATTGGGCCTTTCGGCTCTTTATATAGCCCAAATGACTGCTTTTCAGTTGGACAAGCCATGTGGCCCACGTTATGCTTCGGTTCGGTTTAGGTGGAAAATATAAGACCGGTTCCTAATCATTGAATTTTTTTATCGTGATTACAGTTTCTACAAGCTTGATTCCGCCTGAATAGAGCTGTCAAAATGGCTGTCCATGTCTATTTTGACATGTCCAAATCCATTTTAATCAACATAATAATAACCCATAAGTCTCTTCATCGCTTGACACAACAGCATTTTCAAGCTTTTGGGAGATGACACTTCAGCAAAAAAAACACCAATAAAAAAATTTCATTAATACAAGTCATCAATTTATTTTAACTTTTAAATTTAAACATATTAAAAACTCAAATAATTTTTATTGTTAATTTTAGTTTTATTTTTTGGTCAAGCTCAAGCCCAAATAATAAATAACAGCAAATAAAAAAAAATTGTTTTATTTTTTTAACAAACTCAAATAATAAATAACAACAAATAATAAAATTAAATATTTGTTTTATATTTTTGTCATACCGAAACTCAAATAATAAATAACAACAAAAAAATTAAAATTTTTAACTATGTGTTTGCTTGATAGAGACGTATATGATTGAAAAAAGTGTAGACTCATCATCAACTATGCTTCCATAACAACAATGCGAAAAGCGTTATGTTATAAGAAGGTCACACATCAGCAAAAATTTGAACCAATAAAAACATAACAATAATACATATTATTAACACACTAATAAAATCAATTTACTATTTTGCTGACCCATTAAAAAGCCCAAAGTTTACAACAAAAAATGGAAGGCGAAAGCAAATGAGGAAAAACTCAGACCACCACAGCTTGGAGATTCACATTTCCACTTGTTACCGAAAACAAATTTTATTGGGTTTGGCGGAAATAGAGAATTTCTTGGTTTTGGTAGAAAAATGTGATTTTCAGTTTTGGTAGGAAAACATAGTTTTTCGGTTATGGCGGAAAAAAACGAATTCTCGGGTTTGGCGGCAAAATGTGAATTTTTGGTTTTAGTGAGAAATAAAAAATTTGATTTTGACGAGAAAATGCGAAGGAATTGCAACTTTTTAATTTTGACGAAAAATACAATTTCTCGGTTTTGATAGAAAATGCAATTTTTTCGGCTTTTGATGGATAATGTAATTTCTTGATTTTTGCAGAAAATTGTAATTTGACAATTTTGGCAGAAAATGCAATTTCTCGGGTTGATAGAAAAGCAAAATTTCTCGATTTTGGCGGGAATAAACAATTTCTTGGTTTTGATGGGAAATGCAAATTTTCAGTTTTTGACATATAATTTGATTTTTGGTTTTCGAGGGAAAATATGATTTCTTAGTTTTCGTGGAAAATGCAATTTCTCAGGAGATAATGCAATTTTTGGTTTTTGCGGAAAATTGTAGTTTATCGGTTTTGGTAGGAAGGCGTGATTCTTGATTTGACGAGAAAATTAATTTTTTCTTGTTTTGGTGGGAATAGACGATTTCTCGATTTTTGCGAGAAAATAATTTTTTGGTTTTGACGGAAAATACTATTTTTTGTTTTTGCAGGAAGATGAAATTTTTTGGTTTTGGTGAAAAAACTTGATTTTTCTGTTTTGACGGAAAAACACAGGTTCTCGCGAGAAAATATGATTTTTTGGTTTTTGAGGGAAAATGCAATTTCTTTGTTTTGGTAGGAAAATGAAATTTCAGGTTTGACGAGAAAATGAATTTTTTTGGTTTTGGCGGGAATAGGCGATTTCTCAGTTTCATGGGAAATAATTTTTTTTTGTTTTGTCGAAAATGCAATTTTTCAGTTTTTATAAAAAGATAAAATTTCTCTGTGCTAAATTTTCAAGTTATAATATGTTTATAGTAACCAAAATTGATTTATTTAACTTCAACTAAATTGATATTTCAACAGTTCAAATAGAACTTTCTATTTAGTTCTAAAGTAATAGTAATAATTTTGATATGAATGTTATTGATTATAGTTTGGTAGTTTTAGAAACATATGTCTATAATAAATATTTGATAAATAAATAAATTTTATAATTTAAAATAATCATATTAATTAATATTTTTTTAAATGGCAATTTGCTTTATATAATTTTAAAGGAGGATCAAGTAGCAATTTAGTAGAGAAAATAAATTACATCTACCATTAGCTTGAATGTACTTAAAAATATAATGTTTTATTCTTACATATACATTTATAGATAGTTAGCTAAACAAATTTGATAGTAGATTATAATTTAAAAAAAAAAAATTAATAATATATAATGTTTATTCAGATTTAAAACATATAAATATATAACTTAAGCTAATAAAAAATAAATATAATACTCATTTAAAATATATAAATAATTTTATTATATTAAAAATATATACAAATCTAGAAAAATATCCCGCAGCGTAGCGCGGGTAAATACCTAGTTATAGATAAATAGCGATCATGTCTACTAATAACTATGTCCATTAATGAGCATGTCCATTTAAAATCATGTCCAAATGGGTATATCCAATTATCCATAAACACCTAATTTAATTTAATTTTAATTATTATTTTTTTAGTAATTGACAAATACTATATCAATCCATCTATTTTATTTATGTAATCGTAATTTTATGGTTTTATAGGAAAAATAAAATTGTGTGATTTTGGCGGAAAATGAAATTTTGCTGTTTTGGCGGAAAATGAAATTTTACCATTTTAACAATTTTTTTTTTGTGAAAAATCTAATTTTTGTAATTTTTGTTATTATATAAGTTTTAGTGAAAAATATAATTTTACGATGTTGGTTGGAAACGTGAATTTACAGTTTTTGACGAAAAACCGGATTTCACAATGGAAACGTGAATTTACAGTTTTTGACGAAAAACCTTATTTCACAATTGTCACGAAAAAATAAAATTTTGTAAATTAGATAGGAAAATATGATATTACAATTTTAATCAAATAAATTTAAACCTAACTTTTTAGGGATACTTGCAAAAATGACCTAAAATTTGATTTGAATTGCAAATCTAACCCACAAAAATCACTTTCCCAACATTTGCCATTTTGTGTCCAAACAATCTCTCATAGTTTCAGTTATTCACGAAATTGCAATTGTTTTTAATTAATTTTATTTATTTTTGGAAATTCAATTGACCAACTAATCTTCATCTTTCTCACTTATTTACGAAAATGCCATCATCATCAATTCACCCAACCACTATTTTCAACCAATTTTGAAGCTTTAATGGTGGCAAAAACCCATTTTTGAGTTTGTTGAGCTCATTATTTTCCCTTTTAAGCTTCTATTCTTCCATTTCCTCTCTATTTTCTTCCCAAAAACTCTATAATTTGTCTATTAAAAAGTTGAAGTTCATAAAAATTTCTATATTCCGGCGATTTGGTTGTTTGTTGCGGTTGTGCTTCTTTCATTGTGGCTAGGATCGAAGATCTTGACCAGAAAAGAAGCTAAAGGCGAGTGGTAAGTCGGATTTTCAGTCAATTTTGGTGTTTTTTAGTTCTGGGCTCCGAAAGTAGACTTCACTCGGTCCGAATGAAGTCTACTAGTCAACGCCCAGGTTAGTTTTGCAATTGACCGCATGAAAAAGTAGACTTCTTTTGGTCCGAATGAAGTCTACTCCATTTCCTTTGATAACAAAAAAATAGAGTAGACTTCTCGAGTAGACTTCTTTAGAAGCAGGTCATTTTTGCAATTGACCAACCTTTGACTTTTCAGAGTAGACTTCTCTATGAAGTAGACTTCTCCGAGAAGTCTACTTTAGAAAGTAGACTTCTCGCAGGTCATTTTTGCAATTGACCAAAAAGTCAAATATTTTGCAATTGCAAAAATGACCTGCGAGAAGTCTACTTACGAAAGTAGACTTCTCCGAGAAGTCTACTTTTCATAGAGAAGTCTACTAATATTTTGGCAATTGCAAAACTAACCTACGAGAAGTCTACTTTTATCCGAGAAGTCTACTTTTCTTGTTTAAAAAAAAAAATCATTTATATACAATATATAACGAATTTTTATGATTTTCGTGATCCTAAGCTTCTGTTATTAAGTTTTCTTGCTTATGTATAAGTTTTGCATGTTTATATTTTATAGGTATAGTCGAATGAGTTTTCATGTTTTATATGATACTTAGCTTATTAAGAGTAGACTTCTTAGTCTACTATAGAAGTCTACTAAGTAGACTTCATTCGACTTACCGAGAAGCCTACTTATGCAACGTTGATGTCTAATGTGGTTTGGATTTGTTTTTTTTTTCACAGAGAATGGTTTACATACCCGCTGTTTATGGAGAATGGGTTAAGACTGAATCAGTTTGGCAGTTCGAGGTGGATAATAACAAAGGAGAGCGGATGTTGTTCTTAAGAGATGGTTGCACACATGTTGAGCTTCTTGGAATGGTGCAAGAGGATTATATGCTGGAAAAGGAAACAAAGGTGGAGTTATCCTATCCCTTACCACCTCAGATGCTTCAACATATGCCTCCTGATTCTCTGTCTATGTATGTCACAAATGATAGACATGTTCAGAGCTTGATTGAGTTAAGTAAGATGCATGGTGTTCGCCTTTATGTTTCGAGTAAGATAGTGGACCATGAGAATGATGATGTGGATGGACATGCGGATACATGCTCTGATGCTGAAGAAGATTGGGATGAAGACGCTGAAGATTGGGATGAAAATGTTAAAAATGAGGATGAAGCTGATAGTTTGAATGAAGATGAAGTTAATCAGAATATGAAAGAAAAGTATGATGACTCAGATGTGGATTACAGTGAGTACGGGAAAGTTAAAGATGAGGATGAAGTTGAGGGTGTAAGAGAGCGTTGTGGTGGTTTTGATCGACTGGATAGTAGTTGGTCGTCTAAAATCTTTGTTAATCAGAGTTTTCCTAGCAAGGAGAAGCTTGTATCTGAGTTGCGATTGATGGCAGTTATGAAGAGAGTTGCGATTAAAATCTTTGTTAATCAGGTTGTCAAGATATGTAATATAAATGGGGGAAATGTCCCTCTGAATCATCATTAAGTTATGTATTATTATTGTCTTTAAGAAGTCTACTCGAGTCTAGAGAAGTCTACTTGATAAGAAGTCTACTCGTGACACGAGTAGACTACTAGGTTGTCAAGATATGTAATATAAATGGGGGAAATGTCCCTCTGAATCATCATTAAGTTATGTATTATTATTGTCTTTAAGAAGTCTACACGAGTCTAGAGAAGTCTACTTGATAAGAAGTCTACTCGTGACACGAGAAGTCTACTCGTGACGAGAGAAGTCTACTCCATAAATTCAGCAACCCAAGAATTCAACACAATCCATGTTACATGTTAACCTACGGTTACATATTCTGTTCTTTGACGGGTTACACCAAAAACTTTCTAACCACATCAACCAGATACACCAATAAAGTAGTTCGTTACAAAAAATAATACACGAGAGAAGAGAAGTCAGGTGCCTTCGTATAACCCCATATTCGCCCAGTCCTGGTTTGGAGGTTTGTGGCACTTGGTCTCCTGGTGTATATCAACCACAAGTTTCTGTCTGATAACTTTCATGTTGGCGGGACACAGTGACGGAGGAAATGGCAGTCCAAGAGCATGATATTCAATAAACTTAAGGCAATAAACTCCACAATCACCACCTGGCCCTTGCTGTGGCACCTCCTTTGCTTCTAGCCGTGTATGCGTGAAAGCATCATATGGGAACTTGTATTTATCTTCTCGGATAGCCATTTCCCGAAGCAGATAAGGCAGCATGACTGCAAGAGGCTCAACTGCTTTCGCTATTTCCGCAGCGCTAGAATGATGAACGAGACTGTCCTAAATGAGAATGTGCCTCTGAGGTATAGAGATACACAGAGCAACCCAATGATCATCCTTTACATTCAAGGGCGTGTATATGTCATCGACGTCCACCCCCCATGTCTTGCCTGTTTTGCAGTACACTGATGTCTCACCGGTGTAATAATCAAAGGCACCAGGCGGCAGTTGTCTACCTGAGCCATTGGGATTCGGTTCGGTGGCAAGAAAATCCGCATACTTGGTACGCCACATCATGCTCAAAATCGTATCAAGTAAGCAGATACGATCACTCCTAAACCATTGTGGATGTTCCATGAATCGATGTCTCAGCAGGTTGATGACAGCATCCATGTGCTACATAGCCAAATAGGGAAGTTAAGAAAGTCAGAAACAAAAGTCAAGAAACAGAAGTCTACTCGAGAAGAAGCCTACTAGAGAGAAGTCTACTCGAGAAGAAGTCTACTCGAGAAGAAGTCTACTCGAGAGAAGTCTACTCGAGAAAAAGTCTACTCGAGAAAAAGTCTACTCGAGAGAAGTCTACTCGAGAAAAAGTCTACTCGAGAGAAGTCTACTCGCGAAGAAGTCTACTCGATAAGATGTCTACTCGAGAGAAAGACTACTCGAGAGAAAGACTAACTGTATCTGCGAGCCATTGTTGTGGCGTCCTCAACAGCCACCACCAGTGGTTTACTGGGTACTTCTTAGCATGTCTACTCGGCCAATTTCTGCAGACAACATTAGTACATAATCATCAGACTTTAATTAGTACACAATCACAAGACTCACAACTTGTTTTATACAGAGAACTTACGGAAGACGTTTGAAAAACTCAGTTACAGCTTTATTCTTCGCTGCATCAATGGGAGCAAAAAGATCATATCCAGCGCCTAGTCTAGACAACCTCCTTGTCTTCTCGGAGGTCTTGGCTCGTGACAAAATTTGTGCCGCGACCTTCTTTGACTGCTGTTTCCTTAACTGCACCTCCAAATCGTCTTTCGTTTGTTTCCGCGACTCGACAAATACGACACTATCCACGTCCTCGCGGTTGACACTCTCACATGGTTTTTTCTGAAATAATGCATTATACATGTTACTGAGAAGAACAACATGACAAAATAAACGGTTTTATTTATTGGAATTTATTAAAGTAAACGAAACATAAGTCAGATTACACGGTACAGGTACAAATTTTTGAAAACATACAAAAATAGAAAAACATCTAGTTCTTTTTCGAAGACCTCGCTCTTGCCCTAGTAAGCCTAAGAACTGGACTCAACGAAGGAATAGCAGGGTTAGCAGTCTTAGAAGTCTTTTTAGTAGATTTGAGAGAGGGATCGGTACTAACCCGACCATCGTTTGACTTGACATACTCCTCATCCTTTGGCTCTTTCATCTTGGCAACAGTATGCTCCACGGCAACAACCTTTTCAGAGAGGAGGTCCAACTTCTTATCGAAGGCCTCAAACCCAGCCTTTATTTCCCCAGACAATGTTCTGCAACATTCTGAGAAATGTTGCTTCATCGCCTCAGCAAGACTCTTCAAACCCTCCTCTTCTATGGCAGCAGGAGGCACTGGACAAGTCTTCTTCATGCTCCCATCGTCTGGGTCAACACGGCTTTCATCATCTTTAACTTTTCTTTTTTGGCCCTTTGTGGCCTCTAACTTCTTAACCCCTTTGGACCGCCAATGACTAGGCTTCCACTTCCAACGACCACCACCAAACTCCCTAAACATGGCTCCCACAACGTTTTCGATAAGGACATCGTCTACCTCATCATCCCAGGTAGGGAACATTTCCTCCCGTTCCTTGACACAAAAGTTGTTGAAGCTAACCTGCAAACAATTGGAATATATATGTTACAGAGGTCTACGCAAAGAATTATACTCGAGAGAAGTCTACTCGATACGAGGAGAAGTCTACTCGATAAGGGGAGAAGTCTACTCGAGACGAGGAGAAGTCTACTCGAGACGAGGATAATTCTACTCGAGACGAGGAGAAGTCTACTCGAGACGAGGAGAAGTCTACTCGAAACGAGGAGAAGTCTACTCGAGACGAGGAGAAGTCTACTCGAAACGAGGAGAAGTCTACTCGAGACGAGGAGAAGTCTACTCGAGACGAGGAGAAGTCTACTCGAGACGAGGAGAAGTCTACTCGAGACGAGGAGAAGTCTACTCGAGACGAGGAGAAGTCTACTCGAGACAAGGAGAAGTCTACTCGAGACGAGGAGAAGTCTACTCGAGACGAGGAGAAGTCTACTCGAGACGAGGAGAAGTCTACTCGAGAAGTAAATATAGTTTACGATTACCTGTTTCAACATAGCTTATTTGATGTATTTTCGTCCTCGGTAACCGTTGAAAGCCAGCACCGGTGGAGTTGGGTTGTCGGGAAGAGGATTTCCGTAATGCCTCCCAAAATCTGGCATAGCATAATACGCCCAAACTTGGAGCACTTCGGCAAACCCATAGAGAGTAACAGTCTTCGTCAAATCAGCTCTTTTGACAGACTCTATGAGGGTCTTGAAAGCCACTCTTCCCCACGGGTAATTTGCAAATGCCTCGACATCCATAACTAGCCTGGCATAGTTCAACCGTGTGGGTGAATCCATCTTCCTTGCCTCGATAAATCCAGCGAAGATGGATAAATATCCTAGCATAAGCTTCTCATCCCTTGTCCACTCCCCAGCACGCTTACATGCTTCAGTAAGTTCATCAACGGTGGGGCCAACATCTATACTAACGCCAAGCTTCTCCTAGAAATATTTCATCTCAGGAGTAACTTCTGCTTCCTCCAGTTCCTCAACATCCTCGCAGTTGAGACCGGTGAGTTGTTCAAACTCATTGAGTGAAAACCGAAGTGGGGTTGCATTTATGAGACTCCATATCTCATACTTCTTCTTGCAGTCCAGCTGAAAACCGAGTATAAACTGCACCACCCTCGACGCCCAGCCAAAATTCAGTTTGTAAAACTTTAGAAAAACACCAAGCCTTGATTCCAAAAGCTCTTCCCATATATCTGCTTCCAGTACTGCTTCCAATGCAGGAAACAACTTCCTACTGTTGCTGTAGTAGGCTATACTTTTCCCAGGTTGGGGCTCCTCGTCCTTTGTGAATAATCTCCTTGGAAACTTGGGCTGTTTCTCCATCCTGCAAAACCAAAGATGACATAAATATGTAAGAAATATATAATTATTAGCAAATGGCAGAAGTTTAGTTCAGAAAGAAGTCTACTTTTCTCCGAGAAGTCTACTCGCGAAAAAGTCTACTCGAGAAGAAGTCTACTTAGAGAAGTCTACTCGAAAGAGAAGTCTACTCGAGAAGAAGTCTACTTAGAGAAGTCTACTCGAAAGAGAAGTCTACTCGAGAAGAAGTCTACTCGAAAGAGAAGTCTACTCGAAAGCGAAGTCTACTCTAGAGAAGTCTACTTATACGAATTCTAAAATAAATCACTAGTTACATAAATTACCTTTGCGAACACTGAAATCCGGCGGAGACAACCAACAGCGTCGTCGACATCTGTAAATCCAAACAAAAAATTTCCAAATTAGCGGTGGCGATGATATCTAAGGCAAAAAATTGAATCTAACAGATGCCGGACAAAGAGAAATGAGGACAGAATTACCAGCAGTAACAAGGCGACGAGGCGACAAGGCAACAGAGACGGCGATGAAAAGAGATGAACGAAATCGATTAAGGTCTATATACAGATAAAGAGATATACAGAAGTGAGAGATCTGAGAAAGGAGAACAGAGATTACCTCCGTTGACAATTTACAAACGGTGGTGATGAGTTGAAGCAGCGGCGGCGACGACGGTATGAACGGCGACAGAAATGGCGAAAGAAATCGCCCAAACGCTGGTTACGAGTCGAGAGAAACTAGGGTTTGTGGAATAGATTACTTTCTGGTAAAAATGAAATATATAGGCCGGTTAAAAATGGGTTAGTAATATTATTCGGTTCAGTGATTATTTTTATTTTACTCGGACATAACTGGTCAAAGAAGTCTACTTTTGATTCTAATTCGGTAAGAGAAGTCTACTAGATAGAAGTCTACTTTGGTCCGAGATGTCTACTCGAGAGAAGTCTACTTCGGTCCGAGAAGTCTACTTAACCCTAAACCCTAAATCAATTTTTTTTAATTAAAACTTATATGAAAACATTAATTACTTACCATATTGACAAGTCATAGTTAAAATAACAAATATATGAACCATGATTCATTAACTGAACCATAAACTATGATTCATATAAAATTTGTGCAAACCCTAAGAATTACACTCTTATACCCTAAACCCTAAACCTCAACCCTAACCTTTTAGATTTGTATACTTATGAAACTTATAAATTGATTCATTTTCATGATTTTTTTTATACAGATGCTAAATGTATCTTTTTTTAATTGTGTATATAATGTTTTTACCAAATTATTTTTCATAATTTTTAAAATTAGTGGTAAAGAAATTAAAATAAAGTAGACTTCTCCAAGAAGTCTACTCCTGAGAAGTCTACTTTAGAATCCGAGAAGTCTACTTAGTATTGATTTCTAACCTAATTTATCTATGATTATTTAAATTAATTATTTTGTGTCAAATTTTATTTTTAATAGGTGTAAAAAATATATGTTTTTGTTATTTTGATAATTTTTTCACCCAATTATTTTTCATAATTTTTTTAATTAATAGTAAAGACATTATTCCAGAGTAGACTTCTCGACTTCTTGGAGAAGTCTACTCGAGAAGTCTACTCGAGCTCAAGTAGACTTCTCGGGGATAAAATAGTCATTGCGACGAGCGTTTTTTGTTTGGTCAGAAGGGATAATATTGTAATTTCATTACCCCTGTGAGTTATTTTTGTCAAACATGCAATAAAAAATCTAGTTTTGCAATTCAAATCAAATTTTGAGTCATATTCAGCAATTCCTCCAACTTTTTAAGTATTTTGGGCTGACCAATGTCCTTCATGTCCAGCAAGTTTTGTCCACGGGTGAAGTTGTCCACGGGTGAAGTTGGACAAAACACAGATGAAGGCGGCCTGAAATTGACCCGATTGGTTGGGTTTCTTGTCGAGATACGTCTCTGTCAATGTTACGGTTTCCATGTTTTGTTTAATCATTCTTACCGATCACAATTTTGATTTAGCATTTTCAGTTTTCCTAATCCTTCATAGTTTAATCTTTGCAGCGATTTGGTTAGGGTTTGTTTTCCCCCTTTTTCGTTTTGAAGCTTCCTCTTGACTAAAGATCTACAACAGCTTGTTTGTCTTCTCGATGAAGAACTTTGATAAAGATTACATTTTTACTACTTTTACTAACATCGATAGTTGCTTAATTTATGCTTTAAAACCTGCAATGGAATTAATACTATATATTGGCTCTATAAGCCATCATACGCAAAGATGTATGCAAGCAATTGTAAACTCTCTCTGACTGGATTTCCTCATATTTTTACTCACTTACACAATTTTATAAATACTATTTCAGGAATTTCTAGGTCTTTCTTTCTCATTTTCTTCTTTTCTTTTACTTATTTATTTCCCTGACAAAATCAAAAAGGCACTAAAACATTTGTCACTCTTTATAAATGTTGGCCTATCTTTGTTGATTAATGCATATATAGTATTAGATTTCAACAAAAAAAGGATAAATAGAATAATCATTTACTGAAAACACATGCATTTACCGTCACTAAAAATCAACACAATCGATGTATTATATATTAAATCAATTTAACTTTTGAAATCCATTAGCAAACTTTGATATCAAAACTAAATTAATACTAAAAACTATAAGCAAAATATGAAATCAAATGTTAAACTATGAATCAGTCAATGTAGAAAACACTAAAAACTATGTAAATAGTGAAATTTGTATAAATTTGTGAAATCGAATGACTTAAACTGTGAAATTGAAATCTTTATAAAGTGTGAAATCGACTTGCAATCTGAGAACAGAACTTGCACAAGGCAACAGGTTTTCTTTTTCCAAATTTGACACTACATCTCAGGGTAAATATGCGATGGAGTTATTCAATAAACAATTTGTAGCTTCTTCCATGAAGCTTTTTGTAATAGGAGGAAGACATACTTTTCACTTGATAGTTTGTTTCACCTTTTTTTATTCAATTTTACAGACTATAAATTTCACCTTTGTTAAAAAAATTTGCAGAGACTTTCGACGTCCTTAAAAGTTGAATGATAAAGTTTTTTAGACAGTTTAGGAAAACAGATTTTTGGCTACTCAAAATGTCACCAAACAAATAAAATTTGGAATTATGATAAATTATATGTGCTCGAATTAGTTTGAGAATGATCAACACTTGTATATTACATGGATGCTACCTCCCGTATATATCTTTTACGAAAAGACCTGAGAAATGTTTAATCTGACTAATATGGTGAAGAAGTTCTCCAATTTTTTTTCATGGTTTTTGATTCATTTAGTTGTAAATGTCCCATTCACAGAGAGCGAAAGATCATTATACTCATTTTTCAAGGATAAATGATGGATAACAGCTTCTAATGTTTTTCTCAGTAATGACACATCCTTTACAATATGTGATAATTGCTCATATAAATGCACATTTGTAAGTTTATTGTTTACCATTACCATTGTGTTAGGTATCACTAACAATGGCACTACAAGAAAAATGATCCATAGGCAGACACTAATCTAATAGTGTTTTCTGCCATATTCTTATTTGGGAACATTTTATCGTTGCAAGATTGTGAATTGAACCGATATATAGGTTGGTGGTGCATGCCTAAGGAAAAACAAAGACTCTGGATTGACAAAAGATGCCTTACTTTACTACCTACAGGTTAAAAAGTCTCTAGACGAGGATTGAAAACAGATGCCTCTATTTACTAACCCACGGCTTACAAAAACTCTAAAGGTTAAAGACTATGACAAAGGATTAAGAAAGTCTTTACGGCAAAGGAAGAATGTATAACGAGGGATAAATGGGTTGGTGGTGCATGTAACAGGAAGGAAGTCTGTAGACAAAGACATAAAATGCAGAGACTATGAATTGGAAGATAACGAAGGGTTAAGAAAATCTTAAGGCAAAAACAGATGCCTCACTTTACTACACACAGCTTACAAAAACTCTAAAGACAAAACAATAGGTTGGTTTTAGACTTGTTGAATGGAGAAACTACTCACGGCTTAGAAAAACTCTAAAGGCAAAAACATTGGGTCAGCTTTAGACATGATGGATGGGAAGAATATGACCACGAGGCTTAAAAGTAGACAAAGACTGAACTGAGAACTATGCCTTTGTGATAACCACAAGGCTTAAAAGTAGACGAAGAGTATGGGTTGGCTTTTAAATTGTTGGATGTATCAAATGACCAAACCAATAGCTGAAAAAATTCGCTAACGACTGAAAAAAAGTCTTAACACAAAGACTATGAGTTGACCAAATCAGTCTTAAGACAGAGACTGAAACAAAAACATGTTCACAACTTAGAAACTTCAAGAGACAAAGACTTAAATAGAGAGACAACCAACGACTTAAATAGAGAGACTGGAACAAAAGGTCAGATTCTTTATTTCATCATTCACGGCTTAGAAAAGTAATTAGACAAATACTTTGGGGCTGTTTCTGACTTGTTGCATTGGAAAAATACCACACGGTTTTAAGAATTTAAAGGCAAAGACTCTTGACAAAGATTATGAATCGAAAAGAGAATCATATTTAACCACACGGCTTAGAAGTCTATAGACAAAGACTTTGGATCAGTTCAGACTTGTTAGATGGCAAAAACGACTAACGATTGTAAAGAAAAAAGACCAACGGCTTAAAGAAGTCACGAGGCAAAGGTTCTTGACAACGATTATGAATCTGAAAAAAGATTCTTAAACAGCTTAAAAGTCTCTAGACAAAGACTATGGATACATCCAGACCTGTTAGATGGTTTAAACGACTAACGACTTGCTATATGGAAAAAAATACCAACCGCTTACATATATCATAAGGTTAAAGATTCCTAACTAATTCTGATTTTTTTTTCAGGTTTGTGATTGAGAAAGTTTTCAAAATGTTATAGACTCGGAGGAGATTTCAAGTATTACGGACTTCCGTGACAGGTATGTGCTTTCCATGAAATGAAATGAGAAATCCATTTATAATTAGAAAACGTATTTCTTAAGATAGCTGTCTTGACAATATGATTATCTAGCCTTGATCTAGTAGAAACTCATTGCTAATATCCATTGATAAAAGATATATTTTGCATTTGATATTGGTACGTTATATTTTTATGTTTACAGTGTAAACAATATTTCTTTTGATTAGAAAATACTTATTTTTTTATGGTGCTTTGTATGCATCATAATGAAATGGATTTCTTTTTTAGTCTCCGTAGATATTTTTTTGTAATGTAAGAGAAGAATATTCTTACAGATTGTAGTAGTAGTTTCTTTAAATTTAGAATGTGTATATTTATCTCTTTTTGACTAGAAAATACTTATTTTCTCTATTTTAATGTTTGTATTCATTTTATGTAATGTCTTGGAGTCTCTGTAGATATTTATTTTGGATGTAAGAGAGAGTCTTGTAAATAATGGTAGTAGTCAAACAGAAAATATTTATTACTCGGTGATCGACCCGCACAGTGTGCGGACTATAAAATATTTTATATGTTAAATATATGATTAATATCATATATTAAATATACCTTATTTGTATACGAATAATATTATATATTAAATATGTTTTATTTGTATATGATTAATTATGTATTAATAATAAAATTATATAATTATTTAATAATTAAAAACAATAATAAATCAAATAAAAAATATTATAGATTTCAATAGAAATTGAAGATAAAAAAAATTAACCCTGATTTTTTAAAATACTTTATTAGATAAAAAGTGTAAATATGATAACTAAATAAACTGAAAACATTAAAATATATAATAATTTATTTAATTTTTATGGTTGGTCCGCACGCATGTGCAAGTATAATTTTTTATAGATATAATTAGTTGTAATATTTAAGTATTGATTAATTTATTATACATACATAAGCGTTATGTTTTTATACATATACAGTTTTAGCGTTTAACAACAATCACACAAACATTTCATATCATATTGTGTCTTTAGAAAACTTATTATGTAAGCGTTACATTTTTTTACATATACAGTTTTAGTGTTTAACAACAATCACACAAACGTTTCATATCGTTTTGTGTCTTTTGAAAAAAATTTGTTTGTCCTAACGTTTAGAGTAACATATAATTATAAATGTAAAAGTTATATTAAATAATAATTAAATTCTTATAATATGTTTTGAATATATCTATCAAATAATAATTAAATTCTTGTCAATATATATATTTTAAGTATACATTTTTTCTTAAACTATTGCTAAGTAAACCAAAATAGGTTTTACCATTACTACTTATCCTAAGAGCGGGTAGATGATTGGTTCGCACATTCGTGGATACCAACCACCTCACCGCTCTTAGGACATATAGAGATTTTTTTAATAAATACAAATTTACTAAAAACTAAAATTTAAATTGGACTGTAATCGAGGGGTTAAGAAAATGTATGCACAAAAAATTTGCATGTGACTTTGATTTTTAAACAATTAATATTTATATCTACGTGCATATTTATGAAAAAGTTGAAGTATGGAGTTTATGTGTTAAAAGAAGATAACAAAATAGCTGTTTTGTAATATATATTTTTATAATGTATGATTGATTTTTTTTATAAAAAAATATGTATATATGCATGTAGGTATGAGTTATAAATAAGTGAATTTTAATATTTAGGTGTTGATTAGTTTTTCTGATATTTTTCGCAAACATTATGATTTTACACAACACAGTTTTTTGGCGTTTAATTACAATCACGAAAACCGTTTCTAAAGTTTTGTATTTAATCAAAATTTCTTATTTATCAGTATTTTATGATATATGGTTTCTCAATCAATACTGTAATAAAGATTTACTATAAAATTTATTAATTCTTATTTCATAAAATTCTCTGGTAGCTCTCCGGTCACCTCTTCGTCAAATTATTTATAGCCTGCAATAGCTCACTTCCACAAACTCTATAAACCAGCTGGATCCTAAACTTATATGTGTATGGTTGAAAGTGTAAAATAATATATTTAATATTTAATATTTAATTGTTATATTACAAAATAAGAGTTCTTCTATTCCTAACTTTGATATATGTGTCATGTTACATATAATGGATCATAACACATACAAAACTTGATTTATAATATAATATTATGAGATGTTAAAAAAATATATGCATGAAAGAATTAATATGTGTAAGATAATATTTTTAAATATTTCAAAATAAAAATATAAAATATATCAAAATTATTCTTTTTTGTCTTCTTTGACTCATATTTTTTTTCTTAACTTTGAATAATATATTAAACATTAAGATCATCTCCAAAATATTTTTTTATTTTTTCCTCTAAAATATAAGTAGATTTTTTCCCAACCTGTTTCAATTTTAATGGAAAAAGAAATATTATTATTTTTTCTTCCAATTATAGAAGAGAAATAACATCGCTATTTTTCCTCTAAATTAGATGATTTAGAAAATGTGGGTTAGATATATTTTAAACGAAAGGCATAGTCTGAGAGTTTTACAGAAAATCAAAGTCGTAAAAATTCATTTTTACTTCTACTTCTTATAATAAATATTTGTTATAAAATTTGTAAAATCATATTTTATAAAAATTCTCCGGTAGCTCTCTGTTCATCTCTTTGTCCAATATTGAAGAATTGATTTGATGAAAAAAATAAATTTCTTATGGTTGGTTTGTACGCATGTGTTCATTATAAAATTTGAGCCACATATGCATTTATTAAAAAATGTCGTTCTTAATATTTTTAAGGACTTCGTAAAACAAAGTTTGAAAGTGTTACAGAAAACAAAACTATAGACATTTTTTTTACTTCTACTTTTATTCATATTTGTTTTCTTTAATTTATAATTTATTTTTTTATCCGGTTACATTGCGTTTTATTTTCTGAATTCTCTATCTATAATGAGATTGTATATATGAGTATGACTATGATATAAACTTTTAATTTATTTTTTTAAAAAGGATAAGAGATAAAATAAAATGGTAATGTGAGGCAAACTATACAAATTCCAGAAAACAATAATATAAAAATGTTAAAAATTATAAACAAATAATAATATATCATACTCCTAACATTATTAATATATAGCGTATATACTATCTTATTGGATAATCTATTATTCTTTTCTATTTAAAAATTTAAAATATATATTGGTTGTAAAATTTTTGTAATCATATTTTATCCAATATAATATAAATATATGTAAAAAAAATGAAATCAAAGTAATTATTATTTTCTGTTTATTTAAATTTATTATTTTTATTGTTATAACCTAGTGTATTTATGTTATAATTTTATAATTTATTTAATTATAACTCAACCAATCAAAATATTTCGTTTATTTTAGGAAATTTGTCACGTCACATTTACATATCACAATTCTATGTCACAATTCCATATTACTATTAATTTACACTAATTTTTGCTAAAGTGATAGCACATCAGATTTTTTTATTAAACATCCTTCTCAGATAATAGTTAAGATATGAAATTAATATATCTTAGAGTCTCTTGACTTTACTTCCGTAGGGAACTTCTCTTCCTTTTTTTTTTTTTTTTTGTCGAAAGCTCTTCCTCTTTTCTTGCTTCATCTAATTCTAACGTATCAAATAACGTATGCATACGCATGCATGAGAGCTATATATAAAACCATAAGTCTATAAACATTATACAACTATTATTTCCAAATAAAATTGATAATTCAAAATTATGTTAACACTTAACAACTAAGATCAACTTTACACAAGACTGAATATGCGCAGTAGACCATGACTAAGTTTTTTTTTTTTTTTGAATAACAAAACATAAATATAGCTTTTCTCAATAAACTAAAATAAACGGTATAATACAAAAATATATTTCTGACTAGGTTGTGTCTACAACTAGTTAGTTGAACTTTGTATAAAAAACTTTTAAAGTTCATTTTTGTATGCGTCGATCTATTTTGTATACAAATAGCAATATTTAGTTTGTACCTTGATATGAAAACTGCATAGTTCTGTTACACGTGCTGCATATACATATATGATTTTTTTAAATTCGAGTTTTCCTAACTTCTTGGAAAACTACTTGTCCAACATGGCCTGAAAAAACAATAACCAAAGATTCTAATAACAATCATGTCCTAACTCTATTGCTACAATATCTACAACTAACCAAAGAATTAATCAACACAATTATGCTTTGACAATAGGCTTGTGAACACAATATAAGAAACATAAAAGAAAACAAACAAATTTAAAAACCTCAAAAACAAAATGGCAGTTTCATCACATCATGTGGTTCTCTTCCCTTACATGTCAAAAGGCCACACCATCCCTCTTCTCCAATTCGCCCGTCTCCTCCTCCGTCACCGCCGCAAACAACCAACCATCACCGTCTTCACCACTCCCAAAAACCAACCTTTCGTCTCCGACTTCCTCTCCGACACGCCGGAGATCAATGTCATCTCTCTCCCTTTCCCGGAAAACATCTCTGGAATCCCTCCCGGCGTCGAGAGCACCGACACGCTCCCTTCCATGTCACTCTTCGTGCCGTTCACGCGCGCCACGAAGCTTCTCCAACCTTTATTCGAAGAAACGCTCAAGAATCTTCCAGAAGTTTCCTTCATGGTCACCGATGGTTTCCTCTGGTGGACATCGGCATCTGCAACTAAATTCAAGATTCCAAGATTGGTCTTCTTCGGATGGAACTCCTACTCATCAGCCGTTTCAATCGCTGCCTTGAAACGCAGACCGGACATTGAATCTCAAACCGAACCGGTCACTTTACATGACTTTCCATGGATCCGGGTTACGAAGTCTGACTTCGACAACGGTACCGATCCGAAACAATCGGGTCCAGTGACCGAACTATTCATGGACCAAATCATGTCGAGCCATACAAGCCATGGTTTTATAGTGAATAGCTTCTACGAGCTTGATGTTGAAAGATAAACTTGATTTTGGATCATGCTTAAATATTGGGTTAATGATCCAATAATAATTTGGTCAAAACCTAATTATGCTTAATCAAAGATTCTAGAGTTTTCTCTAGAAAAATCAACACTTCCACCTCCTTAAAATGTTCTAGAGAGTTGTAGAGAATAAATATCTAGAGATTTCTCTAGATAATTGTTGTAAAATAATCTAGATATTAAGATAGAATTCTCTAGATTTAGGAATAAAATATTTTAGATATTTTGTACTTTGGAGGCTATAAATAGCTACCTTCTCTCTCATTTTGTAACTAACAAGCTAAAAGAAATAATAAGGGAAGTTAAGTGAAGTTCCTAAGCTCTCTAAGTTCTAAAACTTTGTTCTTCTTAAATTTGTTCCTTTGTCTTTCAAATTCTTAAACACCCTCTCCATCACTCTTAAAAGTTCATACTTTCCAACAAAGTGGTATCAGAGCTAGAAGATTCTCTTAAAGATGGCAAGTAATGGCGTTCCCTTCCAAGTTCCAATGCTCACTAAGAGCAACTACGACAACTGGAGTCTAAGAATGGTGGCCATTCTAGGAGCACATGACGTGTGGGAGATTGTCCAAAAAGGCTACATTGAACCGGAGAATGAAGGTAGTCTTTCTCAAACTCAAAAGGATAGTTTGAGAGACTCAAGGAAGAGAGACAAGAAGGCTCTCTGTCTCATCTATCAAGGATTAGATGAAGACACATTCGAGAAGGTTGCCGGAGCAAAGATGGCCAAAGAAGCATGGGAGAAGCTTCGAACTTCTTACAAGGGAGCAGAGCAAGTCAAGAAGGTACGTCTTCAAACTCTAAGAGGATAATTTGAAGCATTACAAATGAAGGAAGGTGAACTTGTCCAAGATTACTTCTCAAGAGTTCTAGCGGTTACTAATAACCTAAAGAGGAATGGGGAGAAGCTAGATGAAGTAAGAATCATGGAGAAGGTTCTTAGATCGTTGGATTCAAAATTTGAGCATATTGTCACTGTCATTGAAGAGACGAAAGATTTGGAGGATATGACAATGGAGCAACTACTAGGATCACTACAAGTCTATGAAGAAAAGAAGAAGAAGAAGGAAGACCTTGCAGAACAAGTACTCAAGATGCAAATTGATCAAACCAAAGATGGAAGCGGCCGAAGTCATCCAAGAAGAGGTGGTGGTCAAGGACGAGGAAGAGGTTATGGCTATGGAAATGGACGTGGCTGGAGGTCCTATAAAGATAAGACTAACCAAAAAGGAGAAAGCTCATCAAGAGGACGTGGGAGAGGAACTCCAAAATCAAGGTACGACAAATCAAACGTCAAATGCTATAATTGTGGGAAGTTTGGCCATTATGCTTCAGAATGCAAAGCTCCAAACAACAATAGAGTTGAAGAGAAGTTCAACTATGCTGAAGAAAGAATCCAAGAACAAGATATGCTATTAATGGCATACAAGAAGGATGAAAGAGATGAGTTCCACAAGTGGTACCTTGACAGCGGTGCAAGCAATCACATGTGCGGGAAAAGAAGCATGTTCGTGGAGCTCGATGAATCAGTGAAAGGAGACGTGGCCTTAGGAGATGAATCAAAGATGGAGGTGAAAGGTAAAGGAAAAATTCTCATCCGAATGAAGAATAGAGATCATCAATTCATCTCCAACGTTTACTATATTCCAAGTATGAAGACCAACATCTTGAGCCTTGGACAACTTTTAGAGAAAGGTTATGATATTCGACTAAAGGATAATAGCCTTTCTATAAGAGATCAAACTAACAATCTCATCACCAAGGTGCCGATGTCGAAGAATAGAATGTTTCTTCTTAACATTCAAAATGACATCGCAAAATGTCTCAAAATGTGCTACAAGGAGGAGTCTTGGCTTTGGCATCTTCGTTATGGACATCTCAACTTTGGAGGCTTGGAGCTACTCTCTAAGAAAGAAATGGTGAGAGGATTGCCCTGCATCAATCATCCAAATCAGGTGTGTGATGGGTGCCTACTTGGAAAGCAATTCAAAATGAGCTTTCCAAAGGAGTCAGAGACAAGAGCACGGAAGCCATTGGAGCTCATACATACAGATGTTTGTGGCCCAATTAAACCAAGATCACTCGGTAAGAGTAACTACTTCCTTCTCTTTATTGATGACTTTTCAAGAAAAACATGGGTTTACTTTTTGAAAGAAAAATCAGAAGTATTTGAGAACTTCAAAAAGTTTAAAGCCCATGTTGAGAAGGAAAGTGGCCTTGTGATCAAAGCTATGAGATCTGATCGAGGAGGAGAGTTCATGTCCAAAGAGTTTCTGAAGTATTGTGAAGACAATGGCATTAGGAGACAATTGACGGTGCCAAGATCCCCTCAACAGAATGGAGTAGCAGAAAGGAAGAACAGAACAATTCTTGAGATGGCGAGAAGCATGCTCAAAAGTAAGAAGCTACCAAAGGAGTTTTGGGCAGAAGCAGTTGCATGTGCGGTCTATCTGTCAAACAGATCCCCAACAAGAAGTGTTTGGGAGAAAACACCACAAGAAGCTTGGAGTGGAAGAAAGTCCGGTGTTTCACATCTAAGAGTCTTTGGAAGCCTTGCCCACGCTCATGTACCTGATGAGAAACGAAGCAAGCTAGATGACAAAAGTGAGAAGTACATCTTCATTGGGTACGATGCAAACTCCAAAGGCTACAAGCTCTACAATCCTGATACAAAGAAGACAATCATCAGTCGGAATGTCATCTTTGATGAAGAAGGAGAATGGGATTGGAGATCAAATAATGAGAACTACAACTTCTTTCCGCATATTGAAGAAGATGATTTGGAGCAGCCAAGAGAGGAGCCAATTACCCCACCAACCTCACCAACACCAAGTTCTCAAGGAGATGAGAGTTCGAGTGAAAGGACTCCACGTTTTAGAAGTCTGCAAGAGCTTTACAAGGTAACCGAAAATCAAGAAAACCTTACCCTATTTTGCCTGTTTGCGGATTGTGAACCCATGAACTTCCAAGAAGCAATGGAGAAGAAGACATGGAGAAACGCAATGGATGAAGAGATCAAGTCAATACAGAAGAATGAGACATGGGAGTTAGCTTCACTTCCAAATGGGCATAAGGCGATTGGTGTAAAATGGGTGTACAAAGCGAAGAAGAACTCCAAAGGAGAAGTTGAAAGATACAAGGCAAGATTGGTGGCAAAGGGCTATAGTCAAAGAGCTGGAATCGACTATGACGAGGTATTTGCTCCTGTTGCTCGATTAGAAACAGTTAGACTAATCATTTCATTAGCAGCCCAAAAGAGGTGGAGGATACATCAAATGGATGTCAAATCAGCCTTCCTAAATGGAGATCTTGAGGAAGAAGTCTACATTGAGCAACCACAAGGCTACATAGTTAAAGGAGAAGAAGACAAAGTCTTGAGGTTAAAGAAGGCGCTCTATGGGTTGAAACAAGCACCAAGAGCTTGGAACACTCGTATTGATAAGTATTTCAAGGAGAAAAGCTTCATCAAGTGCCCATATGAGCATGCACTATATATCAAAACACAGAAAAATGATATATTGATTGCATGCTTATATGTAGATGACTTGATATTCACAGGCAGCAATCCAAGTATGTTCGAGGAATTCAAGAAGGAGATGACGAAGGAGTTCGAGATGACCGATATTGGATTGATGTCTTACTACCTTGGAATTGAAGTGAAACAAGAAGACAATGGAATCGTCATCACTCAAGAAGGTTATGCTAAAGAAGTGCTGAAGAAGTTCAAGATGGATGACTCGAATCCAGTTTGTACTCCAATGGAATGTGGAGCCAAGTTATCAAAGTATGATGAAGGAGAGAGTGTGGATCCAACACTCTTTAAGAGTTTGGTTGGGAGTCTACGTTACTTAACATGCACAAGGCCTGATATCTTACATGCAGTTGGAGTTGTGAGTCGATACATGGAGCATCCAACAACCACTCACTTCAAGGCAGCTAAGAGGATCCTTCGCTATATCAAAGGTACTATCGACTTTGGCTTGTATTACTCTATTTCTGATGATTACAAGCTTGTTGGATATAGCGATAGCGACTGGGGAGGAGACGTAGATGATCGGAAAAGCACAAGTGGTTTTGTGTTTTTCATTGGAGAAACAGCTTTCACATGGATGTCGAAGAAGCAACCGATTGTCACTCTTTCCACTTGTGAAGCGGAGTATGTAGCGGCTACTTCATGTGTTTGCCATGCTATTTGGTTACGAAACTTATTAAAGGAGTTGAGTTTGCCACAAGAAGAGCCGACGAAGATCTTTGTGGACAACAAGTCAGCAATAACTTTGGCAAAGAATCCTGTCTTCCATGATCGAAGTAAGCACATCGACACTCGCTATCATTACATTAGAGAATGTGTTACCAAGATGGATGTGCAGTTGGAGTACGTGAAGACGGACGATCAAGTAGCTGACATCTTTACCAAGTCACTCAAGCGTGAAGCCTTTATCAAGATGAGAAGTTTGCTTGGAGTAGCAAAATCAAGTTTAAGAGGGGGTGTTGAAAGATAAACTTGATTTTGGATCATGCTTAAATATTGGGTTAATGATCCAATAATAATTGGGCCAAAACCCAATTATGCTTAATCAAAGATTCTAGAGTTTTCTCTAGAAAAATCAACACTTCCACCTCCTTAAAATGTTCTAGAGAGTTGTAGAGAATAAATATCTAGAGATTTCTCTAGATAATTGTTGTAAAATAATCTAGATATTAAGATAGAATTCTCTAGATTTAGGAATAAAATATTTTAGGTATTTTGTACTTTGGAGGCTATAAATAGCTACCTTCTCTCTCATTTTGTAACTAACAAGCTAAAAGAAATAATAAGGGAAGTTAAGTGAAGTTCCTAAGCTCTCTAAGTTCTAAAACTTTCTTCTTCTTAAATTTGTTCATTTGTCTTTCAAATTCTTAAACACCCTCTCTATCACTCTTAAAAGTTCATACTTTCCAACACTTGAGTCAGCATTCGTTGATTACAACAACAACTCTGATAGGCCCAAGTCGTGGTGTGTTGGCCCGTTGTGTTTGACAGATCCTCCTAATACGGATCATGCTAAACCGGCTTGGATTCATTGGTTGGACCGGAAACGAGAAGAAGGACGTCCGGTTTTATACGTGGCGTTTGGAACGCAGGCAGAGATATCGAACAAGCAGCTCAAGGAACTAGCTTTGGGCTTGGAAGATTCCAAGGTACGTATTACTATAACTAATGGCTTTAAATAGATAATCCATGTGAAATGAAACTTATAAGCTTTTGATTCAACCTTTCAAGTAGATTGACGAAAACGCTAATTAGGTGTTATACTACTTTTTTGTTTTGTTTTGTTAAGGGCTTCTTAGGTTGTATGTTTTAGAGTGTATATAGACCTATTTTTGTCAACCATATTTTGTAACATGCAAGTTTGTATTAAGTTTATAAATGCATATATTAAATCAAAAAGCGTTTTATTTTATGACGTGTTTTTGATCGATCCTTTAACAAAAAAGTGTTTTTGATCGATCACAAGAAAAGACGTGAATTTTTTTAAGAAATTAAAATAATATAGAGGCCATGTGGTTACAAAATAAAGATTTGTCGTTGTCAAAAAAAAAAAGATGATTTGTCTATTCATTTGTTGACTAGCCAGATTATATTAGTTGTATATGCGCATTTTTATTGAACCGTTTAAGTAGACATATAAGCTTTTTTGTCGACTAAATTCCATGACTTTTTTTGTTGTTGTTGTTTAAAGTATTCCATGACTTAAGTTTTAAAAAGTGACTACAAGTTAAGAATAATTGGTTATAAATGCTTATCGCGAAGTAATAATGTTTTTTAATCTCACCACAACGTGTTTGATCCTTGAAGGTAAACTTTTTGTGGGTCACAAGAAAAGACATGGGAGATATTATTGGAGAAGAATTCAAAGATAGAGTTAGTGAGAATGGGTTGATAGTGAGAGATTGGGTGGACCAATGGGAGATATTGTCACATGAAAGTGTAAAAGGATTCTTGAGTCACTGTGGATGGAACTCAGCGCAGGAGAGCATATGCATTGGGGTCCCATTACTGGCTTGGCCGATGATGGCTGAGCAACCACTCAACGCGAAGATGGTAGTGGAGGAGATAAAGGTCGGAGTAAGAGTTGAAACCGAAGATGGGAGTGCGCAAGGATTTGTGACTAGAGAGGAACTAAGTCGAAAGGTATGAAGAAGCATACAAAATATAATATTAATAGAAATCAAGGCTCATTTCCCACAAAAGAAGAAAACAATTCACCCATCTATTTATTTCTTTATTTTACAAAGAAATCTTGATTTTATAATTATGTCAGGGGGTTATCTCATTTCTTGATGTCTTATAAATATATTTTATATTACAGATTCAAGAAGTAATGGAAGGAGAAACCGGAAAACTCGCAAGAAAAAATGTGAAAGAATACTCGAAAATGGCAAAAGCAGCTTTGGTCCAAGGGACTGGTTCGTCTTGGAAGAATTTAGATTTGATTTTTGAAAAGTTTATGTAAAAGTATAGAGCCAAAGAGGGTGCTAATAAGATTCAGGATTGGATTACTAACCGATTGGTTTAGATAATATCCAATAAGGACCAATAAGTCTTGGTTTGGATTAAAAATTGACCAATATAAACTAAACCGGTGGAAGTTAAACCATCATCATATAATATATAAAAGTTGAAGGCATAATGCATTGAGAGCGTCCACATGAGATTAAAAAACTCGATCTGATTGGTCCACATCAGCATATTCATTAATTAAAAAATGTTAAGTACGATTAGGATGAAAAAACTTGATTTAACTGGTCCACATCAATTTTTTAATCAAACCAAAAATGATTAAGTATAATTAAAATATTAAAAGTTAATTTAAAAAATTATGTCTAACAAAAAAGTAAATTCAATCTGATTGATCCAAATCGACATATTTATTAAATCAGAAAATGTAAATATGGTTTAAAAATTTAAAAGTTGAATAAAAAAACTAACAATTAACAATACATGTTTTAAAAAAAAAGTAAACATTATCAATTTTAAAAAAATTTATAACAACTCGATTTAAAAATTAAAATAATGAAAACTAAATAAAAATATAACATAAAACTCTTGGAAGACATGATGAAGAAAATAAAAATAGTTTTGCATGATCATTACAGATTCCTAACAAAATTAAATGTGAATCAACATGAATCATGGATTATATATGCAGTGGTACACAACATCAATAAGACTTTCAATAAAAACCTAAATATTTGAACACATAAACCTTCAAGAAAAAAAGAACTATAGAAATTCTATGGAAAATAGGAAATAATACCAAAATCTTAGCAATATTATATTTCTCTAAATCAAATGTATATGTACGTCAAAGTTGGATAATTCGATAGATGTCATTGTTATTATTTTACTTAATAGTTTTTTAAAATTTATAAATAAAATAGGATAAATTACATATTATATATTAAATTCTCTTATATAAATGAAAATTTCTATAATTATATTACATTTTTAATAATTTTAAAGATAATAGCTAAAAAATTAAACCAAAATATTAATACAGACTCGCGCGTAGCGCGAGTTATATACCTAGATCTTTTATAAAGTAGAAAACTATGGATATTCGTATTCATATTTTTTGACTATGTAAATTCAATTGTATTATTTAATTAAATAACTAATGATAATTATGTATATCAATATTATTGATTGATGCAACTAATCTCATCACTTATATTAACTGATGTTAATATATGGTTATTTGTAATAATTGATACTATTATTATTATTTAATTCAGTTAAAATAAATGATATTAATATTTACTATAAGTTATAATAAATGATGTTACATATTTATATCATATACTTTAGTTGATAGTATTGTTATGTAAATTATAAATCAGGGATATTAAAATGCATGTTGATTTTAAATTTTATGTTAATATTTTTTATAATATAATAAATTTAAGATAACTAATAATTTTATACTCTCTCCGTTCCTAAATATTTGATGGTTTATAAATTTTCCTTGTTCCATAAAGAGTGATGTTTTAGAGTATTAAATATATTTTTTGTGTAAATTTCAAGAAAAGCATTTAAAATTATTTAAATTCTGAAATTACTATTGGTTAACAGTTGTTAAAGAGTAATGATTATAAAAAAGTAGTGTATTAATAACTAAAAGTAACTATTTCCTAATTTATGTGAACAAGCCAAAACATCATATTTTTTGGAACAGAGAGAGTATTTTTTTATTATAAGAAATCTATGTAAATACATACATATGATTTAACATAATTTTTTTTTGGTGTTGATGAATTTCTTTTATAGAAGAGAAAACTAGTAATCTTCAGCATTCTTAGCAATGTGGGACAAATAGTTGTCTAATTGAAATTTTATTTGCATCACTTTTATAACTGAAAGAAATATTAGCATATTAATGTTAATGCCAGTTGATCAAATGCTTCATTTATATAATTGGTATAAACTTAAGTAATCTCTTTTATATAAAAAGGATAGATTTCATACTCTCTAAGGGGTGCCACATAGGCAAAAATAATCAACCAATAAGAATATAACAAATTGTCACATCGTTAAATTATAAAAAAACTAACCAATAAAAATAAGACAATATACCACATCAGCAAAAATAATTAACCAATGGTAGATTTCAAAACTGCTATGTCATCTTCTCCAATCAAAAATTTAAAGCCATTTTATTAAATAATTTATTAATCAAAATTTCTTCAAATTTTACCTAAAAAAGCTTTTATAATTCTTAAATTCTCAATAAAAAAACAAAGCTAAAGAAAAAACTGCAAACGAATTACACTAAAACTCAATTATAAAGCTTAAACAAAAGCTTATTTTATGGAGTCATCGTCTTCTCGGTTTCCAATCATCTCGCCTCTGATTCACAAGAAACGGAATCAGCCGTCACTAAACACAAATTATACTTATTAATTAATGACAACCAAACTGGTGATAAACTATAAAATTTAAATAAGTGGAGCATAAATATTTGGAAATCCAAAAGACATAGCAATGAGGATGTAAAAAAAAAAGATAGAGCGATGAGCCACATATGGTATAAATAATACATAATTCTATCACAAATGAAGTCTAATGTGTCTCATGATTGAGATTGTTGTAAGCAACATAAAAATACAATCTCAAAACTATTTTGCATTTATATTTACAATGTGAATCAAGTAGAATGAGTCTGAATCATAGTATTGTTGGAACTAGAGAACGTCTTTCTCGCCAAAAGTAAAACTTAAGGAGCAACTCAGTTTTCTTTTGTCTAGAGAAAATTAATTTATACAATTGTAACTTTTTAACTTATAACAGATTTCAAGTTTCTAAAGTTGATATAGAGTTTCATATTGTTCGTTGTAATCCGATATTGTAGAAAAACTGAAGTAAAAACCTAACTAAAGAACCGGTGATTAAAGACAGTTACTTACAGTTTCTTAATTTTTATTTGCAAAATTTCATGAAACATAAAACTGAAAAGATTTTTTTTTTTTCAAATAACATATAACGATAAATTCCTCACTCTTCACCAATATTGACAAATGATTGAGCTAGCTAAACTATCAAACAAATATTATATCAATCAATAAAGAACTCATATAATAAAAAAAGTTTATTATTAATTGCCATTTGTTTTCTTCGTTGAATATATGAACTAATTATAAAACATCTATGTACATACTGAATCTTAAAAAACTGATGAGTAGAGAAATGCATACTATATGAAAATTAAAAACAAAATCCTAATACACAATATGAAACAAAAATAGAGTAAGGATTGAATTTTTCTTTTTAAAAGCATCAGGCAAAAGGGAAGCTTATGCAAAATATTTTTGAAAGTATAAAAAAATACTCATAGTGTTCACTAAAGAAATAGCATTATAACATAAGATGTCCAAATTTAGACAATATATTTCTGATATAATATATAGTTCATGTGGATACTATTTACATAAACAAAAAATATAACAAAATTACAAATCAAATTATTATACAAAAATGTCAAACTTTACCCTTCATATTTCCAAAAACATGCATTAACTCTTAAAAAAAAGTTTGACTAAGCCAAAAGGTATATTTATCTACTTTCAAATTATTATACAAAAATTTTGATCATCTTTTCACATATATATATACATCCTTCTGATACTTACTTTGCTCGATTATATCTAAGAATCACATGCAAATATACTACTCTATAATTTATCACAATATTAAACACAAAATTAATTGACAACCTTTTATAAAATTACAATATAACTATATAATCCATGCGTAGCATGGGCAAAACACTAGTATTAAGTAATAATGACTTGTATCAGTTTTTTTAATTGATGTTTATCAAATTAGTATTAATATTAATTATTTTTAATTGATACTAGTTATTAATATCAATTAAAAATTGATGTAAAATATTTTTATATTTAATGTCAATTTTTAATAAGTAATTTTAAATAGAATCAGTTATTTTATTTATACTTGTAGTGATCCAACATTAACCAAGTGTTCTTACAAGAATTCTTTCTGATGGAGCAATAAGCATCATTACCATGGTTTACATTTCCACTGACTTGTCAAGAACTTTTGAAATAGGTCATGAGGTCAAGACGAGTGTCTTTGGTCTGACTTGACCTCGTGACCTATTTCAATTGTAAACCTATTTCTCATAGCATTACTTAGACACGAAAGTTTGTGTCTTAGCTCATTTACTTTTTCAGCTTCTTGTTACCTTTTTTTTTTTTTTTTCTGGTCTACGGTCATGCAACCATGATTCATTCATTGGAATTGGGTGTAGAATCATGTTCGAATGACCTATTGTTTTAGAGAATGCAATCTACTTTTTCTAAGCTTAATCGTTTATATAGAAATTTCCATAAACGTTCACTAAATTTTCTAGTTTTTAAAAATACGCATAGACTAGCCCTGAAAATTTCGGGATGGGTATCCGGTTCCCACCCGTACCTGTTTTGAATTTCCCGTCCCGTTCCTATTCCCGTTTTAGAAAATTTCCGTTCGGGATCATTTATTTTATTTAAACGGGTAAGGAAAAGGATAAGGAATCGTATCGGGAACCTGAATTCCCGTTTAAAAAATTAATATTTCAAAAAATTACATAAATTCCCAAATTTTGTTGAATTTTACCGATATTTTCTAAAATTTTCTGAAAATTTCCAAAATTTCCCAAAATTTTCCAAAATATATGTTTTTAAATTGAGAGTTTGGGATTCTCGTTCCTGTCCCATACCCGCAGATTCCCGTTCTGTACCCGTAATTTCCCGTTGTATTTTTGTTGGACTCCCTTATGGAAATCATTTATGAATTTCCAAATTTCCCGTTCTCGTAAATTCCCTTCCCGAATCCCGAAATTTTCGGGGTCATAGTATACTGTGTTCAGTTTTTTTTTTTTTAAATAATGAGTTGAGATATAATGTTGTAGCGTCCTGTACAAGTTACCACCAGATTCTGCTTGAGGAAGTTGTACAAGGAGGCGCATATCAATACGTAGTAGTGTTTATTCGCAGAAAATATATTAGCTGCGAATCATCTTCATCTTGATTTTTGTAATTTATGATTTTCTTGACGGCTTCAGCCAATTGTAAGTTCTTCCATTCACACCCGATATTAACTGAGAAGACTAGTTGCACTTATTTTTAAGATATGTTTACTCTTTTGAACCAGTTGTTCTACGAAGATTTTTTTTTTCCTTTTCCTTTTTCATTATTAGATACGTATTAGTGCACACATTAATTTGTTAAATTGTCTTGCTCAGTTTTCAAAATAGGAAACCGATATATAATTATTATTTTTCTGCTAATCAGAAACCGATATATAATTGGGAAATTAGGTCTTTAAAGCTTGTAGCTAGCTCTCTCTATCCATCTCTCGCTCTACTATTAGAGATTTTTTATTTGCAAAGTTAATTAATCACATAGTAGCTATGGAGCGTAGAAGCCTTCCCGGGGATTTGGCAGAGGATATACTCTCTAGGGATCCGGCTAAATCTCTACCACGACTGCGATCAACATCCAAACAATGGAACGCTCTGTCGAGAACTGGGAGATTTGCTAAGATGCACTCTGCTAAAGCACCAAAGAAGGAGTCTCTGATTATCACTTTGGTTCATTCTAGGGTTTGCTCAGTACGGATCGATCTCCGTGCTCCATCTGCTAAGGTTGCAGCTCAGTTTTACCTTAAAGATCCACTTTCTATTTCTAACTCTTCACAAGTCGATGTACGTGACGTATTTCACTGCGACGGCTTATTGCTATGCACCACCGAGGACAAGAGACTCGTGGTTTGGAATCCATGTTCAGGTGAAACCAAGTGGGTCAACCCTAGAGACAGCTACAAGGAAACCGACTACTATGCTCTCGGTTACGACAACAAGTCTTCCTGTAAGAAGTACAAAATCTTGAGGGTTGATCGTTAAGAGATGCCAGACAAGAACACGTACGAGATCTATGACTTGACCTCTAACTCTAATTCGTGGAGAGTTGTTGGTGTGGCTACTGATTGGTTTTTACCACGACGTATCTGTCAAGGGAAATACTTATTGGGTCTCTGAAAAAGCAGCGAGGCCATTTGCAGATTTCTTACTAAGTTTTGATTTTTCAACAGAGATGTTTCAAAGTCTGTCTCTGCCTCATCCTTTCCCGTATAAAATATCGGCTTTATCAATGGTTGGAGAAGAGAAACTTTGTCTGTTAGGTGCTGACCGTCTCAAATATTCGAATAATGAGGAGAAAGATCCATTAGATTTACAAGTATGGGTCCTAACTAGTACCGGATCATGGTACGAGTTCCTAGAAGTGAAAGACAATAACAAGATAGAGCACAACTATTTACATTATATATTTGAAGGGGTGAGTTTCGTGGCAGACGAGCAGAAGAAAGTTGTGATGTTTTTGAACATCAAGAACATTTTAGACGTTGTGCGAGAAGATAAACAATTACTAGAGCAGAAATTTGGTGCAGATGCTAGATGCGTATTACCTTCCTCAGTTCTTCTGACTTATGTTCCAAGTTTGGCTCAAATCCAACAAGGAGCAAAGGACTTGTGATTTATTTCTTTTCCTTGTGCTTCTTTAGTAACTTTCATATTGTTTCAGGCTTTTAAGCTTCTCTTGTTCGTGTCCGGTTTTTATATTTCATTAACATTGGATTTACCCTACGCTACGTGCAAAGATTTCTTTTAGAGTTTAGTTTTTTTTTGTATTTTTGTTTGATTTTTATATTAGAACGCAAATGTATTCTGGATCCATAAAACATAATCATTGTGTTAAATTATGTTTTATAGTAACAATTAAGATTTCAGAGTAATGATAGTATGACAATGAACAGACATTTTGGTTATTATGTTCAGATATATTAAAGCTTGTGACAGTGAACATACGTTATGATTATCATTCTTAAGCGTCAAAACATTTAGTACAGTTTAGTCTAATAATTTGACTGTGGCCATTGTTGTCATGTGATTGTTTACATTTCCACCGCCACTCGAGTTTAGTCCCTTTCTTCTCAAAAGCCCACGAGAGCTGTAACCAAACACAATCAGAGACAACATCCAAAAGTTGAAGCTTACTTAAGCAGAAAGAAACCATTTATTTCTCAAACAAACAAAAGTTTCAATACAGCTTCGGAGACTTACTGCTTCTCTCTACCTTATAAACAATGCCGTTTTGATTCATTCTAGGGTTTATTTGGTGATGGTCGATCTCCGTGGAATCCAAGACAAAAAATTTGCTATATCTTCTAAGGTAGCAGCTCAATTCCACCTTAAAGATCACTTTCTTATTCTAATTCTTCACAAGTAGATATATCTTTCATTGCGACGGCTTATTGCTATGTACCACCTGAGACGAGAGACTCGTAGTTTGGAACCCATGTTCAGGGGAACGCAAGTGGATCCACCCAAGAAATATCTACAAGAAAACCGATGCTTATGCTATCGGTTACGACAACAGTTCCCCATGCAAGAGATACAAAATCTTGAGGGTAGATCGTCGAGACAATGTTAAACCAATCAACAAAGAGTTCGAGATTTATGACTTGACCTCTAATTCGTGGAGAGTTGTTGGTGTGGCTACTGATTGGTTCTTACCACTACATCGTCGTGGCGTATCTGTGAAGGGAAATATTTATTGGGTCTCTACTCAAGAAGTGAAGCCACATGCAGATTTCTTACTAAGTTTCGATTTTTCAACAGAGATGTTTCAAAGTATGTCTCTCCCTCATCCGTTTCCGTATACAATATCGGCTTTATCAGTGGTTAGAGAAGAGAAACTCTGTCTGTTAGGCACTGACCGTCGCATATCATATTTACAAGTTTGGGTCCTAACTAGTACAGGAACATGGGACAAGTCCTTAAAAGTGGGAGAGAACTATGAGAACATGGTCTATTCAGATAATTTTGAAAATTATCTGAATAAGGAGACACGGTTAGAAGACACAGTTATATACCTAGATTTAACTGTGTCTTGTTCATAGATTATCTACCCATATTCTCATCCCCGGCAACAGCGCCATTTGATAACAAGATTTTGCTTAGAGTGTATGCAATGATGTATCAAAGCTCAAATGCAACACTTAGTTGTAGTAAAGTATGCAAGTGAGTATCAATCCAATCCTAGGAACTAGAAAGATCAGTGAGAATGCAAGGATCGAGTAAAGCTAGGCAAATGATGAATGATTTTGTAAAATTCCTAAAAAATAAATGCGACTACTAAATGTAAGGCAAAACTATTTTAAAATTATCAGGAAAGAGTGAACTACCACGACGAACAAACAGAATGATTAAAATGCAAACCTATGAATTTATAAAAATCGACTAGTGGATCGACCACAGGATCGACCACTAGATCGAGCAGTTTGGATCGATCTCGTCTAAAAGTTCAAGCGCAACGAAACTAATGACCAGGATGCAACAGGTAACAAGCGAATGACTAGCAAAGATGTAGGAATACTAAGAAAGAGGGTCTAGGGTTGAGATTCACGTTCAGGAGTTTCAAAGGTTCAAGCTTGGTTTGAAAACTCTAGATCTACTCACTTTGTGAGGTTCTCTAAGCCTTGAAAACAAAACAAGATCCATCCATGGCGTGTGGTATGGATCACTCTCTCATTCTCTCCTCCAGACCCATGGTGTTTGGCAGAAAAAGAGATTGAGAGGCAAGGAAAACAGATTTCAAACACGCGGCTTAACTAGTCCTCTAAACTACCATGGCGTTTGGGAAAGAGTAACTAGCATCTAAGATGTGACTTTCAGAGATCTCTGGATCCTGTCAAGGTAAGAGCTCTCTCTGATCATAAAGATCTTGGCGTGAGACTCTTTAAGCCTTAAGAACTCAACATCTTAGAAAAGAAAGCCATTAAGAACAAGAAAACTCCAAACTTGAAAACCTTTTCGACCCCTTCAAATCCTCTCAACCCCAAAACCCGATTAAACTACTCACTACACATTAAGTAAACCAAGCAAAGCATGAATAATGAAACGACGAGCATGAAAAACGATAGATTAAGCTTAACGATTCGATACAAAAGCAAGAAAAGCTTCAAAATCCAACAATGGCGAAAAAATCACCTTCGAACAGAGAAAAAAAGATGATATAAAGATAAAAATGAAAAGTGTCTCTAAAAGCATGCTCGCCGCCTTGCCAAAACAGGCCAAACAATCCGATGGTCCCCCCTTCGCTAGCGACCAAAAGCGGTTAAAGTACACTGAGATCGACTTCGGGATCGAGCAGCTCTCTCGATCACTTTCGGACATCGTGTCTTCAGCTCAATCTTTGTCTCGATCTTCCTCGGTGGATCGGGTGCTTCGTTTGATCTTGGAGTCGATCTTTGGAGGATCGAGTAGTGGACTTGATCCGGCTCTCACTCTGCATGGCGTCATTCACGTCCGTACTCCTTGATCGATCGCTTCACTCGATCTCCGTCTCGATCATTTCCCTTGGATCGGCTGGGCCACTCGATCTCCGTCTCGATCATTTCCCTTGGATCGACTGGGCCACTCGATCTTCTGGTCGATCTCGTCTAGATCGACCGGCCATGCTCGAACCTCCTCTCGATCTCTGGTCCTTAGCAAGCATTCCCAAATTCTTCAAGTCCCTCGAACCTCCTCACGAGCCTTAACACATCCACGAACCCTCCAAGACTCCAAAGTAGCCGAAAACAACCTGTATGCGATGCAAAATGCAAGAAATATGCATATGCTGGTGCAAGAACACTCTAGGATCTAAAGTGATGCAAACTAACCTAAAATGCAATGTATATGCGTGAGAAACTAACTTATATGTATGCAAAATGCATGGAATATGCAGCTATATCAACTCCCCCAAACTTACCTTTTGCTTGCCCTCAAGCAAACAAAATTAAAGAAGGGAGAGAGGTTTTAAAACAAACGGGGGTATAAGCTTCTTGCAAAGGTGCTTTTCGAATGAAACAATCTCATTGTCCTACTTACCAGTTCTAAAATGCAATACACTCACTCATACTCCAAAGAACTTAGCCATACTCATTGCACAAAGAATTTCAAATCATGACTCTCTTATTCCAAACAATCAAAGAAACGCATCCTTTAACATTCATTAATGACCGAACCATGAATCAAACTTATGCACTTTAAAGCAAAACACATTTGGCTAAGGGTAAAGGCTATGAGCATAGAATGATCTAATTTTTAAAGAGGGTTTATTTTAAGCAAAGGGTTTCTCTCGAAAATGGTAAGAACTTTATGCATAATGCTAAAGGTAAAGGCAATTGACGCATACATGATCAGATTCTCATCTACCCATGTAAACTAACAATGAACCTAAAAACCCCTCTCATTTATTTTCTTTTAAGCTCACTCACCACTTAGAGTCTACCCCTTTTCCCAAAGCAAAAGCTTAGCAATCCCCATATCAAATCCGAAAACATCTTAACTCTTTTAGGCTAGTGAAAAGGTTTTAAAAATATTAAGCTCCTTATATTTTTTTTTCTTATTGATAGCTCTCTTATTTTATTTTATTTTATTTTTTTCTTTCTTTTTATTTTGGCACTTAGGCTCTTTTATATACATAATTTTTTTTTATTTTTGAGAAAGCCATCTTCTGAAATTATTGGAGCATTATACTTTTTAAACAAAAATCTTTCACTTAAAACCTTTTTTTTACTTCAAAAACCAAACTCTTTTGAAACCGAAAGCATATAAACAAGAAAGCAACCCCAATGATCCCCCAAACTTATCCTAAGCCTACATCTAGCTTCAAAATGCAAAGCTACCAAACATATGAGAACCTAATCATGTCGCCTAAACGTAACACTTTATGCTAAGTTCAAACCGGAAGAGGCCTCACAGTGATGTCACACACGAAAACTTGGCTTCAAAGAAAGGTAAGGGTCAAGGTGGGAGTTCTACTTAGGCTCACAAAGAGTGGTAAAAGGAAGAAGAGAGCCTAAATATTTTAAAACCTATGTGTTCATTTTCAAATGCATAAGAATGATATTTAAAAATTCAAGTTAAGGTTTTCACTTAATAGGACAAGTTTCAAATCATGAGAGTTCAATTCATGTCACGAAAATCAAAACTAGTGATCCAAGCATGGTAAGAACTTACTTTCAAAGTATGAGAAAAGCATTAGAGAACTACCAACTAGGAGATTGAAACCATTCATAAGCTTAAAACACCTTTTTAAGAAAACTTTAACCCCTTATGCAAATGTAAACAACCTAGATGCTTAAAAATTCTAGACTCAATCCTAAAATGCTTAACAAGATGAATGCAACTACATGAATTTTTTTTGAAAAAGTTTAAAAATTTTACCAATTTTTTCCTTTTCTTTTCCATGCCTTAGATGCATGCAAGACTCAAGTTATGCAAAGATAAAATAAGATCAAAATACACAAGTCAAACCACACACATACTCCCCCAAACTTGAATGACACCGTCCCGGTGGCAAACACGTTCGAGAGAGCTCAAAACACAAAGCAAAATCAAGAAAGCATGAATGGTATATACAGTGGAAGGTGGTTGTTACCTCGGGTCTAGTCTCGGCTGGAACTTGAGGATGTTCCAGAGGAGCTAGATACTACGGCCTTGCCTTTGGAGCCTGGCTCTTGAAGAGAGAGGCGCGCCGGTTGAATGTTGCTGCCTTGAGTCTCACGGATGACAACTCCACCGGTTGAAAGCCTCCTCTTCTCGGGTTGGTGAACCTCCTCACTTGCAGCTTGCTTAGGCGAGCCTCCTTGAAGCGATTTGACCTTCTTGGCAAGTTTCTTGAGCATTTTGCCTTGCCATTTGTTGATTTTCCTTTGCATCTCCACAACAGATGCTAGGAACTTCTCCGTCTTGGTTCTCGGCTCGAAATCGATCTTGGGAAGGGTGTAAACCTCGGGCATCTCATCTTCCGTGGCAGGGGACTCAGACCTTGGACGTGGAGCAATCGCTGGGGCAGGCGTTCCACCTAGAGGAGTAAAGCACTCCTCTACGGTTGGCAAGAACTCGATGTTCCCAACACCAAGCAGCTCGGTCTCGTCTTTGTTTGGCAGGATGCACACTCTCTTCTCATTATCTAGCGTCGATAAAAAGGTAAGCGTAGAACCCTTCTGCTGGCGTGCGTCCCAAGCTGTCGGTATTCCTCATGTAGATCTCATCCATGAAAGCTCTAGCCGGGACGGGTGTAAAGTCATGTATTGGTACGCCGGCTTGCATGAAAAGAGGTGTGAGGAAGCCGCCGATGAATGAGGAGCTTGCCTTGCACCGCAAGGCATATGCTTTGTACTTCACCAAAGAAGCAGAAAGTACGCATCCGTAGTTCACGTCATCACCGAGTTCATCCTCCATAGGCTCATCATTCTCCGCCGGATCACACAACAAATGCTTCACGCCTTGGAACAAGAAGCAAAGCTCGGTCTTTGTGACCGTGGGAGCAACTGACCGTCCGCTGAATGTGTTGGCGATCAGCTTCAAGGTGTACCTCAGCACCGGGCTTCTCACTCTCTTGATTTTGGCGGTGTTGGCCTTGTAGTCATCGTTGCTGATCAGGTCCCAAAAATTGTTTGCGCGTATAAAGGAGGGGAACTCGATCTTGGTGGCGGCTGCGTTGAGACCATATGCTTGACACAGCTCGGGGATTGAGAGGCTGAAAGCTTGACGTCCGACCTTGAAAGAGAGACGGTCTTGTGAATGTAAAAACTCAAGTTCGATCTACGAAAGAACTAGGATTTGAGGATTTAAAGAGAAGTCTTTTATTAGAAGAAGCCGCAGCTTGATAGAATACAACGGTGTTTTAAGTCGTCGGAATAAGAACGCCGACCTAGAACTCTTTAAGGAAAGTAAATCAAAAGCTAGAACGATCTGATTGCTTAGTTTGCTCTTGGTCTTGATCAATGATTTTCGGATGATTTGAGGAGTCGGGGACTCCCTCTATTTATAGCTGTCCAGGTCGGTCTTCAACGTGTTTAGAATAGGAAAGTCTTCTTGCCGACAAGAAAGAGTTTCCTTTTTTCCTGGGTCGCTTGATAAATGGAAGATTTCCATTTAGAATGCCGACCTGAAACTTGTTAGACGGTCGACCAGAATTCATATCGGGTTTGTTAGAGACAGTACGAATCTCATCTCTAACAGTATGTCCCCCCAGTTCGGCAAGTGAGGGAGCGTTACTTGGTGAATTTCATGGTGTTGCTCGGTATGCATTCTGGTCGGCTGTAATAAAAGTTAGAATAAAAATGGATTTTTTTTTTTACCTGGAATTTCTGATCGGCACAACGATGAGGGCCAGATTGTGATTCTAGGCGCAAAAAATTCCCGCCCAAAATATGTAGGCTAGGCCCAAGTCCGCGTATGCAGAACTAGGGTTGACACGTGTCAAACCCTAGGAGGTGAAGGCAAAGAGGCCGATTAAAATTAATAAGAAGAAATGTGAAAAGTCACCAAACTCATGATGACTCTCGGTAACCGTCCAGACTTTTCTATAAATAAGAAGGACTCGGCTTCCATTTCTTCACTTCTGCATTTCTAGCAAAACTCTATCAAAATCAGGTTTGCTCTCTTCTCTTTCTTGTTTACCTATTTAGAATTATAGATCTACCGATTAGACTTTCGCCGTTTTTTGTCCTGAGCGCCGATCAAAAATGAGTAAAAGCGTTCAAATCAAAGAAGGCCGACCAGGCTCGAAGGATATAAGATCGGCACAGAAGAAAGCCGATGAGATCGGCGTCTCCTTAGAGGAGTTCCTTCAGATTTCTAGGGACGACCAGGTCGTTAGAAGCCGATCGAAGGGAAAACGGGTAGTCGTTGAGGGATCAGGGTCGGATCGATCCTCAGATGAGAGCGAGTTATCTGCGCTGGATCGTGCGTTCCAGGAACGTGTTCAAGAGAAGAATCAGCAAGCTGCGGCCGATCGATTTCACGCCGATCAAGTCGGAATCGTTCAGAGATCTGGGGAAACATCGTCCAAGGTTGAATTCGAGATTCCCGAATTACGAGATGAATACGACATGAGAGGCGGGTCGAACGAGATGGATATCTCGGACGAACTAAACGCCATCATCGTTGAGGATGAAGTCAATCAATTTGGTATTATCGATATAAATCCGCCAGTGAAGAAATTTAAGAAGCAAAAAGGAGAGCCGGTAGTCAAGCCGATCTGTGACAACGCGCTCGGAGTGATGCCGACCAAATCGACGATGGAGTCGTTGGTTTCTTTGAAGGAGGAATGCGACATTGGTCCGGAAGTCGTGTTTATGGTGTCGAGCCCGTCAGAGCGACCGTGGGATGCTCCTGAGGGATGGCTATGTATTCACGAGTGCTTTTTCCGGGAATTCCATCTATGGTTCCCGCTTCCGAGGCTTCTTCTGGAATTTGCTGCCTACAGAGAAATACCGATCAGCCAGTTCACCCATGCAACGATACGCATGATTGTCAGCATGCTGGTGATGTCGATCAGGCACGATATCCCGTTGAGCCGAGCAGCGTTTGATGCTATAACGAACACACGACGCACGAAGGGGAATTTGAGGAACCAGGGTTCATATTATACAAGCATGAAGACACGGTACAACATCGTGACAGGTGGTCCAAAAACCAAGGTGCCAGATTGGAGAGATCAGTATTTTTCCATGCTAATCAACGAGTTCTCGATTACCGATGCCGATAGAGATGTCCCGATCAGGACATAATGGGCGGAGGTCATGGGTAAAAATATGACCGATATGAAATATAGTCTAACTATGATGATTTGATTCGCTGATCAAGTCGTTTATTTTTATTTTACAGGAAACAAGCCTCTTCTCTTTGTTGACAACCCTCTCGATATCGAGGATATCTCGGATCGATTCGCGGCGATTAGTGCAATCACTTGGCCGAAGATTACTGAAGAGAGGATCGAAAGAACGAGAGGTACGGATCCTATTCTTGTTTTGCACCTGGAAATAGAGTGGCAGGTCGGCTGATGTATTTCACTTTTCAGCTGCTCTCCTTCGTCACCAACACCGACGTGAAAAGATGAAGTCACTCACCTTCAAGGACCTGTCAGCAGATTTGGAAACTGCGTTCGGATCTCCCGAGGTCCGAGATCCAATCAATCCTGCGACTAAGGAGTCCTAGCAGGCAGCTCAAAAAAGGGTCGAAAAGGACTTGTCACAGAAAGCTTGGATTTTCTTTGATCTGAACTGAGGGCCGTTATCAGTGATGATCTCGTAGGGAAGACCATGTCAGCATATGATGTACTTCCAGATGAAGTTTTGTACTTTGGTGGCGGTGATGTCGGCGAATGCCTTAGCTTCGACCCATCTGGTGAAGTAGTCGGTCATGATGAGCACGTACTTGCGTTGTCGAGAGGAGATCATCGGTCCGGCGATGTCCATTGCCCATCGCATGAAGGGGTAAGGAGGGATCGCCGACGTCAGAAACTCCGATCATCGGGGCGTGGTGCTGGCAGTACTCGCATTTCTGAGCATATTTGACGCAGTCTTCCTGCATGGTCGGCCAGAAAAAGTATTGTCGCTTAATCTTCAGAGCCAGAGCTCGTCCGCTGGAATGATTTCCACCTGCACCATCATGAACGTCCTTGATGCATCGTTGAACTTCGTTGCCATGGAGACAAGTAAGAAGGATGCCTGATTCAGTCCATCGGCATAAGACACCTTCGATGACTGCGTACTTGGCGCTTCGAGCACATATACGCCGAGCTGCCCATTTCTCCGGTGGTAGCTCACCAGTTTCCAGGAAGCGTCGTATCTCGACTCGCCAATCTGCTGCTGGCTGGTCGTCAGTGGTTGCTACAGGAACGGTTTCGTCCTCATCGGCTGTGATTTGAAGAACTTCCTGGGTCGAGACTATGCTGGGTTGGGATATTCCCTGAACTGGAATAGTTCTCCGAAGGGCTGAATCTCTGTTTGATGCTATAGCAGCTAGGGCATCAGCACCGGTGTTGGCAGATCGGTTAATCTGATGTAGTTCGAAGGTTGTGAATTCTGCTGCTAACTGCTTCACTAGCTTCAGGTAGGCGTCCATTCGAACGTCCTTCGCGTCGTACTCTCCGCTGAACTGCTTGGGGACGAGCTGCGAATCACTAAATGCTCGAATGTGTTGGATGTTCATCCCTCGGGCTAGCCGAAGACCTCCGATCAGCGCTTCGTATTCGGCTTCGTTGTTGGATGCATTATACTCCAAACAGAAGCACTGCTCGAGAAGTTCTCCGGTGGGAGATTCCAACAGAATGCCGATACCAGCTCCTAAGCGCGACGATGCTCCGTCGACATGTAGCGTCCACATCTCCGAATTTGCCAGGTCGGAGTTCAAGAGCTCTGGTGACAGTTCGATCAAAAAATCTGCCAAAACTTGTGATTTCGCGGAAGTCCGCGTTCGATACTCAATATCGAACTCGGAAAGTTCGATTTCCACTTCGCCATGCGGCCGGATTGCATCGGGCTGTGCAGGATCGATCGAAGAGGTTGGCTGGTCATGACAGCAATGGAATGAGATTGGAAATAAGGTCACAGCTTTCTGGAAGTGACGACCACAGCAAGAGCGAGTTTTTCCAAGGTTGGGTAGCGAGTCTCAGCACCATCCAAGGTTTTGTTGAAGTAGAAGATCGGCTTCTGCTCCCCACGGTCCTCTCGAACCAGGACTCCGCTGATTGCCGTGCTGGAGACCGCAATGTAAAGTAGCAGAGTGTCGCCGTACTCGGGTTTGGCCAGGATCAGCGGTGTTGAGAGGTAGGTTTTGAGCTGTAGGAACGCATCTTCACACTTTTTGTCCCACTCGAATCGCTTGTTGCCCCGTAGAAGTTGGTAGAAGGGGAGACACTTGTCTGTGGATCGAGATATGAATCTGTTCAGCGCGGCTATCCTTTCTGCTAGGCGCTGAACTTCGCGAGTGTTAGCTGGTGAGGTTAGCTCCAGGATCGCGGAGATCTGTTTGGGGTTGGCTTCGATGCCACACTGAGTGACCAGGTATCTATGAAATTCGCCAGAAGTGACTGCAAAAGTGCATTTCGCGGGATTGAGCTTCATGCCATACTCGTTCAATATGAGAAAGCATTCTCGCAGATGGACAATATGGTCGGCTGTTTTGGCCGATTTGACGAGCATGTCGTCTATATACACCTCCATCGTCTTCCCGAGCTGATCGGCAAACATCTTGTTGACGAGGTGCTGATATGTGGCTCCGGCGTTCTTCAAACCGAACAGCCCGATCTGTGATGAATGCGGTCTTCTCGCTATCGTCCGGATTCATCAGAATCTGATTATATCCCGAAAATGCATCTATGAAGGAGAGTAGTTCGTTACTCGCGGTAGCCTCGACGAGCTGATCGATACGAGGAAGAGGGAAACTGTAGCATCCGTATCCGAGAAAAATTGGAATGATCGTACCGGACAGGGCAGTGTCCGAGGAATGATCGAGCCAAGGGTCGAGTATGGGCTGGGAAATGGAGGTTCGGACGATGGTTGGGTGTTGACTGGTGAAATAGTTGGGTATGGGCTGGATAGCCGAGCCGGATGGACCATATCCGAGGGAAAACAGGGTCCAGTCCGAGGGAAGTTGGATTTATCCCGGAGCAGTGGGATTTATCCGAGAGTCTAGGAGGTTAGTCCGAGTGTCAGTGGACTGTCTCCGAGGGGGAAAAGGAAACCTCCGAGAGAAATAGAGGATTAGCCGAGGCGGGACGAGTTGTCCGAGAGGGAAAGGAAAATCTGGATGGAAAATGGAAAACACCTCGGATAAAGGCAGTTTATCCGAGTGGGAAGGGATTTGGGCCGTGGGCCAAGTGTTTGGTCGGCTATTTTGGGGTTTATCGAAGGAATGGTCGAGCCGGTACAGGGAATAGCCGAGAGAATCGAATCGGACCGGGATCAAACATACTGGAACCAGGAAAACGTCGGATAAGTCTGGGTTACCTAGGGTCTTGCGAGTATTTAAGGGATTTTGAGACTTTTCTCGGGAGAAATGTGTTTATTCGAGAGCAATAAAGCAAAGAAAGAGAATAGTCGAGAGAAAACCCTAAGAAAAACAGTTTATCCCGAGGACATCCGAGAGAGATCAGGTTATCACCGAGCAGAACCGACCATCGCCGAGATAAACTGGTAAGCGATCGGATATTTCTCTAAGTGTTGAGTTTTCATTGGATAACCTCGAGCTAATAGCCTTGTTTTGTGGGGTTTCTGAGGGAAAACAGAGTTTGGCTCGAAGAAAGGTGAAGGGATCAAGAGATAGCCGAGGGGATAAGGATCTGATCGTACCGTGAGCCGAGAGATTCTTAGGGAGATCGGATATCTTCGTTTTAGTGCGGTTTTCATCGGGATTTCTTCTGACCAATCTGTTTCCAGCGTTGTCTAAGGTGAGTGCGTGACTGTGGTTGGTGTCTAGGACCGTAGGATTGCTAGGGTTGAATGTTTGCATGTTGATTGTGTGATTTTCATGTTATGTGTTTAGAACTGATAAGCAATCCTTGTGTTATGATATATTGTGGTGTTTACTGTGGTATATATGATGTTTAGCTAACCTCAGGGTAATCCAGATCATGTACTAGCTTAGAGGATGTGGGATTCTCGCTGAATTAGACATGGGTATTAAAAAGGGATTGATCTTGGTTGGTTAGGCTAGATGATCATGGCCGTTTGATATTGTTATGTCTATTGCGAATTGATTGTGTTGAATGTTGAATCCGAAAGTATGATTGCGTGTTTGGTACTGACCAGGTGTTACAGGATGACCGTACTTACTAAGTATTTATGAAATACTTATGCCTCTCATCTTGAGTATGCAGGTACTAAGCAGTAAAAGGGGCGAGACCAGGCGGCAGTGATGTATATGGATGGATCGGGACTTGGTTTTATTTGTGTTAAGACTTGTGTTTAGAGTCTTATGGCTTTGGTGTTTGATCGTTAGGTTGCTAGATGATAGTTGTAATCTTTAGCGAACCTTGTGCTTTTATTTATGTTGAATTCCGAATCCTGTTTAAGTGTTTTATGAAAGTTAAATGAATAAAATGAGTTGCTTTATATTCTGCTGTGTATTGATAAGAAAGACTTAGAATAAAGGAAAAAGTTCAAAAATATGGCTAAGTATAGAAACGGACTTAGAGGATGTAGTGGGACACAGCCGCGGTACGGTTTACCGGGTTGGGTTACCACAAGTTGGTATCAGAGCGTTTTAACGCTTCTAGGACTGAAATTGGTGACTGCTGTTGTTTGTTTGTTTGGGGTTTATGGGGGTCCGATCCATTCTTCACTGCCAAGGTCTCGCGGTAAGTTGTTGTGTGGTGTTGCAAAACACATTTTGAGTTAGCTTCGGCTAACTGGCATTGTGTACTTGCAGATGGTTGATACCAGAAGAACCGTGAGAAACAATGGGGACAACCAGGCTGATGGGTCTGTGAACTCAGTCAACGGTGATGTTGCTGAGAAGGCAAGGGAAGCCGAGAGACAGGCAGCTACGGTTGCGAATGAGGCGGCTAGAGTGGCAGCCGTGGAAGCAGCAAGGAATGCTGCGGATGCTGAGAACATGGCTAGGAATGTTGCGGGTGCAGCTGGGGTTGCTGCGAATGTACCACCAGTGGGGTTAGAGGCTGTGCTTAGGATGTTAGCACAGGTACTAGCTAGGCTACCTGCGGTGGCTCCTGCTCCGGCGGTTGCAGCAGCACCATATGTAGTACCACCGGTGGGGGTTCACGCGGATGTGATTGGGGAGGAAGCGGACCAAGTGGAGAGGGTTCCGAGTTACTTCAAGGTTTTGGATCACATGGTGCGGTTGGGAACCAAGTTCTTTACTGGAGGTTCTTCACCGATTGAGGCGGATGAGTGGAGGATGAGACTGGAGCGGAATTTTGAGTTTATCCGATGTCCAGAGGGTTACAAGAGAGACATTGCCGTGCACTACTTGGAGGGTGATGCACACACGTGGTGGAAAGGAATTGTTGGAAGGCTGGTGAATGCGGATTGTTCTTATGAGACATTTTCAGCGATGTTTAGGAGTAAGTACTTCCCACAGGAAGCTTACAACGAGTTGGAGAAGGCGTTCTTGTACCTTAGTCAGGGGACGCTTACAGTGAGGCAGTATGAGACTCAGTTTAATCAGCTGAGGAAGTATGTGTCTCATGAGTTTGACACAGAGGAGAAGCTGATTCGCAGGTTTATGAGTGGACTGCGAGTTGAGCTAAGGAATGGGTGTGTGGTTCGTGACTTCAGGACAGTTGTTGAGCTTGTTGAGAAGGCGGCATTGTTGGAGTCAGGACAGGCGGAAGCTGCGTTAATGTCAGCTGGGGCTAGTACAGCCGTGACCAAGGCGGGTCAGTCTAGTGGACAGAAAACCGAACAAAGGATCTGGGGGACGCAGCGTCTGCAGATTGTGTGGCAAGGCTCACGTTGGCGAGTGTAGGCACGGTGGTAGTGGATGCCACAGGTGCGGGAGTTTAGAGCATCGGGTACGAGACTGCCCGGAGGAGGATCAGCGAGTGGTCCGTGTGTCCGGCAGTGATGGTGCGGTTCGGGTTTGCTACGGTTGTGGAGAACCAGGGAATTTCAAGCGTGAGTGTCCTAAGGCAGGAGTGGTAGAGCAAGCCGTGGCTCAAGGGAAGAGAGCAGGGGAAGCGCTTGCATCACAGGCCAAGAGACAGGCCATTATGCCGAGGGTGTACACGACGAGTGCAGCAGCAGCCGAGGAACCGAGCACTTCTCATCCGATTACTGGTACGTGTGGTACTTAGTATATCTAAACTTGCTTTTGCGTGATGTGTGTTAGTATAGAGTCTTAGCATTCTAGGGAATGAATGTGTAGGGACCTTGCTAATGGGTGAGGTTGGAACCCATGTTCTGTTTGACTCGGGAGCAAGTCATTGTTTTGTTAATCCGGACATGATCGGAAAGGGACAGTTCTGGAAGGAACCGGAGAGGACTTTGGGTTAGTTCAGGCGGCTGAAGGCCAAGTGATGTTTTCACTAGGAACAGTCAAGAATATTCCAGTGATGTTTGGCGAAGTGAACATGCCAGCGGATCTAGTGATCTGTAGAGTTAAGTCCTACGATGTCATTTTGGGAATGGACTGGTTAGGCAAGCACATAGCTCACTTGGATTGTCACCGTGGAAGGGTGCGTTTTGAGAGAGACGGAGAGGTCTTGGTTTATCAGGGAGTTAGGCCAACCTCGGGAAGTTTGGTTGGTTCAGCTATTCAAGCAGAACGGCTGATAGAGAAGGGTTGTGAGGCGTATCTAGCAACGATCACTACTACAGAAGGAGGACCGGAGGTAGACTTGGGCAGTATACCGGTGGTGCAAGAATTTGAGGATGTTTTTCAGGCGTTGGCAGGACTGCCACCAGCTCGTTCAGATCCATTCACGATTGAACTTGAGCCGGGGACAGCTCCATTGTCCAAAGCACCATACCGGATGGCGCCAGCAGAGATGGCTAAACTGAAGAAGCAGCTAACGGAGTTGTTGGACAAAGGTTTCATTAGACCTAGTAGTTCACCGTGGGGAGCACCAGTGTTGTTCGTGAAGAAGAAGGATGGGAGCTTCAGGCTTTGCATTGATTACCGCGGATTGAACCGTGTGACCATGAAGAACAAGTATCCACTTCCCAGGATAGACGAGTTGTTGGACCAACTCAGGGGAGTTACTTGGTTCTCTAAGATCGATTTGGCATCAGGGTACCATCAAATACCCATAAAGGAGACAGACGTGCGTAAGACTGCCTTTAGGACAAGGTATGGTCATTACGAGTTTGTGGTCATGCCATTTGGTTTGACGAATGCACCAGCTGCATTCATGAAGTTGATGAATGGCGTATTCAGACAGTACCTAGATGAATTTGTGATCATTTTCATAGATGATATTCTAGTATACTCTAAGGATGAGGAAAATCATAGGAGCCATTTGCGGACTGTTCTGGAGAAGTTGAGAGAACAGAAGTTATATGCCAAGCTCAGTAAGTGTAGCTTTTGGCAACGGCATATGGGTTCTTGGGTCACATTGTTTCGGATAAGGGAGTGTCTGTAGACCCAGAGAAGATTCAGGCTATTGCGGATTAGCCCAGACCAGAGAATGCTACAGAGATAAGGAGTTTTCTCGGACTAGCTGGTTACTACAGGCGGTTTGTCAAAGGTTTTGCAAGCATGGCTCAGCCAATGACAAAGCTGACTGGTAAGGATGTGGAGTATGTCTGGACGGATGAGTGTGAAGAGTGCTTCTCAAAGTTAAAGGAGTTACTCACTAGTGCACCAGTATTGGCGTTACCAGAACCGGGTGAGCCATACGTGGTATACACGGATGCATCTAGGAAAGGACTAGGTTGTGTTCTGATGCAGAATGGAAAGGTGATAGCTTATGCTTCGCGGCAGCTACGGAAGCATGAAGGAAACTACCCTACGCATGATTTAGAGATGGCGGCTGTGGTATTTGCACTTAAGATATGGAGATCTTACTTGTATGGGGAAAAGGTGCAGATATACACGGACCAAAAGAGTTTGAAGTACATCTTTACTCAACCGGATTTGAACTTGAGACAGCGTAGATGGATGGAGTTGGTAGCGGACTATGACTTGGAGATAGCATACCATCCAGGAAAGGCCAACTTGGTGGCGGATGCGTTGAGTAGGAGAAGGGCTAGCGTATCATCTGAACAGAATGTTGGAAGCATTGTTAACATGCTAAGGACATTGCAGCTGAATACAATAACGGATGGGGTTGAACCGTTGGGTTTGGAAGCTGCGGATAGAGATGACTTGTTGACTAGAATTCGGATTGCTCAGGAGCAGGATGAGAATCTGAAAAAGGTGTCACAGAATGACAAGACAGAATATCAGACTTCAAACAATGGGACCATTATTGTGAACGGACGGGTCTGTGTTCCAGATGTGAAGGAGTTAAGGGACGAGATCCTTAAGGAGGCACATCAGTCAAGGTTTTCTGTTCATCCGGGAATGACCAAGATGTATCAGGATTTGAAACGGTACTATCATTGGGTTGGGATAAAACGGGATGTGGCTAAGTGGGTAGCCGGATGTGAGACGTGCCAATTGGTTTAGGCAGAGCATCAGTTTCCGAGTGGTTTGTTGCAAATGTTGCCAATGCCGGAATGGAAATGGGACATGATCACCATGGACTTTGTACTGGGATTGCCTAAGACTAAGGAAGTTGCATGACGGGATATGTGTCATTGTGGATCGTTTGACCAAGTCTGCTCACCTCTTAGCAATGAAAAAGACTGATGGAGTACCAAAGTTGGTGGACATGTATATTGATCAGATCATGAAGTTGCATGGAGTGCCAGTGAGTATCATTTCAGATCGTGATCCGAAGTTTACTTCAAGGTTCTGGAAAGAGTTCCAGGAAGCGTGTGGGACGCGGTTGCATATGAGTACAGCGTATCATCCTCAGACTAATGGGCAATCAGAACGGACGATCAGGACATTGGAGGATATGTTGAGAGCGTGTGTACTGGACTGGGGTGGTAGTTGGGAAGACTACTTACCGTTGGCTGAATTTGCATACAACAATAGTTACCAAAGGAGCATTGAGATGTCTCCGTATGAGGCGTTGTATGGCAGGCCGTGCAGGACACCATTGTGTTGGACACAAGTGGGGGAGCGTAGCGTAATGGGGCCAGCAGTGGTCGAGGCTACTACAGAAAAGATCAGATTGTTAAAGGTTAAGCTGAAAGAGGCTATGGACAGGCAGAAAAGTTATGCGGACAAGCATCGCAGGGATCTGGAGTTTAGTGTGGGTGATATGGTTTATCTTAAGGCACTGACTTATAACGGAACGGATAGGGCAGCTAAGAGTGCCAAGTTGAATCCGAGGTACATGGAGCCGTACCGGATACTGGAGAGAGTTGGCGCAGTGGCTTACAAGTTGGACTTGCCATCAGAAATGGGAGCGTTCCACAATGTATTCCATGTGTCGCAGCTGAGGAAGCACATTACCGAACGGGAAACGGTTATAGAGGAACCACCAGCAGACTTGCAAGAGGACCTTGCAGTAGTGGCTAGGCCGGTTCGGGTGTTAGGTCGGAAGGAAGAAACTAAGCGTGGGAAGCTGGTCAGAATGGTTCAGGTCGTATGGGACTGCGATGGGCATGAACAGGTTACTTGGGAAAATGAGGCTAGGATGAAAGCTGAGTAAACCAAATGGTTTGACAAGTTGCAAACGGATGATTCGGATTTGAGGACGAATCCAGAACGGGTGGGGGAGAGTTGTAGCATCCGTATCCAAGAAAATGTGGCATGATCGTACCGGACAGGGCAGTGTCCGAGGAATGATCGAGCCAAGGGTCGAGTATGGGCTGGGAAATGGAGGTTCGGACTATGATCGGGTGTTGACCGGTGAAATAGTCGGGTATGGGCTGGATAGCCGAGCCGGATGGACCATATCCGAGGGAAAACAGGGTCCAGTCCTAGGGAAATGGGATTTATCCCAGGGCAGTGGGATTTATCCGAGAGTCTGGGAGGTTAGTCCGAGTGTCAGTGGACTGTCTCCGAGGGGGAAAAGGAAACCTCCGAGAGAAATAGAGGATTAGCTGAGGCGGGACGAGTTGTCCGAGAGGGAAAGGAAAATCCGGATGGAAAATGGAATACACCTCAGATAAAGGCGGTTTATCCGAGTGGGAAGGGATTTGGGCCGTGGGCCAAGTGTTTGGTCGGCTATTTTGGGGTTTATCGAAGGAAAGGTCGAGCCGGTACAGGGAATAGCCGAGAGAATCGAATCGGACCGGGATAAAACTTACTGGAACCAGGAAAACGTCGGATAAGTCTGGGTTACCTAGGGTTTTGCGAGTATTTAAGAGATTTTGAGACTTTTCTCGGGAGAGTTGTGTTTATTCGAGAGCAATAAAGCAAAGAAAGAGAATAGTCGAGATAAAACCCTAAGAAAAACAGTTTATCCCGAGGACATCCGAGAGAGATCAGGTTATCGCCGAGCAGAACCGACCATCGCCGAGATAAACTGGTAAGCGATCGGATATTTCCCTAAATGTTGAGTTTTCATCGGATAACCTCGAGCTAATAGCCTTGTTTTGTGGGGTTTCTGAGGGAAAGCAGAGTTTGGCTCGAAGAAAGGTGAACGGATCAAGAGATAGCCGAGGGGATAAGGATCGGATCGTACCGTGAGCCGAGAGATTCTTAGGGAGATCGGATATCTTCGTTTTGGTGCGGTTTTCATGGGATTTCTTCTGACCAATCTGTTTCCAGCCTTGTCTAAGGTGAGTGCGTGACTGTGGTTGGTGTCTAGGACCGTAGGATTGCTAGGGTTGAATGTTTGCATGTTGATTGTGTGATTTTCATGTTATGTGTTTAGAACTGATAAGCAATCCTTGTGTTATGATATATTGTGGTGTTTACCGTGGCATATATGATGTTTAGCTAACCTCAGGGTAATCCGGATCATGTACTAGCTTAGGGAATGTGGGATTCTCGCTGAAGTAGACATGGGTCTTAAAAAGGGATTGATCTTGGTTGGTTAGGCTAGATGATCACTAAGTATTTATGAAATACTTATCCCTCTCATCTTGAGTGTGCAGGTACTAAGCAGTAAAAGGGGCGAGATCAGGCGGCAGTGATGGATATGGATGGATCGGGACTTGGTTTTATTTGTGTTAAGACTTGTGTTTAGAGTCTTATGGCTTTGGTGTTTGATCGTTAGGTTGCTAGATGATCAGTTGTAATCTTTAGCGAAGCTTGTGCTTTTATTTATGTTGAATCCCGAATCCTGTTTAAGTGTTTTATGAAAGTTAAATGAATGAAATGAGTTGCTTTATATTCTGCTGTGTATTGATAAGAAAGACTTAGAATAAAGGAAAAAGTTCAAAAATATGGCTAAGTATAGAAACGGACTTAGAGGATGTAGTGGGACACAGCCGCGGTACGGTTTACCGGGTTGGGTTACCACATAAACTGTCTTTCGGGCAAGCTTTTTTGAGGTCGGTGAAATCCACGCAGACTCGCCACTTGCCGTTTTTTTTTCTTGACTACTACCGGGTTGGCGAGCCACTCCGGGTACTTGACTTCGGCGATTGATTTGGGCTTCAGCAGTTTATCGACTTCATCGTGGACAGCTTGTGCTCGCTCGGGTCCTAACTTCCGTCGCTTCTGCTTGATAGGCTTGAAAGTGGGGTCGACGTTCAACTCGTGATTCGTTATTCGAAGGCTAATGCCCTTCATGTCGGCCATGGACCACGCAAATGTTGCGACGTTTTCTCGGAGGAAACTGATCAGCTCGTCCTGCATGCTTGGCAACAGTTCCGTGCCTATACCGATGCAATGTTCTGGGTGAGCAGCATCGATGTTGACTTTGGCGATAAGATCGCTCTTTGGCTTCTCGTCGTGATGAACAATCCGTGGATCGAAGTCGCTGCTACTGGCGATCACAAACGTCGATGCTTTGCGGGTGCGCTTGTTGTCGATGTAACAATGTCGAGACACTGTCTGATCGCCACAGATTGTGATGATACGGCCCCTGATCGGCATTTTGAAGCATTGATGGTAAGGAGAAGGGACGGCCCGCATGGCGTTCAGCCAGGGTGTTCCAGGGATGGCATTATAGATCGCAGGTCGATCGATAACTTTGAATTTCACCGTAATTGACTTCCCTCGTATGGTGACAGGCATCGTTATAGTTCCTATCGTAGAGATCGAGTCTCCAGCGAATCCTGTGAGGGGTGATGGTGCGACTTTGATATCCCGCTCGGGGATACTCATCTTTCGTAGAGTATCCATAAAGATGAGGTCGACCGAACTCCCAGTGTCGATCAGCACTTTGAAGACGTCGTCCTCTCCAAGCCGTAGTGAGATGACTAGTAGATCGTTATGAGGTCGGTCTATGTCCTACGCGTCTTGCTCTGTAAATGTGATCGGTAGGTCATCCTTGAACAGTGGTGGGGCGTCCTTCGGGGGGTTGGCTGCTTTCCGTTCGTGCTGTTTAATCGAATTAATCGAGTCGGTGCACGAGAGGAGCCCTCCCATGATCATGTTGATCCTCCGACATGGTGAGCTCGGAGGTGTGTGATCGTCTTCACGGTCACGCTTTGCTTCTTTTCCCTCGCGTTTGGAAGATGGGCGATCGACGTTATCTCTTCTATCCCGATCGTCACCGTCTCTTCTATCTTGATCGCCATCGGGTCGCCTGTCCTCATCATCGGATCGTCGTGAACTCCGGGGTTCTGCTAGGGTGATCTCACCATTATCCCACACCTTCCTCAAGAGGGCTGGGAGGGTGCGGAAATCATCGGTATGATGACCGTGTGCTCTATGGTATTTGCACCACGGCTTCTTGCTGTCGGGGTCTCTGTCACTCGAACGGTCCCAAACGTTCCATGGCTTTTTTGGTCATCCAACTGCGTTGATACTCTTGCGATTTTTGTCATCCTTGTCGTAGTGCTGACGGGGCTCCTTGTAATCATCCTGATTCGACGATTTGGTCTTCTTGTCGCGCGAAGACTTCTCGTCGGCCAACTTGGCCTTGGCCTTGGCTGCCCGATCCTCCTCGACTCTGATGAAGCCGATTGCCTTGTGTAAAGCATCTTCGAGGGTTTTGGTCTTTCCTGTCTTCAATCGCTCACAGTACGACGAATCATCCCTCAAGTTCTTGATAAGGATGTTGAAGGATAGTTCGTCCGACAGACTGCACCGGAAGACGATCGATCGGAATCGATCGATGAAATCGCGCAGCGGTTCCATGTCGCCCTGGACGCACGCCCAAAGATCAAGTGCTGTGGATTCCGTATCGATATAGATCGAATAATGCTTAAGGAACCGAGCTGTGAGCTCCTAGTAGCTATCGATCGAGTTCTTAGGAAGCTGCGAGAACCAGGTGAGGGCACTTCCGGAGAGCATCTCCACGAAGTACTGACAGAGGCATGCTTCCCGTTCCTCGTCAGTGAAGCGAGCGCGTCCCATGACTGCGTTGAATGCGGTCAAATGTCGTGCCGGTGTAACTCGGAGGTAGTTTCATCCGGCCAATGTCCTTGAGAGGAGCACTGGTGATGGCCGACGTGAACGGGATCTGCTGGGTCTCCTGGAGGATCTTATCCAACTCTGGTGCTGAGGTCGTTGCCTTGTGGATCTTGCTGTGGATATCGTCAAGGCGTTGGTGGAGAAGATCAAGTTCCGAGGCCGTCGTCGGGTCGGTACCTGCAGTGTTGCGAGATGAATGAGCGTTCGAGCCTTCTGCTTGTGCTCTCTGCAGGTCGTCTGTCGGTGTCGTGCCGAACAGGTTGTTGACCAGCCTGGTCGTATCTGTGTTGCGGATCGGAGGGCGAGGGGGAGTGATTAGATCGGCCTGCTTTTGAGTATGAGCCCTAGAGTTGAGAAGCCGATCTAGGTCTTCTCTGTAAGCGATCTGTTCAGCACGGAGGGATTCGAAGCGAGCATCCATCCCTTATTGCAACTGTGCTGCGACCGACCTGATGATGGTGGCCATGTCGATGGTAGGTAGCTGTGGCAGGCCGGTCGTGTTTGTGCCACCCGTCTGGCCGACCTGATCTGTCCCACCGATGTTCTGCACGGTAGTTGTGTTGTCTTTCTTATCGGTCTGGTGGACTACTGGGTGACTGGGTCGACGATCGGATCCTGAGTGTTTCTTGTCGGATCAGAGGCTCCTCCTGTGAGGTCGGTAGTGTTAATCGGTGTTTCAACCATCTTCAAACTCCGTTCTAAATTAAAGATTGTTCTCTTATTACCCTCAGACGGCGCCAACTGTAAAAACTCAAGTTCGATCTACGAAAGAACTAGGGTTTGAGGGTTTAAAGAGAAGTCTTTTATTAGAAGAAGTCGGAGCTTGATAGAATACAACGGTGTTTTAGGTCGTCATAATAAGAACGCCGACCTAGAACTCTTTAAAGAAAGTAAATCAAAAGCTAGAACGATCTGATTGCTTAGTTTGCTCTAGGTCTTGATCAATGATTTTTGGATGATTTGAAGAGTCGGAGACTCCCTATATTTATAGCTGTCCAGGTCGGTCTTCAACTTATTTAGAATATGAAAGTCTTCTTACCAACAAGAAAGAGTTTCCTTTTTTCCCGGGTCGCTTGATAAATGGAAGATTTCCATTTAGAATGCCGACCTGAAACTTGTTAGACGGGCCGACCATAATTCATATCGGGCTTGTTAGAGACGGTACGAATCTCATATCTAACAGTGAAGGAACAGGGACGCTAGGGTTCTCGTATCCAAAATCCAATGTGGCAAGGAAGTCTATTGTCACTTCTGGAATGGTTGGGCAATCCATTCGTGACAGACATCTTAAGCCAATGTTCTTGAGGAGTTGGTCGAAATCTCCAAGAATCCCTAGCTTAGCGAGTAGCCCTCTGTCTGCGAACTTGGTAGGCTCGAACCGAAGCCTCTCCAGCCGCTTCTTGTCCCTTTTCTCATCCTTACTCCAGCGAACCCTTTCTTGAACAGCTACCTCCTGACCTTATCCCTCTTGTGCTGTCTCTTCTCTCGTTCTCTTGGGGGCCATTGCGCCTGAAACAAAGTTCTCAAGCAAAGCTATGAGCAAATAGGCGATATGTTGAGAGAAAGAGAGAAACAAATAAGAAAGTCGATAGCTAATACCCTAGAATTTTGGGGAATTTACAAAAATTATAGCAAAATAATAGACAATCAGATCTAGAGATACTAGAAAATCCAGAATTTTTCCTATTATTAAGCTAGTTTTAAAAATTCAAAACCGCCCTAGCATCTAAAACAATCAATTGCGAAATAAAAGGAATTTTCCTAAAGATTTTCAAAGATCCAAAAATACCTTTGCAAAGATTGTCAAAAATGCTTATTAGCCTTTAGAAAATAAATAACTCACACTCTCTTTTACTTAGCAACTCGAGAAAACAAGAATGAGAGAGTGTGAAGTTGTTGAAAATATTTAAAGGCTAACAAAAACAAAACTATGGGTAAAAGAAGTGGTTTCTGACAAAAGTCTTGGTCAAAGCACATCTTTCATGGTCAAAGATTCCTGCCTTGACCAAGTTTTGAATTCAAAAAGTGGAGGGAAAGAGAGAGAGAGGGAAAAGAAAATGTTACCTCAGCACGAGATCGAGTCCTTTTGGTCGATCTGGAACTCGATCTCATGCCCATAATGGCTTGGATCGAGAGGGTTACTCGATTTGGGACACGATTCGATTTGAATCGAGTCGTGGATCGATTGGCTCTCTCATTCCTTGAGTTTTTGAAATCGCGACTAAGTCCTCGTGATCGAGCTATGCTATCGATTCAGGATCGATTTAGCTTGGATCGAGTGGTGGATCGAGTTGACTAATCGATCTGTCTATGAAGGACTTTCCCGAGAGAAAATAGATCGGTCGATCCATTTTTGGATCGATCGATCTAAACTCCAAGAATTTCCCGAGACATTTTAGATCGACTTCGTCACTCGATCTGTCTACTCGATCTCGTCTAGATCGACTGGCTCCTCTCGATTCACCAGCTCGATCTAGCAAAGATCGAGCCAGGATGAGTCGATCTAGCACTCGATCTGTAGCTTATACTCGCCCCCTTCTTACTCCTTTTGGAACTCAGATCATGGCCTGCGTCTCTCATACTTGTCCCTACACACTCATAAGACAAAAACATAAAACTGGAAAAGAAGTAAAGCAAGGATATGTACAGGATAGACATGGGAATGCCTCCCAAGTGCGCTTTCTTTAACGTCTTTAGCTAGACTTTACTTGGTTTATGCAGATGGTGGGTCTTGGAGAAACATTGAGGTGCTCCCCTTGTCAAATGCACTCGCCATGTATGGCTAAACTCTGTGTCCGTTCACTGTGAATGCATTCCCACTCTTGTCGACCAACGTGACAGCTCCGTAAGGTAATACTTCCTTGATTTCATACGGACCGCTCCACTGTGACTTCAGCTTCCCGGGAAAGAGCTTGAGCCTTGAGTTGTAAAGCAGCACCAAACTCCCTTCCTTAAGCTCCTTAGGCACCAGTTTCTTCTCATGAGCAGCCTTGGTACGCTCCTTGTAGATCCTAGCGCTTTCGTAAGCGTCCAGCCTTAGCTCATCAAGCTCGTGCAACTGGATCAACAACTTCTCCTGAGCCGTCTTCAGATCAAAATTCAACCGCTTCACAGCCCACAATGCCCTATGTTCCAGCTCAACAGGAAGGTGACATCCTTTGCCGTAGAGAAGAGTGAAAGGAGTGGTACCAATAGGCGTTTTGAAAGCAGTCCGGTATGCCCACAAAGCATCATCCAACTTCACTGCCCAATCCTTCCGAGTTGTCCCAACAGTTCTCTCGAGTATCGCCTTTATCTGACGGCTAGAGACCTCTAATTGGCCACTCGTTTGAGGATGGTAAGGTGTAGCTACCTTATGCTTCACTTCATACTTCTTTAGCAGATTTTCAAACAGCTTGTTGATGAAATGGCTCTCTCCGTCGCTTATCACCACATTGGAAACTCCAACCCTCGGAAAAATAATGCTCTTAAAGAGATTGATCACCACCTTAGAGTCGTTTTTTGGGGAAGCAATGGCCTCAACCCATTTAGAGACATAATCAATAACTACTAGTATGAACTTGTTGCCGTATGATGAAGGAAATGGCCCCATGAAGTCTATGCCCCACGCTACAAAGACGTCTACCTCAAATATGGGAACTTGAGGCATCTCATTCCTCTTAGTGATATTCCCTGCTCTTTGACATGCCTCGCAGCTCATCACGAACTCATGGGTGTCCTTGAAGATGGACGGCCACCAGAAGCTGGCTTGTAAGACTTTAGTGGCGGTTTTGAATGAAGCAAAGTGCCCTCCATACAAAGAACCGTGGCAATGAAAGATGATATCTCTTGCTTCCTCCTTTTTCACGCATCTTCTGTACAGGCTATCCACTCCTCTCTTGTATAAATAGGGGTCATCCCAATAGTAGTGGCTCACGTCTCTCATGAACTTCTTCCTATGGTAGTTGTCAAGATGCAATGGCTCTTCCCCACACCCCACATGCCAAGTAGTTCACAATATCCGCGTACCAAGGGAGATCCTCCTCTTTGAAGCTCAGAACTTCCCCAAACTGCCCTTCTAAGCTCCCACAAACAGCCGTAGTGATTGCCATGAGTTGTTCTTTGGGGAGAGAATCATCTAAAGGAAGAGACTCGTTGATCCTTAACCAAGAGAGATGGTCAGCAACGCCGTTCTCTATCCCTTTCTTGTCCTTGATTTCCATGTCGAATTCTTGAAGTAAGAGGATCCATCTCAAAAGCCTCGGCGTAGTGTCCTTCTTGGAATAGATATAACGCAAAGCTGCGTGATCCGTGTAAACAATGGTCTTGGATCCCACGAGGTAAGCCCTGAACTTCTCAAAGGCGAATACAACCGCCAATAGCTCCTTCTCTGTAGTGGTGTACCTCGTTTGCGTGTCATCCAAGGTTCTTGAAGCATAGTATATCACGTGCATCTTCTTATCCTTCCTTTGGCCTAGAACGGCTCCTACGACATAGTCAATAGCATCACACATAATCTCGAAAGGTAGAGTCCAGTCTGGTGCTTGCACTATAGGCGCAGATACTAGGGCTTCCTTGATGGTCACGAAAGCTTGCAAACACTCCTCATCAAAGACGAATTCAGCCTCCTTGCACAACAGCCGCGTGAGGGGGCGTGCAATCTTAGAAAAGTCTTTAATGAAGCGCCTGTAGAAACCGGCGTGTCTCAAGAAACTTCTCACCCCTTTGACGTTAACTGGCGGCTCAAGGCTTATCATTACTTCAATCTTTGCCTTATCGATTTCAATACCCTTCTCTGATATCTTATGTCCAAGCACGATCCCCTCCTTAACCATGAAGTGGCATTTTTCTCAATTAAGCACCAAGTTTGTCTCCTCACAACGCTTTAGTACCCTGCAAAGATTCAACAAACACGCAGAAAAGAACGCACCATAGACCGAGAAGTCATCCATAAACACCTTTACCATCTCTTCTATTAGATCGGAGAAGATCGACATCATACACCGCTGAAACGTAGCCGGTGCGTTGCACAACCCGAATGGCATCCTTCGATACGCGAAGGTGCCATAAGGGCATGTAAAGGTTGTTTTCTCCTGATCATTGGGATGGATTGGTATTTGGAAAAATCCACTATATCCATCAAGAAAGCAATAGTAGGGGTGATTAGCAAGTCTTTCAAGCATTTGATCAATAAAAAGCATGTGAAAATGATCCTTTCTAGTAGCAAGATTAAGCTTCCTATAATCAATACACATACGGTGTCCAGTAATCGTTCTAGTAGGTATGAGCTCATCTTTGTCATTCTTAATGACCGTGATCCCTCCCTTCTTAGGTACCACGTGTACGGGAGAAACCCACGTGCTGTCACTTATGGGATAGATTACGTCAGCCTCTAAAAGCTTAAGAATCTCCTTCTTAACAACCTCTTTCAAATTTGGATTCAAACGCCTTTGATGTTATATAGAAGAGGCGGTCTCATTATCCAAGTGAATCCTATGAGTGCAAAGCATTGGTGAAAGGCCCTTGATGTCACTTAGAGAGTACCCAATGGCCTTCCTATACTTTATCAACTCAGTTAAGAGCGATTGCAACTTATTATCACTCAAGTTTTCATTCACAATCACATGATAGGTTTTGTTAAGCCCTAAGAAAGCATACCTTAGCCCTTTTGGGAGCTCCTTAAGGTCCACCTTTGGGGCTAACAGCTCACTCCAATCATCCTCGTGGCTGTTGCTGTTGTTCTCCTCCTTAGAACCTTCCTTAGAACCCGAGACATGGCCCTTGAGGCTGCTTTCTCCAACCGTTATCCCTTCTGAAATCGAGTCGTCAGGTCGATCTTGCTCTCGATGTCGTCTAGATCGAGCAGTTTTGCTCGATTCACTCACTCGATTTAATGTGGATCGAGTGAGGGATCGAGACGCTGAGTCGATCTCCGGATTAGACCCCAAACTGATCGGAAGGCCTTTCTCGATCTTGGACTCGATTGTTTTCCTGGATCGATCACCCTCCTCGATCTGACTGTCGATTGCTACACCGGATCGAGTTGTGCTCTCGATTGTCTTGTCGATTTGACCGCTGGATCGAGTAATGTCATCGATCTCGGAGTCGATCTCTAGGCAAATGCTTATATCACATAGTTGAAATTCCTAGAGTTAATCTTGATAACTGTGTCGACAACTAAGTGTAACAAGATTTTGCTTGTAATTATCTGCCAAAAAAAAAAAAGAGAGCTATCAATAAGAAAAAAAAATATAAGGAGCTTAATATTTTTAAAACCTTTTCACTAGCCTAAAAGAGTTAAGATGTTTCCTATTTTGATTTGGGGATTGCTAAGCTTTTGCTTTGGGAAAAAAGGTAGACTTTAAGTGGTGAGTGAGCTTAAAAGAAAATAAATGAGAGGGATTTTTAGGTTCATTGTTAGTTTAAATGGGTAGATGAGAATCTGATCATGTATGCATCATTTGTCTTTACCTTTAGTATTATGCAGTAAGTTCTTACCATTTTCGAGAGAAACCCTTTGCTTAAAATAAACCCTCTTTAAAAATGAGATCATTCTATGCTCATAGCCTTTACCCTTAGCCAAATGTGTTTTGCTTTAAAGTGCATAAGTTTGATTCATGGTTCGGTTATTAATGAATGTTAAAGGATGAGTATCTTTGATTGTTTAGAATAAGAGAGTCATGATTTGAAATTCTTTGTGCAATGAGTATGGCTAAGTTCTTTGGAGTATGATTGTGTGTATTTCATTTTAGAACTGGTAACTAGGACAATGAGATTGTTTCATTCGAAAAGCACCTTTGCAAGAAGCTTATACTCCCATTTGTTTTAAAACCTCTCTCCCTTCTTTAATTTTATTTGCTTGAGGACAAGCAAAAGGTAAGTTTGAGGGAGTTGATATAGCTGCATATTCCATGCATTTTGCATACATATAAGTTAGTTTCTCACGCATATACATTGCATTTTAGGTTAGTTTGCATCACTTTAGATCCTAGAGTGTTCTTGCACCAGCATATGCATATTTCTTGCAGTTTGCATCGCATACAGGTTGTTTTCGGCTACTTTGGAGTCTTGGAGGGTTCGTGGATGTGTTAAGGCTCGTGAGGAGGTTCGAGGGACTTGAAGAATTTGGGAATGCTTGCTAAGGACCAGAGATTGAGAGGAGGTTCGAGCATGGCCGGTCGATCTAGACGAGATCGACCAGAAGATCGAGTGGCCCAGCCGATCCAAGGGAATTGATCGAGACGGAGATCGAGTGGTCCAGCTGATCCAAGGGAAATGATCGAGACGGAGATCGAGTGAAGCAATCGATCAAGGAGTACGGACGTGAATGACGCCATGCAGAGCAAGAGCCGGATCGAGTCCACCACTTGATCCTCCAAAGATCGACTCCAAGATCGAACGAAGCACCCGATCCACCGAGGAAGATCGAGACAAAGATCGAGCTGAAGACACGATGTCCGAAAGTGATCGAGAGAGCTGCTCGATCCCGAAGTCGATCTCAGTGTACTTTAACCGCTTTTGGCCGCTAGCGAAGGAGGGACCATCGGATTGTTTGGCCTGTTTTGGCAAGGCGGCGAGCATACTTTTAGAGACACTTTTCATTTTTTTCTTTTTATCATCTTTTTCTCTCTGTTCGAAGGCGATTTTTTCGCCATTGTTGGATTTTGAAGCTTTTCTTGCTTTTGTATCGAATCGTTTAAGCTTAATCTATCATTTTTCATGCTCGTCGTTTCATTTTTCATGCTTTGCTTGGTTTACTTAATGTGTAGTGAGTAGTTTAATCGGGTTTTGGGGTTGAGAGGATTTGAAGGGGTCGAAAAAGTTTTCAAGTTTGGAGTTTTCTTGTTCTTAATGGCTTTCTTTTCTAAGATGTTGAGTTCTTAAGGCTTAAAGAGTCTCACGCCAAGATCTTTATGATCAGAGAGAGCTCTTACCTTGACAGAATCCAGAGATCTCTGAAAGTCACATCTTAGAGGCTAGTTACTCTTTCCCAAACGCCATGGTAGTTTAGAGGACTAGTTAAGCCGCGTGTTTGAAATCTGTTTTCCTTGCCTCTCAATCTCTTTTTCCGCCAAACGCCATGGGTCTGAAGGAGAGAATGAGAGAGTGATTCATACCACACGCCATGGATGGGTCTTGTTTTGTTTTCAAGGCTTAGAGAACCTCACAAAGTGAGTAGATCTAGAGTTTTCAAACCAAGCTTGAACCTTTGAAACCTTTGAACGTGAATCTCAACCCTAGACCCTCTTTCTTAGTATTCCTATATCTTTGCTAGTCATTCGCTTGTTACTTGTTGCATCCTGGTCATTAGTTTCGTTGCGCTTGAACTTTTAGACGAGATTGATCCAAACTGCTCGATCTAGTGGTCGATCCTGTGGTCGATCCACTAGTCAATTTTTATAGATTCATAGCTTTGCATTTTAATCATTCTGTTTGTTCGTCGTGGTAGTTCACTCTTTCCTAGTAATTTTAAAATAGTTTTGCCTTGCATTTAGTCGTCGCATTTAGTTTTTAGGAATTTTACAAAATCATTCATCATTTGCCTAGCTTTACTCGATCCTTGCATTCTCACTGATCTTTCTAGCTCCTAGGATTGGATTGATACTCGCTTGCATACTTTACTACAACTAAGTGTTGCATTTGAGCATTGATACATCATTGCATACACTCTAAGCAAAATCTTGTTATCAAATGGCGCCGTTGCCATTCTAGGTGTGTTAGAAAGCATTAAGATTTGGGGTTTAGTAAAGACTAAGCCTTTACTTTGTTTAAGTTACTAATTTCTCTACTCTCAAACGTGTGTCTTTCAGGTACATGAATCTTCGTTCAAGGGGAGACAACAATCTACTTCAACCCTTGGACAACATTCATCAACTTGGTCATTAACGGCAAAGAAGAGTACGAGAGCAAGCTAGAGCTTTTGAGGAGATTGTTCAGCACGGTTTGGTTGACTTTGAAGCTATGGCTGAACACGAGCACCCAGAGGGGCCTCTTCCAGCTCACGGGGCAGTGGGAAGGGGTAATGGAAACCCCCAACACGTGGCTAGACCCCCAAGGATCATAGGAGCCGGAGATGCTCCCAATACTCATCACAATAGTTTTGGGATCACTCCTCCTCCTGTACAAAACAACAACTTCGAGATTAAGCCGGGTTTCATCTCAATGGTGCAAAACAATAAGTTTCATGGGCTAGCAATGGAAGATCCCTTGGAACACCTTGATAACTTTGAACAAGTATGTGGGATGCTCAAGATAAACGGCATATCCGAAGATGCTTTCAAGCTGCGTCTCTTTCCATTTTCTCTTGGAGACAAGGCTAGACATTGGGAGAAGACACTTCCACAAGGCACCATTACATCTTGGGCTGAGTGTAAGAAGGCTTTCCTCTCAAAGTTTTTCTCTAGCACCAGAACGGCAAGGCTAAGGAGCGAGATCAGCGGCTTCACGCAAAGGAACAATGAGACTTTCAATGAAGCCATGGAACGATTCAAGGACTATACTATCCAATGTCCTCACCACGGCTTCAGCGACGAGACTCTTCTAAGCACTATCTACCGAGGAGCTTCACCAAAGATTCGCTTGTTGCTTGACACGGCTAGTAAGGGAAACTTCCTTGGTCAAGAGGTAGAAGAAGGCATGGAGCTGATTGAGAACTTAGCACTAAGTGACGGCAACTATGCTGAGGATTATGACCGTGCACCGAGGGGTTCTGAGCTAGAGTCTCACAAGAAAGAGTTGAAATCCTTGCATGAGAAGATTGACAAGTTGGTTTTGGCAAATCAGAAGCATGTTTACTTTGTTGGTGAAGCGGACGAGAGCCAAGAGGAGCTTGAGTTGAGCCAAGAAGAAGCCAATTGGGTGGCGGGTCAAAACAACTACAAACCTCAAGGCTATTCACAAGGCTACAACCAGAACAACAATCTCTCATACCGTAGCACCAATGTCGCATACCCTAAGGATCAAGTGTACCCTGCTCAGCAAGCAAAGCCTTTTGTACCTTACAACAAAGGTTTTCAGCCGAGTGGTGGCTTCCAAGGGCAAGGGCAGAACAACTTCCAAGGACAACAGCAAGGAAACAAGGGTTATTCGCCAATGTACCCTCCGGGCTTTGTACCTCAGCAGCAACAACCGATGCAACAACATGTTGATCCTGTCCAAGCTATGTTTCAACAATTGATTCAAGGGCAAGCCTCTACAAACCAGAAGTTTGCCGAGATGACTACTCACTTAGACTCATCTCTCACGGATTTCTCTACTCAGATTACAACCTTGAATAACAAAATCAAGCAACTTGAGAAGGGAAAGGCAAGCTCCAGTGGTCAGAATAGCTTACCGGGCAAGTGTGAGCAAAATCCCAAGGAATACGCCAATGCCATTACGCTAAGGAGTGGAAAAGAGCTAGCACCTACGGTTACTCCAAAGAAAAATGAGGACGTTGTAATTCAAGAGGAGGAGGGTAAGCTTTCAGCTGATGATGAGATCAACTTTGACAATGTCTGGATTCAAGGGCCAAGAAGAGGAGACAAAGTGGTTGTTGAGAAGAAATCGGAGCAAACTACTAAGGAGAAGGATGCTTATGTACCTCCACCGTATGTACCTAAGTGATATATCATGGTTTTTATGGTTTTTAACCATGATATAAGTCCTTTTTATTGAGTCTTTTTGGTCTTTTTAGAGTCCTAGAAGAGTCTTTGCAGGTTATAGCATGTCTGGAGCATAACTGGAGATATTGGAGCCTTTTGGAGCATTCTGAGTTGAAGCCACGAAGTACCTAGCTCGAAGAAGAAAGTATGCCATATGGTGACGCTCGTCACCAAGCTGGTGACGCTCGTCACCCACCAAGGAAGGAGGTCGTGGCTTGTTTTTAAAAGATTGGGAAGAAATTGCAGTTTTGGCCCAAAAGTGCCAGTATTTGCAAAAAGACCCCAGATCGTGTTTTAGCTTGTATATTAGGTTTTTCAGCCATTCTTTTGGCATATATCTTGTATCTTATTATTTTTGAGAGCTTTAGAGAGAGATTTGTAGAAGAGCTTTTGGAGAGACAAATCATACTCCTTCAGAGCAGATTTTGAACTCCTTTATTTCTACTTCTTATTTCTTTTATGCAATCTATTCTTTTCATGATGTTTTCTCAAATCACCATGTCTGAGTAGTTTGTTAGTTAAGTTAGGGCTTTTCAAAGGTTGAAGAAGAGTTTGTAGAATTGCTAAAAACTTATAGGAAATTCATTGGTTCTTCATCTGTGCTTGCATTCATATCGATTTCTTAGACACATCATCTGGATTTCGAAACCCTAGGTTTTTTGATAGATGTGAGAGCATTATTATTCACCTGAACTAGTATTAGATGAGCAAAACGCCCTAGTACAAAGAGATTTGGCTTAGGAGTTTTGTGAACAATTGAACCTGATCATTACTGCATGTTTAGGTTGTTAGGGTTTGCAAAGAGATTTGAAACTCTGTGATTTAGACATAGATAACTTCTGCAATGAGAATTGATTAGTTATATCTTTGTGATTCATGTTCAAGACGGTTTTAATTCATTCCTGATTGCATGCATTCTACACTCTCGGATTCAACCTGCGAATTGTCCTGACTTAGCGCCTTTAGCCTTCTGAACTTTAAGAACAAGCATAAAAACGCCCTCTTGCATTTATTTTACTGTTTTGCATTACATTCATTATTTATCGCTTAGCTTAATCCGAACCTGAACTCTTTAGTGTAGTTTACTTACTCCCTTGGGATTCGATAACCCCTTGTACTACAACTGCTTTTGCTGTGCACTTGCAGTAGTTTTGTTTGGGTAAAACCTGACCCTATCAAGTTTTTGGCGCCGTTGCCGGGGAGTAATAGCTGCCTATCGATTTTTAGTATTAGGATTTTGTCTAAGTTTTTATTTGTTTACTGATTTTCAGCTACTTTTCCTTGTTCCTGTTTCAGGTGTATGCCTAATCGCAGAACCAGAAGCAACAAAGAGAAGGAGCTTGTGACTTTGAGCATCGACGAGCTTGCTAGGTTGGAGAGAACTAACAGGAAAGCTAAGAAGCAATCTGCAATGGTCGCTCCACTGATCTTGGTTGAAGATGCAGAAGGTCACTTGGTTGACAGGGAAGGAAATAGGAGGAACGAAGAGGGGCAGAGAATTGATCAAGAGGGGAATGTCATTGTTGAACAGCAGGTTCAGCAAGTGGCTGAGAACGTGGGAGTCCCTGCTGCTGTCAATAACGCTGCTGGGCGTTTTGTTCAGAGGACTCTAGGTGATTACAACAGACCTGATCAGTTCTATGCCAACAGAGCTGCAATCCGACCTCCTGCCTTCCAGAGGAACGATTTTGAGGTCAAACCTGTCTACTATCAGCTGGTTGGCCAGCATCCATTCCATGGTTTACCTCATGAGCATCCTATGGATCACATAGAGAGGTTTGAGGATTTAGCTTCAAGTGTCAAAGCTACTGGAGTCAGCAATGACTTTCTGTTCTGCAAGCTTTTCCCTTACTCTCTTGGAGGAGAGGCTGCATATTGGCTGAAGTAACTGGAGCCTGGTTCATTAACTACTTGGGAGGACACCAAGAACGCCTTTCTGAACAACTTCTATGATGATGCAAGATCAGAAGACATGAGGACGAAAATTGCATTCTTTACACAAGGCCCTACTGAAGCTTTTAAGGCTTCTTGGATCAGGTTCAAGTCTTATCAAAGGGACTGCCCTCATCATGGTTTCAATCAAGTGCAACTGCTTGGTATCTTCTTCAGAGGCATTGACTGGAAATATCAGATGGCGCTGGATGCAGCAAGTGCAGGAAACTTCAACACCAACAGACCAGAAGAAGCTGTAAGATTGATTGAAAACTTGGCCTGCAGTAACAGCACTAAGAATGCAGATTTTCAGAGAAAGCAGCAGTCTGGTTTGAATGATGGAAACCAAATAGCTGAAGTTAAGGCTAAGTTAGACAGCATGCACAGCCTTTTGGTGGGAAAGAAGTCAGTCCAATTCGCTGCAGAAGTGGAGAGTTTCGAAAATCCTGAAGAATTTGAGCAGAAAGATGTTAATTTCATCAATGGAGGGGGTTTTCAGAGCCAAAGGTTTGGAAATCAGCAATGGAACAGAGGCTACAACAGTAATAATCAGCAGAGTACCTTTACAGGAGGACAGAGCACGCCTGGTTACACTCCTAAGCCCCCATTCCAGAAGACTGAAGTTGAGAAACCTTACCAAAACAGCAGGAATTATGGTTCTTCTTCCTACCAAACTGCACCTCCACAAGACAATAAAATGGAAGCTATGCTGGAGCAGGTACTTGAAGGACAGCAGAAGATGACAGTGAACTTCAATGGCAAGCTAGATTCGCTGTATCAAGACCTGAATGGAAAAATTGAGAGTCTGAACTCTCACATGAAGAAGCTTGATGTGCAGGTTGCTCAAACTGCAGGAGCTGTTCAAAGGCAAGAGGGATTCCTTCCTGGAAGGACTGATATCAATCCCAAGCATCAGGTTAATGCCATCACAGTCAGGAATGAAAAGGAGCTTAACACAGTGCAGAAAAAGAGGTTGAGTGCAGAACAGATCGTGCAACTTATGGAGTCTGAAGATGAAAATTTTTCTGTCTCAGAGGTGAGTGACGAGCGTCACCAAGGAGGAGTGACGCTCGTCACCAACCTACAAGGATGTCGGGGGTTGTCACAAGTGAGTGACGAGCGTCACCCCCCTGGTGACGCTCGTCACCCACCCCAGAACGAAGCTGCTTCGCCTGTAACTGCAAATTATGACCAGGAACGTGTCTATAAACCCAAAACACCATTCCCCAAGCATCCTAGGAAGTCTAAACAGGAGATAGAAGAAGCCAGATGCAAAGCTATGGTAGACAAGCTGATGCTTGAGATCCCACTTGTTGATGCAGTCAAGCTTTCACCAGCTCTAAGAAGGTATGTAAAGAGAATGGTTGTGAATGGTGTAAGTCCTGAAGAAGGAGCATTACTTACCAGAGACATCAGTGCAATTCTCTTAGGCACAGTTCCAAAGAAGAAGAAGAAGGTGACTGTTTCTGAACAAGTCAATACCATCACTCAAAGCAGAGTTCCAGAGAAGCTATCTGATCCAGGGACCTTTGTGCTTGATTGCTCAATATCTGCAGGACGTTTTCCCCACTCTCTATGTGATCTAGGGTCAAGTATTAACTTGATGCCTTTCTCTGTTGCTGCTAGACTTGGAATAACTGATTTCAAGCCAGCTGGGATCTCCCTCATCCTAGCAGATCGATCCATAAGGACCCCAGAAGGCATGTTAGAGAATGTTCATGTTAACATTGAAGGCTGCATAATTCCTACAGATTTTGTGGTTCTGAAATATGCTGAAGAACCTAAAGATCCTCTTATTCTGGGAAGACCATTCTTGGCTACTGCTGGGAGCCATCATTGATGTTAGAAAGGGGAACATTGACCTTGATCTTGGTGATGTTGTCATGAACTTTGACATGGATAAGTTAAGAAAGAGTTCTACCATTGATGGTCAGACCTATTCTGTAAGAGCTTCCAGAGATAAAGAGACTGTCATGGAGCATTCAGAAGACACTATTTCTGAGTGTGTCAATGAATCAGATATAAGTAGGCAAGTGAGCAAGATGGCTGTTGAAGAGCCAATATCTGAAACTTCTGCAGAAGCTGTTGGGTTTGAGGATTGCAGTGAGGATCATATCTTCATGACTAGGCTTGAAAAAGAGGTTCCAATGAATGCCAAATTGCTGGAGGAAGACGTGTTTGTGATGGAAGCAACACTTGCAGAGCTGAATTGCAGGAAAACTGCAGAAACGCGAACTGCAGAGTCAGTGACGAGCGTCACTGACCTGGTGACGCTCGTCACCAACCTGAACACAAAGCAGCAACGAAATTTTACAGCTACAAGTCCATCATATGTTGCCAATTCGAAAATTCAACAGTCCACAACCCAGAAACCTGCAACTAAGCAAAGGTATGCACTTCCTGGAACCAGTTCCAAACCTTCTAATCTAATCAATAAGAATTTAAAAGGTGAAAAAGCTGCTTCACACTTATGCAAGCAACGAGATTCTCGTAGAAAGTTTGGTGTTTCTTTTGATGATTCTGCAGGAAAACGAAATGTCCCACCCACACTCACGACCCACCCTGCTGATGTTCCTCACTCCCTTGGAAGAATCCATGCATCTACTGCCTATAAACCACCATGGATGAGGAGACATTCTTCTCCAAGGCATTCACTGCCACCCTCTGCTCCACCAGCTGTCTGAGCAGCATTCAAAGTCGAGCTAATGACTTTAAACAAGCGCTTAGTGGGAGGCAACCCACTAGTAAGTTTTCTTTTTCATATACTAGTTTAGTTTTCTATTACATAGCTAAAAAAAAACCAAACAAATGAGGAAAAATCAAAAAAAAAAAAAAAAAAAGAAGAGTCACTTTGTTCAGTTTGCTTGGATGATATCTTGTGAACTTGTTGGACCATGGATTATGCTTTGTTTGGATGTTTTGATGTGTGTTTTGAGTGTTCTTACAGTTTGACTTCGGACTACACATGATGGCATAGCATTTAAACATCCAACATGACGATTTCTGAAGTTTCAGAGTAGTGACGCTCGTCACCAATATGGTGACGCTCGTCACTAGCTCCTTCGCGAGGTACCACTTTTCCACCTTGGTTTTACACGTTCTCATGCTTCATTTTGACCAACTCTTGGCTTAATAACACTGGGGACAGTGTTGTTTAAGTCTGGGGGAGGTGGTTACTGACGTTGTGTGCTTTATGTCATGTTTCTAGAGTCTTAAAGTTTAGTCAAAAACCTGTTTTATAGAGTCAAAATTTTTGAAACTGTCAGTTTTTCTTGGAACTAACCATAGGACGTTTTTGCTGATAAGAACCATTGCCATAGTAGTTGATTACAAGTCTCACTAAGTTGAAAGTCATAGGTAGATCAGTCTAGCAATGAAGGTTTAGATTCTTAGAGAATCTGGAAAATTTGCTGTTAGCTCCACCTTAATGAACTTTAAATTTCTTGTCTTGGTGATTGATTCTTATTGATCTTGATTCTCTCTTTCAGCACTGACAATAAGGTTAAAATACAGTCTCTCTTTGATTTTCCCTGATGTAGTTTTTAAAAGAAATTAAGTCCAAAGAGTGGTGCATTCATGACCCTGTCTCCTCACAAGGAACAACAGTAGTGAACACACTCATGAACCTGCCTCCTCACAAGGAACACAAGTATTGAGTAGCACTATATCTTAGACTGTAAAAGTTGAGAAAAAGAAGTGAAAAATCGAAAATATCCTAAAGAAAAAGATTAAGGGAAGAGAAAATAGGAGAGCTGTGTTGAGATTGATTTGTTCAGTTGTTAGGAAGGGAAAAGAATCTGTAAAGTGATTAAGATGATAGAGCTTTGATGAGACTTCACACTTAGATAAAAATAAGGAGTTGACAGTAGAAATTTCGAATTTCTTGAAGGGATTTGGACTGGACTTGAGAGATTTGCTAAGCTTGTGATGATTAGACTGAAATTTGATCTTGTGTTGACTATGTGGTATGTGGATTCGAAAGCTCTAACTAGTGTGGTGTTTCTGATGACTGACTGACTGTTTCTTGTTTTCAAACCTCGACCCTGTACTCTATCTGATGTTTGCTTGAGGGCAAGCAAAAGCTAAGTCTGGGGGAGTTGATATATCATGGTTTTTATGGTTTTTAACCATGATATAAGTCCTTTTTATTGAGTCTTTTTGGTCTTTTTAGAGTCCTAGAAGAGTCTTTGCAGGTTATAGCATGTCTGGAGCATAACTGGAGATATTGGAGCCTTTTGGAGCATTCTGAGTTGAAGCCACGAAGTACCTAGCTCGAAGAAGAAAGTATGCCATATGGTGACGCTCGTCACCAAGCTGGTGACGCTCGTCACCCACCAAGGAAGGAGGTCGTGGCTTGTTTTTAAAAGATTGGGAAGAAATTGCAGTTTTGGCCCAAAAGTTCTAGTATTTACAAAAAGACCCCAGATTGTGTTTTAGCTTGTATATTAGGTTTTTCAGCCATTCTTTTGGCATATATCTTGTATCTTATTATTTTTGAGAGCTTTAGAGAGAGATTTGTAGAAGAGCTTTTGGAGAGATAAATCAGCCTCCTTCAGAGCAGATTTTGAACTCCTTTATTTCTACTTCTTATTTCTTTTATGCAATCTATTCTTTTCATGATGTTTTCTCAAATCACCATGTCTGAGTAGTTTGTTAGTTAAGTTAGGGCTTTTCAAAGGTTGAAGAAGAGTTTGTAGAATTGCTAAAAACTTATAGGAAATTCATTGGTTCTTCATCTGTGCTTGCATTCATATCGATTTCTTAGACACATCATCTGGATTTCGAAACCCTAGGTTTTTTGATAGATGTGAGAGCATTATTATTCACCTGAACTAGTATTAGATGAGCAAAACGCCCTAGTACAAAGAGATTTGGCTTAGGAGTTTTGTGAACAATTGAACCTGATCATTACTGCATGTTTAGGTTGTTAGGGTTTGCAAAGAGATTTGAAACTCTGTGATTTAGACATAGATAACTTCTGCAATGAGAATTGATTAGTTATATCTTTGTGATTCATGTTCAAGACGGTTTTAATTCATTCCTGATTGCATGCATTCTACACTCTCGGATTCAACCTGCGAATTGTCCTGACTTAGCGCCTTTAGCCTTCTGAACTTTAAGAACAAGCATAAAAACGCCCTCTTGCATTTATTTTACTGTTTTGCATTACATTCATTATTTATCGCTTAGCTTAATCCGAACCTGAACTCTTTAGTGTAGTTTACTTACTCCCTTGGGATTCGATAACCCCTTGTACTACAACTGCTTTTGCTGTGCACTTGCAGTAGTTTTGTTTGGGTAAAACCTGACCCTATCAAGTTTTTGGCGCCGTTGCCGGGGAGTAATAGCTGCCTATCGATTTTTAGTATTAGGATTTTGTCTAAGTTTTTATTTGTTTACTGATTTTCAGCTACTTTTCCTTGTTCCTGTTTCAGGTGTATGCCTAATCGCAGAACCAGAAGCAACAAAGAGAAGGAGCTTGTGACTTTGAGCATCGACGAGCTTGCTAGGTTGGAGAGAACTAACAGGAAAGCTAAGAAGCAATCTGCAATGGTCGCTCCACTGATCTTGGTTGAAGATGCAGAAGGTCACTTGGTTGACAGGGAAGGAAATAGGAGGAACGAAGAGGGGCAGAGAATTGATCAAGAGGGGAATGTCATTGTTGAACAGCAGGTTCAGCAAGTGGCTGAGAACGTGGGAGTCTCTGCTGCTGTCAATAACGCTGCTGGGCGTTTTGTTCAGAGGACTCTAGGTGATTACAACAGACCTGATCAGTTCTATGCCAACAGAGCTGCAATCCGACCTCCTGCCTTCCAGAGGAACGATTTTGAGGTCAAACCTGTCTACTATCAGCTGGTTGGCCAGCATCCATTCCATGGTTTACCTCATGAGCATCCTATGGATCACATAGAGAGGTTTGAGGATTTAGCTTCAAGTGTCAAAGCTACTGGAGTCAGCAATGACTTTCTGTTCTGCAAGCTTTTCCCTTACTCTCTTGGAGGAGAGGCTGCATATTGGCTGAAGTAACTGGAGCCTGGTTCATTAACTACTTGGGAGGACACCAAGAACGCCTTTCTGAACTACTTCTATGATGATGCAAGATCAGAAGACATGAGGACGAAAATTGCATTCTTTACACAAGGCCCTACTGAAGCTTTTAAGGCTTCTTGGATCAGGTTCAAGTCTTATCAAAGGGACTGCCCTCATCATGGTTTCAATCAAGTGCAACTGCTTGGTATCTTCTTCAGAGGCATTGACTGGAAATATCAGATGGCGCTGGATGCAGCAAGTGCAGGAAACTTCAACACCAACAGACCAGAAGAAGCTGTAAGATTGATTGAAAACTTGGCCTGCAGTAACAGCACTAAGAATGCAGATTTTCAGAGAAAGCAGCAGTCTGGTTTGAATGATGGAAACCAAATAGCTGAAGTTAAGGCTAAGTTAGACAGCATGCACAGCCTTTTGGTGGGAAAGAAGTCAGTCCAATTCGCTGCAGAAGTGGAGAGTTTCGAAAATCCTGAAGAATTTGAGCAGAAAGATGTTAATTTCATCAATAGAGGGGGTTTTCAGAGCCAAAGGTTTGGAAATCAGCAATGGAACAGAGGCTACAACAGTAATAATCAGCAGAGTACCTTTACAGGAGGACAGAGCACGCCTGGTTACACTCCTAAGCCCCCATTCCAGAAGACTGAAGTTGAGAAACCTTACCAAAACAGCAGGAATTATGGTTCTTCTTCCTACCAAACTGCACCTCCACAAGACAATAAAATGGAAGCTATGCTGGAGCAGGTACTTGAAGGACAGCAGAAGATGACAGTGAACTTCAATGGCAAGCTAGATTCGCTGTATCAAGACCTGAATGGAAAAATTGAGAGTCTGAACTCTCACATGAAGAAGCTTGATGTGCAGGTTGCTCAAACTGCAGGAGCTGTTCAAAGGCAAGAGGGATTCCTTCCTGGAAGGACTGATATCAATCCCAAGCATCAGGTTAATGCCATCACAGTCAGGAATGAAAAGGAGCTTAACACAGTGCAGAAAAAGAGGTTGAGTGCAGAACAGATCGTGCAACTCATGGAGTCTGAAGATGAAAATTTTTCTGTCTCAGAGGTGAGTGACGAGCGTCACCAAGGAGGAGTGACGCTCGTCACCAACCTACAAGGATGTCGGGGGTTGTCACAAGTGAGTGACGAGCGTCACCCCCCTTGACGCTCGTCACCCACCCCAGAACGAAGCTGCTTCGCCTGTAACTGCAAATTATGACCAGGAACGTGTCTATAAACCCAAAACACCATTCCCCAAGCATCCTAGGAAGTCTAAACAGGAGATAGAAGAAGCCAGATGCAAAGCTATGGTAGACAAGCTGATGCTTGAGATCCCACTTGTTGATGCAGTCAAGCTTTCACCAGCTCTAAGAAGGTATGTAAAGAGAATGGTTGTGAATGGTGTAAGTCCTGAGGAAGGAGCATTACTTACCAGAGACATCAGTGCAATTCTCTTAGGCACAGTTCCAAAGAAGAAGAAGAAGGTGACTGTTTCTGAACAAGTCAATACCATCACTCAAAGCAGAGTTCCAGAGAAGCTATCTGATCCAGGGACCTTTGTGCTTGATTGCTCAATATCTGCAGGACGTTTTCCCCACTCTCTATGTGATCTAGGGTCAAGTATTAACTTGATGCCTTTCTCTGTTGCTGCTAGACTTGGAATAACTGATTTCAAGCCATCTGGGATCTCCCTCATCCTAGCAGATCGATCCATAAGGACCCCAGAAGGCATGTTAGAGAATGTTCATGTTAACATTGAAGGCTGCATAATTCCTACAGATTTTGTGGTTCTGAAATATGCTGAAGAACCTAAAGATCCTCTTATTCTGGGAAGACCATTCTTGGCTACTGCTGGAGCCATCATTGATGTTAGAAAGGGGAACATTGACCTTGATCTTGGTGATGTTGTCATGAACTTTGACATGGATAAGTTAAGAAAGAGTTCTACCATTGATGGTCAGACCTATTCTGTAAGAGCTTCCAGAGATAAAGAGACTGTCATGGAGCATTCAGAAGACACTATTTCTGAGTGTGTCAATGAATCAGATATAAGTAGGCAAGTGAGCAAGATGGCTGTTGAAGAGCCAATATCTGAAACTTCTGCAGAAGCTGTTGGGTTTGAGGATTGCAGTGAGGATCATATCTTCATGACTAGGCTTGAAAAAGAGGTTCCAATGAATGCCAAATTGCTGGAGGAAGACGTGTTTGTGATGGAAGCAACACTTGCAGAGCTGAATTGCAGGAAAACTGCAGAAACGCGAACTGCAGAGTCAGTGACGAGCGTCACTGACCTGGTGACGCTCGTCACCAACCTGAACACAAAGCAGCAACGAAATTTTACAGCTACAAGTCCATCATATGTTGCCAATTCGAAAATTCAACAGTCCACAACCCAGAAACCTGCAACTAAGCAAAGGTATGCACTTCCTGGAACCAGTTCCAAACCTCCTAATCTAATCAATAAGAATTTAAAAGGTGAAAAAGCTGCTTCACACTTATGCAAGCAACGAGATTCTCGTAGAAAGTTTGGTGTTTCTTTTGATGATTCTGCAGGAAAACGAAATGTCCCACCCACACTCACGACCCACCCTGCTGATGTTCCTCACTCCCTTGGAAGAATCCATGCATCTACTGCCTATAAACCACCATGGATGAGGAGACATTCTTCTCCAAGGCATTCACTGCCACCCTCTGCTCCACCAGCTGTCTGAGCAGCATTCAAAGTCGAGCTAATGACTTTAAACAAGCGCTTAGTGGGAGGCAACCCACTAGTAAGTTTTCTTTTTCATATACTAGTTTAGTTTTCTATTACATAGCTAAAAAAAAACCAAACAAATGAGGAAAAATCAAAAAAAAAAAAAAAAAAAGAAGAGTCACTTTGTTCAGTTTGCTTGGATGATATCTTGTGAACTTGTTGGACCATGGATTATGCTTTGTTTGGATGTTTTGATGTGTGTTTTGAGTGTTCTTACAGTTTGACTTCGGACTACACATGATGGCATAGCATTTAAACATCCAACATGACGATTTCTGAAGTTTCAGAGTAGTGACGCTCGTCACCAATATGGTGACGCTCGTCACTAGCTCCTTCGCGAGGTACCACTTTTCCACCTTGGTTTTACACGTTCTCATGCTTCATTTTGACCAACTCTTGGCTTAATAACACTGGGGACAGTGTTGTTTAAGTCTGGGGGAGGTGGTTACTGACGTTGTGTGCTTTATGTCATGTTTCTAGAGTCTTAAAGTTTAGTCAAAAACCTGTTTTATAGAGTCAAAATTTTTGAAACTGTCAGTTTTTCTTGGAACTAACCATAGGACGTTTTTGCTGATAAGAACCATTGCCATAGTAGTTGATTACAAGTCTCACTAAGTTGAAAGTCATAGGTAGATCAGTCTAGCAATGAAGGTTTAGATTCTTAGAGAATCTGGAAAATTTGCTGTTAGCTCCACCTTAATGAACTTTAAATTTCTTGTCTTGGTGATTGATTCTTATTGATCTTGATTCTCTCTTTCAGCACTGACAATAAGGTTAAAATACAGTCTCTCTTTGATTTTCCCTGATGTAGTTTTTAAAAGAAATTAAGTCCAAAGAGTGGTGCATTCATGACCCTGTCTCCTCACAAGGAACAACAGTAGTGAACACACTCATGAACCTGCCTCCTCACAAGGAACACAAGTATTGAGTAGCACCATATCTTAGACTGTAAAAGTTGAGAAAAAGAAGTGAAAAATCGAAAATATCCTAAAGAAAAAGATTAAGGGAAGAGAAAATAGGAGAGCTGTGTTGAGATTGATTTGTTCAGTTGTTAGGAAGGGAAAAGAATCTGTAAAGTGATTAAGATGATAGAGCTTTGATGAGACTTCACACTTAGATAAAAAATAAGGAGTTGACAGTAGAAATTTTGAATTTCTTGAAGGGATTTGGACTGGACTTGAGAGATTTGCTAAGCTTGTGATGATTAGACTGAAATTTGATCTTGTGTTGACTATGTGGTATGTGGATTCGAAAGCTCTAACTAGTGTGGTGTTTCTGATGACTGACTGACTGTTTCTTGTTTTCAAACCTCGACCCTGTACTCTATCTGATGTTTGCTTGAGGGCAAGCAAAAGCTAAGTCTGGGGGAGTTGATATATCATGGTTTTTATGGTTTTTAACCATGATATAAGTCCTTTTTATTGAGTCTTTTTGGTCTTTTTAGAGTCCTAGAAGAGTCTTTGCAGGTTATAGCATGTCTGGAGCATAACTGGAGATATTGGAGCCTTTTGGAGCATTCTGAGTTGAAGCCACGAAGTACCTAGCTCGAAGAAGAAAGTATGCCATATGGTGACGCTCGTCACCAAGCTGGTGACGCTCGTCACCCACCAAGGAAGGAGGTCGTGGCTTGTTTTTAAAAGATTGGGAAGAAATTGCAGTTTTGGCCCAAAAGTTCCAGTATTTGCAAAAAAGACCCCAGATCGTGTTTTAGCTTGTATATTAGGTTTTTCAGCCATTCTTTTGGCATATATCTTGTATCTTATTATTTTTGAGAGCTTTAGAGAGAGATTTGTAGAAGAGCTTTTGGAGAGACAAATCAGACTCCTTCAGAGCAGATTTTGAACTCCTTTATTTCTACTTCTTATTTCTTTTATGCAATCTATTCTTTTCATGATGTTTTCTCAAATCACCATGTCTGAGTAGTTTGTTAGTTAAGTTAGGGCTTTTCAAAGGTTGAAGAAGAGTTTGTAGTAGAATTGCTAAAAACTTATAGGAAATTCATTGGTTCTTCATCTGTGCTTGCATTCATATCGATTTCTTAGACACATCATCTGGATTTCGAAACCCTAGGTTTTTTGATAGATGTGAGAGCATTATTATTCACCTGAACTAGTATTAGATGAGCAAAACGCCCTAGTACAAAGAGATTTGGCTTAGGAGTTTTGTGAACAATTGAACCTGATCATTACTGCATGTTTAGGTTGTTAGGGTTTGCAAAGAGATTTGAAACTCTGTGATTTAGACATAGATAACTTCTGCAATGAGAATTGATTAGTTATATCTTTGTGATTCATGTTCAAGACGGTTTTAATTCATTCCTGATTGCATGCATTCTACACTCTCGGATTCAACCTGCGAATTGTCCTGACTTAGCGCCTTTAGCCTTCTGAACTTTAAGAACAAGCATAAAAACGCCCTCTTGCATTTATTTTACTGTTTTGCATTACATTCATTATTTATCGCTTAGCTTAATCCGAACCTGAACTCTTTAGTGTAGTTTACTTACTCCCTTGGGATTCGATAACCCCTTGTACTACAACTGCTTTTGCTGTGCACTTGCAGTAGTTTTGTTTGGGTAAAACCTGACCCTATCACTAAGCTACCTTTTCCTGGCCGTATCAAGAAGCAACTCATAGAAAAGCATAGAGTCTTGTTTGAGAAGCATCTTAAGGACGTAGAGATCAAGCTACCTCTTGTGGACTGCCTTGCAATGATGCCTAAATGCACCAAGTTCTTTAAAGACACTCTCGTGAAGAAGAATAAGGAAATCAAGGAAGTGATTATTCTAAGTGAGGAGTGTAGTGCTGTGATACACAAGGAGATAGTCCCTAAGAAGTTGGGAGACCCTGGAAGCTTCACTATACCTTGCGCTTTAGGTCCTTTGGAGTTCAAGAGTTGCCTTTGTGATCTCGGAGCTAGTATAAATCTGATGCCTCATTCTGTGGCAAAGAAGCTTGGCTTTACCCGTTTCAAGGATTGCAGAATCTCGTTGGTACTAGCTGACAGAAGTGTGAGGTTACCCGTGGGATTGCTTGAGGACTTGCCAGTGAAGATCAGTGGAGTAAACGTGCCTACAGACTTCGTTGTGTTGGAAATGGATGAGGAACCAAAGGATCCACTCATTCTCGGTAGACCTTTCTTAGCCACCGACGGAGCCATAATAGACGTCAAGAACGGGAAGATTGCCTTGCACTTGGGTAAAGATATAAGGCTAGACTTCGATATCAATGAGGTTTTGAAGAAGCCTACGATAGAAGGGCAAGCTTTATACATTGAGACGTTGGATGCTTTAGCGGATGAGTTGCTGGAAGAGCTGGCTCAGGAAGATCATTTGAAGCTGGCACTAACTAAGGAACCAGGAGAGTTTGGTTATGTGGATCAGAGGACTCAGGAGTACGTCAACTTGCTTGATTCGAGGAAGGTTGTGCTTGAAGATGTAGGCGTTTGCCTAGAGATCGACTCCGAGATCGATGACATTACTCGATCCAGCGGTCAAATCGACAAGACAACCGAGAGCACAACTCGATCCGGTGCAGCTATTGACAGTCAGATCGAGGAGGGTGATCGATCCAAGAAAACAATCGAGTCCAAGATGGAGAAAGGCCTTCCGATCAGTTTGTGGTCTAATCCGGAGATCGACTCAGCGTCTCGATCCCTCACTCGATCCACATTAAATCGAGTGAGTGAATCGAGCGAAACTGCTCGATCTAGACGACATCGAGAGCAAGATCGACCTGACAACTCGATTTCAGAAGGGATAACGGTTGGAGAAAGCAGCCTCAAGGGCCATGTCTCGGGTTCTAAGGAAGGTTCTAAGGAGGAGAACAACAGCAACAGCCACGAGGATGATTGGAGTGAGCTGTTAGCCCCAAAGGTGGACCTTAAGGAGCTCCCAAAAGGGCTAAGGTATGCTTTCTTAGGGCTTAACGAAACCTATCATGTGATTGTGAATGAAAACTTGAGTGATAATAAGTTGCAATCGCTCTTAACTGAGTTGATAAAGTATAGGAATGCCATTGGGTACTCTCTAAGTGACATCAAGGGCCTTTCACCAATGCTTTGCACTCATAGGATTCACTTGGATAATGAGAACGCCTCTTCTATATAACATCAAAGGCGTTTGAATCCAAATTTGAAAGAGGTTGTTAAGAAGGAGATTCTTAAGCTTTTAGAGGCTGACGTAATCTATCCCATAAGTGACAGCACGTGGGTTTCTCCCGTACACGTGGTGCCTAAGAAGGGAGGGATCACGGTCATTAAGAATGACAAAGATGAGCTCATACCTACTAGAACGATTACTGGACACCGTATGTGTATTGATTATAGGAAGCTTAATCTTGCTACTAGAAAGGATCATTTTCACATGCCTTTTATTGATCAAATGCTTGAAAGACTTGCTAATCACCCCTACTATTGCTTTCTTGATGGATATAGTGGATTTTTCCAAATACCAATCCATCCCAATGATCAGGAGAAAACAACCTTTACATGCCCTTATGGCACCTTCGCGTATCGAAGGATGCCATTCGGGTTGTGCAACGCACCGGCTACGTTTCAGCGGTGTATGATGTCGATCTTCTCCGATCTAATAGAAGAGATGGTAAAGGTGTTTATGGATGACTTCTCGGTCTATGGTGCGTCCTTTTCTGCGTGTTTGTTGAATCTTTGCAGGGTACTAAAGCGTTGTGAGGAGACAAACTTGGTGCTTAATTAGGAAAAATGCCACTTCATGGTTAAGGAGGGGATCATGCTTGGACATAAGATATCAGAGAAGGGTATTGAAGTCGATAAGGCAAAGATTGAAGTAATGACAAGCCTTGAGCTGCCAGTTAACGTCAAAGGGGTGAGAAGTTTCTTGGGACATGCCGGTTTCTACAGGCGCTTCATTAAAGACTTTTCTAAGATTGCACGCCCCCTCACGCGGCTGTTGTGCAAGGAGGCTGAATTCGTCTTTGATGAGGAGTGTTTGCAAGCTTTCGTGACCATCAAGGAGGCCCTAGTATCCGCGCCTATAGTGCAAGCACCAGACTGGACTCTACCTTTCGAGATTATGTGTGATGCTAGTGACTATGCCGTAGGAGCCGTTCTAGGCCAAAGGAAGGATAAGAAGCTGCACGTGATATACTATGCTTCAAGAACCTTGGATGACACGCAAACGAGGTACACCACTACAGAGAAGGAGATATTGGCGGCTGTATTCGCCTTTGAGAAGTTCAGGGCTTACCTCGTGGGATCCAAGACCATTGTTTACACGGATCACGCAGCTTTGCGTTATATCTATTCCAAGAAGGACACTAAGCCGAGGCTTTTGAGATGGATCCTCTTACTTCATGAATTCGACATGGAAATCAAGGACAAGAAAGGGATAGAGAATGGCGTTGCTGACCATCTCTCTCGGTTAAGGATCAACGAGACTCTTCCTTTAGATGATTCTCTCCCCGAAGAACAACTCATGGCAATCACTACGGCTGTTTGTGGGAGCTTAGAAGGGCAGTTTGGGGAAGTTCTGAGCTTCAAAGAGGAGGATCTCCCTTGGTACGCGGATATTGTGAACTACTTGGCATGTGGGGAAGAGCCGTCGCATCTTGACAACTACCATAGGAAGAAGTTCATGAGAGACGTGAGCCACTACTATTGGGATGACCCCTATTTATACAAGAGAGGAGTGGATAGCCTATACAGAAGATGAGTGACAAAGGAGGAAGCAAGAGATATCATCTTTCATTGCCACGGTTCTTTGTATGGCGGGCACTTTGCTTCATTCAAAACCGCCACTAAAGTCTTACAAGCCGGCTTCTGGTGGCCATCCATCTTCAAGGACACCCATGAGTTTGTGATGAGCTGCGAGGCATGTCAAAGAGCAGGGAATATCACTAAGAGGAATGAGATGCCTCAAGTTCCCATATTTGAGGTAGACATCTTTGACGCGTGGGGCATAGACTTCATGGGGCCATTTTCTTCATCATACGGCAACAAGTTCATACTAGTAGCTGTTGATTACGTCTCTAAATGGTTTGAGGCCATTGCTTCCCCAACAAACGACTCTAAGGTGGTGATTAAGCTCTTTAAGAGCATTCTTTTTCCGAGGTTTGGAGTTCCCAAGGTGGTGATAAGCGACGGAGGGAGTCATTTCATCAATAAGCTGTTTGAAAATCTGCTAAAGAAGTATGGCGTGAAGCATAAGGTAGCTACGCCTTACCATCCTCAAACAAGTGGCCAAGTGGAGGTCTCTAACCATCAGATAAAGGCGATACTCGAGAGAACTGTTGGGACAACTCGGAAGGATTGGGCAGTGAAGTTGGATGACGCTTTGTGGGCGTACCGGACTGCTTTTAAAACGCCTATTGGTACCACTCCTTTCACTCTTCTCTACAGCAAAGGATGTCACCTTCCTGTTGAGCTGGAACATAGGGCGTTGTGGGCTGTGAAGCGGTTGAATTTTGATCTGAAGACGGCTCAGGAGAAGCGGTTGATCCAGTTGCACGAGTTTGATGAGCTAAGGCTGGACGCTTACGAAAGCGCTAGGATCTACAAGGAGCGTACCAAGACTGCTCATGACAAGAAACTGGTGCCTAAGGAGCTTAAGGAAGGGAGTTTGGTGCTGCTTTAGAACTCGAGGCTCAAGCTCATTCCCGGGAAGCTGAAGTCACGGTGGAGCGGTCCGTATGAAATCAAGGAAATATTACCTTACGGAGCTGTCACGTTGGTCGGCAAGAGTGGGAATGCATTCACAGTGAACGGACACAGAGTTAAGCCATACATGGCGAGTGCATTTGACAAGGAGAGCACCTCAATGTTTCTCCAAGACCCACCATCTGCCTAAACCAAGTAAAGTCTAGCTAAAGACGTTAAAGAAAGCGCACTTGGGAGGCATTCCCATGTCTATCCTGTATATATCCTTGCTTTATTTCTTTTCCAGTTTTATGTTTTTGTCTTATGAGTGTGTAGGAACAAGTATGAGAGACGCAGACCATGATCTGAGTTCCAAAAGGAGTAAGAAGGGGGCGAGTATAAGCTAGAGATCGAGTGCTAGATCGACTCATCCTGGCTGAATCTTTGCTATATCGAGCTGGTGAATCGAGAGGAGCCAGTCGATCTAGACGAGGTCGAGTAGACAGATCAAGTGATGAATTCGATCTAAAATGTCTCGGGAAATTCTTGGAGTATTTCTCTCGGGAAAGTCCTTCATAGACAGATCGATCAGTCAACTCGATCCACCACTCGATCCAAGCTAAATCGACTCCTGAATCGATAGCATAGCTCGATCACGAGGACTTAGTCGCGATTTCAAAAACTCAAGGAACGAGAGAGCCAATCGATCCACGACATGATTCAAATCGAATCGTGTCCCAAATCGAGTAACCCTCTCGATCCAAGCCATTATGGGCATGAGATCGAGTCCCAGATCGACCAAAAGGACTCGATCTCGTGCCGAGGTAACATTTTCTTTTCCCTCTCTCTCTCTTTCCCTCCATTTTTTGAATTCAAAACTTGGTCAAGGCAGGAATCTTTAACCATGAAAGATGTGCCTTGACCAAGACTTTTGTCAGAAACCACTTCTTTTACCCATAGTTTTGTTTTTGTTAGCCTTTAAATATTTTCAACAACTTCACACTCTCTCATTCTTGTTTTCTCGAGTTGCTAAGTAAAAGAGAGTGTGAGTTATTTATTTTCTAAAGGCTAATAAGCATTTTTGACAATCTTTGCAAAGGTATTTTTGGATCTTTGAAAATCTTTAGGAAAATCCATTTTATTTCGCAATTGATTGTTTTAGATGCTAGGGCGGTTTTGAATTTTTAAAACTAGCTTAATAATAGGAAAAATTCTGGATTTTCTAATATCTCTAGATCTGATTCTCTATTATTTTGTTATATTTTTTGTAAATTCCCCAAAATTCTAGAGTATTAGCTATCGACTTTCTTCTTTGTTTCTCTCTTTCTCTCAACATATCGCCTATTTGCTCATAGCTTTGCTTGAGAACTTTGTTTCAGGCGCAATGGCCCCCAAGAGAACGAGAGAAGAGACAGCACAAGAGGGAGAAGGTCAGGAGGTAGCTGTTCAAGAAAGGGTTCGCTGGAGTAAGGATGAGAAAAAGGACAAGAAGCGGCTGGAGAGGCTTCGGTTCGAGCCTACCAAGTTTGCGGACAGAGGGCTACTCGCTAAGCTAGGGATTCTTGGAGATTTCGACCAACTCCTCAAGAACATTGGCTTAAGATGTCTGTCACGAATGGATTGCCCAACCATTCCAGAAGTGACAATAGACTTCCTTGCCACGTTGGAGTTTGGATACGAGAACCCTAGCGTCCATGTTCCTTCACAAGGCCGTCTCTCTTTCAAGGTCGGACGTCAAGCTTTCAGCCTTTCAATCCCCGAGCTGTGTCAAGCATATGGTCTCAACGCAGCCGCCACCAAAATCGAGTTCCCCTCCTTCACGCGCGCAAATGATTTTTGGGACCTGATCAGCAACGATGACTACAAGGCCAACACCGTCAAAATCAAGAGAGTGAGAAGTCCGGTGCTGAGGTACACCTTGAAGCTGATCGCCAACACATTCAGCGGACGGTCAGTTGCTCCCACGGTCACGAAGACCAAGTTTTGCTTCTTGTTCCAAGGCGTGAAGCATTTGTTGTGTGATCCGGCGGAGAATGATGAGCCTATGGAGGATGAACTCGGTGATGATGTGAACTATGGATGCGTACTTGCTGCTTCTTTGGTGAAGTACAAAGCATATGCCTTGCGGTGCAAGGCAAGCTCCTCATTCATCGGCGGCTTCCTCACACCTCTCTTCGTGCAAGCCGGCGTACCAATACACGACTTTACACCCATCCCGGCTAGAGCTTTCATAGATGAGATCTACATGAGGAATACCGACAGCTTGGGACGCACGCCAGCAGAAGGGTTCTATGCTTACCCTTTCATCGACGCGGATGATGAGAAGAGAGTGTGCATCCTGTCAAACAAAGACGAGACCGAGCTGCTTGGTTGTTGGGAACATCGAGTTCTTGCCAACCGTAGAGGAGTGCTTTACTCCTCTAGGTGGAACGCCTGCCCCAGCGATTGCTCCACGTCCAAGGTCTGAGTCCCCTGCCACGGAAGATGAGATGCCCGAGGTTTACACCCTTCCCAAGATCGATTTCGAGCCGAGAACCAAGACGGAGAAGTTCCTAGCATCTGTTGTGGAGATGCAAAGGAAAATCAACAAATGGCAAGGCAAAATGCTCAAGAAACTTGCCAAGAAGGTCAAATCGCTTCAAGGAGGCTCGTCTAAGCAAGCTGCAAGTGAGGAGGTTCACCAACCCGAGAAGAGGAGGCTTTCAACCGATGGAGTTGTCATCCGTGAGACTCAAGGCAGCAACATTCAACCGGCGCGCCTCTCTCTTCAAGAGCCAGGCTCCAAAGGCAAGGCCGTAGTATCTAGCTCCTCTGGAACATCTTCAAGTTCCAGCCGAGACTAGACCCGAGGTAACAACCACCTTCCACTGTATATACCATTCATGCTTTCTTGATTTTGCTTTGTGTTTTGAGCTCTCTCGAACGTGTTTGCCACCGGGACGGTGTCATTCAAGTTTGGGGGAGTATGTGTGTGGTTTGACTTGTGTATTTTGATCTTATTTTATCTTTGCATAACTTGAGTCTTGCATGCATCTAAGGCATGGAAAAGAAAAGGAAAAATTTGGTAAAATTTTTAAAATTTTTCAAAAAAAATTCATGTAGTTGCATTCATCTTGTTAAGCATTTTAGGATTGAGTCTAGAATTTTTAATCATCTAGGTTGTTTACATTTGCATAAGGGGTTAAAGTTTTCTTAAAAAGGTGTTTTAAGCTTATGAATGGTTTCAATCTCCTAGTTGGTAGTTCTCTAATGCTTTGCTCATACTTTGAAAGTAAGTTCTTACCATGCTTGGATCACTAGTTTTGATTTTCGTGACTTGAATTGAACTCTCATGATTTGAAACTTGTCCTATTAAGTGAAAACCTTAACTTGAATTTTTAAATATCATTCTTATGCATTTGAAAATGAACACATGGGTTTTAAAATATTTAGGCTCTCTTCTTCCTTTTACCACTATTTGTGAGCCTAAGTAGAACTCCCACCTTGACCCTTACCTTTCTTTGAAGCCAAGTTTTCGTGTGTGACATCATTGTGAGGCCTCTTCCAGTTTGAACTTAGCATAAAGTGTTACGTTTAGGCGACATGATTAGGTTCTCATATGTTTGCTAGCTTTGCATTTTGAAGCTAGATGTAGGCTTAGGATAAGTTTGGGGGATCATTGGGGTTGCTTTCTTGTTTATATGCTTTCGGTTTCAAAAGAGTTTGGTTTTTGAAGTAAGAAAAAAGTTTTAAGTGAAAGGTTTTTGTTTAAAAATTATAATGCTCCAATAATTTCAGAAGATGGCTTTCACAAAAATAAAAAAAATTATGTATATAAAAGAACCTAAGTGCCAAAATAAAAAGAAAAGAAAAAGAAAGAAAAAAAATAAAAATAAAAATAAGAGAGCTACCAATAAGAAAAAAAAAATATAAGGAGCTTAATATTTTTAAAACCTTTTCACTAGCCTAAAAGAGTTAAGATGTTTCCTATTTTGATTTGGGGATTGCTAAGCTTTTGCTTTGGGAAAAATGGTAGACTCTAAGTGGTGAGTGGGCTTAAAAGAAAATAAATTAGAGGGGTTTTTAGGTTCATTGTTAGTTTACATGGGTAGATGAGAATCTGATCATGTATGCATCAATTGCCTTTACTTTTAGCATTATGCATAAAGTTCTTACCATTTTCGAGAGAAACCCTTTGCTTAAAATAAACCCTCTTTAAAAATGAGATCATTCTACGCTCATAGCCTTTACCCTTAGCCAAATGTGTTTTGCTTTAAAGTGCATACGTTTGATTCATGGTTCGGTCATTAATGAATGTTAAAGGATAAGTTTCTTTGACTGTTTGGAATAAGAGAGTCATGATTTGAAATTCTTTGTGCAATGAGTATGGCTAAGTTCTTTGGAGTATGAGTGTGTGTACTGCATTTTAGAACTGGTAACTAGGACAATGAGATTGTTTTATTCGAAAAGCACCTTTGCAAGAAGCTTATACCCCCGTTTGTTTTAAAACCTCTCTCCCTTCTTTAATTTTGTTTGCTTGAGGGCAAGCAAAATGTAAGTTTGGGGGAGTTGATATAGCTGCATATTCCATGCATTTTGCATACATATAAGTTAGTTTCTCACGCATATACATTGCATTTTAGGTTATTTTGCATCACTTTAGATCCTAGAGTGTTCTTGCACCAGCATATGCATATTTCTTGCATTTTGCATCGCATACAGGTTTTTTTCGGCTACTTTAGAGTCTTGGAGGGTTCGTGGATGTGTTAAGGCTCGTGAGGAGGTTCGAGGGACTTGAAGAATTTGGAATGCTTGCTAAGGACCAGAGATCGAGAGGAGGCTCGAGCATGGCCGGTCCATCTAGACGAGATCGACCAGAAGATCGAGTGGCCCAGCCGATCCAAGGGAAATGATCGAGACGGAGATCGAGTGGCCCAGCCGATCCAAGGGAAATGATCGAGACGGAGATCAAGTGAAGCGATCGATCAAGGAGTACGGACGTGAATGACGCCATGCAGAGCGAGAGCCGGATCGAGTCCACCACTCGATCCTCCAAAGATCGACTCCAAGATCGAACGAAGCACCCGATCCACCGAGGAAGATCGAGACAAAGATCAAGCTGAAGACACGATTTCCGAAAGTGATCGAGAGAGCTGCTCGATCCCGAAGTCGATCTCAGTGTACTTTAACCGCTTTTGGCCGCTAGCGAAGGAGGGACCATCGGATTGTTTGGCCTGTTTTGGCAAGGCGGCGAGCATGCTTTTAGAGACACTTTTCATTTTTGATCTTTTTATCATCTTTTTCTCTCTGTTCGAAGGCGATTTTTTCGCCATTGTTGGATTTTGAAGCTTTTCTTGCTTTTGTATCGAATCGTTTAAGCTTAATCTATCATTTTTCATGCTCGTCGTTTCATTCTTCAAGCTTTGCTTGGTTTACTTAATGTGTAGTGAGTAGTTTAATCGGGTTTTGGGGTTGAGAGGATTTGAAGTTTAAACTCCAAACTTGAAAACCTTTTCGACCCCTTCAAATCCTCTCAACCCCAAAACCCGATTAATTTTTTTTCTTTCTTTTTCTTTTCTTTTTATTTTGGCACTTAGGCTCTTTTATATACAAAATTTTTTTATTTTTGAGAGAGCCATCTTCTGAAATTATGGGAGCATTATACTTTTTAAACAAAAACCTTTCACTTAAAACTTTTTTCTTACTTTAAAAACCAAACTCTTTTGAAACCGAAAGCATATAAACAAGAAAGCAACCCCAATGATCCCCCAAACTTATCCTAAGCCTACATCTAACTTCAAAATGCAAAGCTAGCAAACATATGAGAACCTAATCATGTCGCCTAAACGTAACACTTTATGCTAAGCTCAAACCGGAAGAGACCTCACAATGATGTCACACACGAAAACTTGGCTTCAGAGAAAGGTAAGGGTCAAGGTGGGAGTTCTACTTAGGCTCACAAAGAATGGTAAAAAGAAGAAGAGAGCCTAAATATTATAAAACCCATGTATTTTGCACGAGTTTTAAAATATTTTAAAACCCATGCAAAATACATGCATGGGTTATCTATGGCAGAAAAAACCTTTTGAAGATTTAAATACATGCATGCAAAATTATCTGAATATTTTGCATATTTGATAATTATCTTGTTGGAGATAATTAAATCTAGGTATATAAGGAGACACAGTTATATACCTAGATTTAAATACATGCATGCAAAATATTGATAATCCATGCAGTTTTTAAAAAATGCATGGATTATCTAAGCAAAATTTTGTTTGCTTCAGAGCTTTGTTTTGTTGTCTACTAGTTTTTTTTAGCTTTGTTTTTTTATTGAGAATTTAAGAATTATAAAAGCTTTTTTTAGATAAAATTTGAAGAAATTTTGATTAATAAATTATTTAATAAAATGGCTTTAAATTATTGGTTGGAGAATATGACATAGCAGTTTTGAAATCTACCCATTGGTTAATTATTTTTGCTGATGTGGTATATTGTCTTATTTTTATTAGTTATTTTTTTTTTATAATTTAACGACGTGGCAATTTGTTATATTCTTATTGGCTGATTATTTTTGCTTATGTGGCATCCCTTGGAGAGCAGGAAATCTATCCCTTTTATAAATACTAGTGTTTTGCCCACGCTACGCGTGGATTGTATAATTATATTGTAGTTTTATAAAAGGTTATCAATTAATTTTGTGTTTGATATTGTGATAAATTATAGAGTAGTATATTTGCATGTAATTCTTAGATATAGTCGAGCGAATTAAATATCAGAAGGATGTATAAATATATGTGAAAAGATTATCAAAATTTTTTGTATAATAATTTGAAAGTAGATTAATGTATCTTTTGACTTAGTTAAACTTTTTTTAAGAGGTAATGCATGTTTTTGTAAATATGAAGGGTAAAGTTTGACCTTTTTATATAATAATTTGATGTGTACTTTTATTATATTTTTTTGTTTATGTAAATAGTATCCACGTGAACTATATATTATATTAGAAATCTATTTTCTAAATTTGGACATCTTGTGTTATAATGCTATTTCTTTAGTGAACACCATGCGTATTTTTTTATACTTTCAAATTTTTTTTTGCATAAGCTTCCCTTTCGCTTGATGCTTTTAAAAAGAAAAATTCAATCATTACTCTATTTTTGTTTCATATTGAATCTTAGGATTTTGTTTTTAATTTTTATATAGTATGCATTTCTCTACTTATCAATTTTTTAAAGATTCAGTCTGTACATAGATGTTTTATAATTAGTTCATATATTCAACGAAGAAAGCAAATGGCAATTAATAATAAAGTTCTTTATTTTATGAGTTTCTTATTAATTGATATAATATTTGTTTGATAGTTTAGCTAGCTCAATCATTTGCCAATATTGGTGAAGAGTGTGGAATTTATCGGTATATGCTAGTTGAAAAAAAATCTTTTCAGTTTTATGTTTCATGAAATTTTGCAAATGAAAATTAAGAAATGGTGAGTAACTGTCTTTAATCACCGTTCTTTAGTTAGGTTTTTACTTCAGTTTTTCCACAATATCGGATTACAATGAACAATATGGACCTGTATATCAGTTTTAGAAACTTGAAATCTGTTATAAGTCAAAAAGTTACAATTGTATAAATTGATTTTCTCTAGAAGAAAGAAAACCGAGTTGCTCCTTAAGTTTTACTTTTGGAGAGAAAGACGTTCTCCAGTTCCAACAATACTATGATTGAGACTCATTCTACTCGATTCACGTTATAAATATAAATGCAAAACAGTTGTGAGATTGTATTTTTATGTTGCTTACAACAATCTCAAGCATGAGACATATTAGACTTTATTTGTCATAGAGTTGTGTATTATTTATACCATATGTGGCTCATCGCTATGTCTTTTTTTTTTACATCCTCATTTCTATGTCTTATGGATTTCTAAATGTTTATGCTCCACTTATTTAAGTTTTATTGTTTATTACCAGTTTGGTTGTCATTAATTAAAAAGTAAAATTTGTGTTTAGTGACGACTGATTCCGTTTTTGGTGAGTCAGAGGCGAGATGATTGGAAACCGAGAAGACGATGACTCTATAAAATGAGCTTTTGTTTAAGCTTTATAATTGAGTTTTAGTGTAATTCGTTTTTGTTTTTTTTAGTTTGTTTTTTATTTTATTTTATTGAGAATTTAAGAATTATAAAAGTTTTTTGTAGGTAAAATTTGAGGAAATTTTGATTAATAAATTATTTAATGAAATAGTTTTAAATTATTGGTTGAAGAAAATGACATAGTACTTTTTGAATCTACTATTGGTCAATTATTTTTGCTGATGTGGCAGCCCTTAGAAGCCTAGAAATCTATCCCTTTTATATATAGGAGATTAAGCTCCTTATATTTTTTTTTTCTTATTGATAGCTCTCTTATTTATTTATTTTTTTTCTTTTTCTTTTCTTTTTATTTTGGCACTTAGGCTCTTTTATATACATAATTTTTTTTATTTTTGAGAGAGCCATCTTCTGAAATTATTGGAGCATTATACTTTTTAAACAAAAACCTTTCACTTAAAACTTTTTTCTTACTTCAAAAACCAAACTCTTTTGAAACCGAAAGCATATAAACAAGAAAGCAACCCCAATGATCCTCCAAACTTATCATAAGCCTACATCTAGCTTCAAAATGCAAAGCTAGCAAACATATGAGAACCTAATCATGTCGCCTAAACGTAACACTTTATGCTAAGTTCAAACCGGAAGAGGCCTCACAATGATGTCACACACGAAAACTTGGCTTCAAAGAAAGGTAAGGATCAAGGTGGGAGTTCTACTTAGGCTCACAAAGAGTGGTAAAATGAAGAAGAGAGCCTAAATATTTTAAAACCCATGTATTTTGCATGGGTTTTAAAATAAAAACCCATGCAAAATACATGCATGGGTTATCAATGGCAGAAAAAACAAGATTTAAATACATGCATGCAAAATTATCTGAATATTTTGCATATTTGATAATTATCTTGTTGGAGATAATTAAATCTAGGTATATAAGGAGACACAGTTATATACCTAGATTTAAATACATGCATGCAAAATATTGATAGTCCATGCAGTTTTTAAAAAATGCATGGATTATCTAAGCAAAATTTTGTTTGCTTCAGAGCTTTGTTTTGTTGTCTACTAGTTTTTTTTAGCTTTGTTTTTTTATTGAGAATTTAAGAATTATAAAAGCTTTTTTTAGATAAAATTTGAAGAAATTTTGATTAATAAATTATTTAATAAAATGGCTTTAAATTATTGGTTGGAGAATATGACATAGCATTTTTGAAATCTACCATTGGTTAATTATTTTTGCTGATGTGGTATATTGTCTTATTTTTATTGGTTAGTTTTTTTTTATAATTTAACGATGTGGTAATTTGTTATATTCTTATTGGCTTTTTATTTTTTCTTATGTGGCATCCCTTGGATAGCAGAAAATCTATCCCTTTTATATAAAGGAGATATTAAGAGCATCTCCAAGAGACACTTCAAATTTGAAGTTTGGGAAACTTCAAATTTGAAGTTTGGAGGTGTTACTCTCCAATGGTAAACTTCAAAAAAAACTTCAAAACTATTTATATTTTGCATTATAGTCTTCAATATTGATAATAATTAATTAACATCATAAAACTTTTATAAATAACTAAAACATACATATAAAAAGATTACAACCAATACTAATCAATAAAACATTACATAATAATATAAAAATACATAATATACACATATTAAATTATAAATTACAAATAAAATATCAAATTATTCAATAAAACTACTTCCATAGTGCTTTCATATATGATTAATCAATGCATTTCAAAATACATGAATATTAGTATTGTTGTAGTATTTCAATTTGTGTAATATTTATGTGTTTATGTAATTTATTTTCTTGTATTTTGTATTAAATTTGCTTTGTTGTTGTGTAATAAAAAATATTTATAATAATATGTAATATTTCTTCTGAATTTATTTTAAGATTTTTATTTAATCTGTATACAAAATTAAATATATATATATATATATATACATATATATATGAAATACCGAATTATATGGACTAAAGTGATAAATAAAAAAACTAAAATATAAACATTTATATAATATATAATTAGAGGGATTCAAATGCAAATAAAAAGGTAAAACTTCAAATTTGAAGTTTTGAATAGTGAAACTTCAAATTTGGAGTTTCACTGTTCAAAACTTCAAATTTTGAAGTTTTGAAGTTTCTTTTGGAGTGCAAAAAACTTCATATTTGTAGTTATAGAGAGTCTCTTGGAGATGCTCTAAGTAAACGTTTAAATACATTCAATCAATAAATAATTAAAATCGAATAATGTCCTAAACAAAGATTTTTAAAACCCATAACTTTACCTTTTCCTATTATATTTTAAACTTGATTTAGATTTTATAAATGGTTTCCTCTTTGTTGCTATCAAAGCATTGGGTTGATATCCAGACACTTCTCCTTAAGCGAGACTACATCTTTTCAAGGTAATACTTTCGTAAAGCCACTCAATCGTAACAAAAAAAAGGTGCAGAAGTGGATATCTATATAATACGTAAGATAAAATATAATGTTTTCTGAAAAATAGATATATCCACATAGATAGTTAGAGAAACAACACTTGTATTTCATATGTAATTTGTTAGAATGTAACTTGCTTATGAAAGATAATTATGAATGAAAATAGTTGAACTTACTTGTCACATCAATATCGAACTTTACAATCTATGGCAGCTTTTCTTCACCATGTTAATTTCGATTGTTCTGAGTTATAGTTAATCTTTATCTTCTTGGTTAACGTTAAAAAAAGATGGAGATCATGGTTGAAGATAGTAACTGTATTAGTAATGGCCGAACAGTTACTATTTTTAAATTATTCTCTAAATTTTTTTTAAAGCAGAAACATTTAATTGATTTTGATAAAGAATAAAAATAATAAATTTGTAAAAGACTCTTGTCACTCTTAGAATTGTTTACTGACTTGTGCTTTATAAGTATAAAGATTAAGTCTAATAATAAAATATAGACCTAAACAAAATTAAGAAAATAGGAAAATATAAATTATTTAAAATTTAGTTCTAAGACTGAAAAAACTTTTGGTTTGACAGTTTTTAACCAAATCAAACTTAAACCAAAACTATAAAAAAATAATAATCAAATAGATTTTTAGATTTAACCATAAATCCATAACCAAACCATATCACTTTTTTGGTTCGGTATGGTTTGGTTTTTTCGGTCACAGTTTTTTTTTCCTCCCCTAATTTCTTTTGGTAGTTAGATTATCGAAAATCATTGTACGTAAAATAAAAATTGTTTTAAAAAAAATCCAAATATATATACTAGCTACTTGATCATCTTTATTAAATCTTCAAAAGAAGAGGAGATAATTAAATATAGGTATATAACTCTCATATATACTAGTTTTTAATTATTTTAAAGATAGTAGCTAAAAAAATAAACCAAAATATTAATACAGACTCGCGCGTAGCACGAGTTATATACCTAGATTTTATTATCTTCAAAAAATCCAAATATATATACTAGCTACTTGATCATCTTTATTAAATCTTTAGCGCGAGTTATATATCTAGTATATATAAAGAAAAGTACGATCCGGTTTTTAATAATCACCACAAAGAGGACCTGTTCACACAATGACTAATTAAGATTGAAAGTCAGGATTGGCTCATAGGCTAAGCCACCAAAGTAAAGGATTAGGATAACTAAATTTTAAGGACATCATTTTAAAATATTTTCCTTATTAGTATCTGTTATTTAGAGGCATTTTCTTTAAATATTTTCTTAGTGAAGATAAATATGAATACAAACTTTGTAATTTCATAGGTGAAGTTGATGTTTTCATCTCAACTACTCGGCTATTAATATATAAAAGTTGATGGCATAGTGCATTGAGGACGTCCACATGGGATTAATAAACTCAATCTGATTGGTCCACATCAGCATATTCATTAAATAAATAAAAATATTAAGTATGATTACGATGGAAAAAGTTGATTTAATTGGTCCACATCAATTTTTAAATCAAACCAAGAATTATTAAGTATAATTAAAACATTAAAAGTTAATTTAACAAACTATGTCCAACAATAAAAGTAAATTCAATCTGACTGATCCAAATCAACATATTTATAAAATCAGAAAATATTAATATGGTTTAAAACCTTAAAAGTTAAATAAAAAAATTAACAATTAACAATACATGTATAAAAAAGTAACCATTATCAATTATCAATTAAAAACAAAATCCACAACAACTCGATTTAACAATTAAAATAATGAAAACTGAATAAAATATAACATAAAACTCTTGGAAGACATGGTGGAGAAGGAAAAAATAGTTTTGCATGATCATTACAGCTTCCTAACAAAATTAAATGCAAATCAACATGAATCATAGATTATATATGCAGTGGTACACAACATCAATAAGACTTTCAATAAAAAAACTAAATATTTGAACACATAAACCTTCAAGAAAAAAAGAACTATAGAATTTCTATGGAAAACAGAAAATAATACCAAAATCTTAGCAAGATTATGTTTCTCTAAATCAAATGTATATGTATGTCAAAGTTGGATAATTTGATAGGTGCCATTGTTATTATTTTACCTAATAATTTTTTAAAGTTTATAAATAAAAATAGGATAAATTATATATTATATATTAAATTTTCTTATATAAATGAAAATTTCTATAAATATATTATATTTTTAATAATTTTAAAGATAATAGCTAAAAAAAATAAACCAAAATATTAATACAGACTCGCACGTAGCGAAGTTATATACCTAGTGTTAACAAAAAGTTGACGAAAATGGACTAAACAGATGAAACAAGTTTCAGCAAGTCCAGGTTTCTTATGCTTCTACTCTGGACAGACTCTTTATACAAATGTGAAAGAAGAACATTACTTTTTATTTTCAATAAAACATTAATTAAAGGTCAATATATAAAAGCACTCGCATTTGGGTTTTCACTTTTCATATGTGTAATATATAACCGTTTGACCAAATTTAACTATAAATTACATTTTTTTTTGTCAACTTTTCACACATGCATGTGTTGGATTAAGCTTGAAGAAAGCTTAAGACATAAGTCATTAGAGATTAGGAATATATGTTTAGGAGTTATCTAAATATAAAGTTGGATTCCTAATAGAGTTTGGTTTTGGTCTCGATCACTTTATATAAGGAGATGCCAATGTGTGGCATAACTTATGAGTTAGAGATTGAGAGAGAGCTTAAGTTTTGAGTTATTTTCTTAAGCAATAAAGAGAGTTATTCTTTATATCAATCTTAGATTCTATAATTGGTATCAGAACTTCAGGGCTCTTTGAGAAAACGTGACAGAACGATGGGAGATATAGTAGCAGCAACGGCAAGACCGAGGGAAGGTGGTGGATCATCTGCCATTACATGTCCTATGCTGAACTTTACTAACTATACCGTATGGGCTATGAGGATGAAGATCACACTCAAGATTCATAAGGTGTGGGAAGTAATCGATCCAGGAACACTTCCGACTGATAGTGATAAGAATAACATGGCAATAGCGTTGCTGTTCCAATCAATTCCCGAAGCACTTGTACTCCAGGTTGGAGAACTTGACACAGCACAGAAGGTGTGGGAAGCCATAAAGACGAGACATGTGGGAGCTAAAAGAGTCAAAGAAGCGAGACTACAAACGCTATTAGCTGATTTCGATAGGTTAAAGATGAAAGATTCTGAAAGTATCGATGACTTCTCAGGGAAGTTATCTTAGATTTCATCTAAATCTTCTGCCCTAGGAACCACTATCGATGAATCAAAACTTGTGAACAAGTTTCTGACAAGCCTTCCTCGAGAAAAATATATACATATCATGGCATCTCTCGAGCAAGTGCTAGATCTAAACACCACAAGTTTCGAAGATATAGTCGGACGCATGAAGGCGTATGAGGAACGGATAGCTGAAGCAGAAGATACTCAAGAAGAACAGGGCAAACTCATGTACACCAACTCAGAAACACCATCTAACCAATCAAGTCGTGACGACAGCGGAGAGTATAGAGGTAGAGGACGAAGAGGACGATACAGAGGAAGGGGTCGAGGAAGATCTAACGGCGTAAGAGATCACTCGAAGGTCATGTGCTATCGTTGTGATAAACTCGGACACTACGCCTCTGTATGTCCGGATCGACTACTTAAACTGCAGGAAGCACAAGAAGACGCAGATAATGATGATACAGAGAATGCTGATGAACTTATGATGCATGAAGTAGTATACCTTAACGAGAAGAAGAGTATACCGAGCAAGTACGAGACAAATACATGAGAGGAGAATATTTGGTACCTCGATAATGGTGCTAGCAATCACATGACTGGAGATATTAGATATTTCTCCAAGATCGATCACTCCGTAACAGGGAAGGTGAGATTTGGCGATGATTCCCGTATAGACATCAAGGGGAAAAGATCGAAATCTTTCATTGATATGAATGGAGAATCAAGAGTGATGTCTGATGTCTACTTCATAACGAACTTAAAGAGCAACATTATCAGCCTTGGTCAAGCAACCGAGTCAGGATGTGAAATCCGAATGAGAGGAGAACGTCTCATAATGCATGATCAAAAGGGAAAGTTGCTTGTGGTTTCAAATCGGTCTAGAAACCGACTATACAAAGTGCATATGAGAATTACAAATACCGCAAGCCTACATCTAGTAACAACAAGTGAGTCAAATAGGTGGCACGCAAGATTAGGTCACGTAAATCTTGAGACAATGAGATCGATGATACAAAAGGAGCTAGTTAAAGGGATTCCCAATCTTGATATCGAAAAGAAGGTATGTGGATCATGCCTACTTGGTAAACAAACCAGACAGGTTTTTCCTAAAGCAACTCTATACCGGGCAAGCAAGAAGCTCGAGCTCGTACACGGGGATCTTTGCGGGCCAATAACACCAAGCACTCATGCCGGGAAAAGATATATCTTCGTCCTCATTGATGACTATTCAAGATACATATGGACAATATTGTTGAAAGAGAAGAGCGACGCTTTTAACAAATTCAAGAAATTCAAGTGCTTGGTAGAACTGGATTCAGGTGAGAATATAAAAACATTCAGGACTGACCGAGGAGGAGAGTTCTTACCAGAAGATTTCAATTCATTTTGCGACAGCAACGGAATTAAGCGACACCTTACTGCTCCATACACCCCTCAACAAAACGGAGTTGTTGAGAGACGAAACAGAACTCTGATGGAGATGACGAGAAGCATCATGAAACATATGCATGTTCCGAACTACCTTTGGGGAGAAGCAACGAGACACTCAACCTATCTCTTGAACCGAATAGCAACTAGAGCACTTAAAGATACAACGCCATATGAAGGGTTTCACGGAAAGAAGCCAAATATTGGACATCTTCGGATCTTCAGGTGTATAGGTTACGCAAAAATCGAGAAGCCGCAGCTGAAGAAGTTAGATGACAGATCACGAATGCTTGTCCACTTAGGCACATAACCAGGATCAAAGGCGTATCGGTTACTTGATCCACAAAGGAAAAGGATAATCGTGAGTCGGGACGTTGTGTTTGACGAAACAAAGGGTTGGAATTAGAACCACAACACCTCGACTCAGGACCATGACAGAAGCTTTATCGTGGAGTTTGGGGAGTATGGTAATCGCGGAATACAAGAGATAAGCGAAAAACATGAAACAGAAGAAGCTATCGATTGCACAGAACAGAGCAAGTCGCACGACAAAGAAGACCCGCTACTCTGTTTACGTGATATAAAAACAGAGTATGCAGAATCGCCAGATGAAACAGAGGATGCAGAGGTCGACAACACGGCCCAGCCTGAATTACGAAGGAAACAAAGAGAAAGAGAAAAACCAGCATGGCATAAGGACTACGTGATGCTCGCAGAATAAATCGCAGAAGAGGAAGGAGAAAGATTGCTGTTGTGCATAAATGGCGAACAATATGATTTTTATGAAGCCATGGAATCGATAGATTGGATGTATGCTTGTGAAGATGAAATTGCATCCATTAAAAAAATAACACCTGGAATCTTGTGGATTTACCACACGGAGCAAAACCGATCGGGCTGAAGTGGGTTTTTAAACTCAAACGTAACTCAGACGGAAGAATTAACAAGTACAAAGCGCGGCTTGTGGCAAAAGGTATGTTCAACGCTATGGTATTGATTTCGATGAGGTGTTTGCTCCGGTAGCCCGGATCGAGACAATACGGCTTCTCATAAACCTTGCAGCAACAAATGGATGGGAGATACACCATCTCGATGTTAAGACAGCCTTTCTCCATGGTGAATTAAAAGAACTTGTTTATGTGACACAGCCAGAGGGTTTCGAAGAAAAGGGAAGTGAGAACAAAGTTTGTAAGTTAAACAAAGCCTTGTATGGCTTACGACAGGCACCAAGAGCTTGGAACAACAAGTTCAATCAGATACTCACGGAACTTAAGCTCAAAAAGTGTTATAAGGAACCCTCAGTTTATCAAAAAGAAGTAAAGGAGAGTCTTTTGGTCATAGCAGTGTACGTCGATGACTTATTTGTCACAGGATCAAATAAAAAAGTCATCGAGAAGTTCAAGAGCGAGATGGCCTCCAAGTTTGAAATGAGTAACCTCGGGAAGTTGACATATTATCTTGGGATCGAGGTATGCCAATATGATGGAGGAATAATGCTTAAGCAGGAACGCTATGCTCTGAAGATCTTAGAAGAAGCAGGGATGAATGAGTGTAACTTGGTTTATACGCCAATGGAATCTGGGCTGAAATTATCAAAATCTGTATATGAGAAGGACATTGACGCTACAATGTTCAGAAAGAATGTGGGATGTCTTCGGTATTTACTTCATACGAGACCAGATTTGAACTACTGCGTGGGAGTACTTAGCAGGTATATGCAGAATCCGAAAGAGTCTCACAGAGTCGCAATGAAACAATGCTTGAGATACCTGCGTGGTACAACTACGTTGGGCTTGAAGTTTGATCGCTCAGTTATGAAGATACCGAAGCTCATATGTTACAGTGACAGTAGCCATAATGTCGATCCTGACGATGGGAAGAGCACGACTGGTCACATATTTAATCTCGGTGGTAGTCCCATCTCTTGGTGCTCGCAAAAACAAGAGACTGTAGCGTTTTCTTCATGTGAGGCCGAGTTCATGGCAGGAACAGAGGCAGCAAGGCAAGCGATTTGGCTCCAAGACTTGCTTAGCGAGGTTACTGGATTACCAAGCGAGAAAGTTGTCATACGGATTGACAACAAATCAGCGATAGCCCTTACTAAAAATCTTGTGTTTCATGGCCGAAGCAAGCATATACACACCAGGTTTCACTTCATAAGAGAGTGTGTTGAAGATGGGCTAATAGAGGTTGAACATGTTCCCGGAAATGAGCAAAAGGCAGACATCTTGACAAAGGCACTTGGAAGAATCAAGTTCAAGGAGATGAGAGAACTGATTGGTGTTCAAGGCTTTGAGAAGATTGACTTCAAGCTTAGGAGGAAAAATATTGGATTAAGTTTAAAGAAAGCTTAAGATATAAGTCATTAGAGATTAGGAATATATGTTTAGGAGTTATCTAAATATAAAGTTGGATTCCTAATAGAGTTTGGTTTTGGTGTTGATCTCTCTATATAAAGAGATGCCAATGTGTGGCATAACTTATGAGTTTGAGATTGAGAAAGAACTTAAGTTTTGAGTTATTTTCTTAAGCAATAAAGAGAATTATTCTTTATATCAATCTTAAATTATATAGCATGCATATAAATTCAATGATCATACGATGACAACACAAGAAAAGGCCACTAAATTACAAATTTTCGTCAGCTAAAGGTTAATCTTTAGATATTCTTTTTTTTAAATATAACAAAATAAACATGTATTACTTCTTCCTCTTCTGGTTTTGTTTTGTAGGGGCATCATTTGGAGTACAATTGTAGATTTGAGTTCAAAGAGAAGCAAAGAGAACATACACATGATGAGAAAGAACCAATCACATAAGTAAAAAGACTATCACATGGTGGAAGGTAATCGAATTAATGGTAGTCAAATTCAGGAAAGAAGATTCCATACTCCCTTTCCAAAATAATTCTCCACTAAACCACGAAAAGTTTGACAACCAATGAACTTTAATTTCCTTCCACAAAACATTTAGATAGCAACATCAACATGCATGCATGAAGGAGTTTACTTATGAATCACTTTCTTGTTCGAAAGCTGGATCTCCAGTGGACAAATAAAATACATTAATTAAAATAGTCAGCAGCGTCTAATCTAACTATTGAAGTTACATTTGATATTTTATGTCGACGAAATGAGCCAACATGACATGAAGCTATGACGCGTAAAAAGTGAGCTTCTAGAAAAAAGAAGTAAGTGTATATACGTATCTGAAAAAATGCTTAGGTGTAGTGCAAATAGTTAAGTCCAAAGAGTAAAGACTAAATGTGAAAAAGACAAGAAACAAATAGTTAAAACAGAAAATGATAGAAAAATGAACGGCGAAGCATTGCCTAGAACGGCATTGTCACAGCAAGAGGTTGGCTACTTTGGCTTTAATGCATAAGTGGGGCGAAACGATAAACCATCGTATTTATTATGTCCATGTCAATTGCGTCATAGTTTTCCTTTTCTGTAAAAGTCGTAGCCTTTTTGTAACAAAAGAGAATTATGTTTTACTATAGAAAAAAGCTATAAAAAATCTAACATTGTTTAATTAAAGTATTTTGTTATTATCAGCATCTCCAACCTTATACTAAATTTGGTGTTAAATTTCATTTTAGCATAAAATTAGCTCCAACTCTATCTTATTTTTTATACTAAAATAGAATAATACTATTTTTGCTTTCAAATATCGAACCACTTTATTTTCAATTCTATTTTGGAATTGAATCTTGTTTTATAAAGTAGTCCTTTAAATTTCAAAGAAATTTATTTTAAGAGTTATAACTAATCATTTTGATGATGATTTATTTTTAGTGATGATTTTTTTTTTTTTATCAACAACCTCTCATCCTAGAACGATTCAGAGATCAAAACTGGTGGATTTGAGTTTACATAGTCATTATTAGTGATGATTATAAATATTAAAACACTATATTCTCTAAAATTAAAATGCAAATATATAACTTATAGAACATTGGTTTCTAGAAGAAATTTTGAGACACCTATAGACTTAACTTCCGTGAGAAACTGAAACACCCTAACGTATTAAAATAACGTACGCATACGCATGCATGCGAGGTAAAAGAGTAAGACTATTATTATATCCCCAAAATGTGTGGCCTGATTAGTGATGCTGGTACGAAGGCAGAGCATTTATTTGATCGAGTGAAAACATTTCTGACAGCTTTTAATTTTGTTCGGAGCCCTAAAATTCAAAATATCAATGAAATTAAACAGCCAAATATCAGAATTTTTGACCAACTTTACATATAGATAGAATATAGTGGACCATGCATGTCGATGACTACGTTTTAAAACAATTTAAACAACGAAACATAGTTTTTCTCAATGACATTTGTATAACACATGGAATAGTAAATCTAACTAAGTTGAATCTAACATTAGTTAGTTGAACTTTGTATACAAATTTTTTAAGTTGACTATTTTGGGTAGTTTTTTTTAAATGTGACGATCTGTTTTTTATACAAAATTTTAGGCGAAACGCAATGTTTTGTACCTTAATATGGAAACAAATGCATAGTTGTGTCACATCTCACAACATGTGCAGATGCAATATTGTAATCCACTGTATATTATTTGAGAAGTAACATTATTAAATAATTGACACTACAGCTAAAGTTAGTGCTTTTAATTGATGACATGTAAATGTGACATGGCAAACTTCTTAAAATAAATGAAATATTTTGATTGGTTGAATTAAAACTATAGAAATTGTGGAATTAAAATATAAATTAACTATATTATATTTATAACACTAAAATTAACAAATTTAAATTAACAAAAATAAACGTTATTATAATTTCAATTTTTCTACATATATTCTTAATTTCATAATATATATATATATATATATTATAATTTCATATAAAATGAAAAAATAATACTAAATTATCCAATAGAATAATAAAAAATCTATTTATTGATAATACTTGAAGTATGATATATTTTTATTTCAGAAAGTTATTAATTTACAAAATATATTAATAACCTCTAAACAATTTTTAAATAAACAAATTATTAAATAATATAATTTTAAATAAAATACAATCATGATAAAAAATAATTTGAAGAATAAATTGTTTTTTAAAAAACGTAATTTTAAATAATTTTTATTTTCAAATCAATATTTACTAAATGAATAAAGTATATACTAATTATTATTTAATAATATTAATGGGACCATTTATTTTTCTATAACTTTTATCATATTTTTAGTGTTGTTTTCTAAAATGTACATAACTTATGTTACCATCTCATCTTATCTCTTATCATATTTTAAATTAAATTAAATTTTATATCATATTTATATATATATAATATTTATTTTCATTGTATATCAAAATTTTGAAAACATAAATAAAATGAAAAATAACTGAACGAAAGAATAAATTATAATAAGATGAAATAATATGAATAAGAAAAAAAAAGTATATAAAAATAAATCTCTCGCACTTTGTTTTACAAAGTCACTTAAAAAAATTTTAACACCGAAGAGCCATATTTCAATTTTTTTATAAATACACGTACAAACATAAATATTAACTTTTCCATACATGTATTTTATTTTAATTATTATACAATTTATATTTTTAAAATTATTTGTCTACTTTAAGTGTAGTGAAGTGGTTGGTATGTCCGCACATGCGCACCAACCATCTATCCGCTCGTAAGAATAAGTAAAAATAGTAAAAATTATTTCAGTTTAATTTACAATAAATCAAGAAAAATATATACTTAAAATATATTATATATATATTTGTAAATTCATATTATGTAAGACGCAAAAAAGCATATTGAAAATTGTGTAAGGAGAAATAAAGCATATTATAAAAATATTCAAAAAATATTATAAAAATTTAATTATTATTTAACATAACTTTTATTTTTGTGATTATATATTATTGCAAACATTATAAAAATAAAGTTTTTAAAATACATTGGTTTCAGAAAGAAGTTTATGAAATATTAAAACAATATATATACAAACATACCAATGTTTAAAAAAACTAATCAATATTTAAATATTACAATTAACTATATATATAAAAAAATTATATCTACACATATGTGCGGGCAACCACCTAGTTCAACATGTATAAATGTATACATGATTATCAAAGCACTAACTCTATTGTTTACCTTATTAAACAATTTCCATAAGTAACTAAATGATCAATCAATTACTAAAATTATTGAACTTCCTATATATATGGCTTGTCAACACAACTTAAGAAACATAAAAGAATTAAAACAAAATGGAAGTTTCATCACATCATGTGGTTCTCTTCCCTTACATGTCAAAGGGCCACACAATCCCTCTCCTCCAATTTGCTCGTCTCCTCCTCCGTCACCGCCGCAAACAACAAACAATCTCCATCTCCGTCACCGTCTTCACCACTCCCAAGAACCAACCTTTCGTCTCCGACTTCCTCTCCGCCACGCCGGAGATCAAAGTCATATCTCTCCCTTTCCCGGAAAACATCTCCGGAATCCCTCTCGGCGTCGAGAGCACAGACAAGCTCCCTTCTATGTCACTATACGTTCCCTTCACGCGCGCCACGAAGTTTCTCCAACCGTTCTTCGAAGAAACACTCAAGAATCTTCCAGAAGTTTCCTTCATGGTCTCTGATGGGTTCCTTTGGTGGACATCAGAATCAGCAGCTAAGTTCAAGATTCCAAGATTGGTCTTCTACGGCATGAACGCTTACGCCTTTGCCATCCCCATGTCTTCCTTCAAACACAAACTCTTTACCGAACCGGAGACTGAATCTGATACAGAACCGGTCACTGTACCGGACTTTCCATGGATCCGGATTAAGAAGGGTGATTTCGTCCATCGTTCTCAATCGGGTCCAGCGACCGAACTGTTCATGGATCAAATCATGTCGAGCAATACAAGCCATGGTTTTATAGTGAATTGCTTCTACGAGCTTGAGTCACCATTCGTTGATTACAACAACAGTTCTGATAGGCCCAAGTCGTGGTGTGTTGGGCCGTTGTGTTTGACAGATCCTCCTAAACCGGACCGTGCTAAACCAGCTTGGATTAACTGGTTGGACCGGAAAGGAGAGGAAGGACGTCCAGTTTTATACGTGGCCTTTGGAACGCAAGCAGAGATATCGAACAAGCAGCTCAAGGAACTAGCTTTGGGCTTGGAAGATTCCAAGGTACGTACCCATACCTATAGACCATGATCCGATCTAAATGATTTGGTTAAAAAAATATATGTTAATTCATCTTAACAAAGCTTTTTGTTGAACCGTTCAAGGAGTTCTTTTTTTTTTTTTTTTTTTGGTCGAAACCGTTCAAGCAGTTTGTGTCAACTTAATTGCATGACTTTACTTAAGAGTGTGAGTGTGTGACTACAAATTAGCATTTTAAGTTGATAAAGGCACATGTCGAAACAATGATCGTTTTGTGTTTTGTTTACTGTATTAGGTAAATTTTTTTGGTGCAACAAATAAATTCTAAATAGATAATCGATGCCATGCAATGGTACAATACCGTTTTGTCTAACCATTTCTATATAAACTTTTGATTGAACCCTTAAAGTAGGCTTTTCGTCGACCTAACTCCATGAACTTTTTTGTTTTTTTTTTTCAACAACACGCAATATGCGGATTTAAATAGCGATGAGATAACAACTTGTCCTAACTAATTTCTCATGATTTTAGTTTAAATAATGACTATACAAGCTAGACATTAAAGTGTAAGATATGATTATATATGAATGCCTTTATATGTTGAGCTAATGATTTGATGTTATATTTCATGACGTGTATGATTTGGTAAGGTAAACTTTTTATGGATCACAAGAAAAGACGTGGAAGAGATTATGGGAGAAGGATTCAAAGATAGATTAAGAGAGAGAGGGATGATAGTGAGAGAATGGGTGGACCAATGGGAGATATTGTCACATGAAAGTGTAAAAGGATTCTTGAGTCACTGTGGATGGAACTCAGCACTAGAGAGTATATGCATTGGGGTCCCATTACTGGCTTGGCCGATGATGGCTGAGCAACCACTCAACGCGAAGATGGTCGTGGAGGAGATAAAGGTTGGAGTAAGAGTTGAAACCCAAGACGGGAGTGTTGAAGGATTCGTGACAAAAGAGGAACTAAGTCGAAAGGTATGGAGATGCAAACATAAATGTTAATTTTAATTTAATTTCGTTTAGAGATCTAACAGAATACAACATAAATTAATGGTAACTAACCCACGTTTTGGATTTTTTTTTATATATATATTTGAAAAGTATTAACGTCTAGCTAGCTAATTTATTGGGTATGTCAACTTAATAGTAGAAATTTAGGCATGTCAAACGGGCTGGCCCGACCTGGCCCGGTCCGAAATCCATAAAACCCACATATATTTAAGTCCGGTCTGGTCCGGCCCGAAAATATATCGGGCCTATATTTTGAAGCTTAGCCCAGCCCAGCCCTAACATGGTTATCTAGCTTTTTCGGGCTATTTCGGACTTTTTAGAAAAATAAAATAAATTTTAAAATTAATCATAGATATAGTTTTATCAAATCTGAAAGCAAAACTTTAACTTATAAATTTATATCACACCAAAAAAAACTTATAAATTCATATAAATTCTAATATCAAATATAATTAAATAAATAAGTAATGTAAATAGTAGAAACAATAGAATCGAGATGAGAATCTTCAGGATGAAGGTAGAAGTACTTCTTGAAACTAGTTTAGTTTGAGTGGTGTTATATGAAGGTACATAACTAAAAATTAAGATTTTATATTAATAAAAAGTATTATAAAAAAATAATAACTCTAATTTTTTAAAATTGTAAAGATAATTTATTAATAAAAATTTCTAAATAAAATTAGAATATAAAGTACAGGATTTTTCGGGTAAGCCCGAGACCGATTGGACTTAAGCCCAAATGGGCTTAGCCCGACTGGGTTTAGCCTAAAAAACCCGATTTTTTGGGATTTTTATACCAAAACCCAAACCCGGTATTTTTCAGAGCCGGGCCGAGCCGGGCTTCAGGCTTTGGCCCAAATTGACATTCCTAAGTAGAATAGCTGAATAGTTGAATAATAAATTACAAGAATCAATAGAATGGGTAAACTGAAAACTGAATAAACTCACAACTTTAAAAAGTTAGTATCCATTAGATGAATAGATTTTTTTCTAAACTAGTTATAAATTTAAAACGTACAGGATGAATTAAAAAAATAGCGTGTTGATTTTCACTTTTTATCATCCAATGCTTAATGTTATGAATGATATGTATTTAACGAAATCACGTTTTCAAAACGTGAAAAAATTACATATCATTCAACCCTATTATTTTATTAAAAAACATGAAAAAGTTCAGTCAAAATGATATTTTTTTCTTTTGTTTGGACACAAAATAGAAAGAGCCGTAAAGGTTTCATTACTACTAAACGAAAACAAAATAACTTATTAACTCATTCATCCATTTTTGTGAAAACAAAAGAAATCTATTAAAATCGATGTGTTGGTTTTCTAGTTGTGTTTGGGGGTTATCTTTTTAAGTCTTAATAAAAATTTATTATTACAGGTTCAAGAACTGATGGAAGGAGAAACAGGAAAAACCGCAAGAAAGAATGTGAAAACATTCTCAAATATGGCAAAAGAAGCTTTGGTCCAAGGGACTGGTTCGTCTTGGAAGAATTTAGATTTGATTTATGAAAAGTTTTGTAGTAGAGAGCCAAACGATGCCAATAAGCAGTTAGTAGAGTGATTCTGAATTGGATAACCAAGCCAGTTTTAGATCAGTTTGTACAATAAAATCAATTATAAATATTGGTTTCCAAATCAATATTTACTAATTGATAGATGTTTTGGAATTTTCACATATATTAAAAAGATAAATTAAAATATTTTTATAAATAAAATATCTTTTGTGATCACTATTCTTTTATAATTTTAAATCAATAGTAATTTAACTAATTTTTGAATTTTTTTTACTCGATTTTTTTTTGAAGTTTACAATTTTTATTATCAACTAAATATATATATATAATAATTAAAAATATATATTTAGAGAAACAAAATAAAAATCTAAAAATACTTTCTTTTAGGAAAGTATATAAGTCTTGGTTTAGAATATTAAAATTGACCGATACAACTAAACCAGCGGAACAAACCATAATCTTGGGTGTGGTATCAGCCTAACAGCTGAATTGGGAGGATGGTTGCTGGAAAAATAAAAGAACATATGGTACAAAACAACTTATTCATTTCAACATGTAAAATATTAGCGAGCTATAACAACAACAAAAATATTCATTTATCGGTTAATAAGAACAAAGAAAGTTGTATTATCAAAGATACAAAAGAATTAAACAAGAAAATAATACACTCGGTGAATATTAACTGACTAACAATAGTAATATCATCATTCACCTTAAAGAACTTATCAAACTGTAACTAAACATTATAGTATCAAGTTTAATTACTCTTACAGTCTTATATTAACATTAGAGAAGCTCATCAAGAAACGACCTCCCTTTAAATTTCTCAAGCTTAAATCCCATCTTCTCCATCCGAGACCTCTCTGTTTCCAGGTCAGTGAGCTCTGCCTTCATCTCCTCGACTCTCAGCCTCGCTTCCAATACAGCCTTCTCAATCTGAGCCAAATCAGCTTCTTGAATCTCCAATTCTTGTTTCTTAGACCTCACAGACTCTTCTTGCCTCTCTTTCTCTGAGTCTGCGTTCTCTTGATACTTAGCAAACTCCTCAAGAACCGAACGTAGCCATTCAACATCGATGTTCACAGACTCCAAGTCCTTAAGAACCGCGAGCATCTCTTTCACTTTAAGTTCGTTCAGCTGCGAGACTGGAGTTGACCCGAGCTCTTGCATCAATGAGCATAGACACTCTAGGTATCGGGATCTCATCGACGCTGATTCTAGCCTGCAGTTTTCAGCTATGTCTCCGTGTTTGTCCAAGATTGACCGTAAGATCGCGGAGACACCAGAGTTCACACGGTATTTTCCAACCGAAACACACGAGTCCGACATTACTGATTGAAGGTCGAGCTCTACACCGTTCTCATCATCATCATCATCATCATTTGCTTCTGATCTTGGAGGGCTTGCGGCAACAACGACACTAATCTCACTGGCTGTGTCATTCTTGACGCTTTGCTCATGCTCTCGAGGTCTTGGTGACACAATTTTGCTACGACCAGCCTGAACAATATTAAAAACAAAACAGAACATGTTAAAGATGACACTCTCCTCTTTACTGTAAGATTCATCTAAGAACTTGTTTAATACCACCGACATAGATGATAAGTGAGAGATGGGTGATTAAGAAATACCATGTTGTTTGGAGATAGAGGAACCATCCGCGAGGGCTTCTCTGGCTTATAGTTGAAAGAATCGTGCTGACCATTTAGGCTAATAGAGATTTCATCAGAGGATGAAGAAGGGAAAGATCTGTTTGTTTCTTGAACCGTCGTCTTCTTTACAGCTACTGGTGAAGGTCTTGATTGATGAACCCTTGGTGAGTTTGCTGTACCGTTCTGATAGTTCCTTGTGTTCAGAGGTGAAGGTGGATGTGATTCCGTCTTTTTCTTACCGAAACTCCCAGGGAGACTAAGAACCTTTGAAGCTGTAATAAATCAATTTCAAGAATGAGTAAAAAAGAAAGGGTACAACTTTGAAAGCTAAAGCCTTTTGTTGATTCAATCCCTCAAGAACAGAGGAAAGTTATAAAGAAGAGAAAAGTACCTTGCTTCTTTGAATTCTTCTTTCCACGGCCTTGAGCAATCTTCTCTAAACAATCTGAAGCACATTCATGGAAAGGGTTTGAAGAATACTTGCAATCAGGGTGAGCTTTCCGATTAGTATCCATATCTTAATCAATGTATAGATTCAATCAGATGCAAAAGCTGCAGTAAGAAAAAACACACAGAAGAAACCTATCAGCATGAATTGGAGAAAGTATAACCAAACTTAGTTGAACAAAAGTCAATTCAGGGTATGCAAAAAGGTCAAGACTTTAGACCTCAATTCAATTTTAAAATGGTTAAAAACATCATACAACACAACAACTCCACAACAGTATTGGATCCCCTTCTGGGTTTTTTCACCAATCATTCATGATTTATGACTTCAAAAGCAAAAAAAAAGATAACTTTACCAAAACACACATTAAAGAAAACTTTGAAACTATTGGTATCAGATGATCCCCACAACAATAAATCAAGGTAAACAAAGAAAAGTAAACATTTACTGATTAAGACAAAAGTCTACAAAAAAAAAAAAAAAGCAGACCCACAACAACAATCTCTGTAAGAGTAAAGCACCGATTTTTTTGATCAAAGCCTTAAACTTTCTTCACCATTGTACATTTATTGAGAAAAAGATAGATTTATATACCGAGAAATTGCGAATGGCGGTGAAGAAAGGTCTTGCTTGAGCTAAGAAGATGGAAGCGAAATAGAATTTTGATGATCGATGTAAATTTACTAGTATATAAGAAGAGGTGATGTGTCTTTGGACACATTTTGATTTGACCGAAACCTTAATATATACAGAAGAGAATCGTTGAAGATTCGGCGAGATTGACTAGTAAATTTATTTGCAGGAGAATGGAGATAAACGTTGCAATCAATGAAAGGCTTCCAGAAGTTGACAACAACGAAGCAGAGACGAAGAAAGGGGAACAAAGAAAGCTTGTTTCTGTTCACACCTACTAATTAACCAATTATAAAATTTTAATACATTATTGGTTCACGTGTGAAAGACTAGTAGCTTCTAATTTTCCAAAATTTAATACGTCAGCATATTGTCACTTTCTTATCAAATGGGAATTTTAGATCATGCCATCGGATTTTTGGGATTTTTTGCATTCTATGGCACTTTTTTCTATAAAGTTTTATTTGATCTAATAGCATTTTTATATTTACTTATAGCACTTTTTGTACTTACTTATAACTTTTATGTCCTTTTAAAAATCTTCCAGAATCTCTAATGAGGACAAAACATGGAGATATGAGAATCATCAAAATATATAGTATAATTTAAAAATCTTAAATCAGCCTAACATAAACAATTATCAATAGATATACAAAATCATGGAATAGTGATCAAACAATGATGAAGGGATTTAAATTAGACACTATACTAGAGCGTAGATATAATTATATAACTAATCATTTTTTAAGGTTACTGTTGGCATACAAATCCCATAGTAAATTACTTTTTATTTATATAATTTTGATTTGCAAACAAAATAACCAATAAGCTTTAACTAAGCTGAGTATTTTTTTTGTTTTTCTTTATTTTTAATGATAGACTAGGTGATCGGTCCGCACCATGTGCGGACTATAACATATTTTATATGTTTAATATTTAAAATATATTACATATTATTTTAGGAATATTTACATATATGATTGATTAAACATTAAGTATTACGGTTGTATGCATATTTGATAATTCAAAATAAGTAAAAATTATAAAATATTCTAATAGAAAATATTACATAAACGTGAGAACATATAATAAAGTGTAATAAAATATATCAAAAACATAAACTAAGAAAGATTATCAAAAACTTCTTTATAGACGACATTTATAGTTTTCTTTTGCACCTTCGCTTCTTAGTCTGTGATGAGAACTTTAAGTCTAGATCGAGATTTAACTCTAGATAAAGCAACATATAGCTGATCATGAGAGAAAACTGGTCTAGGTAGAAACAAACCGATATTCTAAAGTGATTGTCTTTGGCTTTTATTGATGGTCATTGCGAAAGCTAAAGCTAAAGGAAATTGTCTACGACGCATTCTAAAAGGAAACCTAGTGTCTGGTGGTGTGACATACATCCTAGGGTTTAAAACCTTTTGACCAATCAGTTTTTCATTTCCTGTTAAAATTCTACCTTCTACCACATGTCGAGCCATCTGAGTAATAATAAGCCTAGTCCCATTACATATACCACCCTTAGGATCAATATTACCTTCTACCACATGTCGAGTTCTAATTTTGTACTCTTGTTTGAATATCATCTTTGGCACCCACGCTAAACACTTGTCCAATAACATCTACGTGCAAACATGTAAAGTAATAAACAATGAAAAATTAAAAGAAAGGGATGGAATATCTTCGAAACATAAAAATGTAAATGTAGAAGAAGTGTTTTAGTATTACAAGATGTTTTTGTCGAGTTTATCATCCAAAATCTCAGAAAAATCACTGAAATATTTTTCTGGGAATTCTTTTGGGAAATCACAAACTGGTTTGATAACACTTGTTCGGGTCAATTCCATCTTGAACGGCAACAGAGAGGTTCTGTAATCCCCACCATATTTTATTAACTTTGAAAGCGTTGATGCTAACAGCCACACCTTCTTTCAAAGCTTGTTGATGTTTTTGTATAAATTCTTCAACCCCTGTTGCATGAATCCTGGTTCCCTGGAAAAATTAGAAATAAAAAATCTTGTTACAACTTTGAAAGTAAAACATTAGAAACAAAATATAGACATAAAAACAAACCTCTTCATCAACCAGCACCATTTCAATTGAATTACCAGCAGTAGTTTTAAAAGAATTCCAAAAAAACTTGGATATGTACGTTTATCTTTTAGGTGTAGCTAGCAGAATCGAGATTGTTTAACATCACAAAAGAAGATTTTTTAAGGCACACAAGAGCCATTATTATGTGTGGTATGTGATAAAAAAAATCGAATGAGGTACATTCTAAAAACGTTTTACATATATAGTTGGAGAAGATCAATAAATTAGCGTATAATGTACTTTTCTAAAAACAATTAAAAGTCGTATATTTATGATATAGTACATTCCAAAATTATGAAAACATATATTATAATTAGGGGTCAGTAGTAATGATGATGGTGTCAATCAAAATATTTCAGCATCATAGTAAATTGTATCTCCTTTTATCTAATTTTTGATATATTTGGTATTAATTGAAGATATTAACAGAATTCTACTTTTGGTGCTTAGAAGTTAGTCTCCTTATATTGTGTTTTCCGTTTATTTCCTTTCTATATTTATATTTAGTAACGAAATTAAAACTCATCAAATTGAGGTAAATCAAAGTTTTAATTATCTCGATTTTAATAATATCACTTCTTCTATAAATAAGTATTTTCTATATGTAGACCCAAAATTATAACCCATTGCATAAGAAAGGAAAACTAAATTGTTTTTTTGGTACCTTGGAAGCAGGCTCATTTGATTCCTTCTCAAGTTTAGATTCTCCCAAGTCCACGCTTTTTGAGTCTGAAATGAGTCTGGAACCTGTAATTTAAAAAAAAAAACGAACCGTAATTATTTTGTTTTAATAAAAAAGATATCAGAACTAAGTCATCATGGTGCAACGATTTTACTTGGATCTATGCGTGGGTGCAGATTTACTTAATGAGGAGATGAATTATAAACCTTTCTTCAGGGAATGCACGTTTGTTTCTTTTCTTCTCGTGATTCACTCCAGTTGGCAAGCCCTCATAATTGAGAAACAGAGTTTAAGGTTTAAGAATGGATGGTAAGCTGCTGCTGGATGAGAAGGCATGAACCCTGGTGATGGAACCGCCATAGATTTCAACTGTTGCTCCATCTTCTCCTTATCAGCCTTCAACACCAGCTTCTCTTCCCTTAGCTCGTTCTTCTCCGCATATACGCAAAAACCGGAATCAAATCAGGCTCATTAGATAATGGGGTTTAGGTAGAGCTAAAAATTTTACGAAAATCAAAGTGAGAAACCAACCTTGAGACTCTTGATCTCTTCTAGAAGTTTCTGGTTGGTTTCTTTGAGATCAAGAGCTTCACCTCTGAGCTGATTTACAACCCGGATTGCATCATCTAGAATCGCTGATTTATCCGTCTTTGGAGTCCTTGTAGGCTCAAGAACATAGCTCAATTCCATAAACCTGAAAGCATATTGAGACTGTTGAACAACATTGTGCAAACAATTTATCTAAAAACATACGCATTAGGCAAAGCTCTGAACATACTTCTCGTTTAGCTGTTCCCTTCTCTGTTTCTCACGACAAGCTTTGGTTCCCGGCTTGCTACATGATCCAGTTCGTCTCCTGTTCATATACAATAATCAGATCAAACACAAACAACATAGCTGATGCTAAAGATAGTCCCCGTAGAGGACACAAGTGCTATACCGAATTGAAGCCAATCCTACAAGTATGAAAGTCGGAACAGTAATAAAAAAACGAAGGAGAGATGATCATCAATGCGTACAACAAAAACTTAGCGTAGTCTTGGATGATTATATGTTTGAGTTCTTTTTAATGAAAAAACCTCAAAAATAATAATATAAATAAAAGTAACATTTTCACTCAAAATTTTCTCAAATGACTTCAACTAATCGAACAGTTAAGACTCTTCACGACGAACACAAGTAAGAGATATGATAAAAAAAAAGGAATCCAAGACAATTGCAAAAGATTTGGGTGCGTATATTTTGTTAAAGTAAAACAAAAGCTTAGTGTAGATGCTTTACCCAAATCGACCAGTCTTCCAAGCTTGACCGTGCTTCCCACTCCCACCAATTATGGAGATACTAACGAAATCCTCCTCGTTGAACAGCATCGTTGTACGCCAAGAGATAAGGACCCTACCACTGGGACAAAGAGTCTGACAGCAGAGAATCCGACCAGTAAACACGGCGATCAAGGCAGAGACGGACCCGGGTAGCTCTGGCGTCGTCAGCGTTCTGTATAAGCTCCTTTAGCACGGTGGTGCCTTCCGGGTAGTTGAATAAAACCTCCCGAATTCGTCGGGTCAAATCCACCTTCTGCCCAAAATCTTAGAGAAGAAGTGAATCCATCTTCGATTAGAATGTTCTGTTGTTGTTGCGAAATTGTGAGAGTCCCATGGATATAAGTCAAGAAGATGAGATTGCAAAGTCGGTTTTTATCTTCTTTGAACAGGTTTTCCAATCGCGTTATTAGAAATAGACTGTTTCAAGAACCGAATTGAAAAACAGAATAGAGAATCAAAACTTACAGCAGTTAGCCAGAAATCAGGATCGCTTTGATGAATTTCGTTACGCTTGTCATAGAGGTGAATCGCTATTAGGGATGATGAGGCGAAACCTAAATTTCATTTGATGGTCTGTTTGTTGTTTTTAATGATGAGGTGTTAAAAATTACCATATTTATCTATAAAATGAGCCATGTCATATTTACAGGTCATCAATTATTTGCACTAACTTTAGCTGTGGAGGTGACAAGTAAGCTTTTTTAACTATTGTTACTTCTCAAATAATATATAGGTGGATAAACAAATCTAATCGACTTGTAGTAGTACGTACTGTTTTGTTTTATAAAGTCATCATCTACTTAAAACTACATTAACTATAGAGTACATGCATGCATTTATTACTTACGCTTTTAACAAAACCAAAGAAATACACATTTTTCCCCGCTTCACATGAAAACCATGAAATCACAAACTTCAATCATTACTGAAATTATCAGTCTGATGTTTCAATCCACCTGCTTATGGAACTAGGCGGCTAATTACTTTTCATTTTAAAACATCATAAAAGTATTCTAAACAATTGTGAATAATAATGGGTACGTAAAAATAATTTTCTACAATTTATTAATGAATAGCAGAGCCATCTCTTAACATATGCAAATACAACGTTCGAATAAAACTTCAATTCTTCCAAATTTGCACAAGGCAACAAGTTTCCTTTTTCCAAATTTGACACTACATCTCAGGGTAAATGTGCGATGGAGTTATTCAATAAACACTTTGTAGCTTCTTCTATGAATCTTTTTGTAATAGGATGAGGTCATACTTTTCATTCGATAGTTTGTTTCATCTTCCTTTATTCAATTTTACAGATTATAAATTTCATCTTTTTAAAAAATTGCAAAATTGAGTGATGAAGTTTTTTGGGATAATTGGAAAAATAGGATAGATTTTGAAAAATATTGTATTTGTTTAGAAAACATTGTCCAAGTAATATTTTAAACAATACAAAACCCAAACTGCCTTTTAAATACTTAAAAACTATTTAGATGAAACTGAAAAAAAAAATTAAAATTAAAATATTAACCATAAAAATATTAGTTGATGTACAAAATTTTTTTTTTCTAATAAACATAAAAACCATCATCTCTTCTTCTCCGCCACATCCAACCCAAAAACCATCGGCCATCGTCCTCATCCTTCGCCGGCGTCCTCCTCTTCTATCGGAGTCCTCCTCTTTCATCGGCGTCCTTCTCCTCCATCGACGTCCAATTAATCAAAGTCTGCGATTTTTCCTAGCAGTTCCTCCTCTTCCTTGTTTCCTCCACATTCATCTCCTTCATTCATCTCCTGCGTTTTCGTCCTCCTCCTTCAGCGTCCTCTCTTCTGCCGGTATCGTCGTTGACTTGGTAAGTAATTTTCGGTATTCAATTTTTGCTCTTTTCTCTTCTTTCTTGTTATCTTCTCAACCTAGGGGATAAAATTGATTTTGGGAATTCAATTTTTGCAGATAAAGCAGCCTGGCCAATCTTCCTTTTCCGGCCTCCTCATCTCCGCCAAACTCCTCATTCTCTGCCGGCATCTTCCTCTTCCCGCATTGGCTGTCATCCTCCTTGTGGCGGTAAGTTTTTCCTCCTTCCTCCTTCTTTCCTCATCCTATTCAAACATTGCACTATTGATAGCACCAAATTTCCGTCTCAGTTCACGACAAATCTTAGATTTAGACGATAAACAAATTTACTAGTCTTTGGTATTCCTAGGTAATAGACTGTAAACATGTCGATGCTTAGATTTAGATAGGCGTAAGATAGCCTTTAGTGTTCCTAGGTAATCGATATTAACTACAACCTCTAGCTAAGAGTGGATTAGGTTCGCAGTCTTGCTTAGTTAGGATTTTTAAGTAAAAGATAAAAATGATTGCAAGATCATAACAAGAAAGCATTTGCCATCGTTGTTTGCATGTATGTATTCATGTTTCTCTTCTTCTCTTGTTTACATTCCCTTTGCTATGAAATTCGTTTGTTTTTATTTAGCTTGATTAATTACTCTATGCCTGTTTTTCATATACTTCATAATTCCTTACAAGTTGGTTACTAATGCTTCTTTAACTGATGTTTGTTGGTCTACAAGTTTATCCATCACTCTAATATAAAGTGTGACACTACATTTCTCGCCTCCTCTACAGAGAAGTGAAGAACATAAGTTTCGAAATATAAATAAACTTGTATGTTGTGGTGTAAGAAAATAGTTAATTAACTCACCCACGCTAATTTGTGTCAAATAAATTTAGACTGGTTAAGTGGTTATGACCAAGCTAGAGGGGTCAGTTGACCATTGGTATTTGGAGAAAACAAACAATTTCATGACTTGTCTCTGTTCGGTTACTTTTTTGTTTTAAAAACATTGTCCCTTTTATGTTTTGGTCGGCCAAAAACATTGCACTATTGATAGTTTCATAACTAGTTGGGATTTTGAAAACATGTGTGCAAGTTTCTCAAAAACTAATGCTAGTTACATTTGATTCTCAACTTTTGCAATTATAATTTTGAACATTCTAGTTGATAGCCTTTAATGATATTTGTTCTCACCTAAATTGGTTCCGTGCAATTGTGTTTTTAGTCATCTTTTATTGATGCGGAATTGTTCACATTATTGATTTTCTATGTGTTATGTGCTGCTTTTTTCTTTTCTTTCTTTATTAGTTGTTTTTTGTTACCCGTATGAGAATTATATTTGCTTATATTATTAATTTTTGAATAATTGTGTTTGTAGGTATGAATTTGGAATTGCCAAAACGATTGTTTAAGGCAGGATGTGAGCCGCAAGTGTCACATATTAACAACAACTGCAAAATGACATATATGGAGAAATTGAAGGAAGCTCTGCCACATGAGTATGAAATTGTCAAGAGAGACCTCGTATTTGCTAAAATTTTGGCGATCCATGAAAATAATCTAGGATATTCAGGAAGATTGCTTCACAGCTTTATGTGTAGGCAACTGATAACTGACAAACATCGTGAGCTATGGTTTGTGTTTGGCAGGAGGCCCCTACGGTTTTCTTTGCAAGAATTCTATGCAGTTACTGGGCTCAAAACTGCAAATGAGGATAATTGCAATGTGGAGAACTTTGTAAAAGATACGAGGTTTCGATTTAAACTTTGGAAACAAAAATCCCACAAGTCACAAGCTCACAAGCTATGCTTTAAAAAAAAAACAGTGATTGACAAGAAATTGCAAAAAACCTGCAACTTAATCTAGAAAAATAGTGTGCAAGTAAGGAGTTTTGGAGGATAATTTCGGAACAACCAAGAAGATTCAGATCGCTTCCAAGGTGTCTATGGATAGATCTCATTGCACAGAATCCATAGGAGCTTACAACGTATCAATAGGAGTTAAACTCCATCCACAAATCGCTTCACAAGTTAGCAAAAAATCATCAAAGTCTGCGATTTTTAGAAACCAAAAAAGATGTTTCGAGAGAGTTTTTCGATTTAAACTTTGGAAAAAAAAATCCCACAAGTCACAAGCTCACAAGCTATGCTTTAAAAAAAAAACCAGTGACTGACAAGAAATCGCAAAAAACCTGCAACTTAAACCAGAAAAATAATGTGCAAGTAAGGAGTTTTGGAGGATAATTCCGGAACAACCAAGAAGATTCAGATCGCTTCCAAGGTATCTATGGATAGATCTCATTGCACAGAATCCATAGGAGCTTACAGCGTATCAATAGGAGTTAAACTCCATCCACAAATCACTTCACAAGTTAGCAAAAAATCATCAAAGTCTGCAATTTTCATTAATCATAAACGGACAGTTACTTTGTGTTACTTTGCTTCTGTTTGTTCGAAGATGCAAAAATAGAGTATACTTGTTTAGGAGAAGTGAATAGCCATGAAAGATTGAAATCAAATGAATAAAAAGTGTATTCTGACAATGTCGTTCATAACCAAATTCAAAACAAAATGAAATGACATAAGAAGATAGAGAAAGTATAACTTGTTATATTGCTATTTCACAAGTTCCTCTTTGTGACCTTCGATACCACACCGACTGCACTTATGCTTCTTGGACCTTTGTGATCCTTGTGACGATCGTATTTTGTCTTCAACTGTTTCGTGTCTCCGTTTCCTTCGTCTACCTGCAGTTCTTCGTGTTTCAGGTGGTAGAACTTTAGCAAGTTCAACATCCTTTGGAACACGCCATGCATCTTCAGGAACACCTATTGGATTAATGCTTTCTTCATAAATCAATCTACATGCAGCTGTAGTATACCTTTCATCTGTGAGTGGGTAAACTTCCTTGCCTACAGAAAAAGCTGCACTGATGGCGTGTCTGCAAAGAATCTTCAACAAATCATACTTTCCACAAGAACAAGTTCTACTGCCCAAATCAACAACGCAGTCAAATTTATCACCTTTAACTTGAAATCTGTTGTGGTCAACCGGGAAAACAACAAATGTTTTACCCTTCTCAATCCTTCTTGTTATCTTTTTCTCCACTTTAATGGTTAAAGGATGCTCCTGTTTTGAGCTTAAAATTCTCCGCTCATAAAACCACTTGGTTAACATCTCTCTGATGTTATCCAACAAATGAATGACTGGATATTCTCTTGGTTTCACCAATGCAGCATTTATCGATTCAACAGGGTTATTGATCCTAACATCATACCTGAAACCGGGAAACAGACAACGAGCCCATTTTTTCACATCAGCATCTTGTAGATATTTTCCAATGCCCGGACTAATATTGCAGATATCTTTGAAATATCTCTCAAAATCAGCAATCATGTATGCTTTTGAAGCCTTTGCAACGAAGCCAATCAATCCTTTTCCCTTGAAATATGCTACCACATTATTCAGCAAATGGTGAATGCAAATTCCATGTCTAGAACGAGGCTACACTATCAGTAGTGATTTTTCGATTGAGGAATTTTTATCTGACACAAAAACCAAACTATCCTCATCTGCAATGACAACCTTTAGCTGCATTAAAAACCACTCCCATGACTTGTCATTCTCTGAATCAACAACTCCAAATGCAATTGGATACAAATTAGAGTTACTATCTAAAGATGTAAACACAAGTTGAGTTCCTTTGTATTTACTCTTCAAATATGTACCATCAACAACAATGAACTTCCGAATAGCTTTGTATGTTAGAATTTGCGGAATGATACTTAGAGAAATGAGTGAAGAACATAACAGAGAAGAGAGAATGAGTTAAGGATGATTATATTTCCTTAAGTTATTCATTACAAATGATATCGAATGTCTATTTATAGACCATACAAATCGGTTCTAAAGGCTAAGGGAGATAGTGACACAAACAATAAACAAAGAGGATGTGGTCCTCAAAGTGAAAGCGACACTTCATAAGAGTCTCCAACGTCCACAAGCTTAACAAGAACATGTGACCTTATCTTCTTTGATTCCTTGAGCTTGTGACCGTTGCTAGGCTTAACTAAGGTCAATTATATGACCGTTGCTTCCTTGATCATCACTCTTGCTTCCTTTGTGTGATCTTCTTCCTGGAGCCTCACGGTTGTGACTTGTACGGACACTTCTCTAACTTGATCATTTTGACACTCCCCCTCAAGCTTTAGCCATGGTGAGTGGCAAAGCTTGGAGCCATGAATGATCACCTCATTAAAAACCTCAATGTAGAAAACCTCATGGGACAAAACTACATTGAGGGAAAAAGAGTGTGATCCCCACGGCTAGGTGAGCTCAAGCTGAGATGTCAACGAGCCCCATCTTAGGGTAGATGAACTCGTTGATCTTCTGACTTGTTGCCTTGGTGAAGATATCGGCTAGCTGATCTGAACTCTTTGTGTAGCACGGCAGGATGACTCCAAGCTGGACTTGCTCCCTGACCTTGTGACAATCAACCTCAATATGCTTGGTTCGTTCATGGAAGACCGAGTTTGATGCAATGTGTATAGCCGCTTGGTTGTCACAGTGCATGGTGATTGGTGTGATTGTCTCACGCCCAAGGTCCTTAAGAAGGTTCCTTAACCACATTAGCTCGGTTGTTAACCTCCTCATGGCCCGGTACTCAGCTTCAGCACTAGAGCATGCCACTACATTTTGCTTCTTGCTTTTCCAAGTAACTAGGTTCCCACCAATGAAAGTGCAATAGCCAGTAGTTGATCTTCGATCTACACGGTCTCCTGCCCAGTCTGCATCGCAATATCCCACAATCTCTGAGCTTCCATTGCACCCCATCCAAATGCCATGACCGATTGTTCCTTGGACATAGCTGAGAATGCGCTTGACCATGCTCCAGTGATATGACGTTGGGGCTTTCATGTGTTGGCTAACCTGGTTCACAGCAAAACACAAGTCAGGTCTAGTTATGGTAAGATAAATTAGCTTACCAACCATCCTGCGGTATTGTGTGATGTCTTCAAAGGGTTCATCTTCTAGCTCCCCTTTTCGGTCCACCTTGTAGCTATCTTCAAGAGGAGTCTTAGCTACTTTATCTCCAAGGTTTCCTGCTTCACTCAACATATCCATCATATACTTTCTTTGTGAGAGAAACAAGCCTTCTTTAGATCTACAAACTTCAATACCTAAGAAGTATTTTAGTTCACCTAGATCTTTAATGTCAAAAACATTCTTTAAATAGTCTTTAGTAGCAAGAATGTTTACCTTGTCATTCCCAGAGATGATAATATCATCTACATAAATGAGAATGACAACTATACCTTCTTGGCTGGTGAGAGTGAATAGGGTGTGATCCGCTTCTGATCTGCTGAATCCTCTATCAAATAGAACTCTACTCAACCGATGGTACCATGCTCTTGGCGATTGCTTGAGACCATAAATCGCCTTTCTTAGCCTTAGTACTTTGCCATGGGCAACCTCTTTGTCTACACCAGGTGGTGGTGTCATGTAGACTTCCTCCTCAAGCTCTCCTTGTAGAAATGCATTCTTCACATCCATTTGCCAAAGATCCCATTCCAGATTCACAGCAAGTGAGATGACAACTCTAACTGTGTGGAGCTTAGCCACTGGTGCAAAGGTGTCGCCATAGTCTTCTCCATAGGTTTGAGTGAATCCTCTTGCTACTAGCCGAGCCTTATACCTCTCTATTTCGCCATTGCTCTTGTATTTGATAGTGAAGACCCATCTTGAGCTCACTGTCTTCTTTCCTTTAGGCAATGTAGCCTCATCCCAAGTGTGATTCTTCTCCATGGCCCCTCTTTCTTCACTGATTGCATCACGCCATACCTTGTACTCTATTGCTTCTTCATAGGTTTTCGGTATCTGACCTTGCTCCAAAGCAACTAAGAACGCCTGATGCTCCTTTGGAAACTGAGCGAAAGAGCAAGCTGCTTGAGTAGGGTGGGCTACTGCATTGCCATTGTAGTATACCCTTGTGTTGACCCAATTTGATGGATCCTGCCTTTCCCTAGTGCTTCTCCTTAGTGCCGCTGGAGTAGGAGCTGGTGCTTGTTCTGCTTGTTGTAAGCTTTGCAACCGCGGACTTCTTCTTAGAGGAGCTGGTGCTTGGTGAGTTACTGACCGTGTGGGTGCTACTGCTTGCTCCGGAGGTTGATCATGTGTATTTGCTTGGGTCTCCGAGTCTATGTGCTCCGCTGGTGAGTCATTGTTGTCACCATTCTCCCCCTCAGGATCAACCGTAGGGGTTCCAGAGCTTGTAGTGATACCGAGATGGTCCAGGAGTAGCCGAAGGTTAGTAGCTCTATCTGATGTAGACTTGGAGATATCTTGTAAGTCTTCCCATGACTGTTTGGCATAGAAGCTTTCTGATTCCAAGAACTTCACATCTCTAGAGATTATAACTCGGCGTGTAGTGGGATTATAGCACTTGTACCCCTTTTGTGTAGTAGAGTAGCCAATAAACATACACCTTGTGCTCTTGGCATCCAGCTTTGTTCGAAGGTCTCCTGGGATTAAGGCAAAACAAACACACCCAAACACTCGTAAGTGATTAAGAGAGGGTTTAGTTGAGTTGAGTACCTCATATGGTGATGAGTCATTGAGGACTTTGGTTGGTATTCGGTTGATCAGGTAGCAGGCTGTAAGTACAGCATCTCCCCAAAACCGCTTTGGTACATTGTTTTGAAACATCATGGATCTGGCCACCTCCATTAAGTGTCTGTTCTTCCTTTCAGCAACACCATTTTGTTGGGGCGTATAAGGACAGCTGGTTTGGTGAATGATGCCTTGTGAGGTAAGATATTCTTTGAATAAGTTGCTTGTGTATTCTTCCCCATTATCTGATCTGAAAATCTTAATCTTGGCATTAAAATGGTTAGTTATGTGAGTTTGAAAGTTCCTAAATGCCTCAAAGACTCTATCTTTTGATGGGAGGAGAGTTAACCAAGTATACTTAGACTTTTCATCTATGAAAGTAACAAAGTACTTGTTTTGATCTCTAGATTCACAAGGGGATGTCCAAACATCAGAGTGAACTAAGTCAAAACATTTTTCATAAATGGTAGAAGACTTAGGAAAAACAGTTCTACAATGCTTTCCTAAGATACAAGCCTCACAATCATCATTCTTAAACACTACTTCAGGTAATAAAAGACTCAATGCACGAGCATGAGGATGTCCTAATCTAGCATGCCAAATCGCATTATTATCACAAGCTACAACATTATTAGAAGAAGCAAAGGTAGGATCTAAAAGCTTAGTGTCTTCAAGAACATAGAGATCATCTTTGGTAGTCCCTTTCCCAAGCGTTTTGCTGGTCTTAATATCCTGAAAACACACTTCATTAGGTCCAAAGATAGCAATACAGTTTAAATCAGTTGTAGCCTTCTTTACTGATAATAAGTTAGATGTAAACGTAGGCATGTAGAAAGCTTTAGAAGATCTCTCAAATAGCTTAAGTTCTCCTATTCCCTTAATTGGAACCTTTTCCCCATTAGCAATCTCAACATTTCCTATTGTTGGTTTTATGTTGCTAATTAAGCTTAAATCACTAATCATGTGATGAGAAGCCCCTGAATCAACTATTAATGGCTTATTCTTAAGTGTATGTGAAGAACTATAAGAATTACCCATATTTTGAATCACATGAAAAGAGGTACCAAGAGTGTTACCAGACTCCTTAAACGCTTTGATCAGGGCATCCAGGTCTGATTTTGTCACGAATTGAGATGAGTTTGCTGCTCCTTCTCCAGGGGTATTCTTAGAGCTTTCGCCTTTGTGAGCCACCTCTTCTGAAGCAATCCTAGCCTTTCCCTCCTTCCACTTCGGTTTTAGGTGAGGATGAAGACTCCAGCAACCTTCTTTGGTATGCCCCTTTCTCTTGCAATGATCACAGAATGAGTTTCTCTTCTCATCAAACTTGTAGGCTCCTTTGTTGGCTGAGATCAGTTCTCTATTTCCTCCAAATAGGCCGAGTGATCCTTGCTCCTTTTGGATTTGGGAACAGACTTCTTCAAGCGTTGGTAGCCTTTCTGCTCTGAGAAGATGTTTGATGAGATCATTGTAGGTTGAGTTGAGAGTCAAAAGCAGCCCAAAGACCTTGTCTTGCTCCCTTCTTTCATTCAAAATTTGTGGGTCCACAGTACTTGGCCTTAGCATTTCCAGCTCAGCCCATAGCGCTCTGAACTTTCCAAAGTGTTTGGTAAACTCCGCATCTTCTTGCCTTAGCTCATTGATGGCTTTCTTGACTTCAAAGACACGGCTGAGATTAGAGATGTTGCCGAATACTTGCTTCAGGGTCTCCCATAGCTCTTTGGCGGTTTCACAGTATGAGTAAGCCTCCAAGATTTCAGTGCTAAGGGAGCTTTGTAGGAGAGCAAGGACGGTCTGATCTTCCTTGTACCAATGGGTCTCTTCTGTTGGGACAATGGCGGCTCCGGCGGCTGGTGGTGCTGCTATGGGGGCATCGCTTGATACATGTCTCCAAAGACCTCTTCCACACAAGGCGGTTCTTGTGGTCCTTGACCACAGTAGATAGTTCACTCCTTTGAGTGTAACTGGTAAAGCCAATGGCTTATTGTTCTCCATGGCCATGAAATTTATTCTATGGACCTATGGGTAAAGATATGGACCGTTGGGGTAAATGGTTTTAGAAATGAGGTATGGGTGATTTAGAGGATAAGCGAATGAGGATATAGGTGATTAGAGGGGTTTAGAGTGATTTTGGAGTTTAGAAGATCATTTAAGAGATTTCAAAAGAGATAAAGAGAGTAAGGACCGCTGGGTAAAGATTTTGAGAATTTTCTGTAAACTGAAAGAGAGACAGCGAATAGTGAAGAAGCAAAATGAGAGAGGATGAGAATCAGAGTTTGTGATCCAAAGATCTACACAACTCGCTCTGATACCATGTTAGAATTTGCGGAATGATACTTAGAGAAATGAGTGAAGAACATAACAGAGAAGAGAGAATGAGTTAAGGATGATTATATTTCCTTAAGTTATTCATTACAAATGATATCGAATGTCTATTTATAGACCATACAAATCGGTTCTAAAGGCTAAGGGAGATAGTGACACAAACAATAAACAAAGAGGATGTGGTCCTCAAAGTGAAAGCGACACTTCATAAGAGTCTCCAACGTCCACAAGCTTAACAAGAACATGTGACCTTATCTTCTTTGATTCCTTGAGCTTGTGACCGTTGCTAGGCTTAACTAAGGTCAATTATATGACCGTTGCTTCCTTGATCATCACTCTTGCTTCCTTTGTGTGATCTTCTTCCTGGAGCCTCACGGTTGTGACTTGTACGGACACTTCTCTAACTTGATCATTTTGACATTGTAGAACCCTCTAATAGACTGACCGAAAGAAACAAAAAGATATCTGAATCGACCATCGTAATCAGTTTTGTAATTAGTATGCGTACCCGAATTAGCTTCTTTTAGCATGTGCAAGTATTTTGGTATTCTAACATAACTTTTCTCTGGAATACCTCTAACAGCATTAACTGCATATTCACGGGACTCCCATGCTTGGTTATAAGAGATCTCGCAACCATGCTCCACACGCATAATCTGTATAATATCATTCGGCTTAGGCCATTCCTTGGCACTCTCATACTTGTGCATAATCAGATTGCCAATCTTTTTTGCTGAAGCTGTCCTACCGGATTTGTTTTTCCTTGAAGGAGCACATGTATGTTTAGCCACATACTTGTTGATTTTGAAATAGGAAGATCCATTTAAAGACTCAGCGCGAACAGCCCACTTGCATACTTTATCTGTGCAGCGTATACTCCACCATCTTGTAGTAGATTGTACAACCCTATAGTCAAAGTTATACTTCATTGCACAAATTTCCAGAGTTGCCTTCAAAACGTTTTTGCTTCCGAAATGTTGTCTCTTCTTCACACAATCCACTGGCCAAAACTGATCTTCCTTTTGATTGCCTTCTTTGTTTTCAGACATGACTTCATCATCACCACCACAGTCATCATTCACCTTAGCCACATTCACAAATTCTTCTGATTTTTCAGGCAAGTTAACATCATCTTCTCCAACACTTGAAAGAGATGGTTCCTTATTCAAATCAATGTTGAGTCTACTTTTTCGATTGTCAACTAGAGCTGTAAATGTCACACACAACTGTACTGACAAATACCTCCTTGCATATCCAACAAAATTTCTCACTTGCCGATCATTTGTGATGATAACTGGGGGAGATCCTAAGGTACTGATCAAATCAATAGGTAGATAACTGAACTCGACATAACTAACGCCTTGTTCAATCTCGTAGTCCTCTAAAACCATCGTCTTTAACTCCTCAAGACTGGTAATAGATTCCAAATCAAGTAATAGACCTCCTCTTTTTTTTATCAATGATGAATCTCCACTCCTTGTTCACATCCGATTTCCAACACCACATTTTACATAGATATACCGCATATTAATTGAACAGAAAACGCAGAGAAGAAAAAACCCTAGAAAAAGAGAGAAAAGAAAGAAATCGAGAGCTTGTGGAGTTATGGTTTTTGAAAGAGAAGAGAACTTACGCTCTTTGAAAGAGAAGAGAAAAAACCCTAGAAAAAGAGAGAAAAGAAAGAAATCGAGAGCTTGTGGAGTTATGGTCTTTGAAAGAGAAGAGAAGTTACTCTCTTTGAAAGAGAAGAGAAATAAATTTAAAAAATATTCAGTTAGGATTTTTTTTTCTTTTTTCCAGATTTTCCTTAGATTTTCGTAGAAGACATATTATACGTAGAAGACACCTTCTACCATTTAGTAGACAACAGAGTAAATGGTAGAAAATATATTCTACCACCGGTAGATGATAGAGAAAACAGTAGAAACTATATTCTACGGTCGGTTGATGATAAAGCAATAAGCAGAACACATATTCTCCCAAATCGTAGATGGTAGAATTTGAATTCTAACTTTCGGTATAAAAGAAAAAAATCAATTTTTCCAAGCAATTTTTTTTCATAAATAGATAGTTCTTTACTTTTATGTTTTTTTCATAACATAATCTGTTTTTTTCAGATTTAAAAATAATTTATTAATTTTTTTTTAATTTTTACATAAGGATTTTTTAGTCAAAATTTGACAAAATTTAAAAAGGTTTAATGGGACAATAAGTTAGTTTTTTGACCTATTTACACAAATTTCCCTTTTTTTACAGTTTAGGAAAATATATTTTTGGCTACTCAAAATGTCACCCAACAAATAACATTTGGAATCCTCACAAAGCATACTTGCTTGAATTAGTCGAAAATGATTAACACTTCTACATTACATCGATGCTATCTCCTTTTTCTGACAAATCTTATACGAAAAGATCTGAGAAATGTCCAGTCCAACTATTATGGTAAAGAAGTTCTCTATTATTTTTTTCATGGTTTTTAATTCATTTAGTTGTAAATGTCCCTTTGATAGAGAGCGAAAGTTCTTTATAGGGTTTTCTGCAAATTAACCCGCAAACTGGTTCTTTTCTGCAAATCAACCCTCGATTGTTTGAAAATGCAAGTTAACCCGCAACGTCTTGGTCAACCCGCTATATAACCCTCACTGTAATCGTTCGTTATATCGATGACGGAATCAAAAATGGTGCGTTTTGTACAGTGTCACCTTATCGAAAATCATGTTGTTTATAAAGAGCACGCAACCCTTTTTATTGCTCACAGACACATTGCTATCGGGAAATTGGGTTAGTAAATTTTTTATGTTGTTGCATTTCGTTTGTTCTAATGGATATCGGATTGGACATTTTAATGTACTTTGAATGTGATTTGTGGAATGTAGGATTTGAGAGGTTTTTATTAGGGAATGAAAGCATTTAGTTTGTATTTAATTAGTTCATATGTGGTTATATTTTTTAAAGACAGAGAAACCGTGCAGTAATAGTGAGTTAATCTGAAGGTCAATATTGTGTATTCTCAGCTTTGAAATCTGGTTTTTAGTTTGTGTGTGTTGTTGTGAAACCGCTAAAAATTGTAGTTATTGAGATTATGCTGCTTCATTGATAGAGATTTGTTTCATTGATAGAGAATGTGTTGGTTTCTCTTTTTGTGCAACAGATATGGCGATTCACAGCTATACTCAACCTTCAACTTCGGATTCAAGTGGAAGAAGCTATGGGAGGAGAGACGGTTCAAGAATTGCAATAAAAGAATATGGGCTAATGAAGGAATGCTACTGTGGAGCTCGGGCTATAATCGATACTTGTCATTCCCAGATTGACCCAGGAAGAAGGTTCTACACTTGCCCAAACGTAGGCGACGGAGACTCTCACATTTGGAAGTGGTGGGATGAGGCAGTCATGGAAGAGCTGAGTCTCATGGGTGTCGAGGCTGGCGAAGTAGCGGAGAAGATGGATTTGTTCACTTACTTGGATGATTTATATATGGCTACTCAGGAAATCAAGCAGTTGAAGGGTGTGGAGATTGAGACTACGAAAAAGATTGCGATGATGGAAATGGAGTTGGCCGAGATGAAGAAGAAGAGAAGTGGCTTTGAGATGCAGGTTGTGATTGCCGCATGTGTTGTTATCCTCTTATTTGGCATGCTTATTTGTCTTAAGTAAGACATATTGTGTTTGTAAGACCTTAGTTTAAGATGTCATCGAAGTTTAAGATTAAGACATATTGTGTTAGTAAACGGTTGTAACCTCTTAATTTTCTAGTGTTTTGTAAGGGTCTAATATGTACTACTCTCTGACTTTCCTATTTATCTAATCTTATTGTGTAATATTATAACTTTCCCATTTATCTGATTTTGTCTTTTGTAAGTGTTTTGTAAGGATCTACTTTGAATGTGTTAGTAAACCAAGTGTGTTTGACAAGCATAACCAATACTGAATAGAGAGTAAAACAGAAAAGCAAACACATCATACAAAGTTCCATATCAAAACACATGACAGCTTGACATAAGCAATAAAGTTTTAGACACACATAAAAAGAACAAGCAACAGAGTTTTATAAACTTAACCAAGTCATACATAAGCAACAGAGTTTGATAACATGAAACGCTAAAAGAAACACGACTTTTTGACAACAGAGTTCTAGACAATAGAGGTCACTTCTCACTTTTCTTCAGACGATTGCGAGCAGCCAATTTCTTCTTCCCTCTTGAACGATAGAGAGAGCTTGGTAGGATGGTGTTGTCATTTGTATCAATCACACGTGAGCCAATAGAGATGTAGTCATCACCAGTAACCAAGCTTGTAAAGAGACCAACACCTTCCTGTAAAGAGACCAACAACTTCAGCTCACCAATTTCTAGCAATCACACATAATCAACAAGATGTAGAACTTACCCTCGGAATATTTACTGGGCCATTGTCATAGATAGGTTCTTGCCGAGTAGTAGGGTTCGGTTGAGAGGATGAAGCACCAGCAAACTGGCTTTTGCGAGGCCTTCCCCGACCCCTTCTTGGGAGAGCATCTGAAATGCTTGGAAGATCTTCCATCGGTTGGCTTTGTGGAACAAGTCCTGTTGATTCGTCCGGTGCTTGAGAAGATGATGCGGATATAACTGGCATTTGAGAAGATGATGCGGATGCAACTGGATGAATCCTTGGCCTCCCTTTTGGTTGCTTTAGTGGCTTATCAACAGGTAGACTCTTACAATATAGCCTGTTATGTCCTTCTTATCCACAAATGCTGCAATGCTGTCAATCAAAAGTATATAAAATTATTAGTATTTACGAAAACATTAAACAGAACAGAAAATTGATAAGCCTTACAATTTTAGTTCCTCTCTTGGGAATCATTCCTGGTCTTGCTTCACCGGCTTCTCTCTTTCTTTTATTTCCTGGAGGTCTACCAGGAGGCTTCTTATATGAGGAGGATTTACACGCAAACCAGTGCTTTCCCACATGTTCATGCCTCCAACTGCCTTCAATGGATTAGCGTAGCAACTCCTTAACTTGTCTACTGTGAACCAATGAGAAAGTAGAGTTTGAGGGTCTTGATCATCTTGTCTCTCCATACGCAGGGCAGAAATCATATGGCAGCAAGAGATTCCACTAACTTTGTACATTCTACAGCCACAACTTATATCACCTCTCATTTGCACTACAAACCTGTCGTTAAAGTAGGCAACTTCATAGTCGCCTAAACCACAACTTAGAGGGATACAGTCCTTCGTTTTGTGGATCTGCTCGTCCAACAAATCCTTTGCTCTAGGAGTGTAAACTCCTTTTGCTTTCTGCGCCTCAGCCCATTTCTTCTCATTAGAAGACATCACATCTCCTAATGTCTTCAAGCATCTCAACCATGGGTTTGGTTCTTGCAATCCGAATAGCTGCATTAAATGACTCTCCTAGATTGTTTTCAACCGCATCACACTTAGCATATTCACTAAAGTATGCCCTGCCAATATAAGAAACTATATTACTTATTAAACTTGAAAAGTTGCAGAATGTTAAATGTACATATAGGATACTCACCTTGACCATGGACAGTAAATAGATATCTTCAAGTCATCATAGGCAGCCTGAGATAGGTGTTTTAATTCATCCATCTTTCTCTTAAAGGCAGCACGGTAATAAGAATATGCAGCTTCCCAAAACAAGTCTTTATAGTCGGCTCCCGAATATTTTTTTTTCCAGTTTGCGTGGACATGTCTCGCACATAACCGGTGTTCTGCAAACGGTAGCACATCTTTAACTGCCCCAATGAGCACTTTACACTGGTCGCTAGCAAGAGTTAGCCCATTCCCAGTTTCCAGGTCCAAGTCTGCAGCTAAATGTTCAAAAAACCACTCCAAATTTGGCTTATTATCAACATCTACAATGCCCCAAGCTATGGAAAACATCTGATCATTAGGGTCTCTTCCACATGCCACCAACAACTGCCCAATCATTCTCCATTTCAGAAATGTCCCATCTATATGGATTATCTTTCTGCATGAAAACAAACATAGAACCTATGAAATTTGGCTTCCCTTACCTCACATTCAACTGTTGATCCAGGGTTTGTCTTTCTCAACTCAGCCACAAAATCGTGGATTCTTGCAAAAGACTCTGCTTGCTCGTCATCAAATTCTTGCAAGCATCTTATTCGAGTCCGCTCACAGATTGTCTCAGATACATTAATGTTGCATTTCATAAGCTTCTTCTGCAGTTTCTTTGCTGAGATATGCGGATTGATTCTGAATTTTTCTATGTAGATATCAGCAATTCGAGCATTGGTAAGTATAAACACTTTTTCTTGCCAAGTGCAGTTATGCTCATTGTTGAAAGCCCTAACAACCACTCTAATACTGCTGCTGTTGATAGATGCAGAGATCCTCCATGGACACTTCTTGTCTGAGCATATTACAACTACATGTTTACTATCTGACTTGTGATAACTAAGGTCTCTCCTCTTCCTCACTGCATACTGAGTAATAGCCCTCTTAAAAGCTTCAATCGTGTTGTATGCTTGCCCCAACCTAAAACTTCTATACTTACTCTCATCTACTTGTGCTACAACAGCAGCCAAATCACTTTCACCACTACTATCATGCTGCTCTTCTTCATCTTCTTGCTCCACAGTATGATCATCATCAGCAGCCTTTGAATCTGAACTACTATTGCCTTCTTCAGGAATCTCATCTGATAACCGTACGACATTGATGCCTAAATGTCGTCCAATATATGGATCATCTTCCCTAACCACATATAATGTCATAGTTCCTGAACCCAAAGCATAGTGCATCATTTTTCTTCTTAACATCTCATCATCAACTATATCTTCTTTCTTATCAGGTGTTTCTGGTGGAAACCACGAAAATTTCCTCATATTTTCCTCATACCCATAAAGCTCTTTCACATACATAGCAACCGACGCTAAGGTAAATGTGTTCGAACTTATCTTTCCTACCATTTCAGCCTCTCCACCATAATATAATCCCTCCCATGACCAGTAACCACCAACATACAAGAATAAATCAAAGCTGCAATCACGAGAATAATAAGCGTCGGTTAAATTCGACCCTCAAAATCAATTTGTTAATTGTCTAACAGAGCATCTACATTGACGGTTTGAATTTTAAAGATCTATACCTGGACACTGTCGACATCCTTAACAAATATAGATTTGTGAAGAACACAATACTCTCGAAATCGCGATTTGGCGTTAAGAAGAAAAACTCGTCGAATAATGGAACCTCGACGAAGTGGCTCTCAAATACGTTAATCAATAAACCCTCACCAATCCAGTAGCATAATTGATCTCTCAATTATTCACGAAATCTCTCATCTTCACTCAATCGGACAAGTTCGATTTGAGAAAGTTTTCCCCAATTCGATTGCAATGGTTCTATAATAACCCTGCTGTTTTTTTCGTTCAAAACTACACGCAACTTTTAACTACATGTCATATTTCCATTTTGATACGCAGCGTTTTAAAATCCGTTTGATTTTCAAACGGCAATTGATTTTGCCACGTCATCGATATAACCGCGGGTTATATAGCGGGTTGACCAAGACGTTGCGGGTTGACTTGCATTTTCAGACAATCGAGGGTTGATTTGCAGAAAAAACCAGTTGGCGGATTAATTTGCAGAAAACCCTTCTTTATACTCATTTTTCAAATAATAGACTTTAATGTTTTTGTCGGTAATGACACATCTTTTACAACATGTAATAATTACTCATATAAATGCATATTTGTAGGTTGATTGTTTACCATTGTGTAAGGTATCACCAACAATGACACTACAAGAAAAATATATATTACATCACTAATAAAGTGTTAATAAAATACTAATAAAATGTTAATAAAATAATTGATTCTATTTAGAATCATTTATTAAACAATGATAGTAGATATAAAATTTTACATCAGTTTTTTTAATTGATATTAATTTTAAATTGGCTAGTTGTTAGAGATGAGATTCGTACCATCTCTAAAAGCCCGATATGAATTCTGGTCAGCCCATCTTACAAGGTTCAGGTCGGCCAAACAAATGGAAATCTTCCATTTATCAAGCGAACTCGGGAAAAGCGGAAGTTTAGTCTTATCGGCAAGAAGACTTTCCTATTCTGAACATACATAGAAGACCGACCTGATCGGTTATAAATACGGGAAGTCCCCGACTTCTCAGAACATCCAAAACTCCTCTCTCGAGACCTAGGGCAAACTAAGCAAATCTCATTGTTCTAGTTCTCGATCTTATTTCCATAAAAGCTTAGGTCGGCGTTCTTATTCCGACGACCTAACATCCGTGTATCTCTCAAGCTCCGGCTAAATCTTAATGAAGATCTCTCTTTAAACCCACAAACTCTTGTTCAGTATTTAGATCAGATTCGAGTTATAGCACTAGTATCAATTAAAAATAAATATAAAATGATTAGTTGTCTTACATAATAATACTATCAATTAAGATATACGATATAAATATATAACATCATTTATTATAACTGATAGTAAATATTAATATCATATATTCTAAGTGATGTAAATATTAATATCATTTATTTTAACTGAGTTAAATAATAATATCACTTATTGTAAATAATATATATTAACATCAATTAATACAAGTGATGAAAATAGTTGTATCAGTCAATAATATTGATATAAATGAATAGCATCATCACTTCCAGGGTTATTTAATTAAATGATGCAACTGAATTTATATCAATAAAAAATAATATGAACAAATAAAATAAATGATACAACATACATCATTTCTGGTAGTGTGGTCTTGAAGAGGTAAACTAATGTTTTTATGCCTGGTTTATTATGTATTTATTATGCAAAAATTTATTATATTTTTGTTGTTTAAACTGTTTGAATTCTGCATATATTTTTTATTAGTTAAATTATTTTGGAATTGATGATAAAATAAAAATATAGAAAAGTAAATTATTTTTAGAATTAGACTTCCTCCTTTTCAAAATAAGTGTCATTCTAAAGTTTTAATTTTGTTTCATAAAAAGTATCATTTTATATTTTCAATGCATAATTTTGAATAAATATCCAGGTTTAACCTTTGATTTTATTAGTTTAATTAGAAAAAGAATCATATTTTGTGTGTGAACAAAGTGTAAAACATAATTTTTAATGATTTTCTTAATTTGTGTGAAAAGTGCCAAAAAATACTATTTAAAAACATTAAACACCATTTAATAAAGAGAGAGAGAGAGAGTACAAAACTGTAGATCAATCACTAACCAAGAATGTGTACGCCTTGTAAACCTTCTCTCTCTCTATATATATATATATATATATATATATATATTTCAATTTCAAGAACATATAATAATCTGTATAAGTTTAAATTTTATATTAATTGAGCATGTCAAACTTGTTAAACTTTTAGATTATCTCTGTTTTGATTAAGTTATATTTTGATTTTTATAGATACGAAAAATTAAGATGATTGAGAAAATGAAGAAAATAAAGGAACAAAAAAAGGGGAAAACGAAAAAAAAAAAACTAAATAAAGTTTAGAAAGATGTTTCATTTGTTTGATTCGTCAATAAAAACAAATTATAAAGTAGCTCTAATACTTTAAGAAATAGTAGACATATATATATTTTTTATATGTTGGTTTTCCCATAAATTATAATTCATAATGTTACATAAATACTTTTGAAATGTTATCAGATTATATAACAAATATTAGAAAACAAGATAGAACCATATTTAAATTATAAAATTTGTGTTACTTTTACAAATATATATTTATCTTTACTTCAAACAAAATTTGATTATGAAACTGTATTTATCTATCTTTAAACAAACCAATATTATCAATTTTTAAAAAAATGAATTGAACCCCGCGCATGCCGCGGGGAAACCACCTAGTATATATATATGGGAAGAAATCAGATTTTAATTTGGAGTGGTGTTGTAACAATACTAAACTTTATGATGTTTTTGGTATTTGGTACAACTTTTCTATAGCCTTTTCTAATCAAATTGAGCTTGGACAGGTGGATCCCACCCTCAAATTCATCACAATTATTAGATACCATTTCCGTTTCAAGATACTTATATTTAAGGTTTTTGTATACATATTTTTTCGAATAAATAAAAAAAAAATTCATTATTTATCTTAACATACAAAACAAAATGTTGAATTTATCTAAAATTTGCAATGCATTTTTAAAAGAATCGCATAATGTAAGAAAAATTATTTTTCTTTAAAACATCAATTTTTTTATATGCGGAGACTGTTGTTTAAGTTTATTTATTTTATGTTAAAAAAGCGTATAGGCATATACCGCAAATAATCGAAAAGCGTATAGTTTATTCTTCTTTTTCACATGCATATACTGTATCCATAAGTTTTAAGTTTTAGACGCTTACAACCTAATCTTTTACCGCAAATAATCGGAAATTCTAACTAATCATTTATTTTTTATCCACCAAGTCTGTATTCTTTTTTGTTTTCCTGTTCGAGTGGTATGTAGATCTTTAAATTTTATTATTATTTTTTATCAATAATCCAACAATAAATATGAAAGACATAAATTAGTGTTGAAGTGATCGGAATTTGTTGAAGAGATCGGAATTACTAGAGACATGCGTGTAATGTATCATATGCCGAAACTAATTACGTCGCATTATGCGAGTGATTTGTTACGTAATCGGAATTTTAGCTTCATGAAAGTGGATAGCCGGGTGTATGATTAGGAGACAATGCCAGCCAAGCTTTGCCCTGCTAAAATTAAACATATTTACGTATATATATATGTGTGTGAAAGTTTCGTGTGAACCCATATAATTGTATATATGTATACAAATACACGCAATCATTTACGTAAATTCTATCTCTCAAGTCATATGAGATATAAGTTATAACATATTCATTCACTTCGAAACAAAAAAATTAAAGAATCGATACTGTCATGGTTTTGTTATAAAGTAAAACCAAAATACCCTAACTTGAATTATAAAAACAAAATAAAAAAGAAGAGAAAAAGGAAAATAGTAGTTGAGACACCGAAAGAAGAATGCATAGCCTAAACGGAACGAAGAGAAGCTCTCAACAAAGGTAGTTAGGGTTTTGCACGTTATCTTAGCTCATGCAATCTGCCCCATTTCATCATTTAAAGTTTAATTCTTTTCACAATATAGTATTTATTAATGCACATCCCACATATATAAATATATATACAATTATATACATGATCGTCATGCATGTCTTGCACTTTACCTACCAAAGCACAATCAATCTCTCTCCTAAGTGAGAAAAAAGAAACAGCTATTTTCATACGCATATATGTATAAATAAAGTTTTTGGTGACGTTGTTTTACACGGAAAGCACAACCTTGTATGGATGTAATTAGCTTCTATTGTCTCTTCTTCGTCTTCTTCTTCTTCTTTCTTGCAATCTCTTGTCTTCTTTTCCTAGCTGTTCTTGCTTTATCTTGTCAAGTTTCAACAGTCACAAGATTCTTGAGGAACCTTCTTTCTTCCGAGAATCTTGTGTAAGTTTCTTGTTGGGTTATTTTTTCATGAAATTTTAGTTATCATCTTTAGTTCGAACTCATGCGAAAATTACATTTTCTCTCTCTCTCTCTCTCTCTAATTCTTTATGCCTTCTCAAGATTAGTGAAAATGACAGATTTTTTTTGTTTTTTTTTTTGTTTCTTATCTTGTGTAGTAATCATTTTGAGAGAATGGAGAGTAGTACGCAAAACTTGTTGGAGAAATTAAGGCCTCTTGTGGGTGCAAGAGCTTGGGACTATTGTGTTCTCTGGAGACTAAACGAAGACCAAAGGTTGATTCTGATTCTTCTGAGCAATAAAGTCTTAAATTGCTTTTTTCTCTCTTTCTATCTTTCTCTTTCGTCACATTCTTTTCTTTTTTTTGGTTTTGGGAGGAGACAGGTTTGTGAAGTGGATGGGATGTTGTTGTGGTGGGACACAGCTCATAGAGGACAATGGAACAGAAGATTTTAGCTTCGGAGGTTGTAGAGATGTTATGTTTCATCATCCTCGCACCAAATCTTGTGAATTTCTTGCTCATCTTCCTTCTTCCATCCCTCTTGATTCCGGGTACATAATCATATTTACACGCATATTTATACTGTTTCATAAGATATATCTAGAGATCATGAAACAAAAAAATGGACTTTGTCACATTGTTGTAGGATATATGCGGAGACTCTTCTGACCAACCAAACCAGTTGGTTGAGTGAGAGCTCAGAACCAGGTTTTATGCAGGTTTGAATCATCACAATCAGATTATTGAATCTACAAGAACAAGAACTCTTAACAAGTTTCAGTACTGTTCTTGTTCAGGAAACAATCTGTACTAGGGTTTTGATTCCTATACCGGGAGGACTAGTGGAGCTTTTTGCGACCAGACATGTACGTTTAATTAATGTCTTTTAATTACATGTTGATGGTTCTTAATTAGCGGTTTAAAATTGTGATGATGTGTGTACGTATGTATATAGGTCGCTGAAGATCAGAACGTGGTGGATTTTGTAATGGGACATTGCAACATGTTGATGGACGATACCGTAACGATCAACATGATGGTAGCGGACGAGGTCGAGTCAAAACCGTACGGGATGTTAACTGGTGAAATCCATCAAAAGGGATCAAAGGATGAAGAAATGATGAATCTTCCATCGTCGTACGATATCAGTTTCCTGCCTCAGATTAGTGATTACGATGCACAACAACAACACTTGAAGATGAAGAGTGATTATCATCATCATCAAGGCTTAAGAGGATATCTCCCGGAGAACAGTAGCAGCAAGGAAATGATGGGTATGAACCCGTTTAACACGGTGGCTGAAGATGGGATTCCGGTGATCGGAGAGCCTAGCTTGCTTGTGAATGAACAGCAAGCCGGTAAAGATAAGGAAACGAATGAGAACGGAAGGTTGGATGATGGTTCGGATTGTAGCGATCAGATTGATGATGAAGATGACCCGAAGTACAAGAAGAAGTCAGGAAAAATATGTCAAGCTAAGAACCTGATGGCTGAGAGACGGAGGAGGAAGAAGCTAAACGATAGGCTTTATGCTCTCCGGTCACTTGTTCCCACAATAACCAAGGTATAATATGTTTGTTTATTGGGTTTTCTGCTTCGTTGTTATGTGTTTTCTGAAACTGGTTTTTGTGTGGCGTGGAAGTTGGATAGGGCATCGATTCTTGGTGACGCGATCAACTACGTTAAGGAGTTGCAGAATGAGGCAAAGGAGCTTCAAGACGAGCTTGAAGAGAACTCAGAGACTGAGGATGGATCTAATAGGCAGCAAGGAGGGATGAGCCTGAACGGGACAGTTGTCACTGGGTTTCACCCGGGGCTTTCGTGTAACTCGAATGTTCCTAACCTGAAACAAGATGTTGATCTTGAGAATTCTAATGATAAAGGACAAGAAATGGAGGTTAGAGCTTAATAAGGAAGAACATAACATAGCTCTCACCTTCTCTATTTTGAACTCTTAACACAGATTATCATGATATCGGTTTACGTTGGGTTGAGTGGTTGCAGCCGCAGGTGGACGTGGCTCAGTTAGATGGGAGAGAGTTTTTCGTAAAGGTGATTTGTGAATACAAACCAGGAGGCTTCACAAGGCTAATGGAGGCACTTGATTCTCTGGGACTTGAGGTCACAAATGCTAACACGACTCGATTCCTCAGCCTTGTCTCCAATGTCTTTAAAGTCGAGGTATGGATCTGATGGACCTGCGAAATGAAGAAACAAGAAACCAAAACAAGAGATATGCAAAACTTATATGGTTCTTTGTTTTTTGTTCTCCATGTTACAGAAAAATGATACCGAGATGGTGCAAGCTGAACAAGTGAGGAACTCGTTGCTGGAAATAACACGGAACACATCTAGAGGATGGCATGATGATCAGATGGGAACCGGTTCAATGCAAAACGAAAAGAACCAAGTTGAATATCAACACTATGATGATCACCACCATCACGGAGGTCATCATCACCTACATGATCATCAGATGAACCAGAGCGCTCACCATCATCACCACCACCAACAACACATCAACCATTACCAAAACCAATAAGGAAACATGTTCCCAGAGCTACCGTTTGTTTTCATATCAAGATGTATGTGTTCTTTACAAGAGAAAGAAACATTTCAAGAGACAATAAAAAAAGGAATGTCAGTTCGAGACCTGAGACCCCTAAAACTGTTTAAGCACGCGGCTCCAAAACATGAGCAATAAAAAAAAAGTTCATTTGCCAATATTGCTGGAGCGGATGGGGTTACAAACTCAAAAAATAAAAGACGAAGAAAAACAACTCTGATACACACATTTCAGAAATATCTGAGTTTGATGAAACTTGTAATAGTAAAGAAGCCACAAACCTTCTCTTGGTTCATTGGCAATGTAATGTTATTGCTGCTGCAGATGCTTGAATTCGTTGCAGTCAGCTCCTACCTCACTCAGCGCTGAGAAGAGCTTTGGCGCGATCTTAGCCAACATTAGCTTAAAACCAACTGAAGTTGAATTAGCACTGCTGCGTTCATCGATAACCGAGGCATCTTTGGTGAGGGAACCTATTAGATATCCTTTCATGTAGGCGTCACATGCCTTCAAGATGTAATAACCGCGTTTTCTGAAATGCTCTTTGATGAGCTCCTCAAAATCCTACAGATATCATCACAAAGTTAGGGAAAATGTGAAAAATTTCAAAAAAGGGAGAGAAAGAGAAATAGAGCTCGTCCTTTACCTTTGGTGGTTTCCGCATGAGATACATCATGGTTTTACAATTTAGCAAAAAGGTGTTCTCGTTGTATCCCAGTGAGTTTTTCTCTCCTTCCGCAGTTCCGATCTGCTTATCATACCCGGCTTCATTGAAATAAGGCTTTGAGTTTAAAACCAGTCCCTGGAGTGAGACAAGGACTTGAAGGATGCTAGATGATTTGGGATCCCAGACTTCGTTTCCTCTGCCTGTCCAGGTATTAAGAAGGCTAAGACAGACCTTGCCTTCTTCATACAGATTTGGGTTTAACCTCCAACCACCAGAATGGTAATATGCAGACTGCAGAATAAAGAGCCTCATATTATGCATAAATGGATTCATTTAGGTTATAAGGAATAGAAATAATAAAAACTCATACCGGTGGTACATTAGGGTAGTCAGGTGCAAGGTGAAAATCAAAAAAGAAGAGACCATCTTGGTATGGTGTTCCATATGCTCCAGCTATTACTGCCCTCAAGAGATCCATTCTATCTTCGTAAACTCGAACAAAGATTCCATCTGCCAAAGGTAAAATCAACTTTTTTTCAATACGAAGTTTTACCAATCATGAAATAGTGCTGAAAGTTCTAAAGTTTACATTCTTACCCGGAAGATTGTTCTGAAGTATTTTCCAGTCTTGATCAACCTTCTTGAACCATTGTCTATCCTTGGTTACCTGCAAGTTTGATAGACTCAAAATCAAGTCACTTTTAAATGCATATTTTACGGGACAGGGCAATTAAAATATTGTACTATTATGAAACATAAACATGAGAGTCATATTCGAAAGTGCAAGTGCTTGACCTACCTGCCCATCCACGTCAAGAAAATGGTGGTCCAGAGGATCTTGTGATATATCAAAGCGTCTGAAACTGCAACCATCACCTTTAGAAGGTACCGGCTCATCAGTTTTTTCACTCTTTGATCTTCCCAACGCTTCGTTTTCCAAAACTGTAGAGGTTTCTCCACTCATGTGATTCTCGGCATTTGCTTTAGTGCCCTCTGACTCACAGTAATCGTTAGGGTTTGTCAACTCAGTTTTCCGCCCGCGAGAAAAAATTCCACTAGCCAGTCGAGTCACAAATTCAATTGCAGCTAGTGGGAGAGCTAATGCACCGTTCCTCCCAGAATCATTCTCACCATTGATCTCTGCATCAGAGTTTCCCTCAATCAAAATCTCCCTTCCAAGATCCTGCTAAATCAAAGATCCTCATTAATCTGCAGAAACGAATGATTGGGCTGCAAGGAAAGTAACCAACCCAGTGCCACCGTTTTGAATATACATTTTGTTCAAGCAAAAAAAAAAATCAGTAACATTTCTTAATAAAACAAACCTCTTCAGGAACTTCGGGAGCATCCCTCTCATTATCCTCTACCGTTTCCCAACTAGCAGCATCACTTGCTTCACTTTCTCCAGCAATTGATTCATCATCATCGTCCCGTCCTACTACATAAACTGCGTGAGGGCCAACCTAGGAGAAACCAAAAAAAAATAACAACGTGAGGAGAAAACCAGTCAAGCAAGGGAGTGTATCAGAATATAGTGAGGTTGACATACCGTTGATACCATTCCATCGGCCCATGCAACTTCAATATCACCATCCTTTAGGCCAATAATATTTCCAACCCATGAGAGCTCTGAAAGGTTCGTGTCAACTTCGTTTTCTTGATGATAGTCTGTATCTTGGCTACCATTGTCTGGATCCATTGCCTCCTCTAGAGAGTTTTCGGCAGAAGACGGTGGTACCGCCATGGTAACAGGTGATAGTCGAACAACGACATCCCCATAACAGTAGTCATAATCTGGATGGCCCTCGAGCTCATAAACACTAACGATCTCTTCATTGTCAAACTCACGGGGGTCCTCTGCCCTTCGAACTGGCTTCAACCATTTCACAGAAGCGGTACGTTCTTTTGCATTGACACTTTTAACAACCCCAACACGCTTAGGCTCAGTGGTGTTATTATCACCATCATCTGAAGCCTTCTCCACCACATACTGCTCAGCGACAAACTCATGATCACCAGGAGTCTCAATCGGAATCAATGTTGTTGCTTCCCGTCCACATTCTACTGTACCATCCTGCCAGGCTACATCAACACGCGTTCTGCTATTAACTACCATTAGAGCTCGTTCAAAGATTTCCGCTTTCTTCTTAACCTTTTTGTCCTTTCTGATAACGAGTTTGCGTATCTTCTTACGATGGAGAGGCCAAGGTTCATGAGCAGGCTCCTTTGAATCAGAAGAAACACTAGTTTCTTTTGGCAAAGCTTCAGCAGTGATACCAACAGATTCATTCTTTTCGCTTACTTCATCTTGCACATCTTCCAAATCGCACCCACTAATCTGCTTCCGATTTGCTTGAGAATCATAAAGCCGTAATTTAGATAGACGCTTATGCAAGATAATTGTAGTAGACTGACTCACCGATGGAAGAAGGCCCCAGTCACCCACTTGCCAATTCGCATGTGTGAAAGACGACAACAATGTCAAATTCTTTGGTTTCTGCTCCTCAGGTGGGGAGACAGAAGACTCTGGCCCAAATCCAGCAGAGGCAATCCAGTAGACAAAAACAGATCCAGCGGTAACTTTGGTCACCGTACCTTCTAAGCGATTGGGCTTCCACAGTCCAGACAACCACCGTGAACTCTTGAAAATCGACGAAGAGCTTGCTCTCACACGCTGGCCTGGGTGATACGGAAAGTTTGCATCTTCTTCAAGGTTATTCTTGGGGATAGGTTTTAGCTGAAGGGGTTCGACACGTACGACTTTACACATGGAGCCATCATCGAACAACACAGTCACATTGTCCAATACATCATCAACTCTACCTAGCCAGGGGCCATGAACCACGAAATCACCGACCGCAAAATTCCTGACGCGTTTCAACTCTTTGGTCGAGATGTCCTTGTGGATAGAACCATCAGGAGCCGATAGATCAACCGATATGTTTACATCCACTACTACTCCCACCTGACCTGTTGGATCAGAAGCCGAAGCAACGTAGTCTCCGTGTAAGAAGCCACGGTCCACAACGGTTACGTCCTTAGTATCTTGAACTGGCTCGGTGTTATCCATCCAAAGCACACGAATCTGACTACCCTCAAGGGGACCACATTTGTAGTTCCCGTCGGCTTTTTTCTCGTCAGCATTGTCATCTCCAACATTTTCTTCATTGGCATTTTTGCCTTCCTCTTCGTCCTCAGCAGCATCATCATTATCGTCCTCATCATCATCATCACCATCATCATCTTCGTCATCTTCCTCATCACTAATGTCACTTTCAGAGTCAGAATCACCAGCTACTTCACTCACAACCCCAATACTACCGGTTCTGTTGTTTCTTACAATATCTTGCCGATAAATGTTCGGATGCTCGTTACTTACTGAATCATCAGTCCTATCTATGTGACTGCTGTTGTTGTTATCCACCACAGTTGGATCACATATAGACTCATTCGCCATTACACGTGTAGCTGTTCCAGGGTCATCTTGCTCGTGTTCCATCTAAAAAGCCAAGCAAAAATTATGACGAGAATCTTCAATAATGAGCTTTTGCAACACCTAATAGCTACAGAACAAGGATCGGCAAAAGAGTAGGATCTAAACTATGATAATACGATGCAACAATCCATAGTAGCAGCTAAATAATTGCGCTAAAAGTCAAAATGATTAGCTTCCGCTTCCGAATTGATTTAAAGCTTTACATAGATAAAGAATCTCAAAGCGAAGCACAGCTACAGATAATTATGATTGTTCGCAAGGCATGAAACTACATATGCATCTCAAACACAGTAAATAAACGGAGCCTAGGATCATCACAGGCAAACAAACATGAAACAACAATTTTGATTTCCGAGAAAATAATCACATTGAGGTTGCTGATAAAAAAATCAACAGATTCAAACAGAAATCAACGTTTCGTTTATCGAAGAATCAATAAAAAGCAAGTACCGGTTGGAATCTTCTGGAAGTGATCGGACGAAATCAGAAGAAGAAGAGATTTTCAAATCGATTTTCGTTTGATCGTATATGCAACAATATCTTTTTTTTTTCGGGGGAAAAGGGAAGACGAAGGAACATAAGAAGAATTGAAAAGCGAAAGGAGAAAGAAATAGAGGAGAAGAAAGATTGAAGAAGGCAAAGGGAGGAGGAGCTGGGATTCTCTTCCAGCAGCGGCGTCAAGGGTATATTAGTCATTATGTATCTTCATGTCTAATTGTAATTTTTTTTTGTTTCGTGACATTCCACCAGCACTACCGATGATCCAATCCCAGCCGTTGGATCTGCTTACCAAGTCCCCTTCGGTCCAATACAAACCGAACCGACATTATCAATCCCGAAATTGAATCATATATCCCAAAAACCAAATTAGAATTGTGTGCCCAACCGGACCGACATGATCAATCTAAAACCTACAGTGCATTTCTTTTGAAAATAATTTTTTTCTTTTTATTAAAACTAATATCCGAATCGATAATCATAATAGAAATAATTTTTTCTTTTGACTAAAGCTAATATCCGAATCGATAATTATAACAAAAATATGACAATATATATTCGAAATGACAATATATAGTCTATAACTTGAAGAGTGATTATGGACAAGGTAAACAAATGATGGTTGTTAAATATTTTGTTCAGGTCTAAATAATTAAAAAAGCTGAATAATAATAGACAGGCTCCACAACGAAATATGATAAGAAAAAATATATAAAGTCAACTTTCTTTCCGATTTTGAGCCCTAAAATAAGGTCAACACATTCTTATGAAATCGAAAATATGTCCGCATGATACAAATTCTGAATTTGAACATAATGACGAAAGAGTAATAACACAAAATATCTGAGACTTCAAAATACAAGAAGTGAGTAAAAGTATAAACATAAATCTGACGTACGACATTCGTCAAAACATTCGATTTTGTCATAATAACCTTTTACCAAACTTCACCATCGCAAATTTCATCTTTCACTGACGCTTTAAGAACAACATTAAAAAAAAAAAAAATCCTTCTTAGCTCCATGTGGAAGCTCTCTACTTACTGTCGGGGAACTTGGCCTCGTAAGTCTCTGTGGTCTGAGAAAACAAAAAGGAGGAAGAAGATTCGTTAGTAGAGAAACGAAGACAAAACAGTTTGAAAGTGAGACAAGTCAATGTTACCATGTAAGTCGCTGTAATCATCTTTCCGGCAAACCATCTTCCATGGAGAGCACGTTGCGCTCCCATGGCTGCTTGCGCATTTTCGAATCGCAAGTACACAAAACCAACGCTGTTCCTGTTTTTATCAACACATAAATCAACGTCAGATAATCATTCCAACACTTTATCGATTACAAGAACCCTTAAAGGTCTCCACTCACTTGTCGACAAAGATATGATTCAGTTTTCCGAACTTGGAGCATTCTTCTTGAACATCTTCTTTAATGTCCTTGTCAAAATCAGGTTCAGTCTGCGAAACAGATACATATGTATTCAGAACAATCAAGCTTGAGGTAGAAACTGTTGAGAGACAAGAAAATGTTTAGCATATTATCACTAACCTCTGTGGATGGATCAAACATGTTTTTAAGCAGGAGACATTCACTGGGAACACCAACTGTGTCAAGCGCTGCTGGAATATTTACACCGGGAAGAATGCCGGCACCGGCGAGTCCAGCAACAGCAGGAAAACCAGCCACCAACGGAGAGATTGTCGAGGCTGCACCGTTCATAGACCCGAATGCAGTAAGCCCCGTGCTGCAGAGAAGGTATGGAGTTTTTAGTAGAATAGAAATTATGATAAGAGCAAACTACATAAACCGAAATAAGTGGCCGGAGGAGACAGAAAAAAACCTTGATGCAGTTCCACTGCGATCGAGCTTCTGCATGAGAAGTGCCCGCGACTGTGCATTCAGAGGCTGCAGTATAAGCAAACCAGGTTAGGCTACAAGAAACAATGCGTTTCATGATATAGACAACCACCATGGATCTTACACATAGTAGTGCTATTTAATGAAAACCAGGTTTCGTAATAAATTTGATCAAGTTGATTAAAATTTTGTGTTCATATTTATCTAAAATCTAAATAACAAGTCCTACGTGATGCAGTGTGTCTATATTTATTATGTGAGATAGATTACTAGATCGGTGAGATATGTTCTCTTTTGGAGGCTGGGCTAGCAAGATTAAGAAAACTACTTACCATGACCGCTCCATCATCATCATCCAGATCACCGGTGGTCTGCATTTGTCCCGCTTCTGGGACTTCAGTTTGATCTGTTACAGCTGACACCTGATGAAAAGTAAAACTACATCATCAACAAACATAACATAACATGTGCTGTAACATGCGTGTTTAGTTTAGAAGCCTTTGAGACGGACTAAAAATGGTTTGACTACTCTAAATATCCGCCAAAAAAATCTACATGCAGGTGCCATGGCTCATTTTCCTTAGTAGACATAAATATGTGACATCACTAAGAAGAGAGAACATGAATTACTGTTTGGTAGTTATATCATGATCTAACCACAAAGAAAGGATCGTTGTTTCTTCCGGATTTTTATATAAGATGAAAATTTCAAGATAAGTTAAACCAATACCTTGATTGCACGACCTGCAATCTCCAACTGCCCATTCAGATTCAGTGCATTCCTAGCATCCTCCAGGCGAGCAAACTGTAAGGTTTAAAGAAAAATAAGATTCCTGTTATTCACAAAGGCACATCAGCAAGAAGCCAAGACTGACATTGGCTCAACTTACCTGAACAAAACCAAATCCTTTGCAGAGGCCAGTTTCGTCACGAGGTACTTGCACCAGCTCCACACTCCCAAATGATTCAAAGACCTAGCAAATGACAAAAGAAAAGTAATATTATGTCACCTGAACATGGACTTTATGATCAGAAGATGAAGCAATTACAAAAATCTTGACAGTGTAAAAGGCGTGTGATTTGTACAGTACAGGAATATCTCTGACCTAATGGTACTCTGAAAATGTATCCATATAATAACAAATTCATCTATGTAACTATATTTAACATAAGAGCAGTTCTATACTTAATTCCGACAAACAATTTAAAATGGTGTGTTACAGGTCACACTGTAACTGCTCAGTGCTCATAGATATAAAATAGTTTACCTTTCGCAGATCATCTTCTGACATGTTGACGTGCAGGTTACCAACGTAAAGACGTCTAGCTCCTCCAGAATAGGGGCCCAGATTCCCTCCTGCTCCAGCGGCAGCAGTCGTTGACTGAACAAGATTCTTCTCGGCTTCAGATGGTTTTACCATAACAGGCTGACCAAGAAGAGGCTGTCCAGATAGAGCAATAGCCATAGGGACTGACATTGTATCATAAAACTCCACATACCTGCAAGCAGGACCAACTTAGAAACCAGCAAACAGTACTGAAACAAGATAAATCATAACAATTGCACTATCTATATGCCCAGAAGCTACTCGAAGCTTATCAATGTACCAACAATTAAGGATTCCTTAACATGAAAAGGAAATTGTTCTCGCACAAAATTTTCAAAGAATCAAACTGTTTTAAACTCACCCGATTCCTCTTGAACGCCTGGAAATTCGATCCATAATTATCCGCACATCTCGTACCTAAAATCGTATTAGAAGGCAATGTGTTAACAAAAAAATTAACTGAACCAGCCAGAACAACATTTAGATGGCAAAATGAAACCGGAAGAGGAGAGGACATACCTTTCCAGCTTTGGAGAAGAACTCATACACATCCCTTTCAGTTGCCCTCAAAGCAATCTGTTCCACAGATATCCACAAACCATCACTTATTGATTAAGTTATAATGTTTCAAAGGGACCATAGCAATTACAAAAGGAATACCTGATAGGCAAAAACTGTTCTCTGGTCTCTTTCGGGATCAGCCTCAGGCTCCACCTTATCCTCTTTTTTGTCTTTATGGCGTCTGCATAATAACAAACATGTGAGCTCGTTAAATTTGATACTAAATACGTTTTCAACCATACTTTCCACGATTTCGCAACATCTTTAGAATATGCGAGAGACAACATATCAGAAGGCATCTTTTGGTATGAAGCAATATTTAAATATTAGGAAAACAGAAAAACTTTTCTCCGACAGGCGTACACACGTGAAGCACGAGATGGCCCTGCAGGGAACTATGCGAAGTCAACACGTGATGAACAATAACATAAATTTAAACTCAGAACTTCTTTCATTTTAAATTTAGCACGGGACCAACCTGAAGTCTAACCAAAATCTTTTTACCTTCTATTACAATGATAATCTTAAACGGAACGTGCCCCATCAAGTTGTACAGAAGGCAATACCAATGGACCTAATAGCATTATGAACCTGTTAAAACTTATAGCTTAGCTTACATCAAAGCTATTGTACCATAACCCGAAAAGCATAAGAGATTTCCAAATTCAGTTGTCATTTCAAGAAAACAGGAAGCACTGGGAGCCCGCATCCTCACACAACATCACCAGTAAAATTCTAAACCTACCATGAAGAACATGTCTTGAAATAGATAGAGCGGCAATGCAAAGCAGTTACTAATCACTGTACTTAAATTTCAAGAATCACATCCTAAAGTGTGAACTAGCCTGCAATTCGTAGAATATAGGAGACAATCACCAAGTTGGATGAGTCCTTTCATCCTCAGGAACAGGAAGTATGACGCAATATAAGACAAATACGTATATTGATTGAAATGCAATAAGCGTTTATGAGACAACAAATTAGCAAAAGACGAAAAGAGAAGAGGCACCTGCGATCTCTATCACGGTCTTTGGTGTCTCTTTCCTTAATTTCTATTTCCTGGCTCTTTTCTCTTTCCTGACTCCTACGTCTCTCTGATCGACTCCTGCTCCGACGTGATCGGTCTCTCTCCCGATCTTTTTCATGGTCACGCCCTTTACTGTCTCGATCCTTGTCCTTGTCCCTCTCTCTATCTTTACCATTTCTTTCTTCTTTATCTCTATCTCCTCTCTCCTTGTCTCTGTGCTCCCGGCTACTTCTATGCCTATCCCTCTCTCTGTCTCTAGATCGCGAACGGTGGTGAGATCTCGACCGCTTAGAACGCCGACCGTCCTCGTCTTCCTCTCTCTTCTCATCACTCCTATGCCTTGAGCTTCTACTCCGCTCTTTTACTTCCGATTTGGCTTTCTCATCACCACCATTATCAACATCGTTCTCCAGGTGTGGATTCTCAACTGTCTTCTCTAGGTACTCATACTCATCAAAGTCCATACTACAGAGATATCCTAGTCAAATAGCTTCAAAACCAGATCACTCTGTCTCAATGCTTAGAATCTACAAAACATAATCAAAAGGTAAAATTAGCATAAGAAACAAGCACGACTTCAACATCACTCCTCACGGAGAAATGGACTCATTACCGCGAGTATCTAAATCGATTCCAAACCCTAATTACTCGGAAACAGATCCATATCTACTAAATAGGTTTCTCCTTGTAAGCAAATTCATATCGATACTGCTACGAGCAGAAGCAAAAATCAGCAAACGACGATTCCCAGATTGAAATTGAAAACGAATTCAAGTAACTCGGTGCTTACTCTGTGATAACAAAAATCTCGAAGAAGCAGAGAGAAAACGACGAGCACCAAGAGAAACTCGAAGCAGCTCTCAATCTGGAATCTCCCGCTCGCTCGCAATCTAGGGCAAAGAAGAATGGCTCTAAAGACGAAGAAGCTTGTGAGGTGGTCGCTAACTCTCTATAGGTTACCCACTTGCCAGATTCAGCCTAAACCCCTCCTTCGGATCTAAGGCCCAATCCATTTTATTTTATTTTATTTTCTTTGTTTTTCTTCTTTTTTCAACTTACTTTTTTTTACTGGAAGTTTCATATTGTTTTTCTATAATATCTTCTCGTTCATAGATTATTGAATATGGCGACCAAACAAAATTGAATGAGTTGTTACAAAGTGTATGGATTGGACTATAGTTTATACATAAAATAATGAGCCCAAAAGAAAGCATCACAAGTTCACAACAAACAATTGCGAGTCTAATGGTTTCTTTAAAAATCGGTTTGTTTCTACTTGGTTTTTGGGGTGCTGAAAATCCCATAACTTGAAGAAGAAGGCTGTTGATTCGGAGCTTCGTTTGGTAACCGGGTTTGTGGACGTGGAGGAGCTCGGGGTGGGTTTGGTGGCGGAGGTTCAAACCGACCGGTAGGTTGTTGGTTTTGGAATCGAGGTGGAGGAGGACCTTGCCGGTCTGGATATGGCCCAGAGGGTTGTTGATTCGGAGCTTGGTCTGGGAACCGAGGCCTTGGTGAAGTTGAAGCCTGGTTTGGTGACTGTGGATCAAACCGTCCAATAGGTTGTTGGTTTGGGAACCGAGGATCAAACCGCCCAGTAGGTTGTTGGTTTGGAGGTGGTGACTGAGGATCAAACCGCCCACTAGGTTGTTGGTTTGGGAACCGAGGATTAAACCGCCCAGCAGGTTGTTGGTTTGGAGGTGGTGACTGAGGATCAAACCGCCCAATAGGTTGTTGGTTTGGAAACCGAGGATCAAACCGGCCAGGAGGTTGTTGGTTTGGGAACCGAGGCCTTGGTTCACTTGGAGGCTGGTTTGGAGACTGAGGATCGAACCGCCCATTGGGTTGTTGCTTTGGAGGTTGGCTTGGAAACCGAGGCTGGTTTGGAGACTGAGGTTCGAACCGGTTTGCATCTCTACCTCCCGAGAAGTCTCTGCTCGGCTCCTTTCTCGCATACTTAGCACCGTGCTCAGGTTCTTGCGTCTCTGTCTCTCCCTCATCATCAACACTAGACCCTTCAGCTTCCGAGTTGTCAGGCTTTGGTGACTCGTTTTTGATTCGTGCTGAGGTTTTCAAGTTCATGTCCTTGAGTTTTATCGCCTTTCCTTTCTTTGGTGGGCCGAACTTGGCGTGTCTAACTACCACAACGGCGTTGCCTTTATCAGCCTCTGGCCCAAACTCCACAAGTGCATCTTCTATCTGTACGAAGCCGAGGATTACAAAACCAAAACAAAAAGACAAGAAAACGAGTCATGGGGATATACAGCAGTAGAGACTTACTAAGCAAGTGAAGCGAGATAGTAACTCAAGCAGCTTCTCTGGTTCAAGCTCCTTCTTCTTGTCCTTGTCTGGAACTGCATGGCACTGTTACACCAAATAGAGAAAGAACAAGTCGAAAGTTGTTCATCAGAGAGTTATTTTAAGTTCACCATGTTAAGTTCCCCACAAAAGTCTATGAGAAAACAGTAATCATAAAATTGTAGTCACCAAGAAAATGACTACCTTGACACGATATCCATTTTCCATCAGTTTCAATGCTTGTGCTGCTTTAAACTTTAGGTCCTTTGCCTCCTGAATAGTAAAGAAAACGGAACACAATTGTCCTTCTAGTTTTATCATTACCACACAGATAAGGAAGAAGAAGAAACAGAGAGGGCATTTCACGAGAAAACATACAATTTTAGGAGTAAATCGAATTTCCTTGACTTCAGGTCGTATGGTTATTTCAGCCCGCTAGAACAAAGGCAAAAACCCATAAAAATTCAGAACACAAATACATCTAATATGTCGTATAAAAAAGGATACATAATATGAGGTATGAATAGGCCAAATCACGGACCTTGGCCTTAGCACGCTCCTTTCCTGCTTGAGCTTTTTTGTACTTCTCGTGCGAGTAGTCTACAATCTTACAAACTGGTGGCGTAGCATCTCTCTGGACCTACAAGACAAGAAGAAGAAAGGAAACAAAAAAAACACATTTAGAAATGTATATAAAGAGATAAACCTCAAGAGAGAGAGAGAGATAACATGCAAATCATAGGTACAAAGCGAGACAGATCCATCATAAACAGACCCTAGAGTAACTAATATTTCAATTTAACAAGTTACCTCAACTAAGTCCTGATCGATCTCCTTAGCACGCCTGAGGGCTTCCTTCAACGACACAACGCAATGTCCTGCATAACGAGACAAAACCATTATCACATGTTCCTCATTAACATAATCTCCGAAATTTCATTTTCTTTTTTCATCTTTTCCTCATGGATTATAACTTACTAACAAAAGCGAGTATTCTTGTATCTAGTCTTTATCCGGTACATAAAAGAAAATGGAAACGAAAATAATTACCGTCCTCGGAAACCAATCTGACAGTATCGGCAATAATCTTGTCATTGAGACGTGGACCATCAGAATCAACTTCGTCTGCCTTTTTCCTTGTCTGGAACAAGATCACATAATTAGGAAGCTATGAACAAGATCAATACGACATCTCTGCAACATAACGGCTCCCTCGCCTACGAGAGCCAAAAAGATGCTCACTAACTTCCATTTGCCTAAAAACATCACGGAACTAAACAATTCTCTAAAAACATACAACCCAAAAACACCACAAAGCAGAGAAATCCAACACATGAACTAATAAAGCTCAGCTTTAATGTCTCTAGTAGACAAAACCCAACAGACAATAACATAGATAAAAAAATCACATCTTGCAGGGATTCAGATCTTCCATACAGTTCTTATCATCAAATGCAACTACAATAGCAAATTGGGAGAACACACCGCTGAAGAAAAGAGTGTACCTGAGCTGAAGTGGCGAGGAACCTGATGTTTTCGAAGAAGTGTGAAGATCTTCTACAGATATCTGAATTTGGGATGTCAAAAGAAGACAGCTTTGTCTGCTTCACACCATGATGAGTAAGCGTGGAAGCAAGACAAACTTGGCTGTAATGTCTTGTTAATTGGTTTGATGCGTACTTGAGGTACGAACGACTGATTATACGCCAAACAGCCATAGAACAAGGACACGAGATTCTCCAATTGCGATTCCAGGATAACTAAGTTTGGAATGAAGCGCGCGATTTCGTAGAATCACTCAAAATGAAAGAGAAGTATTTTCGATATTGAAGATGAAACGAAAAAGAGGAAAGGGTGAGTGTGGAATTTAGAGGATGAACAGAGGTTTAACGGAGTTTCAATGGCGGATGCATCTCGTGAAGAAGGCGGCGAAGAGGGAAGGGTTCAACGTCGGATCGTTGCGAGTTGTGTTCTGTTCTGTCTGCTTAGATTTTTCCTTTTGCCGAAAACGAAAGCTATTGGGCTTCTGGGCTTTCAATGAGATCAAGAGAATTCAGAAAGCACAATCGCAATCTCTTTTGGTTGTTCTCGGTCACATATTTTATTTCCAAACCGAAGTTTAGAGATTTAAATCGATTTTCGAATTCGGTTCGGTTCGACAATTCAATTTGGTGTTTCTATCCATACTTTGGCAAGGCATAATAGTCCAACTAATGATACCTTTGATTCGGGTACGATGTTCCCTCAAATTAGATTGACAATATCTTGTATATAGATTATATCGATTCGATATAAATAAATATGATTTTAACAAAAAGAAAATTGAGTAAATTCCAGTTAAATTAGCATTATCTAGGAAATTTCATAAAAAAATTAAAATATAACACTATTATTTGTTAAATCTATCAATTCCAACAACATTTTTTAAATTTATTGAATTTGTTTTATTAAATCATAATTATTTTTATAATTAAAATATTTCTTTGACTTAATTTTATTTTATAATTTTTCGTATTTAATATTAAATGATGACCACCGCCGATTTACATTCTCTAGATCTAACATTAGCCATCAATTTAGTAAGTTTGATTATTACACACGTTTAACACATTTTCTTTTTGATTATAAAATTTTTGGGTTTTTATGATACTAAGAACAAATCTGAGGAGCAGCCACCAAGGTGCCTAAAAATTGATCAGACGAAACAGCAAAATTATAGAAAAAAATGAATCTAATAAAATAGTCAATAATTGTTTATTAGTGTCTGCTAAACTATTTTAATCGAGCCAGATTTTAATCGAACCATCAGAAACCCTTACTATTTCTAGTCAAGTCATCAGAAACTCTAAACTATTTTTAATCAATTCATTTATCAAAAACCCAAAACTATTTCTAATCAAGTTAACAGAAACGCTATACAATTTCTAATCGAGCCATCGTAATTCTATAGATCAATATTCTCAGCTTAGAAAAATTCATACATTGTCTATGAAAATTCATTTCAAAAATTAAAATATAACATTATACGGATCGAAATTGTTTTATTAAATCATCATTATTTTTTTACTAATAATCAAAATGTTCATTTCACTTGATTTTTTTTTCTAGTTTTTCGTCACCTATTTAGCTTCATATACCAAACGGTGACCATCGATTCACATACTCTAGATCCGACCTTAGCCATCAATTTATTGAGTTTGATTATAGTATACACATTTAACACATTTTCTTTCTACCTATTAAAAGTGAAATCGAAATAGACAAAACTCATAAAAGAGTCCTCTCCAAAAGCCCATACAGAAAATTTTGACAGAATTTAAAAAAAACCCATCGAAACCCAACTTAGCGTCCGTCATTCTCTTCCTCTTCTTCCCTGTCTTTTCCAAACTTTGCTGTGCTTTTTTGTCCAAAGAATCATATTCTTTTGCCCTCTCACACGAGTGAAATTTACCCTTTCTGCCACGGCAATCATGGCGGCGACGGCGGTGTGGCAGCCACGAGAAGACGGCCTCACTGAGATCTGTGCTCTTCTCGAACAACAGATTTCTCCTTCCTCCGTCGTTGACAAGTCTCAGATTTGGAAGCAGCTTCAGCACTTCTCTCAGTTCCCCGATTTCAACAACTATCTCGTCTTCATCCTCGTCCGCGCCGAGGTTTTGCAGAGATTTCTCTACTTTCTCTCTGTTTCCCGAGACTTTTTTTTTCTGCTTTTCTGCCTAATTTTTTCGCCGTATTGACTCAATCTACTTGGCGAAGACTCATCGTCTTCGCAGTTCTGATCGTTGAATTTTATTTTCCTGACCAGATTCTGTTTGTCTCTCGCTCATCTTAGTTTGATCCTGCGTTTTCGCTTGAATTGCTTTCGTTTCTCGAGACAAAAAAACTTTAGTTTCTATGTTCTGTGCCCTAGTGGATTTCTTACCTTCTGATCATATTCGTCTTTGCCACTAGTTTGTGTTTATCTGAGTATAACCTTTGTGATTCGATTCGATTTTTCTGTTTCCTAATTGACTTGAAGCTTACTTGTATCCAAATGACGAAGATGTTGTATAGAGAATAGTGAATTGTGTGTTATTTGCTTTCAAATTTAGTTTCACTTTACATTAGGTCTATGCGTTATTTCTGAACATTTGTTTCCTGGTATGATGATCAGGGTAAGTCCGTTGAGATTCGCCAAGCTGCTGGATTGCTGCTGAAAAACAATTTGAAAGGTGCGTATCCGTCCATGGCTCAAGATAACCAGAAGTACATCAAGTCGGAGTTGCTGCCTTGTCTGGGAGCAGTGGACAGACATATTCGGACAACAGTTGGAACTATCATCAGTGTTATTGTTCATATAGAGGGAGTCTCTGGATGGCCTGAGCTTTTGCCAGCTCTTGTGACTTGTTTAGACAGTAATGACCTGAATCATATGGATGGCGCGATGGATGCATTGTCAAAGGTATGTAGCAGCTATGAGTTGCCTTCTCTGTTTCTTGTTCTGTTTGTTTAACCTTAATTAATGGACCATAAGCACAAGTCATTCATGTTCTGCCTGCTTGCTGTGATGTCGTTGTAATATCTACATGTCTTATCGATCAGATTTGTGAGGATATACCGCATGTCTTGGATTCAGAAGTGCCTGGTTTAGCAGAACGCCCTATCAACATCTTCATGCCTAGGCTATTTCAGGTGAACATCTCATATTCAGACAGAAATTTCAAACACCTGCTAGGTTCTTGTTTGGTTTCTTTTCTTCCTACCGGATTGGTTGCGTTAAAGATTGATTACGGTTCTTTTGTTTGAGCAGTTTTTCCAGTCGCCGCATGCTACACTGAGGAAGCTTGCCCTGGGCTCTGTGAACCAATACATCATAATAATGCCTGCCGTGAGTATCGGGAAGACTGCTTATAAAACTTCGTTTTCATTTTATACGGTGTAAAGAAACATGGAATGTAACAATCTACGTTTTTGCAGGCTTTGTACCATTCCATGGATAAGTACCTTCAGGGGTTGTTTGTCCTCGCCAATGATCCTGTAGCAGAAGTCAGAAAATTAGTATGTGTCTTATTTACGATTCTGTCAATTCTTTCTTAGTATCTTCTTACAAATATTTTTGCCAGTATACTGTGTGAGGAGAGAGTTGTTTTTGGCTTCGAACAATTGTTTACTTTAGATGATATATGATTCAGTCAGATTCCCATCTCATTGTGAAAGTTCTTATGCTTCTAAAATCTGAAACAGTGTCTCTTCTTGTATTTTAAAGGTCTGCGCAGCATTTGTACATCTCACGGAAGTCCTCCCCTCGTCCATAGAGGTATTTTTTAATTTGGTTATAGTGTACAAATTATTTCAAATCTACTCTGAAAGTATTGCTTTTTATAAAGTACTTCTTATGTTTAGTTTAAGCTTTTCTTCTACCATGCATCTTAGATTTGTGGAACTCCCTTTTTTGTCTATTTCAGCCGCATATCAGGAATGTCATGGAATACATGCTACAAGTTAACAAAGACCCTGACGAAGAAGTGGCTCTCGAAGCATGTGAATTTTGGTAAAATGTTATTCTCTTTGTTTGCTCTGTAGATGACTGTTTTTCTCTAATGTCATTGTCCTCAAAGCTATATTGTTGTTTGGCAGGACTGCATACTGTGATGCTCAGCTGCCGCCAGAGAACTTGAAAGAGTTACTGCCACGCCTAATTCCAGTACAGTGATGCTTCTCCTTTTCTTCAGTATATTTTTGGGCACTTAATCATTTACTCAGCAGGTGTAGTTTGTAATTTTTGTAAATTATATCTGTTTTAGGTGTTGCTCTCAAACATGGCTTATGCAGATGACGATGAGTCGCTTTTGGATGCCGAGGTTGTTTTTCTGATGATATTATATGTTTTGTCACGTTTCTCAATATCATTGTCAATTATATATTTATATGAATATTGTTCATTATTGCAGGAAGATGAGTCTCAACCAGACAGAGATCAGGTGCAGTTTGTTGTTCTTGTGACTTTGATTTTCTTATTAAAGAATTCTTTTCAATTTTCATTCATTTTGGGAACCCCCTACAGGATTTGAAACCTCGTTTCCATACATCAAGACTTCATGGATCAGATGATTTTGATGACGATGTACGTGATCTACTTCTTTTAGTGTCATCTGATATCTGTATAGATGTTGCGTATGTGTGTAAAATACAAATATAGTAATTCTATAGATCCCTCTTTAATGACTGTCTCTGGGTACAGGATGATGACTCGTTTAACGTGTGGAATTTAAGAAAGTGCAGTGCAGCAGCTATTGACGTTCTCTCTAATGTATTTGGAGATGAAATCCTTCCAGCACTCATGCCCCTTATTCAGGTAAGTGTTATTCCTATCGGTCTTTGCCTCTTTGGAAGTAAACACAATTAGCTAAACCATGTTCTTCCAAGCTGCAGGCAAAAATATCGACTTCCGGTGATGAGACCTGGAAAGAAAGGGAAGCTGCTGTTTTGACTCTTGGGGCTATTGCTGAAGGCTGCTTCAATGGTCTTTACCCTCATTTGTCTGAGGCAAGTTCGGTTTTTATCTACATCGTCTTACATATGTGATTTCTCTGCGCTCTGTTCAAGTACATCAACAATATGCTATTGCCTTATTTCTGCAGATCGTAGAATTTCTTCTTCCTCTTTTAGATGATAAATTCCCTCTCATACGAAGTATATCTTGCTGGACGCTTTCTCGATTTGGCAAGTATCTTATTCAGGTATGATTTGAACAGGAAATTTCGTGCTGCAACTGCTTCAAACAGTCGTTAGATAATTCACTGCTTTTAATTTCTAGGAAAGTGGCAATCCGAAGGGTCATGAACAGTTTGAGAAGGTTCTTATGGGTCTTCTCCGCAGACTCTTGGATTCGAACAAGCGGGTCCAGGAGGCTGCCTGTTCAGCATTTGCAACTGTTGAAGAGGTATCTATTGGCTTTGGTTTTTTATATCATTTGTGGATGTTGGTTAATCATTTGAATTTTGGTTGATCATGTGAATTTTCTATGAACATGTAGGATGCTGCTGAAGAGTTAGTGCCACACCTGGGTGTAATACTGCAGCATCTAATGTGTGCATTTGGAAAGTATCAGGTCGTTAAATCTTTTGAAATTACCTTCTTTACGAGAATAAATCTCTGTTTCTGTACGTCTGCCTAACACACAGTTTTCATATCCCAGAGGCGGAACTTAAGAATCGTTTATGATGCTATCGGAACACTGGCAGATTCGGTTAGAGAAGAGCTGAACAAGGTATAACAAATTGGTTTGTCTAAGGTTAATCTGTTCTTGTAAATTTTAGCTAGACTATTATTTTTGTTTATTCCATATACTGTAGGCTGTAGCTACTATGAATTTTGTTGCCTACTTAATATTCTTCCTTCTGCAGCCCGCTTATCTTGAGATTCTGATGCCTCCACTGGTTTTAAAGTGGCAACAACTTACAAATTCAGATAAAGATCTATTTCCGTTGCTGGAATGCTTCACATCTATTTCTCAGGTAAGGGCTATTTGTCAAGGCCTTTCGAATATCTGTAAAGTCTTGACTCTGGTGCACCAAAAAAACTAAGTTTTGCACTCGTAGTCACTGCTCACTAGTTAGTGAAGGTTCCCAGATTTTGGTAGTCTTAAGAACTCTGAAAAAGTAACATGGGGTTGTTGGTCAGCTAAAAGGCCAAAACTCCTTGCATCCAACAGTTGCAAACGTCTGACAAGTTCATCTTGACGGAATGTTAGACTGTTTGCAGCATGAATTGTCTGTCTAACAAATTGTGTTTCCATCTTTCAGGCTTTAGGTGTAGCCTTTGCGCCATTTGCTCAGCCTGTTTTCCAGAGATGCATGGATATCATCCTAGTACAACAGCTGGCTAAGGTGAGATTTCATCTCGTTTGATAATTAGAGCTATCCTTTCCAGCTTTCCTTACCAATTATACTGCCTCAGCTAGTAAGCGTCACAGGCTTGCGTCTAGAAACAGTTCTTCATTCTGTACTGGGTCACGTACATAACCGTTGCATACTTATGTTTGTTGTTTGATGAAAGTTTCCTTGTGTTGTTTGTAGGTTGATCCTGCTTCTGCAGGGACTCAGTACGACAGAGAATTCATTGTTTGTTCTCTTGATTTGCTTTCTGGACTTGCTGAAGGGCTTGGCAGTGGGATAGAGTCTCTGGTAACTCACTTTTCTCGATGTCTTGCTCACACGTTTGTCTACTCATAAAGTCCTCACTCAGTGGATAACTCTTTGAGCTGCTTTGATTAATGTTGTTGATGGTATAGTATGATAGAGTCAATTGACACCACCGGATATATTCGTATGCAGGTTTCACAAAGTAATCTTAGGGATCTGCTATTCAAGTGTTGCATGGATGAAGCTCCTGATGTCAGACAAAGTGCTTTTGCTCTCATGGGTGATCTTGCAAGAGTAAGTTGAATATTCTTTTGTACTTTAGATAGTGTTCATTAACATAATTTAACAGCTGAGCAAGTCTTACCCGTTGAAACCCTGTAATTATATGGGATCATATCTTATAATTCCGATTCCTTTCTGATAGATATATTAGTGTAGTAATGCCGTTTGGCTACATTTGTCAGGTATTCCCAGCCTATCTACAACCCCGCCTGGTTGAGTACCTTGAAGTTGCAAGCCAGCAACTGGTTGGTATCCAAGTTTTACTCCGACTATACCAATTCTCTTCTGCTTATGTATTGATCATATCTTTGTTTTGTATAGAGTGCAAACCTCATTAGAGAAAACATTTCTGTCGCAAACAATGCTTGTTGGGCCATTGGAGAATTAGCGGTCAAGGTAATACCAAACTACTACTATTTTTGCTTTCGGAGCTTGAAGTTTTTGGTTAAGAGCAGAGTCATTAATGATATGAACATTTCAGGTTCGTCAAGAAGTCTCACCAATTGTGACCAACGTTGTCTCTTCCCTTGGCTTGATTCTTCAGCATGGAGAGGTAACTCCAACAGCCTATAAATTCAATAGCCTCTTGGCCATGTCTGATGAGTCTATCAACTGCTGTAACTGATGATTATGCCTAATATTTATTTTCTTGTGAAGCAGGGCGTGAATAAGTCACTAGTTGAGAACAGTGCAATTACCCTCGGGAGACTAGCTTGGATTCGTCCAGACCTCGTTGCACCTCACATGGAGCACTTCATGAAGCCATGGTGCTTGGCATTGTCAACGTTAGTGAGCCTTTATGTTGGATTTGGAGTCTTCACATCATTCCCAGCCTTCGTGATTTATAAAACATTTTTTTTTGTCTTCAGGGTACGTGATGACATTGAGAAAGAAGATGCATTTAGAGGGTTATGTGCAGTGGTATTTCTCTCTCTACTCTTTTGCCTTTTTTTGCTTGAAACATGTAAAATCAAAGCAAGTTTGATATCTTACAAATGCTCTCCATATATACAGGTTAAAGTGAATCCATCAGGAGGTGTCAGCTCACTTGTTTTCATATGCAAAGCCATTGCAAGCTGGCACGTAAGTGAAAACGAAAAACCCAACTGTTAACTCTCATGGCTAAATTTAAATCTTTGGAACAGCTTGTTGTTGTTGACACACGGATGACAACTTTTGATCACAGGAAATAAGAAGCGAGGACGTCAATAACGAAGTATCCCAAGTGCTAAACGGCTATAAACACGTAAGCTATGTTCAATCTAAGCTAAGGTCAGTTTTTAATCTGATGTACAAAATGATTAACGTCTTTAAAAAATCATACAGATGCTGGGAAACTCATGGGCGGAATGTTTAGCTGCTTTGGATCCTCCTGTAAAGGAAAGGCTTGCGAGATATCAAGTGTAATATTGAGTGATTGTGTACACCCGATTAGTCTCAAACCAGAGAGATCCGCTCTATCTTCTTGTTCATTGCAAAACAGCAAATAGATTCACAGAGAGTTTGAACAGAAGTAGAAGCGCTTGAGACACCATATATTTTTGCAAGATTAAATTGAAGGGCAGAAAAACAAAAAAAGGGTCACGAGAGAAGACAGAAGAAACAGTACAGAGTTTGTGTGTTGGCTCTTCAGATTGGAAAATTTTACTTGCGGTCCTTTTTGTGTTATTTTTACCACGTCGATTCGATTCTTCGTCCTTTTCTTCTTTCGTGGGCAACGTTGGTTTTGAGCAGTTTTGGTAATATTTCTGAACCGAAAAGAGCTAAGGAAGTTTAATATTCATTGTGCTTCAACTTGTGTGTACCAAATAAGAAAAATGTGATTGGGATTTTGTGTATTTTTTTCTTCTGCCATTCATTATTCATTTGTATTTTATATTTGAAACCATTCCCAGTAGTCAAGATTCCAATCAGTTTATTCAAGTACTGGCCCGTGACACTCCTCAAGTCTAAGAAAAAATAGTGTTCCAAGTTCCAACATTTCGAAAATAATCAAAATTAAAAGTCTTTGGCTATTAGATTTTTTTTCACATTGTAAGAGCTGGTTCCAATCCCTTTCAGCTAGAAAGTAACTCGCTATCATCTGAAGAAGACGTCTAAAGAGATCAGTATGTTCGGAATGATGAAGCAATGGTTTGACTTTATTTTATTGATTAAGAAATGCAAATTGCATTTAACAAAACAAAAAAAAATACATACCGACTATGCTTTCATATATGATGATTTAACAAAAGAATTATATGAATACAGAGGCACGTGGATGTTTATATATGATATATATATTTCTGCAAGAGAGACTGTATGTACCGTTACGAAATTAAAAGTGAGGCTTAGGAAAGAGAGGAAGGAAAGAGAGAGATGGAAGAGAGGCTTGGAGGGATGAGACACATGCTGACAACGGTGTTCCTGTCGGCATTCGCCGGATTCTTGGTGACGCCGGTGATGACTGACGTCACCGTCGCCGCGGTTTGCTCCGACCTAAACGATACATGTTCTTTCGCCGTCTACCTCACCGGAGTACAACAAGTGGTAACAACCTCTGGCTCTAGCTACTTATATATCTACAGATGGATATAGTTAGTTTACTTTCATTTGATTTTACAGTTTAATCTTTTGATCATACCATTCCAAATCTCTGCGATTTCTTCAAAATTGAAAATCATTTTGAGAAACGAATTTATTTAGTTGACATTTTTAGTAAGAAAACGATTCTGAAAAGTTTAGTACTCCGTCTGTTTTTTTATGTACAGTATAATGTTTTAAGAGTTTGTTTTTGTTTTAAATTATATGATGTTTTTAGAATCAATACAACAATAACATCAATGTTTTTTCTAGAGATGACACATCAACATTTTGAAGCTTTGTGAAGATGACATCTCAGCAAAAATATTTACCAATCAAAACATTTTATTAATACAACACATCTACTTATTTTAATTTTAAAACTTAAATCCATTAAAAACCCAAATACTTTTTTTATTTGTTGTATTGATTTTTTACCAAACCCAAGCCTAAATAATTAGTAACAGTAAATAAAAAAGTATTTATTTTATTTTTTGCCAAACTCAATCCCAAATAATAAATAACAACAAATAAAAAAATTCAATCTTTGTTTTTTGATGAGCAACAAAATTTTCTGTTTTTGATGGATAATACAATTTCTTGGTTTTCACATGAAATACAGTTTCACAGTTTTTGCGAAAAAGTACAATTTGACGATTTTGGCGGAAAAATGCAATTTCTCAGTTTTGTTAGGAAAACACGATTTTTCGGTTCGACGAGAAAATAATTTTTCTTGGCTTTGGAGGAAAAAGATAATTTCTCGGTAATGGCGGATAAGCGAATTCTCGGATTTAGCGAGAAAATGTAAATTTTTGGTTTCGGTGAGAAAACAAAAAAATAAAATTTGACGGGAAAACAAAATATCTTAGTTTTGACGGGAAAATGCTCGATTTTGATAAGAAATGCAACTTTTCAATTTTGACAAAAATACGATTTCTCAGTTTTAATAAGAAATGCAAATTTTCGGCTTTTGACGGATAATGCGATTTCTTGGTTTTCGCGCGAAAATGTGATTTTTTAGTTTTTGCAGAAAAATTGAATTTGATGATTTTGGTGGGAAATACAATTTTTCGGTTTGATAGGAAAACAAAATTTCTTGATTTTGGTGGGAATAAGCAATTTCTTGGTTTAGATGGGAAATGCAAATTTTCATTTTTTTAAGAATAATGTGATTTTTTTGTTTTCGCGGAAAAATGTAATTTCTTAGTTTTCAAGGGAAAACACAATTTATCGGGAGATAATGCACTTTTTGGTTTTTGCGGTAAATTGTAATTTGTTTGTTTTGGTAGGAAAGTGTGATTCTTGGTTTGACGAGAAAATGAATTTTTGGTTTTGGCGGGAATAAAAGATTTCTTGGTTTTTGCAGGAAAATAATTTATTTGGTTTTGACAAGAAAATACGATTTTTTGGTTTTTGCAAAAAGATGAAAATTTTTGGTTTTGGTGAAAAAACATATTTTTTTCAGTTTTGGCGAGAAAACACAGGTTTTCGTGGAAAAAATAAAATTTTAGGTTTTAGGTTTGACGAGACAATGAATTTTTTTTTATTTTGTGTAGAATAGACGTTTTCTCAGTTTCATGGGAAAAATGAAGTTTTTTGGTTTTGATGGTAAATGCGATTTCTCGATTTTTATAAGAAGATGAAATTTTTCTGTGCTAAATTTCCAAGTTAAAGTGTGTTTACAGTAACCAAAATTTAATTATTTAACTTCAACTAAAACGATATTTCAACAGTTCAAACAGAATTTTCTATTTAATTCTAAAGCAATAGCAATGGTTTTGATATGAATGTTATTGATTATAATTTGGTAGTTTCAAAAACATATGTTTATAATAACTATTTGATAGATAAATAAATTTTATAATTCAAGATAATTATATTAATTAATAATTTTTTTAAAAAATGATATTTTGCTTTATATAATTACAAAAGAGGATCAAGTGACAATTTATTAGAGAAAATAGATTACATTTACCATTAATATGAAAGTACTGAAAAATATATTGCTTTATTATTACATATACATATATAATTAGTTAGTTAAACAAATTTAATACCAAATTATAATTTTAAAAAATAAATAAATTAAGGATATACAATGTTTATTTAAATTAAAAACATATAAATATATAACTGAAGCTAATAAAAAAATATAATATTTATATATATTATTAAATAATTTTATTATAATAAAAATATATACAAAATTTAGAAAAATATCATGCAGCATAGCGCGAGTAAATACCTAGTTCTATAAAAAAATGATAACAATTGACTAATTTTATCTTCATGTTAATTAATAAATTAAAACTTAATAAATAATAAATAAAGTCACAATAGATATTATATTAAATTTTTTAATTTGTGTGCATAGTACTAAAACAGTTTATCTCCTTTATATAAAAGAGATAGATTTCTAGGCTTCTAAGGACTGCCACATCAGCAAAAATAATCAGCCAATGGTAGACTCCAAAACTGCTATGTCATCTTCTTCAATCAATGACTTAAAGTCATTTCATTAAATAATTTATTAATCAAAACTTTTTCAAATTCTGACCACAAAAAAACTTCCATAATTACTAAATTCTCAAAAAAAAAACGAAACCCAAAAAAAAAAACTAAAAACGAATTACACTCAAACTCAATTCTAAAGCTCAAACAAAAGCTCATTATATAGAGTTATGGTTTTCTCGATTTCCAATCTTCTTGCCTCTAACTCACCAGAAACAGAATCAACCGTTACTAAACACAAACTTTACTCTTTAATTTATGACAACCAAACTGGCAAAAAACAATAAAGCTTAAATAAGTGGACCACAAAATAAGTGAAATCTAAAAAACATATAACTATAAAGTTCCACACTATTCACCAATATTGGCAAATAATCGAGCTAGCTAAACTATCAAACAAATAGTTTATCAATTAATAAAGAACTCATATAATAAAGAAGTTTATTATTAATTGCCATTTGGTTTCTTCTAATTATAAAACATCTATGTACACACTAAATCTTTAAAAATTGATAAGTAGAGAAATGCATATTATATGAAAAATAAAAGTAAAATCCTAACGTACAATATGAAACAAAAATGGAGTAAGAATTAAGTTTTTCTTTCTAAAAACATCAAACGAAAGAGAAGATTATTCAAAGTTAATGAAAGTGTAAAATAATATTCATGGTGTTCACAAAAGAAATGATATTATAACGCAAGATGTCCAAATTTTGACAATAGGTTTCTAATATAATATATAGTTCATGTAAACACTATTCACATAAATAAAAGATATAACAAAGAAAATTATCATACAAAAATGATTAAATTTTACCCTTCATATTTACAAAAACATGCATTAACTCTTAAAATAAGTTCAACTAATCCATAAGATACATTAATCTACCTTCAAATTATTATACAAAAATTCCGTTCATCTTTATATATATATATATATATTCCTTTTATATTTATTTCACTCGACTATATCTAAGAATCACATGTAAATATATTATTCTATAATTTATCACAATATTAAACACAAAATTAACTAACAACTTTTTATAAAACTACAATATAATTATACAATTCACGCGTAGACAAAACACTAATATAAAAAAAACTTCTTAATTTGTGTGCATAGCATTGAAAGTTAAATCTCGGAAATTGGCCCATGGTTCTTGTCTTTAGTGGTGTAATGTGGAGTGATTTATTGAGGCGTTGAAAAACAATTGTCAATAAATGTTCAACGTCAATAGGAGAATGACATGTTATCCGTCAAACCCGTCATCGCATTTTTAATTAATTAAACATAAGATATGCTGAGAGACTGTTAATGATAATGATATACTTCTAGAGATAAAAAAACTAAATTACACTATCTTGTTTCTCTCATATAGATTTCTATATAAGTACTTAACGGTATTACATGCTTTTGTGTCAAATAATGGTATATTATGATTAATAGTAGGATTAAGCTCATCCTTTATTATCAAACCGTTGTCATCACAAATTGTCATAATTGTTTTCAATAGTACAAGAATGTAAAACTATTTCAATTAATGTAACTTTTGGTTATGACAATGAAAATGGTGAAAACTTTCAGACAGTAGGACTAGGGACAATGGTAATGATGCCGGTGATCGGGAACCTAGCCGATAGATATGGAATCAAGACATTGCTCACTCTTCCCATGTGCCTCTCCATTCTTCCTCCAGGTTCTTTTCCTCCTTTTTTTTGCTTAGGGTTTGAATCAATTTTTTTTTTAAAACCTCATTAAAACATCAACTGAATTTTTGTTTTTTGTTTTTGTATTTTTGAAAAACCAATCATTAATGATGAAAATGTTAAATATCTTAACTATATATGTAGTATGTATCAGTAGTTATAAACTTTGCGTCTGAATAAATTAGCCAATCAATCATCTTTACCAATATCATACCTATGCACGATTCGCACGTCTATCTCGTTGATAAATAATAAACAGCATCACATCTGCTTACACATCTCTTTCGGTTTGCTAATTCCGACAGTATATTTTTTAAATTACTTAAACCTTTTTCTTTCCCCCAAGTTATCATTATATCGTTACTATAGTATCTTCAGAATTAATATTTATTAAAAATATATTTTCTGTAAGATCTGCTAAAAATTAGTACTTTTTATTGCAGCAATATTGGGGTATAGAAGAGATACAAACTTTTTCTATGCATTTTATATAACCAAGATTCTATTCGATATGGTTTGCCAAGGCGCCGTTGACTGTCTTGCTCAAGCTTATGTGGTAAATTTGCTTTCTCTTCACCACGATCTTATAATATTATATGATATTGAGGTCTTATAACAATATGTGTGGAACATTTTATTTCGTTTAATTTTATTTTTTCAGGCAAAAAACATTCATGCCAGAAAAAGAGTATCAATGTTTGGAGTCTTAGCAGGTGTCAGATCAGTTTCCGGAATTTTTGCAACATTCACAGCTCGTTTTCTACCCGTAGCTTCGATTTTCCAGGTATCGTGTCAGCATAAATATTAACTTCACATATTGGTTATCTAACAGCAGTATATATATAGAAGGAACTCAAATATTTATCAAGCTATCAATATAATTTTTAAGTTGTAACTTCATTTCAATATATATGTATATATAAGACCATTGTTACTGATTAGGTTTCAGCTATATCATTCTTCGTTGCCCTAGTGTACATGAGAGTTCTTTTAAAAGAGAGGCTACACGATAATGATGACGACGACTATCATGATGATGGTGGTAGAAATGATCAAGAGATTCATGTTGGTGGTGACCTAAGGATGTTAGCAGAGCCGATTCTAAGAGACGCACCGATTAAGACACATGTCTTCAACACTAACTACTCATCCTTGAAAGATATGGTCAGCTTGATAAAGAATAGGTACGCTGCATGCATTTATGGTATATATATATATATATGTATATATAATCCTAAATGATTGATAAGAGTTTTCTTTTATATAACACAGCACCATACTCATTCAAGCATTGGTTATTACATTCTTTGCTACCTTCTCACAAAGTGGAATGGACTCTGCTTTCATGGTTTGTCTCATTTCCAATTTTACATTAATTCTTTTACCTTTTTTGTTTTCTGTAAGTTGTGTAACTTAAAAATGTATTATTAACACCAACATGCATTAACTGTTTTTAATAATACAGTATTTTCTGAAAGCCCGTTTTGGGTTCAACAAAAATGACTTTGCTCAACTGATGATGTTGGTTAGCATTATTGGCTGTATCTCCCAGGTATTGTAAATTATATGTACTTATTGTTCTTTTATATATAATTGTTCTTTCTTTCATTCATACAATAGCACCTAGAGTATATATATATACATACAGGCTCGGCCGAGCACAGACAGGGTAAGCGGCTGTTTAGGACCACTTTTTTTTCAATTTTTTTTATGGGCCACATATATATTAAAAATAATAGGTATAACCCACATATACACTAAATTTTAAGTACATGTGTTTTAAAAAAGAAAAAATTACAAATATTAATAAAAGAACCTAAACAATTTAGAATTCTCTTATATTATCTTTTTTTAAAAACTTTTATACTTTCTATTATTAAAAAAAATTATATAAGACCACATTTTTTTTAGCTTCGGATCACCAATTAGGTTGGACCGGCTGTGTATATATATATATATATATATATCATTATTTTTAATATCTGAATAATATTATTCATTGATCCGTGCTGCTAAATTTATTTTCTCAGCTGCTTATACTGCCGATGTTGGTTTCTACCATCGGAGAACGTAGGATGTTATCAACAGGACTTCTTATGGAATCCTTCAGCGTAAACATTTTAGAAAATTTATTCAATTTGCTTCAGTTAATCACACTAACTAAATTGATATCATAATCTTGATATATATTCACATAGAGCTACTAATTTGGTTATGTGATTGTCATGCAGGCGGCTTGTCTTAGTGTCGCTTGGTCAGCATGGGTGAGTTAGTTCAGACATAGGCTGATCACGTTCAACTCCAAACTTGTCATAGGGGGCAGTGTACATGTTTAAGATCACAAATTTAATATGATTGTTTGTTTTGTTCAAACAATATAGATTCCTTATGCCACGACCGTGTTTGTACCCGGAGTCATGTTCGTAATGCCATCTGTAAGATTCCCTATCTTAACATTGGTGCTCTTTATTTAGTATCTCTTTATCATAACTTGAATTTTGTTTATAGGTTTATGGTATTTCCTCAAAACAAGTTGGGTCCGGTGAACAGGTAAAACCCTAAAATTTTCTTTCTTCTGGCAACTTTCCAGTGGTATAATGACGTAAAAAAAGTAACATTACACATATAATGAGCCAAGTAAGATTCATGATTACTAGTTAGAAGAAAAAGTAAGATTAGTTACTACAAATTCATCCATTTTCGCATGTAAACGGAATAAACTCTATTGATCCAAGACTAGAGCACGATAATAATGTTTTGATTTAATATTATTGGACATTGTATTCGGTATAATAGTACGTCACATTCTGACTCACTCAAGGTTTTGTTTGAATCAGATATACATGAAAACATTTCACATAAATATATTTTCTCTCTCACACAAAAAGTCTTGCTATTCTTCCACAAGTTCTAGATCATATTATTTTCATATTGTTGTAGGGGAAGGTCCAGGGATGTATATCTGGGGTAAAGTCATTTGCAGAAGTCGTGGCTCCATTTGTATATAGTCCATTGACAGGTACGTGAGCACATTAAACTGGACTGGAGTACGTACCATTCACTACTAAGTTCTAAAGCGTTTGAACTGATAAATAACTTGAACTTTTATAGCGTTGTTTCTCTCCGAAAATGCACCGTTCTATTTCCCTGGATTTAGCCTTCTATGCATCGCCTTATCCTGGGTATAGTGACTATAGTCTTGACACTTCCGACCATCTCATGCATGTTGATTGTATATATAATTAATAGTTATGCATTACTAACAGTTTTTGACATGCACAGATGTTGGGATTTCTTCAGAGTCTTCTCATAAAAGATGTTCCTTCTCCGTTAATGAACAATGAAATCAGCAACAATTCAAACGAGGAAGCGTGACAAGAGAGAGCTGTATATATATAATCATGCATATGCTGTAAAATCTTCAAGCAAGTAAAATGTAAAGAGTCAAGAATTTTCTAACATAACTTTTTTTAAAAATTATTTTACAACAAAATTTTGTTGTAGTAAAGTAGTTGTGAACGTTACATTTTGCAATAAGCTTAAGACACATACAAATTCGTAACTAATATGCTACAAATTTTGATACAAGATCATTGTAGAGTTTATTTGACAGATAATCAATTTAATAAAGAACTAAAATTAGCAAAAAAATAAAGACGGTTGCACTTTAGCACTCTTGTAAAAAAATTTGAAAAGCATGCACCAGAAATAAACCACCATATTAAGAAAATATCATCCGCTAGTTTGCGACAATTTGCTACAAAAATAGTAGTAGATAAAATGCTCCAAAATGATCCAGAATGATAAAAGAATGTGAAACGAGTACTCCGTCGAAGGAAAATTGTGAAAATGATCATTTTTTACGATTTTTAAAAATATCAGCGCTACCGTTCTAACTATGTTATTTTTAGACTAATGACAGACTAACAGCAGACTGAATGCAGACTACTGACAGACTGTTTGGTCAAAAATTAAATGTAGACTACTGACAAACTAATGCTAGACTAATTACAAATTACTGGCAGACTAAAACTAATGGATCTTTTTTACGAGTTATTTTACGAAGTGTCATGTTTTATAATAAAATTGTCAAATGAGTTATTTCAAAAATTATCCCAATAAAAATTGTTGCACATATTTGTACTTTTTTTTGTTCCACAACAGATATAATCAAATTTATTTTTAATATTCTACTGAATTAACAAAATATTATATGTCTATTTCAACCGCTTGATTAGTATTGCGAATCCATAACAAAATATTCAAAATGATAAAATTTTATCAATAAAGTATCTGAAACAAAAAATTTTTATCAATGAAGTATCTCAAACAAAATATTAATAAAGTGCTGACATTGCTTAGACATCAAGTAACATGCGTATTGCCTCAGTGTCTTGATTAGGGATTGTTAGAGCATCTATGTCGATGAGATACCAATAAAGTATCTCAAACAAAAAAATATCTATATTTTATAATTAAATTTTAAGCGATAACTAATCCAAATTTCTATCAACATCATTATGGGTCGATAGAGCACCCAACCCAAACACATTCCATCTTACCCATTATTTATTTTCATTCAACCAGTCACGTGTCTCATTTCTAATTTGAGCAATGGAGAATAAATGGGAGGACAACCCCTTCCCATTTTGTCACGTCCGTGCTTTTTTATTTCTCAAGTTGATCCATCTCCCTAAAGTTCAAATCTATGCATCAAGCCCAACAGCTGTCAGACCAATTCAGATAAGCATCTGTAAATTTCTCTCATATATCAATACTTTTTATACATTTTAAATTTATTCTCAGTTTATATCATTAGATATTTTATTAAATATGTTATTTGCATTTTAATTTTAAATATTAGAGTGTTTTAGTATTTATAATCATCTCCCAAAAAGTTATTATCATAATCATTATTTATTATAGCTGTTGAAAGATTACATTATAAACGAAGAAGTTCATATTTGGATGAAAAATGGCGTTACATCATTTTGGACGTAAAAAAAATTGAGTGGGGTAAGAGCTGATTTTACTCCAAAATATAGTTCAAAGTCTAAAATGGAATATGGTTAGAGATACTGTAAATATCCTATTATTTGGTAATGTGTTTGGTGCATGTTATACAGTATATAATTGTAGTCAAAATTTCAATACATTTTCATATTTAAAAGTAGTACCTTTTTGTTAGTCCAATCTAGTATTTAGTTATATTTATAGTATTTTGTATTCAAAATTTTACTATATTTATAAATTTATTAATATTTTTACTATATTATTTATAGATTTAATATATATATATATAGATTTGTTTATATTTATTAATAGTTCGATACACCAAACTGATCATTGGGTTTATTATACCTAATAAACTTGGCTTTATGATGTAAATACCAATACCAATTCTGAATATCACTTGTGACCCGTCTTATTTTTATTATGAGAACATCACATAAAGCCTAAAGACATTTGGGATAAGATCTTCAATATTTAGGTGTTGCACAACATTCTTATAGTAAAAATAAGGCAGGCTACAAGTAATCCTGAATTAGCCACCAAACCTGATCATTGGGTTAGTTGTACCCAGCAAATTTGGGCTCATGATGCAAAGACTAGTATCAATTTCAGATATAGCTTGTGACCCGCTTTATTTTTATTATAAAAACGTCATAATAGCATATAAAAGCATTCAGGACAAAATCTCCAACCTTTAGGAGTCATTGCAACATTCTCATAGTAAAAATAAGGCGGACTACAAGCAATATCCGGAATTGATATTGATATTTATGTCATAAACCCAGGTTTGTTAGGTACACCAAACCTGATCATTAGGTTTGTTGTACTTTTTGTTCGGAAATTTGCTGGACGTTAATTAGGCGCTCGGCTCGAGCCTAACGATTTTAAAAAAAAAATCGGAAATAAATTGGAGAGTAATTAGAAAGTAATTTTTATACAATTGAATATTTTATTAAACATTTTTATACTTAATACATCAAAATTAAAAATTCATAACATTTTTTTTCAAGATTTATATAAGTATCAAATTAGATGAGAGCCAAAAAGTTTTTTAAATATAAAATATAAAAATAAAACAACTAAGATTCATAGATTATTTATAGGTTCTCTTGTTCTAAAAGGCGGCCGTTTAACCACTTACACAGTAGCAAAATCGCTCAACAGATGCCAACCGCCGCGAATTTTTCCAAATCGGTTGAACAAATCGGTAGCCGATTTATTAACCAATCAATTATATTAAGCGCTCTAAATTGAATAAAATCCTGATTTATTTAATATTTAACTGTAATTGGGCCCATAATACTTAGTGAGTTTTGGGCCTTTCGACTTAATTGAAGCATTTTTCAGTTTGAGTGACGGTAAGAGTATGCTTTATTTATAGTTCCAATTTGTGTTGATCATTTTTTTCTTTGTTTCGTTGTGGGAACATTTTAAATTTTTACTTGTCTCTTTTTTATTAGGATCTGAATCATTTGATTGGTTCAAATTTAGTCAATAAAATAAATACAAATTTGAGATGGTAGTGCACCTAGTTGAATTATACAAAATTATATATAAATAAGTGTGATTTTAATGAATATACATAAATACTTTGATAATTTGGTAAATGGTAACAGATAACTAAAAATTAGGTAAATAACAAAGAGAAATAAATTTTAATCCTAAAATCTCATTGTTATTTAATTTAATTGCAAAAATACCATTCGTCAAAAAATTCTGTTATAAAATCCCAACTTCTAACACTCATCACTATTATCAATGTTGTCATCCTTGTCTAAGTTAACAAGGATGGTAAAACTATGTTATCATTCGTGATAAATAGTATTATCATTAATATTATCATCATTGTTAACGTTGTTCTAATCATCGGTGTTACGATTATCGTTATCAGCATATCTAGCAATGCAATCACTACCGTTAACACTTTTATTCATAGTTATCATCATTTTCATTTTCATCTTCATCATTAACATTAGCGTTACTACTGTCGTTATTCTTCTTCGTCTCCTTCTTCTTTTTCCTTCTTCTCTTCTTCCTTCTCTTTTTTTTTTCTTCTTCACCTTTTTAAAAATGTAATTAATCTAGAATCATGAGGGCAAAATAGGATTTAAAACTAGGGGGAATTGCTGAATATGACTCAAAACTTGAGTTGAAATACAAAACTAGACCCTCTATTGCATGTTTGACAAAAATAACTCACAAATGTAGTGAAATTACAACATTAACCCTTCTGACCAAACAAAAAAAGTCAGCCGCAATTATTGTTTTATCCCCGAGAAGTCTACTCGAGCTCGAGTAAACTTCTCTGGAGAAGCCTACTCTATAATAATTTGTTCACAATTAATTTTAAAAATCATGACAAATAATTTGATAAAAAGATTAGATACATAAAATAAATATATATTTTTTACACCTATTAAAAATAAAATTTGACACAAAATAATCAGTTTAAATCATTATAGATAAATTAGGTTAGAAATGAATACTAAGTAGACTTCTCGGATTCTCGAGTACACTTCTCAAAGGTAGACTTCTCTAAGAAGTCTACTCTCTAATAATTTATTTACCATTAATTAAAAAAAATCATGAAAATAATTTGGTAAAAAAATTATCAACATAACAAAAACATATACTTTTACACATATTAAAAATAAAATTTGATACAAAATTATAAATATAAATCATCGTAGATAAATTAAGTTATAAATCAATACTAAGTAGACTTCTCGGGTTCTCAAGTAGACTTCTCCAAGAAGTCTACTCTCTAATAATTTCTTTACCATTAATTAAAAAAATCATGAAAAATAATTTGGTAAAAACATTATATACACAACTTAAACACATACATTTAGCATCTATATAAAAAAAAGTTCATGAACATGAATCAATTTATAAGCTTCATAAGAACACATCTCAAAAGGCTTAAGTTTGAGATTTAGGATTTAGGGTTTGTATAATTTCTATATGAATCATAGTTTATGGTTCAGTTAATGAATCATGGTTCATATATTTGTTATTTTAACTATGAGTTGTCAACATGGTAAGTAAATTAATGTTTTCATATAAGTTTTAATCAAAAAATTTGATTTAGGGTTTAAGATTAAGTAGACATCTCGCAAAAAGCAAGTAACAAAAAAGCAAGAGAATTCTAATTTGTTGTTTGAAAAGTAAGTAACAATGAATTTGGAATTCCACTTTCAGATATTTGAGTCTAAAGACCTGCCAGATAATTCTTTGTAACAGGTTCTTCTTGAGTACTTCGATGGTGGAAGGGCATACTCACCAGCGTATGTGATATCATTTGTACACTCGCCCGAATATGGAACACCTCCCGAGACACCAGCTGATCATCTGGAAACCAATGAGATTAGATTTCAGATTTCTTTACAGAATTCGACATCAAAGGACGTACCACATAGATCGAACATACTTGGTGGAGTGTACACTGGTGATCCACGTGTGAGGGCTTTTTTTGCAAATCGTACCAAAGTCTAATATGCTCCCATTCAAGCCGTACCGCAGAATGAGGTCAAAAAATTTCTAACACTTCTCAAAGAATCAAAGAAAAGTTAGTGTTTATAATAAAACATTTTGAGAAACGTGCCAGAGAGAGTTTTCCCCCACGGTTTGTTTACATGTAATACATAAGTTATACTGAATTCTTCCTATTAGGCTTTTACTAAACTTGTAATCTTATGATAAGTGTTGCATGTCTAGTTTCTAGATTGAATAGATGAGTATGTGGTTATGATTAATGTATCATATTGATCAAATTGGTCAATCTTTAGACATTAGAACACGTATTTAACTAGTTTGTTATAATTTGTAAAATGGTTAAACATCTGAAATGGTTTCTTGACTATTCTTGACTCAAAGAGAGAAATTGAAGTATCTCATGTGTGGATAGCTCGTTGTTACCAAATATATAAAATGGCTTCGACGAACATTGTGTTAGTGTAGAAAATAATTGATTTATATATCTTCAATTGCGCGAAGACGAATATTTTTATTAGACTTGAATCTGATAAAGTTAATCTTATAAGATTACACTTTTTTTAGTGTTAAACAACTCTAGATTCGTAGATTGATTCTACAAGATTTTTTTAAGCTCTAAACTAATAAAACACTAGATCTCTTTTTTTTTTCTTTTTTTTCAACTGATCATATTAATTTTACGCTTAAAACAGAATTACAATAGCAGATAGAAGTAGATGACTCGGTGCCAAGGAGTGATCACTTGTTACAGAAAAATAGAACAAAGCAGTTAAGAGATAGGTTATGCAGTTTAAACCAAAGACAAAAACTGGAAGCGTCTTCAAAAGGACCTCTGAGATCGATCTGAAGCTCTTCTACCATTAGAGACAAGCGAACAACAAGAATAAATCGAAGCGCTGTTAGGGCTGAACGTTTGAGAAAATTCTCCATGAAGGAGAAGAGCGGATTCTGAGATACGCCGGCAAGTTGGCAATACTCAAGAACTGCAGCTTTTAATGAAGTACCATCAGAGGAAGATTGTTGCCATCTTTGGCTACCTCTAACTCCCGGACATGGTCGATACTGAATGGAGAAAGATTGTTACCGTCGTAGGCTACCTCTAACTCCCAGACAAAAAGATGGCTTGTCAAAAGCTAAAGATGATTGGTCATGGCCCTCACAGCCCACCAAAAATTCAGAACATAACACATTTGTTGGGCTAAGCTTGTAAAGCAAACCCAAAAATTGGCCCAACTGATCTCATAACAAGTAAATCTAGCTTCAACATAGAACACTTACCTCTCAGCTCTTTCTACCCTTACCCTTATATTTTCCAAGCATCTAAACCTAGACTCGCATATCTTCAGTTTTACTCATCATGTTTATGCTTTCCTTAATCAATACTCCGTATATATGCTAATTTATAAAGGATCCTCTTCAATCATTCCAGTCATGTCAGTTCCTATCCGTTTGCTGCTGCTTTCCAAGTTTCAACACCTCTCTGGATAAGTGTTGTGTCAGCTTCATGTTGATCTCACGTCTTAGCTGCATCTCCATGTTGATTTGTTATCACAGGATTGTCGAAGGACTGGTAATGCTGGTAATATATTGTGATAAGATTGTAGATTTTAATGGAAAATTGATTTAGGCTTGTTTATCGTATTGTTGGTAGTTGCAGGCAACAAAATTTTTGGTTGCACACGATTGTATCTATACATGTGCAAAGTATGCTTGCACAAATTGGTGTAGTTTCTAAGAGCTTGACTTGTTTAAACGCAGTGATTGCGGTTGCGGGTGCGAAAATTTGCAGAAGTAGACAGTTATGGTTAACAATGTTAACCAGCTGCTTGTACGACTAGTATAGTGATTGTGAGCGGGTGTATTTGTGGAACATTTTTGACTGATTTTTCAATGAGTGCAAAAATGGTTAGACAATGAAATAACAATATAAATAAATTCTGTAGTTAAAAAATAAAAATATATTATTACGAGAAATATAAAATTATTACATTAATATGATTAATAAAAAATTATAAAATAATATGCATAATACTTACTTTTATTTTTACACTTTTTAGTTTAGATGAAAATTATAATTTTTATCAATATTAAAATAATTTTAGTTATTATAAATATATATATATATATATGTATATATAATTTATCTAAATTTTTTGGCGTAAAAGTTCTATAAATATAAAATTATGATTAATAATTAATAAATATCAATTTTAGTCAATACAAATATTTAATTAATATGACTTCAAAAGTGTCAAATTTATTTATATAGTTTTTAATTATAATATTCAAAACTTATTTAGAAAAATATTATATATTTTAATTTTAAATAATTTTTTTTTAATTGTTCATCCGCAATCGTACATAGCCGTTTATGATAGTGAAAAAAAGAAATATTAACATATTTGTGGAAATAAGTTAATAAATATTTATATGATTTAGCAAAGTATTATTAGTAGTTGAATAATTGGCACGTGGATATTTACCTAAGATAACATTTGTGCAAGACAATTTATGTAGTTAAAAGAATCAGAAGTCAGGAGAGGAGAGAGGAAATTAAAGAGAGAGATGGAGGAGAGGCTTGGAGGGCTGCTGATACACATGCTGACGACGGTTTTCCTGTCAGGGTTCGCTGGACTCTTGGTGAGCCCGGTGATGACTGACGTCACCGTCGCTGCGGTATGCTCCGGCCAAAAAGATACCTGTTCTTTCGCCGTCTACCTCACCGGAATACGACAAGTGGTACACGAACCTCTACTCATATATGCATACTGGTCGTTTACTGAATTACTGTCATTGTTTTTCCTCTTTAATATCTTTATATTTGATCTTTTGGTCATAACAAATGCTTCCAAGATCTCTTCAATGTCGTCAAAATTGATAACCTATAACTCAAATTATCTATATTAGTTGGTTTTTTTGAAAGAAAGGATTTTGAATAATCTATATAGTCTAGCCTTCAAAATTCAAACTTTAGTTTTTTTTCATTCTAGGTGAATTATTCTTAAGAAATGTTTTACCTGACTCGGAGATTTACATCTATTTATCGCATTAGCTGGAAAATTAAACTGAAAGATCATTTGAGAATTTAGAGTATTAACAAAGTTACTGATAATTTGAGGTTAAATTGATGACACTACAAAGATTGTTTGTTCATATAGGCAGTGTGATTTGGAGTTAGACTAATGACTCACATTAGTTCAAAAAGAAAAAAGAAAAAAACTGATGACACATCGTTTAATTTGTGTTATAAAAAACCTTTTATTTTTTTCAACCAATCAACATAATTAAATAAAAAATTCAGAACTACATATAATCTTCGGTCGTTGTTATGTTTTACAAGAAGTTCAATGTATATTACAAGATTAAAAAAAAAACTGAAAAAATTAATGTACACTTTTGTTATGACGGTGAAAATGGTAAAAAAAAAAAAAAAAAAAAAAAAAAAGACAGTAGGACTGGGGACAATGGTCATGATGCCGGTAATAGGGAATCTTGCTGACAAACATGGAATCAAGGCATTGCTCACTCTTCCCATGTGCCTCTCCATTGTCCCTCCAGGTTCCATTTTTCTTTGAACTTAAAGTTTTGATTTAGTTTTTTTAACACTCGTTATATCATGAAATCAAATATTTTCACACATGGTTTATGCTGGTGATCAATAAAAAAAAAGTAATAAAAATAATAAGAAAAAATAAAAAAATGAATATGAATGTAATATATATTTTGGGAAATAAATAAATATATTTTATTCTACCAAATTTAATAAAGAATACATTTGTTCTATAAATTTTTATATGATAAGAAATAAGAAAAAATATTAAGGAAACATTATTTTTTGTTAAAGAGCCTCCAAGAATGATAGAGTAAGAAAAACATCATAATTATAGAATTATTTGTTAGAGTCATTACCACTTTGACTGGGCCCGACTTGGTGGAGTTGTTTAATGTTAGAGAAACATTATTAGTAGTAACTGGTAAATCTTTTAAGGAATGGAGTCATTCTCTTGATTACCAATTGAAGCCACAGTGTTTTTTTTTACTATGTTCCCTTTTTTGTTCTTATTTTACCATTTCAATAGAGAAATTACAAGTTGTAATTTTTCTCAGAAACTAACTAAAAACTCAAAAATGATAGTAAGAAAAACATCATGCAAAGCCAACAATTATAAAATTATTGGTTAGAGTCATTACCACTTTGACTGGGCCCGACTTGGTGGAGTTGTTTAATGTTTTAAATTGTACAATCCAGTTAATAACGTAAACCAATACCATGTAAAATGCCTAATTATTATTATTATTATTTTATTTGTTTGGTAAAGAAATTATTATCTCTTTATTTAATTGATATCGTGGACACATATTCACGATTCCATAAGATAGTGCTAACATAAAAAAAAAACTATGAGATCCTTTCCCACGCCTATCTCGTTTTGGCATCTCAACCGAAATTGTCTCTTTCGTAATCGTTAACCGTTACCCTATTTTATGTCTATACAGTACTTTATGTTTTAAATAATTAAAATTTTCGAATAAAAACAAAAAGTACTGTCTTTTTGTCACGTTTAAAATAAAACCGACGGACAATTATTTCCAAAGATACTGAATTTGTTGGAGCATCTGCTCTGACAGGCTGATTAAAATAACCAAATTTGCAACCAAATTTCAAATTGAAATATAATTGAATGAAGCATCATTATATGATTTAGCAATAATATAAAATAACTTAGTTTTATAAAAGTTGGTAATATAATATATTTGGGTATGTTAGTTGGGAAAATGACATGTTATGAGATATCGCATTCATATAATGTAGTAAAATTTTGCAGCGATACTAGGGTATAGAAGGGATACGAACTTTTTCTACGCATTTTATATAATCAAGATTCTATTCGACATGATCTGCCAAGGCACCGTCGACTGTCTCGCTCAAGCTTATGTGGTAAAATGTTTTCACTTAACCATAATATAAGAATTTGATATGCATGGTCTTATTTTATAAAACATTTACACAAAGTCATTTCGCTTAATTATCTTTTCAGGCAAAAAATGTTTATGGCAGAAAAAGAATATCAATGTTTGGAGTTTTAGCAGGTGTCAAATCAATTTCCGGAGTTTGTGCCACATTTGCAGCTCGTTTTCTACCTACAGCTTCGATCTTTCAGGTTTTGTATAAATAAACTAATAATGATATAACGAAAACAAAAAAACAATGAAATAACAAAAGAGGCAAACTGAAAAGATGATTTAATCATATGGACTGATTTTCATAACTTTTTATACTGGTTATCTAACAAGAAAATAGAAGGAAATTAAAAGATATAGATTATCAACATACAGTTTCAAGTGAAATTTTGTTCAAAAGAAAAATTTCAAGTGGAACTTCACTTAATATATACAAAATATTATAATTGATTAGGTTTCAGCTTTATCATTACTCGTTTGCCTGGTGTACATGAGAATATTCCTAAAAGAGAGGTTACACGATAATGATGACGATGACGACTGTTGTGATGATGGTGATTTAAGGATGTTAGAAGAGCCGATTCTAAAAAAGGCACATGTCCTCAACAATACATATTCGTCTTTGAAAGATATGGTCAACTTGATGAAGAATAGGTACTTTCAATTTATATATGATGTATCCGTGCATGGTGACATCTACACACACATACTAAATATATATGCACATATTATATTATGTATGCATGGTGGTATATATATAATCCTAAATGATCCGATGAGTTTCTATAACACAGCACTATACTCGTTCAAGCATTGGTTGTTACATTCTTTGCTACCTTCTCACAAAGTGGAATGGAGTCTGCTTTCATGGTTTTTCTCATCTCCACAATTTTACATTTATTATTGTACTTAAAAAAATTATTAATTAACACAAAATATATTAACTATTTTTTTAATAATACAGTATTTTCTGAAAGCCCGCTTTGGGTTCAACAAAAATGACTTTGCTCAGCTCTTCCTGTTGGTTGCGATCATTGGCTCCATCTCCCAGGTGATTTATACGTGTTACCATCGAAACAAATCATCGTTTATAATTCGAATAAATATTGTTTATCGATATGTGCTGCTAATATTTTGTTTTGTCAGCTGTTTATATTGCGGTTATTGGTTTCTGCGATTGGAGAACGTAGAGTGTTATCAACAGGGCTTCTAATGGAATTCTTCAACGTAAACATTCTAGAACCTGATTCTTATCTTCATTTTTCTTCAGCTAATCTACACGCTATATATAGACTAATGTCCCTAATAATGATATATTTCCATAAATAAAATAGCTAATAAAATTTGGTTATGTGCTTGTCGTGCAGGCAGCAATTCTGAGTGTTTCATGGTCAGCATGGGTGAGTCCGTTTATACTAGCCCCGTGTTATAACACTTACGAAATTAACAAATTTTATTTATAACTTAACCTCCATTTTTGTGGAAAAAACTTATTCAAATAGAACATATATATATATATATATATATATCAAACATAGTCCTTATTATTGAGCTGACCATGCTTGAAACTTTCTTCTATATCGATCTTTGGTCTATAGTATCTAGGTCCAAGAGACTTCTATAGCATTAAATCATGTAAAGGATAACAAATTTAGTATGATAGTTTGGATTTGTTTGCGAATAATGTAGGTTCCTTATGCCGCGACCGTGCTTGTACCCGGAGTAATGTTCGTAATGCCATCTGTAAGATTTTGTTGCTTAACATTGGTGCTCTTTACCATATTATCACTTAAATGTAACTTCAACATATGGTTATAGGTTTCTGGTATTGCCTCAAGACAAGTTGGATCCGCAGAACAGGTTAGGCCGAAAAAGTTTTATTCCTTTATAAACTTTCTTATTTTAAATTTCAAAGTATTTAAGTCAGTTATCCCAGATTGGTTTCTTCAAATGATCGGAATGGTATACAAGTTAATTTTACATACTCTTTTTTTCATTTGAATGTGAAATGCACAAAATCTCACACAAATATTTTATCTCTCTAACAAAATGTTGTTATTCCTTCACAACTTTTAGATTTTGTCAATTTCATATTTCCTTTTCGTTTCAGGGGAAGGTCCTGGGTTGCATATATGGGGTAAAGTCATTTGCAGAAGTCGTAGCTCCATTTGTATATAGTCCATTGACAGGTACGTGAACACATTACTAGAGTGGACTTTGAACACCATTTATTAGCAACTTTTAATTAAAGCGTTTAACAAACACATAATTTTGTTTTGGTATAGCTTTGTTTCTCTCCGACAATGCACCGTTCTATTTCCCTGGATTCAGCATTCTATGCATCGCCTTATCCTTGGTATTCTTTACACTTGCGAACATCTCATCCATCACAACTATATATGTAATATGTTGATTGTATATATATGAATTAATTATGCAACACTAACATTTTTTTACATGCACAGATGATTGGATTCATACAGAGTCTTATGATAAAAGATGTTCCCTCTCCGTCAACGAAGATTGTAATTAGCAGCACTTCAAACGAGGAAGCTTGATAAGTAATACCTCATGAAGCTATGTATGTAAACTATGTATATGCTGGGAAATCTTGAAGGTAAAATAATTTTCTAACACCCATATATAATTTTACAACAATTAATTTGTTGTGTTTCTTTTTCTCACAACAAAAGCTTCATGAAATTACTACTAACCAGAATTTACAACAAAATTAGTAAGACGAATTGTACAAATTAGCGACACAAATTTCACAACAATTACTAACAAAATATTATTTATCCATTTGCGTGACTGATAATACCGTAAATCCATAGCCAAATATTCATGAGAGTTAGGAAGATATGTTATAATCTGCACTTCATAATTGATGAACTAATCTACCGAATCTTCTAATCCGTCCCGCTGCCAAATACAATCGACCTTAAGAGTTGAACCACACAATTAAAAAACTTACGAAATGTGGCATTTTGAACCGCAAAAAAAAAAAAATGAAATGTGGCATATTTCTGTAAATAACTAAAAATAATTAACACTATCATAGTAAAAGAAAATTTGACATGAGTTTTACAAAATCTTATTCTACAAGGCAATGTACCTAATTTTTAATGTGATACAAGACAAGGTGGTTAGCATGTGAATCAGGCAGAACGTGTACCTAACTTATACTGTGATGGTCCTGATGGATCAGGTGGTTAGCATGTGAGACACTTTTTTTTAATAGGTTTTCTACAAAAAAACATTCTCACACATGCATGGATAGATTTGCAAGTTAACCATTTATTGGAAATTGGAAAAAAATGTAGATCAAACCATTTACCTACGAATTAACTCGCAATATAACCTTTATGTGTACTTCACCATTTAAGACATCTTTAACAAACTCTAAAACAAAGTCGTTTTGAAAAAGAAAATCAAACTAATAAAATGTAAAATACCGATTATTTCAAATGTTTATTTTGATTTACTAACGGAATTACTTAGATAACTACAATTTCTGTTAAAAAAAATGGAAAAATAAAAATCTGTAATCTCTAACCAAGTTCCATCTAGATCCCGATCCCTCCTGAAATATGGATTCAAGATCCCTGGTGATTTCAGTTGAGTTTTCTATTTAATATATTTCAACTGCTCTTAATGGAATGCATATCACCTAAGGTTCTTCAAAGTCAAGTTTTTCTTGGCTGTATAATGTATAAACTTTGTAAACTCTGTTAAAAACATATAATGTCTTACAGGTTGGCTAGTAGGTAAATAATTAACCTATATTTTTCTTTTTCCCTGAAAATCCTATATTTTTGGAATAACAAGAAATGGTTAAAGCGTGTCGACATGGCCTCTGGACCAATTGTGTGGTTTGAGTTTTAGCTCATGGTCTACAAGATTTAGTTCACGTGATTCTCTTCCAGTTCAATCTCCTTTCTAATAAGGAAACTCAAGCTGTCAGAAACAGATTTACGGATGGTGTGGTTGTAACTTGTAAGTTCTTTATTTCTAGATTGGGCAACCAATCAAAGAATTTTATTTTAATTTAATTACGTGGTTGAAAATAAAAGAAGTAGAAAGCCGAAAACGAGGCTTTCATGCAACATTTGTGACAGATTTTTTGGCGGTATAATTTACAAAATTTATGCATTATTTGGTCTGTATGAAATAGAATATGTGATGTTACAAAATTTAATCGTATATGATCTAGAAATATTTCGATGGTTTTCCATATTCTAATACTGGTTTTTTTTTTGTGAATTTTGAAACATAATTTGCTTCTCTCATTTTTCGTCATAAAATTCCCTCGTATCAATGTGACAGATTATACCTTGCAAATAGTTACGCAATTTGCAACGGTTTTTACTTTTTACAACACGACATGTAGTGCATCGCAATGCGGACGTAAAAGCTACGAATTTGCAACTTAAATTTTGTCACCACATGACAAAATGCATGTACATGTCACTTCCATTGCAAAACACCTATATGGTACTTTATAAAAAAAATACCTTTTAATGGTAATATTTGCGATAATCTATATAGTTTCTGAAAATCTATTTTCAAGTTTACTGTGTTTTAAAGTTCAAAAAAAGTTTACTGTGTTTTGTTTCTTATGCACCGTTTGTTTCGTTGATTTCCTTGATTTGTATTAATTAACTATATTTTATTGATTATGTCTGTTTCGAACCGTTCGTTTTGTTGTCCCAATTCAACCTTTAAACTATAATTATGGTTTATTTTACAACTAACAATTTATTAATTTTATTTTTACTTCCTAATTGTTAGATATCAAATTTTTTACCGAATTTTTATATCTATATCCTTGTTTAAGAAAATTTCGACAAATATAACTTTTGAAACATTTTGTCGAAAATAGCAGTACTGGATTTTTTAAAGAGGAATTTACTCATAATAACATTAATTTATCTGATTATTACTAGAATAGCGTTCATCGAAAAATATTTACTACACTAACACATATTTTAGTTATTTCAAGTGATATATCTAATAATTACACTTATGCTATTTAAATTTAAATTTTAACAAAAATATTTATAATTTAAATAAAATAGAATTAAACTCAAAATAGTATTGGATATCCTTGTTGCTATATTTTGAAGCCCACGTATTGGATATCTTTGTTGCTTCTTCTCCACCTTTAATCGTGCTTTGTTAAATAAGTTAGTGTATGAATATTGCAAAATCCATTGCAAAACCCAGATTATCTAATATTAAGAATCTGCATGAAAGAAAATATATAAAAAAGCTTTATATATCTGGAAATCACTCATTGAAAGACGGAAACATTTTTTAATAAGGCAAATCTGCTATAATTGAGATATCAAAATATAAATTTGCTAAAAGATGAAAATAAGTATGTCAATTAAATCTATTATGAAAATAAATCTATTTATTAAATCTAATACGAAAATAAGTCTATTAATTAAATTTGTCATAAAAATAAGTCTATTAATTAAATCTATCATAAAAACAAATCTGTGAATTTAATCTGTGATAAAAATAAATCTGTGTACTTAATCAGTCATAAAAAATCAAATCTAGTAAAAATAAATAAATTTATTGTGAAAATACAGTAAATCTATAATTATAATCTTTATTCAAAATAAATCGGTCAGAAAAAATAAATCTGTTGTTTCATGTAATAGATTTATCTACACAAGTCTGTTATTCTAAATAAACTTATGAAAGTTTTAAGAGCTATAATAACCTTACTAAATAGGGTATTTACTAGAATAACATCCTTCTACAACTGACTTACTACAATAACCTCACAAAGTTGTGTAAAGACATAAAACTCTAAATTTTCAATATAATAATGAAAATGCCATAAAAAAGCTATTTTGTAATAAATTAAATAAATAAATAAAATAAAGAAAATAAACAAAAGGGAAAATATGTTTTGTTGCCCGATAATGAAAGTGAAACAAAAAAAAAACAAAGAGGTTAAAACCTAAAAAAAAAAAGAAGGCGGCGTTGCGGTGAGGAAATTTGGAGATTTGAAGATTCCGGCTGCTTTGTAGGCGACAGATCGGAGGCGGCGTCGTAGGCGACGGATCGGATCGGTGCGAAGCGTCGGCGACGGATTGGATCGGTGCGCAGCATCGGCGGAGCAAAGGTCGTCGGTGGAGCAAAGGTACCGGGATTTTTAGTTTAATTTTCCGGTGGTTCTGACTTTGAGCTTCAAATCTAAGACTGTATTCATTTATTGCAGAAAACTGTTTATCGGGATTGTTTAGATCCGCCACCGGAAAATTGTTTTGCCTCTCCGTTGAGAAAGCTAAGGTCACCCGGCGGTAATATTTTTTTGGTTACGAAATTGCTTTGTTTATTGGGATTTTATGAGACAACTAATTGTTACTTATCCCTTTTTTATACAGATCTATCGGAGCTCGAGTTCGGATTGGTACAAAGTTGACCGGTGAAAACAGTTCGCTCGCCTGAGAAGATTATTCCGGTTAGGATTTACAGAGCCGTTATGGTAGATTTTTAATATATGTCGGGGTAATGGTAGTAGATTTATTCGATATATGGTATATAGTGGTGGTAGATTTGTTTATGGCTTAGTTTTTGTTGGTATTAAGGATGGTCATGGTGGTAGATTTGTTTGATAGTGGTGGTAGATTTGTTTGATATATATAGTGGTGGTAGATTTGTTTATGGCTTAGTTTTTGTTGGTATTAACGATGGTCATGGTGGTAGATTTGTTTGATAGTTGTGGTAGATTTGTTTGGTAGCTTAGCTTTGTTGTGGTAGATTTGTTTGATAGCTAGCTTTTGTATTGGTGGTAGATTTGTTTGATTTGTTTGAGAGGATGATTTGTTAGATTTGTTTGGCATCGATAGCTTGTGGTAGATTTGTTTGTCATCGTATGTATTAGATGTATTGGTAGTAAATTTATTTCATAGATTTATTGATTGATATATATATATATATATATATATATTAAATTTTTGCAGGTTATATGACATCTTCAAAGGATAAGAGGGGGCGAAAGCAGAAGTACCCACCGAGATTGTTTCCGCCTGGAAAATCTCCTGTGCAAAAGAGAAGCTTGAATCATTATTGTCATTTGTCGGACTTTGGGTTGCTGGTTGAGGGTGTTGGAGAGGATGTCTACAATAATATTATGCTCGGTTCTCAGGTTGGCGTGATGTTGAAGCTTGCCAAGAAGCGTTACATATGGGCTGCGGGTACGGTCCATAACTTCATAACAAACCAATTGGCGGTGCAAATGAGTTACGAAATCTGGTCACTTATTAGTGGGCGTCCATTGTGGTTTTCGCTTCACGAGTTTCGTGATATCACTGGCCTAAACTGTGAGCCATTTGCTGATGATGAGTGGGACATTGATCATAGAGAGTTCTGGAAAGAGATGGGTGTGAGTACAGGAGTCGGGTCTAATTGGCATGAGTTGGTTGCTGTTTTTGAAATATGCAGTACATGGTCGTCCGTGAAGAAGAAGATGGTTAGCTTGCTATTCACATTGCATGTAGCCATATTTGGTATTCATCGCAATTCGTGGATCCCTTTGGATTGTGCTAAAAGAGTGTTGGATGAGGCAGTTTTTGAGAGGTATCCGTGGGGTCGTGTCAGCTTTAAGCAGCTAATTTCGTCAGTTAAAATTGCATCGTTGGGAGGACTTAGCTACACGTTCCAAGGATGTGTCCACGCCCTTCTCATTTGGGCATATGAGTCCGTGGCTACATTGGGTGAAAAGTTTGGGAGACTAGAAAATAATCCCGAGTTATTTCCGTGTCCTCTACTTCGATGGAAATCGTGCAGAGATCGGTACAATTTAGAGAAAGTGTTGGAGGAGGAAGTACGTACGCAGCCTAACAACAAGGTTTGTTCACTTATATTGTGGAAACTTGTAGGTTTATGTGATATTAGACTAGTTTCGTTTGCTTCAGTTGATTGTAGATTAGGTGAAGAATCATCATGGTAGATTTGTTTGCTTCAGTTATGGTAGACTTATTTGCTCGAGTTATGTTATGGTAGACTTGTTTGGTTATCGAGTTATGTTTTGGTAGACTTGTTTGCTTATCGAGTTATATTATGGTAGACTTGTTTTCTTGCGGTAGACTTGTTTGCTTATAGAGTTATGTGATGGTAGACTTGTTTGGTTATTGTAATATGGTTACGGTAGACTTGTTAGCTGATAGAGTTATTTGGTAATATTGCAGATTCGGGTTAGGCATCTATTGGAGGTTTCACAGGAGGAAATATATCCGTATTGGCCAGACGAAGATGTGAACGCAGAGGTGGATCCGTTGCTGCATAATTTGATAGTTGATATTCTCGAATCGCGGTTGGATGAGACCGCATGGGAGACGGATGGGATAAGTGAGAAGAAGAAGAAGAAGAAGAAGAGTGATGAGAAGGATAAGAGTGAGAAGAAGAAGAAGAGTAAGAAGAACGAGAAGAGTGAGAAGAAGGAGAGTGAGAAGAAGGGGGAGAGGGATAGTGATGATGACTTTGTGGAACAGCCTAAAAGGAAGAAGAACCAAAAGGTAGAAAGTGACTTGAGGGAGAAGAAGAAAGGAAAAATGAAAGAGAAGGAGACGGAAACTAGCGAGGAGGCGGAGAGTAGTGATGAGTACGATGAAGAGCTGGAGATGCCGGTAGGTCAGTATGTGGAGAAGGTAAAGAAGAAGCTTACGAGGCAGGAGACTACTAGTGAAAGCGCGCTTTTACAGGCAATCCAGCTTTTGTCTTCTAAAATTGACTCAATAGACGAGAGGGTCAATACATTTATGGGAGTGGCGAAAGACAACGTTCCGATTCCAAAACCTGCGAGAGAGAAACTGGCTGGAGATGCCGAATCCAAAGCAGATGAACCCCCGGTTAAGAAGGATCGGGTACGCAAGTCTCTCTTCTAGGATGTTGAGTTTTTATGCATTTTGAAACAAGTAATGGTAGACTTTTTGTACCAAACTTTGCAGATTTGTAGTACTACTTCCTTTGTTTTTTATCAACTGTGGTGTTTGAGATGTTTAAACGTTTTGTGTTTCAAGTTTGACAAGTTTGGTGAATCGGTTTTTTTGTTTTGATGTTTAAAATTTTTAAAACAAATCTACCATTAAATTGATAAGTCTAAAACAATGTACTAATTGGGTTATGCTTTAACAGTCATGGACTGTGGAGATGCAGGATACATCTGATCCTCAGTTTCCAAAAGCAACAGTGGTTAGGAATCCGAAGTTGAAAGTTAAGTTTGTCCGTAAAGTGAATCTAGAAGGCTGGGAGGGTGAGGCGAAACCGACAAGGGTCATTGATGATGAAGCAGATAAGACGCCTCGACGAGAGCAATTTAAGATTCCACACCTGGTTGATGAACCTGACGACCCGAAACTCCTAGCGTTGGAGAGGCTTATGGCACTTCCCACCGTCATTGACCAAGAATCCGGCAGAAAGCCAAGACCCCGTGTCATTTCGCACACTCAAAACTCACCATTTGCAGGAGTTCTGTTGTGCGTAGAATGATTGGTGCTGTATCTCATGGGCAGGCTCATTACAACCCATTTGAGGAGGTCGAACAGCGAAAGTTAAATTGCTTGCTCCAATACATCAAGAAAGATTTGTAAGTGTTTCGATATTATTCCTCTTCATTAAATTAGTACATTATTATTTAAGGACTTCCCTAGAGTAAGTGTTTTAAATTATTGTATTAGAGAAAACCCGTTCGACGAATCAATTGCAGGGGTTGATATCTACTTCACATTGATGACACCTAAAAAAATATGGCCAACTCCAGTATATGGATGGTTGTCGGGCAAGGTAATTCTCGATATGAGTAGTTGTGTTTGCTAAATATATGTTTGATAAATGGTTGTGGTAGACTTGTTCTGTAGGATAGCATATTGTTGTGGCAGACTTATTTTGTAGACTTATTTTATTTAGAGTATTTGTAGTATGTCATAGTCGTGGTAGACTTATTTAGAAATGTACTGTTGTTATGGTAGACTTGTTTTGTAGTTGTGGCAGATTTGTTTTGAAATATACTGTTCTTAAAATATTTGGTAGAAATGTTCTTAATTTTTTTTCCTTATGCTTCTTTCAGCATATTAGCTCTGCATTCGATATGTTCAGATCTCGTTCTTACCGAGTTCCATCTGCGTATCGAAATGGGAGGGTTGCGTTCCTAGACCCATTTGTCTTATATATGTGGTGCAGAGATTATGAGACGAAGTTTGTAGAGAACGAGAAGAATTGGATATTCTCAGAAGCATATATCAACACTGCCAATGGGATTTTCAATGATTTTCCTTGTCCACCGAGGAAATGGGAGGAAGATATTGATGTATTGTACATCGCCCACAACATTGACAATGCACATTGGGTGGCTCTAGTGGTGGAATTTTCAAAGAGGAAGATCCGAGTATTTGATAGTGTCCGTTGGTTATATGATGACAGGTACATTTGAATATGTTAGTGCCAAATCACATTGGTTATAGTGTCCATTTGAATTTTTGAGTATTTGATAATGTTCATTGGTTATATGATGACAGGTACATAGAAGACTCAGTGAAGCCATATGCAAAGTTGATTCCTCTTTTGTTGAAGCGGATTGCATCACCTGAGAAGCGGGCCAAAAAACGCGAGCAATCCTTTATGATATATCGAGTGAAAACAGCTCCACCTAACACACAAACCGGTGATTGTGGTGTGTATACGGTGAAGTATTGCGAGTGTTTAGCTCTTCAGCACGGTTGGGATCCCCTCACAGATAGTAACATGGCAGGAATTCGGCTCAAACTGGCAGCTGAGATATTGGATGAAGCGGACGATGACTACAATTTGCAGCGGTCTGATCCTAATCCTAGAGGCGAATGGGATGACAGGTATCCACTTCAGACAGGTTCAGCCAAATGATGTTGTGGTAGATTTGTACGGCGCTAATGATTTTTTGGTACAGTAACATCGCAAAGGGTAACACTTGTTTTATTTGGGGTAGATTGCACCATTTTTGTATGTAAGACCCTTTGTTGGCAGGTTTAATTGCGGCTTTTATTGTTTTATGTAACAATGTTATGGTAGACTTGTTCCTAGACTTGTTCCAAATCAATGAATATTATGGTAAACTTGTTCTTAATCGTTTAAGGTTATGGTAGACTTGTTGTAAATCATTTTACTTGTTCTAAATCATTTTAGGTTATGGTAGACTTGTTCTAAATCATTTTACTAATAAATCACAAAGTTATTCATGATATATAAATTCATGCTGCCTAATGTCTGTTATTATTACAATCAACCCATATGAGAACAAAGTTAAACAGTACATAAACAAAGGTAACATAAAGAAGGAAAGTAGTTTTAAACAAAAATTTAAGTAGTGCAAGTAGTCCTATTATGACCGATTTGATGACACTGAGAACATTTGTGTTGTTTTCTAGGACGTTTTTTCCCCATGGCGACCTCAAATGCTCCCTTAAACCGTGTTTTCTTTGGCCGTCCTGGAGGGTTTCGCATCACAGGTGGGAGACACACTTTGGTGGCCACTTTATCAGGCACGGGCATTACAATATCTGGTGGCATAATACAATTCGAGTAGGCATTGCGCAAGTAGTTCGTATGATAGTAAGGATGCGAAAGGGTGATGGGTGTAAGGGAAATGGGATTTTGAGACCTCTTCAATGCTTCAACCGCTGCAATGGCATGGACACAAGGGAGCTTATCCAAATCAAACCTGCGGCACGTACATGTTTTCTCTGTCAGGTTAACCACATGCAATGTTGTCCCATGCGTTACTTGTGTTAGATGATCATCTATCTCTCGGACTCCGAACTGCTTTGCATCTTCAACTCTAACCTGTTATGGACACATACAATGATACATGAGTTCAATGATATCTTTTAGCATACAAAACAAAACTACCATGAAAACATACCGCAAGCAAGTTTTCCACTCCAGTTGTGAGAGATGTTTACATTAGACTAGCAACTCGGCGTCTTTTTGCAAACCACCTTGTTAAAAGCATCCTAATATCTTCGAGTAGGCGAACAATAGGCTTACTTCTACCACTAGACAACACTCTATTAAGCGATTCAGCTATGTTGCTAGTCGTGATGTTATATCTATCACCTAGGAAATGAGCACGACTCCACTTACACACATCAGCCTTTTGCAAATAATCATATAGTTGAGGATTCAAAGCTTGAATCTGTGCATAGTAGGCACTGAACTCTGCTACCGTATATGCTCTAGCAGCCTTTTTCACAAGGCCGAATGTTTCTCCCCCTTTGAATCTCAACAAAATGTTCTTATACAAGTGATATGTGCAAATACCACGGTTTGCTAGGAGGTACACATTTCCTATGGCTTTTCCTATAGCTCTATGCCTATCTGAAATAATAGCTAGACCTTCATCATCTGGAATGACACGGTGAAGTTGTCTAAAGAACCATTCCCAAGACTCATCATTCTCAGTATCTACAACACCAAACGCTATTGGAAATATATTGAAATTTCCATCTTGGGTTGTTGCGAGTAGTAGTGTACCTTTGTTTTTCCCGTGCAAGAACGTGCCATCTACCACAACAACTTTCCTCATGTATGGGAGCCCGAAAATGCTTGCAGCAAACGCGACGAACATAAACTTGAACCGATCTTCATCGTCGACATCAAGCTTTATAAGTGTCCCCGGATTAGCTCGCCTAATCATGTATAAGTAAGATGGCAGTTCTTCATATCCACTTTCCAAAGTTCCAGAAACTAACTGTCGTGCATATTGTAGAGCCCGATGTGCTTTTCAGTAATCGACCTGTAGAAAGAGAAACCCAACATAAATCTACCACTACACGTAAATCTATGTAAATAAATCTACCACCTTAAATAAATCTACCACCATAAATCTATCATCACATCACCGAGGTACAAAAATCTACGTAATTAAATCTACCACCTCAAAGTGTACATAAATCTACCGGAATCCATAAATCAGAACATACCCATACCCTTACCTTAATTCCAAATGGTTTTGTCAGCCCATCGGAGACATGGTTTGGCAATACAGAAGGTTCAACACCACCGACAAAGTCTTTATAGAGACGTCCTAGAATCGGGTAAGTGGCATGGCGGGTACGAAGTGATCGGACAGTTATAGAACATGTGTGCTTGCTAACGTAAGTCTTAATGTAGAAGATTGAACCATCACCTACAGTTGAAGCACGAACTCGCCATGCACATCCTTGAACCCAACACTTTACTACCAACAATATTGGTGTTGAATATGCAACATCGTAGTTAAATTTTTTAATGACGCTCAGAATTTGCAGGCGCATAATCAAATCATCTTTTGTCTGGTAACTTTGGCCAATGGCTAAATCCATTGAACTGATCTCCATCTTAAGAAAATCTGGAATTGTTGCAGGATTTACCTTTGGTGGTAGAGTTTCACCATCATCTTCTACATCAACACTTTCTCCATCCCTTGATTTTATAGAAGTTCCATATTCTTCGTCATCAGAAGTAGCACCATCCGGATCTTCGCATCCATCATATCTGGTACTCAAATCTTCGTCTTCCTCGTCTTCTTCATCTCGTTTTGCTTCTTCATATTGTTGTTCTTCTTTATCTCCTCCTTCTTCATCGCCTTCTTCTTCATCTCCTTCCTCTTCATCAATAACATCTCCTTCCTTCCTAGCAGCATGACGATTCTCTCCATCTGAACCAAATTCATCGGGAGTTTTTGATTTAATCTCAACACACATGCGAATCCGATCTTCTTTCAATTGCTCGAAAAACCCGTTCAACTGTCTATTATTTGCCACAAATACAGGAGGTGTATCATGTGGTAATCTTTGCAGTACCTTCTTGGACAACATGTAGCTTAATTGCACATCTTGATTTCGCGGATCCAAACCAAAATCTTCAAACACCATTCCCAGAAATCCAGCGAAAGAGGTTTCTTCATGTACCCGCAATATTCGACATCCCTTTCCCTTATCTGTGCCAAACCTCCATCGATTATTGTGAAAACTCCATTTTCCACAAACCAAAATAATTTGTTCCATTGATTCAAAATGACCAAGACCTTCATAAACCAGCTAAACAGAAATCGAAATAAGGATTTAATAGAGGAAGAACAAGAAGAAGATCGAGATTTTAGTTTCAATGGTCGAACCAGATGGAGAAAAATGATGGAGGCGGCGATAACATAGAGTGGGTGAGGAAGATAATGTGATGTGTGGCCCCACATTTTTGTTTTTTTTTTGGTTATTAAAAACCCTTTACTTTACTACTCCTCCTCTCCCAACTAACTCTTCTACTTTCACCGCCGACATCAGTCTCTGTCCTGGCACTCCGCCTCTTAACTCACTCTACCTGACGTCGGCAAGTTGACTCTACTCGAATCTGAGACTGCCAACTCTCGTCGGTAAGTATTCCGCTTTCTCTTCCTTTTCATCCGCCAAATACCTTAACTTCTGTGGCGAGTTCACATCTGTTGTAGGTTATAGTTATAGATTATCGTTTGAATCACTTTGTCTGAGGTTGTGTGGTACTTATACAAGGCCTCTTGCTGGTAGATTTACGGTAACTCTAGGTCTGTTAATAAGCTGTTGTGGTAGATTTAAAATTTATGCACAACCATTTTTAATCTGTTGTGGTAGATATACTTGGTTAGTTGATGGAAGATTTATTTTATCTGCAGTTCTGACTTTATACGCTTCTCTATACTCTCTATGTTTCAGCGTAAAATAGAAACAAATGATGGACTCCCCCAAATAAGAGACCTACTCGGGCCGATTCTTCAGAGAGTGGGACGAGTTTCTGCTAAGGACGCATGTCGTGCAGCATGTGCGTCAAAACAACTAAACACAGCATTAAAGGAACCATCTCTAATGCAAGCACTAAACCTATCAGAGTTCATTGCTGATACAACTTTTCTCCAACGATATCCTTACTTCTTCAATTTGGCTCTCTCATCAGACAATCCTCATGCATTATACCTGCACGGGATGAGAACAATAGCTATAGACCACGACGTTGAAAATTTGCTCAGATTTTTCAACAAGGCTTCCAAAGCCGGGATAGACCAAGCAACATTGATGGTCACTGTTATCGCAACCGCATATAGCCACTATCCAACTGCAATGGAGATGTTGGAAAGAGTTGTAGGTTGGAGATCACGCATGCACTACATGATCGAACTAGGTAAAGAGGTTTCTCGAACCAAGATGGGAATACAGAGTGCTACTGCAGATCTGTTGCCCAATATTTTCAAAGTAGAAGAATTTCCAAGCTGCAGGTTCAAACACCCATTAATGTGTTGCCACGAGTGCTACCTTTTTCTTCAGTACCAACTGCTTAGATTTCAGTTTTAATAGCATCTATTTTCTACTATGGATCGCTTTATCTATCTCTATGCACTTTGTTCGTTGAACGTCTCTAAGTACTTTCTTTCTTTAAGAACTTCTTCTCTATGTACTTTCTATAAAATTTTGAAATGTAATGAACGAGTCTTCAACAATCGCAATAGAGGTTGAATCTCTTCACTGCAATATTCACATTCTTATCACGTCCAAAATCAACATCCCACTGATCAACATTTGATTTCAACGTTCTTCACCGTTCAGTACCCCATGAAAAGTCTACCACTACGCAATCACGATCTGTGAAAAAGTCAACTATCTACCACCACCTAACACGATAAATCTACTAATGATGTTATTCTGGTAATTATCGAAAATATAAATCTACCACTACAAAAATAAATTAAATCTACCACAACAGCAAAATAACTCTACCAGGATTCGTTGGCACTAGAAACTCTATCATCAACAAAATAACTCTACCACCAAGTAAATACAAAATAGGAGTAACAAAAATCTACCACCACAAATACTAAGTCTACCAAATAAAAATAAATCTACCATGCCCAAAAATAAATCTACCGCCATTCAAAGTCAATGAACGTAAAAAGTCAACCAATCAGCCTCTGGTAGGGTCGGAAAAAAAATCTTCCATAACATATTTTTAAGTCTACCAAGTTCTCCAACAAATCTACCGTTCAAGAAACAACTCTACCGTTCCCAAAAAATCTACTGCGTCATAACCACTTCAGCGTCAACAACAAGTCTACCACACGAAACAAATCTACCAACCATTGACCAGACAAAACAAATCTACCGTCAAACAACTTGCTGACATGGCAAAAGAAAAGTAATGGCACAATCGTAAATACCATTTTTGTTATCAAAGGCTTTAAAGGCATAATTGGTACGCTAGGTTAATTCAGTAATTAAAACAAATTTCAGCTATTCTAGCAAATAGACCTATTTAAAAGAATATTATAGTAATCTTCCCAAGTTTTAATAAGTTTATGACAGTCTTAATAAGTCTGTGAAACAAATCTGCATTCAAAATAAATATGTGAGTAAAATTAAATCTAATAACATTAAATTAACAGTTTTATTATAATAGTTTTTTTATTTTGTGATTTTTTTGCTCATGTGGAAATTAAAAATAATGGCATTTATGTAATTTTTTTTTGTTAACAAAGATTTTAAGGATATTTTTGGTATAAAATTTTATTCAATAATAAAAATAAAATAAAGGATATTTTAGTAATAAATTAATTAATTTGTACTATTTAAGCTAATCTCCATTTTTTTAATAAAAAAATACTATTTCCTAACTTATCTTGTGAGATTATAAAATTTCTACGTTTTATAACAAACTTTCTATTTTTCATACTAACAACATAAACATGATCAACTGTATAATAACTTTATAACATGTCTTTTATTAGTATGAATTAATCTTAAATATTTATCAATGTTCAACTTCTTATGTTTAAGTGTAATCATTAGTATTTGTAAAAATTACAAAAATATAATTTTCTAAACCAAAATTTTAAATTTATAAAAAAACTGATTGAAACGGGTATATGTATATTGTGCATAGCCTGAACTTTAATGTCGATCATAGTTAATTATTAGTACAACATGTCACATAACTATTAGACGTAGCGAGTAATTTAAATGCACATAAGAGATAGTGACTAATATGATGGAGTCCACAAAATATCAAAATGTCCTCAACGATCTGATGTGATTCATGCTTCATTCGAATTTAAAAAAATAAAGAATAGACTGGATAAATATCTGCCGACTGGTGAAAACATATGTTCTCTTGGATAATTAGCTTTTCTCTTTTTAGACTAAATCGAAAAAAATCTTAAACCTTTTGCTTCGTTTCTTCTTGTTTTTAATCCAAGTAGGGAAATATAGGCCATAGGTGGTAATGGAGGATGGATTCGTAGGGCTGAGACACATGTTGACGATTGTGTTCCTCAATGGCTTCGCCGGAATCATGGAAGCACCTGTGATTACTGACGTCACCGTCGCCGCCGTTTGCTCCGGACCAGGTGACTCATGCTCTCTCGCCGTATACCTCACCGGTTTCCAACAAGTGGTACACACATTTGCTTACATATATACTTCCTTTACTTTCTCTTTAATCTGAATTTCTTGATTCTTTTAAAGGTTTTTATTTTTCTTTCTTTCCTGATTTTGTGTTGTTATGTTTTTTGCTTAAACTTAACATGTCAGATGCTTCCGTATCTATCTTTCTCTCCCTCTGATGTCTCTAAACCTGGAACTGAGAACCTATTATATATTCAGATAATCGGATTTGGTTTTTTTTAAGTAAATAATATTTAAAGAATGTTTTCTCTTGGTCTTCCAAATAAGGAGTTTTGTTTGTTTTCTTAGAATATACGAAGTTAAATCCAGTTTTTCATTTGTTTGTATAATGTAGAAGTAGAACGAATATCTATGTTGAGTGTGAATATAAGAATATTATGTATATATTATACACGTCGGTCAAAACGCAAAACAATATTTTCTTTTTTTTTATATAAAAAGGGTTTGGAAAACAATATTTTCTCTTGCAGAATACAGTTTTCTGAACTAAAAAAAACTAGAGGCTATCACCTTTTTAAATAGTTGATAAAAATGATATATAAGAATTAACAAAAGAACAAAAAGGAACGAGTGATAATGATTGGTAGGACAAATAGTTCGATTTATTTGGTTACGACTTTAAATTAATGTTGGAGTTGTAACACATTAACACGTATTTTATTTTGAAAGGTTTTGGAAAATCAGAAAAAATAATTATTTATTTGACTTAGTTTGAATTCTGATTTTTTTTTTTTTTTTAGAAAAGTCATAAGAATTCATTTTTAGTGTCGGCCATAATTCATATTATAATGTTCAACAAGTTTAAGCAATAGTTTAGTAAATATTTGTGTGATAATATTTAATGAAGGCAATAGGGTTGGGGACAATGGTAATGTTGCCAGTAATTGGAAATTTATCAGACAGATATGGAACTAAAGCAATCCTCACTCTTCCCATGTGTCTCTCCATTCTTCCTCCTGGTTCGTTTTCTCTCTCCCTCTTTTTATTATATTCCCTCTGTTTTAAAGTGGAAGTTACTTTAGATAAAACACATAAAACAGGTTTTACTTTTCTATTTTTTTCTAAAAATCAATTATTCATATTTGTTTTTTTTACTTTCCAATTTTTTAATTAAAATATTATTATTTTTTACCTAGAATCTGTGAAACAATTTATATTTTGAAAGTAGAAGTAGTTTTTTCTTATGTTTCCTTTGTTAGACACTTAGACTCATTGACAAACTGACACCTAAATAGGATATGCTATCTATTTTTCACTATAAAAATCCAAGATTCAAAGAAATATGATTTGTGTATTTTATTAGGAAAGTAACGCGTGGAAGAAACTAAGCTTTGCCCCACTACAAGGACAAGTGCATGCCTTGTCCATCATCATTGTTCCTTCCATAGAACTTTAATATCAACACAACTCGAGAAGATTACAATGAAAAAAACAAGAAAAGAAAAAAATCAATCTATCACAATTTCGACAATTATATCCAACTTAATAGTTGTTGTCAAAAAAAAAAAAAAACTAACTTAATCTAATGCGGCTCAGATTAAATTATGTTTTAATATTGGTAGTTTATTTCATTTTCAGTTATGTTAAAAAAAAACAATTGAAAATCAAGAATATGCGTCTGAACAAAAATTCATTTTTAATTTTGGCAGTAATTTTAGGTTACAGAAGGGATACACAGTTTTTCTACCTGTTTTATGTAATCAAGATTCTGACCGCTTTGGTATGCGAAGGCGCCGTTGACTGCCTCGCCTTTGCCTATGTGGTAATTTTTAATTTTTAACTATCATTTATTTTAAACTTGCAATATGTTGTAATAAAATATATCCTCTCATTAGAATCAGTTACTTCATTTCATATTCATTTTCAGGCAGAGAATATTCACGACGGAACAAGAATATCAGCTTTTAGTATTTTAGCTGGCATCAAAACAATCTCTGCTCTTTGTGGAACATTAGTTGCTCGATTTCTACCGATATCTTTGATTTTTAAGGTATCTTATCATCATTACCGTCAAATCCTCTATCGATCATTACTAAAAAAATATAAGAGGCATATTTTCTTGGGAAATAAATTAGGTTTCAGCTATATCATTTCTCGTTGGTCTGCTGTACATGAGAATTTTCCTAAAAGAAAATCTAAACAATGATGAAAATGGTGATGATCATCATCATCAAGATGACCATGATAGTAATGGTGTCACGATGTTAGCAGAGCCGATTCTGAACGACACAACCATTAAAACATGTGTCTTAAAGAAGAAGCAATCATCATGGAAAGATATGATCTTCTTGATGAAGACCAGGTACTTATATATGTATGTCTAAAGATATATATATATATATATATAAGCTTACATATATCATTCTGAATGATGGGATATGGTTTTTATAATGCAGCACCATATTTGTTCAAGTATTGGTTGTTACATTCTTCAGCAGTTTCTCAGATAGTGGAATGCAGTCCGCTTTCTTGGTTTAGCTCAAATATACTCTTTATTTTACATAATGAGATTTTTTATTATTATTATCAATTACTGTGAATAAAAACGTTTTTCTTTTGACATGCAGTATTTTCTGAAAGCGCGATTTGGATTTGACAAGAACCAATTTGCTGATCTCATAATGTTGATTACCATCGCTGGGTCTATCTCTCAAGTACAATCAAATTACGACTTATTATGCTTTTCAAGATTGTATTATCACCACCAAACACATGCATGATAATACTATTTGACTAATTAGTATACATTCTGTATTGCTACTTTTTTTTTTTCTCAGCTGTTTGTACTGCCAAGATTTGCTTCTACCTTTGGAGATCGCAAGCTTTTATCAACAGGGCTTTTTATGGAATTCATATACGTAATGTTTCTCGACTCTGTTTCTAATGATGTTATTCTAAATAAGTGATCTTGGGATATTGAAATAATGAATATGGGTACATGTGTAATGTGTTTGTGACGCAGATGGCTATTTTCAGCATATCTTGGGCACCATGGGTGAGTCGGTCAAAACTAGGGACATGCGTATTCATTAATCTCAATATGATTTGTTTATGTGTTTTGTATATATGTTTCTAACTTCGCAGGTTCCTTATCTCATCACCGTGTTTATACCTGGAGCAATAATTGTGATGCCATCGGTAAGACTCGTGGCATCGTCATTAATTAAATGGGTCCTTAACAATGGTGTTTTTAGCTACTTAATAGCGTTTGAACATTTTGGTTGTATATATAGGCTTGTGGTATTGCCTCAAGACAAGTGGGACCCGGTGAACAGGTACAAACTATTCTATGTTATGTATTAAAAAAAATAAGGTGGTTGGTCCGTATATATGTGCAGGTATAATTTTTTTGATTTACATAGTTAATTGTAATATTTAAATTTTAAATATTTGTATGTTTGTATATATATATATTATTTTAATATTTCACAAATTTTTTTCTGAAATCAATGTATTGTATTACTTTTATTTTTACAATGCTTGTAATAGTATATAATAATAATTAAATTTTTATAATATTAATATGCTTTATTTCTCTTTACACAATCTACAATATGCTTTTTTGCGTCTTACATAATATGAGTTTGTAAATACATATATAATATATTTTAAGTATATATTTTTCTTGATTTATTGCAAATTAAACTGAAATAGTTTTTACCATTTTTACTTATTTCTAAGAGCGGATAGATGGTTGGTACGCATGTGCGGGCATACCAATCACTTTACTACACTTAGAATAATAAAGATTTTTTTTAAAAATATAAATTGGATAATTATTAAAATAAAATTAGACTGTAACCAATCTTAACAAAATACATGCACGAAAAAGTTCGCATGTGACTTTAACTAATGTACAACTAATATTTATATATGTACGTGTATTTGTAAAAAAATTGAAATATGGCGACCAACCCCAATGGAAAACTTATTAAGAAAGTCTTAAAAATATTTTATTATTTATTTTAGACATTGGGTGTCTTAACTCAACAAAAGTATCATATTTTAGACACTGTGTCTATTTCTTAAGACCCTTTCACTATTTTTTTATTTATTTTTATTATTAAGATCTTTTGTTTTAGACACCCAAATTTCTCCATTAGGGCTGCTCTTACGTGTTAGAATTTTTGTAAGTGACTTTGTAAACCAAAGAGCGAGAGATTTTTTTTTTATATACTTCTATTTTTATTTCTTATTCATATTGTTTTTTCTTATTATAATTTATTCTTTCGTTCGATTATTTTTCAATTCAATTATGATCTCAAAATTTTGATATACAATGAAAATAAAATTATGTATATATATTAATATAATATAAATTTTATTTTTATTTAAAATATGATAAGAGATAAGATAAGATGATAATATAAGTTATGCATATTTTAGAAAACAACAATAAAAAGATGATAAAAGTTATAGAAAAATATATGGTTCGATTAAGATTATAAAATAATAATTAGTATATATTTTATTCTTTTAGTAAATATTGGTTTGAAAATATTTTTTTTAAAATTACGTTTTTAAAAAAAAAAATCAATAAAAGTTATTTATTTTTATTATTTTTAATATTTTATTCTTTAAATTATTTTTATCATGATTGTATTTTATTTAAAATTGTATTATTTAATAATTTGTTTATTTAAAATTTTTTTAGATTTAATTAATAACTTTCTGAAATAAAAATATACCATACTTAAAGTATTAATAATAAATAGAATTTTTACTATTCTATTAGATAATTTAATATTATTTTTTTATTTATATGAAATTATAATATATATATATATATTGTTGAAAAAAGTTCATAATTATTTTTTATTAAATTATGAATATATGTAAAAAATTAAAATTATAATAACTTTTATTTTCTGTTAATTTAAATTTGTTAATTTTAGTGTTATAAATATAATTTTGTTTATTTATGTTTTAATTCCATAATTTATATAATTTCAATTCAACCAATCAAAACATTTCGTTTATTTTAGGAAGTTTGACATGTCACATTTACATGTCATCAATTAAAAGCACTAACTTTGATTGTCGTGTTGACAAGTAAGCAATTTTCAATAATATTACTTCTCAAATAATATGTAGTGGATGTTTAAATTCTATGCGTAAATATTAAAAACTTATATAATATTTTCTATGTTTTTCGTTGATAGATAATTTAGAATCTTTACATATATTAAGAAAATAAATTAAAATATAATTATAAATATATCATTTTTTATAATTAATAATTTTTTATAATTTTAAACCAACAATAATTCAACAAATTCTTTTTGTTTTGAAGTTTACAAGTTATTATCATTATTTAATAATAAATGTATAAAAAATTTAAATATCTATTTTATCTTTGGAAACAAAAATAAAAGCTACAAAATATTTCTTTTAAAAAGGGAGGAAGTTTTTTAATAAACTAATGATAAAAACATCATTTGTTATTTATTTAAATATAATCAAACCAATGATAAAAAATCAGCATAATTCAACTGGTGAGAAACAATTAAAAAAACTAATTAATTGAAAATTGAAAAGATCACATCATTTGAGACAGAAAAAAATTTCTAAGCCATCACTTATCGACTTATTGTGAAATAGAGGGAATAATATATTATGTTCGTTGGAAAAAAAAAATATGTTCTAAACTTCTAATGATATGAATTTCAAAACGCTAACAACTCTTTTGAATTGGTGAAGGGGAAAGTACAAGGATGCATATCTGGAGTTAGGTCCGTTGGCAAAGTCGTGGCACCTTTTGTATTCAGTCCATTGACAGGTTTGTCAAACCGTATAAGAACACAATTTACTGCTAAGAGTCTTTGAGTCTTTTGACATATTTTAAAATATTTAATTTGGTTTCCATTTGTATAGCGTTGTTCTTATCCAACGATGCACCATTCTTTTTCCCTGGATTCAGCATTCTATGCATCTCATTGCCCTCGGTATGGCCATTTCATCCATCACGGGTACTTTGATTTGAAATTGTATATGAAATATAATGATGGACCTGTTTCCCATGCGCAGATGATTGGTTTCTTGCTGTCTCTAATGATAAAAGATGTTCCTGTTCCACCATTGAACAAAGCAATCAACAACAGCTCGAGTGAAGAAATGTGATTACAGGAACTCATCAAGAGTGTCGATATAGCATGTAAGAACTCATCAAGTACACAAAGAGAAACGTGCGTGAGAATATGTGTAGCATGTGATAAAGATAAAATCAAAGAAATGATACATAACTTTAACTTTAAGTAACCATTTTTTTCGCTGAACTTTTTCAATTTCAAATAGGAGGCACAGTATTTTTAGATAAGATCAGCTACATGCATTGGCATCTCAATAATCTGCGTACTATAGTACTGCTCAATGTCCCTCCTTACAATCTTGATAACAAAGTTTATTGCAACACCCTTACCCCCAAAACGACCAGACTGTCCAATAGGATGAAGTCGCGGCTATTAAGGAGATCATAATTGATAACGAGCGAGATGTGCTGCACATGGATCTTTTAAGGTTTTTTAATCTCAAGTTTTTAATGATTTTTTGAATTTAAGTGTTTATTTTAAAATCTAACAAATATATTGATGCAGAACTATATAACTATGTAATCATTTTTTTGTTTCTAAACTTTTTCAATTTCAAATAAGAGACAGTATTTTTAGATCACATCATATTCATTGGCATCTCATCAATCTGCGTACTATAGTACTGCTCAATGTCCCTCCTTAGAATCTTGATAACAAAGTTTATTGCAACACCCTTACCCCCAAAACGACCAGACTGTCCAATACGATGAACGTAGAGCTCACGGCTATTAGGGAGATCATAATTGATTACAAGAGAAATGTGCTGCACATGGATTACTGATATATTGGATTTTTGAAGTTTTTTAACCTAAAATTTTTAATGATTTTTCGAGTCAAAATATTTATTTTAGAATCTTATAGTCTTTATAGAGTTTTTTCAAGTTTTAGATTGCTTTGAGAGAAAATTAGTTATTTTGAGTGTAAACGAACAAATGTTGATGCAAAACTATGTAAGGACATCTGAAGTTTGGCATTAGTTAGAAGCATTTTCCACTGATGGATCAAACTGAATTTTGGTCACAAACTAGATTTTTGAGTTAGCTTTTATTTGAGAGTGGTTTAAAATCAATATAACGGTGCGATCAAACATTTTGCAGTTTCCGTGAAGACTGTCCATCCTGACGAGAAGATGAGCATTTGCAGAAGATTTCTAGAGAGATTTTAGATCGCTCGATCCACTTGCTAAAGATTTACAGAGACTATTTAGATCGATTGATCTACTTGCTGAAGATTTACAGAGACTATTTAGATCAATTGATCCAATACCAGATCGATCGACCAGTTCTCCGGACGGAAAAAAGAAAATCTGCAACATCCTATTTTGATCAAGAATCATCCTAACTCATCCTATCTCGACCCTTGGCCTATATATACATTATTTTTAGCCACTTTTTGAGAGAACACATTATTTTCTATTCTTTGTTTTTGTTTTGGATCTTTGTAAGTTCGGGAGAAGAATCTTTGACTCTTCATCTCTTGAGAAGATTTCTTAACCCTTTTAGATTTCTTATTTATTGAATAAAGATTTCTAACTCTATATTGCTTGTTCTTTGTTTCCATGTCTGAGTAGTCTCATAGTTAGGTTTAGATTTTCAAAGGAATTTATGAATAATTGAATTGGACATAGATAGATAATTATCTTAAAGTTTCTTTATCTATTGTTGATCTAAATGCTAAAATTTGATTAGCTATCTAGTTTCTGATCTTAGGTTGTTTAGTGCACCAAAAATGTTTGTTTAAAAGCCTGAAAGAACATAGATAAGCAAAATGCCCTTAGCCAACAAAAACTAATGTTAAGGCATTTTGTGAGCATATCAAACTCGAAATTAAAGCTTGTCTAGAATTCTAAGTTCAAACGACAGGTTAGAATCTTAGGTTGTCAAACAAAGTAGTTGGTACCACGACAGTAGATTAATTATACATCTGTGTTTTGAGTTCTAGAATGGTTCATAATCCATTCTCTGAATAATTGTCTGCTTCATGATCTCCTATTCCTGCGAATGTTTCTTACCTAACGCTTGTCTTAACTGATTTCTATACAGTTTACTTGCTATTTTCGTTATACCTTTCAAACAACAAACATATCATTGTGTTAGTTTAGTTTCATTCCAAACGAATCATAGTGTATCCTTGGTCTCTGTGGATTCGATCCCATATATATTATTATGATTATCTGTGCAGTTACTGTCTTTTATTTGGATTAAAACTCTGTGTATCAATCTCACGTGCCATTACATCAGTTGTGATCAAAATCCGGCTATCACCTGACCGAAACTGATTCATAATCTTGTCTGTCTCCTTCTGAGGCATGTCCATCGACAAGATTATGAAGTTGCTACTCCTCATCTTCTCGCACCAATCCACCTTTCGTGAATCGTCGCTGAAAATAGTGAGCATGTCGTAAACTTCTCTGTCATCTCAAAAACCTCTAGAGAAAGAGTTGCAGAAACCAAACAAACTTGAAGATCAGGTGGAAGGTATCTGTAAACATCATAGATCTGGTTCTTGAACCTTCTTCTCAACATTTCATCTGATTCATCAAGAACAAGAAGTTCAATACCTCCAGACCTCTGGTTCCTAGTATTTTCCTCTTTATCATGTCAAAGACATGACCAGGTGTTCAGAGCCCAACGTAGACGAAAACTTTCTCAAGCTTCTTGATGTCTTCTCCAATCCTCTCCCCACCTATACACGTGTGTGCATGAACATTATCATGTAAATCAATAGTTCGTGTCATCTTCTCCGTCTGTGAAGCAAGCTCTTGTTGGTGATAATATCATGGCCTGAACTTTGTTAGAGGAAGAGTTAACGATTTTGCATATGGAGATAGCAATCATAGAGGTCTTTCCAATACCGAATTCAGCTGAGCAATGACGTCGCATCCTTGGAATGTTGGTGTAAGTGTGAAACACCCTCATTTCTCTAAATCTGTATGTTGTTTATTTTTCTCATGTATTAAAGCCCAAAAACCCGTTACACCTTTTTAAAAATTCATTAGGTTATTGAAACTCTAATTCTAAAGTTTTCCCTCGTTTATATTAAGGAAATCATGAAATGGATAAGTGGCAGAGAGGATTTGATATCAAAGCCCTGTCGGAAACAGGACAAAGCCAGCCACCAACCTCCTCCCTAAATAGGAAGCCTCTGAAGCTATCTAGAAGCAACGAGAAGACAAATCAGACCTACAGATGGTAAAATAGGATCCTAATGATGAAACTTGATGAGAACGTTCATGACTCTCTAATCTATATGGGGTTATTATATTAAAGTTATTAATGTTTTTCTAGGCTTGATCTGTGTAGAGCGAATCTGTGACCAGTTAGGGTAGAAGTCGTAGTTTGGGATCTTCAAAGACTGGATCGATCAGGTGTTTATTAAGGATATCCATAACTCTTATATCTAGTTGATTCTAAAATATTTACATATTCTATCATGCGGTTTGCAAGTTATGATAGTTTTATTGGGACTATTCTGTATAACGCACAGGTCGGACCAGTCTAGCGAGCTGGTATGTTTGGATATGCAGATAAATCTGGATCAACCTGGAACCTTGCAGAGACTTTAAGGACTCATAAGTTGACCTTTAGAATGAAGGAGAACCAACTTAAGTCTCATAAACATGTCGAAACGTGCTGCCAAAGTCGGAGCAGTGGATCTGTCCAATAATTGTGTTTGGTCTTCGTTGTTGTGTGGCAAAGTTGAGGATGTATCTATGCCTCTTTTCCTTCTGTGTTATCCTCCTTTCTTATTTCTGATTAGGGATAAGCAGATTTCATTGGCCATGCAGGTTGTACTTAAGACGCAATTTGTAATTGCTTTTTGTGTGCTGGAATTTACTTTTACTTATTTTCAAACATAGATCCACAACCATGGTTGATATTGTTAATTGTTGTTTGATGTTTGAGTGCTTGTGGAATTGTGAGTTGTATTGCATATAGAGTGTTGAGTGCACAGTTGCATTAGGAGCCAAAAGTGATGCAGTTCCACTTGTCCAATTGTTTGGGGTTACGTTAGATGCAGTTCCTAACTAGATCTATAGCCGAAAGTCATGCAGTTCCACTTGTTGGATTGTTTGAGGTTATGGTAGATGCAGTTCCTACCTAAATCTGATAGCCGAAAATGATGAAGGTTCACTTGTTGGATTGTTTAAAATTACGGTAGATGCAGTTCCTATCTAAACCTGATAATCGAAAGTGATGCAGTTCTACTTGTCGGATTGTTTGGAGTTACAGTAGCTACAGTTCATTCCTAGACCTATTAGGAATGTATGTTTGATTGTTGATTGTTATAGAGTTGTGATTGCTTGTTCATTTAGCCGCTGGCTAACGATATATTAAGGTGGTGATATGTGTAGTAGATCACATGTATGCATTCTCCTGAATAAAATAAATTACTCATCCCTCTTTTTTCCATTTCACTTCGCCGGTTAGGTGGGATGTGCTGTTTGGCTTGCTGGTGTTGTTTTGTAAAAATGCATTTGGATTTCAAGGCTTGTAAGCGAATAGAGCGTTCTGGCCAAGTGAACGCAGATGATTATCTAACATTGACCAGTTTGATCAGTGCATCGAGATTGGGATGTCATAATTAGTTTAATTGCTCTCAACTAAATCGTTAAATTTTTTTCGTAAACGTACACGTAAATACTTCGAAAAACGTTTTCTTTAAGTCTTATATTGTTGAAACTCATGATGGTTTTGACACCTTCGGTTGTCGTCATCCATTGCTCTGTTGCCTATCTCTCTTCTACAACTGCCTCTAGGGATTGAATTCGTCCCGTTTGCTACTACCATTACATATCGTGATTTTTATATTTTGACATTTGTTTCCTGCCGCCTATATGTACTCAATCGTAATTATACTTTTTAATTAAATTAGACATGTGATGGCTATACTATTAAAAGGGAATTATTAATTAAAATTAACCTTTACTTACTGTGTTATTTACATTATGTACCATTGCATTCTTTAAACAATTTTATAATTTTATTAAGGGTAACAATGTCTTAATACTTTAAGCCATAAATGAAGCTCATCTTAAGCCTAATACACTTTTAAACATACGATTATTCCGATTTAAACTATTAACCAAATAATTACTTAAATTCACCTAAATATATAGGTTACTAAAAATTAAGTGGTGTAATTTTCAAACAGATTCCATACTTTCAACAAAAACAGTGGCCATTCGTGTGACTATCCATGAATACACCTGATATTAGACAAACAAATTTTCATTGTATAACTCACATATGTCTATTAGGAAACTTATTAACAATGGGACGTGTAGTAATTATTGAACTAATTTGTTTCATTTAATCAAATATTCACAGTTTAACAGATTTGTTACGAAATTGATTTAAGACGAAACATATGAAATATAAGTTGACAAAATAAAGCCTCTTGTCAAAAAAAAAGTTGATAAAATAAGAAATTATTTTAAACCATTGTTAATTAGAACCTATGTTATAATTATTTTAAGTATGTCATGATTTGTAAAATAAAACCAGTACTACCATACCATACCGGTTTCGTATATAATCTTGTCTTGCTAAAAAACTATACTCTAACATTCTCACATTTAACTCTATGCCAATTGCTATATTAAAAAAAAAAGATAAAGCAATATATGCCAATTAAAAACCAAATCATTTTCAAATCCTATTCTCGATATGTAATTATAGTTGACTAGGTTACTACCCGCACATTCGTGCGGGGTAATGTTTGTAAAAATATTTAAGAGATATTCTATAATTTATTAAGTTTTGAAAAATATTTGGATATCTAAAAATGTTTAGTCGAGATTTAAGAAAATTTATTTATTTTCGTTTTTAATTTAAACTTATACAAAGCGAGAATTTTCATTTACTTTCGTCCGAGGTTTCGAAAAATAACATTATTTTTCTGTTTATATAATATGTGAATCAAAGCTGTTGCAAAACAATAAATACTCATAGATCTAAAATATGAAAATAATTTTTATTTTCATTAATAAAACAGGTAACTAATTTAATTTACTAAACTAATAAAATTATTTGTGATTGATTCGATTTAAGTTCGAATTAATTTAAATGATTTAAAATAGAGTGTTTGGTAATTAGCATAGCATATGAAAGTAAATCAATAAAAATATTAGATTATGAGATAATGACATCTAAGCTAATGTTTCCTGTTTAATATATGTTAGATACTTTAAAACAAAAGATTCACTTTAATTTTCTGTTATATTTATTTGAATCGACTTGTTTAAAATATATACAAAAAAACTTAAATATTAACTGCATAATTTTATAATATTAAATACAATTAAAAAATAAATAATTAGAGAAGTTTTTGTTTGGTTGCAAGAATGATTGTGTTAGTTGCAAGAATAAATTATTTATGTTTTTAACGATTATTGAGATTTTAAAATTCAAAATTTTGAGATAATGACACATAAGCTACTAATGCTTCATGTTTAATATATGTTAGATTATCGAAAAAAAAATCAAATATTCTAAATATTTGTTTTGTAATGGATTTATCTCTAAAAACGTGTACAATTCCATTGAAAGTATGCAAACTAAAATATTCTCTAAAATATATTTAAGAATTAAATATAGGTTATATTTAATTTTGCTAAAAAAATAGCATTTTTTACCACTTATCAATCACTACGTTTATAAATACATTGTCAAAGCAATCTTTCGTCTTCACTATCGTGTTCCAGCAAAAAAGAAAAAGATCAGTTCTATAATTGGTTTTACTAACCTTAATGTCAAACTTTTCACGGCAGATTGGCAGGTACTTTTCCACAAAATGATTTTCGCATGCATCATCATGGAACTATATACAAGTTGAAATCTGCAAGTATGACCATTGTAAGATGAGTCAGTCTCTTATTTTATTTCTATAGTAATCTATTTCCAACAATTATCATCTTATATAATCTTTGTTTAAATTTGCATAGGTTAGTTTATATCTCATCGTAGTATATATATTTTTGTTTTTCTTATATATTTTACGTTCAATGTTTTTCAGTTATCTACATTCTTAGCCATCCAAAGTTAGTCATATTTTACATAGATTACGATTCTATGGTGAGGAACTAGGATTCAGCTATACATAAGAATCATTTTCTGCATAGGTCAACCATCTCTTTTTAAAAGTCCATAATTTTGTGAAACCATAAGGATCTTGGCCCTTCCTATCTATCCATTACAGAGTTTATTTTAAAAAGTATTGTAAATTTACCCTATAAGATTTTGGATAGCACAGGTTACTAAATGAATGGGTTTTGCTCTCTGCAATCTCGGAAAGCAAGCCAAACCAGCACTGTAAGCTTCACAGAATATTTCTATCATCAGATTTCATGGGAATCTATTGTTGGAACTTAAATTTTGGCAACTATAGATTTTTTGAAATCTTTGTAATGAGCACTAATAGACAGTATAATTACTTGTCAAAATCAAAGTTAATCTGAATAAGAAATAAATAGTCAAAGTGGATATGTAATCAAGACTAAAAGTCAAGATGTGTATTTGTTATATATTGGAAATATGAGGACTATTATGCAAAACCATAAAATAATTTCTTTTTGGAATAAATCTTTATTGACTTATTTAATAAAATTGTCAATATTCTATTTATAATTTCGTATAATATCGATAAATCTTTATTGATTGAGTCGAATTATTTTATGGAATATTTCCATTTCTCTTATCCTTGTCAAATAAAGAATAAATTTTTTTGGAATATTTATATTTCCTCTGTTAAACAAGGTATAAAGGTTTAACCTTGTTGAACAAGGAACAAAGATATTCGGAATATCTATGTTTATCTTCTGTGAGTAATAAGGAAAATTCCTTGTACCACAAACCTCTATTCCACTATAAATAAGGACCTATCTCATTCATTATTCTTCATCCAGAAAAGCAATAAGCTTAAAAACACAAATATCCAGCAAATCCCTCTCGTCTCTACAGTCTTAGGTGAGTCTCGAGAGTATAGTGTAGAATTTTCAGTTTGCAGATTCTATAGTCGAGTGTTGCGACTTTAGTCTCAACACGGTTGTATCCTGGGATTCTGAATCTTATCAAACCACCACACTGCGGGAGATTTAAAGAATTAAGGAAAGAGATCATATTTCGACTCCGTGTATCGTCTTTCCTTAAAAGTTTTATTAAAGCGTTCTATACTTTTATTATCGTTTATTATTGATTTAAATCGTTTTTATATTCGTGATTTTCAATCTGGATTTTCGCGGTCCTACAATCTTAATTCTTTAAATTCGTTTCCTGCTAATCGCTTGAATCGGATTGAATATTGCGAACAATACTTCAAAAATGATTTCATAAAACGATTCTAAAACGTTTTCTGATCGATCTACAACGCTTCTGCGATTGTCTTATAGCCAACCGTAGAACGTTTGATCTTAAAAACAGACGATTATCATAAAGACACAAAACAATTTCCGCGTCAGCCCTAGGCAGGATCGCGAAACGTTTGTCTATAAACGATCTTATAGATCTGAAACATAGTGTTTAGGAACACCTTTAGGTGATTTCTGAGAACGATTATTAAGGTTTAAGAACGCTTTTAGGCGATTTTTGTGAACAAGTTAATAGCGAATTAAATGTTTTTAATCGCTTTTCTGGATTGAGATCTCAAAAACTAACCTAGTTCATTTTCTGTGATTAGATTCAGAATGTCTACTGACGTTGGACTTCCGAAGAACACAAGTGAGCCGACACTCCCACAAGGGAATGGTCTACCACACACGGTTCCATCGATTCCAACCGCTGGACTTCAACCTGAAAAGTTCGATGGAATAAAGTTCAAGCAGTGGCAGAAGCGGATGCACTTCTTTCTGTCCACGTTGCACCTGGCAAAGTATCTCACTGAAACTAAACCAGTGCTTCCTGCTGAGAATACAGATCCGCACATGCTTGCTATTGTCCAAGCGTGGATCCATGCGGACTTCCTGTGCAAAGGTTACATCTTGAATAACCTTGCAGATCAGCTGTACGGCCTGTACAGTGAAGGTTACGAGACTTCCAGAGATGTCTGGATTGCTCTCGAAAACAAATACAAGACCTTCAACGTGAGTTCTGGAAAATTTGCAACTGCAAAACTCCTTAACTTCAGGATGGTAGACTCAACGCCTCTTATAGATCAAGTGCATGAGCTACAAACGATATTCCAGAAAATATCAGATGAAGGCATGAAGCTGTGTGAGACCTTCACGGTTAACTGCTTCATGGAGGTGCTGCCCCCAGGCTGGGACGGTTTCAAGAGCTACCTCAACGACAAGCAGAAGCCTCTGTCGTTGGCTAACTTGATTACCAGGCTTCAGAATGAGTCACAAAAACATGACAAGGCTGAACCACCTCAGACACATGACGCAAATGTGGCTAAGTTTAAGAAAAAGGGGAAAGGAAAGGGCTTTCCTCCAAAGGCTGCAATTCACAAAGTTGCAAATCAAGCCCCCTCAAACTTCAAGAAGCAAGCTCACGCTCCTAATAAGAAGTTCTCTGGGAAGTGTAACCACTGCGGCAAGATGGGACATCGTGCTACAGACTGTCGCAGTAAGGCCAAGGGTGTTAATCAAGCCAACCTAACTCAAGCTGATCTGTGCGCAGTTGTAACAGAAGCTAACATGGTTGAAGAAAACCCAAGGGCATGGTGGTACGATACTGGCGCTACCACACACATCTGCATTGATAGAGATATGTTCAACACCTATCAAAAGAGCAAAACTGATGAACATCTGTTGATGGGAAACGTGTCCCACTCCAAGATTGAAGGTACCAGAAAGGTGGTGCTGAAGATAACAACCAATCGAAGAAAGAAATAGGTAAATTTCAATATTTAAATTATAACATACTTGGAACACGAGAAGTGTGACGATCATCGATTTTCATTTTGCAACGAAAATAAATCTGTTTGAGATTTTTTTCTAACATATTGCCTAAGTTATTCCTTAAGAGAATTTACATAAATATTGATTGAGAACTAAAACAAAAATTACGGGTGTTCACATGTGTCTTAACAGAAGTATTCTTCATACAATATTCAGAATCATATATCTTAGTTTTAAGTATTATCATCTTTAATTGTATGAAGATGATTCTAAACGGGTTTCGTGTTTTCTTCTTCTTAAATGATTAATAGTAAGACATCAGGTTCTATATAAGCTTTTTAAATCAAAATCGTGAAGAATTACCGATTTTTGAAGTAAAGAATTGAAGTTAAAGATCGAAAGAAGATCTCAATCGCAAAATTTAGAATTTGAAAATATCCAATTTAGACAAAAAGATGTTTGCATGTGTTGCTATTGGACTAATAAACAAATCTCTTCTCGAATGTGTTAAAATGTTAAGCACGAAATTTTAGTTTGCGCTTTAAAATAAAACACTGGTCCAGAATGTTACTAATAAATTTAAAAAAAAAAAAAAATGGGTCAAAATAGTTTTTTAAACAAAACCTGTTATATACAAAATTTTGGCTAAAAATAGTTTAAAAGTTATTCTAAGTTTGTAAGGAGAAGAATAAAATTAATGTTAATAATAACTAATAAAATGTGTCAAAAATACATATATATTTTATTTTCTGTTGGACCAATATATAAAATTCGGACACAATAACAAACTAATTAAAACATCTGATCAAATTTCTCATTTCTACTGTATAAATATATAATATGAAAGCCAAAAATATTTTTAAACTATTGAACCTGCGCTAAGCGCAGATCCAAAATCTAGTATGGTTTTAATTCTATGTTATGAAATTTTTAATATTTAGTATACAAGAAACTACATGCTTCTTGTAATTAAAGGCAAATACAAAGAAACAAACAGATCATCACTCTAAATAATAACAACATCAATGTTCAGGTCCGAAAGGCCATAAAAAATTTACTTTACGACATTCTCCACTACTGAACCCGGATTTTAAGCAGTGGCCCTCACATTCTTTGGCTCTATACGAACTCGAACATAAAATGTCTAAACATTTTACACGAATCTCGCAGTCGTCATATTTCTCTTTGATTTCTGCACGTATATATTCACAAACTCCTCATTAATTTAACCAACATGCCGAGTTATACTTTTAAAAACCATATTCTTTCTGTTTCGTAAAAACAAACCATGCTGTTTAATCATTTCTCAAAATTATCCATGTTACGCTGTATAATTTTTTGGGGGGCAATATAAACTTCATTAAATTAAAGTCCGTTTAACAATCCATGTTACGCTGTATATTCTTTCAAAAATTCATATAGAGTTAGTTGCAATAATCTTATTAGATAAACTAACATACCTGATACCATATCATTTTGTGTGGACAACGAAACAACCAATATAATTATAAGAAAGAAACTCATAATTGTTTTTGTGAAACCCATTGTCTGGCCTTCTTTATATATATCTAGGTATATAATTCTTGCTACGTACAAATCTGTATTAGTAGTTTGGTTTAATTTTTTTAGCTACTATTTTTTAAATTATTAAAACCATAATACAATATATTTATAGAAATTTTCATTTATATAAGAGAATTTAATAAATAATGTATAATTTTCTCCTATTTTTATTTATAAAATTTTAAAAATTATTATGTGAAATAATAACAATGACATCTATCAAATTCTCCAACTTTGATATACATATACATTTGATTTACAAAAAGATTTGCTTGCTAAGATTTTTGTATTGTTTTATGTTTTTCATAGAATTTCTATAGTTCTTTTTTCTTGAAGGTTTCTGTGTTCAAATATTTAATTTTTTTTATTGAAAATCTTATTGGTGTTGTGTACCATTGCGGATATAATTCATGTTTCATGTTGATTCACATTTAATTTTGTTAGAAAGCTGCAATGATCATGCAAACTATTTCTTCCTTCTCCACCAAGTCTTCCAAGAGTTATAGCTTATATTTTTATTCAGTTTTCATTGATATCTATTTTTTTACAGACTAATATTTGATAATATTAGTTTTCTAACTTATAGGATCGGTGGTGTGGAGTTTTTGCATCATTTTTTACTGTTTTTATCTTTTGTGTGTAATATGCATGCTTTGATTTGATTATTTTATCTATATATACCAAGTTAAGTTTAATTCATAACTATGTCATACTTTATTATTTAAATAGAATTTTAGAATGCGTTTTTGATGTTGGTTCAGATTTTAGTAGTGGTTATGTATAGAAATCAGATTTTACTACTTGTTAAATATTGAGTGTAAAGTTATATATATAATGTTTTTCTTTGTTAGTTTTTAAATCAGAAACATCAAGTGTAGTAATCATTGTATATTTAAAAATATTTTGGTTTAAAAACTCCTTTAAACATATTGCAACTTTAAATAGTTATTCATTATTGATACTAATACTTTAGAAATCAAGAAGGAACTTTTTGAAACTAATTTCAAATTAATTTTGCTTTAATTTTTTTTTGTCTTTTGATATTATTTTTTATTTATTGTAGCTTATATACTTTTTGTACGGTTGATATACCTAGGAATTATATTCTTTTTCTCAAGCTCGTTTGTTGTTGATTTTCTATATTGGTATCATAGACATCACATTAATTTATTTTATACAAATGCTTTTTCTTTGTTAAATTTATTTTTTATATTAATTTTAGTTCTAGTTATAATACTGATTTGATATGCTCTAACTGTTTAATTTATATCTTAGATGGATTTTTCTCAAAAGCTTATAACATCATTTGTTTATTTTAGATAATTTTTCAAAACCTTTAGCTTAAGTTAGTTTTATTATATACTACTTCTTCTTTTGTTAATTTGTCTCTTTTGATAATGATTCCTAATTTTTTTAAACATAAATATATAACATATTGAAATCTAAAAATATTTTTAAGAAAAACATGTTTAATTTTTCATCATATCATAATTGCATTAAAACAGTTTGGTTTTATACTTAAAAACACAATATGAAATTATAGTATAGTGGGGTAATGCATGTGAGTGTCCTTACCATGTCAAATAGTCAGTATAGTCAGTAGTTGTTTCAATATCTTTGTCAGAAAAAAACTGGATGGAAGAAGTGGAGTGCAAAAATAATACTTTTACATGATGCAATTTAAAATATGGTTTTAAGAGTTAAATAAATCTTATTATCTAATTTATTTCAGGATTCATCATATTTTCATAGAGAATAGTAAAACAATGGTAATTATATGTTTGAGATTACAAACCATGAAATGTTTTTGGGTTCATAATTGTGGCCAGGAACACGATATGTTTCACAACACTTTTCATTATTTTTCTTTGTAAATTGGCGAAAGAGCAACACGAACAATTGACTCACTGTTTAGAAAATGTAAAAAGGTGCTAAGTAAACATAGATTGTACTCTAGATTATAATATATAAATGGGTTGTTGGGAAAACATGATTGTCTTTTTAATTGCAACTGAACATTTATTTTATTATGACTTCTACCATTGGTGATATCATTAGCTTAACTAGACAAAGAAAGCTTTCGTCGTTGATGATGATCAGTTTTCTAATAGCATCTACATAGTATATGATGTTATTATATATATTTGTATATGTGCAATGCATTATAAGTTATAAATTTTCTAATCTATACTATAAGTTTTAATTTTTACGATATTAGTTTTTTGGTTAGCTTGACTTTTTTCCATTAATTTCAAAGGATATTATATTTTGGTTTTTTTAATATAATTTTCTTTTTTATTTGTTACTTAAGCTTTTTTTTCTTTCATCTATAAAACAAAATTAATGTTTTTTTATTTTCTTGTCAATAATTTAGAAATTAGAATTTTCCTAATCTATATTATAAGTTTGAGCTTTTATGATATTGATTTTTTTTGTTAGTTTATCTCTTTTGAAAATAAATTTTCGTTTTATTTTGAGGGATACTTTTTTTTGTTTTTAACATAATTCTCTTTTCTATTTTGACTTAAGCCTTTTTATTTTAAATTTTCCATCTGTAAAATGAAATTAATGTTTTAAATTTTGACGAATGCTATATTTTGGTTTTTTAACATAATTTTATTTTTTATTTGTTATTTAAGTTTTTTTTTATTTTAATTTTTTTATCTATAAAACGAAATCAATGTTTTATATTTTCTTGTCAGTTAATTTAGAAGTTAGAATTTATCTAATCATATAATATATAAAAGTTGATGGCATAGTGCATTGAGGGCGTCCACATGGGATTAAAAAACTCGATCTGATTGGTCCACATCAGCATATTCATTAAATAAAAAAATGTTAAGTATGATTAGGATGGAAAAACTTGATTTAAGTGGTCCACATCAGCTTTTAAATCAAAACAAAAATATTAAGTATAATTAAAATATTAAAATTTAATTTAACAAATTATGTCCAACAAAAAAGTAAATTCAATCTGATTGATCCAAATCAACATATTTATTAAATCAGAAAATGTTAATATGGTTTAAAAATTTAAAAGTAGCAACCACTTGAGATTAAAAAACTCGATCAGATTGGTCAACATCAGCATATTCATTAAATAAAAAAATATCAAGTATGATTAGGACGGAAAAACTTGATTTAAGTGGTCCACATCAGCTTTTAAATCAAAGCAAAAATTATTAAGTATAATTAAAACACTAAAGGTTAATTTAACAAATTATGTCTAACAAAAAAAGTAAATTCAATCTAATTGATACAAATTAACATATTTATAAATCAGAAAATGTTAATATGGTTTAAAAATTTAAAAGTTAAATAAAAAATTAACAATTAACAAAACATGTATAAAAAAAGTAACCATTATCAAATATCAATTTAAAAAAATCTACAACAACTCGATTTAACAATTAAAACAATGAAAACTGAATAAATATATAACATAAAACTCTTGGAAGACAAGATGGAGAAAGGAAAATGGTTTTGCAAGATCATTACAGCTATATAACAAAATTAAATGCGAATCAACATGAATCATGGATTATATATATAGTGGTACACAACATCAATATGACTTTCAATAAAAAAAAACTAAATATTTGAACACATAAACCTTCAAGAAAAAAAAACTATAGAAATTCTATGGAAAACAGAAAATAATACCAAAATCTTAGCAAAATTATATTTCTCTAAATCAAATATATATGTACGTCAAAGTTAGATAATTTGATAAGTGTCATTGTTATTATTTTACCTAATAGTTTTTATGAATTTATAAATAAAAATACGATAAATTACACATTATATATTAATATATAAATGAAATTTTTTATAAATATATATAATTTTTAATAATTTTAAAAATAGTAGCTAATAAAATAAACCAAAATATTAATACAGACTCGCGAATTATATACCTAGTCTATATTATAAGTTTGAATTGTTATGATATTGGTTTTTTGTTAATTTAACTCTTTTGAAAACAAATTTCTATTTTATTTTTAAGGATACTATTTTTTTAGTTTTTTAACATGATTTTCTTTTATATATGTTACTTAAGTTTTTTTCTTTAATTTTTTTAAAACGAAAATAAAGTTTTAATCATACTTAACATTTTTTTATTTAATAAAAAATACTGATGTGGACCAATTATATCGAATTTTTTAATCACATATGGACACCTTTAAAAGCATTTAGCATCAACTTTTATTAGTAATAGACTAGGTATATAATTCGCACTATGCGCGAGTCTGTATTAATATTTTGGTTTTTTTTAGCTACTATCTTTAAAATTATTAAAAATTATATATATTTATAGAAATTTTCATTTATATAAGAGAATTTAATATATAATGTGTAATTTATCCTATTTTTATTTATAAATTTTAAAAAACTATTAGGTAAAATAATAACAATGACACCTATCGAATTATCCAACTTTGACGTACATATACATTTGATTTAGAAAAATATAATCTTGCTAAGATTTTGGTATTATTTTCTGTGTTCCATAGAATTTCTATAGTTCTTTTTTTCTTGAAAGTTTATGTGTTCAAATATTTAGTTTTTTTATTGAAAATCTTATTGATGTTGTGTATCACTCTATATATAATCCATGATTCATGTTGATTCATATTTAATTTTGTTAGGAAGCTGTAATGATCATGCAAAACCATTTTTTCCTTCTCTATCATGTCTTCCAAAAGTTGTATGTTATATTTTTATTCAGTTTTCATTGTTAAATCAAGTTGTTGTAGATTTTTTTTTAATTGATAATGGTTACTTTTTTATATACATATATTGTTAATTGTTAATTTTTTATTTAACTTTTAAATTTTAAACCATATTAACATTTTCTGATTTAATAAATATGTTGATTTGGATCAATTAGATTGAATTTACTTTTTTTTGGACATAATTTGTTAAATTAACTTTTAATGTTTTAATTATACTTAATAATTTTTGGTTTGATTTAAAAGCTGATGTGGACCAATTAAATCAAGTTTTTCCGTCCTAATCATACTTAACATTTTTTTATTTAATGAATATGCTGATGTGGACCAATCATATTGAGTTTTTTAATCCCATGTGGACGCCCTCAATGCACTATGCTATCAACTTTTATATATTATACTAGGTATATAATTCGTGCTACGCACGAGTCTTTATTAATATTTTGGTTTATTCTTTTTAGCTACTATCTTTAAAATTATGAAAATTTATATATATTTATAGAAATTTTCATTTATATAAGAGAATTTAATATATAATATGTAATTTATCCTATTTTTATTTATAAATTTAAAAAACTATTAGGTAAAATAATAACAATGACACCTATCGAATTATCCAACTTTGACGTACATATACATTTGATTTAGAGAAATATAATATTGCTAAGATTTGGGTATTATTTTCTGTTTTCCATAGAATTTTTATAGTTTTTTTTTTCTTGAAGGTTTATGTGTTCAAATATTTAGTTTTTTTATTGAAAGTCTTATTGATGTTGTGTACCACTGTATATATAATACATGATTCATGTTGATTCACATTTAATTTTGTTAGGAAGCTGTAATGATCATGCAAAACCAGTTTTTCCTTCTCCATCATGTCTTCCAAAAGTTTTATGTTATATTTTTATTCAGTTTTTATTGTTTTAATTGTTAAATCGAGTTGTTGTAGATTTTTTTAAATTGATAATTGATAATGATTACTTTCTTTATACATGTATTGTTAATTGTTATATTTTTTATTTAACTTTTAAAATTTTAAACTATATTTACATTTTTGATTTAATAAATATGTTAATTTGGAACAATCAGACTGAATTTACTTTTTTTGTTGGACATAATTTGTTAAATTAACTTTTAATATTTTAATTATACTTAATAATTTTTGGTTTGAATTAAAAGCTGATGTGGACCAATTAAATCAAGTTTTCCATTCTAATCATACTTAACATTTTTTATTTTAATGAATATGCTGATGTGGACCAATCATATCGAATTTTTTAATCCCATGTGGACACCCTCAATGCACTATGCCATCAACTTTTATATATTATATGATAATATATATCGGAAAAAAACTAGTTTGCCATTTTCTAAATCTACAAAGCTCTATTTATGGGATTTAATCCATTAATCCCATTATTGTACTTCCAAAACAATTTCAACATTTAATAAGATTCGGTTTTTAATTTCCTTACCATAAATTTGTTTTTGGTCAAAACTATTTGAATGAGTATTAATCTCCTATCCTCTATATAATAATTGAGTAATATTTTTAATGAGTAACCTAATTTTGTAAGTATTTTATAGTGGTATCATTTAGGGCCGGTCCTGAGATTTTGGGGGCTCGAGCATAATTACAAAATGGGGCCATAAAAATTGAACTGAAAAAATCTCATATAAATATAAATATGTTTTAATTGTAAAAAATGCTAAAGAAATCATAATTTTCCAAAAACAAAAGTAAACTAAAAATAATCTATGGCTTTTGAAAAATACTTCCAGCAAAATCGTCCATCAAGCTTTGATAATCAAGCTTTCTAACCATATCTCTCTCAATTGAGAGCATCGGTAAACCATTCAGTCTCTCCTCTGATATACTCGATTGCAGATAAGATTTTATTAACTTTAACTTGGAAAAACTCATTTCGGCCGAGGCAACTGAAACTGGGACAGTTAACATCACTCTATATGCAATCCATGTATTTGGATAACAACGACCTTCATACCCTTTTAAAAAGTTAACACTTCAACAGCCTTCTTGATTTTGTTTGGCAAAACATGTCTTAAAACTTTGATCTCTTCGAATAAATGATATCCATCAATGTCTGAAATCCCACCTTGTTTAAAAGAAGTATCAGGGTTGAAACATGCTGCTTTTCAAGCATCACTTCTTGCTGATTTGAGCTTCGTTAGATTAAACAAAAGTCCAAATATTTTTCCATATCCTTCAAACTGTTCAAACCTCACCCGAAGAGATACGATTTTAAACTTCTCTTCCTCGCTTAGCATCTCAGATTCATCATTTCTTCTCACCTCTTCATCAAAATGCTTTTTCTTTCTAGTAATGCGCTTTCACTTCACTGGAAATTCTGGCTCGATATCCATAGACCCTGCAATAATCTTAGCTTCTGCTTTTGCTTTGTAAATCCAGTTTCTTTGTTGTCTTGTGGATAAGAAACTAACCCTTTCAATAGAACAAGAGCATTATCAATATCAATATGCTCCGATTGCATTGCCTTACTTACCGTATTAACGATAAATAGAAGATCATACCAAATAACCATACCAAATAAGAACTCAAATCCTTCAATTCCATGAGTTTCACTCGTAGCAAGAGCTTCGGCATCGCTGCAAGCTCCAGGATCATCACAATTTTCTGCCAAATAATCCAACGCATCTCTTATTTTTGGTGCTTGAAATTGAATAGCTCAAACACTTTCAACACAACTTTTCACCGAATCTCTGATAATGACTTAAGTTTGAGACCTCCTACCATTTCTGTTAATAACCCCCACCTCTTTGTAGATGATGAAAGCAAACAATATATCCGTTGAACGACTCCAAAGAATGCAATTCCTTTTGGAGATGATTTTGCCATATCACAAAGTGCCAAATTAAGACTGTGGCAACCACAAGGCGTGTAAAATGCTTTTGGATTGATATCAAGCAATCTGCACTCATTTGTGTTTTCCTTTCATATTAGATCCATTGTCATAGCCTTGTCCTCTCACATCATCAATATGTAAATTAAGAGCAACCAAAGTATTACAAAGCAGCTCAAAAAGTCATTCTTCAGATTTATCTGCAACTTCTAAGAATGTCACAAAAAATTCTTTCACATGCGTTTTAGCCACGGAGACATCCACACATCTGATAATAAGACTCATTTGTTCTTTATGACTCTTATTTGGAGTGCAATTGAGAATAACAGAAAATACTTTACCTCTTGAATTGTCTTGATGATCATAAGTTTAACCTCAGATCCTAGCATAACAATCAACTCATCTTGAATTATGTGGCTTAAATAATTATAGTGAGTGTCACCTTTTTTAACCCATCTGATATGCTCTCACATGACTGGATCGAATTCACCAAATGATTCAACAAAACTCAGAAGTTTTCATTGTTTCTTTGACCAAGCTTCTCATTAGTTCCACGAAATGCCAAATTCTGTTTAGCAAAAGTTGTCACCAATGAAAATATTCTCAACAAAACCCATCGCTAATGGTTTTTCTCTTTGTAGATTTCTTCTTGGAGACACTTACCAATGGTCTGATTCTTCCTTAGCCTCAACTCTAATTCCATCCACTGACTCATGCACATAATATGAAAATGGCTAGTTTCATGTTGGCTCAGTCGTACCCTGACATTTCTCCAATCATTAAACCCCTTGCTTGACAACTAAGTGGCATCTTGATCCCGATCAAACAACTTGCAGCAAAAGCAATAGATTTTGTTTGATACTTTTGAATAAAGTAGCCAATTCATATTTTGTCTCTCTCCATTTTTCATCTCTCTTTTGTAATACCTATGGGGAAAATGTCTTCCACAATCACTTCTCGGAAATATGTAGTCCTCGTGTACTCTTTTCATAGGGCTTTTTTCCACTAGAAAATCTTTCAAACTCTGATCAATTACTTTTCAGTTTGCAGGATCAGTTTTATCCAAAATTCCTTCTTGTTTACCAACACCATTCACATCTTCTTTAGGTAGATTCTTGTTTTTCTCTGCCTTCTCAATGGTATCATTCTCTAAACAAGTAATTTTCATCAGAAACTCCACGACACTCATCAGTATTGCGAGTTTTTAATCCTCTAACAAACATTAACATGGAGCCGGCTAGAGACTTGTCCTCTTTTTCTTCTTTTTTTCTCTCTAAGTTTTTGGGCTCCTGTTTTACACTTTGTTTTTCTCATTGAAACTCCTAGAAATTTTACATCAAAGAAAAAAATTAGTAAGAATTGATTTTCTGATCAAACTTTCAAATTTCAATCCTAGGGCGAAATTTGGGACAACTTATGAATTTCAATTCTATTGTTAGTAAAGAATTACCTTGCATGGCTGATGGCTTGATGGCTAGACTTTAATTGGGATTAAACCGTACTCAATCAGAAGAACAAATTATGCTTTGTATGTGGACTCTCGGGAGAAAACTGTGAGAAAGAGTCGAATAAAGGAAGAGGAGTCGGAGAGGAACCAAAAATAAATAAATAAAAGTAAATGAGAATTGCGCCAATTTGTTAATTATTTATGATTCATTTCTTTTAATCAATTGGGCTTTAGTAAAAAATTGGGCGTATATAAACAAACGTTAATAATATTCTATATACATATAAAAAATAAATCTTAAATAGACCACAGAAAATTAGGGGCCAAAGCAAATTAGGTGACTGATCTAGAGAGCATTTTCATCTCCCACTCACAAACTGAAAATATCCTTTCTTTACTTTCACTTTCGTATATAATATATACACAACATAATTTCATGTCTCTCATTCTCTTTAGATAACATAATTACTTAACACTCAAATAGTAATATTGTTATCAACTTAAACAAAACAAAGCAGACTCATGTTACACCTATCTAATAAACCATGCAGCTCCATTATTCTGAAGCTGGGTTTTGCGACCAGCCAGGTGGGACTCTACTCGAGACAACCGTAGGCATGGTCTTGACATTGATGTCAAGCGGAGGAAACCGGTGCTGAATGTCGAGTTCAAGCAAGATTTTGATCACCTCCTCAACCAACAAGGCTCTTCTTGTAAATTTCTCTCCCATGTTCTGATGGTTAATCTTATGACACGGCCATATTGCTAACCTGATAATGTCCAGATTCTCCACGTCCTTTACAATGATATCGGCTTTCGGGTACCAATACTCTGGTTTGCTATCAATGTAGCTGCATTTTATATTTAAAAAAAAAAAAAGATCATCATCCTGAATCATCATATCATTATGCTGTCATAATCTTGTATGACATAAGGAACAGTGCTACTTTTTTACCTTGAGATTCTTTGTTTGATTGCGGCAATCTTTTCAGGAGGAGTAGTAATGTGGAGACAGCACTGGACTTCATCTCCCATGTCCGGACTACGATTGTAATTGTGGATTGCTTTCATCCACAGAAGAATATTCGGATACACAATCTTCAGATTGTCAGCTCTCAAGAACACTGTTGTGAGAATGTTCATTTCCTCCACCACCATCTACAAATTTGGTGTTTGTAAATTAAGATTCACTAAATAGACTCAAAACACAAACACATGCACTTTAGTGTTTTTATACCTCAACAGTGTCGATCACTAACCGATCACCAACATCGTAAGGGTGAATGATGAAGAGGAAGATGATTGACTCGAAGATTGTCTTGAGTGTGTTCCCGAACATGAAGGCCAAGAGAACAACTTGTGAAGTTAAGAAGAGTAGATTCTTGGAAGTGATGATCTCAAGAAAGATTAGCCAGATGACTACAATGACAATAGCAGTGAGAAAACTAATCATCTGATGGAGTTTGTTCACTGCGGTTTTAGTGTCGTTGAGTGTTAGCGCAAGTGCTCTTCTTTCTCTAAAAGCATTCACCTAATGAAGTAGAAACAAAAACTTATATACACACAAATGCATAATCTTAAGAAGAATCAAAACGTATGTTTCTATGTACCAGAAAGTTCTTCAATGCTGATTTAGTGATCTTTTTGGTTACTAATGCACCTTCGAAGAGGCTCATTGTCTTAATCGCTTCCTCTGCTCGCAAAAATCTCATCAAATCCTCCAAGTAAATGTGCCTGTGTTTTTCATTCAGACATGAGTTTATTAGCGAAACTGTTAAAGAGAGAAGAGAACAAATTCAGACTCTTACTTTGTTCCACGTTGAGCCACGTTCTTGAAAATCTTTCTTGCAGCTGCTTTAGCTTCCTTTTCGCTACGTATCTGCCTGATTGATTCATCTTCAGATGTGTTTTGTAGCGCTTGCTCGTCCAATGTAGTCAGAGAAACATTTCTCACAATCTTGATCAGCCTCTTCATGTTCCAAGCCGAAACGTTCTTCTGATTCATCCTCTGCAAATCATCCATTGTGATTCCGTTATCAGTTCCTGTCTTTGGGATGATCGGAGAGAGCTTCACGCCGGTCATCACGCTTCCGCTCTTTTCCGGCGGAAACGCAGCGGAACAAAGGTCCGGTGATAAATTGGCGCCTCCTTTCTGCATCTTGAAGATCTCTTCTTGTGCTCGCTCTTCCTCCTCTTCGATCCTGCTCAGCTCAAGCATTGGAGGTCCAGATAACGTCTCGATCAAGTAATGATGAAACAGAGCTTCTTGAATCCGATCAAAGTAGGTACTAACGTGGAACGAAGACGCTAGAACTTTAACAACCAATGTCTTGACCAACCACAAGATAGTGCTCAACAAGAAACACGTTAAGATCTTGGTCACAAGAAGCAGAACATCGCTCTGTGTTTCCCTCTTTACTTTCTTGTCGAACAAGAAATGCCACGTGATGATAACAAGCCCTAGCCAGAGACAGTTCTGAACAGCCGTCTTCACCCCGTACACGAAGTAAAGAACCCGCTTTCTCAAGAGGAAGTTTCTCTCTATAAAGAAGACGATGATTCGGATCCCCATTCCCGAAACCAGCCTCCCGCAGATGAGAACAAGAAAGACCACTTCCCATTTCCACAAGTGAAGCTTCCAAAGAGTCGTGTGTCTCCAAGAATGAATCCCTAAACTCAACACTAACGCAACTACGACTGCGATCAAGCTCAGCCATTGAAGCAGCGTGATCGCGTCCATTTTTGACCTTCTATATTCCTCCGGAACATCTTCTTCAGCCAATGAATCGTCTTCTTCCTCGATACTTGATTGTCTCCCAAGTAAACCGGATCTTAACTGATCTGATGTCCCCATCCAACTCGAAAACTGCTGTTCCTCTTCTTGAGGCGGATCTATCAGCCTCGATCTTGCTTTCGCCCTGGAGACGAGCTCTGTTTTCCTCATCGATGAGCATCTTATTACAACCTCTTCGTCCTGATCTTGCTGGTCTAAGTTTATCCGCATTGTCGCCGAGGAAAAAGAAGTCGAGGACGTACAAGAACGAGCCGAACCGGACAAATTGTTATTGGTACCTGGAGAACTGTTGATTTTGAAAGAGACTCTCGTTTCTTTAGACCCGTCTAAACCGGAAGCTGGTGTGTTGTTGTTGCTGATTTCCTCTGTTTCCTCGTCGTCCACATCGAGTGTGATCTCATCTCGGTATCGCGGGAAATCGAAACTCCCTCTCTTCCGGTTTCGAGCTTGATCATCGGTTACGATGTCTTGCCAGAACTTTTCGCTGGAATCTCTCCCCATGGCTGCTTTCTTGCCGTCAAAGCTAGAACCAGCGCTCTGCGTTTTGGCGATGTAATCGTCAAGAATTGGGAGTTTACTCTTCTTCTTCTTCTCGGTTTGATCTCCGGTTCTTATAATCTGTTTGTACGAGCCATGAAAGCTAAAGGGCTTCCGGAAATCCATCGGAAAACCAAATACAAAACAAGATGGAAGAAAAAAAAAAGACACAATATTAAGATTGTTCAGAAACAGAAACTTGGAAGGTTTCTGAATCTGTGATGATGCATTTCTTGTTTTACGTTATAGTTTAGAAGAAAGAGTTACGAGTTTTAGGTGTAATGTAATCGCGCTTTTTTTCTTTTTAGTCCTCTGTTACTCAAAACTGTAGTAACAATTGTGATTGGTTTAGGAGTTTTTAAACCTCCATGAGTTGGATTTAAGTCTTAATATAGCAATTAATTCGTGTTTTGAAAAACGATCACTAAATTTAATACAATGCTTTTGCACATCTCACGTTCTAAGTTTGGTCTGATGATGGTTTTCGTTATTAGGGTTGGTACATTTATTAACAACAACATTAACACCCAACACAACACAATACTTCTATGGGACATTTCGTGAACATCTTGGGTGTCTCCCTCGTTCCTATTGTCATATAGAAAGGTGAAGACTTTAAAACTTGGATTGATTCTTATCTTCATTTTTCTCTTTTATACTCAGAAATTTACTGAATCATCATTGTTTGTTTTGAAGCCAATCCATAGCTCGTCTTATTAGGGCTTTACTCAAAAGGCAAGAATGATTTGTTGAATCTTTTTTTGATATGATTGAATCAAAATGGTTAAAAGGGTACGTGTGTGATTATACTTGCTCCCTAATCCCAGAAGCACATGTAAAGAGACTAGGAACGATGAATCTTGAAAATGTCAAAGTTTTGGTATAAAATCTAATTAATTATATTAGTGTTTGCTGATTACAAAATTGTGTGACTCCTTTTGCCCTCTTGTTTGTTCATCAAATTCAGACAGGGTTTTGTGACCAGCCTTGTGGAACTCTGCTCGAGACAACGGTAGGCATTGTTCTGACATTGATGTCTAGTGGATAGAACCGGTGCTGAATGTCGAGTTCGAGGAGGATCTTAATCACTTCTTCGACCAAAACTGCTCTCCTTGTCCATCTCTCAGCCATGTCTTGGTGATTAATCCTGTGACATGGCCAAATTGCTAGCCTTATGATGTTCAAATCTTCTACATCCTTAACAATGATCTTGGCTGTTGGGTACCAATACTCTGGTTTGTTGTCAATGTAGCTAACATTTGCCATTCAAGAAAGAATCAGTAAATGTAATAAAAACGTGCGTATAAGCAGCATTTAAAGGTGTAATATAATGTGTTTGCTCTTACTTTGATATTCTCTGCTTGATCGTGGAGATTTTGTCAAGAGGAGTTGTAATGTGGACACAGAACTCGATTGCGTCTCCCATATCTGGACTACGGTAGTAATTGTTGATTGATTTCTGCCAAAGAAGACTATTCGGATACATAATCTTGAGATTGTCATATCTCAAGAACACTGTGGTAAGTATGTTCATCTCTTCCACCACCAGCTGGATTTTAAGATAAACTTTTATTAGCCAAATAAAGTTAGGGTACATTGCAAAGTTAGTAAAAAGCTTTTTATACCTGTACATTGTCAATCTCACAGCGATCACCAACATCGTAAGGATGCACGATGAACAAGAAGATGATGGACTCGAAGACGGTCTTGACCGTGTTCCCGAAGATGAAGGCCAAGAGTACAACTTGTGAGCTCACAAAGAGAAGTACCTTGGAGGAAGCGATTTCGAGAAGGACAAGCCATATGACTACTATGACAATGGCAGTGACGATATTGATCATTTGATGTAGCTTGTTCACAGCTGTCTTGGTGTCGTTGAGTGTTAGGGCAAGAGCTCTTCGCTCTCTGAAAGCATTGACCTAATCAAAGTCAACAACGGAGTGATATATATACACAGCAAGAAAATCTTGGAGAATCTTGGGGAATAAGTTTCTATGCAGAAAAAAAAAAATTACCAGCCAGTTCTTTAAAGCTGATTTGCTTATCCTTCTGTTCTCTGGTGCACCTTCGAAGAGTCCCATTGCCTTCATCGCCTCGTCTTCACGCAAAAACCTCATCAAATCCTCCAGGTAAATGTGCCTTTTGTTCATTTAGATGAATGAGTTTTATTAGGAAACTTCTAAATAAAGAAACTAATAAAAGAAAAGAGAAGGAGACTATAGACACACTTTGCGCCACGCTGAGCAACGTTCTTGAATATCTTCCTTGCGGCTGCTTTAGCTTCTTTCTCGCTTCGTATTTGTCGAGTGGATTCATCTTCGTATGTTGTCTCAAGCATTTGCTCGTCCAACGTGGTAAGCGAAACATGTCTCACAATCTTCATTAGCCTCTTCATGTTCCAAGCTGAGATGTTCTTGTGATTCATCCTGTGAAGATTCTCCATGGTGATTCCAGTATCAGCTGTTGTTTTCGACATGATCGGAGAGAGCTTCGGATTCATCACTCTCCCGCTCTTTCCCGGCGGGAACGCAGCCGCGCAAAGGTCTGGAGGTAAATTCGCGCCTGCGTTCTGCATCTTGAAGATCTCTTCTTGCGCACGCTCTTCCTCTTCCTCAATCCTGCTCATCTCAATCATCGGAGGACCAGATAACGTCTCGATCACGTACTGATTAAACAGAGCTTCTTGAATCCGATCAAAGTAAGTACTAACGTGGAACGAAGAGGCTAAAACTTTAACCACAAGCGTCTTGATCAGCCACAAGATGGTGCTCAGCAAGAAACACACCAAGATCTTGGTTACGTAAGGAAGAAACTTGCTCCTCGTCTCTCTCTGTACTTTCTTGTCGAACAAGAAATGCCAAGCGAGAAGAACAAGCCCTAGCCAGAGACAGTTCTGAACAGCTCTACGCACACCGTAGACGAAGTAAAGAACACGTTTCCGCAAAAGAAAGTTCCTCTCGATGAAGAAGACGACGATTCGTATCCCCCATCCCGAAACTAGCCTCCCGCATATAAGAACAAGCAAGAACACTTCCCATTTCCATAAATGGAGGTTCCAAACCCTAACTTTCTTCCAAGAAGGAATCGATAAACTACACGCTAATGCAGCTATTATAGCGACTAAACTAAGCCACTCGAGCAATGTTATGGCGTCGAGTTTCCCTCTCTTGTACTCATCAGGTACATCTTCTTCAGCTAATGGATCGTCCTCTTCATCAATATCACCGAGTATACCGGATTTCAACTGGCCGGATCTCCAACCCGAATACGGAGTGTCCTCCTCTCTCGGCGGATCCTGAAGCCTCGATCTCGTCTTAACTCTCGAAACAAGCTCTGATCTCCTCTGAAACGACATGTTCGACGTGCATCTCAAGACCTCCTCCTGTTCCTGCTGCGTCGTCGTCTCCTGGTTCGTCCGCATTGTCGCCGACGAAGAAGACGACGGAGTAGCGGAAGAAGAAGGGACCGAGCCGGCGAAATTCGTACCGGAAGCTCCACGGACGTTGAATGAGACTCGCAGCTCCCTCGACGCGTCGAAGGAGGTTCGAGCCGTTGACGTAGGCGTTGGCTGCGTGTGGCGGCTCAAGTCCTCGTTTTCTTGATCCACGTCGAGTGTGATCTCTCCTCCTCCTCCTCCTCCCCATTTTCCTCCGGCCATTTTCGTCGGAGATTCCTCAATAGGCAGCGGCTTACCTGATCCGAAATCGAAACTCCCGCTTAATCTACCGCTTCGTCGATTGATAGCGCTCGGATCTTTGATGCTGGTTCGAGGAACGGCGTGATCGGAAGTTCCGGTGTTGTCTTGCCAGAATTTATAGCTGGAATCGCGTTCCACGGGTGCGTCTCGGCCATCGTCGAGGCTAGAGCGAGAGCTCTCTGTCTTGTTGCGTTGCTCGTCCATGCCTTGATGATGGTGATCGTGATCGTGGAGGATCGGACGGTGCTCAGGGCTTGCCTCGCTTTGATCCACGGGGCTTCGAATCTGTTTGTACGAGCTGTGCGATTTGAAGGAATTTCTGAAATCCATCGGAAAAGTGGGAAAAAAAGAAAAACACAAAAGAAAAAACAAAAAACAAATTTACGAATTTTTAGAATGGAAACATAAACTTCGGCGCTTGTTATGATGATTGATGCATGGCACACAAAAAAACTTAACGTTGATTAGGAATATAAGTGTTACGTGTAATCGCAAGAATTGTAAATGTTATGTGAGATGTGACCAATTTAAACTAGTGTACAATTATATTGATATGATTAGAGACTCAAATGGTTCTGAGTTGGGACATAATTCATACAAAACATCAAATCCAATTTACGACAAAAACTACTTTTACTAGATATCCTTATTCAATAATCAAAGACCAAAAGTTCAAGAAATATGAGATGATTAGAACAACAACTACAAGAATTTAGAAAAAACGAAACAATAGAACCTAAAGAAAGTCGCTAAAATTACACTTATACCTCATACAAAGCGTATACAAGATCACAAACCTGTTAACCGAAGCTTTTTTCGGTTTTCTTTTACCGGTACGAGAGAAGCAGCGTTTGCGGTATTATCAGTCTTCTTCACTTCCTTCATCCTCTGCATCTTCCATTTCAACATCACCTTCGTCTCCTAGAATCCACTGTTCAAGCTCATCTTCTTGTGCTTCCATGTATTGGTGTATATCTGCAGAGTCCCAGTCGTCTTCTCCATCATTCACAAGCTCTTCTCCACGGCAAGAGACCTGCAAATACGGTCGTCTCCTCGCCAAAGCATCTACGATATCTCTGTTCACGCTTCCTGTGATCCCTAACCATTTAAGCCTCGGGAAAAACGGTTTCCTTAGCCATTTGAATGAGAGTTGAGTGATGCCACCACAGTCATAAAGATCCAACAAACCCAAGCTACTCCCTGGACATTCGTCTTCGTAGACCCGCGTAGATGCAAGAGCCATCACCGAGGCATCCCCTATCAGTCTGCATTCTCTTAGCTTGAGCCTTGTAATCGGAGCTCCAGATTTCGCAAGAGCGAAAACCGCAGCATCGGTCAGGTTAGAAAGGTTGGACAAGTCGAGTTCGCGCAGAGCTAGCTTCGAGGATCCATCAAATAAAGTAATCATGAACTCGTCTGTTAGGTTTCTGCAACCTCTCACAGATAAAGAAACTAGGGAACACAAAACTCCCTCTTTTAGATAAGAAAGGCCTGTGTCGGTTATATCGGTGCCATCAAGAAGTAAAAGTTTCAGTTTTGGTAGACGAGAGATGGCTTTTAAGGCTTCGTCCCTGAGGTTTCTGCAACCTCTTAGGTCAAGATCCTCGAGCTTGAGATTCAACGCCAGCTTTTGAATCGCGTGGTCGGTGAGAAGATGGCACCTTCGCAGGCTAACGTGACTAAGCGATAACGTAGTTGCTAGGACGTCGTGGAAGACAAGATCCGTCAGTTTCGGTCCATGGTATACGCTAAACTTGGAGAGGCTAGCGCAAGAGTGGAGGATAGTCTTGAAACCAGCATCCGTTACCCGACAAAAGCCGCCGAGACAAACGCTTTCCATTCCCAAACATTTGTCAGCAAGGAAAAGCATTCCTTGGTCGCTAACTCGCCGGAAGTACGTCTGGTGAAACTCCTGGCTCCGGATTAGAGAGAGGTGCTTCAGCTTACCGTTCTGATTGATCTCCTGGAGACCGAAATCCGTGAGGTCTGATACTTGTCTTGGATCCTCGATAGGTGCATCTCTTAGGTCCAAATCTATCAACGAGGTAAGAGACTTCGATATTGCCTTGACTACAGCATCGGTGATACAATCAACAGAGAGGCGCAACTGCTGGACATTCTGAAGCACAGTAGATGCAACAGGGTTATTGTTGTCTTGCCCGGATATTTCAGTTGATGTGAGCAGTTGAGTCATCATCCTTGCCGAGATGTGTCCAAGCTCAAGATGTGTGAGTTTATCAGATACTAATCCAAAAATGCGACAATCGCCAGGACGAAGATACAATGAAAGGTCAAACATTAGTGCTAAGCCCTGCCAAGACCACATAGTTACTTAGTTAGCAATGTGTCTACATCACATTCCCTTAAAGCAAAAAGGTTAACTAAGGATTCAAACCTCTAAATGGGAGCAACCATTCAGTAAATCCTCCAGAGCACAACGGTCAATGGTTCGACCAACTTTCTCTGCCACTGAACCCAAACAGAGCAGCCTGCAGTTTCAGAAACGATTGAACAATTCATCAGAACAGTGGGAAGAAGATTTCTCATAGAACAGACACATATGTGTATACATTTCACACACGCACCTTAAGTCTTTGCATTTCCTTCCAATTTCAGAGATCAGATCCCCGCTGAAATCGCGACAGTTGTGGAGAGAGATCTCCTTCAGAGAAGGCCGTGCCAATATGTCAATTGCTGAATTCCCAAGCCGTCCACAATCAAGCTTGAGGCTTGAAAGTTGCTGATTCGGAAACAACAATGGCCTAACAGTTTCCATTGACAGTGAAACATTCTGAAATCCGAAAAAAAAACCACAGCAGCAGAGGTCAAGACACAAACTTTTTAATCTAGAAATCCAAATCCCAGGAAACCCTTTAGAATCACTAAACAACTATCTTTACTCATGCAATGAATCTCAGAAATAGCAATCAGTTCAATTGAAAGTAAAAAGGATAGATTTTTAGACTCACGAAGATGTGGAAGTTGGGAGTGAAGGTGAGGACACGAGTAACACAGCTATTTAATGTTTTGCAAGTGGACGCTAACGAGCAGAGAGACGCAACGTCGAGTTTCGTCATGATTGTCTCCAACAGAGCCGCCGGTAACATAACCAAGCTTCCCTCGCCATCGCAACCGTCGACATCTCCTCCACCTTCTACTCCGCCGTCGCAGACGACGATGGATTCCATCAAACGAAGTCTCTCTTCTCTGATCTACCCACGAAGAATTCAATTTCTAGTGCTGGACCCGACAACAAAGAGAACAATTTGCGGAAACTGTGGAGATCTCGTCACACCTCTCTGGAGTTTTGTGTCCGATGATCTGATCTGATCCCGAATTGTTCCCCGGATCCACTTTACAAGGAAAATCAAAATGATTTGATTCGAACCAAAACTCAGCGTTTTAAGGATAGAGGAATCGTTGAACCTTCTGATTTCTTAAGAGTCTTCCACATGGGTAGAGGAGCGGCTTAAAAAATTGACCCGTTATAGATTCGGGTTATGTCGGGTCGGGTCGGGTCAAATTTTAGCGTCTTGATCCCCAATTTGTGTCTGAGATCGTCTCTCTGGTGGAAAAGCTTTCAATCCATCATCAATGGTCGATTGGGCAACACTCCCGAAGGATCTCTTAGACCTAATCTCGAAATGTCTCGATTCCTCCTTCGATCTCGTCCAATTCCGTTCCGTGTGTTCGTCATGGCGATCCGCCGCCGAGCCGAAGCGTCCTCTCCCAACCCATAACCTCCCGATCCTCCCCGAGAACGGCGCCAGCTTCTTCCCGGATTCCGCCGTAGGATTCCGACTCTCTCAGCGGAGCATCTTACTCATCAAGCCTCATGAAGAGCCGCACAGTGGCGACGCGGATCTGTTTGGATGGCTGGTCAAGGTCGAGGAAGACCTTAACGTTCCTCGTAAGGTGACTCTTCTCGATCCGCTGAGTAATAGAGTACATTCGCTTCCCGAGCATTTCCCTCGTTCTCTCGATATGTCGAGATTCAAGGTTCGGGAACTGGGTAGCGAGTTCAAGCTCAATTATTTCAATAACGTCGGTGATATCGTAAACACTTTGTTCTTGGAGAAAGCTGTTGTCAAGTACCTAGATAGTGATGCGGAGAGTTACAAATTCGTGCTGCTTACGATTCATGTTTCCGGGAAACTAGCTGTGTTTAGGTCTTGGGATCGTGCTTGGACTGTGATCAATGACATGCCTTCTCCTTACGATGACGTGATGCTCTTCGACGGACGTTTCTTTGCTGTTGACAACAATGGCAGGACTGTGGTTGTTGATTTCTCTTCTCTTAAACTGACTTTGGCTGCAAGTCCTGTGTATGGAGGTGACAAGAAGTTTCTGATTGAGTCTTGTGGTGAAATGTTGCTCGTCGATATGTACTTGAGCATGGAGGAGGTTGATGGTGATCCTGGATTCGCAGAGGCGATCTTGCAGCATCATGCGTTTTATGTGAATGAGAGAACGGTCAAGTTTAAAGTATTCAGATTTGTGGAAAGAGAGAATAGTTGGGTTGAGGTTAATGATTTGGGAGATAAAATGTTGTTTCTTGGTGATGACTGCACCTTCTCCGCTTCAGCGTCTGATATATTACCTCACTGTGAGGGAAGCTCCGTGTTCTTCAACGGGAATGTCTTCAATGAGGATAACTTGGGTGGGATGCAAGATCGAGATTTGGGAGTTTTTGATTTCAGGACTGGGAAAATAGAGCTGGTGCAAACGCTCCCTGAGTATGCCAAGCTGTTTTGGCCTCCACCTCCATGGATTACTACTTCTCATGAGGTCAGTGAAGTTGTGGCTAATGGAAACTCTGTAACATTATCCTTTTTATCTGTCTAACATCTCTCATTTCTGCAGTAGTCTCGATAAATTATGCTTTTAAGTATCTTCTTATTGCTAATATGTGAAACATTGTATCTTTGTCAGCGTGGTGAAACATCATCCCGATCTTGAAGCAGGTTGTTGTATAATCCTGACTCTACGACCTTGGAGATGATATTGATATGGTTACGGAGATTAATCGCTCTGACACTTGTGAGATTGAGAGAACCCATAGAGACCACACAACTTGAAAATTGCATGTTTTTGTGTTTTGTTTCTTTTGCGTGTAACAGACCCTCACAAAGTTACAATCTTTTTTAGTTTACTTGGCATTTGTACATAGAGAACCTTTCTTTGTAATCTTTTACCAAAAAAACAGAACAGTTTGATTTTATAGCAAGTAAAAGACGTAAGCTCCTATATATCAATAATTGTCACCTAATGGTTAACCAAATAATGGACTTGTAATTTCAACGAACCCTTCAGAACTCGGAAGTCTTATTGTGCAAAAGAAAAGTAAGCATGGCTTGTCATAAACCGGTACCAAATTTCTAAACCGAAGTTTAATACCGAAGTCCGGTTCACGCTGACGCTCGAGCGTATAGTGAGTGACTGAGTGATGTTGGAAACAGATTTTACGGCAAAACAGAGGGAAAGTCGTTGAATCTGTCGGAGGCTTTTCGGTCAAAAATGGCAGCTTTGAGACTGCCCAATCGGCCTATCCAGACCGTCCATGGCGGTAAAACCGACTGGCCTCATCTTCATCCCCCTAAAGCATTATTAACCCATTCACTGCCTCTCTGGATTCTTTCGATTTTGCTAACTAGTGTTTTAAAGTTTCCCCCTTTTGCTGATTATGAGTTTGCGTAGTCTTACATAGACGAGTGTCTCGCGTTTAATCTTGAAAATCTGGGTTTTTGTTGCTGGTGAACATGTAGAATTCCGAATTCTGTGTAGCATTGGGTTCTCTAATTAATTGGAACTGAATTTGACAGTAATTGTGTGTAATTTTTGAAATTGGATCTCAGTTTCTGATTCAACTCATCTATATAGTTGATTTCATGCTCTGTGTACTTGTGTTACTCATACGGACCACTATACTATGCAGGTGTGGGTTGTACCAGAACCTTGACACTTGTTTATCCTCTTACATTGCACTCCAGACACAAAGTCCAGAACTTGCAACGGTTCCTTTTCACTCCGCCTCAGTGGCTGAGCCAAGGTATCAATTACAGGGCAGAAGGGCTAAGAAATGTGTCATGTAATAACAGAACATCAATGAAGGCTGGAGCAGTGCCTCTGATGAAGCAAGGCCATCGGTTTCTCTCTTCTTTATCTTCCCCGGCTTTAGCTGGAGATCCTTCAGCTACAAACCGCTACATTAAGAAGTTTGTGGCTGCTTCTCCCAAATCAGTGTCTCTCAATGTCCTCTCTCATCTCCTCTCTGCTCAAAGTTCATATCCCCATCTCTCCTTCTTTGCTCTCTCTGTGAGTCTTGCTTTATGTTCTTGTTTCTCGTTTCTCTCTAAGTCAATAAGATGTTAAAAGTGAATGACTTGAAATTGGTTTTGTTATTTTGTATCTCAAGTTGTATTCAGAAATGACTGAAGCATCATGGTTTGATTGGAATCCCAAGCTCATTGCTGAGATTCTTGCTCTGCTCAATAAGCAAGAGAGATTCGACGAATCAGAAACTCTACTTTCTACTGCGGTTTCAAGATTGGAGTCAAAAGAACGAGACTTTGCTCTCTTCCTCTGCAATTTGGTTGAATCAAATTCTAAACAAGGGTCAATACAAGGATTCAACGAAGCTTGCGTTCGTTTGAGGGAGATAATCCGGAGATCTTCATCGGTTTATGTCAAAACACAAGCTTACAAGTCTATGGTTTCTGGATTATGCAACATGGACCAACCTCATAATGCAGAAGGAGTTATCGAGGAGATGAGAATCGAAAAAGTAAAGCCAGGATTGTTTGAGTATAAGTCTGTTCTATACGGTTATGGAAGGTTAGGATTGTTTGACGACATGAACAGAGTAGTGCAGATAATGGAGACACAAGGTCACAAGATCGACACAGTTTGTTCAAATATGGTTCTCTCTTCCTATGGAGCTCATGAAGCTCTTCCCCAAATGGGTTCTTGGCTACAGAAACTGAAGGATTATAACGTTCCTTTATCCACAAGAACGTATAACTCGGTCTTGAATTCTTGTCCTACGATCACATCGCTGTTGAAAGACTTGGATAGTTGTCCGCTTTCTCTCTCTGAACTGCTTACTTTTCTGAATGAGGACGAGGTGGTTTTGGTACGCGTGTTGACTCAGTCATCGGTCTTAGATGAAGCAATCGAGTGGAATTCGTTAGAAGGCAAGTTGGATTTGCATGGTATGCACTTGAGCTCATCGTATTTGATAATGTTGCAGTGGATGAATGAGATGAGGCTTAGATTTAGTGAAGGGGAATGTGTGGTTCCTGCAGAGATTGTAGTTGTTTCTGGTTCTGGTAAGCACAGCAACGTAAGAGGAGAGTCACCGGTTAAAGCATTGGTTAAAAAGATAATGGTTCGTACCAGAAGCCCGATGAGGATCGACCGGAAGAACGTTGGTAGTTTCATTGCTAAGGGAAAAACTGTAAAAGAATGGCTTTGCCAATGAAGAATGTGATACTTCGAGCACAAGAATGTGATTATTTAAACAGTTTTTGTTACTAGTAAGTTTAACTATACACCATATGCTTTCTTCTTGTATTTGTTAATAGAGAAAGTGAATCTCAATTATTGACACAAGATGTATCCATGGATGTAACTAATATCTAAGTTTAATTACTTTACATTGCATAATTATTGGGTCACCGGTAAATTGACCTGTTTATTTTGGATAATTGTCAATCACGTTAAGAAAAAGAATGATTTATCAATCAATTTAAATGGTTAATTTTTCTCGTTGCAAATTGCACAAGTTTTGTTTTTGCTTTCGGTGTAGTATTATAGATACTTCAAGTTAGGGCCCTACTTATTTGAGTAGTTTCTTTGATATTGTTGTCCGTTTACTGAATAGTGTATTCTTCTTTGGCATTTAAAAAGACAAAAGTTGGAAATAAATTAGCTTTTTTTTGCAGTTTCCGAGAAATTTTCATATGCAAACATGCTAGATTCCTAGCCGCACTAGTCCATATACACTCTTTATTGTTGTTTGTTCTTTTGTTAAAAAAAAGTAAATGGAAAAATGTTAGACATATGCAATTTTTTTAATATTGATTTATTAATTTATTTATATATTATGAAAAATGTTATATCAATAATTTTTTAACGATTAATTTTACTGTTTTATGAAAATTTATTACTAACAGCTCTATCTGCATTATGCTTATTATCATATAAAATTTTATGCATGATAGTTTTATTTGTACCATACCAAATATTTTTTTTTTGAGTTTTGCTCTATTAATTTGCATAATTTTTTTATTAATCTGCAGCTCTTTGAGAATTGAAACTGATGTATAAATATTAATAACCAGTTGATAAACTGTTATGCCAAGTGGGCTTACATAGCAATTTTTTTTTATTCTCTAAGTAGTTTATGAACCAATCAATTTCTATTTAATACTCAAACTACTAACAAATCTTGTAAGTTTTACACACGGGTGGGGTGTTAAATCAACAAACAAAAAACAATGTAACGGCATTAATTTTAAAAGGCAAATGGATATTATTATTCCAAAACTCTGCAATATCCGTAATCATATCTCAAAACGATTTGGTCTTAATATGTTTGTAAAGGGTTTATTACCTGACCCAAACTTTAATCAAGATATGGACAATGGTTTTGCCTTTGCTCGTGAAGGTCCCAATAAATTGTTTAACCGTTCATGTAATACCCTCTCTCTCTCTCTCTCTCTCTCTCTCTCTCTCTCTCTCTCTCTCTCTCTCTCTCTCTCTCTCTCTCTCTCTCTCTCTCAGTAGGTTCCATCCTCATTTAACAGCAAGTTTGCAAGACTTGTGTTTTGTTCTTACATGATACTGAAATTCATTTTTGGTATGTTATCCATATTTAAATTGCTCCAATTCAAATATTTTTAACTATGAAATTCTCTTTGAACAAGTGAAAACACAAGTGCAGTTTCATAATATCAATAAACAAATCAATTATTTTAAGCCTTTTTCATGTAATATTGCTTCCTCAAATATTTGGGTATCATAGTTTCTATGCAAGTATTGTCGTTTTGATCCATGTTTTTTAAAAAAAAACATATTTTGATAAGGCATAATAGATATCAGACAGAGGTGATTAGATTGTAATTTTGTAGAATCGCGTTAAACAGCCATAAAATCAGCCATGTGAGCTCAAATAATTAAACATATACAGTATAATTATATGATACTACAAACTTATTTAAAAAAAGTTGCACATGACGATGTTAGACCATATATAATAATTTATTTTTATTTATACTGTAAAAATAGAGTTTTTTAAAAATAAATAAATATATTTTCTCTAATAATTCTTTCTCATTTTTATTCTAGAAAATACATATTCCAAATTTATTCTGTTCTTACTTAGTTATTAGTTTTTTTTTAACTTTTCATTTTACAAATACAGAAATTTCACTAGTTTATATTTTTAACAAAAACAAATAAAATTTGTTAAAATCAAATGATTACAATGAAAATTTTATTTTATTTTGTAACTGGTTATTATTGTCAATATAATTTTGTTTAAGTATAACAATAAAATCTATGATTTTTGTTTAGATAAAAAGTAATCACATATTAAAATTACAGAACTATTTTTTAAAATAAAAATATTATATATAATATCATTAGAGATGATTTTAATTTTTTGTAGCCATGTGATTTTACTTTTAAAATAGAATTTAAAAAAAAATTAATATCTCTTTTCATCTGAAATTATAAATATTCTTAGAAAATTCATCTAAAATTATATTATGAGATAAATTTATCGGTTAATTTACAAACTAGCCTTGTCGAATCGATTCATTTTCCTAACCGCCCAAAGAGTATGAAAATCACAATTAATTTCAAATGAATGATTTTTTACCTTAAACATGTAATTAAAAAAAATTAGTGATAAAAGTGAAACAATATTGTTACATTTTTTTCAAAAAAAAAATATGTCTCTATATTACTTATTTTTTAGATTTAATGATTTTTGAATATATTTTAATAATTTTAATAAAGATAAAAATCAATATTTTTAACAATATTTTCTTTTTATATTCGGTTTAAAATAATTTTTATAATTAATTTTTCAAATTATATTATTTTACAAAGAGAATATTTTTCTTCGTGAACTGTACACTTATATTTGATCCCAAAAAACTTACAAATTAGTAATCTAAATTGGAAAAAAAAAGCCAAAATATTAATTAAATTTAGTTTTTTTGTTAAACGAGCTAAGTAATCAAAAATACGGTATGCTTATTAATTAAAGCGACAAGAGAAATGGGAAAGATAAAAACTGATAAATCTATCTCTGAGTAAACATGATTCATCAGAACAAAGAATATAGAGTTCAAGGTTCTGTCCCACAGAGACAAAAGACTTCCAGTCATTGGAGGAGACTTCTAAAGTCAAGCTAAGATTAAATAAAATGGTGGAAGTCCCACGATCTAAAATTGTTTGATTCTTTTTCACAATAAATTATTTGATTCTTCGTCACAACAACATATTTTGATTAAAGAATAAATATATTAAGCAAAAAAACAGAACAGGAAACTAAGGCACCAAGCTCCCCTCTGGTCCAATCCTCATGACCCATTCTAAATTTCTCAAGATAAAAGCGTGTGGGCTCCATCCACTTTGATCAAGACCCTTCTTCTTTCTCAGTAATAAACATCACAAACATCTAAAAGTGTGGAAGAAAAGAAAAAATGTAACACACTTGGAAAAATATAACTAAAGACTTTCAATATTCAATGTTAAATCATGCCTCCACATCTACCTTCTTGACTTGGTCTGCTCTCGCAAAACAGTGGCCCATCACACACACACACACATAAAATCTCTCTCACATTCTCACAACACATAGGAGTCCTATGTTATATATATATATATATGAGCATTTGCAACACCTAAGTGATATCACCAACAACCAAACACTACTTACACAGCTTTTAAGAGGAACAAGAATCTACAGAGATTTTTTAAAGACAGTGAGAGGTATGTCTAAAGAGATTGAGCTTCCAGGTTTCAGATTCCACCCAACCGAGGAGGAGCTTCTTGATTACTACCTCAAGAACATGGTTTACGGGAAGATATCGAAAGTTGAAGTCATTGGTTTCCTCAACATCTATCGTCATGATCCATGGGACTTACCTCGTAAGTACTAGCATAATCTCCATTTCTTTACAAGCTTCTTTTATCTACTAGGTTTTGTTAAAGTCTTGAATCTTGAATCACAGTTTTATCGAAAATCGGCGAGAGAGAATGGTATTTCTTTGTGCCAAGAGAAAGGAAGCATGGGAACGGAGGGAGACCAAGCAGGACAACAGAGAAAGGATATTGGAAAGCAACTGGATCCGATCGTAAAATCATTAGCTTGTCTGAGCCAAAACGTGTGATTGGGCTCAAGAAGACCCTTGTGTTCTACAGAGGAAGAGCTCCTGGGGGAAGCAAGACTGATTGGGTCATGAACGAGTTCCGTATGCCTGACAATTGCACCTTACCAAAGGTACCTTACAAAAAAACCAAAAAGCTATGTTCGAATCCTTTTTGTGTGATGATCAAGAAACAACTCTGTTTCTCATCTTTGTGTTCCCTTTTTGAATCTCAGGACGTTGTGCTTTGTAAGATATATAGAAAAGCCACTTCACTGAAAGTATTGGAGCAAAGAGCAGAGATGGAAGCTAAGATGAACCAAACATGCCCAAACTCTCCTCTCTCGTCTTCCGATACCATTTCTTTCGTCGGAATAGAGGAAGACTTGATGATGAACTCGTACCCTTTCCCTCAAGCAGTAACCATGAAAGAAGCAAACAACATCTTAATGCTTCAAGGGCACGCCCAAAACGCAAAGAACGAGGAGAAACAGAGAGAAACAGAGAGAAAGGAACCATCTTCATCAGTGAAGCTGCCGTGTGGAGTCTTACCACTACCAGAGCTGCAATTACCTAAACAAGGATTCGAATGGGGACAAGACCAGTTCTTGAGCATAAGCCCATGGCTTCAGAATCTTACACCAATAGTTAACCTATTAAATTTTTAGGATATGTAAAGAACACATCTCATACCAGAGGATTAACTATTCTTCCATGTTAAACAGAGCTTGTAAGATGTAAGATGTAAGATGTTTGGCTTTAGGTTCAGAATACCAAATAATATTTGTATTTATTTACCCAGCTTTACGTTTCTTTGTAACATGAGAAAATCCAATGTAATCAAATTGTGAAATTAGCAACAATGCAGAATTTTTTAAGCAAAAAAAGAAAAAAAAAACAATGCAGAATTTGACTGCACCATTCAACAAATAAAACCCTAAACGTTGAATCATGGAATTTGCATGGATGATAATTTTTCTCCACCATACAGGATAGAATTTCAAAATCAATGGAGTTTCCAAGAAAAAAGACTAGAGCCATACCTATGTCGATTCAATTGATGTTGTTCTTGTCCTAATCTGTGCTTCAGATCTTGCCTTTGTCATTTTGTGGGACCACACAATGGAAGTGATGATCCCACCATTGACCGTAGACACAATTGGGTGACTTATTAATTTCAATTTTGCATCCGTACGGATGGTGGAAATTATTAGTTCAATTGTTCTCAGAGTTCTAGCTTCTTCTTGTTCCGGTTTACAGAAATTAACCATAATCCGGTTTGAACTAACTAATACGATAGAAAGAAAGTTCTGATACGATATCTCAATATGGCCAATATTATTAACTAAGCCCTAGAACTAGCGTACAATTTCTTTACAGAGACGCAATAAAAGAAGAAAAATAAAACATCCAGGACATCCGTGCACCACGAGGTATTATGAGTCACAAGACTAAAATATGTTAAATGAATAGTGATTATCCATTTAGTTTTGTCTTTATACATTAACATTTTATCCATAAGTTTTAGATAATGTTTACCTATATGTTTTGGATAATATTTATCTATATGATTTGTTTTTATATATTAGCTTACTTCACTATAAGTAAAGTTTTATATATAAATAGGTGACTTCATTCTTTGTAAAATCATAAGTTCAGAAGAAGAAAGAAATAAAGTTATTATGTTCATTTTTCTCTCTTTCTCTCTGAAGTTCAAAAGATCTTAAACTCTTCTTTGCTTATTTTTATAAAGCATTAGTTTACAACACGTTATCAGCACGATCGTCTCTTGACTTGTCTATATACCAGAGAGGTAAGATTCATTTATGTTCAATTTATTTTGAATATTGTGATTTACGGAAAAATAGGCTCTGCCTTCTCCGTTTATATGTTATGCCGGGATGGAAGGCTCTGACTCCTCCGAGCTGATCGTTATGGTAGGTGCTGCCTCCACGATCAAATAATTATATCATGCTGGGATGGTAGGCTACGTCTTCTCCGAGCTGATCGTTATGGTAGGCACTGCCTCCACGGTCAAATAATTATACTATTTATTTATTATGCCGGGATGGTAGGCTCCGTCTCCTCCCAGCTGATTGTTATGGCAGGCTCTGCCTCCACAATAAAAAAATGATCACATGGCAGACTATGTCGCCTCAGATCATATATATTTATTTATTTATTGTGTGAGAGATTAAAATCCCCATATTTGTTCATTTATTTATTATGTAATCAGCAATTGTATGGTAGGCTCTGCCTCCTCATATTGCTTTTATTTATTGTCTTTTATTATGTCGTTATTATGCTCAAATTTTTAATCTAACAAATTAAGCTTTTGTTATTGAGTAATAATTTGTCAAAGCTCTAGATCGCCATCCTTGACTTGTGTGTAATTTATTATATGTCTTGGGCGGTAGGTGCAAGATTGCATCTAAAAAAGAAATAATCTCTTGAGCACTATTTGTATGTCGGAAATGATATTCGATGAAATACGGCAAATATCATGATCTTTTTACGCCATCATATCCATGATAGTTTAAATGATAAATCCATTACGAGTAAAGATCCTGAAGATCTTGGGAAATAAGTGGTTGAATCTCCAGGCGAGAGAATTCACCCAAAGATCGGAGTTGATGTAAATCCTCCTGGTAGCTTAATAATATAATAAACTCGTGATGAGAAACCATCATTTTCGTCCAACTAAATTAACTCCATTCCTAGGGGAGAATGTTGAGTAATCCACTTACAATAAGTGTGATGGACAAATTTACATGGTTGGGACGTTGAAAGACAAAAGCTTAATGGTTACTGTAAGTGGATTATATTGCACAAAGATAACCATGGCTGAATCACATGTTGCGGTAAACCAGAAGTTTACCAGCACTTTTAGAGTATGGCATGAAATGTTAGGCCATCCTGGTTCAGTCATGATGAGAAGGATTGTGCAAAATTCGAGTGGCCACCCATTGAAAAACCAGAAGATTTTTCAATCAGGGGAGTTTTCATGTTAGGCATGTTCTCAAGAAAAACTCAGATGTAGGCCCTCGCCAGCCAAAGTTGGGAATGAATCCCCTGTATTCTTAGAGAGAATACATAATAATATATGTGGGCCAATTAACCCATCGTGCGGGGCTATTTAGATATTTTATGGTGTTGATTGACGCATCTAGTAGACGGTCACATGTATGTCTTTTGACCACAAGAAATATGGTTTTCGCAAGATTCATTGCCCAGATAATCAGGTTGAGAGCGCATTTTCCTGATTATGCCATAAAGAAAGTCAGGCTTGATAATGCTGGTGAATTCACTTCAGCGGCCTTTAATGACTATTGTATGTCTTTGGGAATTGATGTTGAGCATCCGGTTCTGCATGTTCATACACAAAATGGCATGGCTGAGTCATTGATTAAGCGGTTGCAATTAATTGTAAGACAGTTAATCTTGAGAACAAAGCTTCCAATCACTGTATGGGGACATGCTTTATTGCATGCTAGGGCATTGGTCCAGGTAAGACCAAGTGCGTATAATGAATATTCCCCCATACAGTTAGCATTTGGCCAGAAGCCAGATGTATACCATCTTCGTGTGTTTGGGTGTGCGGTCTATGTCCCTATAGCGCTACCTCAAAGAACAAAAATGGGACCACAAAGAAGATTGAGAATATATATCGGGTATTCGTCACCAAGTATAATTAGGTATCTTGAGCTGGTAACTGGTGATGTGTTCACGGCACAGTTTGCCGATTGCCACTTTGATGAAAGTGAATTTCCTGCGTTAGGGGGAGGATTGAGAGAATCACCAAATGATATCACTTGGTGTACAAAAACTTTGGCTTATCTTGATCCTCCTACAAACCAACGCGAGGTGGAAGTTCAGAAAATTATACATATACAAAGATTGGCAAACCAGTTACCTGATGCATTCACTGATACAAGAAGGGTGACGAAGTCCTATATCCTCGCTGTTAATGCTCCATCAAAGTTAAATGTTCCTGAAGAACATATTGATGTAAATAGAGCAAGTGAACCGGTTCAGCTAAAGCGCGGGAGGCCAATGGGATCAAAAGACAAAAATCCCCAAAAGAGAAACAAATTGGAAGCAAAGGTTCTGGAAGAACCAAATAAAGCCAAATGCCCTGAAGACATTTGTGAAAAGGTTCATGAAGAACCAAATGAAGCTATATGTCCGGATGACATACCTGAACCAGCTCCTTAAGAACTAGGTTAAGAGATTTGTCCTGAAGATGAATCTGGAACAGAAAAATATGAGATTTCTATCTCCTTCGCCTAAAGTGGAAAATTATGGGCTAGAAGTGAAATAGAAGATAATGATGGAATGTTCTCTTTTTCTATTTCCAAAGAGATCGATCATGAAAATTATGATCAAGATCCAAGTTCCGTGTCAAAGTGCCAAAGAAGGCATGACTAGGATAAATGGCAAGTGGCCATGAGGGATGAGATATTCTCCCTTAATAAACGGAACGTATTCGGACCGATAATTATTACACCTGAAGATGTAATACCGGTTGGATATAAATGGGTCTTTGTAAGAAAAAGAAATGAGAAAATGAGGTCACAAGGTATAAAGCTCGTCTTGTGGCACAAGGATTTTCTCAAAGTCCGGGAATAGATTATGAAAAAATATATTTCCCTGTCATGGATGCAATCACATTCATGTACTTAATGAGCCTAACGCCTCTAAGAATTTAGAGATGTACCAAATGGATGTTGTGATTGCATACCTATATGATTCACTTGATAGTGACACATACATGAAAATACCTGAAGGATTTAAGATCTCTGAAGTATCATAGATGCCTAAAGCATCTAAAGAGCTATGTTCGATCAAACTACAACGATCACTTTACGTATTAATGCAATCCGGACGCATGTGGTATAATCGCTTAAGTGAGTATTTGTTGAGTAAATGTTACGTCAACAATGCGATATGTCCTTGTGTGTTTATTAAGAAATCCGCATCAGGATTTGTGATAATTGCTGTATATGTTGATGACTTGAACATGATTGGAACTCAAAAGGAGATTGATGATGCTAGAGCTCATATGAAAGATGAGTTTGAAATGAAAAATCTTGGAAAGACAAAATTTTGTCTAGGGCTCCAGATAGAGCATTTCCAAGAAGGAATATTTGTGCATCAATCAAATTACACCAGAAGGATGTTGAAACACTTTAGTATGGATAAAGCAACTCTTTTGAATACTCATATGGTCAATAGAACACTTGATGTTGACAAGGATCCCTTTCGACCTTGTGAAGGTAACGAAGAAATATTAGGTCCCGAAGTGCCTTATATGAGCGCTATCGGTGCCCTTATGTATCTTGCAATTGTACTAGACCAGATATAGCTTTTGCTACTAACTTACTTGCAAGGTATAGTTCATAACCGACGCACCGATATTGGAATGGAATAAAGCATATATTCTGTTATCTTCAAGATTGCAAACTGGATATGTTTTAAAATTTGGTGGAACTGCGATCTCCTGGCGATCACAAAAGCAAACTTTGGTCGCGACTTCTTCAAACTATGCGGAGATTATTGCGATTCATGAAGCATGCAGAGAATGTGTATGGCTCAGATCAGTAGCTCATCACATACAAGAAGCAAGTGGAATAATCACATACAACGAACCAACAAAGGTGTTTGAAAATAATGCTGCTTGTGTCGCTCAAATTAAAGATGGTTATATCAAGAGCAATAGAATGAAATATATCCCTCCAAGATGCTTCTCCTATACTTAAGAGCTCGAGAAGAATAAAGTAGTGGATATTCAGTATGTTCGTTCAAGTGACAATGCAGCAGATCTCTTCACAAAAGCGCTTCCTACTACAACATTCTTTGAAAGCATGCAAGGATGATTGGAAAGAAAATTCGGAGAGTAGAATCTAGATTGTGATAGTAGTGGTGGTTTGAGGTTCGATGGGGTATGAAAGAAAATAGTGAACTATTAATCTAAAATAATTTCATGAAAGCAAATAATGAATGATTTTCTATTTGATTGACCACAAGAAAACATAAAGTAATGAAACTATTTTTTGCTCATAAGTAATGCTACAATCAGATCTTAAAAGTTAAAACATGTTCAAAAATAATGTGAAGTAGGAGACATAATGAATGAGAACCAGGTGGAGAAGTGAGAAAACAATATCGAAGCTTTGTTTTTATGTTTGTTCGATTGAAGAAAATCTAATAGAAATATGAAAAGAGGGGAAAATGACACATGTCAATTTATAAAGTGATATGTGACAGCATATTAGAGATGTTTCAAAAAAAAAAACCTTACTATATAATGCATTATTTTCTGCTCGATTAGCCACAAAGAAAACTTAAAGAAATGAAATTATTTTTCGTGCAGAAATATGCCACAAGTAGAAGACATAATAAAAGAGAATCGGGTGGAGAATGAAGAAAAAAATTGAAGTGTTGTTTTTGTGTTTATTTGATTAAATAAATCCAGAAGAGATAAGAGAAAAAAAAAGAGAAAACAAATTTGACACATGACCTTAATATATCATATAAGATTTATATTTTGTTAGGTGATTTGATTTTTCTATCTTTTTGTTAGATAAAAAAGAATCGTACAGAGAAGAAGGAAAAAACTAAAGTTTTAATTTTGTGTTTGTTTGATAAAAAGAATTCTGTAGAAATATGAAAAAATAAAATATAATAAAAAAGAAAAGTGTCACATGTCAATTTATAAGATGACATGTGGCAGCTTATCGGAACTGATTCTAAAAAAGACATTACTTTATTAGATAAGGTGGTATGTGGCAGCATATCAGAGATGTTTCTAAAAAAACTTACTGTATAATGCACTAGATGTGTATCCGCGCATTGCGCAGATTTTTGCTTCATAATATACTTTATCTAAAAGTTTAGTTACATTTTTTTATCATATACTTTAATCTTTTTCATGAACAATGATAATAGTTTTTGGCTTTGACTTGTAGTCGCTATATTATTTTAATTTGATGCTGCAACACCTTTTGACTATATTTTTAAATGTTTTAGAACTAAAGAATATATGATGTTAACATGTATCATAATAAAAAAAATACTCATCCACTATTACATATTTTGTTATTGAATGATAATCTTAATGATGATTTACTATATCTTAATTTTCTCTAAAACTATTATGTATTTGAATAAATATACAATATGTATAAATATATTATATGGATAACAACTATGTATGTGATAAACGTTTTGTCTAACAGAAAATGTGAATTGTATTATGCCTTGTATATATAGCATAAACAAATAGATATATTGCAAATTAAAAAAAAGTATATAAAAATAATTGGAGAGACCCTTCAAACCCAATATAGGTAATAGATATATTGCAAATTAAAAAATTATATAACAAAAAGTATTTAGAGAGACCCTTCAAACATAAAATAGGTAGAGACTACTTTTTTTTAGCAAATCGTACTGGTTTATGGCTCCAACTACTTGAATTTTTCTAACCGCTACTTTTTCGGTCACATATATATATATATATATTAACAAGTCAAGTCATATATATATATATATATATTAACAAGTCAAGTCATATCTGGCAGATTCTGATGTTGGTAAGTGTAATCTCTTTCTAAAATCAGGTTTCATATGCAACTCGAAAAATGTTTGTTCGTAACTAGCTCATCAGATCTATAGATCAAACAATCTGGCCCATTAGTAGCAAGATGGCGCATGCTAATTATATTGACAATAACTTGAAATATACATTAATCTGACATATAGAAACCAAAATAAATATTATTTTAATTAGCATGCAATTAAAAAGTAAATAATTAATTAGTCTAATTTAATCATATCATAATAATAAATTATTATTTACAAAATTTGAAAGGACATGTGTCATTCTCTCTAACGTTGACGTGATAATCAACTGGAGAGAGTTGGCCATTTTTTATATAGTAGAAGATGAAAAAACATAGCAAAAGATTAAAAAACCTTACTATATTTTCTTTTATAGTGTAATGCATATATTATATTGAAATTTTGTGTGGTTGGTAAAAGTGAGTTGTGTTTGCAGTTTTTAATTTTTTTTTATTGTATTTATTTGTTTTTATTATTTTTATTTAGTATAGCTGAATTTTTTATTCTCTTTTGCTGACTATTCTTTTTAAAAATATATAGAATAAATATCTGATATATGTCAAATTTTGAAGTGTCATGTTGTAGCATATTAAAGCTTCTTTTGAAGAAAAACTTTTCTTTATTATAATAGATAGATAGTATAATGCTTATGATATATATTATATTGAGATTTTTGTGGTGATAGAAGTGAATTGTGTTAGTAAATTGTTGTATTATTCTTGTTATTTAAAGATTGTTGTAAAAATTTTATTGTAATTTTTTATTTTATTTTTTACTAACCATTTTTTCTTTAAGTATATAGAATAAATAGTTGACACATGCCAAATTTTGTAGTGCCATGTGGCAATATATCAAAGCTTCTCCTAAAAAACACCTTGTCATATTAGAATAGAAGATAGATGGTATATATTCTATTGAGATTTTTTTGTGGTAATGGAAGTGAATTGTGTTAGTAAATTGTTATATTGTTCTTGTTATTTAAAGATTGTTGTAGAATTTCTATTGTAATTTTTTTTGTTTTTGTTATTTTTTACCAACCATTTTTCTTTAAGTATATAAAATAAATAGTTGACACATGTCAAATTTTGTAATACCATGTGATAGCATATCAAAGCTTCTATTATAAAAAACCTTTGTCATATTAGAATTGTTCTTTTTTACCAACCATTTTTTCTTTAAGTATATAAAATAAATAGTTGACACATGTCAAATTTTGTAAAGCCACGTGGCGGTATATCAAAGCTTCTCTTAAAAAACATTTTGTCATATTAGAATATATAGATTATTTTCTGCTTGATTAGCCACAAAGTAAATTTAAAGAAATACAATTATTTTTTGTGCAGAAATATGCCACAATTAACTCTTAAAGTAAAATAAATTTCTAAAATAATATATAGTATGGCACATAATGAAAGAGAACTAGGTGGAGAATGGAGAAAAAAAATCAAAGTGTTGTTTTGTGTTTATTTTGATTAAATAAATCGAGCAAAGATAAAAAAACAAATTTGACACATAACCAGAAAAAAAATTAACACATGACCTTACTCTATCATATAAGATTTGTATTTTGTTAGGTGATTTAATTTTTTTTTTTTTTTTGGTTGGATGAAAGAGTTGTGTGGATATTATATAAGATATGTACTTCGTTGGGTAGTTTGATTTCTGTATATGTTTGTTGGATGAAAGAGAATTATTCGATAAGAAAAAAAAACCGAAGCTTATGATTTTGTGTTAGTTCGATAAAAGAAAATATAGTAGAAATAGAAAAAAAGAAAAGAAAATGTGACGCATTTCAATTTCTAAGATGATACGTGACAGTATATGAGAATTGTTTATGAAAAAAACATTTATTATATTTTATATTTAAAAACAAAAGTGACATATATTATTTTCTTATAGGCCACATAACAGCATATTAGAGCTGCTTCTGAAAAAAAGAACTTACTTTATTCTGAGAAGAAAAAAAACTTAAACGTTGTTTTGTGTTTGTTTGATAAAAAAAAGAATTTTGATATCTGACCTTACTCTATTATATAAGATTTGTATTTTGGTAGGTGGTTTAATTTTTCTTTTTCTTTGGTGGATGAAAGAGAATTGTGAAGAGAAGAAGAAAAAAAACTAAAGTTTTATCTCTCTGTTTGTTTGATACAAAGAATTCAGTATAAATATGAAAAACAAATGTCACATGTCAATTTATAAAATGACATGTGGCAGCATATCAGAACTGGTTCTAAAAAACCTTACTTTATTAGAATAAATGGATACTCTCTGCATCAGAGTCAGCCCTAAGCTGAAGCAGACTAAACATGAGTTTGCGGCTCTTATTTTTACATAATTTTTTTGTAAAGACAAACAACCCATGTTTTTTTAAAAAAGTTAAAAAAACAGCCCTTTTATCTTCTGTAGATTGCGGCATTCACAATTTTTCTAAATCTCAAGAACTGCTCTGCATGACTTGTCGAGAGCAGACGAAACATGTCAACATTCAGATTAAACTTCAATATTCATAGAGATAGAATTTCAACTCATCTATAGTCTTAATAATAGAGGAAATTTAACATACCATAGGTGCAAGTGCAGCTGTAACTCCACAAACAATTGTTATTATTCTCGATAGTCCATAAATCGGACTAAAACAAATTACTAAAGAACACAGTTCCAACTAGAACTTCCTAAACCATAACCAAATTTTCCCATAAAAAACTGATCTTCTTTTTTGAATTCTGTGCATCTTGATTTTAATTTTAGTTTTTCGCTCTCTCAGACGTAAATTGCCATTATTAAACTAACTAAGTATTTATCCGCACTACACTGCAAGATATTTTTTTAAATTTTGTATATATATTTAATATAATAAAAATATTTTTATAATAGAAATGAGTAATATATTTATTTGTTTATTAGCTTAAGTTATGTATTTATATGTTTTAACTTTTAAATCTGAATAAACATTGTATATTTTTAATTGTTTTAATTTTTCAAATTATAATTTGCTATTAAATTTATTTAGCTAACTAATTATAAATATATATGTATGTAAGAATAAATCATTACATTTTTAATACATTCATGCTAATGGCAAATGTAATCTATTTTCTCCAATAAATTGGCACTTGATCCTCTTTTGTAATTAGATAAAGCAAAATATCATTTTAAAAAAAGATTTATTAATTAATATGATTATCTTGAATTATAAAATTTATTTATATATTAGATATTTATTATAAACATATATTTCTAAAACTACCAAACTATAATCAATAACATTCATATTAAAATCATTGCTATTTCTTTAGAACTAAATAGAAAATTATGTTTGAACTATTGAAATATCGTTTTAGTAGAAGTTAAATAATTAAATTTTGGTTATTGTAAACATACTTTAACTTGGAAATATAGCACAGAGAAATTTTATCTTTTTACAAAAACCGAGAAGTCGCATTTCTCGCCAAAACAAAAACTTTATTTTTCCATTAAACTGAAAAATCGCCTATTCCCGCCAAAACCAATAAAATTATTTTCTCGCGAAAACTTTTGTTTTTCCGCCAAAACCGAGAAATCACGTTTTTCTCACCAAAACCAAAAAAATCATCTTCGTGCAAAAACCAAAAAAATCTTTTTTTCCCGTAAAAGCCAAAAAAATTATTTTCCTGCAAAAAATGAGAAATTGTCTATTCCCACCAAAACCAAAAAAATTATTTTCTCGTCAAACTAAGAATCATGCTTTCCTACCAAAAAAATAAACTACAATTTCTCGCGAAAACAAAAAATTGCATTATCTCCCGAGAAATTGTGTTTTCCCGAAAAACTAAGAAATTGTATTTTCCCGCAAAAATTAAAAGATCACATTATTCGTCAAAATCTGAAAATTTGCATTTCCCATATAAACCAAGAAATTGGTTATTTTCACCAAAACCGAGATATTTTGTTTTCCCATCAAACAAAAAATTACATTTTCCGCCAAAATCGTCAGATTGCAATTTCTCGCGAAAACTAAGAAACCGCATTATCCGTCAAAAGCCAAAAATTTACATTTCTTGTCAAAACTGAGAAATCGCATTTTTCGTCAAAATTGTAAAGTTGCATTTCCCATCAAAACCAAAAAAATCGCGTTTTTCCATCAAAATTTAGATATTTTGTTTTCCTGTCAAAATTAATTTTTTTTTGTTTTCTCATCAAATCCAAAAATTCACATTTTTCCGCCAACTCCGAGAAATCACATTTCTTCCTCAAAGCCGAGAAATTTTATTTCTGCGCCAAAACAAGGAAATCTCATTTTCCCGTCAAAACTGAGAACTCATTTTTCCAAAATTTTTTGCTTTCCTATTCAAACCATGAAATTTTGCTTTTATGTCCAAACCGAGAAACTGAGTGAAGACCGAGCCGGAAACAAAGGCGATTCCGGTGTCCGATTTTAATGACACTGAGATTGAGGTCTTCATGAATGACTAGGAGAAAGTCCGAGCTACGGAGCTGCAAAAGTGGAGACAAAACAGCAGAATAATTGAAACTATGAGAGATGGAAAGTTTTCATATGAGGCTTAGCGGCGGAGAATAATCGAAAAGTTATTGATTCGTTCTCGGTAACCAACAGAAATACGAATCTTCAAGCTGTGGTGGTCTGAGCTTCTCCTCATTTGCTTTCGACTTCCATTTTTTGTAAACTTTGGGCTTTTTAATAGATCAGTAAAATAGTCAACTGATTTTAATATTGTGTTGATATATGTATTATTGTTATGTTTTTATTGGTTCAAATTTTTGCTGATGTGTGAGCTTCTTATAACATAAGGCTTTTTGGTAAAATATAAAACAAAAATTAATAGAAAAAGTATTTGAGTTTTTAATGGGTTTAAGTTTAAAAATTAAAATAAAAAGATGAGTTGTATTAATAAAATGTTTTGATTAGTGATTATTTTTGCTGAGGTGTCATGTTTATAAAGCTTCAAAAAGCTGATGTGTCATCTCCAGGAGAGACACTTGTGTTATTATTGTATTGATTGCGTTCTAAATTCTTGGTAGTGCCTTAAGTAAACTCTTGGGAGTGTATTAGATGTTTTGTATAACAAAATTAGGAGTATAAATATGCAAATACTTAAAAGAATTGATATGACTGTCCATATCGTCAAAATGCACTTTTTGTCACTTTTTCTGATAAAACTCCAAAATTAAATGTGTTTGAGCTAAAATAACACTAGAATGGGTAACATATTTAGAAGTCATTTTCGATATTGTGTGAGTTAGGCCAAAACACAGAAAAAATCATGTAGTAGATGTAAAGTTAGTAGAATGAAATCTATCAATTCTTAACACACTTGAATCAAACTTCCAAGCTTGTTGATGGAGTTGATGTAGAAGGTGATGAGTAATCAATGTATCTGATTCCACAGACACGTTTTTAGACTCTAACTTCCAAGGAATCTTTGTCGCATAGACAGCTAGATTCTACACAAGAGTTTTAAAGGATTTGATTCCACAAATGCTTGAAAAACTTGCAGTAACAATTATTTCAAAGAAATCTTTCTTTAAAAGCAAATAAAAGGGTCTTTGATTAATAATTTCGTAGTTATGTAATAGTACAATGTCCAAGAGCTTATATAAAGCTCAAAAATAATGCATAAAATGGTCATACATAATAAAACTAAAGCATAAAATCTGATGTAACAAAATACTAGTTATTTGGCTTATATATGGCTTGAAAGCGGGGGACGAATCTTGAGTCTTCAGAATGGTTTGAATGATCATGAACTCCTCTTATGAATGTAGGGTCAAGATTACTTGCTAGAGATGGTCTTTGGTCATACTTTCCCATATAAGCAAAGTTAGCATGCTCAGAAAAGGAAACTGTCTTCATATATGGTGATATCTCCTTCGGTTTGGGATGGTTTGATGTAATTTATGGCTTGGTATGGTGGTTTTCTCCCTTTTGTATCTTCTATGCACGCCAAGAAATATAAATGAGGCAGGTTGATATAAGCTATGCTAGTGGTTTTCTTAAATGGATCCAAGAATGTGAATGTTGGTCCATGTGCTAGTTTTAGCAGATCTCCTTGAATATCATGGCTTCTAACTCGTACTGGTGGTGGTTTGGCTCGACCATTGTGTTCTTCTTGGTGTATTGGATGGTGAAACTCCAAACTTAGGTCTTTAACTCCATTAGATTAATTACAAGCTTTCTTTGCTCATCAGGTACAAGCTTGTTTAGCTCCAAGTCAGCTTTTATAGCCTTTATCTTCTAGTGTATAATGATCAGCATTGATGTCCACATCAATCATAACTTTCAAGTCTCTCAACTAACTCATCAGTCATCAAAAAGGGGGAACTCATAGGCCCAAGAGCAGACATAGAGACTCATTAATAGAAGTGGTCGGAGCGTTACATTTTGAGATCACATATAATTGGAGTACTGATTTTAATCTATTGAGTGTCATGAATAAATTATTGTCTACATATCTCCCTTTAAGCTTTGGTGTTCATTAGCTCCATTAATTGCTATAAAAAAAGCTAAATATTGTTAAGAACAATGAAATCTGTTGTTAAATGTGTAGCTATGTATACTCTTTTTGGACAGAACTCTAGCCAAATGAATGGATGTGGCTAATTCAAACCCAACATTTAGCTATATTTGTAAACCAAATTTGTTGCAATGATTGCCACAAACTGGCTAAACTTTGTAGCCACATAATCACGAATAATTCTTTGCTATTCCATGGCTAACCAGCAACGGAAGAAGTTGTAGCCATATCATTGCTATTGTCTGCCGTTGTTGCTCTCGCTAATCTGTTGGGAAATGACGAAATTCATTTGTATCCATCTGTTGCCTACCTAGCTATTTTAACAACAGATTATGTCATATTGCTACGATTGAATATTCAGTCTTCACATTAGATATTCAGTCTTCACATTAGAGAAATCTCTAGAAGGCGGTTTGGGAGGGACATATGTGAGAAACCCAATCTACTTTTCTCCAATTATTTGAACTATTCCCTCTTTATTTTTAGCTCCTGAGAGTGGATTAATGGAGTTTCTATAGGCAATTTTTCACACAGATTAGCTTTTTGTCCTCTTTTTGCTGAAGGATCAGCATTGTAAGAGTATAAGATGGGATTGTCATTACTGAAGCTAAGTGTTCATGGGCTTAATCCTTATTCAAGCTTGCCCTACACATTTACACTATTTCTTGTTCTGCAAACATTATTAAATCCCATGAACACTTAGCTTAACTGATCAGTAAAAACATATTCACTGATTAGCCCTTTTTATATATAAAAAAAAAGCTAATGAGAAAAAGTACACTATTTGATGTCGAGAAAAAACCATTATTTTAAAATAATTATGTGACACAATCTTTTTCTTTTGAAAGTTCATGAGCCGCTTTCTCATGTGGCTCGTATTCCAAGGATGCATTGTCGCAGATGCAAGACGGTCTCTGATGGTTACACACGCCGAAGACTACAAGGACGAATCTTTGGCTGTGTTTGGAGAAGCAGAAGCTCTTACAATTGCTTTGTTTGATCCTCTCTTCAGCTACATGTCTGGATCAAAGACTTGTGGCAAATGGTCAGTCGTCCTCAAAGCTAATGAACAAGCAGAAAGTTACGTGAAGTGCAAGCAAACAATTCACAAGGTTGATTCCGAATTCCAATCTGCGAAGACTTTGAAGATGGATGATGTTTCAGATCCTAGAGTCATGTATTCAAGATCTTGAAGATGGAGTTGAATCTCTCTCAAAGTCTCAATTCTTAACTAACACCGTAGGCCATTATTAAAGCCTACAATTTTTGTAGAAAAAGCAAAATGTACTTGTAAAAAAGAACAAGATTTATTTCTCATATAACTATGTTCTTGCACACACAAAAAGTGATATCTATTATTGTTTCAAGAATCATAAAAAAAAAGCAAAACTTTTACATGTTAGAATAATCATAAATTCATAATGCGAACATGTGCGATACTGAAGCTTACCACACGGAGAGACATAAAATATTTACAAAATACAAATTCAAATGCAGGAGACAGGAGCTATAAAGAGTGCTCGTGCGGTTATAGGTTTTGTAAGATAACAAAATAGCAATCTTATTTAATTCCTTGATAAGAACCATGATGAGATTTGCACGAGTGGCATTGTCTTCAGTAGTAGACAAGCCAGCTTGGGAGATGCCTCATTGCAATGAAACAGATATCAATGCATAAAGTAAATGGAGATATAGTTGGAGGGAGACATTGAGCTGATATGGTGGAGATCTTTACCATTATTTGTGTATTATGAGAAAGAGATGCCTTATGCCATCTTGGAAGGGGAACATTGTGTATTTGGTTTTAATATTTTAACTACAATGAGATTCCTCTTACCTGTCTTCGCTGATGCTATATATAAGTATTGACCGGTGAGACAATGAAAAAGGCAGAACAAACATCTTTAGCTCTCTCAACTTCTTCTCTTTGATCAATAACAAAGAGCTTAAGATTCAAAAAATATGGCAGTCTCTCACCACATTCGCTCTAACAGTTTTCCCTCTAGACCTCACCCACAAGCTGCTCATATTGATGAGCAGTTGACCAGATTGAGATCTTCTGACGTAGCCTCAACATCTTCTTCAAGCTCTTATATCTGCAAAAGACTTGACAATATTCAAGAGCTACACGAGTCTCTTGACAAGCTTATTCGCTTACCAGTTACCCAACATGCGTTAGCACAAGACCAGAACAAGAAAATTGTGGAACAGCTTCTTGATGTATCTCTTAGGATCTTGGATTTGTGCAACGTTTCCAAGGATGCTTTGTCGCAGATGAAAGAGAGTCTCATGGAGATCCAGTCGATTCTACGAAGAAAGCGTGGGGATCTATTGGGAGAGGTCAAGAAGTACTTAGCCTTAAGAAAATCCCTCAAGAAGACATTCCAGAAAGCACAAAAGCCTTTGAAAGTTTCACAAGAAGAAGCATCTTTGGCTGTCTTTGGAGAAGCAGAAGCTATTACAATTGCTTTGTTTGATTCCCTCTTCAGCTACATGTCTGGATCAAAGACTTGTGGCAAATGGTCACTTGTTTCTAAGCTAATGAACCAGAAGAAAGTTACATTTGATCAGGCGCAAACAAACGAATTCTCAAGGGTTGATTCCGACTTTCAATCTGAGAAGACCTTGAAGATAGAAGATGTTCAGATCTTAGAGTCATGCATTCAAGATCTTGAAGATGGACTTGAATCTCTCTCTAAGTCTTTGATTAAATATAGAGTCTCAATTCTTAACACCTTAGGCCAATAAAGCCTAAAAATTTTGTATAGAGAAAAAAGAGATAATAGAAACATACTCTGATATTTAAGTCCAAGTTCTAAATATCTCATATATATTATCTTTGAATCTTTAAACATCAAAGAACAAGTTCATTCTAGAAACAAGAAATCAGAAAATTGTTGATACATACTCTTGACCTCCCAAATTTTACAGTTTTATACTTCATGGTAAAACAAATTAGGTTAATAACTCCAGTCCACCTAATTGACGCTGTCTCAATTCTTTATTACAAATTATTAAATTTCACACGTTCTCTGCAATCATAACTCTATTCATGCCTGCATGTTGTGGGAAACATAAACATTTGAAGTGATTAAAGAAAATATAAAAGAAAGAAGAATTTTAAGTTGCTGTGTGCTTTCACATGTTAAAAACGGCGAATATGGATCTTGTCTAGGGTGTGCACAAAAACCATAACAAAAAAAAACAAACCATACAGAACCGAAAAAAGTGATATAGTTTGGTTATGGTTAAACCTAAAAATTCATTTGGCCATCATTTTTTTATAGTTTTGGTTTAGATTTGGTTTGGTTAAAAACCGTCAAACCAAAAGGCTTTTTCGGTTTTTAAACTAAATTTTAAATAATTTATATTTTCCTAGTTTCTTAATTTAGTTTAAGTACATATTTTATTATTGGGCTTAGTTATCTTTATAATTTACTAACTTAATTCATAAATTTACAATATAATATTTATAAAAAATATCTACATATAAATAATAAAGTAAACCTTAATTTTTTAATAAAAAATAACATGATTAACTCATTTTTCTTCATATTCAAGTCTTCTAGTTCTAGTTCCAAGGTTATAGGTATTAAATTTTAATCTAGATTTGTTTATTATTTTATAATTATTGATTATGAAAGATTTGATTATTTATTTGTTTCTCTTTTTGAAATATGTCCTTATTGATGAATTTTTTATGATTTAGATTCTATTTTTTGAACTTTTGTTTTATTTCACTCATATCTATTATTATTATTTTCATTAGTTTGAATCAAAAAATTTCGTAAAAGTATAATTCCAAAAAAACCGAAACCAAATCATATTAAACCGAACCGTAAAAAACCAAGCCATACCGAACCGAAATATATATGACTTTTATATGGTTTGACTTTTCGTAAAACCGATAAACCGTAAAACCGAAGAAACCGAACCGAAACCAAACTAAAAACCGAAGTGCCCACCCCTAATCTTGTCTGTCTAATATCCTTCAGAAAGCGCTGTATTAAATATGAAACTTTTGTTTTCTTTAACATTAACACGTCAAAATCGATGGATAAGGATCTTGTCTTGATTCTAATTTTTTATTAGCGTTTCCAGCTTAAGAGAGAAACGAGAGAGAAGAAGTGAAAATATCTGATTCTTATTATCGTGTAAAGTGATTGGTACAATGTATTTATATTATCAATCTTCAACTAAACCAAAGATAATTACATCATAAACCAGACATTACAGAGTCTTTAACCAAGCTATATGTATAAGTATAAGAAGTATGCTATATACAAACTGATAGCCCCCTCAAGATGGAGGTGCAAAGATGTTGCTAACTCCCATCTTGGATATCAGCTCTTGGTAAGGTGCCGGATGAAGATCTTTGGTTAGTGCATCTGCGAGTTGATTCCTAGATTTCACGAACATAGTCTTGAGGAAACCTGAATCAACTGCTTCGTGAATCTTATAACAATCAATCTCAATATGCTTTGTCCGCTCATGAAACACTGAATTATTCGCAATGTGTATGGCCGCAGTGTTGTCACAATATAGATACACAGGTTCCTGAAAAGGAATATCCAAATCACCTAATAAACGGGAAAGCCAGATCATCTCCTTCGTGGCTGCAGACATTGCCCGAAACTCAGCTTCTGCATTACTGCAGGAAACAATATCCTGTTTCTTTGACTTCCACAATATCAGTGAATCTCCGAAGAACATACAAAAGCCAGTAACAGACCTTCGTGTATTTGTACACGCTGCCCAATCTGCATCTGTGAATCCTCTCAAGTCGAACTTGTTATCCGCAGGATAAAACAATCCTTGTCCTACTGTGGCCTTCAAGTAACGTAATAACTTGTGTGCCGCATTCAAGTGAGTATCACGAGGGTCGTGAGAGAACTGGCACAAAGTATTAACAGCGTATGAGATGTCAGGGCGAGTAGTGTGTAGGTACATAAGCTTCCCAATGAGCTTGCGATAGGAAGAAGGATCTGATAATGGAACACCAACATCCTTAGATAGCTTGATACTCGGATCCATAGGGATACTCGATGGTTTGCTGCCTAGAAAACATGTGCTAGCCAACAAATCCAAGACATACTTTCTCTGGCAAACTGATATTCCTGCAGCTGATCGAGCAATTTCTAAACCAAGGAAGTATTTGGCCTCACCAAGATCCCGCAGCTTGAAGTGAGATTGTAACTCCTCTTTGAACTCGATCACAGCAGCATCATTGTTGCTGATGATTAAGATGTCATCAACATAAACCAAAATCCCAAGAATGACATTTCCATGACATTTAACGAGCAGAGTATGGTCCGCATGAGATTTAGCAAATCCCATTTGAATTAAAGTCAAGGAGAGCTTGAGAAACCACTGCCGTGAAGCTTGTTTGAGTCCATAATTGGATTTGTGTAGATGACAAATAGCATTAGGAGGCAACATTTCACCAACAAGATCAGCATACCTAGGAGGAATCTTCATATAGATCTCTTCATCTAGATCCCCATTCAAGAATGCATTAGAGATATCGAGTTGACTCACAGACCAGTTCATCTTAGCTGCGGTCAAAAGAAACATACGGACTAAAGTTTGCTTGGCAACAGGGGAGAATGTTTCTTTATAATCCAGACCCTCTTGTTGTGTATAGCCCTTCGCAACCAGTCGAGCTTTTTACCTCCCGATACTACCGTCTGCGTTGTGTTTGATGGTGAAGACCCACTTACATCCAGTAGATGTCTTGTTATGAGGCAAGCTATCAATGCTCCAAGTATGAGTTCTCGTCATAGCTCCAATTTCAACTTTTATCGTATCACACCATACCTCAAAGTCCTTGGCGTCTAAATATTTTTGGGGAATAAAGGTATCTGTGATTGTGTTATGAAAGCACGAAAAAGCTCAGATAGGTATGAATAAGAGATATAGTTTGATATGGGATATAGAATAGTACTAGTAAAATTATAGCAATGAAAATCCTGCAAGTGTTTAGGGGTTTTTGTTGGTCTGCGAGACTTAGATTCGTAGGGAATCGAAGCCTCAGAAGATGACACATCGTGAGGAAGATGTGCATCATAAGATGTCACAAGAGGCAAAGGAATATCAGGGGGTGCAGGGGAATGAAAATGAGGAAAGAAATCTCTGGTTACATCATTGATGGGAGATAAAACCAAAGGGAAGATATCCTCATGAAAAATGACATGTCTTGAAATAGAAACAGCATGTGTCTCTATGTCTAAGAGCTTATAACCCTTGTAACCAGCTGAATAACCTATGGATATGCAAGCTCTAGCTCTAGGTTCGAACTTATGTCTCTGCTTAGGGGAAGTGGAGCTATAACATAAACAACGAAAGGTTTTCAGAAACTGGTAATCGGGAGCCTTAGTTGTAAGCTTCTCAAAAGGAGACTTATTTTCTAGAACAGGGGTGGGTAAACGATTGATTAAGAAAACCGCCGTAAGAATGAAATCACCCCAAAAATCTAGAGGAACATTCGATTGAAACAGAAGGGCTTTAGCTACATTCAAGATGTGCTGATGCTTTCTCTCTACCACAGAGTTTTGTTCAGGAGTTTCAGGACATGAATAAATGCAACGATGCCTTTTTCAGAGAAAAGATTATCAACTTTCAACTCGTGAGCATTATCAGATCTAACAGATTGTACTTTCATCTTGTATTGAGTATCTACCATTGCAATGAAGCTAGGAAATATATGCAAGACATCCGATTTGTTTTTCATCAAATAGATCCAAGTAGCTCTACTATAATCATCAACGATAGTCAAAAAATATTTGAAATCATCAATGGTAGGCACAGAAAATGGACTCCATGTATCTATATGAACAAGTTCAAAAGGAGATTTGCATATGTTATTCCGTGATTTAAAAGGAAGATGCTTTTGTTTTGACAAATGGCAAATATGACAAACATGCAAAGAAGTCTTATTAGCTTTAGTATTCTTAAAGCACAATACATCAGAAAGTAAATCTACTTTAGAATCAGATGGATGACCCAAACGTTTATGCCAAGTATTTAAATCAATAACGACACTTGAACAAACCGTTGGAGAGGAACAGATGGTGCTGGTACCTTATAAAGAGACAGACCGATCAACAAAATTGAAATCCAAGACATAGAGATTCCCAACTTGACTACAGTGACCAATCATCAATTCCTGTGTAAGATCCCGAATAAACCATTTATCAGAAGTGAAACTGACATTTGAACGTAATGTTTTAGTCAAAAGACTAACACTGATAAGATTGAATTTAAACTCAGGTATATAAAGAACATTATGCAGAGAGATAGCATCAGTCAACTTGATAAATTTTATGCCCACTATCTTAAGGGTATAACCATTCAGAAGGCTAACAAAGGTTTTATCTAAGGTTCTATACTCCACATAAAGTTATATGTTATGAGTAACATGGTGAGTAGCACCTGAATCTAATACCCAAGCTCTAAGAGACACTGTCGGTTCTTTCGATATAGAAGAGAGAAGTATGTCATAATATGATTTTGAGTATAGATCCAGAAATGTACCTGAGATATGTGAGATGACAGGCACAAAATTTGAAGTCGATGCACAATTCTTTTCAGATGTGGATTCTGTAGATGAAATCTAAAGCTTGGAGCTGAGATAAGAGATCATATTATAGATTTGCTCCTTAGACATTTCTCCATGTGTAAGAGTAGATATGTCAACATGTTGGTTTGACTGAGCTGAGAAATTCGTTGCAGCAAGGTTCGTTGTACCAATGTTCTGATCCTTCTTCGAGCGTGGAGCAGAACCCGGAGGATACCCATGCAATTTGTAGCATTTATCAGCATTGTGACCCAGCTTGTGACAGTGTGAACTCTTCAGTTTCTGATAACCACCTTGAGCCAAGAGGATTTGAGACTGATCCGGAATATCAGTGGATTCCACTTGAAATGCAGCAGCAGGGTTAGAGAAAGATTTCTGAGTAGCTCAACCAACCATACGCTGACTCTCATCTTGATCAAGCATATTATAGATTGCAGTAAGTCCCGGTCTTGGCTTCATGTTCAGAATTTGACCCCGAATGTTAGCGAATGTGTCATTTAGCCCCATAAGGAACTGAATGATGTGACTGGTTTCAGCTTCTTCCAACAGTTCTTGAACATGATCACAATGACATCTCTTCACAGTCGAACTCTTGGTGTTAGCTAGTTGCTCCTAGAGAGTTTTCTTCTTAGTGTAGTAAGCAGACAACTCGAGATTGCCCTGTTTCAGAGTCATAATGGATTGCTCAAGTTGATATTTCCATGGAAGATTGTTGATCCTGAATCTTGTGTTCAAGTTAGTCCACATTTCAGCAGCATCAATATAGCATGCTATCGTAGATCTCTTTGCTCACAACATACAGAATCCACGCTTTAACCATACTATTACAGCGGCTTCAGATCTTAAAAGAGCTATCATCTATCTCTGGTCTAGGAAGTGAACCATCAACGAAACTAATCTTATTCTTCGCGTCTAAGCTCATACGCATAGCAATTAACCAGGTATTGTAGTTCGTTCTATCGAGAATATGAGAATCGATAGACAAACCTGGACTATGAACCATATCAAACGAATCCATGCTGTCAAAGTTAGATAATGGTTTGTTCCGATTAGCCGTGAAATTCGGATGCAGAGTGATCGCGACTTCAGAATCAATTGGAAAAGAAGATTCATGGCGAGATGCAGTGCGAGTCTTCATTGGAGAATTTTCTGGTGTGGACGAGTGATGTTGACCACGAGATTTTTTGCCTTGTTTCACCATTGTAGCAGATCGAATCGTAGAGTGCAGATCGAAGCTCAAAGCAGCTCACAAAGTTGATTTGGATGCTTCAGGGTTCAATCAAACACAGAATCGAAGACGAATTGCTGGAATTTGGATGAATTGAGCAAAGAAACGGTGAATCAACGGAGAATCAGAAAAAAATGAGTAGAGCACGCTCTGATATCATATTAGCGTTTCCAGCTTAAGAGAAAAACGAAAAAGAAGAAGTGAAAATATCTGATTCTTATTATCATTTAAAGTGATTGGTACAATATATTTATACTATCAATCTACAACTAAACCAAAGATAATTACACTATAAACCAAACATTACAGAGTCCTTAACCAAGCTATATGTACAAGTATAAGATAGAGTATACTATATACAAACTGATATTTTTGTTACTAGAAACTATATATCTTTGTAAGTTTGTAACATAAGATTGTGGCACCACATATACATGATCTCAGATTGATATACTCCTCTCAGTCACCATGTACTTTAGTCCATGTCTCGTCTTTAACCCTAATACACAAATGGCTCTAATACACAAAGAAGCTAACCCTAATACCCAAAAGGCTTGACGTCTTCATACCGGAGGAGGATCTTGACCACTACTTGTGTTTGCATCGCTCAAATCTGTATGGAGGCTGGGACTTTGGAAATTATTTTAAAAACCACGAAGTAGTGTCAACGTAGGTGGCTTCTTTTATGAAACTTATGCTGAGACACACACATGCATTAGAGAAGATGGTCGTAAGATTGGAAGGTCTTCTTAAAAGGAACTAGTCTTGAAGAGTTGCTTCAGATAGTTCCAACTCTCTCTTACTACAAAAATTTCTGTCTCCAGTTTTATCAGCTAAACCAAGTTAAATCAGAGGATTTAAGTCTTGACTCTTAGTGAACATGTTACATCAAATCACATTTTAAATCATATTAGATGAAAACTTTTCTTTAATTTGTAAGATTAGTTAGGAAATAATCATAAAAAAATATTAGATGAGGAAAGGTTTTTTAACTAAGAGCATTTCTAATGTATAGTTTGCATTTTCGTACCAAAATGAAATCATTGCAAAATGCAATTGGATTTTGCTCTAATGTATAATATATGTTTGCATTTTTTTATTTTTAAAAAGAGTATTTTAAGTATATTATTTTATTATTATTTCTAATTATATATTTTTTTCAAAATTTACGAATTGACCTAATCTTTTAATTTATTTCAAAAAAAATTCTTATGATTTATATTATTATATTTTCTATTAAATAAATGTTATTTGTATTTTAATGTTAGATATTAAATGTTTTAATATTTCTAGTCACCAATAAAAAAAATTATCATCAAATTAATTATTTATCTCTTAAAATAAAAATATTTAAAATTTGAAGGACTAGTTTATAAATAAAAAAGTTTAATTACAAAATAGAATTCAAAATAAAATAAATAGTTAGAATGAAAAATAGCATTATACCATTATGCAATTGAAGTTGGAGCATCTTTTATTCCAAAATAACATTTAAAACTATAATTGATATAAAATTAGAGATGCTCTAAAGATAATGATTTTTTTTTGTGTAATAATTTTAATTATACAAAAACCATCTAAAATCTGTAAAAAGTTAAAAACAACTATGTAAATTTTATAATAAATAGAATAATAAAATATTTTTTTACTTATAATATGTACATTTAGATAACACTGTATATAAAATATTGTCATAGAAATTCAGATCCATGAAAGAGTAAAAACAAAGATCTATAGCGAAGTAAAACATCATTACCGAAGTGTAGAATGAACGACGAAAGTCTAACCTATATATGGTCAAACTAAAAGTCAACTATTGGGACATATTACATAATTATTCAATAATTCAATTATTTGATTAGAAACGCTAAATTCATGTTAAACACAACTTTAAGCTATAAAACAATGGAATGAGCAGATAGCACTGAAGTAGAATTACTACCAGTTCAGCTGATAGTATTTATAAGAATTTCACTACAATTCTTTCACTACATAAAAATTTTTTTTTTTTTGAACAGCTCACTACATTTAGCTCTACACTACTTTTTCTAATTAAATTCTATGTTCTTACTCTTATAAATGCTATCAGCTACATTGTAGAGTGTTACTAAACTTTGTCCAACGAGTGTATTAAGCTTAAGTACTGGTTAATTCCTCAAAAGCTGTTCTGTTTTGTACAAAACAAATTTTGGTTCTCTAAATTATATAAATCGAGTTGACTTTTTTTAACTACTCGAATCAAAGTTTTCTATAGGTTCGAGTTTGATTCCTCACTTAAAAATATCTGAATTAAATAATTAGGGCAGCTCTAATGGAAGCTCTGATCATAAGGTTCTCAAGAAAAAAATTAAAAATATAATTCAAAACTAAATAAATTGTTAGGAGTTGATAAGAGAGTTTTTAGGATTGGTAGAAGTCTCATATGTGTTTCATTCTGATTAATTTATTTTATTAGATAAATAAATAAATAAATATTTTTCTTTTCTCTACTTTTTTTTGCGACTTTTTCTCTCTTTCTCACCTCTTTCTATCGATCTCGAGTATGACGATGAAGTTGATTGTTAAAACGACGAGGCGTGGGTCAACCGGCGTCTGATACCGGAAGCTGCCGGAGGTGTTTCCGCCGCAGCTTCATCTCACCCGTCACCTCAGAGCAACGAGGCGCGGGTCAACCGGCGTCTGATACCAAGATGACGGAAGCTGCCAGAGGTGTTTCTGCCGCAGCTCCATCTCACCAGTCGCCTCATATGCCACGTGTTGAGAATATTCCGGCGACTCTTATCCATGGTATCTGGGTATTTTTGTAAGTGTAGAAAACAGGCAGACACAATCAATGATTTGGAAAGCGCCAAGTCGAATGCTCGGTTTTATTATTTTGAATCAACAATTTAATCAACTGATTACAATTGCTTGGATTTATGCAACTCTACTCTTAGAAAGCAACCAAACGATTCCTAGTAACAAAACCTACTCTTCTCTTGATCCCACAACACGTGTATCAGCGAAGAGGACACTAACCTTTTTGCTTCGTCTTTGTTTGAAGCACAAGGTAATCTCTATCAGTTGCGGCGCAAAGTGTGTTTTTATGCTTTGCCCGACTTCAAACTATATATACTCTACAAAGCCTAAACCTAGACCCTTTTGCGAAACTCTCATAAGGTAAGTTTCCATATGTCGAATATCCTTACGTGCTCTCCAAGCTCCTCCTTGAATTGCCACGTCATCAGCTACAAGCTTCCTTTCTGCATCCTGATAACCCGCCTGAGTTGTTTGATGATTCCACATCTTCAATCTCTCCCTTTTTGACTTAGTTTGATACTTAAGCATCTCCTCAAGAGTAACCTGATAAATCAGCACAAAGCAAACAGCAGAACACAGAACACACACACGAGAGCAAAGGATGCCCTACAATTAAACCAAGCTTGTAACGTAAAGGTTCTTAAGTTACAGACCCGAGAATCAAAGAGCGACTTTAAAAGCTAAAGTTCTGTGCGCTCAACAAAAACATTCAAATGAGAAAACAGAAAACTAAATTTAATTCACTGCTCCCCCATTAACCCTGCTCCCCCATATTGTCTTGTGAATCTCCCCCTGCTTAAGAGCATAATTAAGTCAAAAACATTAGGTGATCAGGCAACAGAGAAGAGACCAGAGAAAAACTTACCTCCCCGAAGTAGTCTGCTGATGATAGACACGGCTTGCGTCAGCACACGACGATCAGCAGCCTTAACGACCAGAGGAGCAGTGGAGGTCGTAGCAACTTCCACACCATCTGGCTTGCCCTCATTCTTCACACTGATCACAGGAGGTGCACGAAACGTCAACACAGGATCCATCCGAACACCAGAATCAATAAGAATGGGTCCCTGACGCTGGATCATCTTGTAGATTAAACTCGGATACGGCAGAAGAAACTTAGATTCATGATGCCTTGCAAGACTGAGGATGTGGTCAAACACCATTTCACCAAAGTCAAAAGGAACCTTAGTGAGAATCTTGTGCACCAGGCGAGCACGATTCTTGTTGGAGAAACCAGTGTTGAACGTGGGTATCCAGTTGTGACAACTGATCTTGAAGATAGCCCATTTGTCAGACTGATAATGACCTAACGCCAAATTTTCGCACACACTCACGTTACCACCACTCATAAACATCGCCAGTTGATCATCAGAAAGTAACTCCTCCCCCACATTAACACTCTCCATGGCCATTAACTCAAGCCCAAAGAGTTGAATGATGACAGCCGGTGAGAAGACATACTCATTACCTCGCAAGAACAGCCGGACTTCACCATCGGAGATCTTGTCATCAGGGAGATGTGCCCAGAACTCACGAACCACCGTGGGCTGAAAGCGATTGATCCCTGAGACAGTCGGAATCAGTCCAGCCTCCTGAATGCTAGTCTCAACTCCGGAGGGAAGCGACTTCAGATCAACCTCACGCTCAGCAAGAAAGTTTCGATTGAGAAATAAATCGAAGCGATCACTGGCTTGCTGAGTCAAAAACCGAGACTCATCGAACTGAGGGGGCGAGGAGGGAGCCTTCTTCTTCGATGGTCGGTTCTTCTTCTTCAAGGGTTCCACTGGTGACGATTCATCTGCCTTAGACTCAGATTTGATGCGGCGCTTGCTTCGACGGGTGGCGCGAGCATTGGAGACAGATGGTTGTTTGGCAGAGACAAATTCCAGAGAAGGAGATCGGCTACGACTCCTAGACTGCGCACATGATTCTGCATATCGCGATGTTGGTGAAGACGCGCGAGGAGGCGAAGCGACACGAGACACTGAATCGGCTGTAGGAGGAATCTGTGAAACATACGGCACGATAGCCAAACAATCGAAAGAACCGAGGTTGTCAGAGCCACCAGTAAGAATCGGGGGTGCTTCATCAACGGCTGTACTGACCGGAACATCAACAAAACGAGAGAGACCGGAGAGAAAGGACTTCATTGCCAGGGAACTGTGACTGACTGAAACCCTAGACAAATGAGCGGTTGAGAGATAATGACCCAACTGTTCACTTTCCCTCTCTTATACCCTAGAAGCACCGTTTCCCTCCAAACGACAGATAACTTCGCGGGCCCGAAAACTTGCTTTTAATGGGCCTGCAGATAATGGCTTACAGCAAAAACTCAAAAGATGAGCAAGTCAGATCCGTTAACAGGTTAGGAAAAAACTCAACCAATTCATCAGACAGAGAGTACGAGCATAACAGTCTGTCCATCAACACTCAACGGGCACTTCATTGACACTAAACACAGGCTTGGTTAGAAGGAACTCAAGGTGAGAGGAAAAACAAGCCAATTACTCATACCTTACCACATGTGTGCGCACTCGAGGACATCCTCCTGGTGATCAAGAACATGGAACAGACTCGTTCTCAGCCACCCATTGTATAGGAAAAATATGAGTCTCCGGATTCAGTGGTTGACTTTCACAGTGAGATACCTTTATCCCTGATTCAGAACAGCTTTCAACCCCGACAGTTTCTATACTGACACGTCAAAGCCTTTTGACAGAGAATAGACCAGTGATAATGTAAGTGCCATCACTGATGATTGTCCATCTCAGGCCTATCATTACGAAGACACCGGTGCTACATGGTCTTATCACTCAGCCAGATCCACTTAGAAATTACGCTTTCAAATTTTTTTTTTTTTTTTGTTTTTAATCTGCTGAGGGCTCACACTTTTTCCAGCTCATGTGTCAGTTTATGGAAGCCTGCAACTAGTGCTGATTGACCAAAAGACGGTACCACAGGCAGCCTTCTTCCACTGAACACTACATATACAGAGACCCCTTTTTAAAAAAAAAACGTGAAATCTGGTGCTGAGTCCGCTCCTGTTCCTGTTCCTGTCCAAAATCACAGGAACTCACACACATATGATTAGTACTCGCAGACACCAATGGACTTCCTCAGATTGATAAATCTGTTGAAATCCAGCGGTTTAGTGAACAAATCAGCAAGCTCATATTCAGTGCTAATGTGGCTGATCTCAATTAATTTTTCCTCAACAAGTTCTCTTATGAAGTGATGTCTGATATCTATGTGTTTAATGCGTGAGTGCTGAAGCGGGTTTTTAGCAAAGTTAATAGCACTCTCATTATCACAATGAATTAGAAGATATTTAGATTCCATACCATAGTCAGCGGTCATCTGCTTCATCCACAAGAATTGAGCGCATCCACTCTCCAGAGCAATGTATTCGGCCTCCGCTGTCGATAGTGAAACGCTGTTCTGCTTCTTGCTATGCCAGGAAATAAGATTGTTCCCTAAGAAGAAACATCATCCACTCGTGCTTCGTCGATCGTCTAAATATCCTGCCCAGTCAGCATCACAGTAACCTGCAAGATTCTGATTGGTGTCGATGGTATATAGCAGTCCCATATCCATCGTTCCTTTGACATACTTGATAATCCGCTTGACCGCTTGGAGATGAGACATCTTAGGATTTGCCTGATACCGAGCACAGATACCCACGCTGAGACAAAGATCAAGTCGACTTGCAGTGAGATAGAGAAGACTTCCAATCATTCCACGATACAGCCTGGCGTCAACATCCTCTCCCTGTGAATCGTGTGACAGCTTGCAGTTTGTAGCCATGGGTGTCCTGGCTATCTTACTCTTGTCGAGACCAAACCTCGCAACCAAGTTTCTTGCATATGTGCTCTGAGTTATGAAGACACTTTCTTATGATTGCTTGATCTGAAACCCCATGAAGTAATTCAGCTCACCAACCATACTCATCTCAAACTCTCTTGTCATCGTGGCAACAAACTCATCTACCAGCTTTTGATTTGTAGCTCCAAAAACAATATCATCAACGTATATTTGCACTACTATGAACCCTGATTTTCGGTGAATGATGAACAGTGTCTTGTCAACACTCCCTCGCTGATAGCCGTTTTTCATCAGGAATGTCGTCAGCCTTTCATACCATGCACGAGGCACTTGTTTCAGACCGTAGAGTGCTTTCTGAAGCTTGTAAACATATTGAGGGTGTTTTGCATCTTCAAACCCCTTAGGTTGTTCAACATACACTTCTTCTTGAAGAATCGCATTCAGGAAGGCACTCTTAACATCCATCTGATGCAGCTTGCTTTGAAGTTTACAAGCCATACCTACAAGCAGTCGAATGGATTCAAGTCTTGCCATAGGTGCGAAGGTTTCATCGAAGTCTACTCCTTCAACCTGGGAGTATCCTTGAGCTACCAGACGTGCCTTGTTGCGAACCACATATCCATGCTCATCACTTTTATTCTTGAGATCCATTTGGTTCCAACAACATTCGCACCCGTTGGTCTGGGGACCAGAGTCCAGACCTAATTTCTCTCAAACTATTCCAGCTCATCTTGCATAGCCTTGATCCAGTATTCATCTATCAGCGCCTCCTTGTGATTTTTCGGCTCAATAGTAGACACAAAGCTAGCAAATCTCACCATATTTTTGAAGTCCAGTTTGATGTGCCGTGTGACTCTTGCGCCATCAATGTCACCTATTACTTGCTCATTACGGTGGTCTTTTTGTATCTTTCGGACTCTTGCACTGGGAACCGGCGTCTGATACCGGAAGCTGCCGGAGGTGTTTCCGCCGCGGCTTCATCTCACCCGTCACCTCAGAGCAACGAGGCGCGGGTCAACCGGCGTCTGATACCAAGATGACGGAAGCTGCCAGAGGTGTTTCCGCCGCAGCTCCATCTCACCAGTCGCCTCATATGCCGCGTATTGAGAATATTCCGGCGACTCTTATCCATGGTATCTGGGTATTTTTGTAAGTGTAGAAAACAGGCAGACACAATCAATGACTTGGAAAGCGCCAAGTCGAACGCTGGGTTTTATTATTTCGAATCAATAATTTAATCAACTGATTATAATTGCTTGGATTTATGCAACTCTACTCTTAGAAAGCAACCAAACGATTCCTAGTAACAAAACCTACTCTTCTCTTGATCCCACAACACGTGTATCAGCGGAGAGGACACTAACCTTCTTGCTTCGTCTTTGTTTGAGGCACAAGGTAATCTCTATCAGTTGCGGCGCAAAGTATGTTTTTATGCTTTGCCCGACTTCAAACTATATATACTCTACAAAGCCTAAACCTAGACCCTTTTGCAAAACTCTCATAAGGTAAGTTTCTATATGTCGAATATCCTTGCGTGCTCTCCAAGCTTCTCCTTGAATTGCCACATCATCAGCTACAAGCTTCCTTTCTGCATCCTGATAATCTGCCTGAGTTGTTTGCTGATTCCACATCTTCAATTTTCTTATAATCCCTTTCATTATTCATCTACATATTAGCGATTTTCGAAAACAGTTTGTGAATTACAACAATCGTGACGATGTTCTTCTTTGTTATCTTCAATTGTCTTTACATTGGATGCGTATATACAAAGTTCGCTGGTTTCTTCTTCTCAAATTGGTAAAATGTGTTTCAATTTGATAAATTGCTTCTCTGATTATAAAATTCTTTAGTGATTTAGAACTTTTTGTGATGATTTGTGCCTGTAGTCTTATCCATCATTATGAGCCAAAGCCGATTCATATACAAAGTTCGCTGGTTTGGTAAATGTATTTTTGAAATTTTGGTTCAATGTGTTACAATTTGATAAGTTGTTTCTCTGATTAAGAAAAGTCTTCTTAAATTTAGAACTGTTTGTGATGATTTGTGCTTGTAATCTTAACCATCATCGTGAGCCAAAGCCAGTTAGTTTCTGAGAAAATTTGATTTCAAATAGATATTTGTGGTGTTATCTTGTTTTTAGGTGTTACATTATCAAAGTTCAACCTCAGAGTCAGTTTGGATTGTATAGTTTTTTTGATGTGGAAATGATTAGTTTGCTACTGCATCACTTTTTTGATGATTTGTGCATGTAGTCTTAACCATCATTGTGAGGCAAAGCCAGTTCATATATACCAAGTTCGCTTGTGTCTTCTTGTCAATTGGTAAATGTGTTTTTGAAAATTTGGTTTATTGTGTTTTGATTTGATGAATTGTTTCTCTGATTAAGAAAAGTCTTATTGATTTAGAACTTTTGTGATAATTTGTACCTGTAATTTTAACCATCATCTGCTCAGTTTCATAATGACTTTGCTAATTCACAACTTTGCAACTCTCATTGAAAATACAATTAATTTTTATACACTCTAGTAAGAGAGATGCGGTGGTTATTTTCCAAGAACTGTATGTGTAAGTGTTTAATTTATCTGTAACTTGCAGGAGGACATAAAACTTTCTCATTGGCCTATCGCAGAAAAAAAGCCAATACAGAGATTTTCTTCAAGGTTTTAAAGGTTAAGTCTCTCTCTCTCTCTGTTTCTTACTAAGGTGATGTAATAGGCTATAGAGGCTTGCACTATCCCAATTCCTAACAACAAAATCTAAGATAGGTTCTAAAGTGTTTTTGGTTTTTCTATGTGCATCGAAAATAAGACCTTTCCTGATAGGTTCAATGGAGTATTAACTAAATGCTGATGACACTTTTTTATTGGTTGCTGGAGGGAGGTTGAGAGCTGCAGACGAGAAACATCATGAAACCCTACACCAAGATAGCTGAAAAGCTCTTTGAGATTGATCCTGATGGTACTGCCATGGCTTTTGCAGAAATGATGAGAAAGAAAATCTCAATGCCAGCTCACTTGATGTACGATGAACGCAACAACAATCTATTTGATCAATTTTATTTAAAATATTATATATTTTCAAAATAATATATTTTTATTCTTCAGAACCTCAAGTAAAATTTTACCATTGGAACATACAACTTTAATTATTTTTAAAGAGGTTCTTAACTTAAAAAAATTTACAAATTTATAATTAAAATAATGATGAGAAGCCATGATAGGTTTTTTGCAGTGGAGATGATCTTAGTTGATAGGATAGAAGAATGACATAGAGCCAATATGCCCTTAAGTGTTTGAAAATAATCTGACTATCCCTTTCTTAATCTCAATGCCCTCCCATCATTTTTCTCTCTATTTTGCCCTCACTCTTCTTCAATAAAATAATAATATCCAAAATTAATAAAATAAATAAAAAGAAAAACAAATCCATAATATTTTAATTTAATTCTCAACTAAATCTCAACTACCTACGGGCCCTACATCTTCATCTTCTTCATGGTCCTTTTCACTGATTGGCGGATTCTTCATTCCTTCTGTTTCCCAAAATCCAACATTCTCCATCTTGAAGCTATATGGGAACTTTATAAGGTGAGTCTTTTGCCACATTATCTCCTTTACATACGCTATAAATTTTAGAATAATAGGGAGTACTACACATTGTTGCTCTTGGTCTTCCAAGGGCGCCATTGTTCTGAATTTTCTGTGGATGAATTAATAATTGAAATTCTTTGCTAAGAGTTGTAGGTCGGTAAATATGAGCAGTTATAATCGTTAAATGAACATCAAATCATCCCGATTCGTAGTAAATCGTTGGAGATTCGTAGATAAATAGAAATTTTCTGGGTACACGAACAGAGTACTACTGGACCAACTGGTATTACTAAGACATCAGGTATTACTGAGAGCAACTGGTATTACTGAGCATTGTTTAGAAATGGGAACAACTGGGTACAACTGGACTAGTATTACTGCTTGTATTAGTGAGAGAAATGATACGATTGAGACATATACTAATGATATTTGTTATTTTTGTTCAGGGGACAATGAATATAAGTCGTTTCACTATTATATGCTTCGATTATAGGGGATCTTATTCAAAGGAAAGTGATGTCATAAGATGGGTATCAAGAGAAGATGAAATTCACACCTTAGTGATGAAGACGTTTGTTGAGGAGGTAACTTATGCTGGGTTGATCAGTGGAATATGCAAGAAAATGAAGATAAATGAAGCTAATACGCAGCTGAAAGTCAGTTACTTTCCATTGGTAGTGGATCCTAAGCCATCATATATCTGGAATGATGATAATGTTTTTAGCTACCTGATGCACGTGAATAACGATACATGTAGAAGTGCTTTGCACGTGGAGATCGTGGAAGATGTCGATCAGGGTGTTGTGCGGCCTTCAAGAGAGGATCGCGAAAGTGTAAATGGTCCAGGTAATGAGCAGGTGTTTTCAAGTGGTATGGATGTTAATGCTGGTATAATTACTCTTCATGGTGGTGAACCATCAGAAGGCCATCAAGCAGAACAAAGAAATGTGTCCATGGAAGAGGTTGATGGTATTGAGTATGGACCTGCTATAGAAGAAGTAGCGGTAAATAATGGCTGGGAAGATGGTATTGAAATGATTGTAGGTCAAGAATTTAGAAGTAAGAAGACAGTGCAAGATTTAGTTCATGTAGGCTCACATCAGAATTTTTTGAGGTTGATACAATCAAGTCTGACAAAAAGCGATACGCCGCGAAGCAAAAAAAGGTTGCAAGTGGTCTTTATGAGCTGCAAAGTTGATGGAATCAGATTGTTTCTCGGTAAGAACTTACAACAAGATGCATACATGCTCTCGAGCTTCTGCAGTTACAGTCAGGAATAAAAGGAAAGGGACACCGGGTTTGGTTGCATCTGTTGTGCATGAAGATTATCCGGGTAAATTTGACACTCCAACTCCAAAACATCTGATCGATATGGTTCAAGGACGACTTGGGGTAAAAGTATCATACTCTACTGCTTTGAGGGGGAAAAAACAAGCTGCAAATGATGTGCGGGGAAGTCCAGCCGAGAGTTACCAGTTGGTGTATTCCTATATGTACATGCTGGAGTCGATGAATCCTGGTACACAGACTTATGTGGAATTGGACGAAAATAAAAAGTTCAAGTACCTATTCTTTGCGTTAGGAGCTAGTATTGAGGGATTCCAAGCCATGAGAAAAGTCATTGTTGTGGATGGAACCCACCTTAAGACTGGATATGGTGGTGTTTTGTTAGTTGCTACAGCTCAAGATCCTAATCATCACCATTATCCAATTGTGTTTGGTGTAGTTGATGGTGAGAAAGATGCTAGTTGGATGTGGTTTATGAACAGGTTGAAATCAGTGATACCGGATGATCCTGAATTGGTGTTTCTTTCTGATAGAAACTCAAGCCTCATCAAGTCTGTGCAGGAGGTGTTTCCGTTGTCTCAACATGGGTATTGTATTCAACATTTGTCTCAGAATGTAAAAGCGATTATCTACTACGTCAACAAAGATATATGCATTCTGAAGTTCAAAGAATGCGCTCATGCGTATACAGAGAGTGAGTTTCTGACACTTTTTGATGTTTTTAGAACCAAGTATCCTTCCGCAGCCCAGTATCTGGATGGTAGTGTTCATGTGGACAAATGGGCAAGATGCTATTTTCCAGGAGAAAGGTACAACATAGACACCTCCAATATTGTAGAATCTATTAATGGTGTTCTTAGGAAAGCAAGGAAGTACGCTCTATTACCAATGATTGATGTGATTATTGATAAGATGGCTGAATGGTTTAACAAGCATAGGAACAGTTCTTCTGAAGTATCAAGCACCCAGAAGCTTGTGCCTTATGTGGAGAAAGAACTGCATAAAAGATCATCGGAAGCAAAGAAATTAACGGTGCATGAGTTGAACGCCTTATTCCTTGAATTCAGTGTCATTGGAAAAGACGGCAAGTGTTATTTGGTTGATATGAAAAGGAAAAGCTGTAGTTGCAAATATTTTGATATAGACAGATACCCTTGTGTGCATGCAATAGCTGCTGCTATCTTTATGAGCGGAGGCCGGGAACTTCATCTACAAGAGTTTTGCTCGAAATATTATTGGATGGAGCTATGGACATTAGCGTGCTGCAGGACGATTTATCCAGTACCACACAGGTCTGATTGGATTATTCCTGATCATATACAAAACCTGGTTGTCATAACACCAGATTATGTCGCAAAGGAAGGAAGACCTCAAGAAAACCGGTTCCCATCAGCTGGAGAACACCGAGGAAGAGGGAGAGGGAGAGGAAGAGGAAGGGGAAGAGGAGGGATGTGGTCATATTTCTTTAGTGGTAATAGTAAGGCTGGTGAGGCTGGTGATGCTGTGTAGCTCGTTTGTGTTTATTTTGTGTATTCAGAACACTTGGAACAACTGGTGCAACTGATAGTATTTAAGACGGTTTTTTTTAATGTATTCAAGAGTATGTTTGTTTTTAATTGAATTTCGAACATTCGATATGAAAAAATCTTGTATTAGTTTATTTAGAGTTATATTTTATTTTTAAAATTATTAGAAAAACCTACATTCAATATGAAACAATCAAATAAAAAACATTTACACAACAAACACCATACACTTCTATGAACACTTTCTAAATACTAACCACCATATGAAGCCATAGACAGATACGATGAGTTTTAAAACATTTTTAATGCATAAAACCCTTAGGCTTAACAACAGAAGGACTAAAATCATCTGTAAAACTACAAACAGGAAATTTATTGCGGAGTATAACTATATAAAGTTAAAAACACTCAAAAGTACAACTATTTGAAAATAGTATAACTAAAAAACTACGGATTATTAAGTGTAATTTTGGCGGCGTCCACGTAAGTAAAAAACGGCGCACATGTTATTTTGGTGGGGAGCGGGAAATTTTTGGAAATTCAGGACAGTTTTTCCCGGTTTAAGTTAAATTGTAGAAATCGGGGTCCTAGGATTTCTTTCACTTCTCAGATTCGAGTTTCCTCCTCCCTTCTCTCTCTCTTAGGGTTCTAGGGTTCGTTCTTTCTTATCTCTTTAGGTTAGTCGATCTCTCTCTCTCTCTCTTAAAATGGATTCGGATTGTAGCTATCATTACACGGACAATTTCCTCATCGACCCATACGAGGAGGAGTTGAAGGAAGAGAAGAGGCGCCGCAAGGAAATGGAGAAGATGAAGCAGCATTCGGACATGGTTGGATTCGTCGCCGACGGCCAATATGGGATTCCGAGAAGATGCCCATGTGGTGGATCTATCAAGCACGATGTATCTCCTTCTCCAAAATTTAACACGATTTCGATACTCAACCAGGCAGTAGGTACTTCACCTGCACCAAATTTAAGGTATAATCTCTATAATTTCAGATCTGGGTTTTTTTTGGGTAAAACTACTAAAACTAGATTAAACTATTTAGATGTTCTTCGGGTGTAAAACTTGGAATACTAGGTATAACTATAATGGATGTTGCTCGTTTTTTTGTTTCTTTGCTAGGATGATGGACTCCACTTTCGTCAGCCATGGGTTTTCGGAGTCGAACAAGAGATTGAGAAACTAGTTATGAAAGTTGAAGAGCAGAGCAAGACGATTGAAGAAATGCGAAAACAGATTCAGATCCAAGCCAAAAAGATAGCGAAGCTCAAGACTTAACGAATCTGCAATTTCCTTTAATTGTTGTTTTAATTGTTGTTCAAGACTAACGTTTCCTTGCATTTTAATGTTTTATAACTATTTTTAGTGTTTATATCAAATCAAATCAAACATTCGAAATCCAAATCAAACAAATTAAAACACCATACCAAATGAAATACGTTTAAATCCAAACATTAAATCCAAACTTTAAATCCTAACGACAAAACAACATATCAACATTCGAGTTTTAGTCCAACTGAAAACCAAAATAGAAAATGTTTTAAGTCCAACTAGACTATTTTTTCCTGCCCCTCTTGGCCTTTTCCTCTGTGTAAGGAGGTCGCACATGCTGGAAACGTTTTATCTTCCTCTTCTGGGGTTCGTCGGCTGCCTCTTTCTCCACTTGGAACTGTGATCTTTTTTTTTCCTTCGATACACCTGCTTACCCACCGCGGAGGAAGATGACCCTTCTGTCTGCAAACACAAATAGTTTTACTTAGTGTTACATAGTGTGACATTTCTGTTTTAGGGTATAAGAATTACAAAATTTACCTCTGCCTCCTTCGCTCCCTCTGCCTCCTTCGCTCCCTCTGCCTCCTTAGCTTCCTCTATCTCCTTAGCTTTAGATAAAACAGCAGCCACAGACTTGTTAGGGACCTTCAGCAATCTGCCTCCTACTCTTATAAGACTGCTACATCGCATTATTGAAGGAGAATTACCGCTTCGCTCTTCTGCTTCCTCTGCCTCTTCCTCCTCTGCCTCTTCTGCCTCTTCCTCCTCTTGTTCCTTCTCTTGTTCCTTCTCTGGTTCCTCAACGCTTGTCTCCTTCTCCGCCTCCTTCTCTGCCTCCTTCTCTTGTTCCTCAACGCTTGTCTCCTTCTCCGCCTCCTTCTCTGCCTCCTTCTCTTGTTCCTCAACGCCTGTCTCCAACTCCTTCTCTGCTCCCTCATCTGCTTCCGCCACCTCTGCTTCTTGCTCTTGCTCTTCTCCCTGCAAAACGCAAAGTTGTACTTAGTGTTACATAGTATTACTTTTCCGTTTAGAGGTCTAAGTCAACCAAATCTTACCTCTGCTCCTTCTGCTCCATCATTGTTATTCACATTAGAACGAGGAATGTAATCATCATAATTGACGTCCTCATACATGCTTCGAGCATCTAATTGTTCTTTCACATAGCCTTCCACTGCTGCAAGTCTTGTATCGAACCCAGAAAACTTGTCATTCATCTTCTTGAACCCACTCTCCATTTCTGTCTTCAGCCTCTGTACGACCTCAACAAAGTCAGAGACGGAACCAGTGGAGGCATTGGTGGCATTCACGGCGTTCGCGGCATTGACGGCGTTCGTGGGCTGCTCTTCTAGTCGGGTGGCCACGTCTTCTTCGTACATCTGTTCAAAACAGACCGGCTTGTCTTCATCTTTAATACACTTCAACCAACTATGAACAACAGCATCATCGACATCATCATCGTCATCTTCTTCAGTCACTCGAGCCACAAAAGCTTCTTCCTCATTATAAGGGACCAAGATGCTATCAATCTCCTGTGGATATAAACAAAGAGTGCAATTCCAATCATAAATAAATTAAAAGTGTGCAAATTTAAAAGTATTACTGACCTTAGTTGTACCAAGTGCTTCATTTACTTCCTCGAGAGAAAATCCTTTCATGGCGCTTTTTTTGAACTTGCTCTTGCACATCCTCGGACAAGTTTTCCTCGCAGATGGAACAACTTCTCGGAATTTCTTCTTCAGTGATGGAATTGCTTCAAACGCTAGAAGCTACATATGCCACATATATTTCGAGTTAGCTTCAAATCTATGGAAATACAAGTACTACATATATTCATATTTACCTCCAAAGGAATACAGAAGCTTGGATAAGTCCAATTTGATCCGCTAACAACCCCTTTAAACTGATCCACAGTATGCTGGATCTCTTCCATATTGTTATCAAAAGACAATCTCCCCCAGGGAAATGTCCTACACAAATGCAGATCACTGACTGCTCGTTGAAAGAACCGCTCCACACAAGTAGCTTCACCTCCTGTCTTAGACTGCTCAATAATGACGCTTGATAGAAAGAAAAGGATGGCCATCTTTAACCGATCTTCTCCAGCTTTTCTTTCACATCTGAGTATCTTACTTTTTTCCCCGCCCCAAAGTGCTTCTCCACGAACTCCATACTGCCCATTTCCGAATAGTTAGGAGGATAGCTGCGATAGTTTAAACTGGAGATGAGGGCGTGTTCACGTAGACCATACCGAATGGGCACGCCATTCACAATGAACCAGGCTTCCTTTTTCCTCTCCGTAACCGCCGTTCAAAGAATCAGCAACCACGTCCCCATTAACTTGTGGTTTGAGTCCTTGTGCATGTGGAAGAAATGTTTGAATTGGGGGTGATCCACAAACCAACTCTTCTCCTCTGGTCTAAGTGGATACTTTAATCCACTTAGCAGTAAATCCACTGCTTTCGAGATATAACACCTTGTAGACAGCTTGATCTTTTTCACGTACTCCGTTGGCTGGAAGTACATCTCCATCAGAAGCATTGGCTCGGTTCCCTGCAACATAGTTGTACCAAGTATTACTTTTTTTCCAGAAATTCTTAACATACGAAATGACCCTAGTTTTACCAGTTTTACCAGTTTTACTAAAAACTCAGAATATTACTAATTCGAAACAAACAATCAACAATTAACGAAAATGAAAACCTGATAGCCTAAATTCTAAATTAGAAACAAAGACTCGCTATACAATCAATCACCCAAAACGAAAGTACTTTAAGCAAACTCGATACCCAAAACCAACGAATTCTTCCAAACTCAAAAACCAAGTAACAATGGTTCGAGTACATACCATTGAAGAACCGGACGCGCCGTCGTCCATGACGGTTCGGCTACTTCCGTCGCCTCCATCGTTGCCTCCTGCTTCTTCGTTATCTGAAGATTCTGGGTCCGAGTCTTCATAGACCACCTGAGAGGTTCTCTTAGATCTTCGAACCTCCAATGGAACCTCATCAGTTAAACCATAATTCGGCCTCTTTGTACGCGCCATATGCCTACATGATCAATCCAAATCGGTTACAATGGAATCTATATCGACATCCATCTCACAAAACCGACAAGATTACGACACTTACCTTCTCTGATTCGCCTACAAATCGATTGCTGTGGTGGGAGTTAGATAGTTTGACTTAGTTTTTCTTAGTAACTGCTCGTAGTGGTCCCGACGAACTAGGGTCAACCGTCGTTTCGTCCGTTTTTTTCTTTTAAATTTTTTGTCCTAATTTACTTTTGATCGATTGAGAAAATGAAGGATGATTTTATGCAGTTTTTAACAGTTAGATCCGACTTAGGATCCGCGATATATAGGCGGATTACAGTTTGGGTGGGTTTCTCTTAGTTGGGTCAGTAATTTTGTTAAGTTTGTAAGGACATAATCGATATCTACTCCTTTTTTTTATTTAAAATAAATATTATCAAATAATACAAAAATAACAGGAATATATTAAATCATTTTTGAACCGAGAAGAACATCTCAGCCATTGATCCATAGAAGAATTACAAGAGAAAAATAGTTTTAATTTTTTTCTTTTGTCAACAGAGCTTGGGAATGTATAATATTGTCAGTAAATTGGGTCGGGAATATTTATATTTATCGTGACTAACTAAAATTGGGGGAAGAAAATGAGAAAAAGGAAATGAGAATCTTCGGAATAAAAAGAAAATTAAAGAGAAACGAAAAAGACAGAAAATGAGACTCTGAAAATCATATCATCGCACATTCGTTCACACATACGGAGAGTCGACACACAGTGTGTAGCCAGATCGGATTCCTCGCCGAAAGCGATGGGCATAGGAAACAAACTCCGGCTGAGTTCTTCTCTCAGCCGTATGCTCCACCGGAGAATACTCTATTCATCCGCCAGATCTTTCACCACGACGGAAGGCCACCGTCCCACCATCGTCCACAAACGAAGCCTCGACATCCTCCATGACCCTTGGTTCAACAAGGTACCCAAACTCGAGCTTCTGAATTTTATTGAAAGCAGTGAGATAGATAGATCCGATCCAGAAACAAAGCCTAGAAGACAATTTTTTCGAATCTGATTTAGCTTGTAATCGAAATCCGAACTCTCTGCTAGGGGACTGCGTTTACGATGACGGAGAGAGACCGTCTTGATCTTAGGGGTCTTCTTCCACCTAATGTCATGGATTCTGAGCAGCAAATTCAGCGTTTCAGTAAGTTACTAGTAGAGTTTTCTCTTGTTTATGAACATAATAAGCCTCTTTTCTTTTACCTTATATATTGACATGGTTTCTGAAACAGTGACTGACCTGAAGAGGCTGGAGGAGCAAGCAAGAGATGGACCTTCTGATCCCAATGCCCTCGCTAAGTGGCGAATTCTCAATCGTTTGCATGACCGAAACGAGACTATGTATTATAAGGTTAACTTGTTTTGGAATCCCTGCTTAAAGTCTACGATTTTGCTTCTGCTGCTATTTACATTGTGTTTTTTTTTTTTGTTAAATGTGTGTTTAGGTTTTGATTGCAAATATTGAGGAATATGCGCCAATAGTTTACACGCCTACGGTTGGTCTTGTCTGCCAGAACTACAGTGGGTTGTTTAGGAGGCCAAGGGGAATGTATTTTAGCGCTGAAGATCGTGGTGAAATGATGTCAATGGTTTACAACTGGCCAGCTGAACAGGTCCTTTGATATCATCTGACTCGGTGCTTGTGAGATTCTCAAGCTGAGGATTAGTTCTCTGGTGTTGATGTTTTTTCACTCACTCTGCATTTTAGGTTGATATGATTGTTGTTACCGATGGAAGCCGGATTCTGGGTCTTGGAGATCTAGGCATTCATGGAATTGGGATATCTGTAGGGAAGCTTGATTTATATGTGGCTGCAGCTGGAATAAATCCTCAACGGGTACTCACAATACCCTCTGTTTTCTATGCTTTCCCACTTTCTTAATGATGGTGTGAAACAATACTTGTGGGCACATGCTTGTTTAGGTACTTCCTGTCATGATTGATGTTGGAACAAACAATGAAAAACTACTCAAAGACCCCATGTGTAAGATTCATTTGCACCTCTCGCCTCTATTTAAATCAGTTACTAGCTGACTATGATAGGACAAAACCATGATATAACTGTTTGAGATTTTAGTACGGTGAAGCATACTGATTATCTGTCTCTTTGCATAAGGAAGTAGCGAATGGGTATATTATATTAGTGTATGCATACATATATTAAAATGTAAATGGTTTATAGTATTGTGTAGGAGTCCGTTATATTTCTCTGTCTTTGTTTTTCGTTGAATCAAAAGACACGACATGTTATTTTTTGTCTTTGAGAGACATGTACGAGATTTTTTTATTATCTGTCATGTTATCATTCTTTCTTTGTTGACAACTTGACAGACTTGGGTCTGCAGCAACATCGTTTAGAGAATGGTGAATATATAGAAGTAATTGATGAGTTTATGGAGGCAGTGTTTACTCGGTGGCCAAATGTTATTGTGCAGGTAACTGATACTTCATAGATCTCTGGTATATCAAATGTTTCTTATTGTGAAACTTTTTAAATATTTTTGTACCCACAGTTTGAGGATTTCCAGAGCAAGTGGGCTTTCAAATTACTGCAGAGGTATAGAAATAGTTATCGGATGTTTAACGACGATGTCCAGGTAATGAGTCTCCTGCATTACTTTGATTCTTGTGAAGATGAATTGCCATTGTTTCTTTTGTAGTACTTATATACGTCGATGTGTTAGTTGACTTTTTCAAGGATTGGGCTTACTATGTTTGAAATAATTAGCTACTGCTATGTTTATAATCTCATATTTCATGTGACCAAGGCCAGCATCTTATCGTTCTATAATCAACATTTTCTGTATGACAGATGCATTAACTAGTGAATAGGAAGGAAACTGAAAATCTCAATACTGATATTAATATATTGGTTTGCCTCTTCATGATCCGGCTTAGGGCACAGCAGGGGTTGCGATCGCTGGTCTTCTTGGAGCAGTTAGAGCTCAGGGGCGACCGATGATTGATTTTCCAAAGATGAAGATCGTTGTTGCTGGCGCTGGAAGGTATGTTCTTGTCTTGTTCTTGTCTATGACCGTTCTCTGTTGCTATGTTCTTGTCTTAACTATTCCTACTACACCCAAGATTTTATTAGTAAAAATGGTGTTGGGCTTATTTCTTATTTATCTATTGGTGGAGCTTTTGTTTTGTGCTTTTAGTATTGTTCGAAGGCATTTAACTGATGTAAACTTCCAGTTGCATCACTGCATTAGTCTAAGTGGATGTGATTGCATTAATGAAAAGAATCATGAAGTAGATAAGAATAGTTATGTCAGAATACTGAGCTTCCGTATAAAAATCTTTGGTTTTTTTTAGTGCTGGAATTGGTGTTCTAAATGCTGCAAGGAAGACAATGGCACGTATGTTGGGAAATACTGAAACTGCGTTTGATAGTGCACAAAGTCAATTTTGGGTGGTTGATGCTCAGGTATGCTATTCCATATTAGTGTAGATGATTTTCCCTGTCTTTTGTGCAATTGCTTGAGAAGATTAAGTTGTTAACTCTTTTTGTTTGCACATAATTAGGGTCTTATCACCGAAGGACGAGATAATATTGACCCAGAGGCTCTGCCATTTGCTAGAAAGACTAAAGAAATGGATCGTCAAGGGTTAAAAGAAGGAGCAAGTCTTGTTGAAGTGGTCTGTGATTCTTTTTATCTACATGTTCATCAAGTATTATAATTCTATGTTGGCAACGAACTCAACAGAAATCCCTGCTTAATACTAGCAAGAAACTAACAGATTTCTGTTTCATCTGGCTAGGTTCGAGAAGTTAAACCTGATGTGCTTCTGGGTTTATCTGCAGTTGGAGGGTTATTCTCAAAAGAGGTAAGCAAAGTTGCCAAAAGCCTATAAATTCAGGAATAAGTATAATCTAGTGCTATGCTACATAATCAGTGATCTAAGCTATGTGGTCTATTAAAAAAAATTCTTCAGTGACCATTGTCTTTCATTATCTGATTTCTATGGTACCTTGCTAGTTAGATGAGCTCATAACTCTTGATGAGGCTTTGGTGCCTCTTGCTTCAATGATTCTGACTTATGAACGTGTTTTAAGGTTTTAGAAGCCATGAAAGGTTCAACCTCGACCAGGCCAGCTATTTTTGCAATGTCAAACCCCACAAAAAATGGTGAAATGTTTTCCCCTTCGTTTGCGCTGAAATGTGTTTCGCGGTTATCTGCGATTCTTTTTCGTAACTGATGTAGTAGTTACTTGTGCTTAAATTTACAGCTGAATGCACAGCTCAAGAGGCATTTTCTATATTAGGCGACAATATCATTTTTGCGAGTGGAAGCCCATTCAAGAATGTTGATCTTGGTATGTATGAGGACCACTACATCATTTATTTCATGCATTTCTCCTATTAATTTAAGCTCTGTTTTGAATCAACGGTTTTAGATACTTGATTTTCTCTTTTGTTTGATATATCAGTACCGTTTCTTGTGGCAGGGAATGGTCATGTAGGACATTGCAACCAGGGAAACAACATGTACCTATTTCCCGGGTTAGTTTTCGCTTATTCATCGTTGCATTACAGTCTTCACTTGATGTAGTAACGGTCATGAAAAAATTAATATTAATATTCTTATCCTGTTAATGTTTTATGTAGTATTGGACTTGGTATTCTTCTATCTGGTACTCCTATAGTCTCGGACGGGATGCTTCAGGCTGCAGCTGAGTGGTATAAGCTCTTTTCTTTACCTAACTGCATTTATCTTTCTTGATTTTAATTTCATCTAGAGCTGAAATGGTATACGGAACAAACTAAACTAATGTTTAATCGATATGGGATCATGACATTGTTTCCGGTTAACAACTGCAGCCTAGCAGCATACATGAGCGAGGAAGAAGTGCTAAAGGGAATTATATATCCTCCAATATCAAGGTAAACGACAAATCAGAAGAACATTCTGACAAGTTTCTTTTAGAAGGAAAGGTTTGATAAGAGATGTTATATTGAAACTGCAGGATACGTGACATAACGAAAAGAATAGCGGCTGCGGTTATTAAGGAAGCGATTGAGGAGGAATTGGCTGGTGGGTATAGAGAAATGGATGCTCGAGAGCTCCAAAAGCTTAGTGAGGTAAGAAAAAAGATGTCGGAAAAATAATGATCAAATTGTAATTCTGCGTATTAAGTAAATATAACTATATAAGAACAAATAGACAAAAAAGAAAGAGAAAAGAAAAAGACATGTGGCTTTGTTTATGTTACGGTTTGGTTATGGTTCGAACTGAGGTGGTAGTTATGCTGACGTGGCGGCCTTGTGTGTTCTGCAGGAGGGACTAATGGAGTATGTGGAAAACAATATGTGGAGTCCAGAGTACCCGACTTTGGTCTACAAAGATGATTAAGGTTTGGTTCCAAAGATGAACAAGCCTGCTTTCTCTTATTTATGTGTGTAAAAAAATAATAATTCGGGTTGTTTTATATCCAATCAGATTCGTAGCTGCTTTTTTTTTATGTAAAATGGAAGAAAAAAATTGGAATTGGGTTGCTTCGTATCCAATCAGATTCATAGTTGCTTACTACTTTCTCTTATTTATATGTAAAATAACTGTTTGGTTACTTCATATCCAATCAGATTCATAGCAGCAACCTCTAAGTTTATACTTCTTATTAGGCTTGGGCATTCGGGTACCCATTCAGGTTCGGGTCGGGTCTTTTTGGATATTGGTTATTACGGTTTTAGATAATGAGCTCCATTCGGGTATTTTTAATTTTTTGTTCGGGTTCGGTTCGGTTTTTGTCGGGTTCGGGTTGGTTTCGGATATCCAATTTCTCTAAAATTTATTTAAAATTTTTTATATAAAATTAGATTTTAAAAATATATTAATATATTTGGTTAAGTTTTGCTAAAAATATTGAATTTTGATATATATAAGTTAAATAATTTGGATATTTTAATTATTTTAATCTAAATATAAAGAATATATTTGATTCATAATTATGATTTTGAGAAATTTAGTTATATTATATCTAAATATAATTAATATATATATCATTATATCTCGGATATTTTGGATATCCGTTCGGTTCGGTTTGGGTACGGTACCGGTTTTTCGGATATAAAGGTAAATACTCCATTCGGATATTTACATCATTTCGGTTCGGTTCGGTACCATAAAATTTGAGTCGGGTTCGGGTGGATTTTTCGGATCCAGTTTTTATGCCCAGACCTACTTCTTATCAATAATGTATAACTCTGTTCAAGTGATTCAAGAAAATATAAAGGAAATAAACTTTAAAGTCTCCCTGTGCAGTTCACATGTTTTTTTTTTTAAAACGACGAATATGGATCTTGTCTTTCTAATACTAGTATCTTTGAGAAAGCTGTCTTAAATGTGAAACTTTCGTTTTCTATAATAAATAACTCTGTTAATGTCTATACAGTGGGAAACAGTGTAAATGTTGAGGAAAAAAAAAGAAAATAAGAACTTTAAAAGTTTCCGTATGTTTTCACATGTCATAATCGATGGATAAGGATCTTGTCTCGATTCTCTAATTTAATATTTTGTTGATAATTGCAAACAGCAAGTATACGTTGGAGGTACGAACATCTGATGCATATCGGAAGAGGCAAGGCTAACTTGAATTATACAAGGCGTGCTTATAGAGTTTTAGGGTTAGATTTGAGGCTTTTTGCTCATCTCAAAACTTAACAAGAGTTTTTTTCTTTCTGTTTTCTAATATGAAACATAATTCATACGGGATATATCTAATTATATTTCAATGTTTATCACAAGTTCCACTGTAGCACAAAGGTTAAAAGTATATCTTAATTGATGTAATTTCTGGGTTCGAAGCCCGGCAGTGGATAATCTTAATTTTTTGTTTTTTTATACAACAAGCCTTTTGTCACATTTGAAAGGAGAATATTGTATAGATGGTTTTAATATTTTAACCACCAAGAGATTTCTCTTGCCTCTGTTTCCTAATGGTGTATATATATATGTATTGATAGGAGAGATGCATTGAGAAGGCAGAACAAACATCTTTAGCTCTCTCTCTCAACATCTTCTCTCTTTGATTATTAACAAAGAGCTTAAGATCAACAAAAAATGACAGTCTCTCACCACGTTCGCTCTAACAGTTTCCCCTCTAAAATTCACCCACAAGCCTAAGCCTCTCATGTCAGGAGCAATTGATCAGTTTGAGAACTTCTGAGGAAGCCTCAACATCTTCTTCTATCTGCAAAAGACTTGACAACATTCAAGCGCTACATGAGTCTCTTGACAAGCTTATCTGTCTTCCTGTCACACAAAAGGCTCTAGCACAAGAGCAGAACAAAAAATCTGTGGAGCAGCTTCTTGATGGGTCTCTAAGGATCTTAGATTTGTGCAACATCTCTAAGGATGCTTTGTCGCAGATGAAAGAGGGTCTATTGGAGATCCAGTCGATTCTGAGAAGAAAGCATTACTTAGCTTCAAGAATATCCCTGAAGAAAACATTCCAAAAGGTTCTCAAGAGTTTGAAGGTCAAACAGGAACATGAGTGCAACGATGAATCTCTTGTTCTGTTTGGAGAAGCAGAAGCTATTACAATGTCCCTTTTTGATTCACTGTTCTGCTTCATGTCTGGATCAATGAATTTTGGCAAATGGTCCATGGTGTCAAAGCTAATGAGCCAGAAAAAGGTCTAGAGTGAAGCGCAAGCAAACGAATTTGCAAGGGTTAATTCAGAATTCCAAACCGAGAAGACGTTAAAGATGGAGGATGCTCAGATCCTAGAGTCATGCATTCAAGATCTTGAAGATGGATTCGAATCTAAGTCTTTGATCAAATACAGAGTCTTTATTCTTAATATCTTAGGCCACTGACTCTAATTTTTTTTTGTATATATGTGAATTTTTTTTTTATAGAAACTAATTCAAGATTTTTCTTATGCTTTTGCGTTGTCCATTATCAATTAGATTCTATCATCATCAAAACACAGAATCAGTCCATAATCATGAAAACAACTATTACTTTAATTAACAAAGCTACCTACCAATGTCTATTACATCCGCTTAAATTTCGCAGTCTAATCTTCTCGCTGTGACAAGTTAAGCTCGAACTTGAATCTACCAAATTTCAATTCTAAGATCCTCATTTTAAGTCCATGTGTGCTTCACTTGTCAAAACAATGAATTAGGATTATTTTTTCTGTATTTAATTCTTGAACCAGCATATACAAAATTGTTCATTACTGTCACATTCATATGACATTAAGGAAGACTATTTTAGAATACAGTCTTTACCTTCATTTTGACTATTTCATGTTAGATTCAAGTGTATATCACGCATCTTGTTTATAGCTTTTCCGAGAAGGTACTTGTCTGTTTTCTGCCAAACGATAATTAATTGGACTACTCAACAGAACCTAATAGGCCAATACCATTCTATCATAATATATATGATTATATCTCACAATTTAACTAAAGTTCCGCTGTAGCACAATGGTTAAAATTACATCTATTCTAATAGCTGTACTTTCCGGGTTCGAAGCCCGGCAGTGGATAATATTTTATTTTGAAATCTACATAATTTACTCTGGTTTTCTGACATGATATATTAATTATGTTTAACAAAAGTTTTACTGTAGCTCAATGGCTAAAACCGCATCTAATAGTTGTAATATCTGGGTTCAGTTCCCGGTAGCAGAATAATTTTCTATCTTAAGTTTCTTATCCAAAACGCAATTCTCACTCCGGTTTTCTTATCCAAAACACAATATATATATATTGTGTTTATCTTGGACCAGATCAGAAACATGATGGGTTTTGTCTTAAGCCTATAAAGTAATAAGCTTTAGTGTTGTTGAAGTGATCTTACCTTCGAATCCAAGAGTCTACGGAGAAGACCCACAAGAACCTTCTCCAACTGCTCGTGCCCCTTCGGATTGCCACTTTCCTAGAAAATAAAAGCAGTGAATTATCTAACGACTTTTTGAAGCAGTTGCAACACGAAATATCCAGTTCAAATCATATCTGAATAAGATACTTGTCAAATCAAGAAAGCGTCCAGCAAGATATACTTCGTATGAGAGGGAATTTATCATCTAAAAGAGGAAGAAGAAATGCTACAATCTGCAGATTTAAGGCAATAGCGTATTGATGTACTTGAACAAATCGGAGAGAAATCACATATGTGAGATGATGTAGATAAAAACCGAACTTTAATAAGAAAAATCAAAGTCACAGGAACAACTAACTGCACCTGATCTCTATCTGGCTGAGACTCATCTTCCTGCAATAGTGAACAGTTTTCATGTAAATATATAATTGACAATGATATTGAGAAACATGACAAAAAACATATAATATCAACAGAAAAAACAACCTCGGCCCAAAAGCGACTCATCGTCATCTGCATAGGCCATGTTTGAGAGAAACACCTAAAACAGATATAATTTACAAAAATTACAAACTACACTTGCTGAGTAAATGATTAAGTGCTCAAAAATATACTGAAGAGGCGGAGAAGCAACACTATACTGGAATTAGGCGTGGCAGTAACTCTTTCAAGTTCTCCTGCCAAACAACAATATAGCTTTGAGGACAATGATGGAATAACCACGAATAGGAGACAGCATAACATTAGAGAAAAACAAGTACTAAACAAGTACTACAGAGAAAACAAAGAGAATAACATTTTACCAAAATTAACAGTGTAAATATCACAACGACATCACAGCAAGCAAGCAGAACTTGGATTACTTGTGGTTATGGTTCAATAATTAAGGTTAAACAAATAAAACAAGAAACAGAGAAGGCAGCTACATACCTTTGACAATGCATCCATCGCGCCATCCATATGATTCAGGTCATTACTGTCTAAACAAGTCACAAGAGCTGGCAAAAGCTCAGGCCATCCAGAGACTCCCTCTATATGAACAATAACACTGATGATAGTTCCAACTGTTGTCCGAATATGTCTGTCCACTGCTCCCAGACAAGGCAGCAACTCCGACTTGATGTACTTCTGGTTATCTTGAGCCATGGACGGATACGCACCTTTCAAATTGTTTTTCAGCAGCAATCCAGCAGCTTGGCGAATCTCAACGGACTTACCCTGATCATCATACCAGGAAACAAATGTTCAGATAGTTTTATAAAAAGCTCAGGCGAGTCCTGTCCATAGTCACAACATGTAAATGAAACTAAATTTGTAAGCAAATGACACACAATGCACTATTCTCTACATAACGTTTTCGTCATTTGGATACAAGTAGTAAGCTTCAAGTCAATTAGGAAACAGAAAAATAAAATCAAAAGCACAAAGGTTATAAACACAGACAAGTGGCAAAGACGAATATGATCAGAAGGTAAGAATATGATAAATTTACTTTGATCTACAATCACATTCAACGAATACGACCCACACAAGGAAACAGCTCATGAACTTTCTTGGGAGCTCGTTTTTTTGTCGTCTCTGGTACTCCAAAAACATTCCAGAACTTGAGAGTCTCATCTCCAGCTGTTGAAGCTATGGTACAATGATGTAAGACTCAAGCCTAGTTCAACTAAACCAGCCAAACAATGGAACCTCGGAGCTAATGATAGTGCAGAACAGCTTGTACCCGTAGAGAAAGGAGGGTTTGTAGCTGTGGATGGAGCAGATAAGGACTTAGCCATCAAACGACATCACTCTATACATCAAGAGGAGCAATTTGGTCGAGCTAAAACCCAGGCCGGTTCCATCTAAATTCAAAGATACAACCATTAAACCGCCGAAGCTATCAAATGAGCTAGTTAAGGAAAGTCAGCCTATATGTTATGAAGATAAATCATGCGACCGACCCTTACTACTTTATGAAGATATGAAGACTCTTAAACCACTCCTGGTTCAGTTCAAGACGTCCCTTAACCAAGAAGACCCGCCAAATCAATCAAAACCAGCAAATAAGCCAAGAGAAGCCTTCACCAGGCCGTTTATGGAAACCACGAATATATGTCCAGTTAAAACATTATATTCGACCCTCCTCACGTCCACAGCAGCTAACAAGATCCATATCACACCAGAGCAAGTCAACAACCGCCCCCTTTCAGCTGAAGTCAAAGAAGATTATTCCAAAGAAAAGTTTTCCATAAAAGAAGATCATCACTTACACCAAAACGAGAATGAAGCTCAAAGACCATCTTTATCTTCTAATCTCGGCCATTCATTCAAAATACAAGATTCATCACGTCCATTCATCATTAAGGAGCCACAGAAATCCCATTATCAGCGCCAAGTCAAGTTATCACCCCCTTTAAAGTCAAACAGCTAAAAGACCTTTCCCACATTATCTAGCTTGGTCTTTGCTTCATGTTTAATGTTTATTACCGTTTGTTTTCCACCTTCTGATCATTATATAAGCTCTTTCATTTGTATTTTCATAATCAAGTTATAATCAAGAAAAGTTTTATTCTGTTTCAAAGAGAATTGTTTTTTGAATCAATATTGTTCCTGCTTATTACTAGTTCTTCAAAAGGAATTCTTAGAACTTGTGAAGAGTGTAGAAACTAGTGTTCTTGTGAAGATTAACCTTTGAACATTATAATCTAAACCCTTTGTGTTTGGGGTTCAAGCACAACTGCCAACCAACCATCTAGCCATTCAACCATCAAAAGCTTCTAAGCAAAGATTTCAAAGGGACAATACTTGAAGTATTTCAAGGATTGTATCATACAACCATCGAGACTCTGAGCCATATACATAAATCTCGATGTATGACCAGTGAGCTCAGCCATTTTGATCATCGATGGTTACTTCCAGAGCGTAAGCTGATTCTCAGAAAACCCATGTGAGCTAAGAAGCTCTCTTTTCTTGCTGCTCCACAACAAAGAACAAACTTCAGAACCGGTGTCTACTGAATTCAAGCAAGCCCCTGTGTGAGTGTTCCAGAACTTTATAGGCCAACCGATTCCAATCATACAATGGAATCGCAAATGTCAAGATAACCGCCTGTGCTTAAAGCCAAACATGTTACGTTATGTACAAGTCCCAGAACCCAAAGTGTCTTGTTAAACAAACAACTTCACACCAGATGCAACACTCAAACGTCCTGACTCACCTAACCTGCTAAAAGAGATCGATAGAGAGAAGAAAGAATGGAGGATGAGTAATTTAGATTACCCATGAGAATGAACCTACATTATTCTATTAATGCACCACAATTTAACAAATACTAAGTTCAAGCCTAAAACAGCACCATAGAATGTTCTAAAGACTTCAAACAATATCCTACGAGAACCAGATGCCAACTCCACTGAGCCCATCTGCGAATGAAGTTATAACTGCACAATCCACTTTTCTTTTTAAGCCGCAGTCGACGACTCGCTCATCAGCCAACTGCCATGGGACACGCTAGTTCCTCGAAAATTAAACGTCGTCAATCCACACGGGAAAACGTGGTACCTTATACCGGCCCGGTAGCGCCAGGTCCCTCAGTACCCCCTCGCATATTGCCCACGTGTCTCAGCGACCATCTTCAAATTCAGTATATTGATTACAGCTCACAGCAATGTAATCTCAACCATCCATCCTGAACCCACACAATAGTCCTCCACTCAAGTTTATTGATCACGGCTCCTCTGCCTTATGATCTCAACTCTCATCTCAGACATTTCACAATCTCAATAATCATCTCTGACAATACCATATTAATTCCATATCCTCTTTACAAGTACTAGGCGATCACACAAGAGAACCAAACAACAATCAAGCAATCAAAGCGTTTCAAACATAAGTAACATTCGTTTTAATATCCTGCAACTTCAGTTACAAAACCCTAACACACCTAAGCGATTCATATATCATACATCATCCTATCAAGACCTAATTGGGACTCAGTTCTAAAGCAGAAAATAGTTTATGTTTGGTTTAACCCCAAACTATGCATTACGAAAAGCAGGACACACAACGGTTTAACACAGATTCATCTTCACCTTGGACTCAATAGCAGAACGGTTTGGGGGAGAAGAAGAAGGGAACTCGCGGCGTAAACATCATGGTGATTGGAGATGACAAATCCAAGCAGTAGCTGAACATGCATGGTTGGAGGGCTTCAAACGCATCACCTGAATCGCAGTGGCTCGTCGGAACACCATGGTGGCGCCAAGGAGAGATGGGAACGTCCAAGGAAAGGGGATAGAGAAAGAAGGCGGCAGAGAAGGAGCAAAACGTCCAAAGGGAAGAGGAGAGAGAGAGATTAGAGTTTCTCTGCTTCTTTAGAACTTTTAGAATGAAAAAATGAATGAGGAAGACTCTCTATTTATACCTAATGGGAGACTTGGGCAGGAAGTATAAATAACCACAAAAAAAGAATGATATTTATGAGAAAATGATAATTACAAATCCTTTTAGGAATAAATTCATTAATATCAAACTAAAAATGTAATATTATCTCGAAACAGAAAATATTTATCTCTCGAAAGAAAAATGAAATATCGAAAAATGGAAATTGAGCTTTAAACCATTTCAGTTCGAGATTGAAATTCAAACGGACCTGATTTGAAAAATCGGATTGTTACATTCTCCACCACCACCAATGGCAAGCAAACTGCTATGAAAAGGACACCATGCAAGAGCTTTAACCACAGATGTATGTCCTCTGAGCCTGTGCAGCCAATGCTCATCCCTGGAACGATCCCATATATGGACCACATTGTTGTTGCCACCACTAGCTAGCTTCTGACCAAATCCTGACCACTTGAGACCATAAATCTCTCGAGTGTGACCCTTGTAAGTTCCCACAACGTGTGAGCTGATCTGCACATCATTGTTGATTATATGTCCATCCAATCCTCTTATTGTCAGGATGTCATTGTTCTGCGCCAATGATCCTACTATGTCGTGGTGGAAATCTTCTAACGTTTTCACTAGAACTTTGGCTACAGAATCCCAAAGCTGCACTTGGCTGTTGTTGAGCCCAACTGCCACGTGGAAGCATCCATGAGCCAAACAGTGCCTCCCAACGCTATGGCTAAAACACAGAGCCGTGCCTATGAACAAAGATTTGAAACATTGGCTTAGGAGTTTTTTTTTTAAATGTAAATTGAAGGGGGATAAATTCAAAAAATATTATTTGTTATGCTTCACTGATAATAATATTTCTTGTTGAGTTTTTCTAACTTAAATCTAGACCATTACTACTACTAGGTTTTTCATTCGCGCTACGCGCGAATATATATTATAAATTATTTAATATATATTTTGATTAAATAATTTTTATATAACATTTTATACAATAGTAATTTTTTCATATAATGTTTGCTTATTAAAAATATTTAGTATTTTTTCTGTAGTTAATTGTTTTTAAAACTTTATGATTATTTTGTAAAGTTTTGGCTAATATGTGTTGTATATTATGAATTCATCACAAAATAATTAATTGTTTTATCTATTGTTTGTTCAAAAATAATTAACCAATTCAAATAGGATATTGTATTCAATTTTTTTTTAAAATATTAAAAAACTAATTTCTTTTTAAAATTTATTACTCGTAACAACTTGGGTTACTAATAGATAAATTACACAAATATATTTTATTTTAAAATGTTTTACAACTTTTAAGTTAAAACATTAATTCTTTTTTTTACTTATTATTTAATATTTGTGATCACCGAGAATACATTCATTTTTTGACTATTTTTCTTTCTTTTTATTTTATTTACTATTTTAAATTAATTATTTAATAATATTTTAAATATGAATTAATTTTGTTAATTCGTGTACTGTTAGCTTGAACATCAATTAAAATGAGTTCAACTATTTATACTTCTGTTTGAAACAAAATCAACAAATAAAAGTCGATCAATTTTTTAATACTTAATATATTGAAATACACGAAATTTGGATACCAAAATCTAATTGAAATTGTATTTTATCATGCCAATATATAGTTTGGATCAATTTTTTGTAACAAAAGTATATTCATTTTTGTAAATGCTACAAAAATAACATAAAATTGTTCACATCATAATTTTTGTCATTATAGTTCTTTTTATAAGAATATGCATATATCTAATTTTAAAAATATTTTTATCAGATTGTAATTTAATATACCAAAAAGCCACATGAAAGTATAAAAAATAATCAAATTCTGTTTAATAAACATAATATTGATATGAAAATATTCAATAATTTTAATTCTTCTAATAAAAAAAAATAACTTTTGTCATCATCTTTAGCTTCATTCTTGTTATGTATTGGTTGTTTTAAGTCATATATAAATATTGTTGCCTTCAAATAGTTTTGATTTTTATAAGTAATAGGTATAATGTGTTTTTTAAACAATTAATCTCTGTAATAACTTATAACAAACAACAGTGATAAAATTATTATATTATAATAAATAAAGTGTCTTTTAAACATGAATTTATTTCTATTATATGTAAAAACATTTTATTATTAATTTTAGTTGGTTTTTATATAATTGAAAGTGTTATTTTTAATTAATAAGTTTTTTTAATCTTATATTAAGCTGATTTTTTATTCTACGTGATCTGTTTATCTTTATATATTTTGTTGGTTGGTATAATTGAAATTTGAAATTTTTTTAATCAGTCAAAAAATAAAATAATTAATATTAAAATATAATTAATTACAGAAAATGATGTGGACCAATGAAATTTTCTTATAATTTATATGATTTTTATAATCTAATAAATGTTAATTTTCTTTTTATTGTTAATAGAAAACAATATATTTATTGTTAAATTTGTTTTATTAATAATTATCTAAAACTTTTGAAACTTTCCTAAAAATTTCAAAAATTAAATTAATTAAAATTTAGAAAATTTACCAATACATATAAAAATTAAATTAAATTGTTTTAGTATATGTAATTAAATATAGATGATGATGTGTACCAATAGAATTGAATCTTTTTAATTCTATCTGGACATTCTTAGATGCCTATAACATCAACTTATATTTTATTAGTTAGTATAGTATTAGAATTTTGAAATTTTCTTAATAAGTCAAAAAATAAAATAATTATTTAAAAATACAATTAATTAGAGAAAATAATGTGGACCAATTAAATGAAGTTTTTTATTTATAATTTACTAGGTTTATAACTCGTGCTACGCACGAGTCTATATTAATAGTTAAGTTTAATTCCTTTTTGAGCTGCTATCTTTTAAATTATCAAAAGTATAATAGATTTATAAAAAAATCTTCTCTATAAGAGAATTTTAAAATATAATATGTAGTTTAATCCTATTTTTATTTATAAACTTTTAAATCTTATTAAATGAAATAATAACAATGACACATATCGAATTATCCGTTTGATTTAGAGAAAGGTTTTCTTGCTAAGATCTTTGTAATTTGTTCTATTTTTCATAAGAATTCTACACTTCTTTTTCTTTGAAGTTTATGTGTATAAATATTTAGTTTTTTTTATTGAATGTCTTATTGATGTTGTGTACATATGCATATATAATCAATGATTCATGTTGATACGCATTTACTTTTGTTAGAAGCTACAATGATCATGCAAAGCCGTTTCTTTCTTCTACACCAGGTCATCCATGAGTTTTATCTTATATCGTTATTCAGTTTTTATTGAGATCTATTTTTTGCAGTCTAATATATGATAATTTTAATTTTTATACTTGTAGGATCAAGGGTCCAGTCTTCACATTATTTTTTTACTGTTTTTGTCTTTTGTGTGCAATCTGCATGCTTTGATTTGAATATTTTATCTACATATACTGATTTGAGTTTGAATCATAACTCCCTCATACTTTTTTTATATAAATAGAATTTTAGAATGTGTTATTAATGTTGGTTCAGATATAAGTAGTGAATATGTATAGAACTCAGATTTTATTACTTGTTATGAATATAAAGTTATTTATGTAGTGTTTTTCTTTATTAGTTTTTATAATCAGAAACACCCAGTGTATTAATCACTGTATATTTTACTCCTGTAAACATATTGCAATTTTAGATAGTTATTTACTGTTGAAATCAATACTTTAAAAATAATGATTTTTTTCAAATTAATTTTAATATAATTTAGTTATAATTTTTTATATATGCTTTACATTTTTATACTAATTTTATATTATTTTAACTTATACAATTTGTTTTTGTATGTTTGATATACTTAGGACTTATATTTGTTTTTATTAAGCTCTTTTGTTGTTAATTAACAAAATAGGTAGCATATACATCAAGTTAATTTCTTTTATAAAAATGTTTTTTCTTTGTTAAATTTGTTTTTATATTAATTTTCATTTTAGTTATAATGCTCATTTGACATGTTTTAACTGTTCAATTTAAATTTTATATAAACTTCTCTCAAAATCTTATAACATCATTATTCTTTTTAATTAAGTTTTTTATGTTGTTTTCTAAAAACTGTTAGTCCAAATATCAAGTTAGTTTTCTTTTATTCAAATTTGTTTTTTTTTTATTAATTTGCCTCTTTTGATAATGGTTCCTATTTTATTTGAAACATAATTTCATAACATGTTGAAAGCTAAAAAAACTTTTTATAAAAACATGTTTAATTTCTCATCATATCATAATAGCCTTAAAATAATTTGGTTTGATATCTCAAAAATTCACAAAAGAGAATTAAAGTATGGTGAGGTTTATGCATGTGAATGTTTTACCATGCCAAATTAATAGTCAGTAGCTGCTTGAATATCTTTGTCGGAAAAAACCGGGTGGAAGAAGTGGATTTCAAACATAATACCTCTACATGATGCAATTTAAAGTATGACATTAAGAGTTAAATAGATTTTATCATCTAATTTAAATCAGGATTCATTCTATTTTCATAAAGAATAGCAAAAAAATGATAATTACTTTTTTTAATTATATAGTATAGAATTAAATTTTAGTTTTTAAATCATATTTAGTATTTTTGGTTTAATAAATATGCTAGTTTGTATCAATGAAATCAAGCTTACCTTTTTTTAATATAGATTGTTCAATTTTTATATATAACTTTCTAATGTTTTAATCATATTTAACATTTTTTGGTTTAATAAAAAACGTTGATGTGTACCAATCGAATCAAGTTTCTTAATCCTAATCATATTTAACATTTATCTATTAGTAACCCAAGTTGTTATCATTAATAAATTTGTTTTAAAAAAAATACTTGAAAAAAACTTGATACAATTTCCTATTTAAATTGGTTGTTATTTTTTTTTTAAACAATAGGTATAACAAATAGTTATTTTATGATAAATTCATAATATAAAACACATATTAGCCAAAATTTTAAAAATAATCATAATTGTTTTAAAAAATTAACTCCAGAAAAAAAACTAAATAATTTTTTTTAACCAAACATTATATAAAAAAATTTACTATTGTATTTTAAGTAATGTGAAAATTATTGCATGAGTGAAAAACCTGGTTAATAAAAATTTAGAAACTTTTCTAATAGTAATAAAAATATAATTAATTAATTTTTTATATATAAACAAAAAATAAAATTAATTAAAATTTAGAAACTTTCCTAATAGAAATAAAAACGAAATTAATTATTTTTTATATAATTACATATAAATGATGATGTGTACCAATACAATTGGATCTTTTAAATCCTATGTGGACACCCTTAGAAGCATTTAGCATCAACTTTTATTAGTAATAGATATGATTTTTTATAATCTAATAATATGTTAATTTCCTTTTAATTGTTAATAGGAAAAATATATTTATTGTTAAACTTGTTTTTATTAATTATTATTTAAAAATTTAGAAATTTTCTTAATAAAAACAAAAACAAAATTAATTAAAATTTCGAAACTTTACTAATAACAATAAACACAAAATTATATTAATTTTACTATATTTAATTAACTATAGATGACGATGTGTACCAATAGAGTTTAACCTCTTAAATTCTATATAAACAATCTTAGAGGTATTTAACATCAACTTTTATTAGTAATAGATTCGTAAGACTTTTTTTTATAATTATTTAAAACTCAGTTGACTACATTATAAATATTAAAAAATTTGAATTCCTTCCTTTTATTTTTTTGTTTATAATTTTTTTTTGTAAAATAAGCACTAGGATATAAAAAATATTCATGAACCTATATTATATTATAAATATTTTTGAGATTACTTTCTTTTTGTCTATTATTATTTATTCTGAAATTATAAAAAAAACTTTGTAGTAGAAACTGTAGAATAGATATTATTTGTATTAAAGACTATATATTTATATGTTACAATTTTATTTTACAAATTAAATATAATATAATGAAAAAAACTTTTTGGTAAAATTTTCTATCAACACATTTCATAAAAAACCATTACTCTTTGTATTATTTTATTATCAAAAAATTGAATAAATGAGTATAAATATTATTTGTATTTATTCATATTAAAAAATGACATAGAGCGTCAAAAGTTTAAGCATGACTCTGCTAAAATATTAGCACTGACCCAATCAAGCAAGTTGAGGCTAAAATCTTCGACAATGTCAAGGACATCTAATTCTTTCTCTGGCTTTTGACGAATTAGTCTACAAGGCTTCAAAGATTTTATAAGCTCGTAGAGAGAAGCAAGTTCTCTCTCTGGATTTTGAGGAGTTCGTCTGCAAGGCTTCAACGGTTTTATATACGGGTAAATAGAATTCTAGGTTTTCGATGGTAGAGAAAGAGAGCAAAATCAAAATTTACACAATAGTTTAACATAAAAGAGCAATAGATCCGTAACATTTTGGGATATTTATGGGTAATTCTCGTACAATTTTCCTTTTTTAGTTTAAAGAGAATTGGCTGGTGGGTATAGAGAAATGGATGCTCGAGAGCTCCAAAAGCTTAGTGGGGTAAGAAAAAGATGTCAAAAATAATAATCAAATTGTAATTCTGAGTATTAAGTAAATATACGAACAAATAGACAAATTGTAAGTATGTGGCTTTAGGTGCAGATGGTTATCATTAGAGGAATTAGTAGAATAGAGATCAGTGAAATAAAAATTAGTGAAATAAGAATGGTAGAAGAATAAATTTATTTCACTCATTCCTCTACAAAATAATAGAAGAACAAAATTTAAATTTTTTTTAACAAATTCAGTTATTTTTGGTGGAATAGGTAGAATTATTTTCCACAAACGTTTTTTTTGTAAATGGTAACATTTCAGAGGAAGGCTCAATTCCACTAGATTTTAATCCTCTAAAAGTGCATCCATTTGCACCCATTGTTTATGTAACATCTTGTTCCGTGATGAGGTACAGTGAGGAACTGTTTGTAGTTAACCATAACTTAAGCTGTCATCTTTAAATTTTAGTGATCAATTCAGCAATATTCAAGTCTCAATTCTACACATCTCATTTATTTTATCTTTCTCTGTAATCATCAAAGAACAAGTTCATTTTAGAAAAAAATGTTGATTTACTCTTGCACTCCCAAGTCTTACAGTTTTTACTTCACGGTAAAACAAATTAGGTTTAATACAACTTCAATCCACCTAATTGACGCTTTCTCAATTCTTTATACAGATTACTGAATTTTACACGTTCTCTGTTCAAGTGATTCAAGAATATATAAAAGAAACTTTTAAATCTCCGTGTGCCTTCACATGTTTAAAAAAAAAACGACAAAAAATGGATCTTGTCTGTCTAATAGTATCCCTGAGAAAGCAGTCTTATATATGAATCTTTCGTTTTCTACAATAAATAACTCTGTTAATGTCTATATAGTGGGAAACAATGTAAGTGATTCAAAAAATAAAATAAAATAAGAACTTTAAAAGTCTCTGTATGCATTCACATGTCATAATCGATGGATAAGGATCTTGTCTCGATTCTCAGTTAACAATTTTTGATAATTGCAAATATACGTTGGACCGTATGAACATCTAACGCATATCGGAAGAGGCAAGGCTAACTTGAATTTGTATTAAAATGTTGAGGTGTCAATAAAATGTAGAGAGAGTTTACCTCTATTCTATGCTTCATTATATTTTAAACATGTATAAATTCACATTTAATAAATTTTATATGGCTTCAATAAAAGTCAGATACATACTTTGAAGCCATCTGAATAAACTGAATAATAATATAAGTTTCTTTCGTTTTGGACTTGTTGTGCTTCCATTAAAAAACTCTTTCTTGGTATTATTAATTCACGCAAAATCGCATGAAACTTGCTCAAATTATCAAAAGAGAAATAAAAAGAGAATAAAACTTTTATCTAAACATTTTATTCACTATTTTGTTTGAAATAGAAAGGAATACAAGTTAAATAATACTGTAAGAATCAAATCAATCAACACAACAATAACACTAAAGTCTCTCCATAGCTTGACACCTAAGCTTTTTGAAGATTTATAAACATGACACCTCAGCAAAAATAATTACCAATCAAAACATTTTATTAATACATCTCATCTACTTATTTTAATTTTTAAACTTAAACCCATTAAAAATCTAAATATTTTTTTCTATTAATTTTTGTTTTATTTTTTATCAAACCCAAGCCCAAATAATCAATAACAGCAAATAAAAAAATCATTATTTTATTTTTTGCCAAATCCAAATAATAAATAAAAACAAATAAAAAATTAAATCATTGTTTTCTTTTTTTTTGCCAAAACTAAATCTAAATAATAAATAACAACAAATAAATAATAAAAAAATTCTAGCTATCTGTTTGTTTGACATAGACATATATGATTAAAAAAGTGTAGGCTCAACATCAACTATGCTTCTATGACAACAACGCAAAAAGCCTTATGTTTTAAGAAGCTCACACATCAGCAAAAATTTGAACCGATAAAACATAACAATTTCTTAGTTTTCACGTGAAAACATAAATGTAATTTTTGGTTTTCGTGGGAAATTGTAGTCTATTTGTTTTTGTAGGAAAGCGTGATTCTGGGCTTGACGAGAAAATGATTTTTTTTTTTTTTGCAAGAATAGACGATTTCTCAGTTTTTGCAGGAAAAATAATTTTTCAATTTTGGAGGGAAAATACAATTTTTTTTGGTTTTTGGAAGAAGATGAATTTTTTGTTTTTGTGAAAAAACGTAATTTCTTGGCTTTGGTGGAAAAACACAGGTTCTCGCGGGAAAATGAAATTTTAGGTTTTAGGTTTGACGAGAAAATGAATTTTTTGGTTTTAGCGGGAATAAGCGATTTCTCAGTTTAATGGGAAAATGAAGTTTTTTTTTGTTTTGACGGGAAATGCGATTTCTCGATTTTTGTAAGAAATAAAATTTCTTGCTAAATTTCCAAGTTAAAATATTTTTACAGTAACCAAAATTTAATTATTTAACTTTAACTAAAACGATATTTTAAGAGTTCAAACATAATTTTCTATTTAGTTCTAAAGCAATAGCAATGGTTTTGATATGAATGTTATTGGTTATAGTTTGGTAGTTTTAGAAACATATGCTTATAATAAAATATTTGATAAATAAATAAATTTTATAATTTTAAATAATCATATTAATTAATAAATCTTTTTTAAATGACATTTTGCTTTATATAATTACAAAGGAGGATCAAGTGGTAATTTATTAGAGAAAATATATTACATTTGCTATTAGCATGAATGTACTAAAAATGTATTGCTTTATTCGTATATATTTTATTCATATATATATTTATAATTAGTTAGCTAACTAAATTTAATGAAAAAATTATAATTTTGAAAAAATATATATATATATATATATAATATTTATTCAGATTTAAAACATATAAATACATAATTTAACATATAAAAAATAAATATAATACTCATTTAAATTATAAAAATAATTTTATTATATTAAAAATATATACAAAATTTAGAAAAACATACCACAGCATAGCGCGGGTAAATACCTAGTGAATAACAAAAGCCTAGAAATTTGCAAAGGTATATATATGAAAAGAATGGTAAATTATATAACCTGAAAATCAAATTCAGATTCACGCGTGGAATCCGATCCCTTCAAATGATCAACTCTCTGATCCGATGGCAGAACATTTTTCTTGTGTGAGGCCAATCTGCATAAGAGCAACAACAACCATCAACATCCACACACCTATGTACTGCTAATTAATTGATAAGAGAGAGAGAGAGAGAGAGAGAGAGAGAGAGAGAGAGAGAAATACCTTGATGGAGACTGAGGCATGGAGGTAGTAACAATCTCAGGTGACAACTTTTGCTGTTATAATCATATAAGCTTTTGTAAATAATAATAATCAAATCAATGATGAATAACAAAAAAAGCTTAGAACTTTCTCAATTGCGAATTGATATGAAACAAAAGTAGAGAATGTAACCTGAATATCAAATTGATCAGAGTCACGCGTGGCTTGATCCTGATCCGATCCCTTCAAGCTAAAGACACGGCGATTATACCGAATATTATGCCATTTGCGATCAACGGGATACAATTTGCGATCAACGCGAGGAGAAGGACACCGCCGAACTGGAAAAAATGTTGGAACGCGACCCATGACTACTAAACAATTTGCGGATGCCGGAAACCCTAGCTGCATATAATATATATATATACATATATACCCCCAAGAAAAAGGTAATTTGGGCCTATATAATTCGTTAATTAGATTATTCTTCGTTACAACGCAAAGTTACAATATAACAAAGTTGTTTATGGCAAAAAGTTACTGAAAAAGGTAACTTGGGACTATAAGTGAATACTAAACAATTTGCGGATGCCGGAAGCCCTAGCTACATATACATATACCCCAAGAAAAAGGTAATTTGGGCCTATAATAATTCGTTAATTAGGTCATTCTTCGTTACAACGCAAAGTTGTCTATGACAAAAAGTTACAGAAAAAGGTAATTTGAGCCTATTTTTTTTTTGATAAGTGAAATACTAAACAACGCAAAATTACAGATATAATAAAGTTGTTTATGACAAAAAATATAAATTGCATACACAAAATAATTTGATGTCATATAAGCTTTCTTCAGATGATTTATTAAAGACTGGAGGGGAATTCATTAATGGGCTCATTGCTGTTACTGTTATAATGAATGAGTAATCACTTTAATGGAGATACATCCACAAAGTGTTAGAATGACTACCACAACGGAATATATTTATTATGAGAATATTTAGAGTTATATAAACTTTGAATAGCTATTGGTAGTTGATCTTGTATGGCTTTCTTGTTATGCTGTTTCATCTCCACACTTTGTCGTTTTGTAAGTTTGTTTAGCGGTATTGCTCCACCAAAATTTTAAAATCTAACATCACAGATCAATCAGTCAACCACCAATATTTAATGATATTTATACACTAAATATACGAAAAGGATTTCATGTAAGAGAATGACAACATTATAACTGTTAAACAAACTTCCACTAATGACTGAATTGGTTTTAGTATTTTTTTCTCATTGAGACATTTTTTTCTTGTCTTACTTAAATAGAAAAAGCACATATATGGGTTTTTTTTCAGAATAATATAAACGAACTATCGATCGTAGGAGTATCAAAGATATATGGCAAAAAAAAAAAAGAGAAAGTGAAAATTAAAAGATCTTAAGTGGTGTTTTCATCTCATCTATAGTAAGTTAAGTTCATACATAGATTTTCGAAACTCTCAGCTAATCCAACATGCAGTGCTTCACCCACAAGTTTATTAGTTTTACGAATCGAAGACATTGTTCGAGTATGATTTTGAATGGTAAAGTTGGAAATTGTAAAATAACAGAGGGTTTTTTTTAATACAATTATAACCATAAAATAATTTATTAGAAAGATGTGTTGTTCATCGTATAAAGTTGTTATTTTTATAAAGAAGTTGAATGCACATATGGTTGGTTCCACAAGGAAACTTAACAAGCCAGAAAGTTCCTCCATGTATCTCATAGATATGTCACCATCTTCATTTCTTCAAACTATTTTTGACATAAACTTTGATAGCTCCTACAGAGTTAACATATGAAAAAAAAAAAAACACTTGAAAACTACTGGCGTCGAAAATTCAGTAACAATGATTTAATAGCTTGTCACGAAGAGATACCTCTCGTTTTTCATATGTGAAAAATATGCTTTTCTTTATAAGATTATATTAACAGACAAGGACAATTACATCTCCTTTATTATCAGAAAGGAAAAATAAACACATGATGAGGTCCTATAGTCTTATCCAAATTAACATATATTTTGACAAATCAGTTTCCAAAACACACTTGAAAACAAATAAGAAACCCTAAAAACAAGAGCTTGTTTCTTCAAATGTAAATGTAATTATGTAATTACATAGAAATATAACAGTTTGACTCAAATTGTGATTACAGTAAAAAGAACAATTGCATATTTCCAGCAAGATTTGGGACAAAGAAGGGAGATATTGAACCTTTCTACGAAGATAGTTTGTGCTTCGAGCTTTAACCGAAGGGACGCGTTTTGCGTTTTGACTCAGACGAACACCACTTACATTGTCATTTGGTAGCGGCAATATCGAATCTTCCTTGGGTTTTTCCGATTATAACATAATTATACAAAGACACCAAGAACCTTAAAATGTATCAATACATTATATAAAGTTGGTAGATGTTAGAGGGAAAATGAGCACATTTCCTAAAAGACTTTTTTTAGCAATAACCCAAGTTCATCAAGATCAGAAAGATTGCGCCGACGTAGCTCTGAAAAGGAAAACTCCTAAAGATAATTTTCGGATCAAAGGATAAAGGAGAATTTCTATATTCATCAGAGAATAAGGGATATTTCCATATCGCGAATATGGAAATATTTACCAAAAGGAAAAAGAAAAAGGAGTTCGAAGCAACCAACCTCCTATCCCTATAAATAAGAAGACCCCGAAGCTGAAGAGGACAGCCCATACAATATGCAGAGCAACAAAGCTAAAACCAAGAACTCCAACGCTTTCTAGTTTACTTTGCAAAAACACTTTCTTTTCACTTCGGTAAACCTCTCGGTTAAACCATCTCTTGTAATTGCTTTGCTTTGCAGCTATTAATAAAATATCTTATTCTTACAAAACACACAACTGTTAATCAAATCCGTAGTGGTGATTTTCTGGTTCAACAGAAAATTTATGTGCTATACATACGTCTCTTTTGATCTCCCCATTGATAGCATCGAATTTTACCTTATGGAGGCACTGTTTACGACTATAGAGGGGAGAGAATCCCATTACTATTGTTGTCGCTTCCACTCTTCAAATAATCAATCCATTATCCCAAGACCAAGAGAGCTTCCCTCCGACGCTGGTGTACGAGTTTTCGGGAGTTAAAGCATCTTCTTCACCCATTAACACGGCTGAGTCTGAACCCTACAGGTGAAGCCTAACATGAATAATGAAAGGCTGGTGTGAATAATTACCGATCGGAACTCATATGTATGAGTTAAAGGTAATGTTGACATGTTTTGTGGAAACAAAAGAGAGAGAGAGAGAGAGAGAGAGAGAGAGAGAGAGAGAGAGAGAGAGAGAGAGAGAGAGAGAGAGAGAGAGAGAGAGAGAGAGAGAGAGAGAGAGAGAGAGAGAGAGAGAGAGAGAGAGAGCATCAGGAAGAGTATGAGGAGGGAGGGGAAGAAGGTGAGAACGATTTACTGTAGTCGTCATGTTAGTAAAGCTGGAGAGGAAAGACGGTATTAATCCAACTGACATGACACAGCACAAAAAAGATAGTAAACCCAAAAGTTATGAATTATACTCAACGTTTCTAAATGAGTAGCCAAAACTCAAAAATAACCAAATACAATATATGCACATATTATACTAAGATATATCTTACGCCTCTTCCAAGTCCACAGGATTAGCAAACGATGGAGGGATCTGACCGGTAAGTCCTGAACTTGCGATGTAACTGTCATAAAAATGAGTCTCACCAATCTTACTACATCTAGCAATCAAGTGAAGAGTTTTCATATATTAGTGAAAAACTAACGTTTTTGACAAGTAAGAGTTTGATGAAGGAATGTTAGACTTATAGTAATAAGTTACATGAAGCAGGAGAAATCATTGCAGGGACTTACATTTTCTGTAGCCTGGTGCATTTTCCAATCTCTGCTGGTAGAGAACCAGAGAAGCTATTCATATCAAGCGCACTGTTAACAGAGAGATCTAGAAACAGATCGTTAGAATCTGCCTAAAAAAGTTATGATCATGTTACATAGTCAAGAAGAGTCCTTACAGTGATCTTAAATCAGTATTCCGATTACTTTAGGAACTGGTGCTGACAACGCATTGGGCCCAAAAGTACTACATCATTAGGAACATTTACGCGCAAATGAGTATGCTATTAGCTGATTTGAAAGGGGAGGGGAGGGGGGATTAAGAAAAATCATTGCTTTAATCTTGCTCAAAATCAAACATATTATGACTCTAACTGGGTGACAAATAAAAAGAAAAGAATCAAAGAAACAAGATAAATAGAATGAATAACAATAAAATTGTTCGGAAACAATTTATAAGTTGCTTACATGGGATGTGTGTTCGTCCGGGTTGATGAGCTGAGCCTCATAGCTGTTGTAGTAGAGATTCTTTTGGTTTTAATTGATGTGATTTTTGAGTTTGAAACCTGACTGTGAAAAATCTTTTGTTAAGAACCTTTGAAGTTGTAAAAGGGTTTCTTATTGATAAAGGTAACGAGGCAATCGCCTTATACACGATACAGAAGTTGACCTAATCATATTAACATAAGCCTAAATACAAAGCCCATTATCTTGCCTAATACCCCTCTCAAGGTGGAGTGTGGAGGTTACAAACACCCAACTTGACCAAAAATTCTTCAAACTCTTTTCTTCCCAAAGCTTTAGTAAGGTATCGGCAAGCTGACTCTTTGTGTTAACATGTTTTGTAGCGATAATTCCACGTAAAATCTCATCACGTATAAAATAGCAATCTAAACCAACATGCTTCGTTCGAGCGTGATATACTGGATTGGCAGCAAGATTAATTGCTGAGAGACTACCTGAATGAAGAGTGATCGCATAATCACACGAAATGCCAAGTGCAGGAAGAAGTTGTCAAATCCATAATAACTCATGAACTGTGTCTGCCATCGCGCGATATTCGGCTTCAGCCGACGAGCGAGACACGACGTCATGTTTCCGTGTTTTCCAAGACAATGGTGAACCTCCTAGTTGAATAAACCAACAACGTCGTGTAATGGGACACGAGGCCCAATCAGAATCACACCAAGCAGAGACAATCAATTCTGTGTTAGAGCGAAGCAAAATCCCTTGACCGATGCTAGATTTTGGGTAGCGAACTACACGTAATGCTGCTTCCAAATGTGCCTCTTTCGGACTACTCATGAATTGCGAAAGTATATGAATAGCATAAGAAAGTTCAGGGCGTGTATTACCCAGATAAATGAGTCTTCCAACAAGACGACGATACCGTGCTGGATCCGAGATAGTATCGCCTGTAGCAAGAGCAAGCTTGTGATGTTGCTCCATTGGGAAAGTGACAGGTTTGACACCTAACAAGCCAGTTTCCATAACAATGTCAAGAGCATATTTGCATTGACACAAGTAGATTCCAGCTGGACTTTGAGCCACTTCGAATCCCAAAAAATAACGCAAAATGCCTAGATCTTTCATATGAAAGCAGGAGCTGAGATAGAGTTTAAACTCGTGAATGACCGCCGGTGAGTTTCCTGTGATCACCAAGTCGTCCACGTAGACTAATACATGAAGTCTGGTGTCATGGGTAGCAAGAGTAAAGAGTGAATAGTCAGACTCGTGATGCTGAAATCCATAATCCAGAAGAGCAGATTCAAGCTTTGCAAACCAACATCTGGGAGCTTGTTTCAAGCCGTACAAGGATTTGTGCAAGCGACAGACCTTGGTTTTATCAGTAGTACGAAAACCAGGAGGGAACTGCATGTAGACCTCTTCATGAAGATCCCCGTGTAAAAAAGCGTTATGTACATCCATCTGATGTACTTCCAATCAAGAGAAACAACTTGTTGTAGAAATGCGCGGATGGTGACCATCTTAACTACAGGTGCAAACGTTTCCGTATAGTCCACACCCTTTGTTTGGTTATTGCCTAGAACAACAAGGCGTGCTTTATAGCGCTCAAGAGAACCATCAGATTGAAGTTTAATGCGAAAAACCCACTTGTATCCGAGTGCCCGCTTTCCCGGTGGTAGAGTTTCGACAGTCCAAGTACCCCGTTCTTCAAGGGATATGATTTCATCTGCAATCGCACCCTGCCAATGTTCATCAAGAATAGCTTCGTTATAGTGTGTTGGCTCAACAGCTGAAGTATGAGCCATGACATACGCCTGATAATGTGTGGAAAACTGAGAGCTTGATAAATAATTATCCAACGGATATGGAGTAGCAGACGAAAAGGGTTGGTAGATGAGTCGAGTGACATAGTCCCTGAGCTTCACCGAGACTTCTTTCTTTCGGAACCCACGACCCAAGTCAGTGTTCGCAGAAACGAGTGGCATGTCACTGGGAGAATCGTCATCCGCCGAGGTATGTTCGGATGAGACAGACTCTGTATCCGCCGAAACAGAGTCGATTTCTGTCGTATCAGATGTTTCGGGAGTTGATGATGGTTCCGGGGACGGAGGTGTGACAGCCGGTGGTGATGAGACGGGTTCTGGAGAAGGAGGGTCAGTTTCTACTGATAAATCAAGCACATGAGATAACGAAGGAGCAGGCGATGATGGAGAAAACAGAGCATCATGAGATGATGGAGAGATCAGAGTATCAGGTGAAGAGAAATGAAATTCTGTTTCATTAAACACCACATCGCGTGAAATTGAGACGTTTCCGGTCTCAATGTTGTAAACACGCCAACCTTTCTTCACAAAAGGATAGCCAATAAAAATTGATTTGTTGCTTCGATTTGCGAATTTATCACCTCCATGCTTGTGATTACGAACATAGCAAATGCAACCAAATACTTTGATATGATTCATAGGGGGAGCTCGATTATATACCAGCTCAAATGGTGTCTTTCCATTCAGCAAAGCAGTAGGTGTGCGGTTAATGAGGTACGCTGCAGTGAGTGTACAATAGCCCCAAAACTCGATTGGAAGATTAGCTTGAAAGCGAAGAGCACGAGCAACGTTCAGTATATGACGATGCTTTCGCTCTACATGTCCATTTTTCCGAGGAATGGCTACACATGATGTTTCATGGATGATCCCGTGTTGCGCAAAGTATGCTGATAAGCAGAGAAATTCAGATCCGTTGTCACTACGAATTACTTTAATTTTCTTCGAGAATTGGCGATCAACTAGTTGAACGAAGTTTTTCAGATGTGTCGGAGCTTCTTGTTTGGAAGAGAGAAGATAAATCCAGACTGCTCTGGAGTAGTCATCAACTAGTGTAAGAAAGTAACAAGATCCACAAATTGCAGAGGTTCTATAAGGACCCCAAAGATCACAATGCACCATTTCAAAAGCAATACTCGTCTTATTAATGCTTAGGAGAAACGAATTTCTTGGTTGTTTCGCGTGGAGACAAATTTCACACGCTTTGGAATCAAAAACACTAGTACTAAAATCAGAAAACTGCAACAATTTCAACGCCTTCGAGTAAGGGTGACCCAAGCGAAGATGCCAAACATCAACTGAGGTTGAATCCGATCTTTGAATTGCTGCTGCTGTCTCCGTTCCATGAAAGAAGTAAAGTCCGTTCTGCTGTCTAGCCGCTCCAATCAGCATCATTGTGATGCGATCCTGAATGATACAAAGCTTATCAGTAACTTGGATGACACATTGACGATCCCTAGTAACCTGTGAAACTGATATAAGATGACACCTAAGACCATCGACAAAGAAGACTTCCTGAAGTCTCAAAGAAGAACCTAAAGAGACTCGTCCGTGTTTAGTCGCAGTAGTAAAACGACTATCAGGAAGTTTGATCAAAACCGGTGTCATGTCACAAACATCACTCAGAAACTCAAGCGTGCCTGTCATATGATTTGAAGCTCCAGTATCGATAATCCAGGATTCAAAGAAATGCTTACCAGACAAAGGCTCATTAGGAGGAGGTGTACGTTCTTCAAGAAGATGAACCAACGTTTTCCATTGAGCGTCGCTTAAACCACTGATTCCTATTTGATCTGCAGAAGTCAGTGATGAGGAGGGAACCATGGCATGTGAAGCAAACGCAGGAGTGGAGATGTGATTGACTTGTGATGAACCACGACCACCAGTTGAATTTGAGCCCCGATCACGAGAAGTTGTATTTGATCCACGGCCCCTAGATGAGTTTGATCGGTTTCTGGTTTTTTCATCAAACCACTCTGGATATCCGATCAGTTTAAAACAGTTTTCAGCCAAATGACCATTGCGTCCGCAATGCGTACATGTTCTAGTATCCGAAGTGGTTTTCTGATCAGTGATAGATTGAGATTGTTGAGTAGTTTGGACCGAAAAACTTACACCATCAGATCGTTCTTCTGCAAGTCTACCCAATGATTTGAATTCTTCATCTTGGGTAAGGATGTTGTAAGCATCCTCAAGAGAAGGCAGAGGAACACGAGACAAAAGCGCTGATTTAACTTCACCGTACACGGATTCATCAAGACCCATGAGAAACTAATGAAGTTTGTCTTCTTCACGCTCTTTCCTAACTTCTTCCATCGTTTTAGCTCGCTGATAACCAGCCAAGCTTTTCCACAGCTTAGAAAAGTTCCCAAAGTACGCTTCTATAGCCAATCCCTTTTGGCGACAAGTAGCCAATTCTTGTTTGAGGCGCTGAACACGTTGACCATTCTTAACACCAAATCGCTTTTGAATGTGTGTCCAGAGTTCGTGAGAATCATCAATATGAGACATTGATGATGAGAGGTTTTCATCGATTGTCAATTTCATCCATGAAACTACAAGAGCGTTATTTGCAGTTCAATCTTCAAAATCAGGTGATTCTTCATCAGGTTCCGATATAGATCCATCAGCGAATCCGTATTTCTTCCTTGCTTTGAGTGCCAAGCGAAGGTTTATGGCCCATTCATCGTAGTTCGGTCCACAGAGAAGTGGTTTGGAGATGAGTGTTCCGGGATTATCACCAGAAGACAGATCGTAAGGGGATATTGTTCTTCGAGATTGTGATGTCGAAGAAACAAGAGCCGATTGAGTACTCATGTTTAAAGAAGGATTTGTTGAAAGAATATCAACAAATTAGGTCAATAGAAAGAGAGAATAAATTCAGAAACAGATCTCTTTTAGCGGAAGTAAAAGATTTCAGGATTAAAAGCTAAACTTTGAAATAGTTAGGTTATAGCTCTGATACCATGTTAAGAACCTTTGAAGTTGTAAAAGGGTTTCTTATTAATAAAAGTAACGAGGCAATCGCCTTATATACACGATACATAAGTTGACCTAATCATATTAACATAAGTCTAAATACAAAGCCCATTATCTTGCCCAATATCTTTTGTTTTTTTTATTACAGGATTGGATTGAAAAAGTCTTGTGATTTGTTTCCTCGTTTCATTTACAAACTCCATCCTAATGAATAAATAGAGTGGCACATTTCATTGGGAATGTGCAGAGCAACAAAGTGAACCTTTTGCTAAGTAGGGCTGGACATATCATCCGTTATATTTATTTTGATTTGTTATTTACTTCAATTCAATCAAAAAATTTAGATATCTATAACAATTCAAAGTAAAACAAATACTAAAGTATATAACATAAACTCTATAAATTAATATTCGATAAATTAATAAATTCGATAAATCAATAATTTTGCTCGGTCTTGAGTTGGCCGGTTCAAAATTTAATACAAATCGATAAATTAAAATGATAATAATTTTTTTAAAAAAACCTATATAAAATATAGTCCCATTAGTATCATAAATTAATAATGTTATATAAAATAATTTTATATAAATATATAATTATAATAATCTATTAAAATATGAGTATATTGTTGTTTCCATATTAAAATTAAAACATTTTTATCATTTATTTCTAATTTTATAATGACAATTTTGAAAAATATTATATTTTTTTTAATTAATTATTAATAAATAATTTATTTTATCTAAAACTGTTAAATTAATAACTCTATAAATTAAAAAAATATCAAAATCCTAACATTATTAATTTATAGAGTTTTTACTGTAGTATTCATCTAAAGCAAATCAAATTGTAAATACTATTTCAGGATATTCGGATATCCGCTCCAATCCGTAGATTACATATATACATATTAATACCATAAATTTTTAATGTTTATATACAGTTTAGTTATCTTTTTAATAAATAGAAAAATATGGATGACAAAAATACATATAATAACTCTATATTAGACAATAAACATTTATAGTAGTTAATAAAAATTAAAATTAGATTAGAAACGTTTATATGAGTTTTAAATAATCAATATTATTTTTCAAAGTATAAAATACTGTTTTTCTTTTTCTACCATTATAATTTGTTATTTATACTCATTTTTTTTCTCAAATAAAGATAGTTGTTTCATTTATTTTCTATTAGATAGTTTATATTTGAAACAAAATGCATGTATTTTCAGTTTTTGTTTGTGTTAAATGAAACAAAATTAATATCTATAAATATCTGCAACTATTTGTAAATTTTCAGATATCCGTATTTTTTGGAGTAAATCAAATCAAAAAAGTAAATATCCACTAAACAAAGTAAACCACAAATACTCAAAAAATTTCGGATATCCAATATTCAAAAATTTCGGCATATCCTATACTCAAAATTTTCCAGATATCCGCTCTGCGTCCAGGCATATTACTAAGTAACTGATCAGAAGGTAATAATTCTTTTTGTATATATAAAAAAAGTTTATTGGTTTGTAATATTTTGTAGGTTCGTGGATGTGATTACGAATAAAGATGGCATAGGGAGCTTGGGTTCCACGCCACGAGCCTCAAGTTGTTCAGACTCTAATCTAAAATGCCCCTCCGTACAAGAGGATAATCTGATTTGCCCCTGTTATAATATTTTTTTTTTGTTTTAATCGAAAACGCGTGAAATGACGATGAAGGGTATCCAAAAACTTCTAAATTACAAACCAACCAAATAATAGCTATTGGGTTTTGGCCCAAACCTAAATCTAAATCCGGCCCAAACCTAGATCAAAATCCAGCCCAAACCCAAACCAAAACAACTTCCAAATCCCTAACTTTTCGATCAAACCGCTAACTTTTGCAACTTTTCATCTTCTCCGATAAACCACCAATTTCCACTTTTCATCATCTCCGAGAATTCAAATCACCGATCAAAAATCCGATCAAATCTCTAATTTATCGATCTCATGGCGCGTACGAAAGGGCTTCGGTTGAGAACAACGCCTTCGCCGGATCATACATCATCACCGCCGTCGAGTTCAAATCTGCCGGCGAAGAAGAAAAGAAAGAGGGAGAAGCGTTCGGAGGCATCGCGAGGAAAAAAGAAGAAGTTGCGGAAGTCAAAGTCCAGTGCTCCGCCTCCGGCGGCTCTGGTGACTGAACCAGCAGAAGAAAGTCTGCCTCCGGCGGTGCAACCGGCAACCGGCCCGCTTTCGATTTCAGAACCGGCAATCGGTTCATTGTCGCAATCACCACCACCACTGGTAAACCCTAACTTGTTGTATAATTGGGTCCAACTAGTCCGACTAGTATGAGTAGTTCAACTAGAAAGGTTATTATAACTAGTGTAATTATTTGAACTAGTATAATTGGATTGCATGAAATGTCGAGTCTGAGTAGTAGGAGTAGGTCAACTAGTCGTACTAGATTGTAGTCATACTAATCGTACTAGTCGTACTAGTTTGACACTAGTTGGCGTAGTAATCATAACGGTTGGGCTAGTATTCGTACTAGTCGTACTAGTTTGACAGTAGTTGGCCTAGTAATCGTACTAGTCGTACTAGTTTGACAGCAGTATACTAAATCGGTTTTCTTACTTTTGCAGCATGATGATGATGATGTAGAAGAACCATTGCGGCCTCTCGGATATTTCTTCAATCCCACTGAATATCAAAAGGGATGTAAGCTAAGTACCAAATGCTTGCAACACAAATTTAAGGAGGAACTATTTCCAACTTTGGAAGAGGATGAGAAGAGTTGGTTTCTGAACCACCCGCAGTTCAAGCACCTGTTTCACATGAAGACTTATGCAACAAGAAAGGTGATGGGGCTGTGGATGTTGCTTCTATGCATGGTACAGACGGAGAAGGGTAAACAGGCTTGGTTTGTGGTAAATGGAGTGCCCATTAGATACTCCATCAGAGAGTATGCTCTCCTCTCGGGACTGTACTGTCACGAGTACCCAGCGAATTACCCGAAGTTAGGTGGCGAGAGGTTTGCTAGGAACCATTTTAAAGACGAAAAATTACAGCTGAAGTTGTGCTAAAAACACTTCAAGGGATGAGGTATAATGACACTACGAATCGGCTAAGGATGGCTGTCCTGTACTTCTTGGCGACAGTGATAAGAGGGAGATCAAAGCATGGAGTAGCCATAGAGGCTTTCATTCTGAGGATGGTTGATAGTCTCGAGCTGTGTGAGACATTCCCGTGGGGACGGTTTACTTTCGATGACAACATCAAAGAGATTTATCATATGGGGAAGCATTGCAAAGGATCGATCCCAGAGAAAGCGAGTTGGACGTTTCCTGGGTTCCTCAACCCTTTGGAAGTAAGTCGTATTTCCGACTGTTTTAATTAGTCCGAATAGTACAACTAGTCCGACTGTTTTAATTAAATGTGCAGATTTTTCGTATTAATAGTATGACTACGTCAACTAGTCCGAATAGTACAACTAGTCTAACTGGTCTAATTATATGTGCAGATTTTGGCGTTTGAATGTATTCCAATCCTGAAGACACAATTTCGGGTGAAAGCAACAAATGCATAAGATGATTGTCCAAGAATGTGCAAATGGGAGTTCACGCAGACTGGCACAACTGGATATTCGCTGGGTTCAATAAATGAGCATCTTGGAGATACAAAAGTATTTTACTTTTTGTTATTGGGTTCAATTGTAATCGTACTAGTCGTACTAGTTTGACAGTAGTTGGCCTAGTTTGACAGTAGTTGGCCTAGTATTCGTACTAGTCGTACTAGTTTGATAGTAGTTTGCCTAGTAATTGTAATAGTTGGCCTAGTTTGACAGTAGTTGGCCTAGTACTCGTACTAGTCATACTAGTTTGACAGTAGTTTGCCTAGTAATCGTAATAGTTGGCCTAGTTTGACAGTAGTTGGCCTAGTATTCGTACTAGTCGTACTAGTTTGACAGTAGTCGTACTAGTATTCGTACTAGTCGTACTAGTTTCCCAGCAGTATACTTAATCGGTTTAATTTTTTTTCGTTATACTTCAGGACATTACTAGTATTTTGACTGCTGAGGGTGAGGAAGTAGATCTCATAGAGAGGGCCATGGAAGAGACACAGTGGCAGGACTTTGAACTGAAGGATGATTCAGATGTAGCTGACCTTATTGTTGATGGGTGGAACAAGTTTATAATCCGCCAACAAGGGAAGATACTGTGGGAGGATGTCTTCATGGCCGATGTTCAATCCCGAGTTGTCGAAAAAGAAAATGTCCAAGAAGATGTCCAAAACGAAGGTGCGACAATAGGTGAGCCAGTTGAACAAGAACCTGCAGTTGTGATTGAGCCAATAGCCGAGCAAATGAAAAGGATGATGAAATTAATGGAAGAAGGGTTTAAGGAAATTAATCACAAGATTCATGGTTTGGATACAAGGTTGGTAGCTGTGGAGAGCTTCGTGGAAGAGCAAAGAAATCCTCCAGATTTTGAGTATGGTGGATATAATGATTTCGGTAAGAAACAGTTTTTGAGAATTTTTTTGTTTTGAATATTGAAGTTTATTTGACTCTTTTTTTATGTCACAGAGAAAACGGCTGAAGAGGAGATGACGAGGCTGCTGCGGCTGTAGAGAGGGGGATGGCGGAGAGAGCCGCGGCTGAAGAGAAGGAGAGGGCAGAGAAGGAGGAGGCGGAGAGAGCCGCGACTGAAGAGAAGGAGAAGGCGGAGAGAGCCACGGCTGAAGAGAAGGAGAAGGCGGAGAAGGCTGAGGCTGAGGCTGCGGCTGCGGCAGCTGCGGAGAAGGAGAAGGCTGACGCTGCACAGATGACGGAGGCTGCGGAGACGGTGGAGACTGTGGCGGCTGCGGAGATAGTGTTAGCGTCGGTGGAGAAGGCTATGGAGAAGGCTCTAGCTGGTAAGTAAATATTTATTTTCCTTAATGAGCCAAACCATTGGAGATTTATTTTTAATATAATCGATTTTATCGATTTTAGTTGATTTTTGTTAGGTGGAGATGATGTGGATACAGTCCAAACTCCTACGAAGGTGAAAATTCACAAACTACCTAGGCTTCAAGCCCAAGCAGCAAATAAATTAATTAAGAAGCTGAAGAGGAGTAAGACTCCCAAGCCAAGAAGGAAGCCTCGTTCACGTTTGCTGAAGGATTGTTATTAAGTAACTTAGGCCTTTGAACTTATGTTATGTCTGTTATGTGGAAACATGTCTTTGTGTTTTTCAGGATTTGGACATATATATTTTATGTATGTCTTTTTTTATGTGTTAAATTAAACGGTACAACTAGCAAAACTAGACCAACTAGAACTGAATTAAAAAAACGTGTGGCAGCAAAGAAACGTGTGGCAGCAAAAAAACGTGTGGCACGAAGTTTAAAATGGATAAAATATAAATTCACGTGCGCCGTCAAAAGAGGATATGAATATCTTTGCAAGTTTGCGCTGTCAAAAAAAAATTTGAATCCAATTTTTTTTAACATAGTTGTACCTAGTTTTGAGTTGTACCCTAAAGACATAAAGTTGTAAAATTTTGTAATCAGTAGTATCATACCTAAATTAAACATTTTTAGCTGTACTTGTAAAATTTAGTAAATAAACTAATATTCTAATGCTATAACTAGTATAAAAATACAAACTTTCATGGTTTTCATGTTTGTGTGGTTAAGATTTACAAAGTAACCTTAAAAGTATAAGGTAGATTGTGTAGACAACACATTTTCATGGATCAAACATTTTCGTGGATCAAATTTATTAAACTATTAAATGTTCAAATATGTTTGCACATGTTCTATGGCCTATTTTATATGGAAATATGTTTACAAATACATTTACAAATTGTGTTATTGACATTTTTGTAGAAAGCATAGTCGTACCAGTCTTCCCAGTTGGACTTGAGTACAATTAAAATGTAGTTGAACTAGTTGTACTTGAAACGAATGGTACTAGTCGCACCAGTCGTACCAAACATATTAGACGCGGAATATAGAGTTGTACTAGTGGTGTCTAGTCATACCTGATAGAAATAACATGGATACAAGTCTCGGTCATACAAAGTTGCACACATTGTTCACATAATTTAAAACAAAGACGTAAATTACTCTTCACTACCATCAATCCCAAACCATTGAGCCCAGCGTCCACCTCTTCCTCTTCCTCTTCCACAATCTTCTCCAGCTGATGGGAATCTTTTCTGTTGCGGTTTTCCTTTCTTTACTTCATATTCCGGAGGTAAGACTTCTTGTGCTTGTATCTCTTCAGGTACAACCCATTCAGACAAATGAGGAACTGGATAGATTGTCCTGGAGTATGCCAATGCCCATAGCTCTACCAAATAATATTTGCAGCAAAACTCGTGTAGTAGAAGTTCCCTATCTCTGCTCATATGGATGGCAGCAGCAATTGCATACACACATGAGTATCTGTCTATATCAAAATACTTGCAAGAACAAGTTTTCCTAGTCATATCAACCAAATAATTCTTCCCATCAAGCCCAATCACATTGTATTCATGGAGATAGCTGTTTAACTCTTGCACCATGAGTTTCTTTGCATCCACACATCTCAGATACATTTCGTTCTCCACGGAAGGCACAAGCTTTTGTGACAGTGGGACTTCAGCGGCAGTCTGCCTATGGGTGTTCCACCATTCAGCCAATTTGGCAACAATTACATCAATCATTAGCAACAGCGAGTACTTTCTTGCGTTTACAAAACACCATTAATAGATTCTACAGTATTGGTGGTATCTATGTTGTACCTTTCTCCTGGAAAATAGCAACTTGCCCATTTTTTTCTCATCAACACTTTTGTCTAGATACTCGGCAGCAGATGGATATTTCATCCTAAAAGCACTATAGAGGTTTCCGAACTCAACCTCTGTATAAGCTTTAGTGCACTCGATGAACTTCTTCGCACATGCATCTCTGTGGGTGGCAACATGTCCTTTCACATTCTGTGACAAATGCCTTACACAATACCCGTGTTGAGACAAAGGGAACACTTCCCTTATTGACTTGATCAAGCTTGGATTCCTATCCGACATAAACACCATTCCAGGGACATCTGGTGTTACTAACTTCAACTGATTCAGAAACCACGTCCAACTTGCATCTTTCTCACCATCAACTACACCAAAAGCAATAGGATAATGATGATGATCAGGATCCTGAGCTGAAGCGACGATTAGAACTCCACCATATACGTTCTTCAGGTGGGTTCCATCTATAATGATGACTTTCCTCATCTATAGAAACCCTTCTATGCAAGCTCCCAATGCAAAGAATAGGTATTTAAACCTTTTCTGCTCATCTAATTCCACACAAGTCTGTGTACCCGGATTCACTTTCTCTAGCATGTACAAATAAAAATATAGCCACTGATAACTCTCCTCAGAACTTCCCGCACCTCATTAGCAGCTTTGTTTTTTCCTCTCAGCGCTGTCGAGTACGATACTTTCACGCCAAGCCTGCCTTGAACCATATTGATCAGCGTTTTTGGATCTGGTGTGTCGAATCGACCTGGATAGTCTTCAGCCAAAACAGTTGCAACTAAGTGTGGTGTGCCTTTCCTTTTTTGTCTGATTGTACTTGTAGTAACCCGAGAGCATGTGTGCACCTTGTTGTAAGTGACAATAGTGAAACTATTTGAGTTCATACGCACAGAAGCTCTTAAACCCCACTTGCATCCCTCTTTTGCTCCCCAACATTTTACCACGAAACGTGTGGGATCAGACTTTTTCGTTTCATACTCAAAATCATTCTCATGTGCACCTTTCTGCAGGAGAGCTTGCTGTCCCTGCCTAGTGTCAAATTCTTGACCTTTATATATATATATATATCTAAACCATCTTCCCATCCATGACTTACTTGCGAGTTTCCATCAGAATGTCTGACTTCTGTATCATCATCATACATGAGCTCATACCTTTGAAGAGGATCTGTATCACTTTCTTGCATCTTATTGTCTGGCATTTCATTGTCTTACATTTCACTGTCCTGTATTTCTAAGCCATCTCTAGCGGTAGAAAACAGCTCATCATTACTCGGACCTACATCAACGTCAACTCCATGATCCTCTCTTGAAACATGCACGCTTCCATGACTTTGATCAACATCCTTGATGAACTCCATATGTAGAACACTTCTACATTGATCTTTACTCATTTGTAGTAGATAACCAAAAACATTTTCGTCATTCCAAATATATGATGGTTTCTTCGTGTTCAAGACCATTGGATAGTAACTAATTTTCAGCTGAGATGTAGCTGCATCTATCAAAACCTTTCTGCAAATTCCCTCCACTAATCCAAGATAAGTGACATCCTCCAAAGATTTCCTCATCACTAAAGTGTGAATCTCATCTTCTACAGAATTCCATATAACTTTATCACCGTCTTTTGAATCGAACCCCCCATAATCAAAACATATGACTGTGCAACCACTACTACTCATTTCCCCTGAAAAGAACAAAACAATCGTAAGGTAATCTTATCAGAGTTGTACCAGTATTACTAGTCGTACTTAAGATGTCCAGTTACGCTAGTTGTACCAGTGATACCCAGAAAGTTTGGTTCATCCTAGTCGTACTAATTCATTTAATATGTCCAGTTATGCTAGTTGTACCCAATAGTACCTAGAAAGTTTGGTTAATCCTAGTCGTAATAAATTCACTTAATATGTCCAGTTATGCTAGTTGTACCCAAAAAGTTTGGTTGATCCTACTCGTACTAATATGTCCAGTTGTGCTAGTTGTACCCAATAGTACCCAGAAAGTTTGGTTCATCATACAAATCATCACTAGTTATTACGATTCATTGCTCAGTTAACCAAGATATCATATTTAATTATCAATATCAGTTTCTAATAGCCTTACCCAACTAGCTCAGCAGCTCCAATGACCAAAAAAAAAAATCAAAATTTTCTTTACTATGAAATTCTCTAATTAACTATGTATTAATTGTTTTGCATATAACATAAACTTGATAATTCAATCAAGAAATCAAAAATAGTATAAGAAACAGCAACAACTAACCTTCAATTTCACGCCTCCGATTTTGTCAATGGTGGAAACATGAGAGGAAGAAGACGACGTGAGAGGAAGAAAACAACAAGAGGAACAATAAAATTAAATTTTGGTTGGTTTGGTTAGTTTAAATGATTAAATCGCAGGATTGGTTTCAATTAATTTCCTACCAAACTGCTGCTGCTTTTTCTTTTTCTTTTTCAATTTTTTTTTTGTTTTAATGAAGGACAAATCGGTAATTCCAAGCTAAGAGAGGTAGTCAGATTTGTGAGGGGCAGTTAGAATTCTCCTTGCGTACGAAGGGGTATTTGAAATTAAAGTCCAAGTTGTTCTTGGTGACAACTAACAATAAGGCAGCTTGTTCAATAATAGAATTATAGAATACAGACAAGATCCTTGTTCATCGATGTTGACATGTGAATATACATAGACATTTTAAAACTTCTTATTTTTTGGAGACTTCAAAGTTTCAATCTTTTTATATTTTCTTGATCAGTGCAAATGTTTCCCACCATGCAGGCATGGACAGAATTATAATTGCAGAAAACGTGTGAAACTCAATAATCGTAATGTTGTAATAAAGAATCGAGACAGCGTCAATTAGGTGGACTGAAGTTATTAACCCGAATTTGTTTTGCATGAAGTTTAAACTGTAAAATTTGGGAGTTCAAAAATAACTCAACATTTTCTGATTTCTTGTTTTTAGAATGAACTTGTTCGTTGATGATTAAAGACTCAAAGATAAAATAAATGAGATGTTTAGAATTGAGAGTTGAATATCAGAATATGTTTCTATTATCTTTTCTTTTCTATACAAAACTTGTAGGCTTTAATGGCCTAAGGTGTTAAGAATTGAGACTCTGTATTTAATCAAAGACTTAGAGAGAGATTCAACTCCATCTTCAAGATCTTGAATGCATGACTCTAAGATCTGAACATCTTCTATCTTCAAGGTCTTTTCAGACTGAACGTCGGAATCAACCCTTGTGAATTCGTTTGCTTGCGCCTCACATGTAACTTTCTTCTGGTTCATTAGCTTAGAAACAAGTGACCATTTTCCACAAGTCTTTGATCCAGACATGTAGCTAAAGAGAGAATCAAACAAAGCAATTGTAAAAGCTTCTGCTTCTCCAAAGACAGCCAAAGATGCTTCGTCTTGTGCAACTTTCAAAGGCTTTTGTGCTTTCTGGAATGTCTTCTTGAGGGATTTTCTTAAGGCTAAGTACTTCTTGACCTCTCCCAATAGATCTCCGCGCTTTCTTCTTAGAAACGACTGGATCTCCATGAGACTCTCTTTCATCTGCGACAAAGCATCCTTGGAAACGTTGCACAAATCCAAGATCCTGAGAGATCCATCAAGAAGCTGCTCCACGGATTTCTTGTTCTGGTCTTGTGATAGTGCATGTTGGGTAACGGGCAAGCGAATAAGCTTGTCAAGAGACTCGTGTAGCTCTTGAATGTTGTCAAGTCTTTTACAAATGGAAGAGCTTGAAGATGTTGAGGCTTCCTCAGAAGATCTCAATCTGGTCAACTGCTCATCAACATGAGCAGCTTGTGGGTGAGGTCTAGAGGGAAAACTGTTGGAACGAACGTGGCAAGAGACGGCCATTTTTTGAATCTTAAGCTTTTTTTTGTTATTGATCAAAGACAAGAAGTTGAGAGAGCTAAAGATGTTTGTTCTGCCTTCTTCATTGTCTCACCGGTCAATACTTATATATACCATCAGCAAGGACAGGTAAGAGGAATCTCTTGGTGCTTAAGATATTAAAACCAAACACACAATGGTTCCCCTAATTTCAAGATGGCACAAGGCATCTCTTTCTTATAATACACAAATAATGGTAAAGATCTCCACCATATCAGCTCAGTGTCTCCCTCCAACTATATCTCCATTTACTTTTTAGTGCGTCGAGATCTGTAGATCTGTTTTATTGCAATGAAGCATCTCCCAAGCTGGCTTGTCTGCTAATGAAGGCAATGACACTCGTGCAAATCTCATAATGCCTCTTATCAAGGAATTAAATAAAATTATTATTCTGTTATCTTACAAATCTCTAACCGCACGAGCACTCTTTATAGCTTCTGTCTCCCTCATTTGAATTTGTATTTTATGAATATTTAATAAGTCTCTCCGTGTGGCAAGCTTCAGTCTCTTCAGCAAGGCGCATTTCCATCTCAAAACTTAACAAGAGCTTTTTCGGTATTCTAATATGAAACATAATTCCTACGGAATATATAAAATTATATTTCACTATTTTACAAAAATATCACTGTAGCACAAAGGTTAAAAATATATCTTGGTTGATATGATTTGTGGGTTTGAAGCCCGGCTGTGGAAAGTCTTTTGTTTTTTTATATAGTCCGATTTTGAATAGCCGCTCGTGCAATGAACCGGATCTCAATGCCTTAAAAAAAAAATCTGAAAATCGAGCTGTGAGGATGGTTGGTAAGAGACAGAGAATGGTGGAGATCTTGATCATTTTATTTTATATATTAGATGAGATGGCTTTTGTCACATTTGAAAGGGGAATATTGTATTGAATTGATATTTTTTAACCACCAAGAGATTCCTCTTGCCTTTGTTTCCTAATGGTGTATATATATATATATATATATGTATTGAGAAGGAATAACAAACATCTTTAGCTCTCTTTAATTATTAACAAAAAATGGCAGTCTCTCACCTTCACCCACAAGCTTCTCATGTCGAGGAGCAATTGACCCGTTTGAGATCTTCTGAGGAAGCCTCAACATCTTCTTCTATCTGCAAAAGACTTGACAACATTCAAGAGCTACACGAGTCTCTTAACAAGCTTAGTTGTCTATCAAAAGGCTCTAGCACAAGAGCATAATAAGAAATCTGTGGAGCAGCTTCTTGATGGACCTCTAAGGATCTTAGATTTGTGCATCATCTCTAAGGATGCTTTGTCGCAGATGAAAGAGGGTCTCTTGGAGATCCAATCGATTCTGAGAAGAAAGCGAGGAGATCTATCAGGAGAGATCAAGAAATACTTAGCTTCAAGAATATCCCTGAAGAAAACATTCCAAAAGGTCCTCAAGAGTTTGAAGGTCAAACAGGAACATGAGTGCAACGATGAATCTCTTGTTATGTTTAGAGAAGCAGAAGCTATTACAATAGCCCTTTCTTGATTCACTGTTCTGCTTCATGTCTGGATCAAAGAATTTTGGCAAATGGTCCATAGTGTCAAACTAATGAGCCAGAAAAAGGTCTCGAGTGAAGCACAAGCAAACGAATTCGCAAGGGTTGATTCAGAATTCCAAACCGAGAAGACGTTAAAGATGGAGGATGCTCAGATCCTAGAGTCATGCATTCAAGATCTTGAAGATGGACTCGAATCTCTCTCCATGTCTTTAATCAAATACAGAGTCTCTATTCTTAACATCTTAGGCCACTGACTCTACAAATTTTGTATATATGTGAAAGAAAAGTTTCTAGAAACTAATTCGAGATTTTTCTTATACTTTTGCGTTATCCATTCTTAATTAGATTTATCATCATCGAAGCACAAAATCAAGAAAACAACAATAACAATGAATTATGATTTATTGTTATTCTATCATCGAAGCATAAAATCAAGAAAGCACCAAATTTAAATTCTGAGTTCTGACACTTTAAGTCCATGTCTGCTTTCACATGTCAAAACAATAAATTATGAATTTTTTTTGTCCTGTGTTTAATTCTTGAACCAGCTCGTACTTGTAATATCCAAGCTGATTCCCTTGCAAAAATTGGCTCGAGCTCGAGATCTCATCTTTTCCCATGTAAGCGGAATGGTTCTTAATTGGTTAGCCCACGAAGCAAACCTATTTGAACCATTGGTTTGAATAATGAAATCCTTTTGATGTCAAAAAAAACAAAAAAAATCTTGAACCAGCTCCTTTAAGTATATGAAATTGTTTATTAATTGTCACATTCCTATGATCCTATTAGTTTCAAAAACAGAGAAAATGATAATAGCAGAAGAAATATATCGTTCAAAGAACATCAGTTCTTATCATTTGTCGTTGAATACAACCTAGGAACATCATTCAAAACAAATAAAAAGCTTCCTTTGCTATCCACAAATTATTATCAAACAATCGAATTTAACATTTTATAGCACACACAATACGATGCAACTATCCCTACAACATATGCTACACCCATTTCGGATCAGATCAAATGGTATTTCAGATCAGATGAGGGACTAATATGTTCCCCAAATATATATATAAAATTATATCTCATTAGTTAGCACAAATTCCACTGTAACACACTCGTTAAAACTATATCTTGTCAATTGATGTACTTTCCAGGTTCAAAGCGCTTACAGCGCAGTTTTTCTGCTCTTAGTGTTGGAATTTAGGTCAATTTTCCGACAATATTTCCACTGAGCATAGTTACCAAAATGATTTGATTATTGATTCTTTGAATTCTTTGTAAGAGTTATTTACCTAAAATAACTTTACTAAATAGGGTATTATAGAATAACTTTACCAAACTAATCTTAATAAATTTGTAAAAGACCATTTAACCAAAACATGTATAGAATAACGAAAATACCATTATAAGAATAAAATAAATTTTATTAATTAAAAAATATATTATTTAAATTTGAAATAAAAATAATATTTTTTAATTATTATGGAAAATATATATATATATATATTAAATCTAATTTTTTTCTCTCTCATTTCTTTTCCTTTTCTTTTATTTTTTTCTCTCTCTCTCTTTCTCTCTCTTTTCTCTTCTTCTCTCCGGCCAGATCTGGTTTTTCTGACCAGATCTGATTTTTCCGATCATCTTTTTATTTCTCTCTTCTTTCTCTTTCTCTCTCCCCTTTTCCATTCTCTCTTCCGTCAAATCTGTTTTGTTTACTCATTTGTTTTCTTTCTATTTTCTTTCTATATTTTTTTTTTCTCTCCGGCCAGATCTGCGGCGGTTGATCCATGGCCGATAGAGCTTGTCTCCAGATCGACTTTTTCATCTTCTCTTATGTTTGGTTGCTTTTTCTCCGGCGGAATTCCCTAGAGGCTTCAAAAAGTATGTGAATCTCTTCCCCGAGAGAGTGGTTTCAGATGGGTGAATGGTCCCCGCATTCTCTGGTGGCCATCTTCTCAGAGATTGATATAGCGGCGGCCTGCAACAGTTTTTGTTCCTAGGGTTTTTATTTTCCTGTTTTAATAGGTTTTGGATCATTAAAATTCTGGTTTCCCTTGATGGTAGATTCACTACAAGAAATAAGGAACATAGTTACATATTTTTTTGTAACTATGTTAAAAAATTGGTAGCTATGTATCGGTTGCTACAAATTGGTTTCAAAATCATTTTCGTAACTATGTAATTGTAGCAAATCGAGTGTTGTAACAAGCTGAAGCAAAAATGCTACAAATTAAAGACAAAATAATATCGTAACAATTTGAATTAAATTTGCTTTAATTTTTTTTGTGATAAATTAGCTACAATTGTGTCAAACATATTGGTAGCTATTTGTTAGAAATTCCCACAAACAGGTTCTAGAAAAATCCCTACAAATATCCACACAAAAAATATAGCAACTTGTTACAATTAGATACATATTAAATGTAACAATATAATTACAATTACCTTCAAATTTACCGTAATAAGTTGCAACAACTATCTACAATTTTGTAACAAATATATTATGGCTATTTGTTAGAAAGTCCCACTAACAGATTGTAGAAAACCCACTACAAATATCCACACCAAAAAATATAGCAACTTGTTACAGTTAGATACATATTAAATATAATAATATAATTACAAATAGCTTCAAATTTACTGTAATAAATGGCAACAACTATCTACAAGTTTGACTGTCACTATTGGCGACCTAAACCTCTAAACTTTTATGGCTTTTTACCGATAAATTGCTATAGAAAATACTGTAATTTTTTGCTTTAAAAATTCACAGATTCTTTGTGAGAGTTTATCTACTAAATGGCTAGTGCAACAAGTAGACCTATATATGCTGCAAATGGAAATATAATTGTGAACTTAATTCAAAATCTCGCGCAGCAAGTTTACAAAATACTATACTAGAAAAATAAAAACAAATAAAATTCATACATGCAATATTACAAAAGATATTAAACATAAATTACAGTAGATATTAAACATTGTTGCGAGGAGAGCAGATTAAGAGTTACAAAAGATACAAACTAATTAATCTTGAAATGTTAAATATTGCTAACAAATCAAACCAAAAAAGATTTATAGTTAGGAGCATATAACCATATTTAACATATTTAACAAGATGAAGTCGAAACACATCAGCATGCTGCATCGTCATCACCATCTTGGGTATCGAAACCATTATCCTCACCATTTTCAATTCAAAGTAAAATTTAAAATTTAAATTATTGTAAAAAAATTTCTACCAATTTTCTACCACTATTTTTGGTAGATAATTGTTCCACCAATTTTCTACCACTATTTTTGCCACATTTTTCTACAATTGTATTTTGTTGGAAATTTCTTACAAGTTATCTACTATATTTGATTTCCAACGAAAAATAAGATACAATATAGTTTTATAGAAAATTGGTAGAAAATAATCATTTTTAACTAATTTCCTACAACATTTTCCATAGGAACTGAATCCCATCGGATTGGGTATTTCGGGTTTCAGATATTTTGCGAATATAGCTTTGGTACCGGTTGGGTATTATTATATTTTGGATTGGATTCGGTTCGGATCCGGAGCTCTTTGAATACGGCTCAGTTCGGATAAAAAAATTTGGATTCGTTTTTTTGCATTCAATCCGAGTTCAAGTACTTTATCCAAAAAATAATGGAAAATAACCAAATATAACCAAAAATACTCGAAATCAACCAAAAATCTAAACATAACAATTCAAATATCACTAAAATAATATCAATTTCAATTCAAAGTAAAATTTAAAATTTAAAATAATAATAAATATTCAAATTATTACCTCATGAATATAAATGCAAAGAATATAAAACATAAATATTAAGCGAACTTAGAAATTCGGATATTTCAGATAATTTTTTTGGATATCGAATCGGATCCGAATATTACTTGGTACCCGAAAGTTAGTAACAATTATATCTAATCGGGTATTGTGAAGGATTTGATATTTTTGGATCAGATCCGGATCAGATTTTCGGATCCAGATAAAATGCCCACCCCTAGTAAATGGTGTTGTTTTTATGTAGTGAAGTATTTGGTAACACCACCTAAATTATAAAACAAATTATAATATTTTATTACAATTTTACTACAAAATTGTTGTATTAAATATTGCCACAACCACTGTGCAGTAAAATTGTAACATATATGTGACAATCCAGCAGTTGTCTCTAATCTGTTTCTAATTCGCTACGAATTCTTACCAATTTGCCATAATTTTTTTTATAAAAAATAACGTCACTAATTTGTATCATTTTATAACAAATTTTTGCTACTATTTTTGATGTAATAAAATTTGTCGGTATGCTACTTATTTCTTGTAGTGATTTGATGTATAAATTTTATTAGTAGTTAAGCGTTATGGTAGATTTAATTATGGCATGAGATATGTTTTATTATGGTGGTAGATTTTTAATATATATAACATATTTGGTTAGATTTGATAATGATGGTAGATTTGTTTGATACACCGATTTGGCTTCTATATATCATAGAGCCCGATGTAACTTCCAGTAATCGACATGTACAAAGGGGGAAGACATTAGTAAATATAAATCTACCAGCACGGCATGCATAAACCTTCCACTAAATCATGTATAAATCTACCACGAACATACATAAATCTATCAGCAAACCATGTAGGTTTGGCAGTATAATGGATTTAACACCACCTACAAACGTGAACCAAGAAGGTTTGTTGCCAAATGTTTTCAGCGTAGAGGATTTTCCAAGATTTGAGTTCTAATATCGTGTACTTTCTACTGTGTAATATGAATCGATACTTCAATCTTGATGTACTTCGTTCAGTGAACATCTCTAAGTACTTTCTATATGTACTTTCTTTAACTTGTGTGTCCACTAAGATCATCAAATTTTCCAATGCAATGAACGAGTGTTTAACAGTCGAAATACAGGTTTCTCGAACCAAGATGAGAATGCAGAGTGCTACTGCAGATCTGTTGTCTAATGTTTTCAAAGTAGAAGAATTTCCAAGCTGCAGGTTCAAACACCCATTAATGTTTTGCCATGAGTGCTACCTTTTTTTTCAGTACCAACTGCTTAGATTTCAGTTTTAATAACGTCTATTTTCTACTGTGTAATATGGATCGCTGCATCTATCTCTATGCACTTCGTTCGTTGAACATCTCTAAGTAATTTTTTTTAAATGCTTCTCTATGTACTTTCTATAAATTTTCAAATATAATGAACGAGTCTTCAACAGTCACTATAGAGGTTGAATCTCTTCACTGCAATATTCGCATTCTTATGACGTCCAAAATCAACATCCCACTGATTAATATCTGATTTCAACGTTCTTCACCGTCCAATACCACATGAAAAAGTCTACCACTACGCAATCACGATATGTTAAAATATCAACTATCTACCAGCATATAAGAAGTCTACCACTGTGTAACACAATAAACCTACCAATGATGTTATTCTGGTAATTATGGAAAATATAACTCTATCACTACGAAAATGAAGTAAATCGACCACAACAACAAAATAACTCTACCAGGATTCGTTGGCACTCAAAACTCTACCATCAACAAAATAATTCTACCACCAAGTAGGATTAACAAAAATCTACCACCACAAATACTAAGTCTACCAAATGAAAATAAATCTACCAAGTCCAAAAACAAATCTACCGCCATTTAAAGTTAATGAACGTAAAAAGTCAACCAATCACCCTCTGGTAGGGTCGAAAACCAAAAATCTTCCACAATATATTTTTAAGTCTACCAAGTTCCCCAACAAATCTACCGTTCAAGTAAAAACTCTACCATTCCCAAAAAATCTACTGCATCATAAGCACTTCAGCGTCAACAACAAGTCTACCACACGAAACAAATCTACCGGCGAAAAACAAATCTACCAGCAGTTGACCATACGAAACAAGTCTACCGTCAAACAACTCGCTGACGTGGCAAAGAAAAATAATGGCACAATCGTAAATACCGTTTTGTTATCAAAGGCTCGAAGAGCATAATCGGTACGCTAGGTTAGTTCAGTAATAAAAAACAATTTCAGCTATTCTACCTAAACCCCCTATTTAAAAGAGTATTCTAGTAATCTTCCCTTCCTTGTAATGAGTATTATAAGATAATGTAATTACTTGTCAAAAACTAAGTTGATTTGAATGAGAAATCTTTGGTCAAAGTGGGCATGTAATCAAGACAAAAAGTCAACAAATGTCAAGATGTGTATTTTGTCCCATATCGAAAGTTAGAAGAATTTTTCACTAGTATATATAGTGATATACTCTCAATAAGGTTCACTAGCTTTGAGAAGAAGATACTATGATGAAAGAGAGAAAGAGCTATTATGCAAAACAATACACACGCAAGCGCGCCAAGCGGGCTTGGGCTTGGACTTAGGTCTTGGGTCTTGTGTAAAGCCCACAAAAAATGTTTTTTTTGGAGTAACTACTTATTAACTTATTTTCACAAATATGTTAATATTCTTTAAATATTTTTGTAAAATTCGATAAATTGAGTCGAAAATTAATGACAGAATATTTTGTCTTGCCCTTACACTTATCGAACAAAGAATATTTATTTTCGGAATATTTTCTATCTACATATTCTTAACGATAAAGAATAAAAGTTTTTTGAAATATTTCTGTTTATCTACGAGTGACCGCCACGGCAAACCTTTGCGCCCAAAGTCTCTCTTCCACTATATATACTAGCCTCACTCATTCATTATCATCATCTTATGAATGAGTGAGGCTAGTATATATAGCGGAAGCATCATTATCATCATCTTATGAATGAGTGAGGCTATCATCCTACCATATTAATGATAGCCTCACTCATTCATTATCACCATATAAACTTTTTTTCTCCTCTTATGTTCTGGAGACGTGTGCTTCTGCAAGTTGTTCATCATGGAAGCATTCATCCCTCCTCGAAGTCACACCACAGTTTCTTGATGCCAGAAATCATAATCCTTTCTTTGAGGTTTGTTTAAATATGCACTCTCTACGTCATTCTCCCTCTCCTTCTTCCTTGGAGCGATATCACCAATTTTCTCTAGAGAGATACCATCGATATCGTTTGGTGTATATACCAAAGTAAAGCCACATTTCAGCACTTGACATTTTGCTACCTCAGTTGCACCATCAGTAATGACCTGAAAGTTGAGAGAAGCCTTAGAAGGAATGCATCCTTTCCCATGGTCTTCCACGTGGCGTTTGTTGATATCTAGCCAACTTGTATAGCCAATAAAAACATGAGCAGACTCAATGTTACGTGGCTCATCGCCTGGTACGCTCCAGCCTCTAACAATGGAAGTAAAACTGATACTTGGCCCATCTTCAGTTTCGAACTCACAAGTGCATTTCACCAAGAAACGGTTACATTGATGGTGATAGTCCGGAGGCAATATAACAGCGCATAAAGCTATCCCAATAAGCTTACTGTCACACCAGCGCCGAGGAAGTTTCGTCTCTAAGATTGATCCAAAAGCTTGGTAATGGAAATATGGAGGTACTTCACATCCAGGGAAACAAGTGCCAATCAAAGATTCCAAAACAAAGCCCTACAAAATTATACCAAAAACAAGATCGTGAAGCTGTGTGCATATGGACAACAAAATTTAAGCTTTTGTGAGAGAGAAGAGTAGTACATACCCCATTGTAGCGGTTCAGAGCATCTGACATCAAATGGCTTTTCTTCCGAGTGTATAATATGATCTCACTCTTTGCAACTTGATCAAGTTTCTTGCAGTTCGTGAAGATGAATGTGCAATGGATTTGTCCTGTCCCCATGAGACGGGCTAGAGGGCTTCCAACTTTTTCCAGCGAGACGCAGCCATGTGCATCTAAACACTTGAGGTTTGGTGGAAGCACTGGAATAGATTTGAGCTTCTTGCAGTTCTTCAAGTCAAGCCATTTCAGATGATAAAGCTGGCTGATGTTGTCCTGCAAGCTCTCGAGATCGTTTCCACTTAAGCACAATGATAGCAATGAGGATGATAGACCGTAGCCACCACTCAAACCGCGACGCATTAACATTGGCATATGCTTTATTGATGTTCCATCTAGCAGTAGAATCTTGATAGTTTTCATGTTCTCCATTGACTCTGGAAAAATCTCGAGCTTTAAGCAGCCAGAGAGTATTAGCTCTTGAAGAGCTCTTAGCTTTCCAAGACAATGGGGAAGATTCACCAACGCTTCGCAGTCTTTCATATTTAATAGGACAAGTTGCTGAAGATCCTCAACTGAAGTAGGAATACCCTTTATTGCCGTGCATTGCAAGTAAAGAGCTTCGAGACTTTCTGAAATCATCGGAAACTGTTCAAGGTTCTTGCAGTAACTCAAGATGAGAGTTTTCAGAGATATCAACTTCATCTCTGGAATATACACAAGGCGTGTACATCCTCTCAGGTTCAGGTAAACTAGACTCTTCATTTCTTGCATCCCTTGCGGCAATGTTGTCAAGTCTGTGCAGCCTTCAAGATTCAACCTTTTGAGATTTCGAGCGCCTAGTAACTCTGATATTTCGCATAGCTCGCTTGAGTAGCTGAGATCGACCCATTTTAGTTTGGATGTATCCTGTGACCAGAAACAGAGCCAACAATTAGTCAATATAATAAAGGTCAGGAAACTGACTTCACAGAGAGGCTGTAAAAAAGCACACCTTAGTGTCTTTCCAAAGTCGTGTAATCTTGCTGTAAGGGAGGTTGAGTTCAATGAGATTCTTTGGATTTATCGCTTTCGGAAGTTTCTTCAGTGGGAACTGTAGCCAGTAGAGATACCGGAGATTTTCCATTGACCATTTAAGTCCTTCCGGCAAATTCAGTTTGCAATCATCATCACAATCACGAGAACAGTGGGAGTTGTAGACTTTGAGGTATCTTAGATTGCACATATCGCTGAAGATATCAGAATCGAAGGTTAGTTTATCAATTAACTCAGACATGTCCACCGAAATACCCTTGACGCTGTCCCTATCCTGATAAGTTAGCAATAGAAGTTAGAGAACCACAAAACAAGCCCTAAAATTTCCATTAATGATGATGAAAAACTTACAGCCTTTGGGAGGTTAGGTTGATCCTTTTTCCTTCGCTGATTGTTAGATCTCATCTCTTTGTTGTTTGACAAAGAAGCAAAGCTCTCAAGATTCCAAATCACGTGGTTTCCATAGCTATGCCTATTTTCAGAAGGTAAGGATGAACAAAGTTTTTTGGCAAACGTAGACAGCAAGTCATGCATTTCTACTCGGCCAGTAGAGATGTTAATCAGTAGCTTGTCCGCAATTTCTCGTATTTCACTAGCAGAATCATCATCACTAGAATCAGGATCTCCCGAATCCACTAAACTTCTAACGTAATACTCATCCCCTGATCTGAAGAAACAGGCCACAACAAGAAAAGCTTCTTTTTGCAGCTCGCTTAGCTCATCATAACTTACTCTCAGTAGATCTTGAATACACGGGCTGGGCATGTGCGCCAGTGTATCCAATCTCTGTGACCAGTGCTCCTCATCTTTCGAGAGAAGCTCCGGACCCAATATCTTGAGAGATAACGGGTTACCTCTAGCATAATCCACGAACTTTGTGGAAAGATCCCTGAGATTCCCCGGGTAAGGACATTTGTGGTCTTCAAAGGCATAAGAGCTGAATTGCTTTAAGCCGTCAGTGAGATCCAATCTCGGGACAGCATAAGTATACTCGAGTTGGCTTATGCATTTCCTGTCTCGCGTGGCAATAACAATCCTGCTTCCTTTCCGAATCCATTTGTGGTTCCCAAGAAGAGCTTGTATTTGTTTCTTGGCACTCACGTCATCAAGAACAAGAAAAACTTTCTTCTCCAGCAGTTCACCCTCTACGGAACCATAAGTCATCTCGTCGCTTATCTCACTGTAGGTGTCATTAAGCAACCCTTTGAGAAGCATCCTCTGTAGCGAAGGAGTCCCGTACGTACTCGAATCATTACTGATTTTCTCCATATAAACGTGACGCTGGAACTTGTGTTTCCAGTCATCATAGAGTTTCTTCACCAGAGTGGTTTTGCCGATTCCTGGCATCCCAAAAACCCCAACGATGCGAGTCTCCTTGCGGCTAATATCCAACTTTTCTTTCAATTCTTCAAGGCGTTGATTGAGTCCAGCGAGCTCGTTTTGGTTTTCAGAATCTACTCTGTTGTTATTGTGGGAAATAGAGCTTGAACATGTGGAGGAATTTGTGCGAAGCATTTTGGTCTTTTGTTCTTCTTCACCTTTCTGTAATGCTATATCCTTTAATACTTTATGCACCTCTCCAACGATTTCAGCGATGAGAAGGTGTTCATCTCTGAATAATTAAATATAGTTAATTACGTAACGAGAAACTACACTACATACCAAAGATTATTCTTGTTTTCTTGTTTAGAGTTGACTAAAAAAATTAAAAGAAACTATTTTTTCTTTTAATACAAAATCTGTATTGACAAAACTTACCATCCATTTATTTTCTCATGATCACTTTTGTATTTTCTCATCATAATTTTTTTTTTAAAAATAAACGGTTAAACAAAAGAAAAAAAAAATCAACTTCCGCCATAATAATTGTGATGAACTACTTTTGTGGCGCCTAACGTTTATAATCGTCATAACCTAATTCTCACAAAATTTTCTAAATATTAAGCCTTTTTTTATTCGTAGTTAAATCATGTTACTTTTTCTAACAAATTGATTGTCCTATATTTATTGAAACTATATCTATTTTTTTTATCATAAGTTTTTAATCATATTATTAATTGGCAAGCAAGTTGGGCTGTAATTGAGAGTTATCATGGTTTATTACCCTTTACCCCTTATATGAATTGACTTTAATTACCTTTAATAAAATTAATTAACTATAATATATGGATTAATATTATTTATATGAACAATTGTTGATATATATATATATAAATCATATATTTATTTGGTTATCTTCCATAATTTTATTCGGCAAATATTCTATTATTTAAAATATCTTTTGTATTTATGCAAATTTAACACTTATTTTCACATCGATATATTTGATTAATAATTATCCTTACGTATATAAATATAAAAATATCAATATATAAATTCTAGAGTTTTCGTGTATATATAGTTTTCGATCGTATTTTAGGGTTTGTGTTTTCCTATCAAATCATGAATCTTATGTGCTAACAATGGCTTTGATGAATTTTCTTATGTGCTCTAATGGTTAGTGCATATGTACTGATGCTTTGTGAATGTTTTATTTATTTTAAAGCTATCGATCTATTTTATGTCTTAGATTTTTTGTTTTCTATTATTTTATTATTGATTTGTGATGTTATATTTATTTTTCTTAGTTTCGAGACAATGGTGAGAGCATCTGTAATAGACAGCTTTAGTAGGGTTTTAAAAAAAAAAAAAAATGATGTGGCAAGGCTAAAAGGTAGAATCGGCTCTCTGCGTAGAGGCAGAAGGAGCGTCTCCCCCGTTACGTGGTGAGACGCCATTTGTCAAAAATTTTCTTTTTTATTTTTTGAAAAAAGCAAGTTTTTTAATAATAAGAAAATGTTAAAAGCTTTGTATCATGAGATCTCCTATACCGATGCTCTTATATTCGTTTAAATGGGATTCTATAATGAGTTCATCCACGTCATATTTGTCGTGGTTTCCAAGGTATGTGTGTTTTAGTATTATTTAATTAAAAAATAAAGGTTGGGTCTCGCTGATTTATGATTGGTAATATGATTATTTCTTTGTTGTTTGCTCAATTGTTCGTGGTGTTTCTAACAATAATGTTTGGAGTAGATGGAATAGATGAGTACGAACGTTTCGAGCATGTGTTAGGCAATTCAAGTGATGATGAAGGTTTAAGTAGTGGATCAGAATATCTTAGTGATGATGGGGATGGTGATGCTAGAACCGACGATGATTCTTCGAGTCTGATGATGAAGATGGTTTGCTAATGAGAATGATGGTACTTGTGATGTTGGAACTGATGATGATTCTTCTGACTATGAATTAGACGAGTCTGATGATGATGATGGTTAAAGTAGGGGATCTGAATATTTGGGTGATGATGCTGCTGATGATGATTCAGATAGTGGTAATTGTACTTCCGAGATTGAGGAAAACGATATGATGACCATAGTTTGGAATGGGACAATGGATCCAGTGATGAGGTGCAAGAAGTGTATAAAATTAAGTCTAAAGAATTAGGTCAATCATCTGCACTGGAGCATAATCAACTATACTAGCTATTTTAAGTCTAAAGAATTACGATGTTAATGTCAAAAGATAATAATTTTGGTATATATTTTATTGAATTTTAATTCAATTCAGTCGCCGACTTTGATCGAATGGTCGTTCATATACACATATTTTGGTATATATTTTATTAGATTTTAATTTAATTTGCTTTGCTTATTTGCGATTGTTGAATAAAACAAACCGAAGTTTATGACTATACAAAATCAATATCTATTACAGCAGTTACTATATGCACATTTTTTGTTTTTACAATAAATCTCGCACACTCCAAACGTTCACAAATTTCCGTGTGATGACGTGTTTTAACTATGATTTGGTGATTATTTTTTCACTAAAATTTATTTCATAACAAGATGGAACACATTGTAGAGTATATAATACAAAATAAAAGCCAGCCAAAAACCTTTGAAATGAGTTTATATTCATGAGTTCCTTTAAAATGAACAATTAAACTCAAATAATTTATTAGTAAATTCTTTTTGTCCACACAGCAATCACGAATAAGTACAGCATACTACTGATCTAACCTTTACTATGATATTTTTCTTAGTGTTACATGGTGGCAAGTTTGGACCTCAAATGTGTACACTAACAAGTAAGTTTTTCATACTTTCTTGATAATTTCCAAGTAAATTGTTTCACACTTTTCAAACTTTTTTGTTAGAAACATTTTTATTGATCCTATTACTAGATGTGTATATTGCTAAAAGTCACATTTGTCTAATAATGCTAAGTTTATACAGATTGAATTTTTAATCAAAATATGATTCATCTTCTTAATGATATTAATATTTTTTTCTTAATTTTCAAGTAAATTAATGATATTAATATTTTTTCTAATTTTCAAGTAAATATAATTGGATAAGAGATGAAACACGATTCACGTTTAGATGGGTTTTCATTATTTGAAAGAAAAATTAATTTCTTACCATTCAACTTTATTGTATCTTTTTAAACATCTTGGTTTGAGTGAATAAAGTTACAATTGTTTTCTTGCCCCAAAATTTGTTTGTCTTTGCATCTAATGTGAGCAATTAGCTAAATAGATTAAGTGTGGTAGTCAACACACTGTAAAATGGAAGTATTTTATGTCAGTTTGTTTTTTTTTAGAAAAACCAACAAAAATAATAAAGAAAAAGAATTTATAGCAAAAAGTTTTATACATGAAAAAAAAATTTGTCTGCGCTAGCGCAGGCGAACCACCTAGTATAATGTATTGGAATTTTGACAAATTGATTATCTTATACTTATTGGAATACGGCCATACGGTATTTAACAAACAACAGGTTTATCTTTCATAACCATAAAGCAAAATTCGACTTTCAGTGTATGTTGTTTTTGTTGTTAAATCTTCTTATATTATGTTTTTATATGGAGTGAGTTTTCGAACTTTTACCTCTTCCCGTCGTAATTGAAGCCTATATTTTTGGGAATAGACTTCAAAGCTACAATCCATTTTTTCTCTCTCACGTCATCAACTTGCTTCACCAGCTTCCTCAAATTGTCACCAAAATCTCCCATCAGTTCTTTAATGGTGTATGGAGTCACCATGTAGAAGATGGGAATGACCACGAGATTCTTCTCTTCCATGCATTCCACCATCTTCACCAGCTCGTCCAAACACCATACAGAGTCTGTGTACCTTGGAGAAAAGATTGCCAGCGCGATCTTCGACTCTCCTATCCTCTTGAAAAAGACTTTCTGATTAACGCCTTTTTGCTCATTCGTATCTATATAAGCGTTAATCCCGTTCCTGTCTAAGGCTATCTTGAGGTGGCCGATAAAGCCGTGACGAAGTTCCTCTCCTCGGAAGTTGATGAACACTTGAGGTTGCGGTGATGCCTCCATGGAATATTTTCTCAAAGAAGGAATTTCTTTCATGGTTGGAATCTTTTTTTTTTGAGAGACAAGCAAGTCAAGTTGTAAATTTCTAAGTTGGTGAAGTCATGTTTAATGATTTATATATGGACTATTTCAACATGGGTGCCTTTATTTAACATGTCAGAGATTATGGTTTACTTTATTTTTATTCTAATAACAGAGTTTTTAAAAAATAGAGAAAAGTTTGCTCTAATAGTTACTTCTAGTTTTTTACCCTAAAAAAATATTTCAAATATATTCCCTTTTTTATTTAGCTATTATTTTTCAAATAAACCTTTTACTTTACAAATACACAAATTTTATCCATTTATTTTAAATTTTTAACAAAAAATTAATAGAATTATGATTTTATTAAAATTTTACATAGTTAATTATTGCTACTATAATTTTATTGAAATATAAAATAAGAGGAAATTGTCTAAAATGATGCACACCGGAAAATATTATCAAATATAGGTCTTTTTAAAAAACCAGCACTACTCTTTTTGTCATTTAGATTTACATAATTAGATTAGTTTTAATTAAGCAGTTATTTACAATTCAACCTTTCCTAGCAGTAGTTCAGCCCTGTAATGATGCATGTGAAGAGCATATGCTATGCAGACTAACTTATAACACATGTGAGTTGTAAATATAGATAAGAAGTTGTGGTTTTTTGGCAGATGAGAGGCAAACTTAGATCATTTCGTCTATAAGTGAGGGTTATTGGTTTATATAAAAAAAAATAGATTTTGACAATATTTCATGTATAAATGGAGGTTATTGGTTTGTGTAAAGATAAGAAAGTACAAACGTTATGTACATAAATTTCTCCCGCATGTAAAAAGCAGAGGCTGCACAGACTAACTTTACCATCAAATATTTTATCCTTTGTCGATTTGGCCAAGATATCAATCACGACGTGTTGTAATTTTTCTCGAGTAAATATCACAAAATGTTATTGTGACAAGATAAACTCGATTTTTAGGACAAGATGAGGGGATCCCAAGTTCAAGAATGACAAAAGACTGCACCATTTTTTGTGAGATCTGATGCTGATAAAAACACATACGACGAGACGTAGACGTTAGAAAAGCATCTCGCAGATTGATGGCGAACATAAATTCCTCCCACATGTGAAGAGCAGATGACGAGGCGCTGACATTATAAAGGCGTCTTGCATACTGATAGCAAATATAAATTCCTCCTGTGGGTGAAGAGCATAGGTTGTGCAGACTAACTTCACCTTTGACTATTTTATCACGTGACGATTTGGCCAAAACATCAATCACAACGTGTCATAGTTTATATTGGGTAATCCTTGCAAATGTTATTGTCACCAGATAAACTCGGTCTATACATGTCAGTTCAGCATAGAAAACAAGGAGGACAAGACGAGGAATCCCAGGTTTGAGAATGACAAAAGACTGCCCTGTCTTTTGTGGGATTTGAAATTGATAATCGCAAAGAATGCTGATTCGCAGACGCATACATTAGACAGGGATCTCACGGACTTGTTGCGAACATAAATTCCTCCTGTAGGTGAGGAGTAGAGGCTATGCAGACTTAATTCATCTTTGACTATTTTATCATGTGACGATTTGGCCAAGACATCAATCACGACGTGTCGTAGTTTCTCTCGGGTAATCTGTGCAAAATCTTATTGTCACTAGATAAACTCCGTTTGTACATGCTAGTTCAGCATAAGAAACAAGGAGAAAAAAAACAAAGGCATCCCATGTTTGAGAATTATAAAAGAATATCTAGTGTTTTGTAAGACCTGAAATTAATAAACGCAAAAAAAAAATGACGCTTCGTAGACGTTTGCAGGCGTCTCGCAGATTAATTACGAACATAAAGTCCTCTCGCAAGTGAAAAGCTGAGGCTGTGCAGAAATAATGCAGAAATGTAGTAGCAACACTTGTAAATATATTAAAAAGTGTATCCTTTAGTTTAGCAGTTCCAATAAAACTTGCATTAATTTATTTGGTATAATTAATAAATAAATGATATTTTTGTTATTATTATGTAAATGATTGGTTAAACGATGTTTACAAGCAAATTTTGGATTCTTTCTTTCATTTTTCCCAATGAGAGGTTCTCTGTTCGGATTAAAATTACACAATTGACTATTTTAAAAATTAACATATAATTTTTGTTTAATTACAAAATAGAAACATATTAAAACTAAATGAATATTTTATGAAAAAACATTTTACTCTAAAAAAATAGAATTCTCTATATTTAACTCTGAATTTGGAGTTACATATATAGATCTTCATTTTTAAAGTAAGATATATAGTACAATGAAAAATTATTTTATTCTAAAAATAGAGTTTAGAGATAAAAATAAAGTCTCATTTTAAATGCTTAGAGAATTTGACAAATTCATGATTATTTAAATAGTAATTAGATAAGTTGTCATATGTATTGATAGTCATTAACGCTATAATAGTTTATGTTGAGTAATTTACAAAAAAGTATTTTTTATGTTTCGATAACATAAAAAGGCCATTTGAGTATATACTAATTATTATTTTATAATATTTATAGAACTATATATTTTTCTATAACTTTTATCATCTTTTTATTGTTGTTTTCTAAAATGAACATAACTTATGCTACCATCTCATCTTATCTCTTATCATATTTTAAATAAAAATAAAATTTTATATCATATTCTATAAATTTATTTTCATTGTATGTCTAAAAATTAAAATCATAAATGATTTAAAAAATAATCGAACGAAAGAATAAATTAAAGTAAGATGAAACAAATATGAACAAGAAATATAAAATAAAATTATTTAAAAATAAATCTTTTGCACTTTGTTTTACAAAGTCATTTAAAAAATTTTTAAAACATAAGAGCCATATCTGGATATTTTTACAAATACGCGTACAAACATAAATATTAATTATGCATTAGTTGAAGTCACTTAAAAAGTTTGCATGTATTTTGTTAAGCTTGATTACAGTCTAATTTTCATTTTAATTATTATAGAATTTATATTTTTAGTTTTTTTTATCTATCCTATGTGTAGTGAAGTGGTTGTATGTTCGCACATGCGTGCCAACCATCTATTCGCTCTTAAGAATAAGTAAAAATAGTAAAAATAGTAAAAACTATTTCAGCTTAATTTACAATAAATCAAGAAAAAATATATACTTAAAATATATTATATATGTATTTGCAAATTTATATTATGTAAGACACAAAAAAGCATATTGTAGATTGTGTAAAGAGAAACAAAGCATATTATAGAAATATTTAAAAAATATTATAAGAGTTTAATTATTATTTAAAAAATAACTTTTATAGTTGTGATTATATATTATTACAAATATTATAAAAAAAAGTTTAAAATACATTGGTTTCAGAAAGAAATTTGTCAAATATTAAAATAATATATATACAAATATACAAATATTTAAAAAAAAACTAATCAACATTTAAATATTACAATTAACTATGTATATCAAAAATATTATACACGCACATATGTGCGGGCAACCACCTTATAATAGTTTATGTTGAGTGATTTACAAAAAAAGCATTTTTTATGTTTCGATAACATAAAAAGGCCATTTGAGTAACTAGGATATTTTTTCTTACTTTTTATCATGTGCTTTACTGAAATTGCCCTTGATGAAGTGAGGAATGAAACCGATAATTGGTTGTTGCCCCATATGGATAGACGGAGATAACAAGATATACATGTTCGTATGTCCATGGTGGTGAATCTATATGGATGTTTACGATAGTTTACAAATTGTGATAATAGTTTGGTTGTACGTAGTGAGTAGATCATATGGATATATGGAAACAACAAGATATACATGTTGGTATGTCTATGGTGATATATCTATAAGGATATCCACAGTGATTTACAAATCGTGATAAAACTTTTGTTTGTCAACAGTAAATATGGCATATGGATAGATGGAGACAACGAGGTATACATGTTGGTATGTCCATGGTGGTGTATTTACATAGATGTTCACGGTGGTTTACAAATAGTAATAACAGCTTAATTGTCTATAGTGAGTTTGTTATATGGATAGACGTAGACAACAAGGTATAGATATTGGTATGTCTATGGTGGTGTATCCAAATGAATGCTTGATTGGTTACTGTTATAGCTTTAGTTATTCTGCTGTAGAAATAAAGCTGTGAGTTTTTTGCTGTGACTGTAGATTTTAATTCTGTAGATTTTAGTGCTGTAGGATTTTTAGTTTTTCAAACCAAAATTTAGTGCTTTATGTATTTTGCTGTGTACAGCCAAAAAAACTATAAAAAGAAAAGAAAGATCTGTAGCTTTAAGAAATTTAAGAAATCTGTGCAAAGCATAATTAAAAAAAAATTAGTGCTTAAAAAAAATAGCTGTGTATAAATCCTACATCATTTACCAATCAAACCATATGCACTTACTTATTTCAATTATCTGTTTGCTATTTTCATTAACACTATTTACCAACTTAAATATGATAGTTTTATGTTTTCTTTCCCTTAAATTACATAGAGTTTACATGTTATATAGCTCTTTTAACATTTTTATGTTTTCTATGTGTTTATAATATTATTTTATTAATTTAGTAAAAATATAATTAAAAAAAACAAAATATAATTAAAAAAAACAAAATATAATTAATCTATTTAAATAATTTTTTAACATTTTACAATTATTCAATTAAAATATTATTAAATTCAGTTTGTTTCTTTAACAATTTTTTTATTATTTGGTTAAATAACTATTTATTTGACATACGAGTCAGACTCATATTATTCATCATATTTCACTTTTTCTGTTTTTAAAATGTGGTTTAATGTTTTACAATTATTCAGAAAAAAATTATTCAGTTCAATTTATCTCATTAATACTTTTTAATTATTTCGTTCTTCCAATTTTCGTTTGACATAGTAGCCAAATCCATAATGTTATATTTTCCTCCATTTTGCTTATGACTATTAAATGCTTAAATGTGAATTTACGAATACATTTTGTTTTATGTTCCCTTTTGGTTATTGTTTGGATATGTAATTACTTTTTTTTTTGTAATACCAACTTGTTAATTTGACAACTAATGTGATCTACATTAGGCAGAATATCCCTAAAGTGCCCCCTCGGTGATCCAAGAGGGAACCCACAAAATAACAAAAGTCTCTATGAAGTCACATACCTACTCGCATATGCCCATTAGCTCTGTCTCAGCTTTGGTTTTGTAGGTTCAAAGAGAGATCTTTTATTAGAAAAAGCCGGAGCTTGATAGAATACAACGGTATTTAAGTCGTCGGAATAAAAACGCCGACCTAAAACTTTTAAGGAAAGTAAATCAAAAGCTAGAACAATCTGATTGCTTAGTTTGCTCTAGGTCTTGATCAATGATTTTCGGATGATTTGAGGAGTCGGGGACTTCCTATATTTATAGCTGACCAGATCGGTCTTCAACGTGTTTAGAATAGGAAAGTATTCTGGCCGACAAGAAGAATTTCCTTTTTTCCGGGTCGCTCGATAAATGGAAGATTTCCATTTAGAATACCGACCTGAAACTTGCTAGACGGGCCGACCAGAATTCATATCGGGCTTGTTAGAGACGGTACGAATCTCATCTCTAACAGTAAGTTCCTCCTCGGCAAGTGAGGGAGCGTTACTTGGTGAATTTCATGATGTGTTGCTCGGTATGCATTCTGGTCAGCTGTAAAAAGAGTTAGAATAAAAAAAAATGGAATTTTTACCTGGAATTTCTGATCGGCACAACGATGAGGGCCATATTGTGATTTTAGACGCAAATAATTCCTGCCCAAAAGATGATGTAGGCTAGGCCTAGGTCCGCATATGCAGAACTAGGGTTGACACGTGTCAAACCCTAGCATATGAAGGCGAAGAAGCCGATTAAAATAAATAAAAAGAAATATGAAAGGTCGTCGAGCTCATGATGACTCTCGATAACCGTCCAGACTTTTCTATAAATAAGAGGGACTCGGTCTTTATTTCTGCACTTCTGCATTTCTAGCGAAACTCTGTCAAAATCAGGTTGCTCTCTCTCTCTCTCCTTTGTTCTTCGTTTATTTTAGCTATAAATTTTTCGATCAGACCTCCGCCGCGTTTTGTTCGTTCTCCGCCGTTCTATTTCTCCGATTTGCAAGAACCACCGTCTGAAGCGATGAGCAAGTTGAGTATCAAGGAGGGACGATTAGAGTCAAAGGGAGTTAGGTCAGCTAGAGAGAAAGCTGATGAGATCGGCGTCTCTTTGGAGGAATTCCTCCAAATGAAGAAAGACGACCAGGCCGTGAGAGGCCGATCAAAGGGAAAGGAGATCGCGAACGATGTAGCGTCAGATCGGTCCTCTGGCGCTAGTGAATTATCCGCGTTAGATCGGGCTTTCCAGGAACGAGTCAGAGAGGAAAATCAGAGGGCAGCAGCCGAGCGTTTTCTTGCGGGCCAGGTCGGTGCTGTTTTGAGGAGCGGAGAGGCATCGACGAGGGAACCGTTTCTGATCCCCGAACTGCGAGATGCGTTAGACGAGAGAGGTGGATCGAACGAGATGGATATCTCCGATGAACTGAATACACTCATTGCTGAAGATGAAGCGAATCAGTTCGGGATTGTTGATTTGAATCCCCAAGTCAAAAAGGTCGAGAGGAAGAAAGGCGAGCCAGCTCCGAAGCCGATCTGCGATAACCTCCTCGGAGTAATGCTAACCAAATCGACTATGAAGTCTTTGGTGACACTGAAGGAAGAATGCGACATCGGCCCTGTATGCTTGACAACAGTTCCATGCCGATACCGACACAACGTTCCGGATGAGCAGCATCGATGCTGACTTGGGCGATAAGATCGCTCTTTGGCTTCTCGTCGTGATGAATAATCCGTGGATCAAAATTGCTACTACTGCCGATCACGAACGTCGATGCTTTCCGGGCGCGCTTGTTGTCGATGTAACAATATCGGGACACTTTCTGATCGCCACGGATGGTGATGACACGGCCCCTGATCGGCATTTTGATGCATTAATGGAAAGACAAAGGGACGGCTCGCATGGCGTTCAGCCATGGTGTTCCAAGGATGGCATTGTAGATCGCAGATCGGTCGATAACTTTGAATTTCACCGTAATTGACTTCCTGCGTATGGTGACAGGCATCGTTATAGTTCCTATCGTCGAAATCGAGTCTCCAGCGAATCCTGTGAGGGGCAATGGTGCGACTTTGATATCCCACTCGGGAATACTCATATTTCGTAGAGTATCCATGAAGATGAGGTCGACCGAACTCCCAGTGTCGATCAGCACTTTGGAGACGTCGTCCTCTCTGAGCCATAGTGAGATGACTAGTGGATCGTTATGAGGTTGGTCTATGTCCTGCGTGTCTTGCTCTGTAAACGTGATCGGTAGATCATCCTTGAACAGCGGTGGGGTGTCCTTTGGGGGGTTGGCTGCTTTCTGTTCGTCCCGTTTAATCGAATTGATCGAGTGCACGAGAGGAGCCCTCCCACGATTATGTTGATCCGCCGACGTGGTGAGCTTGGAGGTGTGTGATTATCTTCACGGTCACGCTTTGCTTCCTTGCCCTCGCGTTTAGAAGATGGGCGATCGGTGTTATCTCTTTTATCACGATCGTCGTTGGCTCTTCTATCTCGGTCGCCATCGGGTCGCCTGCCCTCATCGTTGGATCGTCGTGAACTCCGGGGTTCTGGTAGGGTGATCTTACTATCATCCCACACCTTCCTCAAGAGCGCTGGGAGGGTGAGGCAATCATCGGTATGATGACCGTGTGCTCAATGGTATTTGCACCATGGTTTCTTGCTGTCGAGGTCCCTGTCGCTCGAGCGGTCCCAAACGTTCCATGGCTTTATTGGTCGTCCAACTGCGTTGATGCTCTTGCGATTCTTGTCATCCTTGTCGTAGTGCTGACAGGGCTTTTTGTAATCGTCCTGACTCGACGATCTGCCTTTCTTGTCGTGCGAAGACTTCTCATTGGCCAATTTGGCCTTGGCCTTGGCTGCCCGATCCTCCTCGACTCTGATGTAGCCGGGTTCCGAGTTACCTCAAGGTTTTGGATCACATAGTGCGGTTGGGAACCAAGTTCTTTGCTGGAGGTTCTACACCGATTGAGGCGGATGAGTGGAGGATGAGACTGGAGCGGAATTTTGAGTCTATCCGATGTCCAGAGGGTTACAAGAGAGACATTGCCGTGCACTACTTGGAGGGTGATGCACACACGTGGTGGAAATGAATTGTTGGAAGGCTGGTGAATGCGGATTGTTCTTATGAGATATTTTCAGCGATGTTCAGGAGTAAGTACTTCCCACAGGAAGCTTACAACGAGGTTGAGAAGGCGTTTCTGTACCTTAGTCAGGGGACGCTTACAGTGAGGCAGTATGAGACTCAGTTTAATCAGCTGAGGAAGTATGTGTCTCATGAGTTTGACACGGAGGAGAAGCTGATTCGCAGGTTTATGAGTGGACTGCGAGTTGAGCTAAGGAATGGGTGTGTGGTTCGTGACTTTAGGACAGTTGCTGAGCTTGTTGAGAAGGCGGCATTGTTGGAATCAGGACAGGCGGAAGCTGCTTTGATGTCAGCTGGGGCTAGTACAGCCGTGACCAAGGCGGGTCAGTCTAGTGGACATAACCGGAAGTTTGGGAAAGGAGTACCGAACAAAAGATCTGGGGGACGCAGCGTGTGCAGCAAGTGTGGCAAGGCTCACGTTGGCGAGTGTAGGCGCGGTGGTAGTGGATGCCACAGGTGCGGGAGTTTAGAGCATCGGGTACGAGACTGTCCGGAGGAGGATCAGCGAGTGGTCCGTGTGCCCGGCAGTGATGGTGCGGTTCGGGTTTGCTACGGTTGTGGAGAACCAGGGCATTTCAAGCGTGAGTGTCCTAAGGCAGGAGCGGTGGAGCAAGCCATGACTCAAGGGAAGAGAGCAGGGGAGGCGCTTGCATCACAAGCCAAGAGACAGACCATTATGCCAAGGGTGTACACGACGAGTGCAGCAGCAGCCGAGGAACCGAGCACTTCTCATCCGATTACTGGTACGTGTGGTACTTAGTATTTTCTAAACTTGCTTTTGCGTGATGTGTGTTAGTATAGAGTCTTAACATTCTAGGGAATGAATGTGTAGGGACCTTGCTAATGGGTGAGGTTGAAACCCATGTTCTGTTTGACTCGGGAGCGAGTCATTGTTTTGTTAATCCGGACATGATCGGAAAGGGACAGTTCCGGAAGGAACCCGGAGAGGACTTTGGGTTAGTTCAGGCGGCTGGAGGCCAAGTGATGTTTTCACTAGGAACGGTCAAGAATGTTCCAGTGATGTTTGGCGAAGTGAACATGCCAGCGGATCTAGTGATCTGTAGGGTTAAGTCCTACTATGTCATTTTGGGAATGGACAGGTTAGGCAAGCACAGAGCTCACTTGGATTGTCACCGTGGAAGGGTGCGGTTTGAGAGAGATGGAGAGGTCTTGGTTTATCAGGGAGTTAGGCCAACCTCAGGAAGTTTGGTGGTTTCAGCTATTCAAGCAGAACGGCTGATAGAGAAGGGTTGTGAGGCGTATCTAGCAACGATCACTACCACAGAAGGAGGACCAGATGTAGACTTAGGCAGTATACTGGTGGTGCAGGAATTTGAGGATGTTTTTCAGGCGTTGGCAGGACTGCCACCAGCTTGTTCAGATCCATTCACGATTGAACTTGAGCCGGGGACAGCTCTATTGTCCAAAGCACCATACCGGATGGCGCCAGCGGAGATGGCTGAACTGAAGAAGAATCTAACGGAGTTGTTGGACAAAGGCTTCATTAGACCTAGTTGTTCACCGTGGGGAGCACCAATGTTGTTCGTGAAGAAGAAGGATGGGAGCTTCAGGCTTTGCATTGACTACCGCGGATTGAACCGTGTGACCGTGAAGAACAAGTATCCACTTCCTAGGATAGACGAGTTGTTGGACCAACTCAGGGGAGCTACTTGGTTCTCTAAGATCGATTTGGCATCAGGGTACCATCAAATACCCATAGAGGAGACAGACGTGCGTAAGACTGCCTTTAGGACAAGGTATGGTCATTACGAGTTTGTGGTCATGCCATTTGGTTTGACGAATGCGCCAGCTGCATTCATGAAGTTGATGAATGGCGTATTCAGAGAGTACCTAGATGAGTTTGTGATCATTTTCATAGATGATATTCTAGTATACTCAAAGGATGAGGAAGAGCAAAAGAGTCATTTGCGGACTGTTCTGGAGAAGTTGAGAGAACAGAAGTTATATGCCAAGCTCAGTAAGTGTAGCTTTTGGCAACGGCATATAGGGTTCTTGGGTCACATTGTTTCGGATAAGGAAGTGTCCGTGGACCCAGAGAAGATTCAGGCTATTGCGGATTGGCCTAGACCAGAGAATGCTACAGAGATAAGGAGTTTTCTCGGACTAGCTGGTTACTACAGGCGGTTTGTCAAAGGTTTTGCAAGCATGGCTCAGCCAATGACAAAGCTGACTGGTAAAGACGTGGAGTATGTCTGGATGGATGAGTGTGAAGAGTGCTTCTCAAAGTTAAAGGAATTACTCACTAGTGCACCAGTATTGGCGTTACCAGAACTGGGTGAGCCATACGTGGTATACACGGATGCATCCAGGAAAGGACTAGGTTATGTTCTGATGCAGAATGGAAAGGTGATAGCTTATGCTTCGCGGCAGCTATGAAAGCATGAAGGGAACTACCCTACGCATGATTTAGAGATAGCGGCTGTGGTTTTTGCACTTAAGATATGGAGATCTTACTTGTATGGGGAGAAGGTGCAGATATACACGGACCATAAGAGTTTAAAGTACATCTTTACTCAACTGGATTTGAACTTGAGACAGCGTAGATGGATGGAGTTGGTAGCGGACTATGACTTGGAAATAGCATACCATCCAGGAAAGGCCAACTTGGTGGCGGATGCGTTGAGTAGGAGAAGGGCTAGAGTATCATCTGAACAGAATGTTGGAAGCATTGTGAACATGCTAAGGGCATTACAGTTGAATGCAATAACGGATGGGGTTGAACCGTTGGGTTTGGAAGCTGTGGATAGAGCTGACTTGTTGACTATAATTCGGATTGCTCAAGAGCAGGATGAGAATCTGAAAAAGGTGTCACAGAATGACAAGACGGAATATCAGACTTCAAACAATGGGACCATTATTGTGAACAGGCGGGCCTGTGTTCCAGATGTGAAGGAGTTAAGGGATGAAATCCTTAAGGAGGTACATCAGTCAAAGTTTTCTGTTCATCCGGGAATGACCAAGATGTATCAGGATTTGAAACGGTACTATCATTGGGTTGGGATGAAACGGGATGTGGCTAAGTGGGTAGCCGGATGTGAGACGTGCCAATTGGTTAAGGCAGAGCATCAGTTTCCGAGTGGTTTGTTGCAAACGTTGCCAATGCCGGAATGGAAATGGGACATGATCACCATGGACTTTGTACTCGGATTGCCTAAGACTAGGAAGTTGCATGACGGGATATGGGTCATTGTGGATCGTTTGACCAAGTCTGCTCACTTCTTAGCAATGAAAAAGACTGATGGAGTACCAAAGTTGGTGGACATGTATATTGATCAGATCGTGAAGTTGCATGGAGTGCCAGTGAGTATCATTTCAGATCGTGATCCGAAGTTTACTTCAAGGTTCTGGAAAGAGTTCCAGGAAGCGTGTGGGACGCGGTTGCATATGAGTACAGCGTATCATCCTCAGACTGATGGGCAATCAGAACAGACGATCAGGACATTGGAGGATATGTTGAGAGTGTGTGTACTGGACTGGGGCGGTAGTTGGGAAGACTACTTACCGTTGGCTGAATTTGCATACAACAATAGTTACCAAAGGAGCATTGAGATGTCTCCGTACGAGGCGTTGTATGGCAGGCCGTGCAGGACACCATTGTGTTGGACACAAGTGGGGGAGCATAGCGTAATGGGGCCAGCAGTGGTCGAGGCTACTACAGAAAAGATCAGATTGTTAAAGATTAAGCTGAAAGAGGCTATGGACAGGCAGAAAAGTTATGCGGACAAGCATCACAGGGAATTGGAGTTCAGTGTGGGTGATATGGTTTATCTTAAGGCACTAACTTATAAGGAAACAGATAGGACAGCTAAGAGTGCCAAGTTGAATCCGAGGTACATCGGGCCATACCGGATACTGGAAAAAGTTGGCGCAGTGGCTTACAAATTGGACTTGCCATCAGAAATGGGAGCGTTCCATAATGTATTTCATGTGTCACAACTGAGAAAGCACATTACCGAATGGGAAACGGTTATAGAGGAGCCGCCAGCAGACTTGCAAGAGGACCTTGCAGTAGTGGCTAGGCCGGTTCGAGTGTTAGATCGGAAAGAAGAGACTAAGCGTGGGAAGCTGGTCAGAATGGTTCAGGTCGTATGGGACTGCGACGGGCATGAACAGGTTACTTGGGAAAATGAGGCTAGGATGAAAGATGAGTATGCCAAATGGTTTGACAAGTTGCAAACGGATGAGTCGGATTCGAGGACGAAACCAGAACGGGTGGGGGAGAGTTGTAGCATCCGTATCCGAGAAAATGTGGAATGATCGTACCAGACAGGGCAGTGTCCGAGGAATGATCGAGCCAAGGGTCGAGTATTGGCTGGGAAATGGAGGTTCGGACTATGGTCGGGTGTTGACCGGTGAAATAGTCGGATGTGGGCTGGATATCCGAGGGAAAACAGGGTCCAGTCCGAGGGAAATGGGATTTATCCGAGTACAGTGGGATATATCCGAGAGTCTGGGAGGTTAGTCCGAGTGTCAGTGGACTGTCTCCGAGGGGGAAAAGGAAACCTCCGAGAGAAATAGAGGATTGGCCGAGGCAGGACGAGTTGTCCGAGAGGAAAGGAATATCCAGATGGAAAATGGAAAACACCTCGGATAAAGGCGGTTTATCCGAGTGGGAAGTGATTTGGGCCGTGGGCCAAGTGTTTGGTCGGCTATTTTGTGGTTTATCGAGGGAATAGTCAAGCCGGTACAGGGAATAGCCGAGAGAATCGAATCGGACCGGGATAAAACATACTGGAACCAGGAAAACGTCGGATAAGTCCGGGTTACCTAGGGTTTTGTGAGTATTTAAGGGATTTTGAGACTCTTCTCGGGAGAGTTGTGTTTATTCGAGAGCAATAAAGCAAAGAAAAAGAATAGTCGAGAGAAAACCTTAAGAAAAACAGTTTATCCCGAGGATATCCGAGAGAGATCAGGCTATCGCCGAGCAGAACCGACCATCGCCGAGATAAACTGGTAAGCGATCGGATATTTCCCTAAGTGTTGAGTTTTCATCGGATAACCTCGAGCTAATAGCCTTGTTTTGTGGGGTTTCTGAGGGAAAACAGAGTTTGGCTCGAAGAAAGGTGAACGGATCAAGAGATAGCCGAGGGGATAAGGATCGGATCGTACCGTGAGCCGAGAGATTCTTAGGGAGATCGGATATCTTCGTTTTGGTGCGGTTTTCATCGGGATTTCTTCTGACCAATCTGTTTCCAGCCTTGTCTAAGGTGAGTGCGTGACTGTGGTTGGTGTCTAGGACCGTAGGATTGCTAGGGTTGAATGTTTGCATGTTGATTGTGTGATTTTCATGTTATGTGTTTAGAACTGATAAGCAATCTTTATGTTGTGAGGTATTGTGGTGTTTACCGTGGCATATATGATGTTTAGCTAACCTCAGGGTAATCTGGATCATGTACTAGCTTAGGGGATGTGGGATTCTCGCTGAAGTAGACATGAGTCTTAAAAAGGGATTAATCTTGGTTGGTTAGGCTAGATGATCATGGCCGTTTGATATTGTTATGTCTATTGCGAAAGTATGATTGCGTGTTTGGTACTGACCAGGTGTTACGGGATGACCGTACTCACTAAGTATTTATGAAATACTTATGCCTCTCATCTTGAGTGTGCAGGTACTAAGCAATAAAGGGGCGAGACCAGGCGGCAGTGATGGATATGGATGGATCGGGACTGGGTTTTATTTATGTTTAAGACTTGTGTTTAGAGTCTTATGGCTTTGGTGTTTGATCGTTAGGTTGCTAGATGATAAGTTGTAATCTTTAGCGAACCATTGTGATTTGTTTAAGTTAGCCCCGAATCATGTTTAAATGTTTTATGAAAGTTAAATGAATGAAATGAGTTGCTTTATATTCCGCTGTGTATTGATAAGAAAGAATAAGTTTAAAGAAAAAGTTTAAAAATATGGCTAAGTATAGAAACGGACTTAGAGGATGTAGTGGGACACAGCCGCGGTATGGTTTACCGGGTTGGGTTACCACAGATTAGATCGGCTTGCTCCTTGGTATGAACCCTAGAGTTGAGAAGCCGATCTAGGTCTTCTCTGTAAGCGATCTGCTCGGCACGGAGGGATTCGAAGCGAGCATCCATCCCCTGTTGCAACTGTGCTGCGACCGACCTGATGATGGTGGCCATGTCGATGGGAGGTGGCTGTGGCAGTCCGGTCGTGTTTGCGCTACCCGTCTGGCCGACCTGATCTGTCCCACCGATGTTCTGCGCGGTAGTTGTGTTGTCTTCCTGATCGGTCTGGTGGACCACTGGAAGCCCGGTGGCTGGGTCGACGATCGGATCCTGAGTGTTTCTTGTCGGATCGGAGGCTCCTCCTGTGAGGTCGGTAATGTTGATCGGTGTTTCAACCATCTTCAAACTCCGTTCTAAGTTAAAGATTGCTCTTATTCCCCTCAGACGGCGCCAACTGTAAAAACTCAAGTTCGGCTTATAGAAGAACTAGGGTTTGTAGGTTCAAAGAGAGATCTTTTATTAGAAGAAGCCAGAGCTTGATAGAATACAACGGTGTTTAGGTAGTCGAAATAAGAACGCCGACCTAAAACTTTTAAGGAAAGTAAATCAAAAGCTAGAACAATCTGATTGCTTAGTTTGCTCTAGGTCTTGATCAATGATTTTCGGATGATTTGAGGAGTCGGAGACTTCCTATATTTATAGCTGACCAGGTCGATCTTTAACGTGTTTAGAATAGGAAAGTATTCTGGCCGACAAGAAGAATTTCTTTTTTTTTCCGGGTCGCTCGATAAATGGAAGATTTCCATTTAGAATACCGACTTGGAACTTGCTAGACGGGCCAACCAGAATTCATATCGGGCTTGTTAGAGACGGTATGAATCTCATCTCTAACAGTGAAGAGAAAATGTTTCAAAATAATTCATAAAAAAAGTAATGTGGAATGAGTATTAAACTAAAGAAAGTTATAAGAATGAATATTTTATAAAATATATCATAAATATTAATGCAATTTTGTAACTACATTTATATATATATTAACTTGAAGAAAGTCCGCGAGTTGCGCGGATCTGAGATATTTTAACTATTTTAATATTATAATTTATTTTATTATATTTGTTTGTAAAGTTTTGTCGGTAAATAGTAGTTTTTAAGTTGTATATATCATGTCATTATTTAAAAAAATTGTATTAAAAGATTGGTGAAATAATAATGTTAGGTTTAACCATGTTAGGGGAGTGATGCCATCACGGATGACTGAAAAGAAGGTCCTGCAGAGTATAATCCATGTTGTGATAATGGTGCCGGTTTAAGGTTTGATGCAGTAGAGAAAAAAGTAATGAGGCATTAATGTAAACATATATCATGATAACAAACAGTGCATGATTTTCTGTTTGATTGGCCACAAAGAAAACATGAAGAAATAAGTCTATTTTTGCACATACACATTGACATAGTCAGCTCTTAAAAGTTGAAAAATCTTCTAAAATAATGTAATATGAGACATGATGAAAGATAATCTAGTTGAGAAGGGGAAAAAAATGAACGGTGTTTTTGTAATTGTTCGATGAAAGAGAATATAGAAGAGATAGGAAAACAAAAAGAGAGAAAAATAAGACAATTAACACTACTATATTAAATAAGATTTGTACTTTGTAAGGTGGCTTGGTTATCGTGTATGTTTGTTGGATGAAAAATAATTGTTTGGAGAATGAAAAACAAACATAAACTTTTGTTTTTATATTAGTTCAATAGAAAAATAATATATATCAGTTTCTTAGATGACAAGTAACAATATATCAAAGTTATTTTTGAAAAAAAAATTTTTTTTACTAAAATAGATAGATAACAAACTACTGGTAAACTGACTAACCATATAATTAAACATAAATGAAATGCAAACTAACTATGCAAATTAATAATAACAAATTTACAGTAGATTAAAAGTACATTAATAAACTTTTCTTATAAGTCATTTTAAAAAAGGTTATGTCTTACAATAAAATTACTAAATAAGCTATTTACATAAATGATTCTATTATTAATTTATGGACTTCCAAATCCCAATTAATCTTAGAACTCAGAAGACCGTTGACCGAGAAATTTATTCAATATTTTCAATTGTCCCTATGTCATTGTGACATATCTAATTGTTGCCGTATCTCTCTCATCACACGTATATAGACTTACTATTTTTAATGGGTTTTAGACCTTTTTATCGAAATGAGGTCACTTTTTATATGTAGGAGTTATGTCAATATCAACATGTTAAATAAGTGTATCGTATCTTCTTTCATGAAATAAAATTAGATTTATGACGATTGTTGCTTTATTGTTTATGTTTTGGCTCTTTGCTTCTTCGTTTTTCCAATATTTGTCAACGGTGCTTCCGTTCCACAATGGATGACCAACTTCTCTGTATACACAGAAAAATCAAACAAAGTTGAACAAAGTTTTGTTACAACTTCTTTCTTCTGCTCCTTTCATACTCACAATCATGGCCGGTGACACAAATTCAATGAGAGACATGGTCTACAGCAGCTTCCACAAAGGTGAAGACACAATACGGTACTCCTTTATTAGCCATCTCTCTGCCTCTCTTCGCCGGAAAGGCCTGATGGTTTCGTCTTCTTCGTTTGATGATAACTCCTCCAAAGAGACTAACATAGAGAAACACAACTTCAAGGCCTTTGTGGTGGTTATCTCCGAGAAGTATGTGTTATCTGCAGAATGCCTGGATGAGCTTGCGGAGATTGATGATTGCCAACGGAATAACCAAAACGTGGTGGTCCCGGTGTTTTACTGCATAACTCAACCAGAAGTTGTTCATAAATCGCGGTTGAACATATTGAGAGATACATTTCCGCATGAGATTTACTCACCCGAGCGATTAGCCCGATGGGTTAGCGCTTTGAAGAAAATGACCGACTCGTATAATTATAAACCAAGGTAACTGTAGAAAGTAGAAAGATTTATTTTTGGTAATACCTTTTTAACTGTTTATTATATTCTTACTGAAATTACAATTTATTTTATTTTTACCATAGTTGACTTTTTAAATTGAAAAGAGTTGGTTGCAATTATTTAATCTAATAGTTGTAATTTACTGTACATACGGGGTTTTAATTTAATATTTCTATTTGGAAACAGATTATGGATTGTTTATAGGGTATGTTTGTTTGGTTGGTGAATTAAACTTTATGAATTCGTCTTATGAGGGATAGTAGTATGCGGTCCTTAGACGAGAAATTGATTGGATCCTGTAAACATTTATAACGGTGAGCAGGACTTTCAAAAGATTGAAAAGGAGTTTTTTTCGCAGGTTCTTCGACGGTTAAGGTAGATTATGTCATATCGGGAATGGATAATCGGGAAGATGAATAGATAGTGATAGTTACAGTGTTGATACTTTGTCTGAGGATCGTGATATCTATCTGCTATAAGGTAAATTGACCATTGAGAGAGTTGGGTTGGAGCTCGCTCTCGATGGTAGGTAAAACAAAAATTTAGAGAAGAAGAAAACGCTTATCTCAGTTGGCGTTTCTTCTGGGGAGCATTGATGACTTTCCCTTCATTCCCGTTGCTTAGTCCAGCTGTCTGGTTGGGTTCTGGTGAGACTTTCATTGTTTGGATCGCCTCTTCTCCTTGGCTTTTTGCTCTTCTCTCCTCTGAATCTCTCTATTTGGCATTCTTCTGGATTCGGCCCTTTCTCTCCCTCTTTTCCTCTCTTTTCTGTTGACCGCCTCCTCCCTCTTTATACGACTTTCCCTCTGGCCCGTCTCATCTAAGAGGCGCTCAGAAGGAGCAGGTATGCTACCACAGCACGGTCACGCATTGGAAAGCTTGCTAACTGTCTAAGATGTCGAGCTTATCATTTTGGCTGGTCCTACTGTTGACGTGCTCTTCGCTGATAGAGCACGGTAAAAGTGAGTCCAACAATTGCCCTCAAATTTTCGAGTGATTGCAAATGAGTCGGTGAGTTGACCCTTTTGCTGTACCTGCAAAATAATCCAAGATTTCTTTTTTATGATACCTGAAGGTTTTGGAAAGTGCGATGCCGCATTAAAGTGATCCACCTCCAACTTTGCTACGCATCCCGGTAGAGTATGATCTTAGCCAAGGTAGAAAAGTGTTAGGTTTTCGAACAAACAGTTAGATGGGTTCTACCCCAGCTCGGGCATGCATCCCGAAAGAATACACACTTGCCCATGATAGGAGGAAGTTAGGTTTCCATAGAAAACGTTAGATTTTTGGTGAGGAATTTTTTTTAAGGGATTTTACTCCTTGCTTCGTGAGGCACTAGGCAAGGAGCCGCCTTCCTTCCCCATTGGCTTATGAGAAAGTTAGAACTTTATGTGACCATGGAGATCGACATAAGACTGCGACGTGGTTTGAGACATCTGCCCAAGAACAACAGATGGTGCTTTGAGATGGATTAAAGATTGTCCCGTACACTGGTAGCTAAAAATAGGGCATTTTCCGGAGGCGGTACCATAACTTCCTTACTGCTAGAACAGTCTTTGTGTCGTGCTTACGTGGAAAGTTTCATGGTTTTAAGAGTTGTGATTAGATCTTCCCGAGAGGGAGAGACCAAAGTGTTTGGGAAAAGAAGCTCTCGAAAGACGCAATCTTAATTCCCAGTGGTGCCCTGGAAGGCAAGCATGTCCCTGGAAGGAGCATGCTCAGGGGTCATGCGGTCCCTGGAGGAAGCTGGCGAGAAAGACCTAAAGGCCTGCAAGACCAGAGTCCCAATTTTTGGAGGAATGGTGCCTCTGAGGACAAGCAAATTCGTGGGGGAGCATGTTGTCTAAAATTCAAACAAAAGGTTTTGATGGAAGGTCATGCCAAGAAATCATACAATCATGCAAGTAAGAAATCAAAGAAACATGGATACATTTAATCATGCAAATGGAGAGTTAAGCCAATATGTACGCACTGGGAAAAGAGGACCGACTAGCTTGCAACGGTTGTCCATGCTGGCAAAAACCTCCTCAGTGGGATAACCACTTCTATAAAGTTTAGAGGGTTATACCATTGCATTATGACATGCTTAGGTTGAAGGTGATTTCTTGGTGATGCTCCGAGAAATTTGGTGATCCCTTGCTGTCCTTCGGGTCCAGTGTCATGGCATGATCGATCGGGATAATATTTCTCACCCGAGCAGGATTCTGCTACGGCTTCTTGGGTACTCTCTGTCCTTCGGCGCAGCATGCCATGTGGCAGATTTTGTTCCAGATTTTGTTCCCTCACTGCATGGAATGTAGCGTCGCACTATTTTCCTTGCTTCTCACACTGTTTCATCTATCACCATCACGGAGGGAAAGTTTGCCTCCGTCTTCATAATGACATGTCTTTTCCGATGCACAGCTCGAGGGCTAAATATTTTCTAAAGTGGTCCTTGAACTCTTCCGTTATTTCTGAATGATCATGATGTCTTCGTGCACGGTTTCGATTTTTGTTTCTATCTATATTTTCCAAAGTGGATCTCCGCGATTTTTCTTTTTGATTTTCACCTTTCTACCTTCGTCCTTGTCCATATATAGTACTTGTACTCAACATTCACCGTGATGTCATCATCATCGCATAGTTTGTCTTTCGAATCTGACTATGGCTCATTTTCCTGGTCGAGGGATAACTCTGAGAATATTGCACGTACTTCTAAAAGGGTCGAGAAGCTGGATCGATCCCCTTTGGTGTGTACATCGGCCAGCTTAAAAAGGTTCACCTCAATCGCTAATCCCCCTTGTGCTCTCTTAATCCTCTCTTCCCTATTCGGTAAGACCGGGCGGACCGTCTGCCGCCCATTACTTTACTATAAGCGACATGTATAATATCTACGACTTGAGGGATTACTCCTCCCAGGTGCTTGTTGATTTCTATCGTTGTCCCGGTATCAACTCTAGCCAGCTACATATGTTTGCGTGAGGGTTACTTAATGCGTACCAGATCTTATTGGACTTGTCGGGGATCCCAGTCTGGGGTTCCGTGGTGCTGGTGTTGTACCGGTTGCAGCGCATCTCCGCTGACCACCTGCGTAAAATGTTACATACTCGGGGTGACCACCTCGCTGATCTTCGGGGATTGGTCAGGGAGTCGCAACTGGAAAGAACAGTACTTCTTCTGAATGGTCGATCTTGTCCAGGCGTGTCCGAGATAAGTGTTGTTCATAAGATGATTTTCCCCCTTCAGATGTTCCTTGCTTTTAACTCTTGACTGTTCAGATGTAGTTATCAGGGCTCCGTGGTCCAGTAACCGGTCAATCTTGGAGCAATTGTTTGTGCTGGATGAGAGGTTCATGGCCTCCGACTTCCTGTTGTTGTCGTTCTGCATCCGCAAAGTTTGCTGGTGCTTCCCCACGGTGCATTGCTGGGCATTTTGGGTACGTTTTTCCGTTTTTGTTACAACTTTCTTGTGACTTGCACCTTTTCACGTTGTGACCGAATGTAGTATTAGAGGTTTGGTGTCTTGGCTGGAGACCTTATTTGGTGTCTACGCCCCTGATGGGCTGCCGCTGAATGTCCAAATTACCGGGTTTGTGGAGAGATTATCTGCCTACTGACCCTCCTCGTGGGTTAGCCCTTCTTCTGCGCGTTACTGCTCACCATTCGATTTATCCGCGACTCAAAATCAGGTTCTTCCCAGTGAGGGAGGTGACACCAGAGACTGTGCGTACTCTGCTGCGGGCTGCTCCCTCTGGTTAACTGGATCCGCCTTCTCCAAGGTAGCGCTGGACCGCCACTCAGCTTCATGGTTCCTAGGGAGAGGTATGTTTGCTCTGGCTTATGCGGTTTTGGCTTCCTCGAGATGATGGAGCCTTGACCTTCCTTGTATTTTGCAGGGTTTCAAGGCATTATCGCTACTGGAAATGAGCTTGAATCTCATGAGTGCAGCCTATCTGATCGGGCCAGTGAACTACAGGCCGAGTTGATATCGTTCTAGGACTTGATCGCTGAATCATAGTCCTTCAACCTGGGGGGAGGGGGTGGGGAGGAGCTGGGATGAGGTGGCCTGTCTCAAGGTGGATCTGGACAACAGCTGTTGCGACCTGTCTAATCCCGACTAGGAGATCTGCCTCCTCTGCGACACGATCGTGGTGCTGCGAGGCTTTGGTCGGAATACAAAAACTAGTGCCGTATTGGTGGCCGTCCAGGTGCTGATGGTAAACCAAGCTGAACTGACCAGGCTCTAACAGAAACTAGATGAAAAGTAGTGCCGAGAAGGCTTGAGTGGGATCAGAGCTTTCCGTGCACCTTGGAGCCCCAATGGTGACCCCTCGAGATCTGCAGCCAGTCCGTCCACGTGCCCCATCTCTTGACTTGTTGGGTCTTTGGTGCCTACGGGATTTGCCCCTTTGTCTTATAACACCGACTTTGTTACTATCACTCCTTTTATATGTATATTTTGAAGAACATCTTTCTCAACTGTGAAAACTTTTTATTCGAAGATTCGGTTCTGTTCCACGTTTTGCCGAGGGTGTAAGCTGCACTTTCACTGTCTATTCTTTCTACATGTATTATTCTTAGCGATAGCCTAACTTCTTTGGCTCGAAGGTGACAAACTGAAATGCTCTCGACTGCCTGTTAACCAACTTCTAACAAGGACATATTCACCTACCAAGTTGCAGTTTCAGAAAAGGAGCAAGCCGCAATACGGCCCTTTGGGACCTTCTTGCCCCTGGTGCCAGGGACTACAAGAGATCTAACAACCTTCTCCGGCTACGGCTGTCCTTCTCACTTAGTGGGGGGGGGCTCCATTTTGACTGGGTGACGACCTCTAACGTGCGTCTAAACCTGGAAGTTCTTGACCAGCTAAACACTCGCACTTTGGAGGGTCGATTTGGTCTTCTTAGACACCAGCGAGAGGGTGAAGATCTTGGAATGAGTCAGTCTGAGGGTGGCAGCTATGACTGGCACGTCGACTTCGCTTCTGGAGCGGGGGTCTCCTCCGTCTTCTGGCTTACACGCACGGAGCCTCCTGGTCGGCTCCATTTTTTTCAGTCTTCGTGGGTTGTGGACCATACCGACAATTTGTTACTTCACCGCACTGTCAACTATTTTATCTGTTGGATAGCATACCGTTCTACTCCCTCATTCTAGTGTTAATTGTTTGGGAGAAAATTACGGGTTGCTTACAGGGATGTGTGTTTGTCCGAATTGGTGAGATGAGCAATCTGCATTCTTCCTTTGGTGAGCGGTATGCGGTCCCTAGGCGAAAAATTGATTGGGTCCTGAAAATATTCATAATGGGTGAATTGGGCTTGCGAAAGACCAGAAAAAGGTTTTCCTCCCAAAGGTTCTTCGATGCTCAAGTTAAATAACGTCTTAGCGGAAATGGATAATCCGGAGGATAGGATATGAGTGTTTACGGTTTAGATATCCTATTCGAGGATCATGATACTCGTATGTTATTTGGTAAATGGTGGAGTTTAAGGTAAATGGACCATTGAGAGAGTTGGGTTAGAGCTCTCTCTTGATGGTGGATAAAATAAAGAGTTAGGGAGATGACTGGGTGACGACCTCTAACGTGCATCTAAACCTGGAAGTTCTTGACCGGCTAAACACTCGCACTTTGGAGGGTCGATTTGATCTTCTTAGACACCAGCGAGAGGGTGAAGATCTTGGAATGAGTCAGTCTGAGGGTGGCAGCTCTGACTGGCACGTCGACTTCGCTTCTGGAGCAGGGGTCTCCTCCGTCTTCTGGCTTACTCGCACGGAGCCTCCTGGTCGGCTCTGTTTTTTTCAGTCTTCGTGGGTTGAGGACCATACCGACAGTTTGTTACTTCACCGCACTGTCAACTATTTTATCTGTTGGATAGCATACCGTTCTACTCCCTCATTCTAGTGTTAATTGTTTGGGAGAAAATTACGGGTTGCTTACAGGGATGTGTGTTTGTCCGAATTGGTGAGATGAGCAATCTGCATTCTTCCTTTGGTGAGCGGTATGCGGTCCCTAGGCGAAAAATTGATTGGGTCCTGAAAATATTCATAATGGGTGAATTGGGCTTGCGGAAGACCAGAAAAAGGTTTTCCTCCCAAAGGTTCTCCGATGCTCAAGTTAAATAACGTCTTAGCGGAAATGGATAATCCGGAGGATAGGATATGAGTGTTTACGGTTTAGATATCCTATTTGAGGATCATGATACTCGTATGTTATTTGGTAAATGGTGGAGTTTAAGGTAAATGGACCATTGAGAGAGTTGGGTTAGAGCTCTCTCTTGATGGTGGATAAAATAAAGAGTTAGGGAGATGACTGGGTGACGACCTCTAACGTGCGCCTAAACCTGGAAGTTCTTGACCGGCTAACCACTCGCACTTTGGAGGGTCGATTTGGTCTTCTTAGACACCAGCGAGAGGGTGAAGATCTTGGAATGAGTCAGTCTGAGGGTGGCAGCTCTGACTGGCACGTCGACTTCGCTTCTGGAGCGGGGGTCTCCTCCGTCTTCTGGCTTACTCGCACGGAGACTCCTGGTCGGCTCTGTTTTTTTCAGTCTTCGTGGGTTGTGGACCATACCGACAGTTTGTTACTTCACCGCACTGTCAACTATTTTATCTGTTGGATAGCATACCGTTCTACTCCCTCATTCTAGTGCTAATTGTTTGGGAGAAAATTACGGGTTGCTTACAGGGATGTGTGTTTGTCCGAATTGGTGAGATGAGCAATCTGCATTCTTTCTTTGGTGAGCGGTATGCGGTCCCTAGGCGAAAAATTGATTGGGTCCTGAAAATATTCATAATGGGTGAATTGGGCTTGCGGAAGACCAGAAAAAGGTTTTCCTCCCAAAGGTTCTCCGATGCTCAAGTTAAATAACGTCTTAGCGGAAATGGATAATCCGGAGGATAGGATATGAGTGTTTACGGTTTAGATATCCTATACGAGGATCATGATACTCGTATTGTGTTTACGGTTTAGATATCCTATTCGAGGATCATGATACTCGTATGCTATTTGGTAAATGGTGGAGTTTAAGGTAAATGGACCATTGAGAGTGTTGGGTTAGGGCTCTCTCTTGATGGTGGATAAAATAAAGAGCTAAGGAGATGACTGGGTGACGACCTCTAACGTGCGCCTAAACCTGGAAGTTCTTGACCGGCTAAACACTCGCACTTTGGAGGGTCGATTTGGTCTTCTTAGACACCATCGAGAGGGTGAAGATCTTGGAATGAGTCAGTCTGAGGGTGGCAGCTCTGACTGACACGTCGACTTCGCTTCTGGAGCGGGGGTCTCCTCCGTCTTCTGGCTTACTCGCACGGAGCCTCCTGGTCGGCTCCGTTTTTTTCAGTCTTCGTGGGTTGTGGACCATACCGACAGTTTGTTACTTCACCGCACTGTCAACTATTTTACCTGTTGGATAGCATACCGTTCTACTCCCTCATTCTAGTGCTAATTGTTTGGGAGAAAATTACGGGTTGCTTACAGGGATGTGTGTTTGTCCGAATTGGTGAGATGAGCAATCTGCATTCTTCCTTTGATGAGCGGTATGCGGTCCCTAGGCGAAAAATTGATTGGGTCCTGAAAATATTCATAATGGGTGAATTGGGCTTGCGGAAGACCAGAAAAAGGTTTTCCTCCCAAAGGTTCTCCGATGCTCAAGTTAAATAACGTCTTAGCGGAAATGGATAATCCGGAGGATAGGATATGAGTGTTTACGGTTTAGATATCCTATTCGAGGATCATGATACTCGTATTGTGTTTACGGTTTAGATATCCTATTCGAGGATCATGATACTCGTATGCTATTTGGTAAATGGTGGTGTTTAAGGTAAATGGACCATTGAGAGAGTTGGGTTAGAGCTCTCTCTTGATGGTGGATAAAATAAAGAGTTAAGGAGATGACTGGGTGACGACCTCTAACGTGCGCCTAAACCTGGAAGTTCTTGACCGGCTAAACACTCGCACTTTGGAGGGTCGACTTGGTCTTCTTAGACACCATCGAGAGGGTGAAGATCTTGGAATGAGTCAGTCTGAGGGTGGCAGCTCTGACTGACACGTCGACTTCGCTTCTGGAGCGGGGGTCTCCTCCGTCTTCTGGCTTACTCGCACGGAGCCTCCTGGTCGGCTCCGTTTTTTTCAGTCTTCGTGGGTTGTGGACCATACCGACAGTTTGTTACTTCACCGCACTGTCAACTATTTTACCTGTTGGATAGCATACCGTTCTACTCCCTCATTCTAGTGCTAATTGTTTGGGAGAAAATTACGGGTTGCTTACAGGGATGTGTGTTTGTCCGAATTGGTGAGATGAGCAATCTGCATTCTTCCTTTGATGAGCGGTATGCGGTCCCTAGGCGAAAAATTGATTGGGTCCTGAAAATATTCATAATTGGTGAATTGGGCTTGCGGAAGACCAGAAAAAGGTTTTCCTCCCAAAGGTTCTCCGATGCTCAAGTTAAATAACGTCTTAGCGGAAATGGATAATCCGGAGGATAGGATATGAGTGTTTACGGTTTAGATATCCTATTCGAGGATCATGATACTCGTATGCTATTTGGTAAATGGTGGAGTTTAAGGTAAATGGACCATTGAGAGAGTTGGGTTAGAGCTCTCTCTTGATGGTGGATAAAATAAAGAGTTAGGGAGATGAGAACGCTTCTCTCAGTTAGCGTTCCTTCCGGGAAGCATTGACGGCTTTCCCTTCAGTCCTGATGCTTAGTCCGGCTGTCTAATTAGGCTTTAGTGAGACTTTCATTGTTTGGATCACTTTTTCTCTGTGGCTTTCTGCTCTCTTCTCCTATGTATCTCTCCATTCGGCCTTCTTCTGGATTCATCCTCTCTCTGGGTTTGGCCTTTTCTCTCCCTCTTTTCTTTTCTTTTTTGTTGACCGCCTCCTCTCCTTTTATACACAGTCAGAAAGAGCAGGTACGTTAGCGCAGCATGCTTACGCGTTGAAAAATTTGCTAACTGTCCATTAATAATTTATTTGAGAGTTAGTGACAAACTTAGATGTCAAATTCATCATTTTGATTAGTTCTACTACTGACGTTGTTCGCTGATACGACACAATAAAAGTAGACCAAACAATTTCATGTTAAAAAAAATAGAAAAAATATAAACAAAATAGATATATTTAAATATAAATAAAATAAGATTGAAAGAGTGATGTAAAACTATTTATAAAAGCATATAATTCGATTTTTTTTTTCTGATTTTCAATTTAGTTTTACTATGTCTTTTTAAATCTTTAGCTTTTTTTTTCTATATTTAGTTAAATCAGATTTATTTTTATTATTTTTAGCTATTCATATATCTCTTTTTAAAAAATTTTGATGAATTGTTTATCATATTTCTACGTTCTTAAAATCTGCATATAATACTTTTTAGATCAAAAATGAAACTTGTAGTTTATAATTTTCAACTAATTTTACAATGTAACATGAAATTTTTATAAATTTTACTCAAATATCAATTTTGCAATTTTTTCATGAGAAACAAAATTAATGGCAAACCTAAAGAATAAAAACTCATAATACAATGATATAATATATAATTTCAGTTATAAGTTTTTATTTTGGTGTGAGAAGTGTAAATAGAATCTTTACATTGTTATTTTTTTGGGGTTTTTGAAATTCTTTTGATACATGTCAAAACTTACGTGATAGAAGTTTTTTACAAGTATTGAAATTTAGTTGATCAACTTTTGGCACGTGTTATTCATGTTAAATAATAATTTTGATTTTCAAACTTTATATAAAGATATATTAATAAGATGCATCTATTATATTTACCGAATGTATAACTTTAATAACTGTGTTGATCTCAAGCAGGAAGGATTGTGGTGACTCTGAACTTGTGGAAGAGGTTGCTAGGGATGTGTATGAACAGATGTTTCCTACCAAACGAATTGGAATCTACCCGAGGCTACTAAAGTTGGAAAACTTTCTTTGCAAGCAACTGTGGGGTGTCCGCAGCATAGGAATTTGGGGAATGCCAGGCATAGGCAAAACGACACTTGCTAAAGCAGCATTTGACCAGTTCTCTGGTGATTACGAAGTTTCTTACTTCATCAAAGATTTCGACAAAGAGTATCATGCGAAAGGTCTTTATCATTTGCTGAAAGAGTACGTAGGCGAAACTCTCCAGGAAGAGCTTGACATACACAATTCTTTCACAATACCAGAACCCAAAAGAGTTCTTATCATCCTAGACAATGTGTGCAAACCTCTGGATGCAGATGGTTTTCTGAATGGGTTTGATTGGGTTGGTCCAGGAAACCTAATAATCATAACATCTAGAGATAAACAAGTATTCTTGCAATGTGGCATTGATCAAATATATGAGGTCAAAGGTTTAAACGAAGATGAGGCCAAGCAACTATTCTTCAGATGCGCATTTGGGATAGATTGGAGAAAAAAACATGGCTTGGAAAATCTTGCACCTGACTTGATGTCAGTAATTCAATATTCTAGTGGAAACCCTCTAGCTCTCAGCCTCTATGGAAAAATGATGTCACACAAAAAACCAAAGGAAATGGAGGCAGAGCTCCTTAGTGAAAAAGCAAGAACTTCTAGAGATAGTATTTAATACAGAGATTTCTCAAACAAGTTGTCAATTAGAATTAACCCAAAGGTAACTTACAAGAAACCAATGTTAGAGAACTTACAAGTCTCTCTCTCAAAGAAAATCTAATCTCCCCCTTAATTGAATTCTCTTACAAGAAAACCCAAAACACCTTTAGTTTTAGAAAACTCAAATTCTTAATCTCTAATTTTCTAAAGAAGCCATGAACATCTATTTATAACCATAGACTCAATGACTTTTACAATTTTCTAATCCTAAGATAAGAACAATTTCCTTTTTGTTATTATCTTGTGATTTCCTTTTCTTTGTTGATTTTCCTTTTTCCCTTAAGCTTACAAGCTTTGATCCTTCTAACTGATTTCCTTTTCTCTTGCAGGTTTTGTTTATGCAGCTCTACAAAAATATTGCATCTTCAATCTCCCCATTTTTAACTCATTTTGAATCTTCCAAGCCTTATGAAGAAAACAATCTCCTTTAAGCTGAAAATATTTTTAAGCTCCCCCTTAATGCTAAAATCTCCAAACACCAGACTCAATTTTTGGATTGAACTTTCTCCCCCTGCTTGGATGCATAAATGAGTTAAAAACTTTCTCAATCTACCGAGACTTTCTCAAACACCAAGATTTTTTTGATCATACGTTTAGCTTTGTTGTTACCAAATGGGCTGAAATAATTGAAGCCCAACTAATTACCAACGCCAAATTTGTAACTGAAGTCCAACTGTTTTAACTGAAGCCCACTTAAAACCCAATTTTTGGATTGAACCAACTAAAATCAGAAGCTTCTTCTTCCCCTTATCGTATCACGGCATCGACAAGATCAACACCACCCAGAAACAATTATGATCACCGTCAAGCTCTCCAGCCATGATTTCCTCCAGACACTCGACCTTGAGCTCAAGGTGAGTGAGATTCACGATTCTCTTCCAAGCTTTCTTTCACAAAATAAATTTCTGATTCACCGGAATATTTGCAGTTTCTGGCGAAATTTCTATGGAAAATCCCTATCAGAGCTCTCGGCCTATATTACTGAAGTCCTTGAATCCTAAATCGTGAAGCCCCTTTCTCAAACTTACCAACCACCATCACTGCCTTGGGTTATCTTCTTCGATGGCTCTTCTCTTTCTTTGGTTATTTTAGGTAACCGATTTTGACTTGTATCATCTCTGTAGCTTCTGAAATTTATGAGACATGAAATCCCAACCCGAAAAAAATTTTCTTCTCCGTTGTCGCAGCTTTTCTGATGATCCATTTGTGAGCTTTCACTGTCCCGATGTCAATATCTGCATCATTGTAAGATAACTTTTTCAATCTCCAAATCTCTAGTTTCCACCATTATTGCCCCAATTGTTCTCACACCAATTTCTCTATTTTGCCTCTGATTCTCTTGTTGCACAATTAGCACCAACTAGGCGGATTCAATAGCTTGCTTCCTGCGGATTCTCTGCCTTTTGTCATTTGCCCACAGAGATCAACAATAACTGTAGTTTTGGGTCTTCTTCTCCGTTGAACTGCCATGACTACTCCGATAAATTCAGGTACACCCCTTGTGATTTGAAGCAACTCCGATGTCTTTGTATCTTCCGAAAATTCTGAGACCTCTGAAAACCAAATTAATTTTGTGCAGCTATTCCTATTGTTGATGCACTTCCATTGTCCTGTTTCTTGTTGTTTTTTTTTTTTTTTTTTTTTTGCGAGAGCCAAAATTCTGGAGCTGGCTTGAATAAACTCTGGAGCTCATCTGTTTCTTCTTACCATGTTGATTCTGGCTTGTATGAATTCTGAAGCTGTTCCATCCGTAAGCGATAGCTTTATGCCCAGGAACTGCTTCTCTTAGAACATCAACTTGATTCCTGCTTTTCTGAAAATCTTTGAAACATCAAATCTTCATCTAAAACTGATACACGATCATTGAAAACATTTTTTTTTACATTTTTTTATTTTTATTTTTTATTTTATTTTTTTTAAAAAAAAAAAATTCTTCTCCAAAAGCACGACATCTTTCTGTAGACTAACCCCAAATACAATTTCTCCTAAGTCAGTTTCTCTTCTATTCAGCTCATCTTCTTCTGCTAAGATCAGATTTCACAAACACCAATAGCTTGCCTTAAGTTGACAAACTGATTGAAATCTAGAGGTTTTGTAAATAAATCTGCAAGTTGAAAATTTGTTCCAACATGCTCAATCACCACTTCTTTATTCTCAACTAACTCTCTGATGAAGTGATGTCTTATATCAATGTGCTTTGTTCTTGAATGCTGAACTGGATTCTTAGATATATCAATAGCACTTTTGTTGTCACATCGAACTAGGAAGGGACGTGATTTAATTCCATAATCTTCAGCCATTTGTCTCATCCAAAGTAATTGAGTACAACAACTTCCCATAGCTATGTATTCAGCTTCTGCTGTAGACAACGAAACACAATTCTGTTTCCTACTATGCCACGAAGTTAGATTATTTCCTAAGAAAAAACAGCCTCCACTCGTACTTTTTCTGTCATCCATACACCCTGCCCAATCTGCATCACAATAGCCGGCAAGATTACAGTTTGTCTCCCGTGAATAGAGCAAACCATAGTTTAATGTGCCTCTAACATATTTGATGATTCTTTTCACAGCATGTAGGTGAGATAGTTTTGGTTTTGCTTGATAACGGGCACATAGGCCAACACTTAAGCACAAATCTGGTCTACTTGCTGTAAGATAAAGTAGACTCCCAATCATCCCTCTGTAAAGCTTTTCGTCCACATCTTCTTCGGCAAGATCCTTAGATAACTTCGCTGTAGTGCTCATTGGAGTTCTCGCTGCTTTGCTTGAATCAAGACCAAATCGGTTGACTAGATTTTTAGCATAAGTACTTTGAGATAAAGAAATCCCTTCTTCTGTTTGAATAATCTGCAAACCGAGAAAGTACTTGAGCTCGCCAACTAAACTCATCTCGAATTCACTTGTCATATTCTTCACAAACTTATCCACAAGATTCTGTGAAGTACTTCCAAAGATTATATCATCTACGTAGATTTGTACCAGCATTAGATCTTCTCCATCTTCAAGAATAAACAGTGTTTTGTCAACACTTCCTCTTACAAATCCTCCTTCTAACAGAAATCCAGTGAGTCTTTCATACCATGCCCTTGGAGCTTGCTTTAAGCCATACAAGGCATTGTGTAATTTGTAAACATGCTCCGGATGTTGAGAGTCCTCAAAACCCTTTGGTTGTTCCACATATACTTCTTCTTGTAGAATTCCATTTAAAAATGCACTTTTAACATCCATTTGATGAAGCTTAAAACCCAAGTTGCACGCCATTCCCAACAGAAAACGAATTGATTCTAAGCGAGCCACTGGAGCAAAAGTTTCATCGAAATCAATACCTTCCTCTTGTGAATAGCCTTGAGCTACAAGACGTGCTTTGTTTCTCACGACAACTCCTTCTTCATCAGTCTTGTTTTTAAAAATCCACTTTGTCCCCACAACGTTCACATCTAGTGGTCTTGGAATTAGTTCCCAAACAGCGTTTCTAATAAATTGTTCTAACTCTTCTTCCATAGCTAATATCCAGAAATCATCACTAAGTGCTTCTTTGTGATTCTTAGGCTCGATGGTAGATACAAAACAAGCAAAATGAATCACTTTTTTTAGCATCACCATATACTGGTTTCTTGAAATCTAGCTTGGCACCTCTAGTATGACGTCCATCACTTGGATCTCCAATAATCTGAGCAGCGGAATGATTTTTTGGTACTTTAATCACCTGACTTATAGTAGAACCATCATTGTCATCAATGCCTTCTTCATTATCTGTGTCATCCTTAACTTCTTTTGGTAAATTCTCATCCTTTGAACTTTGAGGCTTTGAATCCTTTGAACTCTTAAGCTGTGAATCCTTTGAACTCTTTTGCTGTGAATTTGATTTAGACTCTTGAGATTGTTGACTTGAATTTTCTTCACTAGAGTCTTGCACCACTTCTTTAGCAAGTGAGAAATCATCAAAGACAACATTCATTGATTCTTCTATCTTTCGAGTTCTTCTGTTAAAAACTCTGTATGCTGTGCTGTTTCCAGAATACCCCAAGAAGATTCCTTCATCACTTCTAGAATCAAATTTTCCCAGCTGGTCTTTATCGTTCATGATATAGCATACACACCCGAATATGTGAAAATAGTGAACAGTAGGTGTCTTCCCTTTCAACAACTCATAGGGTGTTTTAGCTGTTCCTCTTCTGACATAGACTCTGTGTTATGATATAACAAGCTGTGTTTATTGCTTCTGCCCAAAATCTGTTAGCTACGTTGTTCCCATGAATCATTGCTCGAGCCATTTCTTGAAGAGTTCTGTTTTTGCGCTCAACTACACCATTTTGTTGAGGAGTCCTTGGAGCTGAAAACTGATGCATAATTCCTTGATTTTCACAGAATTTAACCATAGTGTCATTCTGGAATTCTCCTCCATGATCACTACGAATCTGTTTAATGCTTCTTCCTCTTTCGTTTATTAATTGAAGTGCCCAAATTTTGAAGCTCTCCATTGTCTCAGACTTTTCTCTAATAAATCTTACCCATGTAAATCGCGAGAAGTCATCTACAAGTACAAAAACATACTTCTTCCCAGCTATGCTTTCCACTTGCATTGGCCCCATAAGGTCCATGTGAATAAGATCTAGAACAGATTTAGATTGCACATCTTGAACCTTTTTATGCTGAACTTTTACTTGTTTTCCCATATTGCAAGCAGCACAAACAAGTTTTCCATCATCCTTCAGTTTTGGAACTCCTCTTATCACTTCATGGTTGACCAGCGTTCTCAAGTTTCTCACATTCATATGTCCTAACTTTTGGTGCCATAACTGCAGGTCATCTCTTGCATTCATACACTTATCAGAGGATCACCACATATAGCAGTTGTTTCCAGCTCTCAACCCTCTTAAAACACTTCTTCCTGCATCATCTAAAGCAGAACAATCAGATCTGGTGAAAAGCACTCTGAGTCCTTGATCACATAGCTGACCTACACTAATCAGGTTTGCTTTTAATCCTTCAACAAAATACACGTTTGTCAAGGCTGGTTGATCAAAACCTTGTGTCACGCCTTTTCCTTTAATGCCTCCTTTAACACCATCACCAAATGTAACTTTGCCTTTGGTAATATCCTTGAATTCAGATAAGCATTCTTTTCTTCCTGTCATATGTCGTGAGCATCCACTATCAAAATACCATTCACCAGTTTCTTCTTCTTCTATAGCCATCAATGCATTAGAAATGTTGAATTCTAATTCTTCCTCATCTTCAGAATCTGATATAGGAATTTGATCCCATAGTAGCTCTTTTTCTTCTTCTGATATGTCTTCTGTACTCATGTAGGGACAATTTTCGGATATGATTGCAGCGTTGCACCGAAGATTATTCTCTTGTCTGCAAGAATAGGAATTTCCATAAAGATCTCTTGACTTTACCCAGAACTGATTTCCCCATCCATTCCAGGTAAATTTCCTTTGTCTCCACAGTTTCTCTATTCTCTCTTGAAGTTTATAACATTGAGCTTTGATATGCCCATACTTGCCACAGTAATAGCAACCTGATCTTCTTGATTGTTGAAACTGAGATGAATGTTGTTTTTGAACTTGAGTATGATGATTGTTCTTTTCGAATGAACATGCTTCATCTTCGTGTCTTCCTCCACTTACAAACATAGGTTTGCTATCCTTGATATCCTAGTCCTGTATGCGTTTTTTCAGTCCTTCCTACTGTTAAAATCTTGTCAAGTTCTTTGGTTCCTGAGTTGAGCATTCTGATTTGTTTAAGTTTTTCATCAAGATCCATCTGCACTTGTTGTGACTTCTTTCGTTCTTCAATTAGCTCAAATTCCAACCTGTCCACCATTGCTTTAAGACTACTCTTTTCTCTGATTAAGATAACGTTCTCTTTAGTTACTTTGATCAAGGTGTCACAGATTTCTTTGTACTCAGGTTTCATCTCAACTTCGTTTTCATCATCTGTTGAGTCATACTCTTCCCCGTCATCTCTGTTTCTATTCTCAGCTTCTTTTTCGTCTTTAAAGGCTTCATCTTCTTCAATGTCATCGCTTTCTCCAATAAATGCAACAAAGTTACTCAAATCTTCTTCACTTTCATCTTCCTCAGAATCACTATCTTCTATTCCAATGAATGAACGTTCTCCTCTAGCTTTCTGGTTATTTACACATTCCATCTGAGTGTGACCAAAACCTTTGCATTTAAAGCACTTTATCTCCCTTTTTTTTGCAGTTGGACACTCAGATTTCAGATGTCCATATCCTTTGCATTCAAAGCACTGAAAATCAGATTTTTTGCTGCTTTTCTCAGTTTCGAATGTTTTAGAATTTGATCCAAATCGCTTGTTTCCTTGCTCTTTTCTTAGACCTCTTGTAAATTTCTTGACTAACATTGCTACTGTCTCCTCAAGATTCTCTGCTTTCTTTTCTTCTGTGACAGCAAGTGCAATGCTTTTGGTTTTGTTTGGCTCTTCAGCAGCTAACTCCATCTCATATGCTTCAATCATCCCTACAGCATCTTTAAATTTAAGAGTATATGTGTTTAGTGAGACCCTCATAGATGTCTTTTGAGCAGCGAATTTAGAGGGAAGACATCTTAGGAGTTTTTTGACAAGCTTGCTATCTTTGTATTTCTTTCCAGTACTTCAGCTTCATTCGCAATAGCACACATCTTAGCACTGAATTCTTCAACGGTCTCATGCTCTTCCATTCTTAAATTTTCGAATTTAGAAGCAAGTAGATCAAGTCGACTCCTTTTAACTGTCTCGGTTCCCTCAAACACACTTTGCAAAATCTCCCAAGCAACTTTTGCAGATTTGCAGCTTTGAATTAATTCAAATTGCTTGATTTCCACAGATTTGAAGATTTCACATAGGACTTTTGAATTCCACTTTGCTTGCAATTTATCTGATACGGTCCATTCAGTTTTAGGTTTTGGAATTGTGTTGCCTTCTTTGTCCACTTTTGTCGGAGGTGACCATCCTTCTTCAACTGCAGTCCATGCATCTTCATCAATACTTTTAATCGTTGCTGTCATCTTTGATTTCCACCATCCGTATGTTGCCTTGTTCAGCACCGTCTGTTTCACCAGCACAACTTCTCTAGAATTCTCCATCTTGTCGCAGGATCACACCCGAAAATAAGTGCAGGTTCCTGCTCTGATACCAATTGAAAAAGCAAGAACTTCTAGAGATAGTATTTAACACAGAGATTTCTCAAACAAGTTGTCAATTAGAATTAACCCAAAGGTAACTTACAAGAAACCAATGTTAGAGAACTTACAAGTCTCTCTCTCAAAAAAAATCTAATCTCCCCTTAATTGAATTCTCTTACAAGAAAACCCAAAACACCTTTAGCTTTAGAAAACTCAAATTCTTAATCTCTAATTTTCTAAAGAAGCCATGAACATCTATTTATAACCATAGACTCAATGACTTTTACAATTTTCTAATCCTAAGATAAGAACAATTTCCTTTTTGTTATTATCTTGTGATTTCCTTTTCTTTGTTGATTTTCTTTTTTCCCTTAAGCTTACAAGCTTTGATCCTTCTAACTGATTTCCTTTTCTCTTGCAGGTTTTGTTTATGCAGCTCTACAAAAATATTGCATCTTCACTTAGGCTCAATCAAACTCATCCTACTTTGATTATGGAAACATTCAAGAAAAGCTACTATAAACTTAATGACAATGAGAAGACCATGTTTCTAGACATTGCTTGTTTCTTTAGTGGAGAAAATGCTGACTACGTGATGCAACTTTTTGAAGGGTGTGGTTTCTTTCCACATGTTGGCATACATGTTCTAGTGGAGAAATGTCTTGTGACTATTTTAGAAAACAAGATACAAATGCATAATCTGATCCAGGACGTTGGCAAGGAAATTTCCAATGAAGAAAATGTACAGCTCGAGAGGCATTTCAGACTATGGGACGCTTCAATCATTAAACTTCTGCTATAAGATGAAGAGACCAACTCCACTGGAAAATATAACGTATGTTATGAAAATATTTGATATGTAAAATTTGGTGCTTTCTTTGTAGCATTTTTGTTTGATTAATTGGCCTCTCTTGTGTTTTCAGGGTTTTGAAGATACTGAAACCATATTTCTAGATATATCTAACTTGGATTTTTGTGTCAAAGCTAATGCTTTCAAGAATATGCATAATCTTAGATTTCTAAAGATTTATAGTTCCAACAATAAAAATCATCAAGGACTTCGCATTCGCAAAGCTCTTGAGTCACTTCCGAATGGGCTAAGGTTACTCCACTGGGAGTATTACCCTCTACAATCATTGCCACGTGATTTTGATCCTAGACACCTTGTTGAACTCAACATGCCTTATAGTAAACTTCAGAAACTATGGGGAGAAATAAAGGTAAGAAACCTTGGTTTCACGTCTTAATTACACCCATACTATACTTGCAACAGTTTTAATTTCTAGAAATCTCATATTGGACGTGAGATGAGACTTATACTAAATTACTAATACATACAAGTAGGACATGAACCAAATTAGTTTTGAATTGGAACATAACATTTTTGTTATCTATTTTGCACCTTTTTCATAATCTCAAGATGCTAAAGACGATTAGGCTTTCTCATTCCGAAGAGCTACTTGAAATTAACGATTTTCAAATTTCTCAAAATATTGAGGTAATTGATCTCCAAGGTTGTAAAAGATTTCAGAGTTTTCCAGCAACGAGTCATCTACAACATCTCCGAGTTATTAATCTCTCTGGTTGTGTGGAGATCAAAAGCTTTGAAGAGGTTCCACCGAATATTGAGGCATTGTATCTTAGTGGAACTAGTATAAAACAACTACTAAAACCAAGTGTGAGGCTCTCCCCAGGATCTAGCCAAGATCAAGACAGGCTTGTTTGCTTGAATCAAAAAGATTGTCAACCTCATATCCAGAGTTTAGATTTTCTCAGAGTTCTTGATCTCTCTGGTTGCTCAGAGCTCGAAGAGATTCATATTTTCCCAAGAAACCTGAAAGAGTTAAATCTTTCGGAGACCGCGATAAGAGAAATGCCATCGTCAATCAGTTGTCTCACTGCACTTGAGGTATTGGATTTAACTAAGTGCAAAAGGCTTCAACTCTTGCCCATGAGAATGAGTAACTTGACCTCTCTTGTTCAGCTCATGCTAACTGGCTGCTCAAAGCTTGAGAGTATTCAAGATATTCCAATGAACCTGGAAGAGCTATACCTTGCTGAGACCGCCATAAGAGAAGTGCCATCGTCAATATGTCATCTCAGAGAACTTGTTGTATTCAATTCGATGCAGAGAACTGCAAAAATCTTCAAGACATGCCTATGGGAATGGGTAACTTAAATTCTCTAGAAACGCTAACGTTAGCTGGCTGCTTAGACCTAGAGGATATCCAAGATCTTCCACGGAGCCTTAAGTTTTTAAATCTAGCTGAGACACCCATTAGGAAACTGCCATCGTCATTTGAGGATCTCACTGATCTGATTTCACTAGATTTGAGTCATTGCAAAAGGTTGCAACATCTGCAAATGGGATTCTCCAAATCATTAATAAGAGTTGAGCTATATGGCTGCTCAGAGCTGGATTATATTATGGGTTTCTCACTTCAAGACATGGGACAACTTCATATAGATGGGACTGATAAAGTGATGTTATGTGGGCCTCCTCCATGTAATGTCATCTTAGTATGGGAGAACTGGAGAACATTTCATGTGACGCCAAGGAAAAAGAATGGCTCCAAATCTTTACTCACGCTTACATCACTTCTGGCCACGCCATATCAATCGAAGCTGCCTTCTTCATTGTTTTTTTCCTTGGTGTCAAGTATCTACACATTGGTCTCTTTGTGTCTCAGTAATGCATACCTATTGGACATACATATACCTCAAGAGATAGGTCATTTTCCTTCACTCAAGACATTGGATCTCAGCAGAAACGGCTTTAGCAAGCTTCCTGAAAGCATCAAGGAGCTTTGTAATTTGGAAAGTTTTATATTATGTCATTGCAAAAACCTCAAATCACTCCCAGTGCTTCCCCAAAGTTTAGAGTATTTGAATGCACATGGTTGCGTGTCTCTGAAGAATATTCAAAGGAGCTTCGAGAAGTTTCCAAGACATTGCACATTCAGCAATTGTTTTAATCTTTCTTCAGATTTAGTTAAGGAGATTTTTGACGCTAGTGTAGCTCACATGGCCAGAGAACATACACAGGTACCTACTATCTCTCTCTCTCTCTCTTGATCTCTCTCCACAATTGTCATATGTATATCTTATTTATCTTGTCTTGCTGTAACAGAAGCTCATCACAGCACAAGTTATCAGTTTCTCTATTCCAGCATTCACTGGTCTGAATTCCATCTTTCACTTGCAACGGAGTTCATCAGTGAAGATACAGTTAACTCCTCATATAAAAACTCTTTTAGGGTTTCGAATATCAGTTGTAGTTGCGTATTGGGATGGCTCCTACAATGCTGCTGGTTTTGGCATTAGGTGTGTATGCAGATGGAAAAACAAGAAAGGCATCTCACGTCGACTTGAGACAATTTTCTATTGTTGGACTACAGAGGAAGTTGCCCAAAAAGTTCCAAAAAGTCACATGTTTGTCTTCTGTGATGTCTCAATGCATCCAGGTGCTGCTGCTGAAGGGAATGACCATGACATATTGGATGATTTAGTTGTATTTCAATTTGATACTGTTAACGAGCAGAACAGGCTTCTTGATGATTACTGCACTGTTACAGAATGTGGAGTAGATGTAATTACTACAAAAACAGAACAAACAAGTTTTAACTTGAGGCGACCGGCTACTGTCTTGGACAACGTTGAGATTTCTTCGTATGTGTCACCACCATACAAGAAGCGAAAACAAAGCTTTTCACGATCAAAAGACACTGAAATGGTTTCTTCATTTGTTTGTTTCTTTTTATTTTTCTCTTGAAAGCTAGCTATATGATTACTTGTTTTGCGTATAATGATTCGATAAGATTGATTTTCTTGTAGGAGCACGACAGGAAGATCTTGTCAGAGACCAAGCAACAGGTGGCTGCTCATAAGCCTTTTCTGTCTCCATCTTCTTTGTCTCATCGTCCGAGATACCACGTTTTCTTGAGCTTCTGTGAGGATGTCAGAAGAACCTTCGTCAGCTACTTAATCAAGGAGTTTAAATGGACTGGAATCACTGTAGTACATGGTGGATTAATGGGTGACCAGTCGATGAGACGTTCTAAGGTCACACAAGCCATAAAAGAATCAAAGATATCAGTTGTCAGTCTATCGAAGAACTATGTTTCTTCAAGTAGGTGCTTGAACGAATTGGTGGAGATCTTAACTTGGAGGAAAGATGAAACACCCCATCCCGGCTACTAAGTCCGAGAGGTTATTCCACGCCCGGATTACTAAGTAAACCAAGCCTTTCAATCCGTTTTAAGGGTTTTATTCTTTAAACAAGTTCATTTCATGAGTAATTCTGAGATTCATAAGAGTTTAGAGTCAATATGCAGATATGAACGAAAACAACTGGATTTTATTTATAAAACAAGTAGGATTTGATACAAGGTTAGAGTTTTGCACTATAGGCTATTACAATGATCGATCCTAACTATCCAGACTGTTCTTCCACCCATCCGCCTTGCCTAGTCTCGCGTGCCTAAGTTTTTTCTTTCCCACGGTCACTTTCTTTTCCTGAAATAGCCAACAAAACGTAAGTAATCCATTCTCTCAATGGATATGCGAATTCGCCCTAACATTCTTATATGATCAAGGCAATAATGCAAGTTTCCGATGCCTTAGTTATTATTCTCAAAAATCCCCTTACTTTCCCGGCTAATCCGAACCTACGGGATTTTTCTCTCGGATATAGCCGAAAACGGTGCGAGTCAATCACGACTGTCCGCGGACCGTTCGATTATCCGGAGTTACCCGAGAGACTAGTCAGGCCATGAATGGTTATCGGCCATAATCACGCCTTTCCCGCGCATGATCGATCGCAAACAATCTCTCACGCCCGGGTATACAGAAACGAGAGTTTAACCCGAGAGAAGAGAAGTGTTGCCGAGGGTTTTCTAACCGATCCGAAGACTTTCTCGGTAAAACCGATAGTCATGAATCCCCTCGGCTATCTCCGGGACAAATCACGCACCTTCGCCGACGGTTCCTGAGAATTGACGGGTTTCTCCCGTTTGATTTCCGTAGAAGTCTCCATCCTCCGAAGCCCTTCTTCCGGACGAATTTTCTCCTGAGAACGACCCACACTATCCGACGTTATCTCCCATATTATGACTATCGCCGAGGAACGATCGGAAGTTCTCCCTTTTTCTCTCGATGAACTTTTCTTTCTTTCGGATGTTTTTTTTCTGAATCTCTCGGAAAATATCCGTTAAAAGCATGTGTGTCCCGCACGAATGGCTAAGAGGATCTATTTATAAGATCTCGACCATAACCGCATCAATAAACGAATGGTTGCCACATCCCATTCCACCAACGGTCATATTGCTTCGATATAAAACCATCTCGCACACTTGGCACGTGCCTCAGAGATTTATCCGAGAACTCATCTTCCGTCCGTCCAGCTAGCTAACTTAGCTAGCTTCACTCCCCGGATAGCTAGCAGAACACTCGACTAGCTGACTCAACTAACGTGAGCTAAGTCCAGCTAAGTTGAGCTTCCCGTCAGCTGGCTCAGCTAGATTAGCTCGACCTTCAGCTCAGTTCAGCTCGATTGAACTCCGTGAGGTAACTTGTATCTTTTTTTCGACCTTTTTCTATGTTTTTTCCCAATATCCGGTTAAGTCCTTTTCTTCTCGAACTTAACCCTTCTTTTCGGACCATGGAACGGATTAATTGATTTTTGCTGGGCAAGTTTATTTCCATTCCGACCATGGCCCATCCCGGCTATCCTAGCGTGGATCCGAGATGCCACAAAAGAGACATGGGACTACCGAGTGATACCAGTTTACTATGAAGTGGATCCATCTGATGTAAGGAAGCAGACCAAAACATTTGGAAAGAGCTTGGTGGGAAATTATTTGGGGAAAGTAGAAAAGCCAGAGATGAGATGGATGAGAGCTTTGACAGACATTATCGATATAGTCGGTGAATCTTCCCATGACTGGTTTGTAGTTAAATCTCTTATGCATCAGTACTTTTTGATTGGTTTTGGTTCTAATTGTAAGAACTTCATTAGCAGTTTTAGTACAGCATTTAAATGGAGACTCTTATTTTTTTTTAATTGTGTCAGGGATGAGGATGGGAAGATGATTGAGAAGATTGTTATTGATGTTTCAAAGCAAGTGGATGTCATGGAACCAAATATAGTTGATGAAATGTTGTTTCAGAAGGAGTAAAAGGAAATTGAAAAGTTTGAAAGAAACGTATGGGATAAGCTAGACGGTGTGCGCATCATCCCGAGCTTTTATATGTGTGCATTTTCTTTGATTTATTTATCTCTTTTTACTTTAAGATCATGCATTTTACTATGAGACGTGGTCCCAAAGTAATTACGTTTTCCCTCATATATATCTATATATATATATATATATATATATATATATATATATATATGAATTGAGACTCTGCATTTAATCAAATACCTAGAGAGAGATTCAAGTCCATCTTCAAGATCTTGAATGCATGACTCTAAGATCTGAACATCTTCTATTTTCAAGGTCTTCTCAGATTGAAAGCCTCCAATGTCTATGATCAAATATAGAGTCTCTATCCTTAACATCTTAAGCCACTGAGGCTACAAAATTTGTATATTCAGAAAGAAAAGTCAATGGAAACTAATTCAAGCTTTTTCATATATATACAGTAGAAATCTTATAAATTAATAATATTGGAACTTTGATATTTTATAATTTATAAAGTTATTAATTTGTCAATTTTAGATAAAAATAATTTTTATGAATAATTAATTAAAAAATTCTTTAAAATTTATAATATTTTTTCAAAAATTTTATCATAAAATTGGAGATAAATGATAAAAATGTTTCAATTTTAATATAAAAATAACAATATATTCATATTTTTAAAGATTAACATAATTATATATTTATATAAAATTATTTTATATGATATTTATTAATTTATGATTCTAATGGGACTATATTTTATATAGATTTTCAAAAAAATTATTATTTTATTAATTTATCAATTTGTATTAAATTTTGAATCGGTCTAACTCGGGACCGAGCAAAATTATTGATTTATCGAATTTATTAATTTATTGATTATTAATTTATAGAGTTTCTACTGTACTTTTGCGTTGTCCAAATTTAATTTGATTCTATCATCATCGAAGCACAGAATCAGTCCATAATCAAGAAAACAACAATAACTTTAATTAACAAAGCTACCAAAGACATCCGCTTAAATTTCCCAGTTTAATCTTCTCACTGTGACAAGTTCTAACTTGAATCCACCAAATTTAGGCTCTTAGATTTCTCCTTTTAAGTTCTGACAATTTAAGTCCATGTGTGCTTTCACATATCAAAACAATAAATTATGACTTTTTTTTATTTAATTTTTAAACCACCTCACATTCTTATTATTTTCCAAAAGAGAAACTGATAATGAAAGCAGATAATATTTGTGAATTACCAGAAACAGAACTAACAGCAGAAACAAATAGAGAAAAAATAATATGAGAGTTGGATTTTCAATCACCTGTTACGTTTCGACATGTAAAAGCACAGTAATTAAGTTCATTTTGGAATTAAAGATAGTATTTTATTGATGTCATTAACTCATTTATGTCAACATGAATTATTGAGTAATAATGATAACTTTTTTTATGCCATGTTTAACCTGTGATTATTTGATGAATGATGGGCTAGATCTGTTAGAGATATGTGTATCAATCCTCTTTAATACATGAATATCTCATTACTCTGTTTTAGAAAATTTCTGTAATTACATCATTCTAGGTCTTTCTCCTCTCTTGTCTAAAGCACAATGTAATCGATTCATTATGAATATATCAAATTACATCTCCTACATGGTATCAGAGCCATAAGCGATACCCTAAAAAAACATTTCTCTGCCGCATCTCCTCTTTCTCTCTTCTTCCTTCTCGAAACTCCATGGCTGCCCCAGCCGAAGCCATCACCCCCTCCCTTCTTCACATTAATATGTCTAATATCACCAAACTCACATCCACCAACCACATGATTTGGAACATCCAAATCCATGCACTCTTTGATGGATACGAACTTGCTGCCCACATTAATGGATCAATCCCATCTCCGCCTCCAACTCTCCTCACCAATGGTCAACTAACACCAAATCCTGACTTCACGGTGTGAAAGCGACAAGAAAAACTCATCTTTAGTGCCCTTCTTGGTACCATCAACCCTTCCATTCAACCTCTTGTTACTAAATCAAACACGTCATTGGAGATGTGGAAGACAATCGCTGCTACTTATGCCAAGCCAAGTAGAGGCCACATTAAGCAGCTCAAGCACCAACTAAAACAATACTCAAAGGGAGAGAAATCAATCAATGAGTACCTTTAAGGCTTAACAACTCGCTTTGATCATCTTGCGATTCTTGAAAAACTAATCGAACATGAAGATCAGATCGAATATATTCTTGAAGGGATACCTGAAGATTACAAGTCTGTTGTTGATGAAGTCGAAAGTCGTGATGCTCCTCCCTCTATCACAGAGGTTCATGAAAAACTCCTTACCAAGGAAGCTAAGCTCCTCTCCACTCACATCTCCACTGCTGGTCCCGTAATTGCTAATCTAGCATCTACTCCTTCACATTAATCGCATGGAAAACAACAATACCGCTCAAGCAACAACTGGAGAAACAACAATACACAGTCTTACCAGCATTAAAGGCCTGACAATCGTATAACCAAAAGATACCAAGGGAAATGTCAATTGTGTGGAGTGTTTGGTCATAATGCCAAAAGATGTTCTCACCTCTCACAACAGCATCTTCGCTCTCCGCAAGGTCTTCTCCCTTCTCCATTTTAACCTTGGCAACCCCGAGCAAATGTCGCATACTCCTCTCCTGCTACCTCTGATGCGTGGCTAATGGACAGTGGTGCCACCCACCACATGACGAGTGATCTTCATAACCTCTCCCTACACCAACCGTATCATCGCAACGATGCAGTCCTCATTGGTGATTGTTCTAGATTGCCTATCACACACACTGGTTCCCTCTCTTTATCCTCTCAATCTCGTGATTTAAAACTCAATAGTGTTCTTTGCGTACCCAATATCAAGAAGAATCTCATCTCCATATACCAACTTTGCAATGCTAACAAAGTCTCCATTGAATTCTTCCCTGCTCATTTTTAGGTAAAGGATCTGAACTCGGGGGTCCCGTTAATCCAAGGCAAGACCAAGGATAAGCTGTATGAGTGGCCAGCCTCTCCCACAACCCTTACCTCCTTCTTTGCCTCCACAATGTCCAAACCATCTATGACCGACTGGCATTACCGCCTCGGTCATCCCTCACCTACAATTATCAAAACTGTTCTTTCAAATTTCTCGTTACCTTGCTCTCAATCTGTATCTTTACATTCCCTATGCTCAGATTGTGCCATCAATAAAACTCACAAATTACCTTTTTCCCAAACAACTATCACTTATACTAGCCCCTTACAATATATTTTCACCGATCTTTGGAGTTCTCCCATCACCTCTGTTGACAATTACAAGTACTACCTCGTGTTAGTGGACCACTTCAGCAGATATACCTGGCTTTATCCGTCAAAACTGAAGTCACAAGTTCGGGCTATGTTCATTGCTTTCAAAGCACTTGTTGAAAATCGCTTGAACACAAAAATTAGAACGCTTTTCTCCGATAACGGTGGAGTTTCATCGCCCTTCGCTCCTTTCTATCTGAAACCGGCATTCTCATCTCACCTCCCCACCACACACACCAGAACATAATGGCGTCTCTGAAAGGGAACATCGTCATGTAGTGGAGACCGGGCTGGCAATACTCACTCACGCTGGTATACCGAAGACCTACTGGTCGTATGCCTTAACCACCGCCACTTACCTCATCAATCGCCTACCAACACTAGTAATTGACATGGAGACACCGATCAAAAAGCTATTCATCACACCACCAAACTACTACAAGCTTCGGGTTTTTGGTTGCCTCTACTTCCTTTGGCTCCGCCCTTACAACACCAGTAAGCTCGAAGATCGCTCTACTCCGTGTGTATTTATTGGCTATTCCCCAACTCAAAGTGCCTATTTGTGTTTTCAGCCAAGCTCTGGAATAATATACACCTCTCGTCACGTCCGGTTCGACGAGAAAAACTTTCCGTTCAAAGAATCATCAAGACCATACAAATATGCCTCACCCACAGAACCTCAATCCTTCCAGATCATCTCCTCTATCCCTCTCCTTCCATCGCGTTCCACAACCCCAGACCAACCGCCACTCTTACAGCCTCAAACAATGGAACCCGTGATGTCAGATTCTCACCAGCAAGAATAATCGTCAACTTCGCCGACAGATTCATCATCAACACTAGATTCATCTTCGTTAAACACCCAACCTTTGGCAACAACACAGCAGACAGATCCCAATTCAGGCCCACAACCTTCACATTTAGCCCAATCTTACTCCACTCAAATTAATCCTACGACCAGCCCAACTATTCCACAAGAAGCCCACCCACACCATACTGCCCAACCACCAAACCCAACAAACACTAACCCACCCTTCACCTCCGCCAATATTCCATCCTGATGAAACAACAAATGCCCTAGATACCCTTCACCGACGATTTTACCACCCATGACAACTCGACTCCACAACAAAATTCTCAAGCCAAACCCTAAATACAACAACTTTGTCGCTTTTTCCCGAATAATCCCGACGACACTCATTCAAGCTCTTAAAGACGAAAAATAACGAGGAGCAATGTCTCATGAAATTGATGCCTTCGCCATCAACCGGACATTCGACCTGGTCCCTAGGTAACCTTACTTCAACGTTGTCGGCTGTAAGTGGGTTTACAAGAATAAATTCTTATCTAACAGTTCTCTTGACAGATGTAAAGCTCGTCTTATAGCCAAAGGATACAATCAGCAATATGGTCAAGATTACACTGATACGTTCAGTCCGGTGATCAAATCTACAATGATCCGGCTTGTTCTCGACATTTCTGTAGCAAACTCCTGGCTGATTCAATAATTGGATGTCAATAACGCTTTTCTTCATGTGACATTCACTGAAGAAGTGTATATGGAGCAACCACCGGGTTACGTTGATCTGGATAACCCAACACACGTATGTCATCTCAACAAAGCCATATATGGCCTCAAGCAAGCACCACGGGCATGGTACACGGAACTGCAAAACTTCCTTTTAAGTCTCGGGTTTAAGTATTCTCTGGCGGACACATCTCTCTTTGTTCTCCCACTTGGTAAAGAGTTTTTTTATCTACTGGTTTATGTCGATGACATCCTTGTCACTGGAAGCAGCAAAACGGGAATTCAGAAGATCCTTCATCTACTCCACTGGTCTTCATCTTTCACAAAGAAAAAATATTTTGGATCTTCTACACCGTTACAACATAACCAACGCCAAGCAAATAACCACACCAATGGACACGTCTCCGAAGCTGACTTTAATGTCAGGTACTTCGCTTTCTGACCCATTGGAATATAGAAAACTGGTAGGAAGTTTGCAATATCTCGCCTTTACAAGATTCGACATTGCCTACGCTGTCAATCATCTCTCTCAATATATGCATCATCTGACGGAAAACCATTGGCAAGCTGCAAAACGAATACATCATTACTTAGCTGGTACTCCTACACATGGCATCTTCTTCTCAGCATGCAACAAATTAAATCTTCACGCCTTCTCCGATGCAGACTGGGCAGGGGATTCCGATGATTATGTATCAACCAGTGGCTACATAGTCTATTTCGGGAGTCACCCGATATCATGGACAGCAAAGAAGCAAAAAGGAGTTGCTCAGTCCTCAGCTGAATCTGAGTACAGAGCCATTGCTGAAATCAGCTGGATATGCAACATCTTAATCGAACTTGGCATTTATCTACCAACACCTTCCGTTATATATTGTGATAATGTAGGGGCAATGTCTCTATGTGAAAATCCCGTATTCCACTCAAGGATGAAGCACATTGCCCTCGGTTATCATTTTTTCCGTGGCCACATTCAACTAGGAGCACTACGAGTTGCCCATGTCAACACGAAAGATCAACTATCGGATGCATCGACAAAGCCACTCTCCCGTGCAGGTTTACTGATCTAATGAGCATGATTGGAGTGACTTCACTTCCTCCATCTTGAGGAGGCGTGTTAGAGATATGCATATCAATCCTCTTTAATACATGAATATCTGATTACTCTGTTTTAGGAAGCTCATGTAATTACATCACTCTAGATATTTCTCCTCTCTTGTATAAAGCACAATATAATCGATTCATTATGAATATATCAAATTACATCTTCTACAAGATCCACATCCTTCGATCATGCTATGGGAATTAACAGAAAAAATTTGAGATTTTATAATGTAACTCATATTTAACACGCTTTAGGGTTTATTTTATACTTTAATCAATAGAACATGCAGAGTTTCTAAGATACTACGTGATTGTCTACCATACAAAATAATCTATATTTGTTAACTGGCTAACTGCTTCCTCTGCTGTCATGATTTAAGGTATTTTGCAGAATTATATAGAAAGAGAACCAACTCGTAGAAAAATAAATTGAAAGTTAATGATAAATTTAACTTTCAAAAAAAAAGTTAATGATAAATTGATGAGAATACAACAAATACAAAATTGTTTAGGAAGAATTATTATTATTAAATTTTCATTAGACTAATATATATTTTTTAAAATAAATTTGGTCCATTATATTTAAAAGTAACGAAATGTTAGAATTATTAGAAAAAATCTTACAATTAAGAAAACATACATTTGAAACAAACATATAAGAAGAATCACCTATCTTGAACCTTGAAAACTCTGAGTCTAAGACAGTAAAATTGCTACCAAAGACATTTCTTTCAACTTCATTAGCCAACAAATCTGAAGATGGAATAGGAAGTGTTAACAAAGCATAAATATGACCAATTAATTTGGTGGTAAAGGCAGGTGCATTCAGAACATTGACAGAATGGGTAGCAAATTCTGCCTCTGCACTTGGTGAGTTTGAAGTAGGTGTTGTTACTACAGGTGCTGCATCAACAATGTTTGAAATGCTATAAGGTACTTTTGCAGAAGTATGAGTATTATGTGAAGCATTGGGGCTAACAACTCCAATGGCTTTTGCAACCACTTATTTCACTCCATCATTAACATCAATGAAGGCAGAAATTAGTGCGCCACTCAGGTCAATATACTCGGACTAATTAATAAGGCAACTTGATTTCTTGTGGCCTAATTGCTCACATCTCTAATATTTTGGTGGAATTCAAGAGAATTCAATGGACACCATTGAAACATTGCGTTGGTTATCCGCAGTCGGACTCCGATACAGAAATTTTTTATCTAACTCCACTTCTACCATTAACTTAGCCCATTAAAGATGGGTCTAACCATGGTTTATAAGAGAGCATAGATTCACTTAATCCTGAGGCTATCCATCTAAATTCCTCATATTGAGTAAAGGCAATTTAGGATATTTTTCAAAGTCACCCACATCAAAATTGAAATAATCTTAGGTAAAGCTAAAGAAGTTGTATGAGTCCAAGAGGTAACAAGCATAATGAAACCATGAAAATGCTATAATCTTCTCTCAAGCTTCAATAGACTCATCCAGGATATGAAGCAAAAAGGAGGATTCTCCTAATTTACTAGGAAAGATCATACTTTTTTACCTCAAATACTCTGTTAGCCACATCATGAATAGAACCTCCTGATGGTGTATGTCATCGGTAGAATTGTCCGATAACATATTTCTTTTGATTCTCCAGCTCTTCTGTTTTGATGGTTCCCCTAATGATGCAGTTTTTGAAGTCTCTGAAGTAAGAAGCGCAGTCATTCTGGCTATGGCTGTGCCTCAGGTTGAAGAAAAAATTTTGATCCCCTTTGAACCTTCTCTAGGGGCCGTGAGCAGGACTGATTAAAATCATCTCAGGGCTAAAGGATTTGAATACCCAAAATCCACCTTTATCTGATTCACCAAGGATCAGGAGAAATCAACCAGCTCTAGACATCCTTCCACATGAGATAAAAGAGAATGGATAATTTTAGTTTTCTTGGGCAGCAAAGATGGACCCAAAAATCTGCAACCTTTACCATAGTACTTCACCTACTTTCTTAGAAGATGGTACATCCATGGTTGAGATTTCAAACCATGTTTTGATGCTTTGAAGTAATCTCAGGTAAAGCTAAAGAAGCCGTTGGAGTCAAAGAGGCAACAAACATAATGCAACCATCAAAATTTTATAATCTTCTATCAAGCTCCAGTAGACTCATCCGGGATATGAAACAAAAAGTAGGATTCCCCTAATTTACTAAGAAAGAGCATACATTTTTTTATTTAACTAAAATTATTATGATCCCATGGAAATTTTTTTTGATTCCATAGAAACAAAAAAAAAACTAAACTTTATTTAACAATTAAATGGGTTTATATATTTTATTTTACTAAAACTTGGGCTCATATTAAATTTAAGTCCAAATTTAAGCATAATAATGATCCATCAATTTTATGGAACAAAGTACTAGTTAATTTTACCTTTTATTAAAAAAAAATAGAAACTAAACCCTAAAAATATTAAAAAGAAACTAAAAGTTGTCTCTTCTCTTTCTCTTTGTCTCTCTCTCGAAGAATACAATCTTCTATCTTTCCATTATGCCAATCTCCTCCTTGCACCATTCATTCACCATTCACCAACATCAGTTTTTAATTGAATTTCAGGTAATTCTTCTTATATCTATACTTACATTTTATGTATCTTATTGACTATTAACTGAAACAAATATGATTCGAGACTTTGAATTCATAAACAAGTTTAGGATTTATGTTTATATATAAATTTAGGAACTAAATTAATTATTTTAATTTGCCAAATAAATAATAGATCAATTCTTGAAGAGAAAATCTTCATCAACAGATGATATTGATTTAGATGATTTGCCGTATGATCCCGGTGAGAAAAAATGAATACTAGAATATCATCTGGATTAAAGAGACAATGTAAGACGTAAATATTTGACTAGAGGGCCTTGTCAACCTCGTGGCCATAGTTTGCACAATGAGTTATAGGTTATACACCAAGACGTTTTAATTCTAATTGGTTTGATCAATATGGTGATTAGTTGGAATCAAGTGTGAAGAATGAAAAAGCATATTTTTTGTGCTGTTATTTGTTCAGTAATGACAAAAAAAGGTAGCAATACTGAATTTGTGACTGAAAGATTTGATTACTGGAATAAGTCTGATAGATTTGCTAGTCAAGTAGATGTTACGATAAATAGCTTTCATAACATAGCTAAGAAGAAGTGTGGGGATTTAATGAGACAAGGTCAATTAAATAAACATGCTCTGTAGAAACAAACCAATGGTATGCGTCAAGGTACTTATTGAGACAAGGGTTGTCATTTCATGGTTGTGATTAGACAATGGATTCTAGAAAGAGAGAAATATACTGCTGAACAAAATGAAGTTGTTAACAAAGTTGTGCTGAAGAATGCTCCTGGAAATAATCAAATGGCGTTAATTGCTTTTCAGAAGAAGTATTTAACTCCATAATTCGAGAGATTGATCATGATGTCTTTGCTCTGTTGGTTGATGAATCAGCTGATTTTTCTAAGAAAGAGTAAATGGCCATTGTTTTTTGTTTTGTTGATAAGCATGGTATAGTAAAAGAGAGATTTGTTGGTCTTATCCATGTGAAGGAGACATGTTCTTTATCTCTGAAATATAGAATTGATTCATTGTTTGCTAAATATAGTTCGAGTCTGAAAAAGGTTAGAGGACAAGGCTATGATGGAGCAGGAATTATGAGAGGTGAATTGAATGAGTTGAAAACATTGATTTCAAGAGAAAATAGTTATGCATACTATGTACATTGTTTTGCTCACCAACTTCAGTTAGTTGTTGTTGCAGATGCAAAGAAACATTTTGAGGTTGGAGATTTCTTTGATAAGATTTCTGTGTTAGTGAATGTGGTTGCAGCCTCTTGCAAAAGAAAATATACAATGCGAGATGAAATTGAAGAGGGAATATAAAGTGGTGAAATCAAGAGTGGAAAAGGATTGAATCAAGAGTCTTCGCTGCAAAGACAAGGAAATACATGTTGGGGTTTTCATTATAAAACATTGTTGCAGTTAGTTCGTTTGTTTTCTCCTGTGGTTAAGGTGCTTGAGTACGTCTAGGATGATAATATAGACAATATCCAAAGAAGTCAAGCAAATGGTCTTCTCAAATACATCCATACTTTTTATTTTGTATTCTACCTACACTTGATGCTGCTTATTTTGGGGTTCACGAGGAATTAATCGAGACATTTTAAATGCTGTATTATTAGTGAAATCCACTAAACAGCAACTACAAAAGGTGAGAGATGATGGATGGGATTCATTTGTGGAGAAAGTTTCATGTTTTGTGAGAAAAGTGACACTGAAATTCTCGACATGGAGGCTGACTTCGTTGATCCAAGGAAGCCACAGACAAAGACCAACATAACCAACTTGCATCATGACCGAGTTACTTGCTTTTACACTGTATTGAATATGCCGCTTCAAGATTTTAATGACCGTTTTAATAAGGTAAAATCTGAATTACTCGTTTGTTTATCAGTTTTAAATCCTCTTGAATCATTCCGCAAGTTTGATAAGAAAAAATTGTTTAGATTGGCTGAATTTTATCCTGAGGATTTTAGTTGTGTGCAATACATATCTCTTGATCTGCAGCTTGACATTTATATTGATAATGTACGAGAAGATTAAATTTTGCTGGTTTGAGTAATCTTGGAGACTTAGAAACCAGAAAACATCTTTTCATCATTTGGTTTATAGGCTTTTGAAGTTAGCTTTGGCTTTGCTTGTTGCTATTGCAACCGTCGAGAGATGTTTTTCAGGAATGAAGATTATCAAGGCAATATTACGGAATCACATTGGTGATCAGTTTTTAAGTGATTGTCTTATTTGTTATATCGAAAAAATTATATTTGGAGATGTAACAAATGAGACCGTGATAAAAAGATTTCAAGCAATAAAAGAATGTAAAGTACATTTGTAATTTTTTTTTTTTGGTTATTAATAAACTATATTTTTATAAATATTTTTTCTGACTCCAATAATAAAATTTTCTAGCTCCGCTACTGGCAATAATATTACAAAGTGCATATGTTTATATAGAGATCAATCGGCTATAATACTCAACTGTGTGGTCATAAATGAAGTTTATACCCAGCTGTAGGGTTTTTCAAGTAACAAGAAACAAAACTCGTGATTGCGATGTACCAAAGTAATTTTCCATAGCCACATAGAAAAACAACTCACAAGAGCAAGAAGTCAGATAAAAAAAGATATTACTTACAAGATTGAGAAGAACATCAAACTAAACAAATCTATCTGTAGATTAGTGTTCAAAATCTATAACCAAGTTGTCGTTTCTTTTTTTTTCAGAAAGAATTATTAGTAGAATAACATATTAAGAAAGTTCTAACGAAAAAGAAATCGAAGGAAAAGAGATCAAAGAAACAAAAAGATAAAATCAATAGAAAGTTATAACTCACTAGAATTACGATCAAAAGCTATGATACCATGATAAATTGATGAGATAAGAACACAAAGCTATTTAAGTAGAATTATTTTTATTACACTTACACTACAAAAAAAAAGTTAATATTGTTACAAAAAAAATATAACTAATTGTTTTGTCATAATATTGTAACGATTTACATACAAAATTGTGACAAACTTAATTAGTCATAAAAGCTATATTATTTTATCATAATATTATAACTAAATCAAGGGTAACAAGTTTTTGTCACTAATCGTATCGTAATTATTACAAAACATATAGTAAGAAATATTGTTATGGATTTGCGACCAAATTTAGTAACTAAACTATACAATTTTGTAACTGAACTTAAAGTCACTCACTGTTTTGTGACGGAAAATTATATATTGTAACATAAAAACTTGTAACAATATTGATTTATATTTGTAGTGTCATAAGAATAATATTACAAAATAGATCAAAACAATCTAATTTCTTAAACTAATCTGTAAATAATACATTTAAAACAAAGTTAAGTTTCATAATCTAGAACGTTGTCAAATTTTCATAATTTTCTAGATCATTATAAATCTTATTTTCATTTCTATAATCTCGATATAGTCTATCTTTTAGATCTCTCAATAATTTATCTCGAAAAATTGAAGTTTATTCAAGGGGAATTGCATTGTATGATCATACTGAAACCGAAAATTAGTTTTGTGGCCAGAGCAATTGATGGTTATGATATTCTGTATATAATATGTAGTAATACCAAACAACCCTAAATTTTATTGGTAAGACTATTCCCTAGTCTAGATTAGCTTTTCTTGCCTCTGACATGTGGCACCATGAAAAATTAAAACATATTTGGATTTATTTTGAAGGTCTATAGACTTATCACAGAGCATTGTTATTCTACATACAATATTTGTGTAGTATTAAATGGGCTTATTTCTCTTCCAGTTCGTATATTATATAACGAAGTAATACTTACGTTAGATAAAATCTAACGGGGTTAGGATATAGCTAAAAAGGTTTTGATATAGTTTGTAGTGGTTTAGGTTTGCTTTTAAATAATTTGAGTTATTCAATATATGTAGTAACTTTGGTTTAGATTCAAGGATTTAGGTATAGTCAATATCGGTTTGGGTTTAGTTTTTAAATATTTGGGTTCATTTTTAGAATTTTTAACAAATTACAGTATAGTGGATTACGAATTGCAAAGGATCATGTCTTATGGCATGATAGTATAGGTACAAGGGTTTGTGTATATTATATAGTGGTTTGGGTTTAGTTTTAAAATATTTTGGTTTATTTTGAGGGTCTATAACGGATTAAGGCTTACGGTAAATATTGCCTTAGGTGATTACTGGATAAGTACGGTGGCTTGGGTATACTTTCTAGTGGTTTGAATTTAGCTTTAAATGATTAGTAGTACAAATAAGGAGGTTATGGTAAAGTTTGTTGTGGTTTAAATTTAGTTTTAAATTATTTGGATTTAATTTTAGGATTTTTAACAAATTACAGTTTATAAAGGGTAGCTTCTTCTAGAATGACTATTATACATATAGTATAGTAAAGACACTATACACTAACCTATGATTTGTTCTGCTATTCTATTCTATATATATATATATATATATATATTTACTATTATGTTGTTTATGAGTAACATTATTCATGATTATTTAAATTAAAATATATCCTTATACTTTATTTTGTTTTTTTTATTAGTGTTTTAGCTTATAGAGTAAAGCTTCTATAAATTAATAATACTGGAACTTCAAAATTTATTAATTTATAGAGATATGTTTTGGTTCAAATATTTAATGTTTATCAAAAAACAAAAACCAATATTTTCAACAATCTAAAATTCATTCAGAAAATATCATAACACTGAAATTGAAAGATAAATAAAAAACAAAAATATAATTTTGAAACATAAATATAATCATATTTTACTATATTAAATTATTTATAAATCCTAAATATATAATTATTAATTTATGTAATTATTGGGGCCATGTTTTTCAATATGAATTCCAGAAAAAGTATTATTTTATTATGTTATCAAAAATTTCTAATTTTTACATTGATCCAACTTGGGATCAACAAAGTTTATTAATTTATAGTGATTATTAATCTGTTAAGTATTAATTTATAGAGGATTTACTGTTTTTCCTGTTTCTTTTACTATTAATGTTTTAGCTTATGCTTTTCTAAATTGAAGTTAATCTTATTTATTTTCCTTTTCTTTTTCTTAATTGAAATATATCATTTTTTATCTTTATTAAATTGAAATTAATCTTTTTAATTTTAATTTTATTAATTTAAACATATCATTTTTCCTTTTTTAACTGATAAATATCTTTTTATGTATCTTTTATATTATTTTTATTTAATCGTGACACTTGTGAAAATTTTATCAATTTAAATCACCACATGTTATAACCATATAAATTAATAACTTTAATATTATTCACTTTTGTTCTCATTATCTTTTTAATTAAAATATATTATTTTTTACTTTATTTTTCGTTAAAATTAGTGTTTTATATATTTTCCTAAATTGAAATTAATATTTTTTTCCTTTTCTTAATTGAAATATATCATTAATTTTTATCTTTTCTATTTTTATTATATTTTTTAAATATAAAATATATCTTTTGTTTTTTTAATTAATATATATCTCTTTTTACTTTTTCTTATTTTAATCACAATACATGTTAAAATCTTATCCATTTAAATTGTCACATATTGCTATTATGTGAATAACTAACTTTGAAGTATCTAAGTTTATATAATAAGAGATTGCATAATTTATTAAACAATTTGCTGTAGCTTGTAACGTGACAGCAAAAAATCTGATTTTTTTATATAATTTAGTATACAGGTTATAACTATATAAATTCAGAATTCAAAGTTCGTTAACAAAAATCTATTTTTTTATTTTTCTCTGATTTTTAGTATGATATGTAATTCTTACGGATATACAGTCAATCCTAATTAATAACGTTAGGATCTTGAAGGGTTATAAAAAACTTATTAATTTATAGTAATTATTAATTTATAGATATATTATTTAGTTAATAAAATAATTTTAAAACTGATAAAAATATCAAATTTATCGAGGTATTAATGAATCGAGAATTAATTTATAGAGGTTCCAATGTATATAATTATTTCTGGTTTCAAAAGATTGGCAGTGAATAATCTTTTGTTTTTTTATAATTTTTCTTTGATTTTAAAATGAAACATAATTTTTACGAGATATATATATAACTGTATTTCATACTTTAGCAAAAGTTATAGAGAAATACCGTTGAATGGCAAAAGATCGGTACAAAATTAAACAAATAACAAGATCTATTTATAGGTTTAAACATGAAAATATTTTACCACAAATGTTGTCATTTTAACCTTATGCACTTAGTATAATTCTTCAAAATATCTTCATTATTTTAATAATCTCAAAAGTATAAGTAAATGTTTGCATGTACAAACTCGACACAACCGCATCAACACACCTCACCAATCCCCCTCTTCTGATGATCCTTCTGTGCTGGACTCCTTCCCCTCCCCCAATGGCTTAAATTTGTCTCACTTGTAAGTGTTTCCCATATCACTGATTTCCCTCCCTTTATACATCGAGTTTGATCATTCTGGATCTGAAACGAATTTAGATAATTTACTATCACTCTATAAATAAATAAAAATATATATATATATGTATATATATTATTAGACATCTACACATATTAATAATTATGTCATAACCTAATATTATACTATAAATAAATATATACACGTATATATCATATTAGACATCTACATATATATATTTCATAATTCAATAGCACTCTATAAATTAAAATATATACGTATATATTTTATTATACATCTATATATATAAATAATTATTTCATAATTAAATATTACTCTATAAATATATACATATATACATACATATCATATTATATATTTATATATATATTTCATATACCTTTATAATTAAAATATATACATATATATATTATTAGATATCTACATATATAAAATGTTTACATAGTAATATATAGTTTTGCATGGTAAGATTTATACATGTATAAACTAATGTAGATATGTACAATACCATATAAAATATTCATATTACAATATATAGCCTTTCACTATAACATCTATATATGCATCAAATAATCTAAATGTGTAGCATTGCATAACGTAATTTAGATATAATATAACATATCATTTAAGTTAACATGTTTTCTATTGGCGAATCCCACGCGCATAGTATGGTAATAGATGTAAATAAGTGATGCAACTTTTTTCTTTTTGATATCCTTTTGATAATTCTTTCTAGCCTATATTCATTTCGTCAATCTCTTAAATTAATCTCTACACCTTCTCATCTACCTCTTTATCACAATTCTATTGTAGCACACAAGTTAAAACTATAGTTTCTGGATTCAAAGCCCGGCAGTAGAAAATCTTTTGTTCTTTATTATGGATGGGATTGGAGGATTTGTTACAGACATATCATTGGGAATCTGCAGATCAACAAAGTGAAGCCTTTGCTAAGTAACTGAACAGAAGGTAATTATTCTCTTTGTGTATATAGTGTTAGGATAATGACTATTGTTGTAGATAATTATAGAAAGATTTGATTACATCTATATTAAGATTTTGATGAGCTCGAACCTCCAAAGCTATGTGTATAAATACATATGGAAATCCTTTGTATTCCATATAGAAAACCATCTATCTTACGTGATATGAAAGCATACGATTTAAACACAAATAATTTTTTTTTTATCTTTAAACGATGGTTTTACCTACTCCTGCTGGAGCCGCACCAATCATTCCTATTTACAATAACGTAGATCCGTAAACACCACTCATTGTGATATAAGATTGAAAATCACTCCTCAGGTCTTAATAACAAACTCTTATCAAATTGGCAAGCTTGGGAGGAATTGGTGAATGATGGTAAAGATGGTGGTTGAACTTATGATTGACTCTCTCAATCAGTGGGTTGACTGACTCACTCAGTCGGTGGGATGGTTGGCTCACTCAGCCATTGAAACTAGTCTTTTCAGAATCACACAAACAATTCTGTTCCAAAAATCAATAAAAATAAATGAATCACTCAAATGAATCACTGGAATGAATCTAGAGATAAAAATAAACAAAAGCTTAAGCTTTTAGAAAAAAAATCTCTCTTCATTTCCAAAAATATATATATATATTTTACAAGTGCGCATAGATGAGCTATTATAAATCTTACAAATAATATTTACAGTAAAATACATTTAAACAAAACAAAACAAAAAAAGATAAATCAAATAATGGTCTTCTTGCCACCAATCTTGCTTTGGACTTGAATGAGAATCTTTTGACTTTATGAAACTATGAAGAACAAATTTTAATAATAATTCACATATTAAAGACCCTTGATTTACTTATTTTTGATATTGTATCACATTGGGATCAACATAGCCGCCATTACCTAACTCTCAGCCTCCAACTATCTCACTTGGTGTCTTCAAGTTCGTGCGCTTCTTGAAGCTCATGAACTTTACTCTTTCATTGATGATGTTGATGGCATGCCTCCAGAAACACTAAATAGCAATGGTCTCATTCATCCCAACCCAGCTCATGCTCCTTGGAAGCGTTAAGATCGCTTACTCTGCAGTGCTCTCATTGGCTCTCTTTCTATTCCAATTCAACATATTGTCATTAGAGATGTCACTTCTCGTGACGTCTGGACAATCTTCGAACGAACATATGGTACATCATCTTATGGCTATATCAAACAAATCAAGCAACAACTCAAACAAAGCAATAAGGGAACTCAATCCATCACTGATTATATGCGAGGTATTCTTACCAAAGCAAACCAATTGGCTCTCCTTAAGATGTCAGTTGATCATAAAGATTTCCTTGATATCATCATTGAAGGCCTTGGAGATGACTATTGTGCCATCCTTGTGATGGTCAATGGCCGTGACATTCCAATTTCGGTTGATGAGCTTCACGACAAACTTCTCAATTGCGAAAACTCCCTCGCCTCTCTTCCTGACACCGTTGATCTCCATGCATTTGTTAATGCTTCTTAGTTTCACCATCAACAGCGCCCATATTGTAGACTCAATCAAGGTCGACGTGGTGGCTACCGTGCTCCTTGGCCCTATCTTGGCAAATGCCAAATCTGTGGCACTCAAGGCCACAACGCTCGCCGATGCTCTAATCTTGGTATGTATCAGGCCCAGCAAGCTTCTGCTCCATATAGTTCTACCTCTCCACCATGGCCTCACTCACAGCCACCCGTTGCTCCTCTGCATTGGCAACCACCGCAACCACCACAGCAGTGGCAACCACAGGCCCACTACACCATGTCCACACCATCTGATCAGGCACCTTGGCTCTTTGACAGTGGTGCATCTCACCACATCACCTCCAATCTGATCAGCCTCTCTTTCTCTTCTCCATATAGTGGTGGAGATGATGTTTTTATCGGTGATAACTCGAGGTTGAAGATAACTCACACTGGTTCAACTTCAATTCCCTCCTCTTCTCGCTCACTTCACTTATTCAATATTCTTTGTGTTCCCACAATCAAGAAAAAAACTCATTTCTATGAAGAAATTATACAAAGCTAACAATTTGAACAAATTATGCAAAGCTAACAATTTGATGGTTCAATTCTGTCCTCATAACTTTCAGGTGAATGATCTAATGTCGGGAGCAACGATGGTGCAAGGAAGAGCTAATGGTGGACTTTATAAGTGGTTTGCGCTTCTCTATTCCGTTTTCTACATATTCATGTGTCAAGTCTTCTCTATCAGACTGACACTCCCGTTTGGGACATTCATCTATTTCTATTCTTAAGCAACTTGTTTCTCGTTTTTCTTTGCCTATCTCTATCTCTTCTACTTCACTCAATTGCAATGCTTGTTCAACTAATAAAAGTCATAAAGTACCATTCATGTCTTCCTCTACTTTACAATCAAATGTCCTTCTTAATGTACTCTATACTGATGTCTGGACCTTGCCTGTTCATTCTGTTGACAACTACAAATACTATGTTATCTTTTTTTACCACTACACGAGATATACCTAGTTTTATCTCCTGAAAAAAAAAATCCGATGTTCTTGCTGTCTTCACACCTTTCAAACAGCTCGTGGAGAACCGTTTCAAAAGGAAAATCACTACCCTCTACTCTGGCAATGGGGGCGAGTTCATCGCCATGGCTAAATTCCTCTCCTCACACGACATCTCCCACATGACATATCTGCCTCACACTCCGGAAGAAAATGGTATGGCTCAAAGACGTCACCGACACATTATGGAAACAGGACTCTCTTTTCTCACTCATGCTGGCATACCCAACACCTATTGGTCATACTCGTTTGCAGATGCACTCTATCTAATCAACAAGATGCCGACGCCAACAGCTCGTCACTCCTTACCTTTTGAATTGCTATTTCAATCACCGACAAACTATCTCAAACTCCACACCTTTATATGTCTTTGTTACCCCTGGCGACGCCCCTATTCTCCACACAAGCTGAGTCCCCGATCCACGTCATGTGTGTTTCTGAGATACTCCATTACTCAAAGAGCCTACCTCTGCCTCGATGTACCTAATTTGCGCCAATATAGGTCCAGACATGTTGAATTCTTTGAATCTCCCTTCCCTTTCTCATTCGTGAGCTCACAAAATGCCTCTCTTTTATCTTCTTCTTCCTTCGATTCACTCCCTAATTCATCTTCTTCAGCCTCTCTTTTACCCATCTGTCACACACAACTCATAACGTCACCAGCGGCAATGCTTGCGCCGTTGCTGCCTCCGTAGATTCTTCACCAACGGTTGGGATCACATACACATTGGTGCTGCCTCTCTCCTATTTTTTCTCCCGGACTGAGCATGATGACACTGCTACTCAACCTACTTTGCAACGTCCATCGGGCCCTCATGCTGCTTCTGTTCCATCTTGTATTATTACAAGGACCATAAATGATATTATCAAGCCCAATCCAAAATATGTTCATACTAAGCCCAACAAAAAGAATAAAAAAAAAAGAAACAAGGCTTATTTTCTCTTCTTGCAGAAGTGGAGCCCACCTCTGTCTCTCAAGCTCTCCAGGACAAAAAAAAATGACGAGACTCACCTCTCTGGGGAAGAGATAAATGACATGACTCGCACAAGCACCTGGAATCTCGTACATCCGACCTTTGCCCAAAATGTCGTTGGTTGTCGATCGGTGTTTCGGATTAAGCAATTTCCTCATGGTACTGTTGACAAGTATAAATCAAGGCTTGTTGCAAAGGGCTTTCATCAGCGACCTGGTCATGATTTTGATAAAACCTATAGTTCGGTGATCAAACATGCTACAATTTGCATTGTGCTTGATGTTACTGTTGCACACAATTGGGATCTCCGCCAGTTAGACATCAATAACGCATTTCTTCAAAGTACGCTTAATGAGAAAGTTTATATGACTCAACCTCCAGGATTTGTCAATAAGGACCATTTTGATTATGTTTCTCATCTGAATAAGACAATATGAGGTCTAAAACAGGCGCTCCGTGTCTGGTACAATGAAATTCACACATTCCTTTGCAGTATTGGGTTTTATAATCTCGTTGGCTGATACGTCTCTGTTTATCTTCATATGGGCTTCATTGTTGTCTATCTTCTTCTCTATGTCAATGACATAATTGTAACAGGAAGCTGCTCCGTCACAATCTCTTATATCATCACTGCACTATCTGTGCTTTTTCTGGTCTTCGTCTTACACAGCAGAAGTACACAACCGACCTCCTGGCACGCACCAAGATGACAGGTGCAAAGCCTGTAGTCACATCGATGTGCTCAACGCAAACACTTGTTAAAGCTGGAATAAACCTTTCCGATAATGATGCCAAAGAATATCGGATGATGATCGGTGGTCTCTAATACTTAGTCATTTACTCGTCCAGACATTGCGTTTACTGTGAACAGATTGCCTCAATTCATGCACTGTCTTTACATTGGGATGCCGTCAAGCGTGTTCTTTGTTTTCTTGCCGGACATGGCATCACTGTTCATGCTTCCTCTCCTCTCACTCTCACTGCTTATTCAGATGCAGACTGAGCTAGTGATAGGGATGATTTCTGTTCCACAAAGGCCTATATTGTCTATCTAGGATTCAATCTGATATCATAGGTCACACAGACAAAATGGAGTGGCTTGTTCATGTACTGTAGCAGAGCTGCCTATACCGCTGCCTCTGAAGTTAAGTGGTTTTGCTCTCTCCTCACTGAGATAGGTATCACTCTCACGACTGTTCTGACGATCTATTGCGACAATATTGGGGCTACTCATTTGTGTGCAAATTTAGTCTTTCACTCCCGTATCAAATATGACTATCAAAGTGGCCAACTACGTGTGTCTCATATCTCCACAATAAATCAGTTAGTTGATGCTCTCACTAAACCATTGCCACGAGCTCGGTTTCTAGACTTGGCTGTCAAGATTGAAGTCACCTCCGGAGCTCCATCTTGAGGAAATGTGTTAGGATAATGACTATTGTTATAGAATTATAAAAAAAAATTGATTTCATCTATTAAGATTTTAATGAGCTCGAATCTCCAAAGCTATGTGTATAAATACATATGTAAATTCTTTGTATTCAATATAGAAAACCTTCTATAAATTTTATTGGTTTGTAATATTTATAGGTTTCTGGATGTGATTACGAATAAAGATGACATAAGGAGTTTGGGTTCCACGCCACGAGCCTCGAGTTGTTCTTGGTGACAACTAACAATAAAGCAGCTTTTTCAATAATATAATGATAGAATACAGACAAGATCCTTGTTCATCGATGTTGACATGTGAATTATTTCTTTTTATATTTTCTTGATCAATGCAAATGTTTCCCACCATGCAGGCATGAACAGAGTTATAATTGCAGAGAACGTGTCAAACTCAATAATCTTGTTGTTGTAATAAAGAATTGAGACAGCGCCAACTAGGTGGACTGAAGTTTAAACTGTAAAATTTGGGAGTTCAAGAATTACTCAACATTTTCTTGATTTCTTGTTTCTAGAATGAACTTGTTTGTTGATGATTAAAGAGTCAAAGATAAAACAAATGAGATGTGTAGAATTGAGAGTTGAATATCAGAATATGTTTCTATTATCTTTTCTTTTCTATACAAAATTTGTAGGCTTTAATGGCCTAAGGTGTTAAGAATTGAGACTCTATATTTAATCAAAGATTTAGAGAGAGATTCAAGTCCATCTTCAAGATCTTGAATGCATGACTCTAAGATCTGAACATCTTCTATCTTCAAGGTCTTCTCAGACTGAAAGTCGGAATCAACCCTTGTGAATTCGTTTGTTTGCGCCTCACATGTAACTTTCTTGTGGTTCATTAGCTTAGAAACAAGTGACCATTTGCCACAAGTCTTTGATCCAGACATGTAGCTGAAGAGAGAATCAAACAAAGCAATTGTAATAGCTTCTGCTTCTCCAAACACAGCCAAAGATGCTTCGTCTTGCGCAACCTTCAAAGGCTTTTGTACTTTCTGGAATGTCTTCTTGAGGGATTTCCTTAAGCCTAAATACTTCTTGACCTCTCCAGATAGATCTCCACGCTTTCTTCTTAGAATCGACTGGATCTCCATGAGACTCTCTTTCATCGGCGACAAAACATCCTTGGAAACGTTGTACAAATCCAAGATCCTAAGAGATCCATCAAGAAGCTGCTCCACATATTTCTTGTTCTGGTCTTGTGCTAGCGCATGTTGGGTAATGGGCAAGCGAATAAGCTTGTCAAGAGACTCGTGTAGCTCTTGAAGGTTGTCAAGTCTTTTGCAGATATAAGAAGAGCTTGAGGAAGATGTTGAGGCTCCCTCAGAAGATCTCAATCTGGTCAACTGCTCATCGACATGAGCAGCTTGTGGGTGAGGTCTAGAGGGAAAACTGTTAGAGCGAACGTGGCAAGAGACGGCCATGTTTTTGTTATTGATCAAAGAGAAGAAGTTGAGAGAGCTAAAGATGTTTGTTCTGCCTTCTTCATTGCCTCACCGGTCAATACTTATATATAGCATCAGCGAAGACAGGTAAGAGGAATCTCATTGTAGTAAAAATATTAAAACCAAATACACAATGTTCCCCTTTCAAGATGGCATAAGGCACCTCTTTCTCATAATACACAAATAATGGTAAAGATCTCCACCATATCAGCTCAGTGTCTCCCTCCAACTATATCTCCATCTACTTTTTAATGCATTGAGATCTGTTTTATTGCAATGAGGCACCTCCCAAGCTGGCTTGTCTGCTAATGAAGGCAATGACACTCGTGCAAATCTCATCATGCCTGCCTCTTATCAAGGAATAAAATAAGATTTTTAGTCTGTTATCTTACAAAACCTCTAACCGCACGAGCACTCTTTATAGCTTCTGTCTCCTGTTTTATGTGAATATTTTATGTCTCTCCGTGTGGTAAGCTTCTGTATCGCACACGTTTGCATTATGAGTTTTTTATTATACTAATCAAAAGAAAAGCATATTTGGACAACTGTGATTAATGGTGGTTTTGATTAAGTAGCTGCAAGATCCGTATCCGTAGATCATGGCATGTTAACAAATCCACAATGGATTACTTAACACTCATATATTCATTTTTCAAATATCTTTGTATTTCAGACGGAGAGCCCACATGATATGTTGAACAAGTAAAAGTTGTTTTACCGCCCAAGATTAAAAAGTGATATTTGAGGGTAAGAAACTGTATCACGTTCGAAGCAAGGTTTGGTTCTTTGATGATCATTCTTGAAGCAAGAAGAGCTATTACAAGAACAGAGTTATATGAGAAAAGAATGTGTATTCATTGTTTATGTGTTCTCTTTGTACAAGTACATTTAATTTTCTACAAAGTTAATTTGTGTAGGCTTTAATGGCCTAAGGTGTTAAGAATTGAGACTCTATATTTAATCAAAGACTTTGAGAGAGATTCAACTCCATCTTCAAGATCTTGAATGCATGACTCTAGGATCTGAACAGCATCCATCTTCAAAGTCTTCTCCGATTGGAATTCAGAATCAATCCTTGTGAATTCGTTTGCTTGCGCTTCACATGTAACTTTCTTCTTGTTCATTAGCTTCGAGACGACTGACCATTTGCCACAACTCCTTGATCCAGACATATAGCTAAAGAGGGAATCAAACAGAGAAACTGTGACAGCTTCTGCTTCTCCAAACACAGCCAAAGATTCTTCCTCGTAGTCTTCGGCATGTGTAACCTTCAGAGACTTTTGTACTTTGTGGATTGTCTTTTTGAGAGATTTTCTTGAGGCTAAGTATTTCTTCACCTCTCCAGATAGATCACCACGCTTTCTTCTTAGAATCGATTGGATCTCCAAGAGACCCTCTTTCATCTGTGACAAAGCATCCTTGGAAACGTTGCACAAATCCAAGATCCTGAGGGATCCATCAAGAAGCTGTTCCACAGACTTCTTGTTCTGATCTTGAGCTAGAGCATGTTGAGTAACAGGTAGGCAAATTAGCTTGTCAAGAGACTCGTGTAACTCTTGAACGCTGTCAAGTCTTTGACAGATAGAAGAGCTTGAAGAAGAAGTTGAGGCTTCCTCAGAAGATCTCAATCGGGCCAACTGCTCATCGACATGAGCAGCTTGTGGGTGAAGTCTAGAAGGGAAACTGTTAGAGCGAACATGGAAGGAGACAGCCATTTTTGTTTATGTTTTGTTATTTTTTCTTGAGAGAGCTAAGAATTTTGTTCTGCCTTCTCATTACCTCTCCTCTCTTACATATATACACCACAAGGGAAGAGAGACAAGAGGAATCTATTGGTGATTAGTATATTCAACCATTAATAAGATGTTTGTTACAAGGTGACAAAAGGCATCTCACGTTATATAAAAGTTGTATCTCTCTCTCTGTAACCATCCTCACAGCTCAGCTCTCCATTAAGATTAAGTTCCTTATTGCATACTTGCACGAGTGACAATTAAGACCTGTCTCTTATGTGTCTGAACCAAATCAGTTTTGTATGGAGTACAATGAGCTGTAAGGATGGTTAAAGAAGACAATAATAGCTCTCATAATCACATGTATACAACAAGTACAACCTCCATATCGGAAACTTCGGATCTTGTCTCTCTTTTATGCTCAGCAACCACAAGACGTGTGAGTACGGAAACAGGAGACTACAACCAAAACACAAGATCATTAAAATGTGTGACAAAATTTTGACATATCCATTTCTTGCAAGGAACCAAGACAAGAGGGTCGCTAACATTGTCGCTATCTCTGTTTTAGGTTCATGCATGATACGTATACACTTAAAATGGTCACTGCAAGAGAAAATGGAGATTCACCGCACAAAAGGTTTCAACTTTGTTTTGATTCTTAGCTCAGAATATACACAAGACGTCGCCATTCGAAAAAGAAAAAAAAAAGAGTATACATATCAGATTTTAGCCTAGAGAAAATCTGCAAAAATCAAGATCCTTCCTCATGATGATGTCTCTTTGTTTCAAGAAGCGCTGCTTCTTTCAAAGTATCAACAGAATCAGTGATCATATTTAATTTGGATAGTGCCAGAGACTGCAAGTAGAAGGCGGTTGGCCAATCAGGGAATACTTCTTGTGCAAGCATCCCATCATGAAGTGCTCTCTCTGGTTGACTGCAGAACAAATAGCATAGACTACGTCTCGCATAAACACTTGGAAACACTATTCTTCTATCTTCAATAAACTGTGGACACAAACCAGAAACAGATTTAGAAAACAGAGTTTTTTTTACTAATATGCAAAAGAATGGATACTATTAGCAACCTGTGAATAACAGTCAATGGCATTTTCGAAGTCTTGCTCTAGGAAGGCTTGATCACCACGTCTTCGAACCTCTTGAAGATCTTTTACCTCTTGTAACCATTCTTCGAAAGAGAACTTAGCTCATGAAAAAAACAAAGAATAATAAGTCTTCCTTGATGCCAAATTTAGCTGCATAGTCATGTTTTAAGTTGATGAGTTTGGTTTACCTCGATGACTTCCATGTCATCTTCATATTCTGCCATCACCAAGAACTTATGAATAGCTGTGAGGTCCATTCTCAAACAGGCCTCTCCTAGTGGCGAAAGTTGACTCCAAGATACTTCCTTAAGCTTTGCTATTTCAGACATTCCATAAGATGGGGCCTGCAAGCAAAGCAAGATCGGTTTTAGCATGAATGAAAAAAAACAGAATCAAGAATGCAACTGCTGTCACAATATAATGCCTTTACTTTTGTTTTAGTTTGCAAGGTTTCAAGTGTTGTAACAATGTCTTTTGTGTTGAGACTCTCTACATCCTCGTACTGCAAACATTGAGAGGCGAGTTTGAACACTATGGTAGCTTCGACTCCAGAGAAGTTTCCTTTCAAGTTCGGATCAATCAACTCAGTAACATTCTTTTCATGTATCATCTCAAGAGCCTAGAAGCAGAAGATTAATAACTAATTAATGTCAAAGTCTATACTAAACTAGTAAGTAAGCAAGAGAGGACTTGAACAGAATCACTTACATGGTTTGGAGGAATTTGCTTTCCACTTAGCAAATCCACAAGGACAGTACCAAATCTGAACATCACACTTTCAGGGTTCACACTACCTGCAAGGAGGACATAGCATCACATTCTGATAATAATAATAGCCAGAAGAGATAATAATCATAATATGATAATAGTTACTGGTTGTTCTTTGATCATCATTGTTCTCCTTCATCAAGCCAAAACAAGAAAGACAGGCATCACCATCCTTGAATATCCATCAAGCAACCCAAACAAAAAGTTTAGCATATTTGGATCATGAAAAAGGCACATGCATCAAAATGATGTTGATAAGATAAATCATTAACGTATATATACCTCATCAAACAGAACCGTGTATGCACTTAAGTTATTGTACGATGCAAAACCTGCACTACTACAATAATCCAATGCTTCAGCTACACAATAAGCTACTCTCAGTCTCATTTCCCATTCCATGGTTTGATATTTCCCTATGAATCACAAATGAAAATAATTTCAAAACAGAGAATGCTAACAAGTTCTGATTCAATCGATTATAAACATCTGTTCTAGTGTCACAAAAGTTGTCTTTCTTGAAACCATCTGATGCACAATCATGGAACCAATAATGCAGCCTCTCTGTTCTCAGATCCACGAAATGTTATATGTGAAAGTAAAAAAGAAGATATCAAGATGATGAGTCATACGATGAAACAAACGCTTAGCAAGAGTATCATTTGGTAAGTAATCTGAAACAAGAAGCCTTTCATCTCCATCACAGCAATATCCAATCAAATGAACGAATCTTTTGTGCCTCAACTTCCCCACTCTCTGTGCCTCCTCCTTAAAACATTGGACCAAGAAACAGAATTAAAAGCAATAAATAAACGTCACAAAATTAAAAAAAAAAAGCTTTTCAGACAAAAACAGAAAAACAAAATGGTACCACAAATTGGTTTGGATCAGGCCAAGCCATGTTCTTAAATTTCTTAACAGCGATCAAGCCACGGTTTTGCAAATGCCCCTTGTAGACAATATCGGAAGATTCCTCTTTGCTCTCTGAAACAATGTTTTTGGAACTAAAATTTTCGGTGGCAATGTTGAGATCGGAGAAAGAGAACTTTGTTAATGGCGGATCTACTCCTCTGTTGTTATGGTGGGCCTGACGATCTTCCTTGGAAGACAAAGAGTAGCAACAACCCATGATTTTTCAGCGGGCAAAAGCAGAAATTCAAAAGTATTCCTTTTCGTTTATTTGACTTCTTGTAAAAACTGGATTTTTTTTATCTTGTTAGTGCTTTGACTATGAGACTTGGTGTCTCTCTTTGGTAAGGCTTAGTGATAGTAGTAGACTCTTTGTTATCAAATTCAAGAGTCTGATATGATAGCATTAAATGACAATGACTATCATTTTCGTGCCAAAAACAGAATACATTCATTCTTTTTTTCTTTTTGCCTCTTTGTATTCTTCTTTGTTTTATTTCCGGGTTTATTAGAACTGAAATTGGTAAAATCGTGCTCTAGCATTTTTGGAGTTGCATTTTATCATACGTGTTTTAAAAGAAAATGTTATGTGATGTAAAATAGCATGGTACATCGTACAAAATTTATTAAAAAATCTCATCCGTTTTTTTTTTTGGTAAAAACTTCTACAATATGGCTATTTATTATGTATAACTCTTTATTTTCTTACCCGTTTCTTTTTTTTTTATTTGTCAGAAACTATCTAATATTTTCTCATGATGGTATGGATTTCCAGATTTAACGAGAGAATTTTTGATTTAGCCGCCGTCTTGCTCGGTTCATATCTATCCATCAACAACAACGACCAACAAAAGTTTTATAGCTATTGTATATGTTACTGAAATTTGTAAACTCAAATTTGACTAAATATTTGAACTATCTTAAATTTCAGATTGGTAGTGAAATTTCATACGTACCCTTAAGGCCTTAAAACATCATCATATTACTCCCACGTTTATAAATCACACAGATGAGTGAGTCAAACTGTATTAATATTTTTCCTTTCGGAACAAATGTTTTATTTTGTATATAACCAATATTCTGCTAAGCATATTGTAAGATCTAGATATTTTCCTAAAAGAAAATATAAAGATTTGTGGGGGAAAAAATTAAGTCGTTTTATTGATTAGCCGGAACTCGAAGAGTATAATGGATTTAAGTCGTCGGAAAAGAACGCCGGCCTAAAATTTGAGAATAAAGAACCGAGATTTAAAGCTGCGAGCTATAAGCTATTGTTTGCCCTAGGTCTCAAGTCCGAAGTTGTGAATGAATGATCTTCGAGGGAGGGGGCTCTTCTTATATAGTCTTCGTAGACCGCCTTGAGAATAATCCCTCTCCTTTGGGATTAGGATAATTTCCTTTCTTCTCGGGGTTCTCTTTTCTTTCCTTCCGCGATTCGAATATATCTTCTGATATTTCCATATTTGAGCTCCGACCCAAACCCGGAGGCAGAGGTAGGACTTCAAATAGGCTTTGTCTCAATTTATAAAGGGTTTTTAGCAAAGGGTGCTAAACCCATCACTAACAATTAGTCCCCCCCCCCCCTCCCAGTTCGACGATCTGAGTAGCATGTTAGGAGAACATGAGAAAAAGGTAGCTCGGTATAAATTGAGATCCGGGCATTTCGAAGCACGGGGTGCTTGAAAGCTACGTCAATCTACACGAACTCCTGGTTGGTACAGTTCAAAGACGGGATTTAAACCGTATCAGATAGGTCGGGACCGCGTATATTAGGCCGATCACATTATAAATCGGGTTGCTAATAGCGTATAATAGGTCGGGCCTTATTGTAAGTCGGGTTCATAAACTACCTTTCTCGAGCCGGAAACTCTTTGTCTTCTGGGACATGACACGCGTCGACTTCTCGAATATATTTAAGCACGGGAAATACGAATCGTCACAATGATTACGGGTTTCTCGAAAACCGTTTTTGATTTGATATAAAAAGGAGATGAGGGTTTTCATTTCTTCACTTCTTCTTCTCGCGAAAATCTCTGAATCAGGTTCGCTCTCCCTTCTCTCTTCTTTCTCTCTCTAGAATTTTGTTCTGTAGATCTGGTAGTCCTAGGATAGATCGGGCGTCTATAGAAGACCGTACAGCCATTAGAAGCCCGTACTATCGTTTATTTAGATCGGGATTGTCTAAGCAAAGATGAATCGTCGCAAATCATCGAAAGGGAAGGAAGTGATCTCCTCACCGATTGAATCGGTGGGCAGTATTAGCTCGGGATCGGATAAGTCCGGTCGAATGTTTGCTCGGGCAATGGGAATAAATTATGAAGACATGATCAGGGATCAACAGAAACAGGCGGCGTTGCGATTCGAGGAAGGTCAGCTAGGGACCGTAGCTCAGGGGGACGCCGGACCGTCTTCGGTACGGGTTCCTGTCGAGGTACCCGAGCTGAGAGACGAATCAGATGACGCCGGGAGTGCCACCAATGTGTCTGATCGGGATGACGGTTCTGAGGCCAAAAGTGCTAATGTTTTGGCCGATCAAGACGAGGCCGAAGTAAAGGACGAGCCTGTTAGTCTTGGCGCTTCAGAAGAGTCGTGGGAGAACGGGATTCTCGATAAATACACCCCAGCTTCGTTCAAGTATTTGAGGCTGTCCAAGAAAAACGCTCCGAAGCTGGACAACGCCTTTGGCGTAATTCCATCCCATACTACATGGAAGTCGCTGACCCTGCTGAAAGAAAGTGTGCAGGATCGGACCCGAGGTCAAATTCATGGTTCCGAGCCCCGAGCAGAGGTCTTGGGATGCTCCGCCGGGCTACATCTGTCAGTTCGAACATTTTTTCCTCTACGCTCATCTATGGTTCCCACTGCCTCGGGTTCTTCTGGAATATTGTGCGAGGAGGGGAATGCCGATCTCGCAGACCACACATGCCTGCATTCGTCATGTGGTCAGTTTAACGGTCCTCGCTCAGGAGCACGGGCTGCCGTTTTCTACCGATATCTTCGAAGAGATGACCGATATTAAGCCTCAGGGGGGAAACACTCAGAACCGGGGTTCGTTCTATGTTAGTATGAAGAGGAAGTTGAACATAGTGACCGAGAAATCGTCGAAAAAGGTCGATAATTGGCGGGACTGTTATTTCTTCGTGAAGATCGACGAGAATACCGTAGTTGATATGGACGTCCCGATCTTGACTAGATGGGCCGATGTGATCGGTAGCTAGCCGATCTTTAGCTGTAGAGTGCGTTTACTTAATCCCGTTCTGACATTAGTTTTTGTTTTGCAGCGACGCCGGCAACTCCGATCAAACCTCCTGCAAAAGATTTTTTCGAGCACAGGAACGCTTTTCAGAGATTAAGTCACGAGACTTGGCCGCAGTTTACCATCGAAAGAGTTTCAAGAGCAACAGGTAAATCGGCTAAATTGCGTCCCGTTCTTAAGGAATGTTCCTGGGCTAACGAATCTGCTGTCAGGTCATCTTCGTCGAAAGTCAAAAGAAGAAAATGCCGATTAAGCCAAGGAAGACGAGGGACTTTGCCAAAGAACTCGAGGAGTCCCTGCTGGCTGCGAGTGGGAAAGATGTTGAGCAGAGGTCGGGTGAAACCCTTGCCTCGGAAGCGAACAATCCTGTGGTCGACTCGATCCGGGCTAATGCTCTTCCGGCAGGGGTCCCGGACTCAGGAGCTGAGGTTCAGAGCGGTGTTGATACCATCCCTCACGCCGGGGGCGACGTTCAAGGTGTGGCCACTGCCACGAATACTCTGAAGCGGAAGAGAGTCGAGAAGAAAAAGGCGAAGGCTGCTAAAGATGCGACCCGTGTTGAAGAGGTGTCCCGCGCTAAGGTCGGCCTGGATGTTAATCCGACTAATGCCGAGGACCCCGAGACTAGGACAGCGGATAAGGATACCGTGCTCCCCGAACCGGTTGCTACGGAGCCCGTCGTTGAACCGACTGCCAAGAGGCAAAGGGCTAATTCTTGCCCGAGCAAGTACGCCTTCAACTTGAGTACCGGGGCAAGGGGCCAATCCATATGGATGAAATGTCTAGTGTCCGCCTTGCGTGGGAAATGAAGGGTCTGCCCCTCCCGTCTTGTAAGATGGATGAGCTGTTTTATAAGGACGACTTTGTCCGAATGGCTTCAGCACAAACCAGGGTACGTTATTCCTTTTCTCATACCCGGGCTTCCATAGTTTTTTGTGCTGACAGTTGTTACCGTTCTGTTTCAAGCCGAGAATCTCTCTACTGCGGCGGTCGAGAGGTACGACCGTGCTTTGAAAAGAGCTTTGAAAAAGTGAAGAAGCTAGAAGCCGCTGTCGAGGCTAAGGAAGGAGAGCAAGCCGTGATGAAGGCCAAGGTCGACACCTGCGATATTCTTCTAAAATCCAAGGATGAAAGCATCCAGTCCCTTACTGCCGAGTTGGCTTCGGTCTTGAGGAAGTTCGAGGCTGAGAGGGAGCTCCTTATCAAAACCCGGGATGACTGGGCGTCTCACGTCCGAACATCGGTGTCTTCCCATTATGTCAAGCTTATCAGGAAGACGCAGGCATACATAGGCCAACGCGAGGAGATAGACACGAACGTGACTTCCCGCGCTCAGCTGGAAGGACAACTTGATGCTATCAAGATTTTTGAACGGAACGGTTTTAGATGTCCGCCATCGGTGATTGAGAAGATAGAATCCGACCTTAAAGGATTGAAGGTGGAGGCCGAGCTATATGACGAGATTGAGCTTACGGAGGAATATTTCGAAGTGCCCGACCAAGCGTTGGTGTTTCCGAGGGATCATCCTTCGGTTGTTCTTCTCGGAGATGAGCATGGATCGAACAGAGGAAGGCTAACTCCGGAGGTTATCGAGCAGCTTAAAGACGTACCCATTTTGGAAGGCGTTCAGCGTGAGTTTAACTCAAGTCTGGCGCTCGTCGAGGCGTCCACCGGACAGGATGCTAGTCCTGGTCTTGGTGGCGCTTCCGATGTGATCGGGGAAAGGGGAGATGACGAAGGTCGTGCTGGATCGAAGGAAGGGGACCGTGCTGAAGCCGAGTACGGGGAGATCAGAGATCTCGAAGAGTGATTTGTGTCGCGGAGTTGGTTGTCCTATTTTTTTTTGTACCCGTGCTTCGGGATTTATCTTAGGATGTTTATTATAATGTACCCTTGCTAGGGGTTTTAATTTCGTGCATTTGTACCCGTGCTGCGGGGTTTTATGTACTAGATTTTATTCATGATGAATGGAATTTTCCTGTGCTGGGTTTTATAACTATGCGCGTGATAGTGGTGCAGGGTTGGTCCTGGCTTTTAACTTAGTTCGAATATGAGCGTGCGAATGAAAATCGGCTTACATGGCATCATACGACTATATTCATAAGTTCGAGTATTAACATGCGAACAGGTCGGCGTATCCTGTTAATTGCGAGTCTGGGCTCGGCTTACTCCATACACGACCTAGAAAGTGTGAGTCTGGGCTCGGCTTTAAAGATTCCCAGGCTAAGTGGAACACACTTTTCCCTTCGATCTTTTAGGTGGTTTCCACCATATTGTTCAAAGAGGAACGCGTGCAAGACAAGACTTGGCTTTGGTTATTGCCGAGTTAAGTTGATCAGACTTAACTATAGGCGTTATCGAATGTCTGGCCAAGACACCGAGGTATAGTAGAGCTCGGAAGCGATTGTATAGTAGTGAAGCACGGAGCTCGGGAACACAAGAATTTAAGTAAAATATGAAGATTTTATTAAGTTATAGCTGGACCTTTTCAGGCTGCCTACGTACCCAAAATAGGATCAAGCCATTCGTAGTTCACATTACATAAGAGGTAACTAGCTCGGTAAGAGCTCCTTTTTTTGGTTTTTTTTTTGTTGCGTAGCCCGGGGGCGTTCTAGCTGTAGTAGCGCTTCAGACTCATCGAGTTCCAGGAACGAGGAACTTCGTCGTCAGCCGTTGTTTCCAGACGGTAAACTCCTGGTTTGATGACTCGCGTGATGAAGTAAGGGCATTCCCAGTTAGCCCCGAGCTTGCCAGCTCGCCACTCCTTCGTATTCTCGTAGACCTTCCGGAGGACAAGGTCTCCTTCTTCGAAGTGACGGTTTCTGACCTTCTTGTTGTAGTAACGGGCTGCCTGGTTCTGGTAGTTTTGCATCCGGAGTAAGGCTTTATCGCGCTTTTCTTCCAATGTGTTCAAATTGTCGATCAGCATCGCCTCGTTGAGTCGGGGGTGTTTGGGAGCAAGGGTGCGTCGAAGGCTCGGGACGTTTGCTTCCGCAGCGACCATCGCTTTGCATCCGTAGGCTAAGGAGAACGGGGTATTGCCGGTGGCCGTGCGGGGTGTTGTACGATGGGACCAAAGTACACCATCGAGCTCGTCGGCCCAAAGTCTTTTCTTAGCGTCGAGTCGTTTCTTGATTCCGTCAAGGATGGTTTTGTTGGTTGCTTTTTCTTGACCATTTCCTTGAGGATAGCGCGGGGTGGATTTGCTTAGCCGTATCTTCTATAACTCATAGAAGCCTTCGAACTTCTTGGAGATGAATTGGGAGCCGTTGTCCGTGACGATCTCGTAGGGTAGCCCGTGGCGGCAGATGATGTACTTCCAGACGAAATTCTGAACCTCCTTGTCTTGAATTCGAATGAATGCCTTGGCCTCCACCCACTTTGTGAAGTAATCTGTCATGATGAGCATATATTTCCTTTGACGCGAGGAAGGAAGCGGTCCGACGATGTCCATAGCCCATTGCATGAAGGGGTAGGGCGGGACGGCCGATGTAAGTAGCTCGGTTGGCTGGTTGATCATCGGAGCGTGCCTTTGATAATACTCGCATTTCTTCGTGTAGTCTTCGCAATCTGCCATCATCGTTGGCCAGAAGTAGCCTGATTTTTTGATCTTCATGACGAGGGCCCGGCCTCCGGAGTGGTTGCCTCCGGCTCCATCGTGAGTTTCCTTAATGACACGGCGGATCCTGTCGCCAGCAATGCAATGTAAAACGACGCCCGCGGCAGTCCATCGCATGAGATGTTCCTTGTGAAGTGAATAGTAAGCGCTGAGGACTCGGAGGCGGTGAGCTGCCCAACGGTCCTTAGGTTCCACGCCGTCGGCTAAGTAATTACGAATTTCGTCACGCCAGTCTTCTGGCTCCCGTTGTGTTGGTTCCTTGAGCGGGGCGTCGATTTCGTCCTCTTGATAGGTAACGGAGCAAACGCCACGATCCGGATTGATACTCGGGGCGTCGATGCTTTGGATCGGGATCAACCGGTGGAGGTCAGTGTCTTTATTTGAAGCCAGGGCAGCCGAGGCGTCTGCTTCAGTATTTTCTGCTCGGGGTATCTTGGACAGTTTGAAGGTCTTGAATTCCTTTCCCAGGCTTTGGACAAGTTTGAGATACTTGTCCATCCGTTCATCTTTGGCATCGTAGTCTCCGCTAAACTGGTTTGCCACTAGTTGGGAGTCACAGAATGCTCGGATGTGTTCGATGTTCATGCCGTGAGCGAGTCGTAGTCCAGTGATGAGGGCTTCGTACTCGGCTTCGTTGTTGGAGGCCAGAAATTCTAAGAGGAATGACTGCTCGAGGACTTCACCAGTCGGAGCTTCGAGCTGTATCCCGACTCCTGAGCCGTGTCGATTGGATGAGCCATCCACATGAAAATTCCAGTGTTGAACCGTGGTGAGGTCGTCGCTGAGAAGCTCGGGTGGCAGTTCGACCAAGAAGTCGGCCAAGACCTGGGACTTGGCGCAGGTATGGGTGCAGAAAGCTCGATTGCCCACTTGGCCATCCGACCGGATTGGGTCGGGCTGTGAAGAATCGTTCGAATACGCTGACTCGTAAGGATAGCTATCGTATGAGACTAGAAGTACGGGCGCAGCTTCCGGGATGATACGACTACTGCGAGGGCGAGCTTCTCTAAGGTCGGGTATCGAAGCTCCGCGCCGTCTGAACTCTTACTGATGTAGAAGACCGGCTTCTGTTCACCACGGTCTTCTCAGACGAGAACACCGCTAATGGCCGAGCTTGATAATGCCACGTATAGGTAAAGCGTTTCGCCATCTTTGGGTTTTGCGAGCATGGGGGGCGTTGAGAGGTAAAGCTTCAATTGTTGGAAGGCTTCTTCGCACTTGTCATCCCAGAGGAAGCGTTTGTTGCTGCGAAGAAGTTGGTAGAACGGGAGGCAATTTTTCGTGGACCGGGAGATAAAACGATTGAGGGCGGCGATCCGTCCGGTCAGCTTTTGGACCTCACGTGTGTTGCATGGCGAGGGTAGCTCGAGGATGGCTGAGATTTGCTTCGGGTTTGCTTCTATGCCACGTTGAGTGACCAGATAACCGAGGAACTCGCCAGATGTGACCGCGAAGGTGCACTTCGCAGGATTCAGCTTCATCCCGTAGGTGTTGAGGATTTGGAAGCATTCGCGCAGGTGGGTGATGTGATGGTCGGCCTTTAGTGACTTGACAAACATGTCATCGATGTAGACCTCCATTGTGTGTCCGAGCTGGTCGGCGAACATCTTGTTAACCAGTCTCTGGTAAGTAGCGCCGGCATTTTTGAGTCCGAACGGCATCACCTTGTAACAGTATGTTCCTCTGTTCGTGATGAACAAGGTCTTTTCCCGGTCTGAGGGGTGCATCATGATCTGATTGTACCCCGAGAATGCATCCATGAAGGATAGCAGCTCGTTGCCGGCGGTTGCTTCTACGAATTGAATGATGCGAGGCAGCGGGAAGCTGTCCTTAGGGCAGGCCTTGTTGAGATCCGTGAAGTCGATGCAAACGCGCCATTTTCCGTTCTTCTTCTTTACTACCACGGGGTTGGCGGGCCAGTCCGAGTATTGAACCTCTTGAATTGATCCGGCAGCAAGGAGCTTCTCGACTTCATCCTGGACGGCCTGAGCTCGCTCGGGACCGAGCTTGCGCCTCTTCTGTTTGATGGGTTTGAACGTAACATCCACGTTCAGCTCGTGGCTGGTGATGGTCAGACTGATCCCCTTCATATCCGCCATGGACCATGCGAACGTGTTGACGTTCTCACGGAGGAAGGCTATGAGGTCGTCGCGCATACTGGGAAAAAGCTCGGTACCGATTCCGACGCATCGTTCGAGGTGCTCAATGTCGATGCTCACTTGTACGACCAGGTTGTTCTTTGGCTTCTCGTGATGCATGACGCGGGGATTCATATTATTGATAACGAACATAGACGAGTGTCGGACTCGATGCTCGGCGATGTAGCAAGACCGGGATTTGCGCTGGTCGCCTCTGATCGTGATGATTCTCTTTCTGTCTGGGTACTTCAGACATTGATGATATGGTGAAGTAACAGCTCGCATAGTACTGATCCAAGGTGTCCCGAGGATGACGTTGTAAATGGCCGGTCTGTCGATGACATCGAATTTGATCATGGTGACGATGCCTCTTTTGGTCGTGATGGGCAGTTTGATTGTGCCGATAGTCGAGGTGGAGTCGCTAGCGAAGCCCGTGAGTGCTTTCAGGGCGACTTTGATCTCGCTGTCTTTGATCCCCATCTGAATTAGTGTGGTCTTGAATATGAGATCGACAGAGCTGCCTGTGTCGACCAAGATCTTCGAGACATCGTCCGATCCGATACGGAGAGAGATAACGAGCGGGTCGTTGTGCGGGCGGTCAAGACCTTCAGCGTCAGCTTCCGTGAAGGTGATGGGCAGGGTGTCGTCGTAGACCGGCGTCTCTTTCTTGGCGTTCGTGGCACGGCGCTCATGTTTTTTGATCGAGTCATTGCATGTAAAGAGGCCGCCCATGATCATGTTGATCCTGCGTCGGGGTGACGGGAGTGCTGGTGGTGGTGGAGGTGAGTCCTCCCGTGCACGCTTGGGATTCTCGTCAGGACGGGTCTGTTCCTGATGCACGGGGGCGCGTCGGTCGTCAGCCCGAGAGCGGGCTTGATCGGCACGGGGTCGGCGTGAGTATCCGTCTCGTAGTCGGTAATCCAGTTTGATCCTACCGGCCAGCCATTCTTGCATGAGGACATCTCTAAGGTGGCGGCATTCGGTGTCGTCGTGGCCGGAGCGCTTGTGCCAGGTGCAATATGGTTGCGATCCAGAGGCGTCGCCCGAAGAGTTTACCCATTTGTTCTATGGGTGAGGTCGGGTGGTGGTCGAGACGTTGGCCTTGCGAGTCTTGTCGTCGCGATCATAGTGTTGGCGAGGTTCCTGGTACTCCTCTTCTTTAGGTCGAGAGCTAGTGGACTTCTTCTTCGCTGCGAGTTTTTCGTCCTCTCTTGTTTGTGTGGCTTTGTGGAGGAGTTCGTCGAGAGATGTAGTTTTGCCTGTTGTCACTTTATCGTAGAACTTTTGGTTCTTGCGGAAGTTGAGGCCGAGTGCTATCAGGGCGTTCTCGTCTGTTGGGTCGCATCGTGCGACGACGGCGCGGAAACGGCCGATGTAGTCGCGGAGAGTTTCCTTTTTGCCCTGGACACATGTCCACAGTTCGGCGGTGTTGCCTCCTCGCTCGATATACATGGAGTAGTGCCGGAGGAATTCCAATGAGAGTTGGGCAAACGTCTCGATGGAGTTTGGTTTGAGCTTGGAGAACCACTGGAGGGCGTTTCCGGCAAGGGATTCCACGAAGTATTGGCAGAGGGAGGCGTCATGTTCTTCTGGTGAGAACCGGGCTCGGTTCATCGCGTTATTGAAGGTCATGAGATGTTTTTACGGGTCCGTGTTGCCGACGAATGACGCTGGAAGCTTCAGTTTCACGGTGTCTCGGAGGGGTACGCGGGTGATACAGTCTAGGAATGACGTCTGTTGAGTAAGCTTTAGGACCTTCTCAAGCTTGGGGGCCGAGCTAGTCGCGTGGTGGACTTGAAATTTGATTTCGTTGATCCTCTGGTGGAGACGGGTGAGCTTGGCTTGCTCGGGGGTCTCGTGGGAGGTAGAGTCCGGGGCGGACAGGCGGGATTTGTGCTTAGGCGCTGCCCCGTTCTGGGGTGGGTGTTTTGCCGAAGATTAGGCGCTTGGCTCCGGATGCGGTGATGCCCGGGGGTATATGGATGGCTCTGGGAGTGCCGGTCTTGGTGTCGTCTTCGTCTTGCGGTGGAGATTCGGGTCGGGACTCCCGTAGTGTCTCCAGGTACGCGACCTACTGAGCTTTGAGAGCCCCGATCTGGTCGTTCAACTTGTTGTCCATCTGCGCCATGAACGATTGTAGGATGGCGGTGATGTCCTTTGGTGCGGGTGGAGGCGGAGGGGGCGGGAGTGTGCCCGTCGTGTTGAGGGAGCTCCGGGCTGGCGGAAGGTTGGTCTCGTCTACCGTCCCGTGCTGTTGGACGTTTGAACTGCCACCGGGCTCTAGGGGGGCGACGCCCAGTCCGGTCTGCAGTATCCTTGGGTTGTTCCCGGCCTGATTTAAGGCGGGTGGTTGGATGATCGTATCGTCGGTGGTACTGTCAGTGGATCGCTTCTCCGTAGACATCTACGAGTTCCGGCGCGAGTGGACGAACTTGTATCTTTTTGTCCCCACAGACGGCGCCAATTGTAAGATCTAGATATTTCCTTAAGAGAAAATATAAAGATTTGTGGGGAAAAAGATTAAGTCATTTTATTGATTAGTCGGAGCTCGAAGAGTACAATGGATTTAGGTCGTCGGAAAAGAACGCCGGCCTACAATTTGAGAATAAAGAACCGAGATTTAAAGCTGCGAGCTATAAGCTATTGTTTGCCCTAGATCTCAAGTTCGAAGTTGTGAATGAATGATCTTCGAGGGAGGGGGCTCTTCTTATATAGCCTTCGTAGACCGCCTTGAGAATAATCCCTCTCTTTCGGGATTAGGATCATTTTCTTTCTTCTCGGGATTCTCTTTCTTTTTCTTCCGCGATTCGAATATATCTTCGGATATTTTCATATTTGAGCGCCGACCTAAACCCGGAAGCGGAGGTAAAGCTTCAAATGGGCCTTGTCTCAATTTATGAAGGGCTTTTAGCAAGGGGTGCTAAACCCATCACTAACACATATACACTACTTAGAATGTAACTACTTATACAAAAACATTATTGTTTTTTCCTTTTATCTGAAAATGCTGTATTATATGAATGTAAATATCATTCAAGAATGAGAAGGACTGAATAATTTACAAAACTTGCTTCACAAACATATATAAAGTTTTCCTTGTCAAACAAATAAAGTTTATTTGAGACTTGTGAGGATTGAATGCTTTTCAGGATTCCCATAGAGTAGTTTGATCCAAATCACTATGAAGAACTTAAAGTTTTTTTGTTCGTTTCCCCTATAGGTGGGTTTTCATCAATTGATCGTATGCGAACTTTTGTGCATATTCTACAAAACTCTCATAAAAACCTTTGTACAGATTCTACATAACTCTCATAACATTTTCCCCAAGTATATTATGTGCAACCGAACATATCAAGAACACAAAAAGAAGAAGATGTCTTCTTCACACATCCCTCCTTTTAACACATTTGTAACTTGCATCACCTCTTTATCCCATGTTTGGCAGCGGTTCTTGCCTCCAGGCTGAGGAAGATGGTATGTGATAAGTTAGCTATACCGCTTGCCTTTATGAGGAAGAAAGCTAAAGATCGATTGGCTAAGAAAGATGGAGAGAAGAGGATCTACAAAAGTGGCTACAGTGGAAACGAAGAGAAGACTCCCTAAGTCTCTTACTGAGAGAGAAACTCCCTAAAGACTTAGCCACACTTCTCTTCACTTCCACTCTAGCCACTTTTGTCAATCCTCTTCTCCATCTTCCTAGCCAAACGTCCTCCTCTATATTCTTCCTCATGGCTAACTTAATCAGTATGTTAACTTCCCTGTTGCGTTATATACCAACCATATATGAATCAGGTCTGGTACTTGGGTCTAGTGTACAGACCGTCAAAATGGATCATGCAACAAAGGCCAAGCAAAAGTTAGATCTCTTAGTCATGTCATATCTTCCTTCATGGTTTTCCATTACTCTTCCTCTGATTCTTGAGAGCTGCTTTCTTTTTCAGCAGCACGCTCCAAGAGATCTTCATAAGCTCTCATAGATTCAGCTGTAAATCTCTCCATAGCTTTGAAAACACGCTGAAGACTACCTTGTAAGCTCTCGTTACCAGTGTCGATTTGGTAGACGACGCTATCATCGCCTTGACCCAACAGAACCATTTTCTTTTCAAGTTCTTGAATCTCTCTCTGTATCCTCTGTTCCTCTCGGTCCACGTTCCTCGAATCACCACCGTGCCCTAACATCCCTTCCCGGGTTTCTAACCTATCTTGTTCCCAAAGATGAAGCACACTCGTTGTGAATCTGCGCATGGCCTCGATCACTTCCTTCTCTGATATTCTATCTAAAGCTTGTTCCCATTGGTTAACGATCACGAAAATCAATGGAGCACCGATACGACCAGGAGAAAAAGGAACGATTCCATCAGGAGTTTCCTCAGGTTCATAGATAAGACACTTCATAAGCCAACTATTCAGCTCTCTCACGAAACCCTTTTGTGCGCTAATCCAGCTCGAGAACCCTAATATCAAATTTATAAGTTCATTCCCAAGCTTCTTTGTAGCTTCAAGATGCTCATCACCGAGCTTTTTGCTTACTCTAATAGGGCCTAAACCTCTAGCTTCCTTAATAGCTTCACACTGACTTCGATGGCAATCAAGCATTGATTTCCACATTCTGCTAAGCCTAAAAACAGAGAATGAACAGAAATAAGAAACAGATCATAGTGAAATACAGACTCTGCATTTTAAACTTCATCTAGCTTACCCTTGGATCAATTCATTCAGTTGCAGCCATAGCTCTTCGTCTCTTATCTTGTTAATCGTAATGGATACTTTGTCAACGACTTGAATCGCAATCCTTATCTTAGTGGACAAACTTCTCACTAATCTTCTTGTTGAATCTACTTTTGGAGTCTCTGCACCTCTTCTATCCAAACGCTTCAGCTTCCTTAGCTTTTTCTCGTGTAACAAACGCAGTTTCTCCTCTGCCTACATGAGAGGACACGCACGTTACAGTTCAAACCGAGAAAGAGTAACAACAGAGGAAAACAGAACACGGTCGCTCGTATATATCAAACATACCTTGACTTCATCGTAGAGCTTCTTCTCCCAGAGGTGTAGCTTATGCAATGTAGAAGAAAGAGTACGAGACCTTAATGCAAGCTCTGCCTCAATGTCTGCGTAAGTAGGTGCAGCCGCCGCCGAAGAAGAAGAGGATTCAGCTTTCTTGGAGGTTGATGGTTGAGATGACGACTCAACAGACGGCGATGCAGGAACCCCGTGAAGCATCTTCGACGAAACTGATCCAATACACACACAAAGAATCAAACTTTCGGCAACAGAATCAAACTTACAATTCACCAGATTTCTACAAAGATGCAAAGAATCAAACTTTCTGCAACGGAATCAAAATTACAATTATCTATTCACTAGATGTCTACAAAGAATCAAACTTTCTGCAACAGAATTAGACTTGCAATCATAAATTCACTAGATTTCTACAAAGACTCAAACTTTCTGCAACAGAATTATTAAAAACCAACACAAAACGAAAGATTTGATCACAAAGAGGTAAGATTTGGTAGCAAATGATGATGAAGTCTACCATGTTTGCGACCATAACGATGCTTTCCCACTTCAAGCATCACTGCAATCTCACTTCCTGACTCTGCGGCTCTCAAGAACTGAACTTCTATCTCTTTCGCAACCTCAGGGACACCACGCCGGCCGCCGCTACCTCCTCCTCCTCCAACGCCAGGTGGCGCCGGATTACTCCTCCGCACTTTGTCTCCGCCGTCCTCAACAACTTTCTTCTCCACGACATGAACCTCGTACTCCTTCTCTTCTTTCTCAACCGACACGCTTGGCCTAGTCTGATACAGAGAAGCCTGACCACCGCCGCTAGTGCTGGCACCACCGGAGTTACCTGGGGGCTCTTCCTTCTCATCAACGGCGGGAACCGGAGGTTTTCCGGCGACGAGTTTCTGTTTCCCCTGTACTTCCTTCACAACCTCGCGCTGAAAACCCACTTCCTCCAAATCCGGAATACCCTCTTCCTCTCTCACCTCTCTCGAATCCCGAGTAAGAGTGTAGGGCTCGTAATCGAACAGGTTCAAGAAGTCCCAAGCCGTTGACTTCGGCGGAGATGGTGGTGACGGAGGCGGTTTCGACGACGATGAAGATACGGGTCCGTGATTCGGGTACGGGTTACTCGAATTGGGAGGATAAAGGTATGGATTATAGCTAGAGTTTGATGATTCGCCGATGTAAACTCTCTGAGGGTTCGAAGGTCTCTGCTCGTAGACGACGGAAGGAGGCATCGAGCTGTTCTTCATGTAGTTCATATGCAAATACGAGCCAGTGTAAGACGGAGGAGGATTCGAATTCGGGTAATCCTCGTCGTCGATATGGTGATGCAGAGGGGACGAGTGATCAGAGTGATGCAAAGAATCGATTTCGTCGGAATCCGAATCGAACTCTATATGACCTGACCCGGAATCCGAGTTAACTTTCGGTTTCTTGGGCGAATCGTCTTCAACTTCCGGGTCGTGAGACTCTCCTCCGGCGAAACGGTGGTGGTGATCGATGAAGCTGTGAAGAGGCTGGCCGATTCCTTTCAGGGATTGTGTGTAAGCCACGTGTGACTCGGAGAGAGCGTAACGCTGCTGAATCGCTGCTTCTAAGAAACCGCAACGGTCGCGACAAAGCGCCACCGCCGGAAGATCGTCGAGCTTGGAAGTTGTACAACCCATCAAATCAATTTTTTGAAAATCTCAGAGAGATTCGAGAATCTGCGAGTACAACAATGAAAAATTTAAGGTTTTTTTATATATATAAAAATGTAAAAGAGAGAGACTTTAAAAGTTAGGTGAGAGAGGAATGAGAGAAGTAAAGTCTATATAAGGCAAAGAAGGTGATAGGAAAGTAGAAAAAAGTGAGGTTATTATTATTTTCTCGAGAAAAATTTAAACTTTTAAAAGTGTTTTAGGGTTTAAAAAGATAGAGAGAATGGAGAAGAAAAGGGAAAGTTAGAGAAGATGAAACAGAAATGACAGAGAGGGAATCTTTGCTTCGGTGTGCTTTTCTCCTAATTTTTGTTCATCTTTTTGGGTAATTTACAAATATCCTTTTGATTAGAAAATTAACCTCAAATTTGGGTTAAGGAACGGAATTAAGAAATGGACGAAAAAAGCTCGTGTTGAAAAAAATGAAAACTTTTAAAAGTACAGTAGTAGTACTTGTGAGCCGGATTCATGCAAATGAATTCGGATTCTAGTGTTTTGATTTTTATTCTATTTTTTTTACGTCCAAGGACTATTAATTTCTACTTTGGTTTGAGTTTGACTGAAACCGAATCATTGTATTTGATTACAGTATTATTTGGAAATTCGTCCTCTTTCCTCTTCGTAACTGTTTTATTTTGATTTGGTCGTTGGACAATATGAAAAATCTTAATTATGAATATGAGATTGTAACGTAAAATCGTTGAATCTACTAGAAGTTATTATTATACCACGATAATTGATTGTGTATGTAGAGTCAACTTTCACACAAATATCATAAGAATTTTCAATAATTGATTACAACATAAACTATGGACCTTTTTCATTCGAGTGCATATTTACCACTTTCTTTTCGTCCTTCGAAAAAATATAAGTGGCATAGACTAACATAAAAGCAAAATGGGATACGTTAGTGAGAAATATTGGATTTTGGTATAAATTATGAACTTAGATAATAATTAAATTGTATATAATGATATTTTTTTAAAAAAATTATTTTAATTTTTATCAAATATTAGGGTATACGAAGGAATTAAATTTTGGGTATTCTCTTGTTGGATGCGTTATTTTGCACACGAAATATCTATTTTTCGAAACAAAAATATATTTTTTTGCTTTATACGTATCATTTTTGAATTTTTCTCTTGGTTTCGAGATTGAAACCACGCTACATGGTTCTGCTTACCCCCTTCTGACTAGAAGTCGCTTTTTCTTTTTTTTGAAATTCTCTGACTGGTTTTGGTTATAGAAATCCAAAAGCAAAATAGGATACGTTAGTGAGAAATATTGGATTTTGGTATAAATTATGAACTTAGATAATAATTAAATTGTGTATAATGATATTTTTTTAAAAAAAATTATTTAAATTTTTATTAAGTATTAGAGTATACGAAGGAATTAAATTTTGGGTATTCTCTTGTTTGATGCGTTATTTTGCACACGAAATATCTATTTTTCGAAACAAAAATATATTTTTTTGCTTTATACGTATCACTTTTAAATTTTTCCCTTGGTTTCGAGATTGAAACCACGCTACATGGTCCCGCTTACCCCCTTCTGACTAGAAGTTGCCTTTTCTTTTTTTTTGAAATTCTCTGACTGGTTTTGGTTATAGAAATCCAAAAGATATTTGGCCACAGTACTAGATCCGTCCACAGAGTTCATCTTACACAGTTGGAACTCTTGTTTGGCTCATCCCTGAAGCCCATTGATAAAGTGGAACACCAAGTCTTAGTCTGATAGATTTGGGAGCTGCCATGAGAGAGTAATAAAATCCTTGATATAGTCTCAGATCTTACCATTCTGTCGGAGTTTTCTCAGATTCCTATGTGCCTCATAAACCACATTTTCCGGATAGAACTGCCGCTTGAGTTCCCTTTTGAACTCCTCCCACGTATCCATCTGGCATGTGCCCCCTCTCAATGTCGTCGTGGTGGACAACATGACCGTATATGTGAGGTATGATATGGCTATATTGATCTGTTAACTCGACAATAAGACCAAGTTATCAAAGTACTGCTCCATCTGCCACATGAAGTTCTCAACTTCATTGGCATCCCTTGAGCCATCAAAACGTGAGGGTCTCGAAAAAATCATCCTTCCCGAGCATAAGTTGTTGATACCTTCATTGACAACTGCCCTCTTACATAATATGAGATCTTCTTGCATTGCCTCAATGCTCACCCTCAACATCTGGACTGCCCCATCATTGTATCCTCCAACTTGGTGAATCGCACCTTGATTACACCCAAGTCACTCTTGACTTCCACTACCTCGTTGAACACTGCATTCTCATGCTCAAAGTTTCACCTAAATAAAACTACTGCAAGTGCACAACAAATCAGATGTAGTATAAAGATTATCGAATCCCAAGAGACTTAAGATCATTACGCAACAGATTCTAGATTCGAATTAAGCTAAGTCAAATCAAATGTTTACAAATTAAAATAACTAAATGAAACGAAAGCAGACGATTGATTGGATGTTCTTAATATTTAAGAGATTAATACGCTAGGTCAGGATAATTCGCAAGTTGAATCCGAGAATGCAGAATGTAAACTATAAGGATATTACTAAAACCGTCTAGAACTCGAAACACTGATTTGAAACTATTCAACTCTCGTTGCAGGAGTTATCTATTCCTTAATTCTAGAATTTCAAATCTCTTTGCAAATTCTAATAATTCAAACAAGCATTAACGATCAGTTTCGATTGTTCACAAAACTCCTAAATCAAATCTTTTTGCAGATAGTAATTTTGCTCATCTATGATTAGTTCAAGTGATTAACAATGTTCTCACATCTATTAAACAACCTAGAATACAATTTCTGGATGACTAGTCCTAAAATCAAGATATGCGTAATCAAGATGAAGAGCCAATGGATTATTCCTGACAGTAAAACAAATCTACAAACTCATCATCAACCCTTAAACTAGTCAGACATGGTGAATTGAGAAAACATCATGAATAGAATAGATTGCATAAAAATAAATAAGAAATAGAGATAAAGGAGTTCAAAAACTGCTCTGAAAGAGTCTGATTTGTCTCTCCAAAAGGTCTGGTATAAATCTTTTTTTTCTCTCTCTATAAATTAAGAAACAAACCAAAAAAGTGGCTGAAAATCTAAAATATAGGCTAAAAACAAATTGGGGCCTTTTTGTAATTAATAAAACTTCTAGGCCAAAACTGTAATTCTTCCTTTAACTTTTAATTAGTCTGCGATGCTTCCTCCAGATGTGGGTGACGAGCATCACCCAGCAAGTGGTGACGATCATCACCAATCCACAATCACGTCTCCTTGTTGCTCTCATCGGGAAGGTCTCCAGTTTGGCTCCATAATGCTTCAAAATCTCCAATTATGCTCCCAACACCTATTAACCTATAAAGACTCGAACAGACTCTAAAAAGATCAAAAGACTCAATAAATAAGACTTATATCATGGTTAAAAACCATGATATATCAACTCTCCCAGACTTAGTTTTTGCTTGTCCTCAAGCAAACATAAGACTAAGAATAGAGTCGAGGTTTGAAAACGCGGGAACTCACCTTTTCATAGATCATTGTTTTGACTGTTCATCCTGTAATCCACATACTGCAGAAATTAAACCAAATCGAACCACCATGTACTTCTCCTTAGACATTCATAGCATCCAAAATTCAATTCATAAGTTCTTAGCATTATTAACTAACCATCCTTGCTAAACCTCATTAGCAGTATAAATATTCAAGAACATTCTAGATTCATTCTCATACTATACCTTAATAAATTAGCACTGCGATCTATCAACCTTTGGTACTCATTCTCTCCCCAGACTTATTCGTTTCTTATGTTTCATTATATTACTCATGTGTAGGTAAATAATGGTATCACGGGATAATCCTAACCTTGCTTCCACCTGTTATCATCTCTTTAAAATGAAATTCCGGAATCACTGGAAATTTTCCAACCCTTCATCCAAAGAGAATCATCTCAAAATTTCGAATAAATTTCATTTTTTTTTTATCAAACAAGGGAAAGAAGTACCATCACTTTTCAAATATTGCAGACAATTTATCAGGTATGAATGAGGAATCAAGCTCTATGAACATCAAACTTACAAACTTAGTTTTTTTAAGCTCAAGTTAAATGTACTTTATTGGACCTATGGATGTTTCTTGTTAACTGGTAAGCCTAAGGATTTTTCATTAGTTAGAAACTGGTATTAATCATGCTCATATGAAACAATCAACACAAACAATCAAAAAAATGTTCCTAGTTCCCAACTAAATTTGACTCAATAAAACAAGTTTTTGACACAAATGACTGACTCTCAAAACAAAACACAATGTCAGCAACTACCTCCCTTAGACTTAAACAACACTGTCATTAGTGTTATCAAGCCTGAAGTTGTTAAAATAGATGAAGTTGAATGGACATAAGAGAGAAAACCAAGTGTTTACCTGAGTCTGCAGCTGGTGATGCTCGTCACCAGGTGGTGACGCTCGTCGCGCCTTCTTGGTTACCACCTCGGTGATTATCTAGGTCATCACCACTCTGTCAAACCAATCAATTTTTTTTTCTTTTTTAACTCATCTGATTGTTAGAAGAATATAAACAAGTATATGTACATGAATTAGATGATCAATCAGTGGGTTGCCTCCCACCAAGCGCTTGTTTTCAGTCATTAGCTTGACTATGTCGAGGTTCAGACATCTGGTGGATCAGAAAGTGGCAGTGAATGCCTTGGAGAAGAATGTCTCCTCATCCATGGTGGTGTATAAGCAGTAGGTGCATGAGATCTTCCAAGGAAGTGAGAAACAACAGCAGAGCATGTTTTAACTTTGGGTGGGACACTTTTTTTTCCTGAAAAATCATCAAAGGAAACACCAAACCCTTTTACGAGAATCTTGTTGCTTGCATAAGTGTGAAGCAGCTTTTGCACATTTCTTAGAATTCTCATCCAATGCCTCATGAACAACCAGCTTGTTCACTTGCTCACTAGTATCCAACTTCTTGACATACCCTGCAGTAATGTCATATGAATGTTCCCTGATTAGATCTTCAACTATTGAAGTCTCTGCAGAAAAAGTCTGACCATCAATGGTGGAACTCCTTTTTAACTTGCCCATGTCAAAATTCATGAAATCAATTATAAAAAAAAAAATGAGAAAAATAAAATCATAAGATATAAGGCTCGACTTGTAGCACAAGGATTTTCTCAAAGACCGCGAATTGATTATAAAGAGACATATTCCCCGGTAGTGGATGCTAACACATTCATGTACTTAATGAGCTTAACAACCTCTAATGATTTAGAGATGTACCAGAAGGATGTTATGATAACAGATTTATATGGATCACTTGACAGTGATATACATATGAAAATCTCTGAAGGATTGAAAATGCTTGAAGCAGTAAAGTCAAAATCTAAAGAGATATGTGCAATCAAATTACAGCGATCACTTTACAGACTAAAACAATCCGTACGCATGTGGTATAATCACTTAAGTGAATATTTGTTGAGTAAAGGTTACGTCAATAATGTGATATGCCCTTGCGTGTTTAATAAGAAATCCGTGTTAGGATTTGTGATCATAGCTGTTTATGTTGATGATCTAAACATGATTCAGACTAAAAATGAGATTGTTGATGCAAGAACTCATATGAAAGAAGAGTTTGAAATAAATGATATTGGATAGACAAAGTTTTCTCTTGGGCTCTAGATTGAGCATCTTCGAGATGGAATATTTGTGCATCAATCAAATTACACTAAAAGGGTGTTGAAACTGTTTAGTATGGATAAAACGACTCTGTTCCCCTTTTCACATCAATGATGGCGCCAACTGTAGCCAAGAATGCTATTACAACAATAAGATGATATTTAGGTTCTTCAGCATATTCCAAAACCACGAAGTCTGTGGGAATCATACAACCTTCAATTTTAACAGGAACATCCTCTAAGATACCTTTTGGGGTCCTTGTGGATCGATCAGCTAGGATAAAAGAGATCCCAGCTGGCTTGAAATCAGTCATTCCAAGTCTAGCAGCAACAGAGGAAGGAATCAATTAATACTTGACCCTAGATCACAAAGAGAATGAGGAAACCTTCATGTTGAGATTGAGCAATCAAGCACAAAGGTTTCTAGATCAGGTAGCTTCTCTGGAATTCTGCTTTGAATTATAGCACTGGCTTGTTCAGAAACAATCACCTTCTTCTTCTTCTTCTTCTTCTTCTTCTTCTTCTTCTTCTTTGGAATTGTGCCCAAGAGAATTGCATTAATATCTCTGGTAAGCAATGCTCCTTCCTCAAGACTTACACCATTCACAATCATTCTCTTAACATACCTTCTTAGTGCAAGTGAAAGCTTGACTTCATCAATAAGGAGAATCTCAACCATCAGCTTGTCTATCATTGCCTTGCATCTGGCTTCTTCCAACTCATGTTTAGACTTCCTAGGATGCTTGAGGTAGGGTATCTTAGGTTTATAAACTTGTTCCTTGTCATTATCTGCAGTTATAGGCGAAGCAGCTTCGTTCTGGGGGGGTGACGCTCGTCACTACTTGGTGATGACCCCTGGATGACAATCCCGCTCGTCACTACTCTGCCAGAATGTGATTTTCGCCTTTGTGAGTTGGGTGACGAGTGACACTCCTCCTGAGTCACGCTCGTCACTCCCTCTGAGCCTACAAAATATTCATCTTCAAACTCCATCAGTTGCACGATCTCCTCTGCACTCAGTCTCTTTTTCTACGCTAAATTAAGATCGTTTCACTTCTGACTGTGATGACATTAACATGATGTCTTGGATTAGTGTCAATCTTTCCAGGAAGGAATCCTTCTTGCTTTTGAACAGCTCCTGCAGTTTGAGCAACTTGAATGTCCACTTTCTTCACATGAGTATCAAACTCTCAATCTTCCCATTCAAGTCCTGGTACACTAAATCCATCTTCCCATTGAAGTCTACAGTCATCTTCTGCTGGCCCTCCAAGAGCTGTTCCAGCATAGATTACAATTTACTATCTGCTGATGGAGCAGGTTGATTCTGATAGGAGGGAGAACCATAAGTTCTAGTGAAGTTGTTGCTCTGAAAAGGCTTCTAGTAAGATGAGCCATATCTTTGGTGATTGCCAAATCTCTGACCTTGAAAACCAGCTCCATTAACGAAACTAACAACTTTTTCCTCAAATTGTTCAGCTGGTTTCTTACCCACAAGAAGTTTGTGCATTGAATCCAACTTAGCATTAACCTCAGCAATCTGACTCTCATCTCTGTTTCTAGCTTGCTTCTTCCTCTCCAAATCTGCATTCTTGGTACTATTGCTAGATGCCAAGTTTTTAATCAACACATAAGCATCTTCTGGATACCTGGTGTTGAAGTTTCCATTCCTTGCAGCATCTAGAGCCATCTGATATCTCCAGTCCACGCCTCTGAAAAAGATACCAAGTAGTTGCACTTCACTAAACCCATGATGTGGACAATCCCTCTGATATGATCTGAACCTCAACCATGCAGTCTTGAAAGCTTCAGTTGGTCATTGAGAGAAGGAGGAGATTTTTGTTCTCCGCTCCTCAGACCTTGCATCATCATAAAAATTATTGAGGAAGGTGTTCTTGATATCTTCCCAAGTGTTCAGTGATCCAGGCTGCAACTGTTTCAGCCAATAAGCTGCATCTCCACCAAGAGAGTATGGGAACATCTTGCAGAGAAGGTAGTCATTGCTGACTCCATAAGCTTTGATGCTTGTCATCAGATCCTCAAACCTCTCAATGTGGTTCATGAGATGCTCATGAGGAAGACCATGGAAAGGATGCTGAGCCACAAGGGTGTAGTAGGCAGGCTTCAGCTCAAAATTGTTCATCAGGAAGGCGGGAGGGCGGATTGAAGCTCCATTAGCATAGAAATGGGCTGGTCTGTTGTAATCTTCCAAAGTGTGCTGAATAAGCCCAGCAACATTTCCTGCACCATTACTTACGACTGCAGGCTGCTGATTCTGCACTGGTAATACTGCTTGCTCGACTATCACAGTCCCATCATCAGCAATCAGCAAGTCGCTGGCCCTCTTCATTTCGCCTGTTACCCTCTGCATCATACAGCATACCATCTTCACCTTGAATCAGCACCAGTGGAGCAACCATCTTAACAGGTTGGTTTGCTTTCCTGTTTATTCGCTTTAAACGTGCTAGTGTGTGGTTGTCCAAGTCGATCAGCTCATATTTCTTGTTGCTTTTGGTACTGCGATTAGGCATGCACCTGAAACAGTCAAGAAAGTGTTAGTAACAAAAACAAAAATTTGGACAAAATTCTAAAACTAAAAATCTGAAGGCAACTATTAAGTCCCCGACAACGACGCCAAAAACTTGACCTGCTCAAAGTTTGACCTAAATAAAACTACGGCAAGTGCACAACAAAGCAGATGTAGTATAAATGGTTATCGAATCTCAAGAGACTTAAGATCGTTACACAACAGATTTTAGATTCGAATTAAGCTAAGTCAAATCAAATGTATGCAAATTGAAATTACTAAACGAAATGAAATTGGCAATTGATTGGATGTTCTTAAGATTTAAGAGATTAAAACACTAAGCCAGGATAATTCGCAGGTTGAATCCGAGAATGCAGAATATAAACTATCAGGATATTACTAAAACCGTCTAGAACTCGAAACACTGATTTAAAACCAATCAACTCTCGTTGCAGAAGTTATCTATGCCTAAATTCCAGAATTTCAAATCTCTTTGCAAATTCTAATAATTCAAACAAGCATTAACGATCAGGTTCGATTGTTCACAAAATTCCTAAAATAAATCTCTTTGCAGATAGTAATTTTGCTCATCTATGATTAGTTCAAGTGATTAACAATGCTCTCACATCTATTAACAACCTAGAATGCAATTTCTGGATAATTAGTCCTAGAATCAGGATATGTGCAAATCAATATGAAGAACCAATGGATTATTCCTGACAGTAAAACAAATCTACAAACTCATCATCAACCTTTAAATCATCTTAATCTAACTGTGCGGACCTATCTTCTCTTTGCTTTGGCAAATAGACTAGGCAACCTGACTCACAAAGATAACCCTAAATTTTTATGAGAAGATCTTGAACGATAGATAAAAAAAAATACTTGTATTATTCTCTTATTCAAAGAATGAGTGGATGATTTAAAATGAGGGATCTCACTTTTATTTATACAAAAAAAAATATATACTTTCAAAATGACTGGTGAAGATTAACTTGATTTAATGACCAATATTGAAAATATAGTTTTAACTACAAAATTTGTAATTAATGAATGACTGATTTGTAGGGATTTATAGACTGGACAGATTACTAGGGTTGGACTTATCCTTAAAGATTTCATAATTTTTATCAATCCTTCTAAAACTTTTTACAACGCCAATCTAACTTCCAAAAAGGAAATAAAGGAAAAATAAAAGAATTAGTCATGGAAAACCTTCATGGTCCAGCCATTAAGTGTTGCAATAATTAGACCATTACTATTTCACTCAAAAAATTTGGGACGCGTTTCCCATTCTGTACAGGTTTCAAATTTCTTGTTTCAATCTCTTTTTCATTTTTTTTGTCAGAGCCATTTTTTTTAAAGCAGGTATGGGAAAGGTACAGAAAGGAAACAAATATGAGAATGAATATTGAAATTACCTGTTTAAAATTAAAAATTAAAAGTTAAACCTCAAATTTTTTCTAAAATTATCCGAAATATATATTCTAAAATTCACCTTTATTCAAATTATTAAAAGTTTAGAAAGAGATTTTAAATAAGAGAATTTTATGAACTTCTCTCATTAGCTGAATTTTATGTCATGTTTTTTTTTTAATTAATAGGATGTTTTGGGCTGAAGTCCATAATATTCTTTGGCCTGCCACAGCATATAATTTTGATTTCATCACAAGCGTCACTCGATCATGTGACCTCTAAAAGATTTGTCTAGAATCCTTTACCAGTCGAGCTAGGGACACTTAGTTTCATGTCTTTTTTATATGATTCTATTTATAAATTATTTTACAACTAGGTGTTTCCCCGCACCTTGTGCGGGGTTCGATTAAAATTTTTCAAAACTAATAATATTAGTTTATTTATAGATAAAAAGATATTTTATAATCATTCGAAACCAAATTAATATATCCGAAAAATACAATTTTTATGAGTGTATTATTATTTGTGACAAAGTAAAATATATTATTTATATTTTAATTTCTAATATCTTTTATATTATCCAATATACACTTGTATGTATGCTTTGTTATTTTATTGCACTTATCAAATATGATAAATAATTCTCTTCTTTTGGTGTAAATTAGCAGATTGAGATTAATGAAATTCAAAGTTTGCATAAAAAGAAACATAGCAATCTGAAATGACCAATACCAAAAGATCTTTGTTTCATATGAACTTAACAATAATTAATATATATATAGTTTTAAAAAGGCTTAAAGGATTTAGGGTTTGACTTGTGGCCGCATAAATCAATTATGTTAGTTAAAAATATTAGTAGGCTAAACAACCAAATTGAAATTAGTTTAAGTAAATAATTAGGATCATTTTTATGATTTATGCTAGTTACCTTTTTTTTAGTATACTGAATATTTTTATGATATAAACTCAAATTTAGAAATCTAAATAAAAAAACAAAAATCAATTAAATATTGAATTATATTAATTTGTTAATTTCAATAAGGGTAAATAAAGTATTTTCATATAAGGGGCAAAGAGTAACCAATCATCATAACTCTTAACCACAGATTAATAAAATTCAAAGTTTGCTTAAAAAAAACATAGCAATCTGAAATGATCAATACTAAAAGATTTTTGTTTCATATCAACTTAACATTAATTAATATGTACAGAGTTTTAAAAGAGTTTAAAGGATTTAAGATTTGACTTGCTGCATAAATCAATTAGGTTAGTTAAAAATATTAGTAGGTTAAACAATCAAATTAAAATTAGTTTAAGTAAATAATTATGATCATTTTTGTGATTTATGCTAGTTACCTTTTTTAGTATACTGAATATTTTTATGATATAGAATCGAATTTGGAAATCTAAATTAAAAAAAAATGAAAATCAATTAAAAATTAAATTATATTAATTTGTTAATTTCAATAAGGATAAATAAAATTTTTTCATATAAAAGGCTAAGAGTAATCAACCATCACAACTCCCAATTTGCTTCTCAATTAATAATATGATTTCTAAATTTCTTGTTTTCATTTTATACTTATAAATTATTATCATGTATATGTGATTTTCAGAGTATGTTGTGTAAGAAAATTTAAAATAAGAATAGATTTGGTCTAAGAAACTTTATTGTGATAGAAAATAAAGTAGAAAATGAAAATATATCATAAACGCTTTATTGTGCAAAAAAATAAAGAATAACTGAATTTGTCACCAAACACAAATAAAAATCGATTTATATCTCACCCAAATGAAGGAGGAGTTCACAAATGACAATTTTGAAAGTTGTTTACAGTAGTGCCTAAACCAAACATATATATATATATATATATATGATTCTAAAACTTGGTAGAAAACCTTAAGTACATGGGACTCATGTGATGGATTTGATGTACTTGAATTGTTGAGTTTGTGTCTTTAATAGAAATCCTTGAGTCTTCAAAATGTAAAACGTAAATCATAATCTGAATGTTAAAACATAGATACTACAATCTTTTGGGAGCATAAAAATAAGACACTGATATAGATCTGCAATCCTTGAGCTTATTAATGCCAGAAAGTTACATCATTCAAATTGTTAACCAACTAGTATTTTTCTTCCTAAGTGGTTTAGCAGCTTTAGTCTTGTGTTGTTATTGTTTCGTTTGACTTGGGTTTGTATCATTGTATGAGTTCATGTTTAGGCATTTCACTTCGGGAATCTCGTGATGTGAGCTCGTCGGCTATTGTCTCTGATGAAAAAAATACTACAATCTTTTATATATTTAAAAGGATTATTTCCGATCGAATCTTAGATATTAATTAAATTTCTATAACACAATGCTAGTTTATAAACCATCAATAGTTCATTGCCTTAATCACTAATTATTTAATTATTTAATTATTTAATTATTTAATTATTTAATTATTTAATTATTTAATTATTTAATTATTTAATTATTTAATTATTTAATTATTTAATTATTTAATTATCCTTTTGTTCGAATCTTCAACTCGAGTTTTGAAAAGTATAATAAAAGTCTTTTCTTCTCGACAACTAGAGTCTATCATCATGATATTAATAAATTATACTTTTCTTCTCGACAAATTACGCGTGGTGTAGATAAATGCCAACTTTCCACAATGTAAACGCCACACAGGCACACACGGTTGTTTCTTGATGTGTTGTTCTCATTTATCTTCACCAAAGTCAACAGTCAAACTCCAAAAGTCTTTTCTCGGTCAACTCTCTTCCGCATCCTTTTAAATTCCCCGAACACAAAAAATCCAGATGAGCACTACCCGAGAAACTCTCCGACAACAAAGAATTAAAAATGGAAACTTCCCGTTTTACCCTTCCCTTTCTTCTCGTCGCCCTCTCCTTCCTCCTCTCCCTCTCCGCCCAAATGACCGGAAACTTTAAATGCGGCGAAGCCGGTGACGACTCAAACACCACGTGTCGCTCTCTAGTCGGTTACGCAAGCAAGAACGCCACAACGTTAGGCAATATCCAGACCCTCTTCACCGTCAAGAAGCTCCGTTCGATCCTCGAAGCTAACAACTACAATCTCTCGACCACACGCGGCCAGCGCGTGAACCCGAACCAGGTCGTACGCGTCCCAATCCCTTGTTCTTGCTCCAACGGAACCGGCGTCTCGAACCGGGTTCCGGTTTACACCGTCAAGGAAGGGGACACGCTTTACTTAATCGCATCTGAGATTTTCGGAGCGTTGGTTCTGTACCCGAAGATCAGTCAGGTGAACTCAATCCCCGACCCTAACGATATCAAGACCGGTCAAAAGTTGTGGATCCCTTTGCCTTGTAGCTGTGATGACTTGAACGATCAAGATGTTGTCCACTACGCACACGTGGTCAAATCCGGAAGCTCCCTCGGTGAGATCGCAGCTCAGTTTGGAACGGACAACACGACGCTGGCTCGGCTCAATGACATCTCCGGCGATGCTCAGCTCACCGCTGATAACCCTCTCGACGTCCCTCTCAGAGGTAAATTAATGACTTTTAAATCATAGAAAAGTTTGTGACTTTAGCAGTTTCATTTGACTTATCTCAATGGGTTTGGCCGTTTGGGGTTGATGAGGGATTAAGATTAAATAAACTGAAATATCATTGAAAAAGTCTGTTGCTTTTAGTAGTTTCATTGGACAAATCTAGTTGTGTTTGAATTTGATTATGGTTTAAGATGAAGTAAACGAAAGTTTGATTGGAAAAATCTATGACTTTAGCAGTTTCAGTGGACAAATCTAGTTGGGTTTGAATTTGATTATGGTTTTAGATGACATAAACGAAAATTTGATTGGAAAAGTCTATGACTTTAGCAGTTTCACTTTCACTGGACAAATCTAGTTGTGTTCGAGCTTTTATGACGAATTGATGATTGGGTTTTCTGAGTTTTTGTAAAGAAAGTTGAGAACTTTTTTAATTGCAGCTTGTAACTCTTCTTTGAGGGACGACTCTTTGGACGATGATATGCTTCTGCCTAACAGCTCGTACGCCATCACTGCAAACAATTGCATCAAGTGCTCTTGTCTCGCTTCAAACAATTGGACGTAAGTGATGGACAATCTTGGAGTTGTGTATCAGATTTGAAGTCTTTTAAAGACTCTGATGGTTTTGGTTTTGTGTGTTTGTGAATCAGTTTAAGCTGTGAAGCCTCTCAGCTTAAGCCTTCGAAATGGCAAACTTGCCCGTCTTCACAATGCGCAGGAGCAGAGAGTTTGTCTCTTGGCAACACTACTAATACCTCATGTGGACCTCGTTCTTGTGCGTATGCTGGTTACTCTAACCAGACCATCTTCACAACCCTTTCTCCAGATCCCTGTTCAGGTTTGTTTGATTCAGGTTTCTGCAACATTTTTTTGTTGTGTAGTGGCGAGCGATTAATAAGTTAATATTTTGGTTACACTGTGATGAACAGATTCTGGAGGTTCTGGACCTCCTGGTAACTATGCTTCAACGTTAAGCTCAAGCTTCAGTTTAATGGTGGTGTTGATTCAGTGTGCTCTGCTCTGTCTATGTCTTCTCTAGTAATGTAATGGTGTTGTTGTTATGAGTGTGTGTGTGGTTGTGAATCTAAGTACAGTTCGGATTGAAATAAGAACATCCTTCCACTTGAAGCAAGGCTTTTTGTGTTTATCTATTTATTGTATTTGATAATATTTCAACTTTTTACAAAAGATTTGGTACCAAAACCAGAAAATACTATTTTTTGTTTTTGAAAATATTAGCTTTCGACCGGTAGATCAAGGAAAAGGAAATTTGACAATCGGCAAGATAATTAGTGGACTAATCACAGTAATTAAACCACTAAGCTCAAAGGTCTAAACAAAAAAAGAAAAAGGAAAAGTGTAAGCAGAGAGCGTAAGTATATAAAGTGTACGGAGATGCATTCTCTTTCTCACATTCGATTATTTCAGTTTCTAAATTTCCTTCTTCCTCACGTTTGTTGCTCTCACAAGTCTTTTGAGCTTTTTCTTGATCCGATCACAACGACGATAATGTATTACGGTGATCATTTAGCCGTTGCGGAGGAGGAGATTACCTCGCGTAATTTCTGTTGTCTGGTTGATGCCGCCGTTATGTTATACGAAGAAGTAAAATCCAAACGCCACACCAAGACGAAGAGTCTCTCTCAAAAAGAAGAAGAAGAAGAAGAAAGAGACAAGAGAATCTTCCATCTCTTCCCAAGAAAAAAAAGAACTTCAGTGAAGAGATTTGAATCTAGAAGCTACACACAAGAAAACCCTAATAATGGGGCTGAAGAATCGCGCCTCAACCTTAACACAGAAGACATACTAAACCCACGAAACCCTAATTCCCAATGGTCTCTGTCTTTGTGCCTATCGAAGAAGAAAAGCAGCAAGAGACGTGACCTGCAAGATAGTAGTAAGCGTAGTGGTAACTCCAAGAAATCAAAGGTTGAAACTTTTTCATGGAAAGGGAGAGAGACACCCGAGTGGCTAACTCAGCTCATGAAAGACACAAGCCGGACTCTAAAATGGGGAGAGAGAACGGACTTGACGCTGATCTTTGAGAGGACTCTGTTCAAAACAGATGTGAATCCAGACGAGTGCCGTCTCTCGATGCCTTTAAACGAGCTGATCCAAAAAGACTTCTTAACCTCTGTAGAGTCGAGAGTCATAGAAGAAGACATCAACAACAAGACGAAGACTGGAGTGGGAGCGATCCTCGTGGATCAAAGGAATGTGAAATGGGGTGTGATGCTGAAAAGATGGGAGATGAAGAAAGATTCAGGGAGAGGAAGCTGGAACTATGCTTTGACTTGCGGATGGGTCGATATCGTTAAGGCTAATGGATTGAAACAAGGAGATGATATCAGTGTTTGGTCTTTCAGGTGGGGTGGTCTCCTCTGTTTTGCCCTTGTTACTCCGCCTTCTCTTCTTCCTTCCATGGCACAAAGTAGCTCTTCACTTGCTCTCTGTGACTGTCTCTAGACAAGTTTCTTGTGTCTGATGAGATATCCCAGTAGACGATTCCAGAGGGTTTTGGTCTAGTTAGTTACTGTGTAATTAACACAATTAGGCTTTGATCTGAATAAATGTCACTTGTATTTTGATAAGTTGTGTTGATTTAAAATTTGTGATTGTATATATTCATTATAAATAGTTGCGTCTTTTTATTATAAATAGTTACATTTTTTATCATAATTTTAATTTATATCTTTTCAAAATTATTTATATTTGTTCAAAACTACAGAAAAAAAAATCATTTCAGTCTAATTTTTACAGGTTCAAAGCTTCGGGGTGAAGGAATTCGACCACGCAGTGTGAGTTGGGTGAGCGGTGGGTCTTCATAAAAGTATATTATTTAAATAGTTTTTTCTACATAAGAAAAACAAATAGTATAAAATCTAACATGTAATTATTTTCTATTAAAAATCTTGACATTATTATTATGGAGCCAATTCATCTCCATTTATTATCATCACATTAAAGAATATGAATAGAATTTTTTAATTATAAATATTTCCTATAGTATTTTTAAAAAACATCAAATTTTCATCATAATTTTTTGTTCTATTTTTTTCAGTAATAACTGTATAGTTTTATAAAATATTTTTGAAAGATTGCCTCTTTATTTATTTTTTACTTTACACTTTTTCAGGAATGCACATTTTTAATAATTACATAAATAGTTTAAAAGATTGAAAATTTACATTATATTTTTATATTGTATATTTTCATATATAGATTTTTAAACACTACCAAAAATGCTTTAAAGAGTTGTGTATCTTATAACTTTTCAGTTTTTTTTTCCTACTAATAATAATTAGTAATAACAATCCTAAAAAATTGTAAAAATTTACATATTTTTATCATAATTACTTTGTACATTTCTATTTATAACTTATTGTTAATAATTTTTTTTTAAAACATGAAAGATCTTCTTTTTACCTTTTTCTTTTAAATATAATTTGTTTTGAATGTGTACATTTTTTATCATTAATTTTTGTTCCATGTATTTTACTTATAATTATTTCAGATAAATTTCTGTTTAATTTTTAATATACCTCTGATTAACCCTATGAAGCTCATTTTTAAAAAAAAAATTCAGAATTTGTTTAATGTCGATAATTTTTTTCGAATGATTTTGAATAACTAATTGATTAAGATGGTCAGAATTTAAATTTGACAGTTTAAGCTATTCTAATTATGTATTGTAGATAATGTCAGAACATCAATAAACTAAAAACATTATTTATTAATAATGGCACTTCAAAATTTGTAAATATGTTAATGGACATTGAAAGATCTGAAGCAATTTGTGGACAAAGTTGTAATGTGCTCTCCTCTAATAGTTTGGTTTGTTAAAAGTTGTTTTAGTTACTAATTTGAATTCAAATTATAAATTTGATACCGTTATTCCAACAATAAAACCCTCCTTCTAAAATTCTTAAGCCAAAAGTAACTCAAAAAAAAAAAAGTAATTGTAATTTGAAAGAAAAAATACATTGGATGATTGGCTGGCTATATAGACTGGGCCGGAAGCCCATATAAAACCCTAGGCGTCGCGTCATTACCAATGCATCCCTATCCCAACTTCTGAGGCAAGGCAAAACATTCAATCGTCGATCTCTCTTTCCGTTTTGCCATGGAGATGGAGGAGAAGCATAACCCTAATTCGCGTAAGCGTCTCAGACGAAGAAGATATAGACTCAATTCGTGGTCGGATCTTCCTCTAGATCTTGTGAATTCGGTGTTGGAACGTCTCGGCTTTGCAGATTTCCAACGTGCCCAAAACTAATCACATCCCTTGGCTGATTCTCTTTCCCGAAGACAAGAACCACAACAACAAAATAAAACCAAACAACAACTATACTTGCAGGTTGTTCAATCCCGAGAAAAAAGACAAACTCTACAGAACGCAGTATCTAGGTTTGGAATTTGCAAGGAGTGTTTGTATGAAAACCTATGGAAGTTGGCTCTTGATGCGAGATCCTCTATATAATCTCTACATTGTGAATCTCTTTACGCAAGAGAGGATCAATCTACCTCCTACGGATCAGTCGCAGCTTGGAAAGACAAAGATGGAGCGAATCAAAGATGGTATTAGTTCAAGATCTCCTTTGTTCTGTGTTGACGAGAAAACCAAAGACCATGTAGTTTTTTGGGGACTTGCAGGCTTTTGTGTGGTTTATTCCAAGAAAGGAGATACCTCGTGGAATCAATTATTTCGACAAAACTTGTAGTCACGGTAACAGGAGAAGTCCAAAAGGTGGTTAAAAACCGGAGACGATGGTTTAGTTACATTAGTACGTACTGGTCTTTCCGGGTTTTCAAGGTTTTTTCATCAGGATTCCTCGAGAAACACGAACGGGTTCATTCTCTGGGTGATGAGTCATTGCTTTGGGATCAAGGCATCAGTGTGCTCGCTAACGACACTGGTGGGTTCATTAGAAACTCCAACTATTTCAGTGATTGCAGTGGAATAAACAAGATCTCTCTTTATAATCTCGAGACAAAGAAGACAGAGCCGCTGCACGAATTTAATTGTTCTAAGTCAGTTCAATTCTCTAGAGCTCGATGGTTCTTACCAAGTTTTACGCAAAGACGATGTTGATCTCAACAATGCTTTTCTCTTCAATATGTTTTTCGTGTTGGTGGTAGGTTATTAGGTAAAAGTGATGTACACACAAAAGACAAATTAAACCAATTGTGTACGTACAAGACGATATTTTGCTTAAGTGAGCTTTTGTTGTGGAATCTAAGTGTATGACATTGACAATTCACTTTTTAACATCAAATTATTTTGGTTAGCTTCTTTGGTTTCTTGTAATATATCTCGAAGTCTAAGGGCATCAGCATTGGAGAGCTGAGGAGAGAAGCTCTTATATAATTTTACTAATAAGATTTTTTTTTTAAAAAACAATAAACGATTTAGAAAAAAAAAAATTGACGAATCGCGTGTCGCCAAAGCTATTCTGGGAATCGCGTGTCGCCACCTCGTTTTTTTCTTTCTTTTTTTCTTTTTCTTTTTTCTTTAGAACCTATCTAAAACTGACCGTTAATCTTGCTTACCTGTGTCCAAAGTGTTTTGGTACATTTCTCCAAAATGCTCAATACAATATCAAAAGCAGATGAAATAAAAGCATCGTTCCACTTTTAAGCATAGCATTTTGTGTTTTTATCTATTTATCATGCTGAAAAGGGTAATTTTCATTTATTCAAAAGATCAGAGGAGCAACAAAGTAATCCTTTCCTTTCTTCTTGGGAGAGCAAAATCCCAATTTAACAAAAACCAAATGAACATAACAACAAAACCATGTGTTTTTTTTTGTTTTGTTTAGTGGAACTCAATTCGAGTTATCTCGAAAGAATGTGTACACAACCGTGTGTGAATGAATCATATACGATGATGAAATCAATCCAAATTTGCAATGACCGCGTCAACGACCTCTTGTGTAGTACTGTCTCCTCCAAGATCTTCAGTCCTACACTTTCCTTCGGCGATGACGCGCTTCACGGAGGTTTCAAGCCTATCAGCGAAAGAAGGAAACTGAAGATGTCTAAGCATCATCGCTGATGAGAGAAGCAACGCCACAGGGTTTGCATTCTTCTGCTCTTCCGTCGTATCTTTCCCTACGTTTCCCGCTGATGCGCCTTGCTCAAAGACTGCATACTCTGCTCCAACATTTCCTGTTTTGACAAGATTCATACCATTTCCAAAGCTAATAAGCAAGAGAAGAGAAGAGAATGTATCTCTCTTTGGTGCATTAGATCAGACCCATTTTCAATTTAACAAGCAAGAAAAATCTATTTCTCTGTTTGTGCATTAGCTTAGGGTAAATAGATTCTTATTGCAGACTATCATTACCTCCAGGCATGACTCCAGTGCCTCCAGCAATACCAGCAGCAGTGTTTGCAACTAGATTACCATAGAGATTAGGCGTTACCTGCAAAGCAGATTCATGTAAGTAAAGCCGTGTTGAAGAAAGCTAGTCCAAAGAGGATTTGAGATATAGATACAAGCATCAAGAAGTAAGCTATATCAATTTACCATGACGTCGAATTGCTCTGGTCTTGCTACGAGCTGCATACAGCAGTTATCGACGATGATCTCGTTGTAGGCGATGCTTGGGTACTTCTTGGCAACCTCTTGACAAGACTCCAAGAACAAACCATCGGCAAGTTTCATGATGTTGGCCTTGTGCACTGCTGTAACTTTCTTCCTGTTGTTCAAGTAGGCATACTCGAACGCGTACTTTGCAATACGCTCCGAGCAGAACTTTGTGATCACCTAGCAGAACAATAAGTATCAGAGACATCTTTAACATAAGATTTTCGTATACACACAATCGACACAAGAAACAAGTTCGTCGACAGTGACCAAAGTTCTGTATTGTACCTGAGCAAACTATGTCATTCAATTCACACTAAGTCACTAACAGAGCCATGTTCAAGACATGGTTGTGAATTATATTCAAGAAATGCATCTAAAATCGATTCTAAACGCCCAAAGAACTTCATCCTAGTGAACAAAGATTCCAGAACTTTCTTAAATTTGATCAAACTCTCCTAAAACCTACTATCAAATCACATTTGCAATCAAAACATTCACCAGAAAACGGAGAAATTTCAATTTTTCAAGAGGAAATTTCACCTTAAGGCTTTCAACGACACCAGGAACGACTTCGTGCTCAAGCCCTGCGTACTCACCTTCAGTGTTCTCTCTGATCACAACGATGTCCACGTTCTCGTGGCGAGAGGCTAAGCCAGGCAAATTGAAACAGTTGACCAAAGACGCATAGAGATCAAGCTCTTTCCTCAAATTAACATTAAGCGAGCTCACACCACCACCTACGGGAGTCTTGAGCCCACCTTTCAAACAGACTTTGTTCTTCTTAATCGATTCCAGCAATCCCTCAGGCAAGCTCTTCATGTCGCCGTGTACCACGAACGGCTCGAAGTAAACCGGCGCGTGCATCGCCTCCATCACTTGTTCCACCGCGTTCGTCACCAGAGGACCGACTCCGTCTCCGGGGATCAGAGTCACCGGTCGTGGCTTGCCGTCGCCGGGTCTGGGCATGTAAGTCACGGATCGGGTCTGAGTTTTCGACCCGGTAGTGATTCTACCGAGATTCTTTAGTAGAGAAAACGATTGGCGAGACATCTTCTTCTGCGGATTTTGATCGGAATCGGATTCTCTTCAGTAGAGATGATTGAGAGAAGAAGAGAAAGGGAACGTGCGACTTTTAGAACGAACGAAGAAGAAAAGCGTTTACTAAGTCTAAAACTTACTGTTATTCACACAATAGCCCCATATTCTTAATAATTATTATAGTTTGGCCCGTATTTAATTTAATAGTTGAAAATTAGACCAATGTTCACGTACACCCCCTTCAATTGAATTTCTATTCAGTTCTGTATTCCCATGGAACAATCTGGTACACTAGTGAAAGCTTTGTTGAAGAACACGAACAATCCGAGACTAGCGTGGACAATCTTCAAGAGGATATTCTCTTCTCCTTCGCAAGAGAGCCATGGCATGTCTTTATCTGCAGCACCCACGATCGCTCGTATCCTCGTTCGAGCCAAAATGCACGAAGAAATCGACGAGCTTCACAGTCTTATACTCTCTTCTTCAGTCGAAAACGCGAAAGCTTCCTCTTTTCTCTCCGTTGTGCCAGTCTTCGCTAAATCGGATCACATCGACAAGGCCGTTTCGCAATTCCAATTCGTCAGGTCGCGTTTCCCTGAAAACAGTCCCGGAATCTATTTGTATAATCTGCTTCTCGAAGGTTGCATAAAGGGAAGACGTGTGGATTTCGTTTCGTGGCTGTACAGAGATATGGTTCTTTGCCGGATTGCTCCAGAGACTTATACGTTCAATCTCTTGATCCGTGCTCTGTGTGATTCAAGTTGTGTGGACGCTGCTCGTGAGTTGTTCGACGAAATGCCTGAGAAAGGCTGTAAGCCAAATGAGTTTACTTTTGGGATCTTGGTGCGTGGGTATTGTAGAGTTGGTATGCCTGACAAAGGACTAGAGCTGTTGAACTCAATGGGAAGCTATGGGGTTTCGCCTAATAAAGTTGTGTATAATACCATCATTTCTAGCTTCTGCAGAGAAGGTAGGAACGATGACTCCGAGAAACTGGTGGAGAAGATGCGTGAGGAAGGTTTGGTTCCTGATATTGTAACTTTCAACTCTAGGATATCAGCGCTTTGTAAAGAAGGAAAGGTGTTGGATGCGTCTAGAATTTTCAGGGATATGGAGCTTGATGAGTATCTGGGTCTTCCTCGTCCCAATAGTATAACGTACAACTTGATGCTGAAAGGATTCTGCAAGGTAGGGATGCTGGAGGAAGCTAAGACCCTCTTTGAGTCGATTAGAAAAAATGATGGCCTCCCTAGTTTGCAGAGTTACAATATTTGGTTACAGGGATTGGTCAGACATGGGAAGTTTATAGAGGCTGAAACAGTCCTTAAGCAAATAATTGATAATGGAGTATGGCCAAGTATATATTCTTACAATATCTTGATGGATGGATTGTGTAAATTAGGCATGCTGTCGGATGCAAAGGCTATCTTTGGTTTAATGAAAAGAAATGGTGTTTCTCCGGATGCTGTAACGTATGGATGTCTTCTACATGGTTACTGCAGTGTTGGGAAGGTCGACGCAGCTAAAAGCTTATTGCAGGAGATGACGAGGAACAATTGCTTACCAAATGCTTATACTTGCAATATCTTGCTCCATAGCCTTTGGAAGATGGGGAGAATGTCTGAAGCAGAAGAGTTGCTGTGGAAGATGAATGAAAAAGGTTATGGACTAGATACTGTCACCTGCAACATTATAGTTGATGGACTCTGTGGAAGTGGGGAATTAGACAAAGCTATTGAGATCGTTAAGGGAATGCGTGTGCATGGAAGCGCTGCTCTTGGTAACCTAGGGAATTCATATGTTGGACTGGTGGATGACAGCTTGATCGAGAACAATTGCTTGCCTGACCTGATTACATATTCAACTTTAATCAATGGTTTGTGCAAAGCCGGAAGGTTCGCTGAAGCAAAGAAGTTGTTTACTGAGATGGTGGGAGAGAAACTGCAACCGGACTCTGTTGCATACAACATTTTCATCCATCATTTCTGCAAAGAGGGGAAAATATCATCTGCATTTCGCGTTCTTAAAGACATGGAGAAGAAAGGTTGTCATAAGAGCCTAGAGACTTATAACTCACTGATCCTGGGCTTGGGCATACAAAATCAGATATTTGAAATTCACGGACTCATGGATGAGATGAAAGAAAAGGGCATTTCACCTAATCTCTGCACCTACAATACTGCAATCAAGTATCTTTGTGAGGGAGGAAAAGTTGAAGATGCAACGAACCTCTTAGATGAAATGATGCAGAAGAATGTAACCCCAAATGTATTTTCCTTCACATACTTGATTGGAGCTTTCTGTAAGGTACCTGACTTTGACATGGCTCAAGAAGTTTTCGAGACTGCTGTAAGTATCTGTGGAAAAAAGGAAGGCCTTTACAGCCTGATGTTCAATGAGTTGCTTGCTGCAGGGCAACTCTTAAAGGCTACGGAGTTGCTTGAAGCTGTTTTAGATAGAGGTTTTGAGTTGGGGACCTTTCTTTATAAAGGTCTTGTTGAGAGCTTATGTAAGAAGGATGAGCTAGAAGTAGCTAGTGGAATTTTGCATAAAATGATAGAAAAGGGATACGGGTTTGACCCTGCAGCATTGATGCCTGTGATAGATGGCTTAGGTAAGATGGGAAACAAGAAAGAGGCAAATACTTTTGCTGAGAAGATGATGGAAATGGCTTCAGTTGGTGAAATATCAAACAAAGTCGATCCAAATGCGAGGGATTTACACCAGAAAAAGCTTAATAAGTATGGTCGATACAGTTGGCAGAATATATTGCACAGGTATGGATGATACTTTCTCCTTCTGGTTTGTGTTTCTTATTAATTCTGCTGTTGTACCAGTACATTTCAATGGGTATTTTAAGATGCTTTCATTGGAGGTTTCGTAGTTCTTTGCTTTGTCCTGTGAAGTTCTGGTTTTAAAAGGAAAAAGGTTCCAAGATTTGGAGTAGGCGTTCATGTACATGATTAGAGAAAGGACTCTTTGACTTTCACTGAGTTCACATTTGAGAAAATCATTTCTAATGTCTTTTCAGAAAATTAATGAATGTTCTTCCTATCAATTGCTGTTTTGCAGAGATGACGGCAGTGGAATTGCACTAAAATCTCTGATAAAGGTTAAAAAGGGATGGGGTCAGGGGGATATATCAAGCTTTCAGTCTCCGAGAGTTGACTACTTGGACTACTGGGAGGACGATGGTTAGGGACATTGCATGAGTCAGTGATGGGAAAGTTCAGATGACGGTCAAGCACATATCTCAAGTGCATGACATCAAGGATGCAATTGACAGGTAAAGATAAGAAGAAACTAGGACTGGAAACAGGAAAGAACCTAATAAAACTCAACACTAAGTTCTGTAAAAAAAATGTTGCTCTCTTTTTGTTATCAGTAATCGATTTGAAGTAACGTACAGTAGGAATGGTATTACAGCAGTAAGTTTCTTCATTGCATTCTTTTGGCTCTATTACAGTCGGATACTTAGTTGAATACGCATCGAGTGGCATATTCTTTTGATACTTAGTTGTCTCCATCCTCATGTATAAGAGTTTAGCCTTATTATAGCAGCTAGGGGATGTACAGTTTGAGAGATCTCTAATGAAGCTATATATATCCCTGTGGTTAAAGTATCTGACACTGATAATGTTTAGGAATCCGATCTATCTACAAAAAAGTTTAGGTTCGCTGGAACTTTATTTCAGAGTTGGACACCTTCATATTCTGTTTTGCTGTGTCTTTGCAGCTAAGCCAGTAGACGCAGACAAGATAACATGTTTGGACACACATTTTCTAGAAGAAAGATATTCCCAGGGTGTGTGCATTGAAGTCAGAGAAACAGATAAAAATGACATTAGTGGGTGAACACAAGTGGCAAAGACCAAGCTGGTGGAGAAAAGAGGGGAAAGAGCCGCCCACTTCCATGTTGAATTTGAACCCAACTTTGAATTTTGGGTCAAAGGAACACAACCTACAAAGTTGAAATAGATGTAAGCTACTATTCTTGTGCTTTTTGTTCGCACAGTTTCTGGTTGCTCGAAGAAAAGGAGTTCGAGTGGTACAAAGTGACTAAGTTGTTAAAACATAGACATACAGATTGCTTTTTTTTATAACAAAGATCAGTTTTGTTAAGTGAAATGGATATTCTTTCTGGCACATTCTTTTCATGTTCCTCGTAGATCAATGGAATCATGGATTAGATAGTAATATAGATACTAAAGACTGAAACCATACGTGAAAACACATAACATTTAAATCGCCTGTAGTTGCAGAGCTTAGAAACAAGACAAAAATAATTGTATAGAGACAAAATACAAGTTTCTGGAATGCATAGCCGTTTATACAAAAATCTGTTAAGGCGATGCATGGGACCAGTTGCAAAATGGTATTCAGGGCACTGGACACATGTTTACACAAGATTCCCAGGCTAAAGAGGTAAGTGAGATTTCTAAAAGAGGTACTATATCAGAAGAATCTTCCTGGTTCCTGCAGTTTACAACCTTGCTTTTGATTGTTTAACAGGATGGACCATTGCTACCAAAAGAACCTCCCAGTTTAAGTTGAGAAGCTTCGTGCAGAGTTATTTTAATTGTTTGGCTCTGCGAGGATCTGTATATGTCGATGCATTCCTCGAGATCCGGTTCACATGTCAGAAGAACCCACTCCTTATCATCATCGAGGTACTTAAGATCAAACCAGGAAATGTCATCGATGTTAAAACGCCTGGCAATCTCTTGCTGCAGCTCTCTGTAGCCCCAGCTTGGGAGTAAGGTAAACCGTATTCTGGCTTCACCAAATGTTGCTTTCACTTTAATGGTCCCTCCATCTCTTAAGCTCTTGTTGCTACTACCTGGTAATGGAGGTAAATTTTCAGGAAGAGGAGGCTCCTTGAATATCTTGTGGCTATGGGTTCTTGCGAGACACTTTGTTTCCTCCTGATTCCCATTATGCAGTTCCGCCTCGCTCTGAGCTTTCTTTAAGACCGCATCGGCATCCTCAGCAACTTGCAGAGTGTTTGCAGTATTCGCTGTATTGGTGCTTGAACCAGAAGATGATGGTGACCTTGGTGCTGTTCTTTCCTCTGCCAAAACACCGTTTTCTGCTTGACCATTCAAAGGCTGTGGCGGGCCATTACTGGACATATTTGGGGAGTTCAACTCTGGGAAGCTTGTATAGAATGAATCGAGCTGGATAGAGCCCTGCGCGCCTTGAACAGAGTCCATAACGAGCTGGAGCTTCTTCAACGAATGCCCAACCTTCTTGATTTTCCGGGAAGGCCATCTTGTTATTCCGTGGTGCCTGCATATCCTTTTCAAGGTAGTTGGACAAACTGCAATAGCATAAGAGACGAAACCCTGTCACATCACTGTCTGAGAGAGCGATAAATAAGCATGATGAAAATGTTTGTAGAGCACACTGATTCACTGCCTTATAGAGAGAATGTAAAGACAAATTTCTGGTCTCAATCTTAGACAATTGTGTGTTTATATTTTCCATCAAGTATCATATTTCCTTTGGTGGTGTTCCTCAGGCTTGAATATTAGTGTTACATATTCATTTAGGATCCGAGGTCTGGCCTTGGACCAAGGAACGTATTGGACTATTGGTTATGCTTTTCTCAAGAGACAAGAAGAATCAAAATTCATAGAGTGAAGCTATGTTTCTAGCAGTGAACAACAATTTCTTACCGCCAATGCTCTTGGCTGCATCTTTGAGGCTTCCAGCGAAATACTGTCGAAGAACATCTAAGCCAATGGTCTTTTCTGTTTTTGTTCTTCTCTTTTCTCCTGGTCTTCTACTCCCTAACATATTTCCACCACCCGTTGAAGCTGATTCAGTACTAGGACCTGTATCGACTCTGAGTCTTGAAGTTGATGCTTGTTGAAACTCAGCTTCTAAAGGGAAATTATTGGAGACTGGATCAGCCTGAATGTTATCACAGCCAGATGCGAGCTTGGATTCATCTTTTGGGTCTTCATTCTGGTACTCCCAAGAAAGTGACACACCTTTACCCTTTTCGTTTGCCTTTATCATGTGAGAGATCCATGAGGATTCTTGCAGGTGGATTTCTCTCAAAGGCTCTGCGGTTTCTGCCCCAATTTGTGGGTTCTCTGAGAAAACCATGTCCTCTCTAACTGGTAATACGACCTCTAACTCTAAATCTTTGTCAATGACAAGATTTGAACTCCTGAAATCCTGCTGCAGAGTCACAGACAGTGACTTGAGCATCTCCTGTTTCGCTTCAGTGTCAAGGCAGGCTTTTGGAAAGAAGAATTCCAACACAAACTCGACCAAACCATTGCATTTGCTCTTTAACGGGACTGCTAAAGCAGCGTGTAATCCAGATATCTTGGCGTGGTGCGCAAGAGGGTAGTTGGTCTTGCTAAATGTGGTCACTTCAGGCACAAAAAACAGTTTGGTTGCCTTGAACGCTTTCCCAACAATGCCTTCCCCTTGGAGCAGATGATGTTCAGAGCAAGCCTCGAGAAAATTGTGGCTCTGTTCATCGAGGACAAAGCAAGCAGGATCGACTGTGGAAACACACTGAGAGAAGTTCTCATCAGAATGTCGGGATCCACTTTTCCCTTGCCGAGCACAAGGGGCCCATGACAAAGCTAGAGGCAAATTATATGATCTGCAGACTGATGCCAAGAAATCTGATATCTCAGGTAATGCAGCGTAGTAGAAATCATTATAGACCTGCAGAAACTGAAACATGGAGTATATGAACTTAGCAATGCATTTTAATTGTTTCTAGGATCGGAATGTGAAGTAAGAGTCCAGTTAATGCACCTCACAGCTTGGAGTGTTCAAGTTACTTGAACTCCTTAGATCAACGGCCTGCAAAAACAGCAACATCTTTAAGCTATTGTGATACATAACAGAACACTAGTAATGGAAAATTATTATCGAATGGATGACAGAAAGAAACATGGATGCACAAAGATAGAAGAAGAGCAATCACAGTCCAACTATATGCAGAAGAGAACTGAAGATTCTGTTTTGGACTATAAAGAGCACAAACAGAAAGCCCTCCAGTGAAAGAGACATTCTAGCTATTTACTGATGGTATTTGTCTAAACGTGTTTGGTAAGACTTGCGGATCTACACAGTAAATTTGTTTTCTGAGGTAGAGACAAGACCAAGAGGAAGAGAAAAACCTCAAGAGCTTTACAGATATTCTCAAGTTCTGGCCTGTAGTTCATCTTCTGAGTCGTTGTGACGATCTCAACAACACCCAAACAGATTCCACTACCACTTTCGAACACAGGAAGGGCAAGTGACCCACGAACATCACACTTTTGTGCTTCTTTGATGCGTGGATATTCTTCACTTCTAAAGAAACGCACATCAGGAGTCCACTCAGGAAACTTCTGCAGGAAAACACGACCGGGAAGACCTACTTCTTTCGAACCCTCATCGGCCGGGAAATTATAAGTCTCTGAAACATGTCTGTATTTTGCAAGGCTAGAGTATCTTTGGTTGAACAAGTGTGGCTGCTCCAAAGTGGTAAGAAAGTTCTTCCCTTCCTGCTGAAACGGCACCCATATCTGTACCAGGAAGTCTTTATCCTCCACAGCTTCGTTAAGACCGCTTATAGCTTGTAACAGTCTCTCCTTGACAGATGAAGAATGGCCTTCACTTGCTCTTGGTGCAATCCACCAACTTCTTCCTACCTCAGCTTCTTCTAGTAGAAACTTTTCTGCTTGCTCAGAACTTGCTTCAGCCTGGTTAAAAGGCTCTTGACTGGAGAAATCATCTTGAGATGGGTTCTCACCAAAGCAGAGGAAAGGGCTATTGTCATTCATGGCCGTAGATTCTTCTGCCTGCTTCAAGCTTTTACTATCTGTTGTCTCTATCCAACATCCATCAAACAAGAGCTCATCCATGAAATCCAAATCCATGGCCGTCTCAGGGAATGCCCCAAAGCTAGAATTAGGTGAAAACCCATCATTTCCTTCGCTTCCATTGCCACCACCATCATCTTCCATACCTAAAGATTCCTTTTTTTAGTTCTTACAATCTAGCAGCATCCAACAGATACTACCAAATCCTCAAGTCCTCAGAGACTGCGCTTAGCTGTTGTTCTTTGTACCGATATGCATACGCCTCTTGAAGATGAGAGTATACACAAGAGCAAACTCCAAGTGGATTAATGTTCCTCTCCTCTGAAAAAAGTTGCGGAAACATTATCAAAAACCCATCCAAGAACAAGAGAAGAGAAGAATCAAACCGTAGTTTTCCCAACTTTCAGTATTATAAGTGCTTTTTCAGAGGATGAAATGAAATCATAGAGATGCTATAAAAAATTAATGTATAAGTAACTTCGCTTTCAATGGAGAGTTGACTTAAAAGAGGGTATCAATCAAAGTAGTAGTGCCATCAATTTCAAGTACAAGATTCTCCCCTATGCACATGGAGGAAAATCAAGATTTAAGAAAAGAAAAACCTAGACCCAATTCCAAAAATCATTCTGATCCAAAGCGATTTAGTAAAAGTTTCAGCAAAAGTTACCAACTTTATCAAAGTTTCTTGCACAGAGAGAGAGAGAAAGCTTCACTTTGGGTTTAGGATCTAACCCAAGAGCACTTAGACAAAGCACCAACATAAAACAACTGACAAGAAACAAAGATTTGGACTTGGTTTGATGAATGATGTGCGCAATTTCTGAGAATATAAAAATAGGAAATCTGTGAAATTGAGTTTCTCACAAAGCTTCTCTGTCTTTTGTTGAATGGTGTTTTCTTTCTTTCTTCTTCTTCTTCTTCTGGACACAAGAGGCTGATTGAAGGTAAGATTAGTCTATTTTAATCTCTAACCATGTGACTGATATGCGCTTAAAGATTCTTTCCCGAGAACAAAGTGGACCCGTGATAAGAGCATCCACTGTTCTAATCACACTTATATATATATAACTTTGTCTGTACCTGCAATAAAAAAAAAAAAAAAAAAAGGAAACTGAGCTTTGGTTTCTCAAAGACAAATCAAACTCGATATGCTCTTCTTCTACAAGAAATATCAGAGAGAGAGAGAGAATTAGAATAAAATGATCTTGTTAATGGTGTGGTTGATGTCCTGGCCTCTTTGTTTAGATTCTTTTGCCCCTATGTAATTAGTACTAATACTATATTAGTTGATTAGATTAGATATATAAGACTATAATCAATCATTTTTCTTGATTACGTATGCCAACTTTCTTTTCTTTTCTTTCGTCGGTACTTCTTTTATTATGAGTTATGTTTTTCATTGGTTAAAAAACACGTTGGCTGTATCAATGGATCGGTCGGAGAAAGACTCTTAGAGAAGACATGTCTTCTCGTCTTGAACAAGTGAATAAATTTGACTTTCAAGAGATTTTTTCAACTTTTTCATATTAATATCCTTTCTGACATTAGTCCTAGTTTGAAACTCGGAAACGGTACATAATTTCATAATGGCAAAATGATATTTGTGATTATGTATTATTTTTTCTAAAACAAAATTGAGCAACGATGTAAGTAAAAGTGGTATACATGCAATGCTCTCTAGTCTCCATTGGGACACTAACACACACCTTCTTAATAAATCTCATTATTTAATCAAAATTACTGGCTAAACTAATTTATATTTGTATATAATATACTAAATCAGGATTCGCATATATGCGTTTATCATAAAAATTTTTCAATCTATTAAAATAATTTTAAATTTTTTTTTTTGAAAATAGAATTAGATCATTGATGAAAACATAGTATTAAAAACACAAAATCTAAATCTAAGAGTTATTTATTTTAATTATTGTTTATTTTAATTAAAATATTCTAAACACAGAATCTGTGGTGAATCTTTAGTAATATTAACCTTACTTCACTTACAGTTCAACACTTTATTAACTATTTTTCTGTTTTGTTGCATTAAAAATTTGAGCATGCAATTCGAATCTTTCGATTATGTTAACTCTCTCCCTATTAATTTTTTCCAAGCAAACAAAGTTTCTCTTTTTCTCTACATTTATCTTTTGTATATGATATATTTGCTTTCTAGAAAAGTTATGCTTCTCAAAACTCGTGTCAAAAGCTTCTTTACATGATTTGCGTTGAACATCCTCCTCATTGAACTCATCATTAACATCTACGATTTCATTTTCATGTAATCCTGCATTACAAATTTTGCATATAATTATTTTAAAATTGTCTAATTATTAAACACCAAATACTAGATTAGGACCCACATATATGCGGATTTATAAAAAAAAAAATTAAATTCGTTAAAATAATTTGAAAAAAAAATCAGATAATTGATAAAAAAATATATTAAAAACATAAAATCAAAATATAAGAGTTGTTGATTTTAATTGTCGTTTGATTTTAATTAAAATATTCAAAACACGGAGTCTATTATAGGTCCTGATCAATATTAATCATACTTCACTTGTAGTTTAACACTTTATCAACTATTTTTTTCTGTTTTGCTGCATCAAAAACTTGAGTGTGCAATTCAAATCCTTCGATTATGTTAACTCTCTCCCCATTAACTCTTTCTAAGTAAACAAAGTTTCTCTTTCTCTTTACATGCATCTCTCTTATATGATTTATTTGTTTTTTAGAGAAGTTATGCTTCTCAAGACTCATGTTAAAAGTTTTATTGATTTTTATTGATCCTCCTCCTCATTGAACTCATCATTAGCATTTAGGATTTCATTTTCATGTAATCCTGCTTTGCTAATTCTGCATGTAATTATTTTGAAATTATTTAATTATTGAATATTGGAAACACTTTAGATGTATATAATATTCAATAAACGAATCAAACGAATCATAAAGGATAAAATTTTGAAAATACCGAATGAATCATAATTGATAAAAATTTAGAATACCGTATAAAGTGTCTTAATAATAATAATAAAATATAAAAAGAAAATGATACCTATAGAATGAAGCTCAAAAGTATTATTTTGTTTAGTAAAAAAATATGAGAGATTTTATGTGTTTATATAGATGTGGATTGTATTTTTCTTTTTCTTTTAAAATTAGTGTTTTTAGTTTATTTATTTTTTTCCAAATTGAAATATCTTATTTTATTAACTTTTGTTCTTTTCCAAATTGTATTTTTCTGTATAATATGTTTTAATAATAATAATACAATAAAAGAAGGAAAATTATACCTATAGAATGAAGCTCAGAAAGTATTATTTTGTTTGGTGAAAAATTACGAGAGATTTTATGTGCTTATATAGACGTGGATTGTATTTTTTTATTTTAAGATTAATTTTTTTGCTTTTTTATTTTTTTAAATTGAATTATCTCTTTTTATTAACTTTTCTTTTTTTACAAATTGTATTTTCCTTTTTCTTTTAGGATTAGTGTTGTAAGTTTTTTTTCTAAACTAAAATATATCATTTTATTTATTTTTAGTTTAATCGCAACATATGTCAAAATCTAATCGATTGACTCGCCAGATGTCACAATATGTGAATCACTACATTTGACGCATCTAACTTTATTGTTCAGCAAACGAATCTTAAAAGATAAATATTTAGAATACCGAACGAATCATAATCTTAAAGACCTTATTTTTTTTTTCCATTTTGAAATATCTTCTTTTATTAACTTTTTTTCTAAATAATATTTTTTTTTTTAGGATTAGTGTTTGAAGTTATTTTTTTTTAAATTTGAAATATATTTTTTATGTTTTGATTTAAATTGCAACATGTGTCAAAATCATATCGATTGACTCGCTATATATTATGATCATGAAAATTACTAACTTTGATGCATCCAACTTTATTGCTTGAATGTTTATTTGTAGTTTGTCCAATTACAGAATCTCCAAAGGGCCAGGCTTAGTTAAATTATCAAATGACTCTCAATGATCTGGGGAGCCGTCGTCCTTTCTTCATCGTACGGTTCTCTTCTATTAGTCGCGTCCAGGGCATGACCAAACCAAAGGTCATTAAACTCTGTAAATAATCTTCACTTCCTTAACACTTAAAATTTATAAATATTGTTAGTTGAATCCTAGTGTAAATCATAAGTTATCAATGATTAGGGTATCTAATGGTTATATGCATGATACTTTTCGCACGACATTTCTCTTTTTTGTTTAGATCATGTATTGTGTGTGAGTGTATTATTATAATTTTTTTTTTTTTTTTGGTTAAGATGTGTGATATAGCAAATTATGTAATGCCAAACCATCTCGAGATTAAGTTAGAAATTTAGAAAAAATCAACCACCTCGTGGAAAAAAATGTATGATAAGTACAATTCAAAAGCAAGTGACCAAACCGTGAGGCAAAATCAAGTATGTCATTAGTTAGTGATCGTATGAACAAGTTATGTATAGATCACAAGAAATCTGTTGTTTTATATACACACGCACTTCTCAAACTTCTATCTAGGTATGTTTTAGTCGTGCTTTTGGATGGTTTTTCAATTTCACCGTTTCTTGGAGACCTCTTGTTTTCTGTTTTGCTGGATATAAAACTTTGATTATCTAGAATCGAAAAGTAAATTTTGTGGAAGAATTTGTTTACCGTTGATGAAGCTCGAAACCTGTTCAGAAATTCTTGTGTTCTCCTGAAGTATGGTAGTCTTGTTGGTTAGTTTATATTATGTTTTAAGTGCTGGGTTAAACTTTTCTAAATCTCCTGTATAAGTTTATGTATTACACATGTATTTTACAAATGTATTCTTTAAATTATTTAATGAAAATTGTCAGATGATAAAAACAAAAATATATATATATAGTTATATAGTTATATACACACGCACTAATACTATTATGATCTTACTGTAAACAAATAAGTAATCCCACGAGTCCACGACGATAATGGAAGATGATGTCACGCTCTTTTTCTGACTTTTGTAATGAAAACGAAGTGTATTAATGCAATTTATGTCGTTCTCGTGGGACACCATACATGTTTGGGCCATTTGGTAAACATGTTAAAAGAGAGTGTTTTTTTTCAAATGATGACTATGTCTAAAAGAGAGTGTTACAATCAAGATAAGGGTATTTGCGCAGTATCCCGCTAAATACTCGCAGAGTTTATCAAATATATGTAGAATATGTTAAAGCAATGAACCTTCTGAAATCAAAATTTTAAAAAGAAGATGTTAGTACAGATTTTGCTTATATTCAAGTCAATCTGGAAAAAAAAAAGACAGGAAAAAGCCAAAAACAAAAAGAGTGATAAAACTAGACTTGCAATACACTCCATCTAACATAACCTCTATAAATCAAGAAATCGATATCAAATTGGGAAGTGTAGACACAGTGACAGCACTCAACAATCCCAGAATCTATTTGAATCTTCTTGCACTTATCTCCATTAAAGGAAACCCCAGTCATCGTAAAGATGGAAAGAAGAAGAAGAAGGAGAAGATGGCTTCAACATCACCTCAGCTTCACTTCTGCACTCAATCCAGGTTGATCGTAAACTAACGAGATGAATGGAGCGTCTGATCTATGTCAAGGATCATATCTGCTGCCATTAGACGTCTAGTTTTTCTCTTTCTAGCTATTTGATTTCCAAGATTATGAAATACTTGTTTCATTAAGAAGTTTCTAGTATGACGAAACCCTTTGGAGCGTTAAGGATGAAGAATCTTGATTTTGTCGTTTTTTCTCTATGGTAAAAACTCAAAACATTCTTTTGTGTATATTCTGATTTCTGAGTTTAGAACTTTGTTAAGAAGTTTTTTTAACTGAGGCTTGAACCTTTTTTAGCTTATTTTTGGATTTCTCATGTCCCATCATCCTTTTGTTTATATATTTAGGTGAAGCATCTTGAAGTAGCAGAGTTTCTCGGAGGAAGGCTTTATGACTGTCTTCAAATACACTGAAGTTGAGAGTTGATTGCATTTCAGCCTCTAACAGTGATTTTTTTTTATCAAGAATATTTGAGATTTGTGCGTTATATTGGGTATCTCAGGTTTCATTTTTAAGAACATGAAACATATATTTTGAACAAATTGAAAATATCCTAAATCCTAATGAAACAAAAATCCAAAGAAAGAGAGTGATGAAACTAGACTTGTGATACACTCAATCTAACCACTAAACAAAGGAACCGAGAACAAACTTGGTGTGGAAACACAGTGACGGCACACAGGAATCCCAATCACATATGGTATTTGAATCTTCTTGCACGTATCTCCCCTCATGATGTAGATGCAAGCATTATAGTAGCCACAACACACGAATAAGGTCTTGTCATAGACGTAGTAACTACACAAATTGGTAAATAGGCTTGGCAAGTTACTAGTCGTCAAGGTCATGAGTTTTATCCACACCACTTCCTCTTTATCAATCTTATTCTTTGTTACCCAAATCTCAATCTTCTTTGTTGAATAGCTTTGCTTTAGCAACAAAAACCCATCTAGATATATAAGTATTAGGGGGGGGTTTAGGACCTGACGAGGCCTTTAAAGGCTCCTCGGATGATTCTCCTCTATTATTAGTATGATCTATTTCTCTTTTCATGACCTTTTGTCTTCAGAACCCTCGACCCCCATCCTCCCTATTTGTTTTCTATTGCCTATTGGTTTTGTATGTCCCGCAATGATTTGGAGTGTTCGTTATGTCCCGACTGTTACATATGGGGTAAGGTTTTATAGGTTTTCTGTTGAGTGGGTCCCTTTACTGACATGGATGCCTGGAATTGGTTTATAGAAATCGGTCTGAACAGTTGTTTCCGATTACCTGTGTCCTTTCATGTTCTGGTAATTCCAGAATAGCCACTCCCACTGAAAGATCCAGAGAGCCATGGAGGGCCACCATATGGTATTGTAAGTCAAGTCAATCCTCATTTGTTTTCAATGATTGTTTTCTGCTTGTTTTCAGAGTCTCGGCCGAGTTCGTGAGTAAATACTCAGAGAGTTAGGATTTAGGGACATATTCAAGAAAGTAAAGGTATGAGGGATCTTGAAGTTTGCAGATAGATGCACCAAATCTCTTATACTATCTCAGATGAGTTCATTATTCATCCGTGAATTTCAAATAGGATGAGGAGAATGCAAAGGCTATATCATTATTTTCTGAAGTTGTCAGTCTTAGTGATGCAATTGAAGATGAAGGAAGGCGATTAGATATTTTAAGAGCATGAAACATATATGTTGAACAAATTGAAATTCCAATATATAGATTCCTAAATCCTAATGAAACAAAAAGACAGGAAAAAGCCAAAGAAAGAGTGATAAAACTAGACTTGTAATACACTCAATCTAACCACTAAACAAAGGAACCGAGATCAAACTGGGAGTGGAAACACAGTGACGACACTCAAAAATCCCAATCCCATGTTGTATTTGAAACTTCTTGCACGTATCTTCCCTCACGATGTAGATGGAAGCATTACTGTAGCCACAACACATAAATAGGGTCTTGTCATAGATGAAGTAACTACACAAATTCTTATATAGGGTTGGCAAGTTACTTGTGGGCAGAGTCATGGGTTTTATCCACGCCACTTCCTCTTTATCGATCTTATTCTTTGTTACCCAAACCTCAATCTTCTTTGTTGAATAGCATTGCTTCAACAACGAAAACCCATCTCTTTTGAAAACCGCGAGGAGAAGTTCATCATAAGGATGGTTCTTCTGACATGGAAGGAGACAAAAGGTTTTGATACTCTCCGTAGAGAAATCAAAGCTTCGGATGATGTGCTCATCACGAGTCTCGTCATTAAGAGGAATCCAATAGAGATTTCCATTCAAGGACACTATTTTTCGTTCAACTTTTGCACTCCGCTTCTTCACACGTGTATAAATAAACTTCAACGCGCGAGAGGCACAATCGTAGATAGCAGTTCCCTCGTTGTGGCGACGAAAAGAATAGCCCCAGATCTTGTAAACCTTTTCTGGTCTACTATTATCGTACCCTAAGCCGAAAATTATGAACTCTTCTATCTTGAATATCCTTTTAACCTGTCTTAGCCACGGATTCCAGAGCAGCGTTTTCCAGGGCCCATAGCGATCGTAATAAAACAAGAGCTCATCGCAAGTAGTGATGGTTGTGTAATCTAGGGGAGTAATAGGAGAGGAGTGTAGCTCAAGCAACTCTATCTTTGGATCGATACTGTTGGGATTGATTATGTCTATCGAATAACCTTTGGATCTGGTCAGGAAGATGAACTGGGGACGGGAGCGAGACAGGTGGTTGTTTTGGAATGTCTTGTCTTCGCAAACACGGTTCCATCGTTTGCATACGATTCTGAAACGATAAAGAGATTTAGGTGGAAGACGAGAGAGTATCTCTTCCTCCAACTCCCACGGAAGCTGCGCAGCCATATTAGGTTTCAATTTTAGTTACTAAAAAATATTATTATATATATCTGTACTCCTAAGGGCAGTAAAAGAGAGATTGTGTATATTTTATTTTTTCTGCTAGGAAAAGAACAAAACTTTAATTTCATAAGATTATTTGAATGAAATATATATTACACCAACAATATAATAATCGTTTGAAACTTCAAAATTACGCTAAACAGAAGAAAAAAAAAAAAGTAGAATATCACTTTTAGGTCCAATTCCCACGGAAGGTGCTTCACCAGCGGAGCCCATTATGTAAAACAGAAATTATCTTTTCTGAAAACTGACTTAGACTTATGGACTATTTCACAGGTTATACCTAGTGATCAATGTAATACCAAAAGTGTTTTGCTTACTCATATTATTTTGTTGCCGATATATATGCAGAACTTAACTTACAAAAGAGTAAGAATAGATAGATAGTAATTGAATCTTCTGCTTTAAGTATGGCAGGAAATTCTTGGAGAAAGCCAGTCTAGCCACGACCACCTCTATTACCACTGCATTTCTTTGGCCTTAGCGGACACAACAAACACATAATATTAGGTTTGTGAATTGGTTGATTTCATTGAAAGAGATAGCTCTGAATATATACAGAAAAAATACATACGAGATTAAGGAAAGGTGATATACAGAATTTAAGAGAGAGCCTAACTATATGTATTTTAATATGTACTTCCTATAATTTCTACACACCCCTTCAAGATAGACGGTTAGAGGAAAGTCCTATCTTAAAAGACATAAGAGTGTCTCAAAACGTGCCTGAGATAGAGGTCATATTTGATAGTGAATGGAAACATGAGAGACCCACAGTTGTCATATTTGTATGTTTTTTTTTTTGAATTTATCATATTTGTATGTAGTGGCGAACAAAATGGTAATCTAATGTGATTTATTTCATCTCTAAATGAAAATATTGGATAAGCGGCTAAATAGATAGCTCTGATGTTGTCACACTAGATGATAGGTTTTGTTGGTGACTTGATCCCAAACTTAGAAAATAAAGATTGTAATACATGTTTGTTTTCTTTGAAGACCAAGCTATTAAATTTTGAGAAGGCGATTTTGAAGGCGATTAAGATGTCTCTTTCTTAACTTTCACGGCAACCGGCCGCCGCTGGTTATCTCATCCATCTGGGGAGATAGCCACGACGGAGGATCTGAAGGATCGGGGGAGTCAATACGCGGACACAGTTTCGAGTCCAAGTGCAGTAAAGACAGGAGTTTCGTGGGCAAAAGTGGTACAATCGAAAAACGTATTAACTAAGTATGAGTTGGAAATCTCTATTCAGGAAGGAGTCGGTTCTGTTAAAGTTCCAGAGGAGGTGTTTCAGGATTCTTCTCCATTATGGGAAGATTTTCTCGTTGGTAGATTTTTGGCGACAGCACCACACATCGCAAAAATCCACCTAATTGTCAACAAGATCTGGGCGATGGAGGATAAATCCCATATGATTGATGTGTTTGTGGTGAATTCAACGACGGTGAAGTTCAGGATTTGCAACCCTGTTACAAGAAACAAAGTGCTCCGAAGGGGTATGTGGAACTTGGCAGAGGTGCCAGTGGTTATGTCTAACTGGTCCCCGTTCACGGAGGACAAATCACCGGAAGTAACCTCGGTTCCACTATGGGTCCACCTAAAACATGTCCCTATGAACATGTTTTCATGGAAAGGTCTCAGTTTCATAACAAGTGCAGTTGGTGTTCCAGCAAGACTGCACCCAGATACGGCCCAATGTTTGGACTTCAAAGTTGCAAAAGTATTTGTTAAAGCGGATCTCACAAAGGAATTGCCGACATCTATGATATTCAATCACCAAGGCTTGGACACAAAGGTTGAGTTCAGCTACCCATGGCTTCCACCAAAGTGCTCCCTTTGTGGTAAATGGGGACATCTCAACTCAAACTGTCTACAAAAGGAAAAAGAGGGTGCAACAGAGAAAGAGATAGATGAGACAATTTTAGTAAATTCTGAGAAGGCAGTAACACAGGCAGTTGTAGAGAAAACGGTAGAGACAGCCGCTGCAGTCAATACTGAAACTATACAAGTTGCAAGAGTTACAACAAAACAGGCAACAAAGGAGGCCGAATCAACTGCTTTAAATGAGGATCCAGAAGAAGGGGAATGGGTAACACCAAAAAAAGGTAGCCGAAATCGACTGCAACAACCACTGGAGTTAGAATATGGACAAGTATCTATCCTTTCTCCATCTCGATATGCAGTGCTCAGCGGAGAAGATGAGCAGGATACAGAAGAGAGGATAGAGGCAGAGGAAACAGAGATTGAGGAAACACAAGATACGGAGAAGGCAGGAAAAGATGACGAAACTGTACCTCAATCTCAGCCTGAAATGGTAGAAGATACAGGTACCGTCCCATTTCAGTATTTGAAACCGAAGAAAAAGAAGGGAGTGAAGCCGATAAGACAAAACCTCCCACGATTTTCAAAGGAGAACGACAGCGTTCTAAAAAAAAAGACCCAACCCCCAAAATCCAATTAATGTCAGGTTTCTTTTGGAATGTGCGTGGATTTAATCAATCAACAAAACATTCTGTAGCCCGGGACTGGATCAAAAAGTTTTCTTTTCAGTTTGGCTGTTTTATTGAAACTAGAGTGAAGGAAAGGAAGGTGGCGCGAGTAGTGGAATCAGTCTGCAATGGCTGGTCTTACATTTCAAATTATGAATACAACAACAGAGGAAGGCTATGGGTAGTTTGGAGCCCACAGTACGGATGACAATCTGTTTTAAAAGTTCTCAACTGATCACGTGTTCGATCAGGCTGGATGGAGCAGAGGAGGAATTCCTCTGTTCATTTGTTTATGCGTCTAATATTGTGGAAGAACGCAAGGAGCTTTGGAATGATTTAAAGTGCCATCAAGATGCCCCTATGTTTCGCAACAAATCCTGGATGATATTTGGTGATTTTAATGAAATTCTTGAGTTGAATGAGCATTCCAGCCTTCAAACTGCTCCATCACTTCCAAGTAGTATGAGAGATTTCCAAGATATATCCCAATATTGTTCTCTTCTGGATATGAAATACCACGGGCCACTGTTTACTTGGTGTAACAAAAGGGAGGAAGAGCTAATCTGCAAGAAACTGGATCGGGTGCTGATTAACCCTGTGTGGTTTGCTGTTTATGCTCAATCATATAGTGTATTTGAACCAGGAGGCTGTTCAGATCACATGCGATGCAGAATACATATCGATACAGAAAGCATCCACAGACGTCGCAGACCCTTTAAATTCACCAATGCCATAACAACAGTATCAAGTTTCAAGTCGCAAGTCGAAGCTTACTGGAAGGACACAGATCCCCTGTACTCATCCACTTCCACTTTACATAGATTCTCGAAGAAACTGAAGGAACTGAAGCCCCATATTCGAAGTCTAAGTAAGTCCTTGCTGGGGGACTTGACAAAACGCACCAAACAAGCTTTTGAGGCACTTTGCGTATGTCAAGAGCGAACTGTCGCGCAACCAACTCCGCTGGCAATGGAAGAGGAAATCAAAGCATACAGTAAATGGCGGCTGCTAGCTGACATAGAAGAGCACTATTTGCGGCAGCGATCGAAGCTACATTGGTTGATGGTAGGAAATAAAAATAACCGCTATTTTCACCAAGCTGTTAAAGCTAGGGAAGTCAGAAACTCAATACAAGAGATAGAAAAAGAGGATGAAACTCTGGTTAAAACTCAAGATGAGATTAAAGAGGAGGCTGAGGGCTACTTTAAGGAATTCTTAACCTGTCAAGTAGTTGATCTCCAGGGCAACTCGGTGGAGAAATTGAGAGAGTTGCTACAATTTCAGTGCAGCGATCTTGATAAACAACTACTTAACCGTCAGGTAACGGATGAGGAGATAAAAGGGGTGCTATTTGCTATGCCAAATAATAAAGCTCCTGGTCTTGACGGCTACACGGCTGAGTTTTATAAAGAAGCGTGGGAGATCATAGGAAAGGAATTTGTACTGGCCATACAAACTTTCTTCACTATGGGGTTTCTCCCAAAAGGAATAAACTCGACTATACTCGCCTTGATCCCAAAAACAACTGAAGCAAGGAAGATGAAGAATTACAGGCCTATCTCTTGTTGCAATGTCCTGTACAAAGTTATCTCTAAGATCCTGGCAAACCGTCTAAAGCGTGTCCTGCCCCAGTTTATAGCCCCGAATCAATCGGCCTTTGTAAAGGACCGACTACTCATGGAAAACGTTCTACTTGCATCAGAACTGGTCAAGAACTATCACAAAGACTCAGTATCCCCCCGTTGTGCTGTGAAAATTGACATCTCTAAGGCTTTCGATTCGGTTCAATGGCCTTTCCTACTCAACACGCTCCACGCTCTGAACTTCCCCACAACATACATCAACTGGATACGTTTGTGCATCACTACAGCATCTTTCTCGGTGCAAGTCAATGGGGAACTAGCAGGATATTTTCAGAGTAAAAGGGGTCTGCGACAAGGCTGTTCACTCTCACCATATCTGTTTGTTATCTGTATGCATGTTTTGTCAAAAATGTTGAATAAGGCTGCAATGGATAGGAAGATGGGATACCACCCTTACTACAAAACTCTGCAGATAATTCATTTATGCTTCGCAGACGACCTCCTTGTGTTCTCGGATGGTCAGAAGCGATCAATAGAAGGAATTATGGCGGTGTTTAAGACCTTCGCAGAACACTCGGAGCTTGGTATAAGCCTGGAAAAATCCACAATTTACCTTGCCGGTGTTTTCCCTGCAGTAAGAGATTCGGTTCTGGAATCATTCCCATTTGAGGTAGTAGTATTACTCGTAAGATATCTTGGACTTCCTCTGTTGACGAAGCAAATGAGGGTACATGCCTACATGCCATTGTTGGAAAAAATCAGAAACAGGATCAAGAGTTGGACAGGGCGTTACCTTTCCTTTGCAGGTCAACTTCAATTAATAGCATCTGTGATACAAAGTCTCACAAATTTCTGGATTTCAGCTTTTCGCTTGCCAAAAACTTGCATTCGAGAAATCGACAGCCTATGCTCTGCTTTCCTTTGGTCTGGACCAGAGTTGAACCTAAGGAGAGTGAAGCTTGTGTGGCATGAAGTTTACTTACGAAGGAGGAAGGAGGCTTAGGTCTACGGTCACCGTCGGAAGCGAACGACGTGAGCTGTCTGAAGCTCATCTGGAGAATTTTATCTGCATCATCCTCGTTATGGGTTAACTGGATCAGAGTACACCTCATTCGAGAAGGTTCTTTTTGGTCTGTAAAACAGAGCTCTTCTCCAGGATCCTGGATGTGGAAGAAGTTGCTTAAATACAGAGAAATTGCCAAATCTCTAACACGGGTTAAGCTCCACAACGGTACCAATACTTCTTTCTGGTACGACAACTGGAATCAAAGGGGACGGCTTGTTGAGCTAACGGGAATCAGGGGATGTGTTGATATGGGTGTACAAATAAATTCTACTGTTGCATCAGTACTGGCAACACATCAAAGACGAAGACACCGGGTTGATCTGTTTAACCAAATTGAAGAAGATATAGAAACAATACGAAGGGGCTTGGACAATCGGGGAGCAGATCGAATCCTATGGAAGACAGCAGCGGACACCTATAAACCGCGATTCAGCTCAAAGGATACGTGGCTGTTAACTAGAGAATCGAAGCCTCCCTGCCTCTGGGCTAAAGGAATCTGGTTCAAGTACGCAACACCAAAGTATTCTTTCCTAACATGGATTGCCTTACGCAACTGTTTAACGACGGGGGACAAAATGATGGTGTGGAACTCAGGAGCAGACGGCTCTTGTATCCTCTGTTCCAATCCTGTTGAATCTCGGAATCACCTCTTCTTTCAGTGCAGCTACTCTGAAAGTATCTGGCAAAGCCTCGTACAGGGGTTGCTTGGAGCAGAATATACGGACGAGTGGGACATGATCCTTACTATCCTCTTGGATGAGTCGAGGGAGCACATCTCTTTATTCATCCTGCGATATGTATTTCAGGTGGCCGTTCATACAATATGGTGCGAACGGAATAGTAGACGGCATGGAGATAATCCAGTTCCTACGATCCAGCTAGTCACTCGTATTGATAAGCACATGAGGAACAGGTTCTCGACTATTCGGACTCTGGGGAATGACAAATTCACTGACGGCATGGAGCGGTGGTTTTTGTCTAGGGGATGAAAGCTTTCTATGTAAATTTTTACTATCTCTATGATCAAACTCTGAAACATACTATGTAACACTGGCTTTTGGTTGGATTAATTTAACATTTCCATTCAAAAAAAAAAAAAGAAGAAGACCAAGCTATTAGATAGCGTCCTAGGTAGATAATGTAAGCTCTTATTGGTAAGTAATCGTCTAGGATAGAAACTCAAACATTTTTTGTTGTTTCCGATTAAGGCATATTTTCGTGTATATTATGAGTTTAGAATTTAAAAACGAAAGTTGGACCTTTTGTGACTCTCCATGTACATCTCGCTTCTAGTGCCATTGTAAGGTGATAACATAACAACACTACAACAGTATATATTTTTTATATAGAGAAACATAAAGATTTAACGATTATGAAAAATATATAACTTAAATAATAGGGAACATATATCTTCTATATATCAACTAAAAATATAGTTTAATGAAAAATGCTGATTTGTTTTAATTTGATTGGTTAGTATGTTTAGTTTGAGCAATTTAATTGTGACGTATAAATGATGATGTAATTGTGACATGTGAGTTTTTAGAACATGTGGCTTGTAACATAATATTAATTAATCTAAAAATAAAATTTGATATTTAAATTTTGATACAAAATTTGATATTTAAATTTTGATACAAAATTTAAATACTTAAATTTTTGACAAAAAATTAGGAAAATGAATTTTTTTGTCAAATAGATTTGAAATCACATTTTCGACACAATATTAAAAATTTTTGTCGGATAAATTTACGGATTTCAAGTATTTTGCCAAAAATTTGTGACAATCTATTTTTCTGGATATTTTTTGATATCATATTTTTTGACATGAAATTTACGGATTAAAAATATTTGGCAAAAAATCATGAAATTAAATTAAAATACTCTAAAATAAATATTTTGGTGGAAAAGTTACAAATTTACGTTTTCGACAGAAAATTTCTGAAATCAGGTTTTCACGTAAGTTTTTTTGAAATGACGTTTTTAAATAAGTTTTTTGGCAGAAGATTTACGGTTTCACTGATTTGTCAAAAAATTCATGAAATCAAAATTTTGACTGGTAGGTTTTTGAATCACATATTTAATGTAAATTTTTGGGTGAAATGTTTTTTTACGGATTCACCTTTTGGCAGAAAATTCACAAAATCAAAATTTTGATAAAATGTTTTTGGATCATATTTTTGATATAAGTGGAAAAGTTACTTATTCATGTTTTTGGCAGAAAATTTTGCGAAATTGGTTTTTTGATGGAATTTTTTTGTAATTTTATCTTAAGTAAGTTTTTGGTAAAATATTTATAAGTTTAAGTGTTTCCGTGAAATTTGTAGAATCAGATTTTTCAAAAGTGAATTTCTTCATTTTTATTATCATCTTATCTTATCCCACTATAAATAAAGAACAAAAGTTTATATTATATGTGAATATATTCCAATCATATAGCGAGAATTATGAATTAGATATGGGACAAAAGATGATTGAATGAGATGAAAAACTATAAAAATATATATAAAAATATAAATAAAAATAGAAAACGAAGAATAGAGAAGAATGATTTTATTTTATTTTACATTTTAAAAAAATATTTTAAATTTTGTATTTTATTTTTTGATATATACAATTTCTCAAACCTATTAAAATATTTTTTCACAAATATATTACTGAAGAGACCCATCACTTATTTATTATAAATGATATATTATTATAAATATTTTTATCAAAATTTTTAATACCTGCACATATGTGCATACCACCTAGTTAGAGATGTAAATTATACATGCAGCCCGTGAAACAGGCCCATCTAGTACTGATCCAGGGCGGGCTTGGGCTGGCAAAATATTGTCCATGAAACAGCGGGTCTCATGAGCTGGATCCGTGCGGGTGGCGGGTTGAGCTGGTAAGCCCGTAGCAGATTTGCGGGTCAGCGAGCAAAACCAAAATAAGTGTATAGTTTCATCGAATTCATCAGATTTGGCTTCGATTCATACAAATCCTTCATTGTTGGATCCGCTAAGCTTCATTTCTGTTTGATTCTGCCATTGCTAAGCTCAAATTTTGAATCCAACAATTTAAGAACCTTTCCTATGATTCTCATTCCATGTTGGTTCTCCTCATTTCTCTTTAAGTTATTAGTAACCGCTAGAACTTTGGAGAAGTAATCTTGGACGAGTTCACCTTCCTTCATTTGCAATTCTTAAAATTCTCCTCTTACAGTTTGAAGATGCACCCTGTTTACTTGCTCTGCTCCCTTCTCGAAACTTCTCTCATTCTTCTTTGGCCATCTTTGCTCCCGGGGCTTTCTCGAATGTGTCTTCATCTAATGCTTGATAGTTTTGGGTATTTTGCCGTTTGCAAGAGAGATGCTTCGGCGAGGTACTTTTGACTATGACTAAGTCTTTGTTCAGTCTCTTGAGTGAGCTTTTCTGGTTGCTAAAATTTCTTAAAGAAGTTAGTGATGCATAGTATACTCTAAACCGTTCTTCCTCTACATCTTTCCCCTTGAAGGTAGTGCTGGCTATTAACTTGATATTTGCGGCTATTTAAACAAAAGTGACTATGGCCAATTGATGGGGGTTGATACTTCGAAGCTTCTGATTGCAAATTCAGGGAACGACTTACGGTAAAACACTAGAGTAAGCTCTCAGAAAGAGAAGTGGGTTTATTCAGATTCTTAAAAATTTGTTCTTCCTCTTGAGAATGTCTTTCAGGTTATCGATTCTCTCAATTACTTCAATTATTTGGTAAGGTCCATTTTATAAAGTTTGTGAAAGTGCCTTAACAAGAATTCAACTAGTCTTGGCTTTGTTAACTGAGTTTCTTGGCCGTTCACACGAGGGGTCGTGGAATTGAGACAAACCTCTATGCTCAGTTCAAGTGTGACTCTCTCAAGATTGGAATGGTAACTAGTTTTGTTCTTTCTCGTTGTAATGAAAAGAGATGCTTTTTGTTTCTTAACAACATGAATAGTTTCAATCTTCATGATCCCCGCTCTCATTATGAAAAAGTTTTAGTAAAGCAGACGCTTGGGTACTGCATCCAAGCAACGAAACGGTCATCGGTCAGCTATATATAGAATTCCTACGGCATTTCTTTGATTTCTCATCTCCCATCGTCCTTTTGTTATATATTTAGGTGAAGCATCTTGAAGTAGGAGAGTTTCTTGGAGGAAGGTTTTATGACTGTTTGTCAAGAATTGATATTTGTGTGTTTATATATATTATCTGAGGTTTCAAATTTTAAGAACATGAAACATATATTTTAAAAAAATTGAAATTCCAATATATAGATTCCTAAATCCTAATGAAACAAAAAGACAGGAAAAAGCCAAAGAAAGAGAGTGATAAAACTAGACTTGTGATACACTCAATCTAACCACTAAACAAAGGAACCGAGGGGAGTGGAAACACAGTGGCGACACTTAGAAATCTTAATATCAGATTCTATTTCAATCTTCTTGCACTTATCTCCCCTCACCATATAGATGCAAGGAGTATTGTGGCCACAACACATGAATAGGGTCTTGTCATAGATGAAGTAACTAGTGGTAGGAGTAATGATTCTGGCTTGTTCGGGGAAACCCGCCAACTGCCCAGGTACAGTACGCGGGAGTGGGTCGGCAGAGCTAGCGTGGCGTGTGTCAGCACTCGATGTAGCCTAGGTCCACGTGGCGAGTTCTCTTTCGACCCGGTAAAATGGGTCTCAACAGTTGCCCCTAACTTCTCGGCTGATCCATGGATGAGTCGGAGAGTCGACCCTTCGTTAATTCCCTGTAAAACGAGTGCGGTTATCTGATTCCCTAGATTTTATACTGCTTATGAACTGGTTTGACGCACAATGTCCTCGGCCTTGCATTTGAAGCACTTCACGTCACGGGCCTTGGTACTGGTTTCCTTAGGTTTTCCATGCAGATATGTTGCTTCGGTCCTTTGGGTGAACGGCTGACTGTCTTTCGGGTGATTCTTATCGTCCTGCGGATAGGCTGTCTGGTACGTGCTCATGTCGTCCTGTAGGTAAGCTGATCGGCTGTTTGGTCCGGTACAAGGACCCAAACGGTAAGACCCTTTCCTCTTAACTTGCTGCTCAAACAACACCTCTTTATGGAGCATTTCTTCCAGGTCAACATAATGTTGTGTCTCTAGGCGGTCCTGAATCTCGCGGTTAAGTCCTCCGAGGAACCTAGCCATCGTAGCTTTCCTATCCTCCAAGATGTCCGCCTTAAGCATGAGTGTCTCCATTTCTTGAAAATATTCTTCCACGGTCCGGTTGCCTTGTGTCAATCTCCTAAGCCTCTGATGAAGTTCCCGATGGTAATGGCTTGGCACAAATCGCTTCCTCATCAAGTTTCTCATTTCATTCCATGTAATAACCGGATAATCTTGGTTGCGCCTCCTAGTTGTGACAAGCTGATCCCACCAACTCAATGCATAATCATAGAATTTTGTTGCTGCCACCTTAACTCGGTTTTCTTCTGTATAGTGTTGGACGTTGAAAACAAGTTCTATCTTCTTCTCCCATTCAAGGTAAACATCCGGATCACACTTGCCATGGAAAGAGGAATCTTTAATTTTAGCCCAGCCAAGTTGTCTTGTGCTCTATCTCTGTCCTGTCTAGAACTTCTCCGACCACTCCTTGAAGAACCACTTCTCTTGTAATACTGATCTGTCTGATGTCCGCTGGCCTGATCCTCTTGAACATTTTCTCTCATAGTCTCTTTTCCTGGACGCTTATTGACCGGTTCCCTTTGCTCAACGTCCTATCTGATCTTTTCCACCTCCGAGTGTAACATCTTCTTTAACTCGGTTGTGAGGGCCTCAATCAATATTCTCTGGCTTCTTCCCATCTGACTCTCCGAATCATCATCATCTCCGGCCATGGTTCCTGAAAAATAAGGAATAACTCGCAATAACTAGTTCTTGGATAGATTTAGAATTTATAAAAATTCTAAACTATTTTTAAAAATAATTTGCGAAAGACTAATGACTAGATCCGTGATGAACAAATATTTTAAAAAATTTTTCGAGAGTAGATGAAGAGTCAAAAATTAAATCAACAAAAATAATGAAAACAGATCGGATCAGAACACTTAGCTTTGAAAGTTTGCTTGATACCACTTGATATGATCCCTATTATGATCTTGACCTTTCAAACAAAGTGTTGAACGTACTGATTCGTTATGATGAGAGATTTTGATCGTTTTGATAAGAAAAGAACCGTATGTGATGGAAACTGGGGAAGAGTGAGGATGGAATGTAGCAAGAGGTGCGGATGGCTCTTAATACAAACTACTAGAACACAAAGGATATGACACACCTATGATTCTAAGTAGGGTTTCTCGTGGATATTACACACCAAGAAAGATTGATCTACTTTCAAAGAGATTTTTATTAAAAAGATAGATGAAAAACCAAATACAACCAAACACACGGTTTTAAGGAGAAAGAAGAGAGAGGGAGGAGAACGGACAACAAGAAAGCAATAAGTTATTCTTGGGACAAACCCCCTTGACTAACCATGCATGACTTGGTTCAAACTTACACAAAATACAAGACTAAGAAAACAACTAAGGAAAGAAAATGAACCTAGACACTCCAAGCCACGGATGGTAGAAAGAAGTGGGCTTGGACAAATGACAAGTTAATGGGCAATGATGTTGTAGAAACACTTGCCTCATTAAAAACCTTAGTGAGAAAACCCAATGGGACAAAACTCACAAAGGGAAAAAGAGCACAAAATGCTTCTACAATCCCCTTAACTAGTCATCGGCTATTATGCATACCAAAGCAGTATGTATAGTCTCTTTATTATCATATGCTTCATGAATGGACCGACTAAGCAATACTTCTAAGGCATTATGAAATGCCTTAGCTTTTGAACGGGTCATGGGACCTTCTTGAACCTCTAGAACGTCATCAGCTTCATGCTTGCTTAGATCTTGTTCTTCATCGGCTGTAAGCTCACCAATGTCTTCCATGATCATATCAGTATGCAGGAGTGGGTCAGCCGAGCTAGCGTAGCGTGTGTCAGCACTCAATGTAGCCTAGGTCCACGTGGCGAGTTCTCCTTCAACCCGGTAAAATGGGTCCCAACAGTAGTAGATTAGGTTTATAACTTAGGCTATGCGCGAGTCTGTATTAATTGTTTTGTTTAATTATTTTTTTTGCTATTATCTTTTAAATTATCAAAACTATAATAGATTTATAGACACTTTTTTATAATAGAATTTAAAATATAATTTACAGTTTCTCCTATTTTTATTTATAAATTTATAAATCTTATTAAATAAAATAATAACAATGACACATATTGAATTATCTAAGTTTGACGTACACATAAATTTGATTTAGATAAATATTTTCTTGCTAAGATCTTGATGTTTTGTTTTTTCCATATTATTTATAGAGTTCTTTTTCTTTAAGGTTTACATGTTCAAATATTTAGTTTTTATAATTGAATGTCTCATTGATGTTGTGTACCTATGCATGTATAATTCATGATTCATATTGATTGGCATTTAGTTTTGTTAGTAGACTGCAATGATCATGCAAAACCGTTTCTTGCTTCTACTTCAGGTCTACCACGAATTTTAATTTATATTTTTATTCAGTTTAATATTTAAATATTCATTTTTTGCAGTCTAATATTTGACAATTTTAATTTTGAAATTTGTATGGCTGATGGTGTGGAGTCTTCGCATTATTTTTCACTATATTTATTTTTTGTGTGCTTTATGCATGTTTTATTTGCATACTTTAGTTCCATTTGAATTTGATTTATAACTTTGTCATATTATATTATTTAAAAAAAATGATAGGATGTTGCTCATGTTTTGTTCATGTTGACTAAGTTATAAGCATTAAATATGTATACAAATAAGACTTTATTACTTATTATATTTTGAATGTAAAATTACTGATGTAGTATTTTACTTTGTTAATTTTTCAACCAGACGCAACCAATGTATTAATCTTTGTAAATTTAAATAATATGTTTGATTTAGAAACTTGTATAACTTATTAAAACTTTATATGGTTATTCATAGTTAACACCAATATTCTAGAAATCATGAATGTTTTTGGAACTATATTTCAAACTAATTTTCTTCTTATATCTTATTTTTTGTTATTTTAAATATCTTCAATGGTAATTTTATATTTTATTTTAATTATCTAATTTTCTGCATGTTTGATATACTCAAAACATATATATTTATAATTAATCTCTTTTGTTATTTACTTTTCAAATAGGTAGCATATATATTAATCTAATATCTTTTATATAAATGTTTTTTCTTTGTTAAATATACTTTTTAAATTAATTAAAATGCTATTAACATGCTATAACTGATTATTCTAAATTTTAAGTGAACTTCTCTCAAAAGCTTATACCATCATTTTTAGTTAATATTTGTTTGGTAGTTAGCCTAAATATCAAGCTAATTTTACTTTATACGACTTTTTCCTTTGATAATTTTATCTCTCTTGATATTTATTTTTATTTTATTTTAACACACCATTGTTTTTAAAAAATTGATATTTTGAAGACATAAATTTTTTGTTAGTTAAATATTTTTATTTGAATTTTTTAAGTAGTTAGTCAAATATCAAGTCAATATATTTTTAAGTGTTTTTAAAAAAATAATATTTTGTAAAACATAATTTTCGTTTAAGTTTTTTAGTTAATTAATTTCTTAATATTGATTTCTTAAAATTTTCATATTATTTTTGTTAGTTAAGTTTTTTAGTATTATTTAAGTTGTTTTATTCTCTTACTTATTCTGTTTATATTGATTTTGTTAAATAAATAACTTAGATATTATGTTAATATTCTCTTTTTTTGTTAATTTAACTTTTTCGATATGGACTTTCATTTTAACTGTATTGACATGTTGTAAGAAATCATTTATGTTTTGGTTTTTGTTAGTTAAACATTTTTTATATCGCTTTCTTCAGTAATTAGCATAAAGTATCATTTTTGGTTTGTTAAGATTTTTGTGTTAATTGTTTAAATATTTCTCCCAAAATTATAAATTTTATATGACTTTCTTCTTTGATAATTTAAGATGAATGTTTTTAGGTAGTATTGATATTTTTAAATAACAATTTTATATGTTTATATGAAAATTTAATCTTAATATTTTTTCTAAATATATTACTCATTTAAAATATATATACTAATTTTTTTTAATTTAACTTTTTTGTTATTGATTTACATATTTTTTTGTTAGTTTAACTTTTATGACAATGAGTTTCCATTTTATTTTCACAATAGATTTAGACTTTTGACATAAATTTATTTTATTTAATTAATTATTAATAATATTTTTTATATTTTATGTTTAATAAAAAATACTGATATAGACTAATTAGATTGAATATATATGTCATATGTGGATACTCTCATTGGCCTAAGACATCAACACAGACCACAACTAATATATTTTAAGTTAGCAGTTCAGATTTTAATGGTTTGTCGTGATTAAAATTTTAAAATAATTTAATTATAGTTTTAAATACAGTTTTAATAATTTTGTTCAATATATATGATTTTTCTTTCATAATCTATTTATATGTTAATTTACCTTTTTATTGTTTATAGAAAAATAAGATCTATTTTCAAAACTCTTTTTTATTAATAACTAAGTTAAAATTTAGAAACTTTCCTAATAACAACAAAAATAAAATTAATTAAAATTTAGAAATTTTCCTTATAATAATTAAAACGAATTAATTAATATATAATTAACTAAAAATAATGATGATGTGTACCAATAGAATTGAATCTTTAAATCCTATGTGGACACCCTTAGAGACATTTAGCATCAACTTTTATTAGCAATAGATATAGATTATAAGTTTGAACTTTTATGATATTGTTGTTTTTGTTAGTATAACTATTTTGAAAACAAATTTCTATTTCCTTTTTAAGGATACTATATTTTGGTTTTTTAACATAATCTTTTTTTCTATTTGTTACTTAAACTTTTTTCAGGATACTATTTTTTTAGTTTTTAACATAATTTTCTTTTCTATTTGTTACTTAAACTTTTTATTTAACTAGGTTTATAACTCGCGCGCGAGTCTGTGTTTATAGTTTGGTTTATTTATTTTTTTATCTATTATCTTTTAAATTATCAAAACTATAATAGATTTCTAGAAATTTTCGTTTATATGTTGTAAAAAAAAAAGAAATTTTTAATTATATAAGGGAATTGAAAATATAATATGTAGTTTTCTCCTATTTTATATATAAAAATTTAAATCTTATTAAGTAAAATAATAACAATGATACTTATCGAGTCATTCAAATTTGACGTACATATAGGTTTGATTTAGAAAGAGTTTTCTTGCTAAGATCTTGGTATTTTGTTTTGTTATCCATAGAATTTCTATAGTCTTTTTTTTTTAATGTTTACGTGTTCAAATATTTAGTTTTTTTTTATTATATATTGTAGCTAATCATATATAATTCATAATTTGTGTTGATTCACATTTAGTGTTGTTAGGAAGTTGCAATAATCACGCAAAACCGTTTTTCTTCTTTCTCTATCTAGTCTTCCACAAGTTTTACTTTATATCGATATTCAGTTTTCAGTGAGATCTGTTATTTTTTTTGCAGTCTAGTATTTGATAATTTTAGTTTTCTTGTAAGATTGGTGATGTGGAGTTTTCACATTATTTTTCACTATTTTTATGTTTTGTGTGCAATCTACATGCTTTGATTTGAATATTTTATCTACGTATACCAATTTGAGTTTGATTCATAATCATGTTATACTTTATTATTTAGAATTGTAAAATGTGTTACTCATGTGTTATTAATGTTGGTTCAGATATAAATAGTGCTTGTGTGTAGAAATCAAATTTTACTACTTGTTAAATTTCAAATGTAAAGTTATTTATGTAGTGTTTTTCTTTATTAATTTTTAAATCAGAAACACCTAGTGTACTAAATATTATATAATTAAAAATATGTTTGATTTACAAACTCCTGTAAACCTATTGCAATTTCAGATAGTTATTAATTGTTGATATCAATAATTTAAAAATCAGGAATGTTTTTGAAATAATTTCAAACTAATTTTGTTTTTAAAATTTTTTGATACTTTAGATCTTTTGATAGTAATTTTATATTTTATTTTAATTTACGTAATTTTTTTTGTATGTTTGGATACTTATAACTTTTTTTATTAAGCTCTTTTGTTATTGCTTTTCAAAATATGTAGCACAAACATCATATTAACTTTTTTATATATAATGCGTTTTCTTTGTTAAATTTGTTTTACACTAATTAATATATTAATTTTTAAGTTCATTTTTTCTTTGTTTTAGACATCAAGTTAATTTCTTTTACGATTTCAGTTTTTTTGTTTGTTTAATTCTTTTGACATTAAATTTCAATTTAAATTTGAAGGATGCTATATTTTGGATTTTTGAACATAGTTTTCTATTCTATTTGTTACTAAGTTTTTTATTTTTATTCCTCCATCTGTAAAACATAACTGATGTTGTTTACTTTTTGTCAGTTAAGTTTGATTTTAAAAAAAAATCTAATCTATATTATAATATTTAGTTTTTATGTTATTGATTTTCTTGTTAGTTTATTTCTTTTAACATTAAATTACCATTTACTTTTGAGAGATGCTATATCTTGTTTTTCTAACATTATTTTATTTTCTATTTGTGATTTACGTTTTTCATCTTGATTTTTTCATCTATAAAACGAAATTAAAGTTTTACAAAAATTAGAAATTTATTTTTCGAGAGATGCTATATTTTGGTTTTTTTAACATAATTTTCTTCTCTATTTGTTACTTAAATATTTAATTTTATTTTCTATTTGAAAAATGTATTTGGTATTTTTTTTTCTTGTCAATTAATTTTTAATTAGAAATTTTTCTAATCTATATTATAAGATTTAGCTTTTATGTTATTGGTTTTTTATTAGTATAACTCTTTTATTAAATTTCTATTTAATTTTGAGAGATACTATCTTTTAGTTTTTGAACATTATTTTTTTCTACTTGTTAATATTTAGAGAGAGAAACTAATTTTTAATATTTTAATCATACTTATCATTTTTAAATGAAAAATGCTGATGTGGACCAATTATATCAAGATTTAGCATTTACATTATTGATTTTTTTGTTAATTTAACGCTATTTACATTAAATTTCCCTTTCATTTTGATGTATATTATATTTTGGTTTTTCTTACATTATTTTTTTCTATTACTTACTTAATATTTTTTTTTATCTATACAACGAAATTATTGTTTTACAAAAATTAGAAATTAATTTTTTGAAAGATGCTATATTTTGTTTTTTTATCTATTTTTATTTATTTTTATTTTCGATCTGTAAAACGTAATTGATGTTTTTATTTTATTGCTAATTAATTTTGTATTAAATTTTTAATCTATATTATAAAAATTAGTTTTACCTGTATTGTTTTTTTTTTAGTTTAACTCTTTAAATATTAAATTTCTATTTAATTTTAATAGATACTATATTTTGGTTTTTTAACATTATTTCTTTTTTGTTTGTTACTTAATTTTTTTATTTTGATTTTTTCATTTATAAAACGAAAATATTATTTTTTTAAAAAATGAGAAATTAAGTTTTTTTAATGTTGTAATCATATTTAACATTTTTTATTTAATAAAAAATACTGATATGGACCAATCATATCGAGTTTTTAATCATACGTAGACGTCTTCAATGCACTATGCCATCAACTTTTATTAGTAATAGATTTTTTTCATGATTAAACTTAAATTAAAGTTTTAATCATACTTAATATTTTGTGTTTAATAAAAATTGCTGATGTGTGGAACAATCATATCGAGTTTTTTAATCTTACGTAGACGTCCTTAATGCACTATGCTATCAACTTTTATCTAGTACAGACTAGGTTTACTTTTATCTAGTACAAACTAGGTTTTGTAGCGCGAGTATATATTAGAAATTTTTTAATATATATTTTGATTGAATAATTTTTACATTACTTAAAATATAATAGTAATTTTTCTATATAATATCTGGTTATAAATAATTTATCTAATGTTTTATCTGTAGTTAATTATTTTTAAAAATTATGATTATTTTTAAATACTTGACTAATATGTGTTTTATATTATGAATTTATCATAAAATAACTATTTGTTACCTATTGTAGTAAAAACAATAAATAATAATCAACCAATTTAAATAGGAAATTGTATTTAACTTTTTAAGTATTTTTAAAAAATGGATTTCTTCTTAAATTTTATTACTCGTAAAAACTTGGATTATTAATAGATAAATCACACAAACATATTTGATTTTATAATATTTTTGATGATTTGTTTGTAGATTGTAACAATATATAAGTTTTTAAATAAAACAAAAATTTATAATTTATATATGAAGTTCTCAACAAAAATAACTGCTTATATAGAAATATTTTATTTATCTTTGAAAACTATTATACTAAAGTACTATATGCTCATTTTGTTTTATTTTAGTTAATGATCAAGGATTTTTCATCCCAATTTATTTGATTTTCTCTTATATCTATATAAACTTTCAATTTATTTGAATTTATAATTAATTAAAAACATTTTAGTCAAAAAAGTTCAAAAGTATTTTACCAAAGGCTAACAACTTTTAAGTTTATATATTAATTCTTTTCTTCACTTACTATTTACTATTTGAATACACCGAGAATACATTCACTTTTTTTACTATTTGCCTTCCATTTTACTTTATTTACTATTTTAACTAATTTATTAAATAATATTTTTAAATATAAATTAATTTTGTTAATCCGTGTATTGTTATCTAGTTCATCAATTAAAATGAGTTCAAGTATTTATACTTCTATTTTGAAACAAAATCAACAAATAATAGTCGAACAATCTTGAAATACTAAATATTTTTAAAATACACGAGTTTTCGATATACCTAAATCTTTTTGAGATTGTGTTTTATCATGTCAAATTATAGTTTAGATCAAGTTTTTTTAGCAAAAGTATATTCGTCTTTGTAAATGCTACAAATTGACATAAAATTGTTCAAATCATAATTTTTTATTTGACTTTATAATTCTTTTTATAAAAATCTGTATATGTCTAATTTTTATAATATTTTGTCTGATCAAACACTTGTAATTTAATATACCAAAAAGCCACATAAAAAAGTAAGAAAAATAGTCAAATTCTATTTAATAAAAATAATATTAACATGAAAATATACAATAATATTTTAATTCTTATAACCAAAGAAAATAACTTTTGTCATCATATTTAGCTCTATTCTTGTTATGAATTGGTTGTTTCAAGTCATATATAAATATTTTTGCCTTCAAATAGTTTTAATTTTTATAAGTAATAGGTATGATATATTTTTTAAACAATTAATCTTTGTTATAACTGATAACAAACAATGGTGATAAAATTATTATATTATAATAAATAATTTATTCTTTCAACATGAGTTTATTTATATTATATGTAAAACACCATTTTATTATTAATTTTAGATGGTCTTTATATAATTGAAAGTGTTACTTTTAATTAATAATTTTTTAATCTTATATTGAGTTGATTTTTTTATTCTACATGATTTGCTTATCTTTATACGTTTTATTAGTTAGCATAATATATAAATTTGGAAATTTTCTTAATAAGTCAAAAAAAGAAAATAATTAACTTAAAAATATAATTAATTACAGAAAATGATGTGGACCAATGAAATGAATCTAATTATAATTTATATGATTTTTTATAATCTAATAATACGTTAAATTTCTTTTTATTGTTAAAAAGAAAATAATATCTTGATTATTAGACTTGTTTTATTAATAATTATCTAAAAATTTAGAACCTTTCTTAATAACAACAAATATAAAATTAATTAAAATTTAGAAAATATACTAATAACGATAAAAATTAAATTAAATAATTTTAATATATATGATTAACTATAGATGATGATGTGTACCAATAGAAATTAAATCTTTTAAATCTTATGTGGACACTTTTAGAGGCCTTTAATATTAACTTATGTTTTATTAGTTAGTTAGTATAATGTTTAATAAACTTAAAAATATAATTAATTACAGTAATGATGCGGATCAATGAAATAATTTTTTTATAATTTAAATAATGTTTATAATCTAATAATACGTTAATTTTATTTTTAGTGTTAATAGGAAAATAATATATTTATCGTTAAACTCATTTTTATTAATAATTATCTAAAAAATTAGAAACTTTCCTAATAACAACAAAATAAAAATTAAATTTAGAAACTTTACCAATAACAAAAAAACGAAATTGTATTAATTTTAATATATGTAATTAACTATAGATGATGATGTGTACCAATAGAATTGAACATTTTAAATCTGATGTGGACACCCTTAGAGGCATTTAGCATCAACTTTTATTAGTAATAGACTAGGTATATAAATCGCGCTACGCACAAGTCTGTATTAATATTTTGGTTTATTTTATTTTTTAGCTATTATCTTCAAAATTATTAAAAATAGAATATATTCATAGAAATTTTCATTTATATAAGAGAATTTAATCTATAATGTGTAATTTATCCTATTTTTATTTATAAAATTTTAAAAACTATTAGGTAAAATAATAACAATGACACCTATCGAATTATCCAACTTTGACGTACATATACATTTGATTTAGAGAAATATTTTCTTGCTAAGATTTTGGTATTATTTTTTTTTCCATAGAAATTCTATAGTTTTTTTTTGAAGGTTTATGTGTTCAAATATTTAGTTTTTTATTGCAAGTCTTATTGATTTTGTGTACCACTGCATATATAATCTATGATTCATGTTGATTCGCATTTAATTTTGTTAAAAAGCTGTAATGATCATGCAAAACCATTTTTTCCTTCTCCACTATGTCTTCCAAGAGTTTTATGTTATATTTTTATTCAGTTTTCATTGTTTTAATTGTTAAATTGAGTTGTTGTAGATTTTTTTAAATTGATAATTGATAATTGATAATGGTTACTTTTTCTTTTATACATGTATTGTTAATTTTTTTATTTAACTTTAAATTTTTAAACCATATTAATATTTTATGATTTAATAAATATGTTGATTTAGACCAATCAGATGGAATTTACTTTTTTGTTGGACATAATTTGTTAATTTTTTTTTAATGTTCTAATTATACTTAACAATTTTTGGGTTGATTAAAAAGCTGATGTGGACCCATTAAAGCATGTTTTTCCGTTTTAATCATACTTAACAATTTTTGATTTAATGAATATGATTATGTGGACCAATCATATCGAGTTTTTTAATCTTATGTGAACGTCATCAATGCACTATGTCATCAACTTTGATATATTATAGACTAGGTATATAATTCGCGCTACGCGCTAGTCTTTATTAACATTTTGGTTTAATTTTTTTAGCTACTATTTTAAATATTATTAAGAATATAATGAATTTATAAAAAAAATATTTATATAAGAGAATTTAATATATAATGTGTAATTTATTCTATTTTTATTTATAAATTTTTAAAAACTATTAGTAAAATAATAACAATGACACCTATCAAATTATCCAACTTTGATGTACATATACATTTGATTTAGAGAAATATAATCTTGCTAAGATTTTGGTATTATTTTATGTTTTCCATCGAATTTCTATAGTTCTTTTTTCTCAAAAGTTTATGTGTTCAAATATTTAGTTTTTTATTGAAAGTCTTATTGATGTTGTGTACCACTGCATATATAATCCATGATTTATGTTGATTCGTATTTAATTTTGTTAGGAATATGTAATGATCATGCAAAACTATTTTTTCCTTCTCCATCATGTCTTCCAAAATTTTATGTTATATTTTTATTCAGTTTTGATTGTTTTAATTATTAAATCGAGTTGTTGTAGATTTTTTAAAATTGATAATTGATAATAGTCACTTTTTTATACATGTATTGTTAATTGTTAATTTTTTTATTTAACTTTTAAAATTCTAAACTATATTAACATTTTCAGATTTAATAAATATGTTGATTTAGATCAATCAGACTGAATTTATTTTGTTTGTTGGACATAATTTGTTAAATTAACTTTTAGTGTTTTAGTTATACTTAATAAATTTTGGTTTGATTAAAAAGCTGATGTGATGTAGACCAATTAAATCAAGTTTTTACGTCATAATCATACTTAACATTTTTTTATTTAATGAATATACTGATGTGGACCAATCAGATCGAGTTTTTAAATCCCATGTGGACGCTCTCAATGCACTATGTCATCAACTTTTATATATTATACTAAGTATATAACTCGCGCTACGCGCGAGTCTGTATTAATATTTTGGTTTATTTTTTTTAGCTACTATCTTTACAATTATTAAAAATTATATATATTTATAGAAATTTTCATTTATATAAGAGAATTTAATCTATAATGTGTAATTTATCCTATTTTTATTTATAAATTTTAAAAAACTATTAAGTAAAATAATAACAATAACACCTATCGAATTATTCAACTTTGACGTACATATACATTTGATTTAGAGAAATATAATCTTGCTAAGATTTTGGTATTATTTTATGTTTTCTATTGAATTTCTATAGTTCTTTTTTTCTTGAAGGTTTATGTGTTCAAATATTTAGTTTTTTTATTGAAAGTCTTATTGATGTTGTGTACCACTGTATATATAATCCATGATTCATGTTGATTCACATTTAATTTTGTTAGAAAGTTGTAATGATCACGCAAAACCATTTTTTCCTTCTCCACCATGTCTTCGAAAAATTTTATGTTATATTTTTATTCAGTTTTTATTGGAAATTTGTTTTCAAAAGAGATAAAATAACAAAAAAACCAATATCAAAAAATATCAAACTTATAAAATGTAGATTAGGAAAATTCTAACTTCTAAATTAATTGACAAGTAAATAAAAAACATTAATTTCATTTTATAGATGAATAATAAAAAACAATCTTAAGTAACAAATAGAAAAGAAAATTATATTAAAAAATCAAAATATAGTATTCCTTGAAATTAAATAGAAATTAAGTCTACATAGGATTAAAGAACTCGATATGATTGGCGTACATCATCAATTTTCATTAAACAAAAAATGTTTAAGTATGATTAAAACCTTAATTTTATTTTAATCATTTAAAATTAAATATAAAAGTCTAAGTAACAAATACTAAAGAAAATTATGTTAAAAACCTAAAACAAAATAATATCCTTAAAGTTAAAATGGATAATTTTTTTTTCAAAAGATATAAACTAACAAAAAAACCCAATATCATAAAAGCTCAAACTTATAATGTAAATTAGGAAAATTATAATTTCTAAATTAATTGACAAGAAAATAAAAAAATATTAATTTCATTTTATAGATGGAAAAAGATGCTTAAGTAACAAATAGAAAATAAAATTATATTAAAAAACCAAAATATAGTATCCCTTGAAATTAAATGGAAATTTAATGTAAAAAATGTAAAACTAACCAAAAAAATCAATATCGTAAAAGTTAAAACTTATAGCATAGATTAAAAAAAAAATTATAACTTATAATGCATTGCACATATACAAATATATAATAATGTTATATACTATCTAGATGCTATTAGAAAACTGATCATCATCAACGATAAGAACGTTCTTTATCCAGTTAAGCTAATGATATCACTAATGGTAGAAGTCATAATAAAATAAATGTTCACTTGCAATTAAAAAGATAAGCATGTTTTCCCAACAAGTCATTTATATATATATATATATATATATATATTCTAATTTGGAATACAATCTATGTTTACTTACCACCCTTTTACATTTTCTAAACAGTAGGCTAATTGTTTGTGTTACTCTTCCGCCAATTTTCAAAGAAAAATAATGAAAAGTGTTGTTAAACCTGTCGTGCTCCTAGCCACAATTATAAACCCAAAAACAGTTCAAGGTTCGTAATCTCAAACATATAATTACCATTGTGTTACTATTCTTTATGAAAATATGATGAATCCTGAAATTAATTAGATAATAAGATTAATTTAACTCTTAACACCATATTTTAAATTGGATCATGTAGAAGTATTATTTTTGAACTCCGCTTTTTCCACCCGATTGTTTCCGACAAAAATATTGAAGCAACTACTGACTATTTGACATGATAAATACGCTCACATGCATGTACCTCACCATACTATAATTTTCTATTGTATTTTTAGATATGAAACCAAACTATTTTAAAGGTATTATGATATGATGAGAAATTAAATATGTTTTTATTAAAAGCTTTTTTAGATTTCAACATGTTATAAATTTATGTTTCAAAATAAAATAGGAATCATTATCGAAAGAGGTAAATTAACAAAAAAAGTCGTATAAAAGAAAACTAACTTGGGCTACAAAATTTGAAAATCAATATAAAAAACTTAACAAAAATAAACAAATGATGTTATAAGCTTTTTAGAAAAGTCCATATAATATTTAAATTCAGCAGATAGAGCATATCAGATCAGCATAATAACTAGAATTAAAATTAATATAAAAATCAAATTTAACAAAGAAAAAGTATTTGTATAAAAAAAAATTAATGTGATGTCTATGACACATATTTAGAAAATTAACAACAAAAAAGCTTAATAGAAAGTCTTAATTATATCAAATATACAAAAAGTATGTAAATTAAAATAAATAAAAAAATTACTATCACAAGATGTAAAACAAAATTAATTTGAAATTAGTTTCAAAAAGTTCCTGATTTCTAAAGTATTAGTATCAACAATGAATAATTATCTAAAGTTGCAATATGTTTACATGAGTTTCTAAACCAAACATATTTTTAAATATACAATAATTAATACACTTGATGTTTCTGATTTAAAAAACTAACAAAGAAAAATACTATAATAACTTTACACTCGATATTTAACAAGTAGTAAAATATGATTGCTATACATAGCCACTACTTATATCTGAATCAACATCAATAACACATTCTAAAATTCTATTTAAATAATAAAGTATGACATAGTTTGGTTTATTTTTTATCTATAATTTAGGAAAAATAGGAAATACTACAATTTTATAAAACTATGTCTACAATGTCTATAATTTTTTTTGTCTCACGACTCACAATCTTATCAACCTATATAATATTAAACTAATTGAACTCAGGATTAAAATGAGGAAATATGATGCAAATCAAATACGAAATACGTAGAAATAGAATTATGGTTCAAAAATGCTGACATACATACCTATATAACGATTCTCTTGTGGACTTTTTTTTGTTGGCGATACATTTATACAAAACTTCTACCCCGAGCACACGCAATGGAGCCGTAGACAGTCAAGTGAAATCTAATCCACGAAATAATTTGATCTATGGGCAGCATCATTGTGGTAAAGGTCGTAATGCCAGAGGAATCATTACCGTAAGGCATAGAGGGGGAGGTCATAAGCGTCTATACCGATAGATTTTCGAGGAAATGCAAAAGATATATGACAAAAAAAATAAACAAAAAAGGTGTAATTTTTTTGGAGGTCAATTTGGTGACTAACTATATTAAGCTATAAAATTAAACTTATACCCATAAAAAATTTGAAATAAACTAACTAACCAAAAATCCTAACCACTTTAATTTATTAGACCAAAATACCCTTTTTGATTTGCTAGAAAATCCTAAAGATTCTATACTAGTTTATACATACACACATAACATTCTATATTCTAAACTATTTTGACTTTCGTTCCATATTATTTATTTTATAAAATAGTATAAACTTGTTATCCATATGACTTTACCCAAAATTTTCATCTTTTATGATGTTATCCAATTTTAATCCGCTATAGACCCAAATCACAAAAATATAAGTTTCAAACGATAAAACTAAACCCCAAACCCTAAACTTCAAACTATTTTGTTCTATACTATTTTTTTATTTTATCTTACAAATAATATAAACTAGTTAATAGAAAAAAAACTGTGACCCCTGAAAATAAACTCACATATTTTAAAACTAAACCCAAGCCACTACTTACTATACTCAAACCCCTGAACATAAACTATATGATGTTATATACCATAATTCTTAATCCACTGTAGATCCCCGCAAATAAACTCACATAATTTAAAACTTAACCTAAGTTAGTACTTACCATACCCAAACCCTCAAACATAAACTAAAGTGAGTTTTGTCAAAAAAAACCTATATCAAAAATAAGAAATACTACATATTATGTTTTAATTTTTTATATAAAAGAAAATTTCTACAAATATATTATAGTTTTGATAATTTAAAAGATATTAGCCAAAAAATTGAATCAAATTATTAATACAGACTCGCGCGTAGCAGTAAAATTAATAATTATTTAAATTAATAAATATATTAATTTGGATCAATCAGATTGAATTTACTTTTTTTGTTGGACATAATTTGTTAAATTAAATTTTAATTTTTTAATTATACTTAATAATTTTTGGTTTGATTTAAAAGCTGATGTAGACCAATTAAATCAAGTTTTTCTGTCCTAATCATACTTAACATTTTTTTATTTAATGAATATGCTGATGTGGACCAGTCAGATCGAGTTTTTTAATCACATGTGGACGCCCTCAATGCACTATGTCATCAACTTTTATATATTAAACTAGGTCTTTCATCTGCGCTACGCGCGGATCTGTATTTATATATTTTTTTAATTAATTAAAAAAATATTGGTATTTAATATTTGTTTTTACTTTTGGTATTGCATTTTCCTTTTTTTCATTGAAGGAGACGTTTTTTTGTTCTTAATTTTTTAATTGTAGAGATATTAAGAAATTTTCCTTTCTTATTTTTGGTTTAAAATGATTATAGATAACATGTTTGTTTTGATTTATTCCATTTAAGTGCTTATTAAGAATCGAATGTTAAGTAATTTTCCTTTCTTATTTTTGCTTTTAAAAGGTTATAAAATTCATGTTTGCTTTGAGTTATTATATATATACATGTTTATTTTAAGAGTCTTTGCAAGTTGATTATATTGTTTTTAGAGAATCTTAAAATTTTTGGAGATGACAATTTTACCAATTCATTTACCATAAAACCAAAGTTTACCATGAAAGACGATGGTGATGCAGAAGTTGTGAAGACCAAATTTGTAGCTTGGATGGAATGCAATAAGCTGTATGCTGAGGCTAGGACTCTTTTGTATACAGAAATTAATTTACAGTTTATTTGGCATTCCAAATCTAAAGAGTGGCTTCCCCGTCGTCAAATTAAAAAGGTTTCTCATGAAGTGCGTCTTGCACACATTCCACCACAATATGGTGAGATTTTTTATTTAAAAACTCTGTTACTTGTTTCTAGCAGACCAACATGTTTTGATGATCTGAAGACAATAGATGGTGTTCTATATCCATCTTTTGCTCAAGCATGTGTTTCGGCCGGATTGATGGATGCACCCAATAATGAGAATTTGAAGATTCGTTATTCTAAAATTCTTAAGTTCTTCTATTAGATTATATTAGTTTATTCAAAGAACATTCTATTTTTTATTTTATTTTTAAAGAATAAGTTCATATACTATGTTTCTCTTCTCGATATATTATGTTTTAAGTTTATATATTCTATAAATTGGGTATACGTTTATCTATTCGTTATCTTATGTTTATCTTGCATATCGTCAATATATATGATATGTTTCGTCGTTCTCCAATCAATATGTCGCTTTCAATCTAGGTTTATTACTCTAGCTCACGCAAATTGTTTAGCACTTTCAAAACGATTAGCGGTAGCGATAGGCTAAAAAAGAAGAAGATTACTTTGTTTTTGTTATATATTTTTTTTTTGAACCTATCTTTTTGTTATATTGGTCAAATGGACAAACTACTTTATTCTGCTAATATTGTGACCATTAGCGTAAAGATATATTATATATATATATATATATACCAATATCGTCTCTCAAATTGTTTATTAGTAATAGATATATATATATATATAAGATAAATTATATTTAGTGACATGTTTAATTATATTTTTAGCTTATATCTAATGATATAATTAATTATATTTAATGACATGTTTAAAATACAGATCGTTTTTTTCATGTTTTAGCTCTATTGTTAGAATAGATTTTTTAACTCATCAGAGAAAGAAAACGTGAAAGCCCATCTGAACGAACTAATGTAATTAAATCAGCCCAAAACTAACGTGTCGGAGTTACTTCGATTAAAACGAAGATATGACTCTTTGTTGCAAATGTAGAAGATTTTACACGGAGAAGTTTCCGAACGATAAAATTAGTGCTTCCTGCAATCCAATACCACCAATAGGTATATCTTATCTTTTTTGAATCACAGTTACAACAATGAATTGCCATTGTTTCTGGTATCAATCTAGATCGGTCTGTCTCAATCTTGAGATTTTATATTGTGTATCCATCTCGATCTTCTTTTTGCCACAAATCAGGGGAGGTGAATTGATTCCGATGTTGCCTTGCATTCGTCTCTCTTCATATTATATCTATCCTTGCTTTCCATGTATAGATAGCCAATGTTTCAGTTATCTTGTTCTTTAGAAGGATCGCAATGTATCTAGAGTTTTATCCCAATCTAGATGTCCGACTTTGTAGACATTTATATATATAATTTTTTTTGAACTTTAAAATTTTATTTTTTCAGAGGTATCATGTGTGCATCTTCTCCATTCCCTTTGTTGATTGGATCATCGTATCAAAAATGACAGACACTGTAGTAAAGAACTAACTGCGTAGGAATCCTTTTGTGTCTAAAAGCTGTAGGTTTTTTTTTAATGTCTGACTTTCCATAAACACATTATCGAAAACTGATTATCGACTTGTAAAGTAAGTATCTAATCACATTAGAGAATTCAGTTTGTTTTATATAATTCAGAGGAGAAAATGTTTGATTCAATTGATGTTTGAAGTTGTAGTAGACAGTTTACGTATCCTTAATACAGCAGAAATAGAGTAGTTTAATTTTTTTTATTATAAATCCCAACTGAATGTTCCAGAAATTATCACAATTAGTAATCCTTAACTAACTAACTTTATTGAAATTGCCTTACGTTGTAGGTAGCTCATTGTATATTTTCTTGTATACAATATTTTTAACTCTCCTCTCTCCATCATTATCTGGTTTTAGAATAGCTAGACCTTTAGGAGATGTTAAGCGTGAAAGCGCCACATACAATTGACCATGACTGAAAACTGGTTGAGGCAGATATAGGAGCACTGATTTTAAGCTCTGTCCTTGACTTTTGTTAATTGTCATTGCATAACAAACTCTTATTGGGAATTGTCGTCTTCGAAGTGTAAACGGATGTTTTGAATCGGGTGGCGATAAAATTATCCTTGGTAGAATTATCTTTTTCCCAACATGTGTGCCTGTAACTATTTCTCCCTCAATCAATCTTTTTCCCAATCGAGTGAAAATTAATCTTGTACCATTGCATAGACCTTCCTTTTGGTTTATGTTGCGAAGCAACATTATTGGGGCTCCTACTTTTAAAGACAACTTGTGTTTTGGTAGTCCTGTGAACTCTAGAGAGTTTAAGTACTCAACCGTGTATAGCGTCTCATAGTCTGTAGATATTGTGTCAGCCTTGCCTATGCTGTCTGAGCTGAAATACTCCTTTGATGTTCCTGACAGTTGTGCTAACATGTATGCATTAATCTCATCAACTGTCTCATTTCTTGGTGTTAGGATTGCTCTCTCTGTTATTCCTGCACGTGTTCCTTTTGATAGATTTGTCTCTGCAGCTGTGGCTTGATATATATCATGCAAATGATCTCCAGTTGATTGCATTAGGAATTTGGGATCAATTTCCACCATCTGACCATCATCTTCATTGACAATGTTTAATTCATTTGTGGGTGCATTCCCATCTCCAACACTTAGTACCCATGCAGCGAAACTTTCTTGTGATTCTTCAAGTCTCATGTTCTGTTTGAGAGCAAAGACTTCGCAAGAATCCCACAAGTATGATTGTCTAATGGATGCTAAAACCGTATCGGCTCGAGAACCTTGTGGAATGACTGGTAGGATTTGTCTGAAGTCGTCGTCTAGTAGTACCGTCTTGCCTCCAAAAGGTTTGTCTTTCGCTTCAGTTTTTTTCATAGACATTAAATCTCGTAGTGTTCTGTCTAGCGCTTCAAATGCATGCCGATGTGTCATTGGCGCCTCATCCCATATGATAAGATCTGTTTTTTCGATTAATTCTGCAAGCATCGTTCCAGGCATTATATGACACATTGAATCTTCATTAACATCCAAGGATATCTTAAAGCGGGAATGTGCTGTCCTTCCTGCAGGTAGAAGCAGTGCTGCAATGCCGGATGAAGCAACTGGAAGCACAATTTTCTTCTCTGATCGCAGCCTTGAAATGATGGTACCGTAAAGGTATGTTTTCCCTGTTCCCCCAGGACCATATAGAAAGAATAATTTCCCTAGACCATTTTCAACTGAATCCATAACAGCATCGTACACATTTTTTTGCTGCACATTGAGACTGTTGAGACGTTTTCTATGTTCTTCTTTTTCCTGATGTACATTGTATTTTAACTCTTGGGTTAAGAGAGTGTTACCTAGTTCTTTCAGAACGCTTTCATCTGGTTTTGGCATATCCTTGAAATCAGTTAAAGAACGTTCATGCTGGTGCAGTACCTTCTCTATCTCAATCAAAGTGTACTGCTGTAGCTGATAATCTGGAAGATGTAGCCTTTGAAAGTTAAAAGTTTTGCGTTTCTTCTGAAGCATGTCTTCACTTAGAGATTTCCAACAGTGATTCCATATACTAAGAGGACTGCCCACTTCACAATATATAAGCAAGGTGACAAATAGTTGTCTTAGTTGATAAGGTGTAGCCCATCGAATAGCTTCATCCATTGCATCATGCCATTCTGAGTCAGAATCTAATAGACCTCTAGCATAGCATGCTGATTTAAAATCTGGATATATTTTGTCCCCTACTGTTAAGATTTCGTTAAAATTTCTCGGCCCTTTTATTTTGTTGATTATTATCCTTAGATAATATAACTCTCCTGCCGATGGATGTATGTTGACTATTCGTCCTATCATATCTCTCTGTTGCCGTTCTGTCCAAACTTTACTATCGCTATAATAAATATATCTTGATAGAAATTCCAGATAGGTGAGTTTCCGTGCCTCTTCTGATTCGTCGTTTTTTTCCATCCAAGCTGTGAACATTGTCCTCTCAATATCTTTCCTAGACAGAACTTGTCTGGGGTCATCTTTAGCTCTATATGTTATGCTATGCTGTCCAGGCAGATGAATAATAAGTTTTTGGACTGCAGGTTTCCTTTGGTGTATGTGAAATGCAAACGTCCGCCACATCGCTTCACAAGCAGATAAGTATCGACAGTCTAGGTATTCTTGTATCTCATTTCTTGGTCTCCTTGTTGTTGAGTTTTTTTTAGTGTTGTCTGAAGCATTTGGACCTTTTTCGATGACGACGCTTGCTTTATCAACTCCCTTTGTAATGTACTTAAAAAGGTATTTGACAGCATTCGTTCTGTTGCACCACTCTACATTTATGTGAGCTTTGTACTTTTTTAGAATAGCCAAGTTATGGGGAATAACAAAGCGATTATCCAATCTCATCCCCCTCTTGATAACAAAGTTATTTTCATCTTGCCGCCGACGATATATTATATAACCAGACTTGTCGATTGATGTTTGCTTATTATATTGTCTTGGATATCTCTTTGAACATTCTCGATTTTTCATGCAGGGTGATTTCGGTCGATCTAATCCACATGGACCGTGCATCATGTGTTTTTCCACAAGCTCAAACCCTTCTTGGTCGTTATCTTTTTGCGGTAATTCAGCAGAGATTATTGCATCTATTTCATCTGTTGTGGGGATTCTTGATGCACCATCCAACCAAAGTAGCATATGTGCATGTGGCAACCCACGCTTTTGGAATTCTATGGTGTGCAAAACTGTGGACAGAAAATAAATGTTAGTTTTTCAATATTCCCAGAAAATAATATTATAAACATTTTGTAAATAATATTGAGATTATGCAGATTAGTTAATATGTTAACATTAACAGAAAAACCAAAGTAAGATTTCTAATAAATACCTGCGATATATGGTTTGAAGAAAGTTCCTTTTTTGAAATCATTTAGCAGTTGCTCCAATTTCATTTTGAAAACTCGACATTCAATATCTGGTCTATCATTTGCCGAACCACCCCCACAGGCTTCAAGATGATCATTTATCTCTTTCCAATTTGGATTTGCTGTCATAGTAATGAACAAATCTGGATTTCCAAATGTTCGACAAATTGCCATTGCATCATGATATTTTTCTATCATATATCGTGGACTTCCAGTAAAACTTGAAGGTAGTATTATTCTTTTTCCATGTAGTCTTGCATCCGTATCACCTTTACCAACTGCATCACATACATTACTGTATAAATCTGCTCGTAGCTGCTCTTGGTTGTTTCTATTCCACCTCAGTCTTTCTGACTCAATAACAGTGTACGCGTCCACAACATATTGATGTAACAAACGATCCGATTTTATAATTGTCTTCCCTTCGTTTAGGCGGCTTTGAATCTGATAAGCGTAAAACTCTCTTATGCTTATAAAAGACTTTTTTCGTTGTCTGGCTTCATGTATAACATAAGGTATCTCAGTATGAAAACCGAACTCCCCGTAAGGAAAAAAGCAATGGATATTGCAACGACATATACAAAGGATGCTCGTCGTTTATCTGTTGCAAATCATTAGACTGAAACTGTAAGATAACATCTTTGTAACCAGTAGTTGTTGATAAATCACCAACTATTAAACCAGCAACCTCATTTGTATCTAGCAATTCATATTGTTTCCCTTTCTCTTGCTGTGCTAGTAGCCTTATCGTGAACTCTGTGGCATCGTCTGACTCGTATCGATCTCGAGCTTTTCGAAAAATTTGGCAAAGATGGTTGTTTGAATCTAACATGTCAATCAACTGCTTCAAAACGCTTTCTTGAAGTGATGAAGGATTTCCCGTTAGAGAATTTATGCGATTTGACACTTCATTTGCTGTGTCGACAATGTACAACTGGAGAAATCTCGGCAACTGACCTGACATAGGAATGAGTGAACCAATGCGATGATAATTTTGTCCCTGTATTCTAAAAGTTGGGGGTCCAGGTCCAGATGCAACAGTGTGATCTATTTTTGCTCCAATTGATGTGAATGCCAAAACAGAATTGTATACTCGCATCAAATCACGAAAAGTCTTGTCTTTTAGAAGTATTTCAAGCGTTGGTGGTGGTTGCCGTACTGGTGGCAATTTCACACGACTTTGTTGACAGCAGATTATATACAATGGGTTTCCAGTCGCTGGATCTGTTCCGACCTTTTCTGAATGCCAAATTAAAGCATTGCAATTAGGGCATTGAAGAATATCATCTTGTTCTTCAGTAGAGCGAGAATTGTTTTGCATGTAAAAACGTGAATCACAGTTAGATATATGTGTGAAGTGAGAAAATAAGGTGTAATAGAATTTATATTTTCACAATTTACTTACTTCTCTTGGTTCTTTTGGGTCGTTGGGACGTTGATGGCAGTGTATTTTGATTTCCTGTTGCAAAGATTTTTTTGGATATGAGTTTTTGTGTTTAGTAATGCATACATGTTTTGTGGCAAGCATTATGAGGATGAAATACAGTATAATCTGATAGTGGAAACTTTAAAAAATGTTAGATTTGAATATGAGTTTATAGGATTGTACCAATGTTTTCCGATGACGTTCTTCTGGAAAGTATAATAGCTCTTCGCATCGCTCTTGCGTTTTTTTGCCCAACTGTATATTAAAAACAGAAAACAGATTAAATTATCTAGTGTAAATATATTTAGAAAAAAATTAATTCTGATGAATTTCTAGATTTTTTCTTTTGAGAAGAAGTTTTTACCATGTTTGAAACAAACACCACAGCCACCTATTTGACACATAATGATATAAGCTGTTAGTTGTGTTTATTTGCTCATATTATATTGCGACTTTCTAAACATAAATCTATGGTGTCGTGAACTTACAATTATAATAACTGATCTTAGCTGCTTCGATTTTTTTTCTTTTTCTTCCAAGTTGAGAAACCATTGCAATAGTTGTTGGTATGTATTGTGCATAAGATTTGGTTATTAATGAAAAGAGCTTTATGTTAAAAAGTCGTTGTTTCGAGCCTAACCTTTGATTATATAATAACATCTTAAAAGATTTCCTTTTTTAAAAAAAAAGAAATTTTCCTTTTTATAAATAAATCAAGAAACTTTCGGTATAGTGAAAAAGGTTATTGTGATTTTTGTAATAAAATATATTCATATTTATTTTTCTTTTTTCCTTTTTCTTCTTATCAATCAAACTAAAATAATATTTCTAAAATAATAAAAAATTTCGTTTTGACTACTGTATTTTCAAAAAATTATAGAATGAAGACGTTATTGCCATATTTAAATTTTAATTCACAAAATTGTATCTCTCTTTTAATTTGTTTATATAATATTAATTGATTATATAATTTCCCTTTTTCTTTTTTCTTGTGTCAATCAAATTACAAAAGTCTTTTAAATTAATTGTAATTTCCATTTTAGCAATTCCTTTTTTAACTATATTTTAAAACACAAATTTGTTAAGTAAATTTATTTTATAACTTTTTATTTCAAATAATTTAATTATATTTATTTTAATGGGTATCTGAATTTTATGAAGATCTAATAGAAGTAGGTGTACTGAATAATCTATGAAGTTGCATTTCTACATAATTAGGTTCGTTGCATTTCTACATAATTAGGTTCATTTAGTGATATGACACGATTTTGTTTAAATTAAGTTTAATTAAAAGTTGAACATGATATCAAAACTAAGGTAACTAACAGAGGCATACGTTAATTAAAAGCGTATAACAGAAGCATACGTTAAATTAAAAGCTTACTTATATTAAGATCTCAGAAGCAAGATAAGTTTTAAGAACAAACAACCATTAAATTTTTTTAGAGAAATCATGTAAAAAATTAATAAGAAAATTTTGGTATAATATTAAAATTATTCAAAGCGGATACGTTTATCTTTGTGTTTGATGTTAATCATGTCACCGTCTTCGCACTCTTCGTCACGGTTTTTGCACTCTTCGTTAACCTTTTCGCACTCTTCTTCACCGTTTTTGCACTTTTCATCATCATGAGCAACTTCAGTCGTATCTGTTTCTTCTTGGAGAGGTTTGTCATCATCAGTGATTTCCCTGAGAATGCTTGTCACAGTCATAGTTTTGCGGGTAGAAGTGAAGTCGAAGGGCTTAAGTTTTAACTGAAATTTGAAGGTGCGACCAACAACATCGTACAAACATTGTGGTGCTGAGTTGTCAGTGGAACCATTCTCATCACTCTGTTAAGAATTGAAGAACACAATAAGTACTAATGATGGAAATCAAATCTCTCATAAAATTCTTTTGGTTAAGAGAAGCTATATACCTCGTCATCAACTTCCACAATATCCGCAGCGCTCCTACCAGTTATTTTAATAGCATCTTCATCAAAGATAACAAAAGTAGCGACATTGTCTTTGTCAAACACACTCAGCTCAACACGATATATGTTTGTTACACAATTTAATTATATATATTAGATGTTAGTCATATTGCTTTAGATATTTTATGGTTTGATAAATAAATAACTATGAGAGAAGTATTGCTTACCTGATAAGACCAACAGTATTTTCGTAGTTACATGTCTTGCAAACCAAGGCTGTATCTGTTCGTCCTAATTTACAATTACATTTAGTGCATGCAATGTATTTCCATCCATATTGTAGTAATATATCAACGACGGTAGCAATACAATAGAAACCGACTATCTGCAACACCAATGGTGAAATTGTAAGAAACACAATTAATCAAAATTGAGTAAGGGACATGAATGTTCCAGTTTTTATAATCAAAATATCAAAAGATCTTTATACCTGTGGAGTCTCGTTTTTCAGAAATTGATAAAGTTCAGAGATGGTGACAGTTTCTAACTTTGTAATCTCTGAAGTGATGATAGAGTTATTCCCAGATTCACCCAGCCTTGAAAAAGAAAACATGTAAATGTATTTTAACAGTTACAGTTATAGTTGACAAAACAAAAATATATTAAAGTATGAATATGGACATACATACCATGTCAAGTACTCAGAACATAGCTTAACATCATTGTCGAAAAAAATCCGGGTGGAAGACGTGGATGAAAGACAAAAGTTTTCTGCATCATGCAATTAAAGGTTAATTGATTCATATTATTTATAGAAGAATATATTCAGAAAACCAATCTCAATGCTAGAAGTTGAATTATATGTTTGAGATCACACACCTCTAAATGTTTTTGGATTCATAGTTGTGGCTAGTAATACAACAGGTTTGTCTACTCTTTCAGTAAATTTTTCTTCAAATTTTGTGGCAACATTACCCCAAAGAGTAAGACGAACAATTGGCCCACTGATTAAAAAGGAATAAAATATTGTTAGTGAAAAGGGAAGAGCTTACTCAATTATTAATATTGTTAGAGTAATCCGTCATGGTGAACCTAGAGTCAAGAGAAAAACTTACTCTTTCAGTTGTAGATGAACTTCGACTTTGTTTTTAGCCACACCATTAAAGTTCTTCTCATTATCGATTAGGACCACTTTTCCAATGATATCTAAACAGAAAAATTGTAATGTTAGAACATAATATTATAATAGATACATGTACATAGAGATAAAAGAATTAATTTACCGTATAGATCTTCATTCTTGTCTACTATTTTTTTTAACTCATCATAAGAACGGATCCGGAACGTTTGTCTCTCAATAATATGATCATGCTGGTCGGACTTATCCAACACTGTTTTTGGAGTGAATTGGATTAGAAACTTGTGGGCAGACAACCTGTAGCTGGTTTTGTTATCAATAACCAGAAAGTTATTAATGTTGTAGACGGTATCGGCTTTTAGGTTCGGCTGATAGTAACCTACTCGATTAGCTGGTATGAATGCTTGGATGACGTTTTCCTGAAAGTTGTTAGAATATAATATGGTAGTGTAAATTAAATTGTAATTAGATTATAATCACATAATTTTAAAGATACCTTTTCATCGATAAGAAGGAGTTCGAAACCCATTAGCAGCCCTCCTTTTTTGGCGTTTCGTGCCTCCCAATAATGGATTATCCTAGCAAGCACATTCTTCCCATTAAAACCTTTTTGAAGATCATCGAAAGAGGTATGTGATTTGATGGGAGAAGAAGCACATGAAGCAGCCATTGTTTCAATATCTTATATCTATCTCTTTAAGGATTCGTTTGATTTAGCAAGTTGTATGAACTATTAAATGTTGTGGATGTGCTTATTTATAAGCAATAACAAATACGTTTAACCAGAAAATTTCTTTTATGTTAATAGGAAGTTTAACTTTTTCACACTGTTTAACTTTTATTAGTTTTATCACTTACATTTGTATTAGATTTTCCTTTTTACTATAAGATGCTTCCATATCGATTAGTTTATTGTAAGCCATGGAAATACTATATCGATTGTTTAATAGAATAGAATTGAGAAAGTTAGAAAACTGGAAAATCAATGGCAAATTAATGGCAAACATTCTGTATCTTTATCTTTTTTTCCATTTTACAAACGAAAAATCAATGGCAAACATTCATCCTTATCAGTTCAATAATAACAAACAAATGATCCCTAAGAACGTACTGAATCAGTTGTACTGTTACCAGTGAAATGCTTGATTGTTCCAAGCTAGATTGATAAATACTTCATGCCATCTCAGATGAGAGGGAGATGGATCGATGATTTTTTTCTGGATCTAAATCGAGATTTGACGGCAAGATAGAGAAATGGCGATGAGGAGATCTGAGATAGAGAAACGGTGAGGAGTAGATTGAGATCCCAGAGTAGATTTGAGAAGAAAGGTTTTTTGTCTTTTTTATTCATTTTATTAGTTGACGTGTTATTGATTTGGGAATGGATTTTGGGTTTATGTGGACACATCCAAAACCCAAAGATAATTTGTGATTTGTATCAAATTTTCCTTTTTACTATATTGATGTTAATATATACTATTTTCTATATTAAAAAATAGATTACTATTGATATTTACATTTTTCTTATTAAATTAATTTTATAAACTACTATTGATATTTTCCTTTATTACTATTATAACTAATTAATTTTAATAAATTAATAATTAATTATCAATGCTGATGTGGACTAATTATATCAAATCTTTTAATCCCATGTGGACACCTTTTGAGGCTAAATTGATATTTACATTTTTCTTATTAAATTAATTTTATGAACTACTATTGATATTTTCCTTTATTAATATTATAACTGATTAATTTTAATAAATTAATAATTAATTATCAATGCTGATGTGGACCAATTATATCAAATCTTTTAATTCCATGTGGACACCCTTAGAGGCATTTAGCATCAACTTTTATTAGTAATAGATGACTAGGTATATAACCTGTGCTATATGCGAGTATGTATTAATAGTTTGATTTAATTATTTTTATCTACTATTTTTAAATTATTTAAACTATAATCTATATATAAAAAATTCATCACAAGAGAATTTAATAAATAATGTGTAATTTTCTTCTGTTTTTATATATTATTTTTAAAAAAATATTAAGTAAAATAAAAACAATGACCCTTTGACGTACTTATACATTTGACTTAAAGAAAGATTTTGGTATTTTTTTCTGTTTTCCATAGAATTTCTATAGTTTTTTTTCTTAAAGGTTTATGTGTTCAAATATTTAGGTTTTTTTAATCGAAAGTCTTATTGATGTTATGTATTACTGTATATATAATCCATGATTTATGTAGATTCGCATTTAATTTTGTTAGAAAGCTGCAATGATCATGCAAAACTATTTTTTCCTTCTCCACCATGTTTTCTAAGAGTTTTAGCTTATATTTTATTCAGTTTTCATTGATTTATATTTTTTTTACAATCTAATATTTGATAATTTTAGTTTTCTAACTTGTAGGATCGGTGGTGTGGAGTTTTTGCATTACTTTTCACTATTTTTATCTTTTTATTTAACTTTAAAATCTTTAAACCACATTAACATTTTCTGATTTAATAAATATGTTGATTTGGATCAATCAGACTGAATTTACTTTTTTGGACATAATTTGTTAAATTAACTTTTAATATTTTAATTATACTTAACAATTTTTTGTTTGATAAATAAGCTGATGTGGATCAATTGAATCAAGTTTTTCCGTCCTAATCATACTTACCATTTTTTATTTAATGAATATGCTGATGTTGACTAATCAGATCTAGTTTTTCAATCACATGCGGACGCCTTCAATGTACTATGCCATCAATTTTTATATATTATAGATGATTATGTTGGGAATAGATAACAACTTTAGTAATAAAATATATATGAGTATAATACACCGACAATATAAATCTTTGGAATTTGAAAATTACACTGGACAGAAAATGATTTAAAAACTGGAACATTAGACTATCTCCATTAAGGGTTTCTCACTTAAAACTTACTTCAGATTTTCAAAACTAATATCATCTTTCAGTTGATCGATTTTTCCATATCGTTACAATACATCAAATGGTTTATCGAACTGTTTATCGTCATTTTTTATTCATTTTCATCTCATGCAAATGCCATTGTGAGGACTGAGGAGGCAGCATAATTAACAACAATATCAGTTTTCATATATAACATAAAAAAAAAATTGACGATTATGAAAATGAATGGAACCAGTTAAAGAATTAAAATATTCAACTTTGATTTGATAACAACAATATACAGTTTTCATATATAGTAAAATAAAAATTTGACGATAGTGAAGAATTATAGGATTTATTATTAAAAAGAAAAAAAATCAACTCTGAAAATTATATAATAGATAGGGGGAACACATATAATGACAAATTCATCAACAATTTTAGTTTTTTTATAGATTACAACACCCCCAATCGTATATATAATTACAAATCATCACACATAAACTGAATTTGGTAAGAGAAAGAAACCAATACCTCTTTATATATTATATAGAGATCATCAGAGCCCTAGCCTAAGTTCTAAAGAACACTCGGGCAATGTGTGTGAAGAAGAACCGGGAAGATTCGTTGCAGGAACATTGAGATCGATAACATTCGAATCTTGATTCTTCTCCTCTTGATCTCTCTCCCAATGACATCTCATGTGACCACCTAAAGCTCGACCACTCGAAAACACTTTAGAACAGATGTAACATCGATGATTGATCCCTGAGACCAACTTAACTCTCTTGCCCTTACGATCCTGATCAACGATCTCTTGGTGATGAGGAGGAGGAAGAGGATCTTCGGTTAAGTGAACAAGTTCATGTGTTGCTAACGCTTGATGTGATCCTCCTCCACACTCGAACCGTGACTCCACTTCTCCACTTGAACCGGTGGTAAAGTGGTGAGACAACATTAGTAAATAAGAGGCAATGTTATGATCTTCCTCCGATGCATCCAAAACCAACGATCGTGACGCGGCGGTTCGTTGGTGGTTAGGAGGAGGGTTGATGCCACGCCATTGACGCTCAGGGTGACATCTCATGTGACCGAAGAGTGCCTTCCATGACCAGAACTGTCTGCCACATTCGGTGCATGGTCGTGTGATTTTGGGAGCGTTAGGGTCTGGTTTCTTGACCACCGGTTTAGGCCTTGGAGAAGAAGAAGAACCCGTTTCGCTATTGGAGATTTTAGTGCGTTTTTTTCTTGGGGTTTGATTGTAACTCGGAAGAGTTGCATTCGATGGAGCAAATGGGATAATGAAACTGGGGTCGGAATCTGAAGTGTTCGTCATTATTCTAAGGAATGTGTAAAAGAGAAAAGAGAACTAAAAGAGACCAAAAGAAAAGAAAAAAAATGGGAAAGTGGGAGTTATGGTTGGTTATGTAGAAGAAGAGGGAGCAGTTAGTTTTCAACTCCTTTGATTCGTCCAGGTGTCTTAAAACCGCTTTACTGTTTTTTAGCAGTTACTTGTCGAATTGCTTTTATTCGTTTACGCCCCCCTGCTTTGTCGGAATTACATTTTCCAAATTTCCTCAAATAATATATTTTTCAAAAAGTTTAGTTCCAATTGGAAAACATCAAGCTGGTTTCACTTTTGATTACTAATTGCATCAAAACCTCTTTGGAATCTCGAGAAATAACACATAATCACAACGAAACTCTATTTGAGATAAAGTAAAATGTAGCCATTCCACGTTTCGAAACCAGCTCTTACAGATGTATGTTGTAACAATTCAAATAAAATCTGAAAGATAAACGAAGACCGAAGACCCAAAATATATTTTAAAAAAAAAGGTTTTTGGGGATGGGGGTAATAGAGAGAGAAGACGACCGCAAATACCGTATTTGATGCGGCTTTTTTTCTATCCACAAGTTCACGATCCTATTCATAAATATAAATTATCAATCATCATCACTCAAAAACACATTTCAAAGACTGTTTATTCTATATAATAACTGAGAGAATTTGCCAAATGGAGAGACATATCAGAGTTCACGAACCTGCTCTACTGGCCAATACTCCCCAAGAGTCGTTCTACAGCAGCGTTAACGTTTCCATTGGTTGCAAGCAAAGCCCTTATGTTCTCTGCTCTGTCATAGAACCCCATCTCTTGCAGCTGTTGCAACTGAGTCGCGAAGCGTTCCTCAGGAGGGACTGGATCCAAACAAGAAAACATGTTTCAATGGAACCATCTCAACAGATACAATAAAAAGTATTAACAAATCCCATTGAATCTAACCATTGGACTGGTTCGCGCCACTCAGGCCGCCAGCACCAAGACCGCCAAACATATTCATCAATAAATCCAGCCCTGCGTTATTGCCTGCACCTATAAACATTGCCATCGTAATGATGGTTTACTCAATAAGCTACATGTGAAAATATATGTGCTACAATATAACATCCATGGAAGCAAAGAGTACAAGAAGGCGATTACTATACTAAGTGAAATAACTAAAGCCTTTATATACTTCAGATACAGAAAATCTTTAAGAGTACCTGCAGCAGCACCACCAGTTTGCCCTGCTTCCCTAGAGAAGATAGAATGGGAACATGAATACGAATTGATGGAAATAAAAAAAGAGATGTCAACAGATATGTTTATGTTCCTATTTAAGTTCATTTCAACGATTAAAGTGTTTTACATCCCTTTATAGAGGTTTAACTAATGATCAGGCCCAGTAAAAGATAACAAGAGTTGCTGCATTACTCATGAACCAATCCAGTTATTGCTTTATAGTTAATATTAAGATCGCTCACCACAAATAGAATTATCTGTTTGACTAGTTACACTATTGTCTAAACACAATACAATTAAGATACTTAGAGGACTCGTAACTGCGCAACTACGTTTAAAGAAGACAGAACAGCATAGGTGTCCACACTTACTGGCTGGTCGTATTCCTATTCTGAGAGAGAAGTGATTGCTGTAGAGTCATCATTTGCTGAAGACCAAAAAAAAAAAAAAAACAATCCATGACATTAGGGTGAAAAAATTCATCATTTGATAATTTGCTTAGAGATTACAGAAAAGTTTTTTTGCATATTCAAAAATTCACATGCATAAAGATAAAAAGAGGCCCCAACTAACCTGCATCATCTCTGGAGAGCTAAACTGACGAAGGAAATCTGGGTTCTGCATCATTTCCCTCAGCTGAGGATTCGAATCAAACATGGCTCGGAGTTGTGGGTTGAGACTGATAAGCTGGAACCAAGGGAAAAACATTAAAAAACATGTTCACAAATAGCAACAATGTCTTAAGTTCAGATTAATCTAAGATCTTACCTGGTTCATGTATTGCGGATTGGAAAGTATACTTTGCATCATCTGGGACATTCCTGGATTTTGCAATATCTGGTTCAACTGCGCAGCATCTGGAGTGGCACCAAGAGGTGAATCCGCTCCAAGGCCTCCAAGTCCTCCAAGAGCACCAAGTCCACCAAGAGCACCAAGACCGCCAAGTCCACCAAGTCCAGGGCTTCTCGCATTTCCACCAGGATTTGTGCTCGCAGGTACATTTGTCTGGCCTGTCAAGTAGCCCCACAATAATAATGTTTAGTGCATTACGAGTAAAAGCTAAATTAGAAAAACAAGCAGCTAAGAAACTTATGCATACAGAAACTACTCATAACAACAACTTTGTGAGAACTTTATAAACTAACGTCACCAAATTTACTATACACAATACTCCTGAACCAGTGTGGTAAACATAAACTTCCAATTTCTTTTAAACAAACCCACTCTTACTATTATAAAATATTATTGCATCCTTCAAAAGAGGATGAGAACGCAGTTTCTTACCAGTCGTAGCACCCCAAGGATTAGGAAGCGGATTTGCGTTCGGAATACCATTTCCTGTCCCCGTTTCAGCATTCGGTGTCGAAGAGTTATTAGAAGCATCGGTAGTGACCCCCTGGTTTCCCCCAAAGAGTGCAGCAAAAGGATTGGAGCCCGTGTTGCTTCCAGCATTCCCAGACATCGTAGTAGCATTCAACAGCGGTTCCTGTACATTCTCGTACATACGCCTAAGATGGTTAAACCCCTCGGGCATGGACTCAATATTACTCATGGCCCTGTCGGTGTTCCGCATCATCTCACGCATAAGCTCCGGGTTTCTCGCGGCTTCCAAGGTTTGACGGAGGATGCTTGGGTCATTCAGCACATGGCCAAGCTCAGGGTTGCGATCTATAAGCTCACGCATCTGAGGGTTGCTCATAAGCATACTCCTCATGAACTCCGGGTTGTTCATAATACTCTGAATGGCTGGTGTGTTCATCATATCTCTAACCATGTTAGGGTTCTGAGCTAGCTGCTGCTGCGCCTGCTCGAGATCCGGAAGACCAGCTCCAAATAACCCGGACATAGCATTCCCACCACCCAAAGGATTAAATCCGAGCCCAGGGAACAAAGATTCCACTGGATTTGAGCTGTCATTTGAACCAACACCTCGAGTAACACCAGGTGCAGTGGTTTGGTTCGCAGCATTTGCAGCCGGAGCAGTAGGAGGCGCTGAAGAAGGCGCAGAGCCTCGAACCATATGAACGGTGTGATCAGCCTGCAAACCTATATACAATAGAGAACCAGATAACAGCATCACAAACATTTTGCTTTCCAACATTCATCAAAGGGACTCATCTTGATCGTATCACATTTTTCCACAATCAATATGGGAAGAGAAACATAAATCATCACCAAAAACGAAAAACCATCCCACACAAAAAAACTTACATAATTCTAAATTAATCAATGAACCCTATGAGATTTTTCAATCAATCAAATCCACAGAACAAAGGAGATTTACCATAGCTGAGGAGAGACTGGTCGTCTTTAAGGATCCGCCCTTTATAAATTAAACGCTGCTGATTAGCTGGCACATCGCTCTTCTCCGCCACCAGCGCTTTGAAAGACTCCACCGTCGAATCAAGACTCGTCGTCACACTAAATTTCGATCCATTCGAGGCCCTGATGTTCACGGCCACAGCTCCTCCGTCACCACCATCGACAGCAGTCAGCGGCTGACTCGAATCTCCTTCTCCACCCATTCTAATTTTAGATCCTAGTTCAAGTAAATCGCAAGAGTACCGGGAAATCGATCAAGAGCCCTAACCCTAGAGAAAAGATAAATTCAACGAAGACGAGAAGACTCAAAAGCTCTCTCTAGAGTCGGTTTGGTAGATTTCTTGAGGAAAGGGATATAAATTTTTTTTTTTTTTTTGGTCGAATAACAAAATGAGAGAGAGACTTGAAGAGAATGACTTATTGTTGGCTCAGAACGGCCAATCAAATGAGAATCAAAAGCCTTCGGCTTCAGAGAACGTATCGACTCGAACCGTCAGGTCGGGTCGGCGGTCGGGTCGGGTCGGGTTAAAAACTCAGCAAAAACCCGATTCCTTTCTTTGATCCGAATCAGAAAATAACGTGATCTCCCTTACGGCGTCGTTTACCACAATTTTAGTTTGTCAATACGTCGTCGTTGAATAACACTATAATTCTTTCGCAAAGACCCATTGGGCCTTAAATCCATCCCGTCGAACGGTCTTCTAACTTTGTGCATCTATGAAGACTTTGGACGACGTCGTTTAACTCGCAATCACTCTGGTTTAGCTTCTCTCCAGCCAAAAACCTCCTAGCCATGGTTCCTTCAAGAACCATGCTATAACCGGCAACGACCCGAACGTTTCTCTCCTTCACCAACCTCCTAATCTTCGCTACATCCTCCCACGATTTCTCAGCAGCGAACAAGCTTGACGCAAGCAAATACCCTGAAGAACACAAGGGATCAAGCTCAAGAACTTCAGCTACTGCCTCGGTGGTAATGATCCCTTTTTTTGAACGGTTCCTGCAGCCGCTAAGAATCGATCCCCAAGCACTAGCACCGGCACTAACGTCTTGTGGAAGGTTCTTGATTAGTTCCATTGCCGTATCAAGCTCTCCAGCTCGGCTAAGCATGTCAACAATGCAAGAGTAATGCTGCAACGAAGGTTTGTTGTTGTCATCTTCAACCATTGACTTGAAGATCACGAGACCTTCCTTTATCAATCCCCCGTGATTACAAGCTGACAAAACCGCTAGATATGTCACAGCGTTTGGTGTGTAACCTTCTCGTTTCATTTCCTCGAACGATGCTAATGCCTTATCCGGTAAACCGTTGATAGCGTACGCTGATATGATCACCGTCCAAGAAACGACGTTTCTCCTTGAGATTTGATCGAATGTCCTCCTCGCGGTTTCTACGGCGCCACATTTCGCGTATGCGTCAACAATGGATGTATCAACTGAGATGTCAGTGGTGGCTAAGCCTCTCCGGATAGCAACTCCATGTGCCCATTTCGATTTCCTCAAGTCTGCTGAAACAGAGCATGCGTCAAGAAGATTTATGACGGTGATTGCGTTGGGCTTATCCTTCATGTTAGAGAAGATTGCGATCGCTTCATCAGATCTTCCACAACGGGCTAACCCAGAGATCATTGTGCTACATGACACCACATCCTTGTACGTCATCGAATCAAGCACGGTTCTTGCATCATCAACAAGATTACAGCTTGTATATGCATCAATCAAAGAGCTTAAGGCCACTTCGTTTGACTCGTATCCATGCCGGATCATCACGCAATGTACTGACTTGCAGGGCAATGACTGCTCAAAGAACTTGCAAACCTGAAGAAGACTCACGAGAGTGACTTCATCCGCTTCAATCGCCTCTCTCCTCATCAAACGAAACATCTTAAGAGCCTCCTCGTACCTTTGGTTGTGTACAAACCCAGCCAAAATCGAGTTCCAAGAAACGATGTTTCGACAAGTCGTCTCATCAAATACTCTAGCCGCCGAATCAACATCAAGCCCTTTTGAATACATATCGATGAGTGAGTTACGCACAAACACATCTGCCGAATCAAAGCCTTTACGTATAGAGAACCCATGAACTGATCTTCCCATATCGATATCCTCCACAACCGCACAGGCCTTGAGAACACTTGTTACGGTTATACAATCAGGCTCTGTTTTCCCCTCACGAACCATCTCTCGGAACAGCTTCAACCCAAAAACAGGTTCTTGGCTTTGCACATAACTTCGTATTACCACACTCCATGAAATAACATCTCTTTCAGACATTTCGTCGAACAGCCTGCGTGCGCTTGAAGAATCACTATCTGCGTAGAAGGACAAGATCGAGTTTTGAACAGACGAATTCCCCAAGAACCCACTACGGATCACGTAGCCGTGAATCTTCTCTCCATCTACGTACGATCGAAAACTACGAAACGCGTGAATCACAAGAACCAGTGTCGACACATTAGGCTCAAAACCCCAAACTCTCGAGTTCGAAAACCACCATAGCCCTTCTTCTTCGAAACCATGATCGAGAAGCCCGAAGACGATTACGTTCCAAGAGACCGAATCTCTCGAAACCATACAATCAAACTCTCGCATCGCGGAGCAAAAGTCTCCGCATTTCATGTAGAAATCAGCAATCGAGTTCCCAACAGAAACAAAATACTCAAACCCTCTCTTGAACAGACTCGCGTGGATGCATCTACCCTGGGAGAGCCATGAGAGCTTAGCGCAAGCTTTAAAAACGATGGGGAAGACGAAAGGGTCGTCAAATTCAACCCCAGCTCTCTGTATCTGTGAATACCCAGAGACCACTTCCCGCCATTTTCCATTGGATGAAGCTTGTTTAATCTTCGAGGACAAAGCTTGTATCTTTGAGCACAAGTGTGATCCCATTTTCTTAGATACTTATGAAAGCAAGCTCAATTCCATGGCCACTTATGGCTAGGCAATTTACATTACACACAGCAAAACACTAGACATTACTTATAGTTACAACATATGCCTTCTTGTCTTCTCTATTGGTTACATGTAGTAGTAGCATACATACAAAATGGTTTTCTAGTTATCTTTAACAAGTACAAAACCAGAGAGAGAGAGAAAAAAGAATCTCAATGTGTTTCAAAACCAAACACTAGTGAGCTCGAGCAGCGTTTCGCCTCGGCTGAAACGTAGAGAGATGTTCCCGGCGAAAATGGCCTTGTTGGTGACCGACGTTTGGTGAAGCTCTGCTCGTCCTTCGCTCCAACGGTTTCTCATTGGCGGCTACAACGAGCTCGAGCGACTCCACCACTTCTTTCATCGACGGACGGTTCTTGGGCTCCGGTTCGAGGCATTTCAGAGCCAGCTGAGCCACTCGGAAAGCGGATTTGAAAGGGTACTTTCCTTCAAGACGAGGGTCCATTATGCTCCTAAGCTTTCTCCTTTCGGATAGATGAGGCTTGATCCAGTCGGTTAGGTTGTGTTGACCGGTGGGACGAGTAAGATCAAGCGCGCGTAAACCAGTCAAGATCTCGGCCAAGACAACACCAAACCCGTAATTATCACTCTTTACATACAAGTGACCTGTTAGAACCAAACCAAACATGTTCACGGTTTGTTCTTGAAAGAAAACAAAAAGAGCCAAGAAGTATGAGACATTGTATATTGTAGTGTACCTGTAGCAACATACTCCGGAGCTGCATAACCTTGTGTACCCATAACACGTGTTGTGATGTGAGAGTGACTCGCGGAAGGACCTAGCTTCGCAAATCCAAAATCTGATAGCTTTGCGTTATACGACTGCATCAAGAGCAAAAACCAGTTACATTTCCACGCTTGATGATTTTGACGTACCAAATCCATAAGCCAATGTGTGTTTACTTACCACATCAAGTAGAATGTTAGAAGCTTTGAAGTCTCTATAAATTACTTGCTTCTCTGAAGCGTGCAGGAACGCTAAGCCTTTAGCTGCTCCTATTGCGATCCTAAGCCTTATTTCCCATGAGAGCGGCTGAACAACAGAACCCTCTGGAAGGAACAGAAGCAGATAAAGCAACGAACATCTAAAATGGCTTGTGTTGTATAAGCAAAAGAAAAGGTTCTTACTTCGGAAGAGATGATTCTCTAAGCTTCCTTTCTGCATATACTCATACACAAGAAGCAAGTCGTCACCTTCCAAGCAGTATCCCAACAGCTTCACGAGGTTCGGATGAGAAACTCTTCCAAGAAAATTCACCTCACACTGCACAAAAGCCAAGACAGAACCCCATCCAGTAAACAAACAAAACTCCTCGCATTGCATATCAGAGAAGAAAACTATTTCCACAGGATACTCACTTGCCATTCCTCGAATCCTTGGAAGCTTTCGGAGTTGAGTTTCTTGACAGCAATCACAGTCCCAGTGCTGTGATTCCCGGGACCTTTCTCTTCAAGCCAGCCTTTGAAGACTTTACCAAATCCTCCCTCTCCAAGAACATTCTCAGACTTGAAGTTCCTTGTTGAAGCTCTGAGTTCCGCGAGGCTGAATATCCTCAGATTCGGAATGGGAAGTATCTGACCCTCAGGGTAAGCATCTTCGCCACTTCCCGCAGAGAACCCACTATTGCTTGATATGTTACTTCTTGATGTCCCTGTAGTCGTTGACTTAAATGCACCTGCTTCAATTAGAAGTTAGAACCATTCCAAAACAAAATCAAGCCCAAAACACACATAACAGATCAGAGTCACAAAACAGATCAGAAACCAGAGAAAGTGAGAAACAATGATTGAATAACGACAAGAGAATCAAAAGGAGGAAACTTTCTGTAAAACCCATATGAGAAAACAACAAAAGAAGAGTTTCAATCAAATTAACAAAAGGTTCCATTGTTGAACCAGAGCAAAACCATACAGAGAGATGTAAAGGCTTGACCTTTATGCATCGAACAAACAAGTACAGAAACTAACACTGGTTTTGCAGATGAATCTCAACGTATTACACAGGTTTGAGTGAAACACACATGGGAAACTGAATAGATCACTCCAAAAATAGGCAGAGAATTGAGAGGAACGAACCTGAACTGATGTTACCGGTAGAGCTAGGTGTGGTTGTTGAAGGAGAATTAGATGGAGAAGACCAGCAAAGCCCCATACCGACAAACAAAATTTAAAGGCCAGCCCCTTTTTACCCCTTTTTTCAATTATATACAAAGTATAACAATCATATGCCTTTCCAGGATTTTACAGAGAAGTCAAAGAGAAAGAAAAATGGCGTGTGAAGCTAAAACAGAGTGCTTTACAAGAAAAGATATACAATAAAGATGGAGAGGGGGATGGGGATGGGGATAGCGATCGGACATGTACCGTTTAAAATTGTGTGTGAATGAGTAGACAAAAGAGATAAAAACTTAGTTTTTTTCTCCATTTCGACGAAATTTCTTTTTCTTTTAGTTGTACCTTCTTCTCTGACTAACAAATATCTAAAGAGCTAGGCAAAATATTCCTTAAATTTGATTTGATAATATACTTTGATTTGAAATAAAATAGTTACATATAAATGTATAGTTATTATATTTATATGTATAAGTTTTTGGAAATTTATAATCATTAAATTAATTATTTTAATACTAAAGTTTAACAAATTTTATAAAAAAAAAAAACTTTTTCTATGAATTATATATTTTTATTTTATAATTATATTAATATTTATGACACGGATCTAATATCTAAATAAAATTTTGGATTTTAATGATTAGTAATAGAAAGCGACGATTTAAAAAAAATATTGATCCAAATATAATGAAATGGATATGATATCTTCAAAATTTTGGATATGATATATTCAACATATTGAATTAATTTTTTAATATTTATAATTATTTTTCTTTTTATATAGTTATTTTAATATTTTATGAAACAGATCAAATACTAAATAAAATTTGAATTTTAACGATTAAGCAAAGATGAATTAAAAAAAATATTAATCTAAATAGAAGGAAATAGATTAATACTTTCAAAATTCCAGATATCAGCTCTGTAGACAGGCAGCCATGCCAATGGAACTCGTGGGACAGAAGCATAAAGGCAAGTGGTTTACTTTGTTACCATGGCATTGTGAGAGGAATGTGAAGACTGAGTCTAAAGATTGGTGGTGATGGTGTGCAAGGATTTGAGGAAGAAAGAGGAGAGAGAATGTGAAGTTTTAAGGTCAAGTCAACTTAAAAGAATATTGTTTCCGTCGCCAACAATAAACAGAAATCAATCAATTCCCCCAAACAATTATCCTCGGCATTTCTATTTTCCTTCGTTTGAAACTTTTACTTTTCAACAAGTCACTATCGGTTTGAAATAGTTACTACTATAACCTTTTAACCAAGTTAGCATTTTCATAATAGTATCATTTTAAATTATGTTAAAAGTATGTTTTTAATTATGGAGGAATTCTCTAAAATACCATACAAATAATTTTATGAGGTTCGTACTTTTAATAACTATCGCCAAATTAATCCAAGATTCATCAATGGTAGTGTCGCGTATATCCCAAAGAAAGCCCTCACGCAGCAAATTTTAACAGCTTCCTAAACGCATTTTCAAAAGTAGATTTTATGTTTCTTAAAAAACAGAACATTTTGTTTATATTTTGTTTGTCCTAAAGACTGATACAGTAGTATTCTTGTAAATGAACAACAGACAATATCATTTGGCATTTAAGTGATTAAAGAAACGAACAAACGTGTGTGTCTCTATGAAATTAATGTCAAACAATTTAAGATTATTCATTTAAGTAGATGCTAACAAAAATTTAGTTCAGAGAAAAAAAGTAGATTCTAACAAATTCAGTTTGATACATATAAAAATCATTTGACGAATAAAGAATATGACGACGACCACACTAATCACACGCGTATAAAATATATAATGTGAGCATGACATACGTCCCACGCGTAATGCGTCAGTCAAAGGATCATGATACTGATTTTGATCTTTCTCTGGACGAAACAATTGAAAAAATAGATAGAATTAAAAATTGATGTGAGATCAGAAATAAAATTTGCTTCTTCTTGAGAAATAATTAGAAGTGTTTGAAACTATTTTTGATATAACTATAACGTAGTTAGTATTTTTTTTTTTTTTAAATATTACAGCATACTTAGAAATAATGTGATTATATTTTGCATACTCATTTTAATATGGCATACTTTCAATAATATTTTATATCTCTTATTTCTTGATTTGTCTTTTCTTTTCATGATAAATTTTTTAATTATCAACCACGATTATTTTTCGAATGAGATATTTAGGTTTTATATTTGACCATAAAATAAAAAAATATACAGGTCGAGTTGGTTGTCTGCCATCTGTTCTGCAACAAATCTGAAACTAATGTAAAAGTGGGGTTGATAGCCATATCATAATTCAGTATTTGTAGTCCTTCAACGCTCCAAGTTAAATTAATTTATTTACGCAATCGATTGTTTTGATAGGAAATAACAAGATGATGTTAGCAGCAAAAAAATATAAATCATGGTGGTGGTAGAGACTTGTACGAATCATAGTGGTGTTGAGATTTTGTTGTGGTGGTGGTGTTTTTACAAGTACAGATCATGGTGGTTGGGCTTTTCCAAGTATAAATCATGGTGTGCGAGGTGCTTTTACTAGTATAAACTGTGGTGGTGGTGAAATTAATTCAGATATAGGAAAGAAGATGATGACAGCATCATTCATATTAGTGATGAATGTGACAATGTACATGTGGATAAAAGGTTGTGGATTGTTGATTTGTAGTAAGGGTTATATGCATATTAGAAAAAACCTTTTCAACATGGGTAACTTTAAAAATAAAACATTATGGACGGAACGTCGTGGATTATTTTTTATGGATGTTATTGATCTCGGTATAATAAGATATCTTTGGTTGAGAGGGATATAGAAAGGACGACTATGTAAATATTACGTGAAATGAACAAACTGTAATGGACAGCGTAATATGGATAACAGAATGTGCATAAATTTTATTCTGATATATGTAATCAGTTTAGCTCGTGTTTGTATACATAAATATAATGTTGGAAATAAGATGAAACTAAAAAGAAAAACAATTTTCTATTTGTATATTTTTAACATGTTAGAGTATAACTGATAAATATAACAAAATGTCTATATGACTATATTCAGTACAACATGTTAATATAATCTTGTCTATCAAATATGTAGTAGTTATGATATCATGATCAGTGTATTATGGACAAATATATATATATATATATAGACGAAACTTTTCCATCATGTATGCTAACACATCATCATTCATATCGATGTCTCCATATCGTTTCATCCATACTAAATGATAGTTCTGTTTTATGGTTGCTAAAACATGTTATTTTACTTTCTTTATCATTTAGATCAGAGGCAGAATTTCTTATCATTTGGATCAGGGGCAGGAAAAGTGAAAGGATAATACACTCATGTATACAGGCAAATGGGGAAGAGTAATGGACACCCTTTCATGGGGCCCTTCTCGTGGACAGATTGTATGGACACCCTCTCATGGACACCTTCTCATTGATAGATTGTATGGACACCCTCTCATGGACAATGGTTCCAAGCTCGAGTACTAAGAGATCAACAATGATAATAGCACTCGTGAAAACTTAGTTACTTTGATCATGGTCTTTTGACCATGGCGCCTTGTCCACAGTTATGTGGTCCATGGTTAATACAAATAATTGGAAGAATTTTTTTGATTGAAAAAGTAAATGTGGACAAGGATACACTCCAATTATAAAAAAAAGAACATCTCTACTCTTCTCTATCCCTTTGAACTATTTTGTTAGCTTCATTGTGAATTCTTAAAAATAATCTGTCCTAATTTGAGGACCTTTGGGATTCAGCAAGAGATGAAAATAAACATTATAATCAGAGGTTTTGTTCTCATGTGTCTTGATCCTCCTGAAAAGTAAATGTTAGATGCAAAGACTGACACAAGGCATCAAAATATCTGTAACTATTTATATACCATTCAAATCTGTGAAGACATCAAGCTAAGCAAACAACAAGTCAATAAATAGTTGTCCATGTTTTCTTGTCCACGGTGCTTTGTCCATGGTGCCTTGAGAAAAATGACAACAACTCCTGATGATATGCCAACCTGAAAATGACACATATGTGAGCAACTGTGCTATATGTGTATACAGACATATGGACGAAGCTACCTCTGTAATGGACATAAATCATATGGAAAAAAAACCAAACATACACAACCAAAAGTCGTTTGTGCAAACATGCTAATGCAAACTAATATTCATTAGTAAATTTGTGAAATTCTAAGAATTATAATTAAATTAGTGTGGGAAACTTATGAATATAACAAAGTATAAATATAATGTGTGGACAACTTAGAATATAACAAAGTGATGTTCTGTTGTGAGATGGATGAGATTTCATGGTATGGACAACCGAAAGTGGACAATGCAAGTGATTTTCATGTAGGACCTAATGCATCAATGCACATGAGCTATTCTACAACAGTTATGGATAATTACATGAATGGATGGGTGTGATGCCGTGTCATGGACAGTCATTTGTGGTTAGTCACACATATGAGGTGGATAAGTGGGATCTTATGCACTTATGGGCAGCGAATGGTCGGATATTTTTAATTAAACGCATAGAGGGAGGGATGGGATGTTTTATTATGGACAATCGTTCGTGGATAGCCGTAAAAAGAAGAGTAGTGAATGAAAAAAACAATTATGAACGACAGATAGTAGATATGTGAGATTAAAAGAGTGTAAGTGTGATATGGTTACAATGGATACGGTGGATATGATGGCAAGACTATGGATGAGCCCTTAACTTCCGCAACTGAAAATGAGAGAGCTATAGATCTAAATCTCACTTCCCATGGACAAAAGAGAAATGGATATGACGAGAAAATGGGGGATCCTGGGTGTACAGAACCGAGAAGAATAGCAATTGATGACAGGTACCTTACATATTGGAAAAGATGATAAAGACGAATTAAATGGCGGTGGGTGTGGTTGGTAGCGGATACTTCTTCGGTGGAACCAGATCGATAATACTTGGAAAGTTCACTTAGCAAAAGATTAGAGTGTCAGCAGGGATTTATGACTTTGTCGAGAGACTGGAACTGAAAATGATCCTGAACTGCGTTGGCGGAGGCAGTAACTTAGGGTTTTTTTGCTTTTTTGGAGTGTTAATTGAAATTTTTTTTTAATTTTGATGGAAGTTGTAAAATGATGATTTAGTTACTGAATAGGAGTAGTAAAAATAGAAGGGGTATATTGGTCTTTTTATAGATCGAAAGTGTATCACTGGCTGAAAATGTGTAAAAGTGTAAGCAAAGATGAAAAAGTGCATTCGAACGTAATTATCTCTTAGTAGTTAGCATAAACATAAAGTATTTGTCAAGAGAGGATTGTCAAACCTTTTTCCTATAAAGAAATAAAATAACGTTACCAAATTTTTTTTGAAATGATCCACTTGGTAATTTTATTACGAAACATGATTTTTTTTTAAATGATCCATAAAAGGGGTCCATTAGTGTGCTTTTAATCTGTCATTAGTCTGCCAATCATTTGCATTTAGTCTATCAATAGTCTATATTACCAATCAGTCTGTGAGTAGTTTGCATTCAATCTGCTATTAGGCTACAACTTAAAATAGTTAGAAAGATAATGCTAATATTTTAAAAAACTATAAAATAAGGATTATTTTCATAATTTTCTTTTAATAAAGTATCTATTTTACATTATTTTTTTATTTTAAATTATTTTAGAGTATTTTCTCAAAAAAAAATATAAGATATTGATATAGAACTAATTTGTTTGGTTGGTTTTTGTAGGTAATAAAAAAAATTATTCTGAAATAAGGACAGTAAATGATGAGATAGTGAATCCTTCGAATACGGGTGAGATGTCTCATGGAGATTTGTATCATCGAAGCATAGTCGATTCTGAATTTTTTTTAAAAATTATAAGACCATAATCTATAGAGAATAAATGAGCTGTTTTATAAATTTTGTTTCTTTTTCAAATTTGCTATTTTCATTACAAAATTTTTATATACAAATAAAGAGCGCAAATCTATACTTAAGTCTGTTTGAATCCAAGATCGGCTCTGCATCGAAGTCGCTTACATGCCATATGATAATTGACAGAAAAACAATTCTTTTGGAAAAATCCTTTTGCATTTAGTTATTAATATAACTAAAGAGAAATCGAGGAATGATTTGTTTTCATTGAGTCGCGCTAATTAAATCTTTACAGAGGCTGCATTTAAATGCAATAACAAGTGGGATGAGCATTTCAAAGGATGATTGTTCTCTGCATTTAAAGAAACAAGTATACGAACTTTCTTTTATTGGAGCCATCGTCTAGAAGCTGTTCCCCCACATGTCAGAGACTCTTATAGACATGGGTATTAATGAATTGTAAAACTATAGTTTTTTTAAAGAATTAATTAGACAAAATCTTCACAGATTTAAAAAATTTCAGTATGAAATATAGAGTATTCAAACCCTTTATATATATATACTAGATGGTTAACCCGCACATATATGTGCGGGCATAAGAAATTTAATAAAAATCAATTAATAATAATATATTATTTATAATAAATAAATGATTGATCGGTTTAGTAATATGTTTATAAAAAAATTTAATTTGTAAAAGAAACAGTTTAATAGATTTAAAAAATTGTATATAGCAAGAAAATAAAGTATACATAAAACTTTAAATACTTTAAAACCCTGTAAAATAAAATAAAATTATTCTTTTTTATTCTTTATTTTTTATTTTTATTCATATTTTACATCTTTTTATAGTTTTTATAATCTCACTCTGTCATATTTCGTCTTATTTCTGATTCGTAATTCTCATTATATAATTAGAATATATTAACATAAATTATAAACTCTTGTTTTTTATTTATAGCGGGAAAAAATAAGATAATAATAAAAGTGAATAAATTCTTCTTCTAAAAAACTGAATCCGTAAATTTCACACAAACACTTGAACTTGTAAATATTTTGCTAAAAACTTATTTAATAATAAAATTCCAAAAGTTTCCATCAAAAACCGATTTCGCAAATTTTCTGCGAAAAACATAAATTGGTAACCTTCGCACCAAAAAATCATATTAAAAATATGATCCAAAAATATTTTATCAAAATTTCGATTTTGTGAATTTTCTGCGAAAAAATGAATCCATAAGAAAATAATGCCAAAAACTTTACATTAAAAATGTGATTCCTAAAACTACAAGTCAAAATTTTGATTTCATGAATTTCCCGCCAAATAAGTGAAACCGTAAATATTCCGCCAAAAACTTACTTAAAAATATAATTTCAAAAAACTTCCGTCAAAACCCGATTTCAGAAATTTTCCGCCAAAAACATGAAATTGTAACTTTCCCATAAAAACATTTATATTAGTATATTTTAATTTGATTTCATGACTTTTTGTCAAGTATTATAAATCCACAAATTTTATGCCAAAATGTGATATCAAAAAATTTCTGTCTAAATATATTGCCACAAATTTTCCGCTACATATTTTGAAATCCGTAATTTTTTCTGACAATTTTTTGTGTTGAAATATGATTTCAAATCTATTTGAAAAAATTATAATTTTATCAGTTTTTTCAAAAAATTGAGTACTTACATTTTTTTATCAAAATTTTAACATAAAATTTTATTTATAAATTAAATAATATCATGTCACAAGCCATATCTACTAAAATTGACATGTCACAATTACATCATCATTACACATCATCATTTCCATGTCACATTAAAATTGTCCACACTAAACATATTAACCAATCAAATTAAAACAAATCAACAATTTTCATTAAACTACCTTCTCAATTAATATGTAAATGATATATATATATATAAATAGAGTATTCATATATTAAATAACCATAAATTTTAATTGAATAATGATACAACTCGGGTTCCACCGATGTAAATGGATATCAACAGTGATAAGTTTGATGGCTTGAATATCGCCATACAAAAATGCGAAAAGTCTTTGTACAAGTTAAAGTTTAAGTGATTTCACACAAATACAGAGACTCGACGTCTACTAACTAAGATGTATCCATCCAAGTACTTAGAAAAATGAGAAGGACAACCATCCATAAGAGTTTAAAAGAGATTAACTTTATATTTGATTGAATCAAAGTTGTGTATACAAATGATTCAACGAACTGAGATTTTTTAGAGGCTCCACTCAGGACATACACCAACATTCTAGATGACTATAACAAGAAAGAATATACACAAAATAAATGATAGATGTTTAAATGATGACGGTGCCTTAATCTTATGGCTGTTGGAGGTTTTATGAGGATTAACGAGAACTATCCGAATACAAAACCTAAAAAAAAACACACATAAAATTCGATACTAACAAGAGATACATTAACAAATGAACCATTAGTACTAAAAGTAAGACCGATTAACAAGTATCAACCACAAACTTTTCTATACAAATAAGAAATACCGAAGCTGAGCTAAGAACCAACGACCAAACTTAGGCAGAACCAAAATAGAGAGAACTACTTCAAACTTGAAGTAGCAACAACAATGGCAACAGCAGAAAAGAGCCCACAATCAACCCACCAGTAGCATCACAAACTACTACAAACACCAAAACTCCACAAAACCAATGAAAATTGCACCGACAAAAGCTCAAGAAAACATCCTTGAAACACCATGAGGGAAAATGTCAAAGGAGACCACCAACTCTTATATATTAAAACTCGCCAACCAGCCTCTAGGACCTACTGACAAAAACTGCTCACCTCCTCGTCTAGAAGCCAACCCCAAATCTAAAAAGGAAATAGATAAAACCTAGTAGATACCTCCACAACGAAATCCTATAATGAGGGTGAAACCAAAGAGTGAGGCCAAACCAAACACAAACCACCAGTTAAAGAAGAGAGTGGTGTGGAACAGAAGAGCAAAAAAAACACTAACTATGACACATTCTTAATGCTTTAAAAAGGTCAGAAGCGATGAGACCTAAAACCAAAATGAAAAACGACGTGTCGAATCTTGGTGCTTAATTAGGGGCACCAGATCGTATGACTCATTATTGGACACCAGAAACATGGAAATGCGATTGATTACCACTGTCAGTCATTAGCTTGGACATTCCATCAACCATCACGAAGTGAGCGTTCATGTGATTCTTTAACTGCCTATTTATTTTGAATAAAAGCAGGTGAGGAAACGTAAATAAAAAGAAATGAATAAAAACTTGTGTTTGTAACTTTGTATGTATGGATGGATAAGTAAAAGTGTAAAACGAACCTTCCATATCAAAACCATTTTCAAGGTGGTGGTCTTAAATACCGTATAGTAGGTTATATTTTGATGGTCTGTAGTGTGTATTGGAGTGAAAAGAAAGAAGTATGTCAGGTGACTCATGTGTATATTTATAGCCAAGTTCCTTGAGTAAGGGGTTTCAGTTAGGATCTAAACCGGTTATGTATCTTTTTTCTTAAAAGAAAAAAAAAAGATGTAAGGACCATAAAAATATGTAACTACAACCATTACCATTGCAAAGGACAGATTCTACGGACTTTGGCACAAATTCTACGAATGTTAAACATTTCAACTTTGAATTGCTGAAAATATCAACTTTCTACAGTGAAACTATGTTGAATTTTTTTATGAAATACATAGTTAGGGAGGTGAAAATTGTCAAGAAAAAAAGTTTGAGGTAATAAATGCAGTTTCCATAGACAATAGGTAATGATTGTAGTTTCAAATTGGGTCCCTTTTCTTAGCTGTTGTTCACAAAACACCTTCTCTCAATTGTCTCTACCACTCGCGCAAGTCTTTAAAGTCTTTTTCCCTTGCCTTTATTATTACATGCCAACATTTGGGAACACACACTAACATTAGTTTTAGATGTTTGATTGGTAGGAGAGTCAGGGCCTCGTATAACAATAGTGATGGTTCTGAAATTATTTTGTTAATACCATTAAGTTTTTGTGACCGTCCGTATTTAGTGCGAGACAAAAAAAATTCATACAAAAGATTACTAAAATTAGAAAAAATTAAATCAATACATGTAAAGGTTGAACGCATGAATGCCTGCAACATTTTCCGACAAGTAAAATCTAATTGCAATTAAAGGACTAATTAAGAATCTTACCTTGTACTAAGAATTTTAAGATTCGTTTATCCGAATCATGTCAGTTCGCAATCCAACGAACCTTTTATTTTCAGCAAAGTTATTGTTATCGTACACTTGCATCTCTTTATTGAAACCGATTCCTATTAAATAATGGCATAGAAAATATCAAAAGATTTCAAATTCAAACTTCTCGCTTCCCGAAGTAGTCTGTAAATAAAAGTTCCGAACATTGGTGGTGCCACTAGTAAAAGCATTTGAATCCACAAAAGCAGTATAAGCAATCTTTGAAATATATCGTAAAAGAAATAACTATGAGGAGAAATAAATAATGTTACACTACTAACCTAATTCTGAACACCAAACTAACTCTAATAAAAGGGTTATTTCATCATTATCATGGTGATTAACACAAATCACCATCATTAACATAAAGGTCACCATCACTCTTCTTCTTCGTCTTCGTCTCCTTTCTTCTTCGTCTAGTCCACTGAGTTAGGACCAGCGCAAGCTTTCAAATTAGGGTTCCATATCCACTGAACCAAAAACTTCCTTCCTCCTTTACCGTTCATATTAAACGTCTTCCCTTCTCTGTCCTGCATCACTTGACCAATATACCCTCCTCCTCCGCCGGTTCCGTACAACCCCTCACACAAATCCCCAATCTCCGTCGGCGCCGTCGGATCTTCTCCGGCGTACCACGCGTTTATCAGCGGATTCGAAACCACTTCCGCCAGTTCATGCCCAATCACACTCACCATCCCATCGACTCCAGTCTCTCCGTTCGGCGGTCGGAGCGCACCAGGACCACCGTGACCCATGTAACCCGGCAAGGCGAACGGATACGCACAGACCTCCGGGCACTGTTTTCCCGATTGACCAACCCAAGCGTACGGCATCGTGTAGCCAACCATCGACGGGAAGGTGAAGTAGTGGAATCCACAGACGGCGCGGCAAAAGTCCTGCATCGTGACGTCGTGTGACGTCAGCACGAGATACATCCCGTTCTTGTGGTCCACCGGGAACGAAGCGGATCTCGCCGCGCTAGCGATAACCTCCTGGATCGAGAGGCGCGTGAGGTGCTGGCCGTGTGAGTACTTCGCGTCGGAGTATTCTCCGGCGATGAGAACCGAACGAGATACGTTAGCTCCGGTTTGGTCCGTGTAGAGCGAGGCGGTGCGCCACCACTCGGCGACGGAGGGAGAAGGGGCTTTAGCGTCGGAGATTGAATTTAGGAAGTCTCTGATTAGGGATTTGTGCGGCCGAGACCACCGTCCGTACCAGATAACGTAGATGTTGATCGGGGAAGAAGATAGCACCGGTCCCATATGGTACCGGAGGTGAATCAGATCAGAAGATCCTTCGAATTTCTTCGACGATGTGAGGGAGAGACTCCGCGGCGGGAGCTTAGGGTTAACCAGCTCAATCTCCGCGGCGGCGACATTTAAGGAGTTAACAGTGGGTTTGCTTTCGCTCTGAGCGAGAACGAGAGAGGAAGTGATGGAGAAGCAGAGAAAGGAGAGAGTGAAGAAATGGTTAATCGCCGGCGACGACATTGCGAGTGAGAAGAAGAGAGAGTGGTGAAGGCGAAGATATAAAGGGGAAAATGTATTTGGGGATTTCGGATTTGGAGAAGAAAGAATGAGAGGGAAATTGGCTGTTGCCAGCTGCAGCGCGTGTGCGTCGTCACGCGCCCACCTTGCCTTTGTCTTCTCGGATTGACATTAATGGGATTCCCATTTTCATTTTTTTTAGTTATTTCGTTATAATTCCGATAAATATATATAAACAATATCTATAAATTTAAAGTGAGATAGTAGAAACAACATTTAAAACAAAAAAAATCTTCAAAAATATACTCCATTCTTGACAGTATTTACAGCTTCTGTAGAAACAACATTTTTAAAAATTTAATCCTCAGAAAATGTAGAAACAGTATTTAAAACTTTAAAAAGGTTGTGAAAAAGAAAAGTAAAACAGTTTGTAATTAGAGACAAGTGGTCTCTTATTAGGAATAGTGACAGAGAAAACTAAGGTACTTGATGAGTAATTCAAAAAGCATTAATGAATACTGTAACATGTATGATGTGTTTGATTCCAATGTTTAGATACATGCAAAATTTTCCATTATTACCTTTTTAATAATCATTTTCTTGTTTGCCATCTATTTTTGTTTCTCAAATATAAATTGTACAATACATAAATTAACTGAAAACAGCTAATTTACTAAACAAGAGATTTACTGAGTATAATAAGAAACTTGATACAAGTAATGAATTCCAATTTCAATCTTGGTTTACCTAATGAAGAAATATCTTCTCTGCTTTTTATCTCGTGGAACTAAATATCTAAGTTAAATGCAAAATGTTGGCCCTCTTTATGTATGTGCTTGTTTTTGTATGGGTGAATAATAAATTAAAGGCAAATTTTATAGAGATCTGTAAATGGAGAAAATATCTGAATGTTATTGACACTTTTGAGTATCTTGATACATGTCTTTTTCCTTTATATAGTTTCTTATGATTCGCATTTGAGTTTTTTGTTTTCTTCCAAAGGTAGATCACATGTTTAGCAGTAACTTGCTAAATAATGAAGAAAAGGGTCATAAATTAGTTTTATTGGGAAGTATCTAGTTCGAATGGGGACACCATAATAAACGGTGCAAAATGAAAGAAATAAATGGAATAAGCACAGCGAGCCGATAGTTAAACACTGTGAAGCGACTGAAACAAGAATAGAATTGGATAATAGTAACAACAACCATTTAATTTCGTTGATAGTATATGTTTTTTTGTGACTAAAACGTTTTGGCTATTCTTTCTCCGATAATTTTTTTTTTTCATTCTCTTTTAAAAGTGTCAAGTCCCAACATTAATTATGCGCCGTGTATTTATGTTGGTAAATAATAATTTAGCCTTTTTGGATGGTGGTCCATTATTAGGTATGGGTTCTCTTGCTACATTCGAATCTTAATATATACTATACGTTATACACACATTCAGATGTATGTATGTAACTAGATCGTATTTTTAACAATTGGCACACGAATTTAGATGTTTTTCGTTTGCCAACTATGTAGTTGACCAGAGCCACTTGTGTTATGTTTTTCACTTCCTGCGAAGCGGTGATCACTTCCTTTAAACATCTGTCAGTGAGTTTTTAACAGAGTTCGAATAAGAGTGGCACATATATAATAGATAGTCTTATTTGATTGTATCCCATTCTGTAAATATTCACTTATATATATGATATTTCACTTATATACCTTATATTTGAATATTTTCTTTGTTTCATTCATTTGTTGGTTATGTTAATTTAGCCCAAAGTATCTGAAATACTATTCGTCAATGAATATTCAAAATAATTTGCCATAATTGACTAATTGTCTAAGATCTAGCTAACATGGATTTCAGGTTTAGTGATGTTTATGTTGTTTTGTTTATATATTAAGTACTATAATCGGTCTGCATCGTATGTGGGCAATAAAATATTTTATATGTTAAATATATGATTAATATTATATATTAAATATAAAAATTGAAGATAAAAACATTAACCCAGATTTTAAAATACTTCATTAGATAAAAAATAAATAAATATGATAACTAAATAAACTGAAAATATTAAAATATATAATAATTTATTTAATTTTTATGGTTGATTCGCATGTATGTGTAAGTATAATTTTTTTATAGACATAATTAGTTGTAATATTTAAGTATTGATTAATTTCTTATACCTATGTAAGCATTATGTGTTTATAAATATTTATTTTTAGTGTTTAACAATAATTACATAAACATTTCATATTATTTTATGTCTTTTAAAAACTTATTATGTAAGCGTTATGTTTTTATACATATACAATTTTTAGTCTTTAATAACAATCACACAAACGTTTTATATTGTTTTGTGTCTTTTGAAAACTTTTTGTTTTTTCTTTCTGACATTTAGAGCAATATATAATTGCAAATGTAAAAGTTATATTAAATAATAATTAAAATTTTATAATATATTTTGAATATTATCTATATTATATTTCTTTTTCCCTCTGCACAATATAATCTTATCAATATATATATATTTTAAATATATATTTTTTTCTTGACATATTGCTAAATAAACAAAAATGGATTTTTCATCACTACTAATCCTAAAAGTGGATAGATGGTTGGTCCGCACAAACCACCTCACCGCTCTTAGGACATATAGAAATTTTTATATAAATATAAATTGACTAATAACTAAAATTAAAAATGTACTGTAATCGAGGTTAAAAAAATATATGCACAACAAGTTTGCATGCAACTTTAATTTTTGCACAATTAATATTTATATCTACACGTATATTTGTGAATCAAAGTATGACTTTTATATGTTGAAAGAAAATAACAAAATATATGTTTTGTAATATATATTTTAATAAAAATATGTATATTTATGCATGCAAGTATGAGTTATAAATAAGTGAACTATAATATTTAGGTGTTGGTTGGTTTTTTGATATTTTCCGCAAACATTATGATTTTACACAATACAGTTTTTTGGCGTTTAACAACAATCACAAAAATCGTTTCTATCGTTTTGTATCTAATCAAAATTTCTTGCATTTTATGATATATAGTTTCTCAATAAAAAAATTATAATAAAAATTTTATTATAAAGTTTGTGAATTCTTATTTTATAAAATTCTTCGGTAGCTCTCTGCTAAACTCTTCATCAAAATTTTCTTCTAAAATATAGGTGGATTTCTCTCCAACCAATTTCTATTTTAATGAAAAAAGAAAGATTGTTACTTTTTCCTCCAATTATAGAAGAAAAAATAAAACCGTTATTTTTCCTCTAAATTAGAAGATTAAAAAGTAAAGGTGGGTTGGAGATGCTTTAAACCAAAGACATAGCCTGAAATTTTTACAGAAAATCAAAGTCATAAAGATTCATTTTTACTTTTACTTCTACTTTTTATTCTTATGTTTCTTTATAAAATTTATAATAAATATTTGTTATAAAATTTGTGAAATCATATTTTATAAAATTCTCCGCTAGCTCTCTGCTCATCTCTTTGTTCAATATTGAAGAATTGGTTTGATGAAAAAAATAAATTTCTTATGCTTGGTCTGCACGCATGTGTTCATTATAAAATTTGAGCCACACATGTGTTTATTATAAAACTTCTTTCTTGAGATTTTTAAATGACTCCATAAAACAAAGTTTGAAAGTGTTACGGAAAATAAAACTGTAGAGTTTTTTTTATTTCTACTTCTTATTCATATTTGTTTTTCTTATTTATGATTTATTTGTTCATCCGGCTATATTGCGTTTTATTTCTGATCTCACATTCTCGATCTACAATGAGACTGTATATGAGTATAATATAAAATTTTAATTTATGTTAAAAAAGGATAAGAGATAAAATGAAATGATAATGTAAACTACATAAATTCCAGAAAATAATAATATAAAAATATCAAAAAATTATATACAAATAATGATATATCATACTCTCAACATTATTAATATATAGTGTATATACTATCTTATTGGATAATCTATTATTATTTTTTATTTAAAAATATAAAATATATATTGGTTGTAAAATTTTCGTAATCATATTTCATGCAATCTATTATGAATATATGTAAGAAAAAGATAAGAGATAAAATGAAATGGTAATGTAAGCTACGTAAATTCCAGAAAACAATAATATAAAAATATCAAAAAATTATATATAAATAATGACATATCATACTCTCAACATTATTAATATATAGTATATATACTATCTTATTGGATAACCTATTATTATTTTTTATTTAAAAATATAATATATATATTGGTTGTAAAATTTTTGTAATCATATTTTATGCAATCTATTATGAATATATATAAAAATAAACTGAAATCAAAGTAATTATTATTTTCTATTTATTTAAATTTATTAACTTTAGTGTTATAATGTAGTGTATTTATGTTATAATTTTATAATGTATTTAATTATAATTCAACCAATCAAAATATTTCGTTTATTTTATGAAATTTGCCATATCACAATTCCATGTCACCATTAATTTACACTAACTTTTACTAAGGTGATGACACATCAGATTTTTTTATTAAATATGCTTCTCAAATAATAGTTAAGATTGTGTTTGTTGGAGGTGAAATTTCATTTTCTAGTAACAAACGAAATATGTAAAAAAAGAAAAGAAAAGAAAAATTGATGTAGGAAACGATATGTTGGTTATAAACAAAGCTGTACTAAAAAAACAGTATAGGTTTAAAGCTCACAAATGTGTTTTTTTCTTTTTTTTGTCATCTGAAGATTTCATTAAAACAGAAAGATACATTTGCAGAATACCTTTATGGAATACAATTATTGAAAATTTTAAAAAATTCTAAGGGGGAGATATTCAATTAAGGAATTTAATGGAATTAGAAGGAATTAGGCTTTCTATTAAATTCCATTGTTATTCAATATTGTATTTCACAAATTCTTTTAAATTCATGTGTTATTGAATTCAATATTTGAACTCATTCTTTTAAATTACTGTAAATTCTAGTGTTATTCAATGTAGTGATTTTCTAATTCTATTAATTATTGGTGTTATTCAATTTTAGTGTTCTTCTTATGCTATTGTCATTTTAAAGGAATTTAATAGAATTACAATGAAAAATTGTAAAAAACCAATTCTCACCATTTTTGCTGTCATTTTGATAGAATTGATTTAAATTCTCAACAAAAACTATAAATTACTTCAAAATCAATTATTTTCTAATTCTTTTGTATTCCCTTAAAATCAACCATCCAATACCCCCACCTAAGAATCTGGATCTAAAACAGTATTAGAACTAATACACCTAAAGAACAGTTACACCAAAACACTTGCAAGTTTTCTAAAACTTCAGAAACCCCAAGTTTCATAGTATCAAAACTGCTTATAGCCAACCAACAAAACTAAACTTTTTCTTAGATCAAAAACTGAACCAGAACCAAGGCTTCATAATCCGGCAAGCAAGAGCTGCATCTTGAAAACTTTCAGAAACGGCAATGTCAGAAGGATAGAATTACGTCTTGAAAGAAACCCGAACGAACCAATGCTCAACAGCAAAGGACCCAAGACTAAGAGCAAAGTCTAAACCATCCGTAGTAACCAGACCACGGCAAAAGAACAGAGAAGCACAAAATGACGGAATAGTGAACCACAGATCTTCAATGTAAAACAGAACTTGCAAGAGAAAAGCCAAAAAACCAAACCTGGAACCAGAAAGACATCTACTAAGAACGGAGAAGAGCCAACAACAGAAGCCAACTAGGGAAGATCCGAAGATCTAAGGTTAGATCTGAGAGAGAAGAAACGAGATCCGGCCACTCCGCACTGGTGAACCACCAGATCCGCCGCTCCAAACTCCCATCACTTAGAATTGCTCAAGGAAGAAGCAATGAACCGAGGCCACCACCAACCCAAGAACCAAATCGAAATCAACCATCAGCCCCCCAAAAATAGAAACCCATTAAAGGAAAAAAAAGAAGAATAAAGAGAATAAACAAATCAGCATCAAATCTAAAGAAGCAGTCTAACGCCGATCACCTGAGAAAAAATCAGATGCCGTCAAATACAAGGAGAGAGGCGAGAGATTTTTCTTTATAATCACCTAAAGATCGATAGTCTCATTGGATTAGTTGAAAAGCTTCAAATGTATGAAGAACCTTTTATGGTTACTCTTCATCAAGCTTTCTATGCTGACAGAGGCGGATATTCAGACAGAGATGGCTACTCAAATCGTGTTCGAGGTTAGAACAGAGGTGGTTTTTGTGGAAAAGGTTCTTACTCCACACAAGGAAGGGGCTTTCCTCAACAGTTTTCTAACAGCAGTGGTCGTGGTTCCTATTCTAACAATGGATAGAAGCCTACTTGTCAGATCTGTGGGAAATATGGTCATTCCGCAGTCACTTGCTACAGTCGTTATGACTCTTCAGAACACAGATACGACAGTTCTCAAGATAAGCTACCTCAGGCTCTTGATGCTATGAAGATTTCCGAACAAGATCGCTCCTCTGATCACGAGTGGTATCCGGATACTGGTGCTTCTGCTAACAACACTAATTCAAGTAAGAATCTTCAAGCTTCTCAGGAGTATTGTGGTAATGACAATGTTATGATTGCTGATGGAAACTATCTTCCCATCACACACATTGGTTATGTTCCTTTGCATGCCATGTCAGGTAATCTTACACTAAAAGAGGTTCTTGTTTGTAATGATGTTACTAAATCTTAGCTGTCTATTTCCAAGTTGACTATAGACTATCCTTGTACTGCTAAATTTGATGCTGATGGTGTTTGTATAAAGGACAAGCTCACCAATCAGCTCCTAACTCAAGAAAGTATGCATACAGATCTTTATATGCTTGAGAATCCACCAACGTTGCAGGCCTTCTACAACAACAGACAGCTATTTACGAGTGCTGAGGTTTGGCATCGGAGGTTGGGCCAGCTCCAGTGTATTCTGTTCAAGGGTTTTAATACTATATAGTCTTCATAGATAACTTTTCAAAATTCTGTTGGTTTTATCCTTTGAAGAATAAATCAGATTTATATGCTACTTTCCTCTTGTTTCAGTCGCTTATATAAAACCAATACAACAACAAAATTCAAGTTTTTCAATATGAGGGGGGGGGGGGGGGGGGGGGGGAATTTACAAGTTCAAAGTTTGTTACTTATTTGGCTCAATATGGTATCAAACATCTTATATCGTGTCCCATACACCCCAACAAAATGGCATTGCTGAGAGGAAGCATCGCCATATCACAGAGCTTGGATTGGCAATGCTGTTTCAAGGAAAAGTCCCTCAACAGTTTTGGGTAGAGGCACTATTTACTGCAAACTTTCTCAGTAACTTCTTGCCTTCCTCTACTCTGACAAATCATCAAAGCGCATATGCAGTTCTATTCAGTAGAAGACCAGATTATTCAGCTCTCCGGTCATTTGGCTGCGTCTGCTATCCTTCACTTCGACCTTATACATCTGATAAGCTTGATCCACTGTCTCTCCAATGTGTGTTTCTTGGCTACAATGACAAGTATAAAGGATATCTCTGTCTCTATCCTCCCATAGGTCGTGTCTACATCAGCAAACATGTTTTTTTTTTATTAAATGGAGTTTCCGTTTTTAACAACTTATGCTTACTTGCATACAAGTCCTCGAACACCTCTGTTGTCTGCTTGGCAGCAAAGTTTTCTCGGCTCTGCTCTCATTCCTCCAAGTACTACTCTGAGTCCCATCCCTTCAATGACTCCAGCGACATCCTCCTCTACTACTACAGGGAAGGATTCCTCTCAGCTCGTTGCAAGTACATAGGTTATTGATACTGGTGATGCTAATTTATTCAGTGGAAGTGACTTTCCTCCTTTAGCGTCTACTGTTCCCAGTCACTCTATGACTACACGCTTGTGGGTTGGTATCTTCAAACCTAATCCTCGTTATGCGTTGCACTGCAGCTTTGAAACATCCTGGTTGGCATGGTGCAATGGTTGAAGAAATAGACAACTTAACAGAATCAAATACACTTTTTCTAGTGCCTTATCAACCAGATATGAACATCCTTGGTTGCAGATGGGTTTTCAGAACCAAACTGAATGCTGGTGGATCTCTTGACAAGCTCAAAGCTCGCTTTGTTGCCAAGGGATTTGAACAAGAAGAAGGGATTGATTCTTTGGATACTTACAGTGCAGTCGTAAAAATGCCAACTGTGAGAGCAATTCTACTTGCTGCAACTGTCCCGAAGTGGGACATTAAACAACTTGATGTTAAAAGCGCTTTTCTACACGGTGATCTCAATGAAGCAGTCTACATGTATCAGCCTCCTGGCTTTATTGATCCGGATAAGTCAGAGTATGTTTGTAAACTTAACAAGGCTATTTATGGTTTAAAACAGGCTCCTCGGGCATGGTTTAACAAATTCATCACCTACTTGCTTGACTTTAGCTTTACTTGTTGCACTTTGGATCTATCTCTCTTTATCTACTTGAAAGATGGTAATGTACTTCTTCTACTACTCTATATGGATGATATGGTGTTGACTGAAAACAACAATGCTCTAATGGCTGAGCTTCTTAATACTATGAGCACTGAGTTTCGGATGAAAGATTTGGGGCGTTTACATTATTTCTTGGAAGCTCAAGCTATATTTCATGAGAACGGTCTGTTTTTAAACCAAGAGAAGTATACAAAAGATCTATTACATGTTGCTGGTATGTCTTGTTCCCCTATGCCTACCTCTCTGCCATTGCAACTAGATCGTGTTCCTAATCAAGATGAAGAGTTCTCTGAACCATCCTACTTTCGTAGTCTTGCTGGGAAGCTTCAGTACCTCAGACTCACTCGACCCGACATACAATTTGCTGTAAACTTCATTTGTCAGCGAATGCATTCTCTTTTGGTTGCAGACTTTGCTCTTTTCAAAAGAATCATGTGTTATCTTTGTGGTACAAATGATCATGGCCTCAACCTCACTGCTGATACAGACTTCAGAATTAGAGCCTACAGTGACAATTATTGGGCTGGTTGTGAAGAGATACGGAGATCCACAAGTGGTTTCTGCATCTTCTTAGGCTCCAATCTCATATCTTGGTCCGCCAAGAAGCATGCCACTGTCTCTCGTAGTTCCACTGAAGCAGAGTATATAACTCTCTCCGATACAGCTGCTGAACTCTTCTGGCTTGAAAATATGCTTCGAGATATTAGTTCACCTCCTCTCAACGCTCCTGAATTATACTGTGACAACCTGTCAACAGTCTATCTTTTTGCAACACCTGCAATGCATAAAAGGTCCAAACACTTTGAGGTTGACTTTCATTATGTCCGAAAACAGGTTGTAAAGGGTATTCTGGTCGTGCAGCATATCTCGGCTGCTCATCAACTGGCCGATATCTTCACCAAATCTTTTTCTTGTCCTTCCTTTCAAGACTTACGGTTCAAACTTGGTGTGGATCCTCTCACACTAAGTTTGAGGGGCGGGGGTGTTAATGGTACCAAATCAGAGTTAGGCCACTCAACACAAAAGCCCACCACGATGAAACAAAACATCAAGCCTATCAAGCCCATTTTGTCTGGTTACAACGGCTCCTTCTGCAACTAAGTATGAAACGTCAACATCCAGCTTGAAAGGCAAAACTCCGTACAAGACAGATGGGTGCTTGGTAATCAGTAATCACTTTGGATGTTTGGATTCAAGTGAATGAATGTTCCGATTAGCTTTAGGTCTTTTATTTTTAGGGTTTTATGTTCTCTTCTATATAAAACTAGGTAATAATTCGCGCCTTGCGCGGAATGAAATATTTTTTATTTAATAAATACAATATTTTTAATATTATATAACATAATATATTTAATTTTAAATTTTGGTTTTATATAATATGATAGTAAAATATTGATACTATAATAGAGTTTTTTGTATATTAATGCAAAACTGTCATAACTTCTTATGTTGTATAATGCTTTACTTTAATGGATTTAAATATGAGTTTGAATGATATTAAAAAAAGATAGATATATATATTTTAAATTGTGAAAGAAAACACCAAAACATGCTTCCAAAATAATTAAAAACTAACGATGGTCAGAAATATAAAAAAATTATGCTAATAATTTCAAAGAATCTATATTGAAAGCTGTGTAAATTTCATCAAAAAGTGTTTACCAGAAGCTTGTTCATTTATAAAATATATACTATTTATACGTAATATATACAAATAATTATAGTATAGTTTTTATAAATACTACATTGATCGGAATGATTGTATTTTTGGAATTTGAGGATCAAATCGAAATTGAGAACATCCTGATATATTAGAAATTTCTGTAAAACCACCTAAATAATAAAAGATAACATTTATTATGTAATGTTTGTAAAAAGAATAGAGAAAATTAAAATTAATATCTATTCTATTTTGATTACAAATATCATCTTTTGTTTTGGTTGATATAATTATAAAAAACTAGGATCTAACCTGCGTATCGGCGCGCAGGTAATTTTTTAAAAAATTTAATTTTAGAAAATATTAGTTTTGTAATTACAATTTAAAAATGTGATTTTATAGTCCGCACAAGTAATTTTTTCATAAATTAATTTTAAAATATTGATTTTATAAATATAATTTTATTGTTCTACAACATTGTAATCAAAATAGTTAATCTAAAAATAATGCTAAGAAGTTATAAAATATGATTAATTATCTTTTTGTTAATCATATTCATATTCATGTTATTTAGTCAAAAAAATTATACAATAAAAGTGTGTTTGATTTAATAAGAATATAATATATTAATATTTTTCTTTTTCTTTATCTTATTCCTTATTATTCTTTTGTTGTTGTTCTTTTTCTTTTTCTAAATCTTTATTATTGTTCTTCTTCTATTTTTATTCTTCATCTTCTTCTTATTTTTTTTCTATTTTTCTTTTAAGTTCTTCTTGTACATTATTCTTTTCCATTCTTCCTCTTTTCTTATTTTTAATAAAAAAATTTCTGTTTTTTCTCTCTTTTTCTTCTCTATTATTTTTTCATTATTATTTTTTTTCTTCCTTATTTTTTTTTCGTTTTTTTTTTTTGTGTAATTTTTCTGGTACTTTTTCGTTTTGTTTGTTTTTTATTTCGATTTTTCTCTGTTTTTATTTTCTTTTCTTCTCCTTTTTTCTTCTTCTTCTCTAATCTTATTCTTTATTTTATTTTTCTTTGAATTTAGCAAAACAAAATGGAAATGGAAATTTCTTATACTAAATAATTAATATTATATAAATTATTGTTGGCCCAACATATTTTAGGGTTTTTGGTAAAATAAAATTTAGACTCTAAAAATATATTTTTTTAATTTTGTTTTAGAATTTTCTATATATATTTTTATAAATTTCGAATTAAAAACTAAGAAAATAAGATAGTTCTAAATTTTTAAACAAAAATAGATCTTTTAATAAGAAGGAAACAAAATATTGGGCCTCTAATCATAAAAGTAACAAAAAATTAAGCATTTGATAGTTTAATGAAAATAATAGGTTTAATAAACTTTTATATAACTAATGAAAGTCCAATAGCATATTATGTAAATAACACATCAAGTAAAGGTTAGTCTTCTAAAGTGGATTCTCTTTTAATATAATAGATTTAGACTCTAAAATATTATTTTTTAATTTTGTTTTGTCATTTTCTATATATAATTTATAAATTTCGAATTAAAAACAAAGAAAATAAAGTAGTTCAAATTTTTTAAACAAAAATGAGCCTTTTAATAAGAAAGATAACAAAATATTAGGCCCATAATGAGAAAAGTAATAAAAATTTAAGCATTTGATAATTTAATAAAAATAATAGATTAAATAAATTTTTATATAACTAATGGAAGTCCAATGGCATATTAAATAAATAACACATAAAATAAAGGTTAGTCTTCTAAAGTGGATTCTCTTTTAATATAATAGACTAGGTAGTTGGTCCGCACCTAATGTGCAGACATAAAACATTTATAATAAATTAATTATTAATAATATATATCATTAATAATAAATAAGTGATTGGCCTGTTTTGATAATATATTTGTTAAAAAAATTTGTTTGTAAAAAAGTGTTTGAATAGATTTGAGAAATTGAGTCATAGTAAAAAATAAAACATATACAAAATTTAAAATATTTTTTAAAAAATTGCAAAATAAAATAAAATGATTCTTTGTTATTTGTTGTTTTCTATTTTTTATTTATATTTTTCATCTTTTTATATTTTTTCTGTCACTTTACGTTCTATTTCAGGTTCGTAATTCTCACTATATAATTGAAATACATTCACATATAATATAAACTTTTGATCTTTATTTATAGTGAGACAAAATAAGATGATAATAAAAGTGAAGAAATTCTCCTTCTAAAAATTTGATGCCGCAAAATTTCACACAACAAACAATTGAACTTATAAATATTTTGCTAAAAAATTACTTAAAATAAGATTTCAACAATTTCCATCAAAAAACAGATTTCACAAATTTCATGCCAAAAACATGAAGATGTAACTTTCACACCAAAAAAATTACGTCAAAATATGATCTAAAAACACTTTATCATAATTTCGATTTTGTGAATTTTTTGCCAAAAAGTAAATTCATAAAAAAAAATTCGCCAAAACTTTACATTAAAAATGTGATTCTAAAAACTACCAGTCAAAATTTTTATTTAATGAATTTTCTGCTATATAAGTGAACCGTAACTCTTCCACCAAAAAATCTTATTTAAAAGTATAATTTCAAAAAACTTTCATGAAAATCTGATTTCAAAATTTTTTCGCCAAAAACATGAATTTGTAACTTTCCTACCAAAAATATTTATTTTAGAGTATTTTAATTTGATTTCATGAGATATCAAAAAGTTTATGGCTAAATATGTTGTCACAAATTTTCTGCTAAATATTTGAAATGCGTAAAAGTTTTTAGCAAAATTTTTGTGTCGAAATATAATTTCAAATCTATTTGATAAAAATATAATTTTTCCAAATACTTTAATTTTGCATCAAAATTTTAACATCAAATTTTATTTATAGATTAAATAATACCATATCACAAGCCATGTACTAAAAACTGACATGTCATAATTACATCATCATTACACATCATCATTTCCATGTCAAATTAAAATTGCTCAAACTAAACATATTAACCAATCAAATTAAAACAAATCAGCATTTTTCATTAAACTACATTCTCAATTAATAGGTACAGAATAATGCTTTTATCTCCTTAAATTATTTCAGGATAAATAAATAAAAATAAAAATGGCTAAGCAGAAAAGAGGATTTTAAAAAAAAGAGAGACAATAGACAGTATTTGGAGTATCACTAGCTATCGAAATTGCTAACCATATAAAAGGTTCACTACTTTTCAAACCAATTCTTAAAAATGCATTATCCCATAGTAAAGACGTTATCTTATAAGAAAAAAACATATAAAACGATTGACGTATATAAAATGAACATATTTCTGCAACTATGTTACTTGAACAGTAAAAGATGTCATAAGCAGTAGTTATAGAATACCTTTAGAAAGAAAATGTTAAGAAAAAATGATGTTTAAGGTTTAGTATTTATGGGATATGCTTTTTTAAAATATTAAAATATAAATTACGAAATGATCTACTTATGGATATGAAATAAATTTCGTAAACTTCATGATCATAATTGAGAAAAGAGGTATTAACGTCAAGTATGTTATTAATCGATAACTAAGTTTTACAATTAATCATTTAATATAGAATAGGTAATAATCCGTACCTTGTGCGGAGTGTAATAATAATTATTTATCTAATATAGTATAATTTCAAAATCATATAACAAAATACAATTGATTTTATATGAATTGTTTATAACATTATGCTGTAATATTGATAAAATATTATTTTTATTTATTTTATGAAATATAGAGTAATTTAGTTCTAATGTAAATTAGTTTAAAAATTAAATATATATGCACAATCTGGATAGAAATACGAAATCGCTTCTTTATAACCCATGATTAATAACATGATCTTAAAATTTATAAAAAATAAAGGGAGTATATTATAATTAAATTATTAATACCTAATGTGTTATGATAATAATAATTTTTTTTGAGGTTTTGTTTTGTTTCACAATATAGTTGTTTTCATTTTTTTCTTACTACTTCTTATAAATACTATGTGACCGATTATATTTTTTGTTTTTCATAATTAGTTGAATTATATTTAATTTATATACTAAATGATTACTTTTTTTTAAAGAAAAGTTTCTTTATAGTCTTTGTGCTATGATGCAAAACAACTTATATTTTGAAATAGAGAGTATTAAAATTGAAAAAATAAAATTTGATTAGAAGGTTTATTAATCGATTTTAATATTTTTTATACAAATGTAAATGCATATTTAAATTAAACCGCAAAAACTATAGCCATAAGAATATTAACTTTTAAGAAAAGAAACTACTGTGAAATTAATTTTAAATACTAAATATATATAAGGATTATATATAAATAAATTATATTTCTTTTTATTATTTTTAATAAATTATCTAAAATTATATATAACTGAGTCAATATTTATACATTCTTAACTTTTTGATTCAATAAAAACATTTTTAATATCAAACATTTTAATAAAATTATTATATAATATCCTTACAAAAATATTTTAATTTTTACCAAGTTATTTTGTTGTATAAATTAAAAATTTATGATATTTAACTCTTTAATCAAATAAAATATTTATAATATTATATTCTATTAACATATTCAACTATTTTTTATAGTTCAAATTTTTATTAATAATTGTACTTATTATAAAGGGTAAATATTTATATTATTTGGTTAATTTATATGGTTCTAAAACCATATGAAACCAAAAATAATTATAATAAAAATATCTATTAGATTAAACTTCCTGTTTTCTTTTTATCATTTATGTATTTTTATACTGATTTATAAATCATCTATCTACACATCCTTATTTTCAATTTTAGTTTTTTAAAACATACTTTTATTTATTAATCATTTGAGTAGTTTATATTTGTTTTTTGAAATTTGAATTATAACACAGAAATATATATATATATATATATATATATGTGTGTATATATATATATTACTATATGAATGATGTGATGATTTTTTTTTTTTACAAAAATAAAAGATAAAATATAATATTTAAAATAATAATTAATATGATATATCTTTGGTAAGAAATAGAAAAAAAGAATCATCATCAATATAATTAATATAAACTAATGTATAATCAAATTAATGTGAGTGGTATAACATGTAATTAATCTAGTAACATAAGTCTATTTTTATAACTTTGCTGAAAATGATTCTGGTGATGACACATCAGCAAAATAGCACTATTGTAATATTTTATAAAATTAAGGTTATTCTTTAAAAATGTTTCTCTTTTAATATATAGGGGATATTTAGAATTCAGTAAATAATTAATATATATGGGGCTTAGTATTTAGGGTGTATAATTAGGACGATATGATTAAAATTAAGGTTACAAATATGATAAAATGCAGAGGATTTAAAATTTAAGGTTATTTACTAAAAATAATGGATCCCCTTATATTTATTATATTTTATATATAACATCAATAATATAGCAGTAGATGATATAATTAAAATTAGAAGTTAATACAGAGGATTTAAAATTTACTCTTTCTAAAATTAGGATGATATGATTTAAATTTAATATAATGCAGCCAAATTATAATTTACTCAATAATTATGATTTTTAGAATTAGTACTGAATAATAATAATTGACTATTAAGGAAACAAAAACGAATTGATGCTATTAAGGCAATTTTCGGTTATATATTCTATATATAACCTAGCATATGTATTAAATTAGTAAACAATAAAGTTACTTATTTTCAGTAGAACTTACATATTAATTCGAAGCCAGAATAATAAGAATTAAGTTAGTCAGATTGATTTTGTTTGATTCTGAAAACTTCATTGTCATGAGTACGGATCCACAGTACTTCCTTTTCAATATTCTAAGTAATTTCGTTTTTTAAGGTTTAATAGAGATTTTTTTTTTTAAGTTTACTGAGTTTTAATTTGTTTTACTTATGTATCTATTATATATAATATTTAAATTATTTCTCTCAGTAATATAGCAGTTGAATACATTTAAAAAGTCTATCATTTATACATAATGGCAAATAAATTTGTATGACTCATATATTTAATTGAATGTGTTTTTTTAAAAAAAAATTATTATGATTTAGTAATATATTATTTAGATACTTTATAAAAGTATAACCTATGTTTGGTCATAACAATACATAATAGCATAGTATATAAATATTTTAGTAATATAAGTTATTTTTGATAAAAAAATTCTGAGAAATTTTATGATGGTGATACATCAGAAAAATGGCACTACTGTATTTTTTTACAAATTTAAGGTAATTTACTAAAAATGCTTTTCAATTAATATGTATAAGTGATAGAGTTGTAAGTTTCATTGAGACAAGTCTTCGGAAGCAAATTTCAGAATGCTACGTGGGGGTGTGTGATTCGTCCAGGGAGTGGAGCTGTGCCTCCGAGTTTCGTCCTCTGGGAGAAAAGCGACGAGTCGCTCCGAGGCGGAAACCTGCTCGAGTCATGACAACGGGATGGTCGCCATGCGAGATCCTGCAAACATTAAATAAGAGGTCAGTTAGGCCTTTGGGAGGACCGAATAGAGGTTTCTCTCCCGAAATTTCTATGGCGTCCAAGTCAATGAACGCCGTACCGGAAACAAATACTAAGAAGGGCACATCTACGAGTTTAGGGTGAGAAGTCTCGTCCAGGGATCGAGACATCTGTCTGTTTGGTGGGTATTTTACGGGGTAAACTATACAGAAGGAAGAATGTGTTACCAGTATTAAGGCAAGATTTACAGTCGAGAGTGACTTATCTTGGTGGGCATTCACTCGGGAGAACAAAGTGTTCTCCCTCGATCATGCTGCTTGTCGGAGCTGGTTAACTCGATATCGGTCAGTTACCTCTTCCTTGAGAGGGGCTTCAGATATGCCGATCCAATCTCCCGACCCGATCTCTTTCTGGTGTGATAATCTTTTTTTTATACTAACGGTCTCTTCGTCTTGTCCTCTTCATTTGGCGCGCTTGGGGAGCAAGTGAGATGATGATTCTTGCGTGTTTGGGTAAGTTCGTCAACTGCCCAGAAATAATATACGAGAGTAATTCGGCCGAGCTAACATGGTGTGTATCAGTGTTTAGAGTGGTTTAGTATCTATGTGTCGGGCTCTTTTAGACTTTGTAAAATCGGTTCCAAAATGGCATTTCTTTGATTAATTTTTTTTTTCAAGTTCTCGTCTGTTTTTGCTTCTGCTTTCACAAATCTGTTTAACCCATCAATAAAATTTAAAGAAAAAAAATATCACAAAAATAATAAATTTCAGATTCAAAGTTCGAATCTTCACAGGTAATCAAGTCCGAACGTCCGATCCTCTTCTGGTTTTTGCTTTAATTACTTTGTTTTTTTTTCTCTAGATTGATGTCTTCAGTTCTAAATAGCCCGAAGCCCATTTTCTCTCTCTCAAAGAAGGTCCAAATGGGCTTTTTTTTTATTTTGGTAAGTTTCAGTAACCTATTTAATGTCATTTACTGGTGTTAAACAACACAACGTGTTGGATGACTAATCCACGTGTAATTTTCGATTAATAACGTGTTAGTACCTGACCGACTAATCCACGTGGCAGGACCGAGAGGATTCCCTTTTATAAATGAAGTAGCGTAGTAGACAATCTTTAACTAACAATACACTTGGCAGTCAAAATGGAGCTGCTCATCTTCATCTTCCTCCTCTTCCTCTTCCCCATCTACATCTTCTTCATATTTCCGAGAAAATCTTCGTCAAATATTGGTTTCAAGTCGTACCCAATCGTCGGAATCATACCTGAAATGGTGAAAAACGAACAACATTTCCTCGATTGGATAGCAGAGATTCTATCCCAATCCCCAACCCAGACGGCGACTTTCCGGTATCTAGGGAAGCAACGATCCGTCATGACGGCGAATCCAGCGAACGTCGAGTACATTCTCAAGAAGAAGTTCGGGAGTTTCCCCAAAGGCGAGCAGTTAGCGGAGGATTTTCTCGGCCGCGGTATTTTCAACGCCGACGGCGTGATGTGGTGGAAACAGAGGAAGACGGCGAGTTACGAATTCAGCACTAAGTCACTCCGAGACATATTTATGACCATCCTCACCGTTGAAATCAACACCAGGTATAAATAATAAATAACTCAATTAGATGAATTCACTCTTTCAGATGCGCTGAGAATTTTTTTTTTTTTTTTTCTCTTCTTTCTTTCTCTCCGATCCAGGCTTGTTCCGGTGTTAGCAGAATCCTCCGCCGCCGGAAAATTGATAGACCTTCAATATATTTTTGAGCGATTCGGTTTGGATAGCATCTGCGAATTAGCCTTCAGCGTCGATTCCGCTTGCCTTGGCGAAGACGAAGTTCGAGAGTTCATGCACGCCTTCGATACGGCGTCGACACTGACCGCGCAACGGTTTCAGTCTTCGGTTTCTTTTTGGTGGAAGATCAAGAAGAAGCTTGACATTGGGTCAGAGAGGCTTCTGAGAGAATCAATGGTTACCGTACACAAGTTCGCCGATGACATCGTCCGTAAGAAGATGATTGATCAAGGAAGATCCGAGAGCGAGAAGGAGGATTTTCTTTCTCGGTTAATCAGCAACGAGGAGATGAACTCTCCGGAGTTGCTACGTGACATTGTCGTAAGCTTCATCTTCGCGGGACGAGACACAACATCCTCTGCCTTGAGCTGGTTCTTCTGGTTACTCTCTACGCATCCCGAGGTGGAAAACAAAATCATCGAGGAGCTAAAATCGATCCGAGCACGAACAGGGAAGAGAGTCGGGGAGGGTTACGGGTTTGAGGATCTGAAACTGATGAACTATCTGCATGCGGCGTTAACCGAAACCATGAGGCTGTATCCGCTCGTGCCGGTGAACACACTGAGCTGTGTCGAGGACAGTGTACTGCCCGATGGGACGTTTGTAGGGAAAGATTGGGTAGTGGAGTATAACGCGTACGCGATGGGGAGGATGGAGAGTATTTGGGGTAAAAACTGCGAGAGGTTTGATCCAGAGAGGTGGATTGATGAAACAAATGGTGGGTTTAGAGGCGAGAGTCCTTATAAGTTTCCGGTGTTTCATGCGGGACCAAAGGTTTGTTTAGGGAAAGAGATGGGTTATGTTCAGATGAAATCGATAGCCGCCGCGATGCTGGAGAGGTTTGTGGTTGAGGTTCCAGGGGATAAGGAGCCTGAGATGCACTTGGCTTGGACGCTTAGGATGAAAGGAGGTTTGTTTGCAAGGCTACGCGAAAGAACCTGAGTTACTTGTTGGACAAGTTATAACTTTCCTACACTTTTTTTTTTTCTCAGTAAACTTGTTTGTAATGTTTATTAATAAATGTCTTTCGCTGTTATTTCATCCTCTCATGTAAGGTTTCAACATTTGCTTAACGGAAAGAGAGAACTATGCCACTAAAAGAGTCAAATGTTTTTCTCTATGATCACTTAAGACCACTTGTAAATGGAATACGATAGTTTCACTATAGAATGATTCAAGTCCAAGATGAAAACGAACACAAATACATTCGAGTGAGAGAAAACAAAAGGGCTAAGACGTGGCAGAAGCAGGAGAATTCTTGTAAACTCCGACAAAGTGTTCACACCAGGCGTCTGGTAAGCACAAGTAACACTGTGAAACGACTTAGACAATGAGATATTTTTTCAAATAAATTTTGCAGTTTAATTTTTTTTTTTATTTACTAATAAATACTAAAAACTATAGTAAAATCTCTATAAATTAATAAATTTTTAAAATAAATTTTCGAAAAATTAATATTTTATTAATATATAGAGATATTTTAGTTCAAATTCAAAATATTTAATAGAAAACAAAAAAATTATTGAAAATTTTCGAAAAATTAATATTTTATTAATATATAGAAATATTTCAGTTCAAATTCAAAATATTTGTCAAAAAATAAAAAAATTATTTTCAATAATATAAAATTTATTCAGAAAATATCATATCAGTGAATTTAAAAAATAAATCAAACAATTTTTATAAATCTGAAACAATAATATAATTATATTTTACTATATTATATTATTTATATAGATTTAAATTTATAATTATTAATTTATCTAATTATTGAAACTATATTTTTATATAAAACTTTTTAAAAATTATTAATTTACTAATTTTTATACTGGTTTAATTTGGAACCAGTAAAAATTATTAATTTATAATGATTATTATTTTATCGAATATTAATTTATAAAATTTCTACTGTAAACTAAAATATTTAATTAATAATTCTATAAAATTATTTTTTTCTTAAAAAAAACTCATTCATTACACCACAACCTTTAACATACTTTGCTGTTTAAAACCCGACTTAGTTGGACTTTTAGCCCAAAGATAAACATGGTTACGTTACGAAACTCCTTACATTTAATTTCAAACCCAATCGCCAAAACGCTATTATCCACTAATAGAAGTGTTAACGGGCCATCAAATCAGGCCCTAAAAGCCACTATCAAAACGCAGACGCCGCATAAGTTTTTTTTTTTTGCAGAAAGCTGTCACGATAAATCTTGGTTGGTGGAAAATCGATTAGAGCCGTCCGGAGGAGCCATGGCGTCGCTTTGCTCTGCGATGTTGCTTCCTTCTCCATCGCTCGATGTTTTAGTGTTTCTACCTCCGACGAAGATTTCCTCTTTTTCTTCGGTTCACGGCTCGCGCTCGCTTGCCTGCTCTTCGTCTCGTATCCATGCTTTCCCCTCCGTTCGCTTTTCAATGCCTCCTCGTCGGTGTCCGAGTCTTCGGATGGCCAGAAGAGCGAGTAATCAGCTGCAGGTTGTGGCTATGGCCCCCGAGGAAGAGAAGCTTACTCGTCGCAATCCTCTCGATTTCCCAATTGTAAGCTCCGATTCTTCACTTCAAATAGGTTTCGGATCTTCCCACAAAACTCACTGTTTCATATTTTTCAATTCGCAATTGCTCGATTCGCCTTCAAATAGATTTCATTTAACGCTTAAATCGGTGATTGATGATAAAGATAGCTAGGGTTTCCTAATCCATGGCGTATCCTTGATGGTGTATTGCTGTTTGTTTGACAATTACTTCACGAATTTAACGAAATCAACATATATGTTCTCGTGTTGAATCAGTTTTGTTCATGTTACAGGAGTTTTTATCATCATAGGTCTTCAGGTTTCATGACCTATTGTTTCTATTTGAAGCAAATTTGCATCATAAATCTTTTCCTCAAGCTCACTGTTTCGTTTTTTCTTTCTCTATGAATCAAATTGTTCTAAGTCTGTTGAAAAGCTCCCTATTTTCACGACTCTAAATTGATTGATATAGCTCATCATATGTTTTCACTTGCTCTATTTGCATTATGGTGTCATGTAGACAGAACTTTTAAAGGATCAGTGTTCATCATTTTTTTTTCTGTAGATTTTGATTTATAAATGTAAGAGAGCATGTTCTTGATTTCGTTGTGATTCTACTGTTAGGAGTGGGAGAGACCTAAACCAGGGAGGAGACCTGATATATTCCCAAAGTTTAGCCCAATGAAGACACCATTGCCACCTCCAATGCCTTATGATCCACCAGAAGAAGATGAAGAAGAGGAAGAGAAGAAAGAAGAGGAAGAAGAAAACCCAGACCAAGAAGAAGAGGAACAACCCGAGAAGCAGAATTTTTTATAGTTTGAGATAAAAGAAAAAAAGATCTAAGAGCTTTTCTGTTTTGAGTTTTGTAGTGGTTTTTGTTGGAGGAGCAAAAAGAAAAATCAATCTTTTCTCACATTTAGTTGCTAGATTTAATATCTCATTACTCGTGTTACTATGTTTTGTGTAATGTTACATTTTCGAAATCCTATCGTTTACACTATCAATCACACGATAATGTCTATAAGTGAAAATAAGAAAAGGTTACGGGTCAACTGTTTACATGAATTGGGATTATATAAGTTTCTGAATCAATCCAGATTTTCGACCGAGTTGTTGTTACGTTCCAAAAATTTAAAAGTTTGGGGCCAAATCTTGATATTTTGTGTAATGTTTACATTTTCGAAATCCTATCGTTTACACCACTAATCACAGGATAATGACTATAAGTGAAATTAAGAAAGGGTTATGGGTCAAATGTTTATATCTGAAACAATCAATTACGCTATTTTCGAACGAGTTGTTTGTAACTTAAAGGGTTACTAGGTGTGCTGCCTGCGCAGGGACGCAGGCCAAACAATTTACAATTAATTGTATAGAATATATAATATTGATAAAATAAATGAATCAAATCAAAGTCCAAAAAATAAGTTTTTTTTTTATCATACAAATCGATATTAAAATCTTTGATTATCTTGTTTATTTAAATAGTTCAATTTTCCAAAACATTGCAGATTATTATTGTTCTAACTCTATGTCATTACTTCAATCTTTCATTAATACAATAATTTTGAATATTTTTGATTTTTCTTGTTAAGTGTGTCAAACAAATCGTTTATTTTACTTTATATAGTTGTACGACAGATTATCTATACCATGTATAGACATAAACATATTAAGAAATCGATATCAAACAAATATACACAATACCATATAGTATAATCTTGTTTTTGTTTTGGAAAATTTAACATTTGTAGTTGTAACACACTTTCCAACTTTCACATTAAATTTATATATCCAATATATAAAAAGAGTTGAATTTAACTATTCTCAAAGAGATACAATTCTAAATCAATATAAATAAATAGCTCAGTAGATTTAATAATCTCTTTTAGAAAAGAACTCATTCATTCTCCTACTTAGTCTTTTATGTCTTTTGGTTTTTTTCTTCTTCATCCTCTTCAATGTTTTCATCATCTTCTCGAACTTTTTTCTTCCTTTTTCTAATTTTATTGCTTTTTTTTCGTTTACTTCTTATTTATCTTCATATCATTCATCTCTTTCTTTTTATTTTACTTTGTATTTGTCTTCATTTTCGATTTTTTATCCAATTTTTTCTTTATTGGCTTCATCATCTCTTTCATCCTCTTCATTATCTTTTGATTTTTTTTTTCTCGCCTTCTCATTCTCCTCCTTTTTAATCATCGTCATCTCTTTTCTACCTTTTGTTATTTGCGTGTTTTCTTCTTCCTCTTCTCCTCTCTTTTCTTTATTTTTTTTTATTTTCTCTGACAATTTACTTTGCTTTTTTATTCTCCAACTCTCTTATGTTCTTCTCCTTCATCTTCTTTCTTCATTTTCTACCAATTTTCATTTATCTTTAAATTTGTATACGTCTTCTTTCTCGTCTTGCTTTTACTTTTTTCATGTTTCATCGTCTTCACCTCATACAATTTTATCTTCTTCTGTTTCTACTTACTTATATTTTATTGTCTTCATTTTTTCTGATTTTTTAATTTTCCAATTTTTATTTACATGCTTCTACTTTTTTATATTCCAGTTTTCTTTTTCTTCTATTTCATCCTTTTAAGTTTTTATGTAGAACATCAAATATAGGTCAGTGTTATTTGGACATGAATGCAAGATAGATTCTCAGCCGGTGAAGCTAAACAGATCAAACACAAACCTTTAAACTCAATCATTAAGAAAAACCAATTAATGTGGGATAATACATTAGTTTTTGCTCAGAAATAACGTGCAACAGAACTAAAGGCCATGTAAATAAAAAAACCTGACAAAAAATAAGAAAACCCAAACTAAAGAACCATAAAACGCATAGAACACAGTACACCCATTGCTTTTGCATATGCCTTCACAGATAAAGCAGAGATGTTTGATTTGAGTTGCTTTGCATCATTAAGATTAACATCTTCTACATAGTATACAAATGTGTGATTTAACTTAAACACGAGCCTCAAGCGCTTCAAGGTCAGCTCCAAAACCTTGGATTTCAACACTCCGGAGAGTGTTTTTTTCCGGATTGAAGAAGAAAACATAAAACGGTTTACATGTATAGTCCATCAACAAAACCATTTCACCTGTAGCAGTCACTCCAACGACCGAAAGTTTGCATGGATCAACGATTTTACCATCCCATAAAGTATAGACATGTTTCGACCATTCTTGTTTCTCCATGTCTTCAAGAACCTACATACACAACTCTAGGGTACGCCTTCCATCAACCGTAGCATACTTCTAATCGACCCCAACTATTTTACAATTATATGCAGTGTATCGACTTAGTAGTAATAGTATCTTCGTTCTCACATAAGCATTCCGTGTTGATAAACTCCTTGAATTCCTCAGACTTAAGATCAAAGCAAACTGTGAAAGAACTCAAACCACTACCGTCGCAAGCTAAATAATATATGACCCCATTGATGCATATACCGCCAGACTCAGACCTATTGTATCCAGGACAATGGATCCTCTTCCTCCACCTCATCTTTCTCAACAGCTACCGCTTCCCATATATAAACAAAACTGATTCTATAATTAAAAGAACTTTAACCATACAGTCTTGACCTAATTAGCTATTTTCAATACTCTATTGATTTTCCTGAGGCATATAAAAAAGGCACAAAAGCTGCATCATGCCATATAAACATTCAGAGTTCATATATGCCGAGAATTTCTTTTCAAATTAATAGATTGGATAAAATCAAAACGACCAAGTACTCGTGAGATATGAAACTTCATCCTCTACCAAAATAAGCCTCTGGATCTGTGATAAACAGTTTGTGACAAATTGAAAAGATGGACTTATATATAAACAAACAATAGACCAAAACTAAAAGAGAATGATTTGATTTGAATCAATGGTTTGAAGTTTTGAGGAAGAAAGATGATCAAGAGTTACTATCGTAGTCTGCGTAAATAAGTAGCATCAATGTTTACTCCACTTATGATGGAGAATCTAAATCCAAGTACGATCATCATCTGCTACGTTTAAACAAAACTTTTCTAAGCAATCATATACCATATACAATTAATATGGTGATATCAATGAGTCTTTCGACTCTTTTATAATAAAAAAATTTGAAAAATCCCCTCTAATAAGCAAAGAGAAATCATAACAAATATCAAAGATAAGAGGAAAAAATTAGAAAAATGAGATTTTGATACTCAAACCTTGTAAATATAGAAGGATTTGGTGAAGTTGTTGTAAGAAAATATTCTTAATCTTTTTTGTTCATCTAGATGTTTCAGGTTTGTGTTAATCTTGTTCTCCAGGAGAAGATAAACCATCTATAGGATAGATTAAGAAGAGTGAATCAATAAAGTAAGTATACAAACTATAACACTGTTTGTAAATTTTTTTAAAAGATTGGATCATATGAAACAGCAAGTCAGCAATAAGGACTCTTAAACAAATTTATATCACCTTTTCAAAGTTTTTGTTTTCGATCCCCTACTTTATCATGTTTATATCCTTAGAAAAAGATACAATTACAAAACGAAGTCTACAACTGCAGAAACATTTAAACAATCATAAGCATAACTAAAACAGCCTAAACAATAGATGTTTAGGAATTAGAAAACACGATTTAGATGAAGTATCAAAATAGTGAAATCACTTCAATTTCGTTTCGGTATAGTCCAGACTCCATATCAAAAGCTCTTTCCCGATGATCACCCTTACTTTATTCAAAAAATTAATCTCACACCAAAGAAAACAAAAAGGAATGAACATCAACAAAGCAATAAAGAACACTCGTGTTAAATGATAAAACTATAACTATGAATGAACATAAGGAAAAAAAAATCGATGAGAAAAAGATTAATGAAGAGGAAAGTGATAAGCGGCTGATTCTGAATTAAAACAGTGGAAACTTAGGTTTAATTTGTATATGTAGTTTTTGAGAAAATCTGTTTTTTTAATCGCAAAAAACTAATTAGGTTTAGATGGAAAAAAATAATAGGATTTAATATAAGTAAATAATTAATAGATTTTATTAAAGATAATTAAAATAAATTTACATGGGGTAAAAAGTAATCAACCATGATAACTCTTAATCACAGCTCAATTTGCGTTACCGTTTTAAAAATTAAAAAGCCCCGAAATGTACCGTTTTGAAAATTAAAAAGTTCGGGGCCGTAATTAAAAAGCTCCGAAATGTACCGTTTTGAAAATTAAAAAGCTCGGGGCCGAATCTTGATATTTTGATATGATAGAGGGCCCATATATAATTCGTTGGTTTGTCAGTGCTAATACGACGTCGTGCTTGTATGCAATTACATCGTTAGGTTTTTGTTGTGCCTCTCTCTGCTAAATTCTTCTTCTTCCTCCTCTCCTCTGTCTCCGCCACGAAGCAGAGCTCAACCAACAATGGCGTCGATTCTCTCGAAGAAGCAGAAGACGAAAGAAAAATACACCTTGAAAGAGCTCAAGTCGTTAGGTTGTGACCTACTCTCGTCTCGAGCTCACATCAACAACCTTCCTCTCCTCCTCTCCTTCGTCTCGCCGGATTCTCCGCCGCAGTTCGTGGTGGAATCGCTCCTCTCCCTCCAGTCGTTTTTCACCCCTCTTCTCTCTCAGCTTCCCTCCACTTCTTCGCATCCTTCTTCAACGAAACGCCCTCGTTCCGAAGATGATTCGCCAAAGACAAATACAGCTGTAGCCGATGACCCTGAAGATATCTTCAAAGCTTGGCTAAGATCGAAATTCGACGAGTTCGTGAAGCTTCTTCTCGATGTTCTTGTCTCTGAACAGTCCGAAGATACTCTAAGGGTTAACTTTCTGTCTTCATTATCTCTCTGTGTTCTCTCATCGCTGTGAGCTTCATATTTTGCTAATGTTTTCGATGAATTGGTTTATTTAGGATATTGTTTTGGGCACATTAATGGAGTTTGTAAAGCTTCTGAATGCCGGAAGATTTCACTCTTCCATCTACCACAGAGTACTTAATGCTATTGTAAGTTTCTGCAGACTTATTGAGAAAAAATATGTTCTTTGCTCATTTTTTTTTGCAGTGCTTTAATGACTTTACTATCGTCTCTGCAGATTCACTCTGCAGTTGATATCGATGTGTTCTTGGATATACTTACCTCAAAGTACTTCAAGTACATTGATGTCCGGTAATGTCGAATAACCCTTTGCTATATATGTGTACTTTCATTTGCTTAAGCGTGTTGTTATACTTTCATTTGGGATTTGACTCTTAAATATCGATTTGTGCCAGCTATTTCACATACATCAGCATGGAGAAGTTTGTGAAAACACTGGAAGCATCATCTGTCGTGTCTGGTGCGTTTACTCGTGCATTCTTTCTCAACACCCTCTCCTTTTGTTCTTTTCTTGATCCATAATGTAAGTTTCTTGCATTCTTGTGTGTAACTGATGTTGTTTTGACCTTTTGTAGCGGATAGAACAGTGGTCGAAAACAGTGAGGCCGAGAATGATTTGAAAGAAAGGTTAGTATCGATATATATGTGAAGCTTTTCATTGTTCTTTCTTCAAGACTGTTTGAATATAACCTTTGTGCTGTTTTTTTGTTGATGATCTTTGGGAAATTTTGTGAAAATGTAGCCTAGAGCTCTCTGTTCGCAAGATCTATCAAGTCTTATCTCGAGTTCCACCTCCAGAAACTCCCGGGAAACAAGCTGAAAACTCCAAACACGAGATGTGGAGTGGTTCAGATGGAAGCAGCAGCGAGAAACCGACAGATAAAAAGAAGAAGAAGAACAAGGATCAAGACAGCAATGTGAGTTTTCAGATGCCAAATATACTGAATCCGTTGTATAATCTCTCTTCCTGCGATGCATTTGCTTACTTTTGGTTCTGTCAAAACTGTCTAGCTTCTTTCTCCGACTACAATTGCCAAAAGGATGAAGTTGAAGTTCACTAAAGCATGGATCTCATTTCTCAGACTGCCACTTCCTCTTGACGTCTACAAGGAGGTTCTTGCTAGTATCGACAAGACAGTTATCCCCCATCTATCTAATCCTGCAATGTTATGGTGGGCATAGGCATATTTACTTATTAAAGCTTTCATTGTTCTGTGTCTGTTTCCTTTGATGATCGTTTACATGTGTTTAACTTGCAGCGACTTCTTAACAAAATCATACGATATCGGAGGAGTTGTCAGTGTGATGGCTCTAAGCAGTCTCTTCATCCTCATGACCAAACATGGTTTGGAATATCCCAACTTTTACGTAAAACTCTACGCGTTACTGGTTCCTTCGGTCTTTGTGGCGAAGCACCGATCAAGATTTCTTCAGGTATGTGCCGGATTTGAGTGACCAATGATGAAATTGCTGATTTATAAAGTGTATATCTTTCCCTCTATATATATCTGAAACGCTTTCTGCAGCTTCTTGATGCTTGCCTGAAGTCAGCACTGCTTCCAGCATATCTGGCAGCTGCTTTCGCAAAGAAACTAAGCAGGTTGTCACTTTCGGTTCCTCCCTCGGGATCGTTGGTCATTACGGCTTTGATCAACAACCTTATGCGAAGACATCCTACAATCAACCATCTTGTGCACCAGGTATGATCTGTTTCAAGAAAATGACTTATTTCTCTGTATGATTGTCCCTCGCGACTGAACAAAAGAATGTATAAGAAGCACGTACTTACAAATGAGGTCACTCGTGTGCAGGAACCCGTTGATAACGACGATGAAGCCAATCCAAAGACCTCCAAAAAGCTTGGTATTGACTCTTTCAACAATCAGGAGAGTGATCTCAAGAAAACTGGTGCCATGAGTAAGTATTCGACAGTCCTAGTCCTTTTTTTTTTTTATATAGAAGCATGATGCGTAATTCTAGATTTGTACTTTCTTAATGGTGGCTTTGTAGCTTGACGAGATATATTAGTTTGATAAAAATGCCCAGTTTCTCTAGATTTATACAGAAAATGAATACTGTTGATATTCATCACTTAATTACAGGAAGTTCCCTTTGGGAGATTGACACATTGCGCCACCATTACTGTCCACCAGTTTCAAGGTATCTTTGCTCTCACCAAACAGTAATATCCAAATATTTTAAAAATGTTATTACATTTTGCCATCTCCTCTTGATACCTCTCTTTTTATATGTAGGTTTGTTTCATCACTAGAAACTGATCTAACCATTAGAGCAAAAACAACTGAGATGAAAATTGAAGATTTCAGCTCTGGTTCATATGCCACCATATTTGGGGACGAGGTAATGTATCTCCTGGTTCATATACCATCAAGACTAGCAAATGTGAGTTCATCGATACCATTAGATGAACTAAATGTGGAAACTTTTAAAAATGGCAGATTCGGAGAAGAGTAAAACAAGTTCCATTAGCGTTCTACAAAGTGGTTCCAACATCTCTGTTTGAGGATTCAGATTTTCCTGGGTGGACATTCACCGTTCCTCAAGAGGAGGAGGGCAAATGCTGATATCAAAGAGTAGCCAACTCATGAAGTAGAGACACTGAAGCTATTGGAAGATATGTGATACGAAATTTTGTATTTTGGATCCATGAGGATATACAGTTTGGGATTTTGATTCTGATTGTGTCGGTAGGTGTGTTAAACCTGGCTATATTTGCTTTAAAGTTTTAAGTTTAAATTGGTGCATTATATAAAGAAGGGAAGATATTAAACTTTATCCTCTTTAAGGCAAAAGAGGATCTTTTGTTCAGTAATTGATAGTACTGTATGTGCCTCTGTGGTCCAATATCAGTGGAGATTCCACACAAATCCCATTCACTTATAGGAACGTGCCTTATACTAAAAGAGCAAATTTATATGAATGGTATAAGAAGTCCTTTGAAAACATTATTATTGATAAGAGATGAAATAATATTTTGTGACAAGAAGAAAAAGGAAAAAGGAGTAATATTTTCTTAATCATCTACTCTATACTTCTCCTTCTCTTTCCATTGGAAAAAGGGTTCACTTTTACAGTTTCAGTGTTTGACAAATTCATTTAAAAAAATACTAATGGAGATCTTCGTTTCGGTGATCACTGTCGTTATTGGCCATGTCATTTCCCACGTTTCTCTTCCCAACATTTCATCCTGAAGCTTTGTCTCTTCCATGGATTCTCTATGTAAGTAGTGATCAAAATTTCAAAACCCACTAAAAAAAGTTTGTTCCTTTCTCAAATATTTAAGTACACCCACGATTTTATATTCGGAAGCTTCTCGCTTTCTTCTTCTTTCTTTCCCTTTCCTGTCATTTTCTTTACTCTTGCTTGTTCCTCATGTCTTCGAGTGATACTTTTCAGTCATTAATTTTTCAACGCCTCACGAATCTTCCTTTTTCCTATTTTATTAAAGGATGATTTGGTTTTGGGGTTTGGCATCATCTCTGCCTCTAATTCAATCTCCACCGTCTTTTGTGGTAAAAGGGTTTTATCCCCGTGACACCTTTTCAGTTCTGTTTCTCACTGTTGAAACTGAAAGCTACTTCCTTTTGGCTCTCTCCCTGAGTAAACTGGTTTGCGTTTTAGCTCAAGTCCTCATTTTTGTTGATGAGCCAAGCTATGAATTGGGTTGTGTTGAGCTTCATTGTTCTTGGTGCTGGTGTTGGGTTACTTTCAGCAGAGGGAGCTTCTAGTTCTAGGCCTCCTGTTATCAAAGTGGGTGCAATATTCGGTTTAAACACCATGTACGGTCAAATCGCAAGTATTGCATTCAAAGCTGCTGAGGAAGATGTAAATGCTGATCCTAGCTTCCTCCGTGGATCGAAGTTGCGTATTTTGATCAATGATGCTAAACGCAGTGGTTTCCTCAGCATCATGGGAGGTTGAAGAAGAAACAAAGATCCAATCTTGCATTGTATTCCATTGCTTTTGGGGAAACTTATTTCCACTTAATCCTTTTTTGTTGTTGCAGCATTGCAATTCATGGAGACTGATGTAGTTGCTATAATTGGTCCACAGACATCAATCATGGCTCATGTTTTGTCTCATCTTGCGAACGAGCTTAGTGTTCCGATGCTGTCGTTCACGGCTCTTGACCCTACGCTCTCTCCACTCCAGTTCCCATTCTTTGTCCAAACAGCGCCTAGCGATCTGTTTCTGATGCGCGCCGTTGCGGAGATGATCACATACTACGGCTGGTCGGATGTGGTGGCATTGTATAACGACGATGATAACAGCAGAAACGGCGTCACAGCGTTAGGCGACGAGCTTGAAGAGAGGCGTTGCAGGATCTCTTATAAGGCGGTGCTTCCTCTGGATGTTGTGATTTCTAGTCCAGTTGAGATCATAGAGGAGCTGACTAAGATCCGGGGAATGGAGTCTCGGATAATCGTCGTGAACACTTTCCCTAATACAGGCAAAATGATCTTTGAGGAAGCAGAGAGATTAGGGATGATGGAGAAAGGATACGTTTGGATAGCTACGACTTGGTTGTCTTCTCTACTAGATTCAGGTTTTCCTTTGGATACCAAATCCCTCAGTGGAGTTCTAACACTGCGTCTTCACACGCCGGATTCAAGAAAGAAAAGGGACTTTGCAGCACGGTGGAAGAACAAGTTGAGTAATAGTAATAACAAGACTGTTGGTTTGAATGTCTATGGTTTGTATGCTTATGATACTGTCTGGATCATTGCTAGAGCCATTAAGACACATCTGGAAGCTGGTGGTAACCTTTCCTTCTCCCACGATGCAAAGTTGAGCAGCTTGAAAGGGGAGGCGTTGAATCTAAGTGCGTTGAGCAGATTTGTTGAAGGATCACAGCTTCTTGATTACATTATGCATACAAAGATGTCTGGTCTAACAGGTCCGGTTCAGTTTCATCAAGACAGGTCAATGGTACAGCCTTCATATGATATTATCAATCTGGTCGATGACGGGTTTCGCCGAATTGGTTACTGGTCTAACCATTCTGGTCTTTCTATTGTACCACCTGAATCGTTTTACAGCAAACTTTCTAACCGTTCTAGCTCAAACCAACATCTGAAACCTGTAACTTGGCCTGGTGGGACTTTGGTTACGCCTCGTGGATGGGTTTTTCGTAACAACGGTAGGCGTTTGAGGATAGGTGTGCCTGATAGAGCAAGCTTCAAGGACTTTGTCTCAAGGGTCAACGGAAGCAGCAACAAAGTGCAAGGGTATTGCATTGATGTGTTTGAAGCTGCGGTGAAACTGCTTTCTTATCCTGTTCCTCACGAGTTCATCTTCTTCGGAGATGGTCTCCAGAATCCGAACTACAATGAGCTGGTCAACAAGGTCACCACTGGGGTTGAGTTTGATGCTGTTGTAGGAGATGTGGCCATTGTCACGAAACGAACAAGGATTGTGGATTTCACTCAGCCATACATAGAGTCAGGTCTTGTCGTGGTTGCTCCTGTCTCAACACCTACCGACAATCCTTGGGCCTTCTTACGACCTTTTACTCCTCCAATGTGGGCTGTAACAGCGGGTTTATTCATTGTTGTTGGAGCTGTAATATGGATTCTTGAACACCGAACAAACGATGAGTTTCGAGGTCCCCCAAGGAGACAAATCATTACCGTTCTCTGGTTAGTTCACAAGAGTCCTCTTATTTGTCTGCATAAACTGAAGATTACCAAGCTCTGAATCTTCTATTATAATGCAGGTTCACCTTCTCGACGATGTTTTTCTCCCACAGTAAGTCTCTTCTCAAGAGCTAGTAACTGCAATTCATGTGTGAAGTTTTCTTAACATCTTTATAAAATGAAACTCTCAGGAGAGAATACACTGAGCACGCTTGGTCGTATGGTGCTGCTCATATGGCTTTTTGTGGTTCTGATCATTACATCTAGCTACACTGCGAGTCTCACGTCGATGCTTACAGTGCAGCAGCTGAATTCACCTATAAAAGGAGTAGACACACTCATCAGCAGCACTGGTCGTATCGGATTCCAGGTTGGTTCTTTTGCTGAGAACTACATGGTTGATGAGCTCAACATCGCCAGATCAAGACTTGTGCCTCTTGGCTCTCCTGAAGAATACGCTAATGCGCTTCAAAACGGTACTGTTGCTGCAATCGTCGATGAACGTCCTTACGTTGATCTCTTCCTCTCGGATTACTGTAAGTTTGCCATCAGAGGCCAAGAATTCACAAGATGCGGTTGGGGATTTGTGAGTCATCTTCTGAATCTATTCTCTTCTCTGTTTTACTAAGTCATGTTTAAACATAATCTGATCACCTTTTTTGCATTTCGGTTCATAAAAGGCATTCCCAAGAGACTCCCCTTTAGCAGTTGACATGTCAACAGCGATTCTTGGTCTATCTGAAACTGGTGAGCTTCAGAGGATCCATGATAGATGGCTGTCGAAATCTAACTGCAGCACCCCGAACGGGTCTCAATCAGGTGACTCAGAACAGCTCAACGTTCATAGCTTCTGGGGAATGTTCCTTGTCTGTGGGATAGCTTGTCTTGTCGCTCTCTTAATCCACTTGTTCAAGATAGTGCGAGACTTCTGCAAACACAAGCCAGAAGGAGAAGTAGAAGAAGAAGAAGCTGTAACTTTACCACAAAGTTCACGTTTGAAAAAGCTGCAGAGTTTTCTAGCATATGTTGATGAGAAAGAAGTAGAGACCAAGAGAAGATTTAAGCGGAAAAGAAGCAATCTTTCTATGAGTATCGAATCTAGACAGATATGAAAAAACAGAGAGTGTTCTTCTTATGATTTGTTCATTTGTACATTTTAACACACGACTCATTTGTAAGGAAGAAGTGGGATTTTGTTTTAGATGCAGACATGTATAAAAAAGATATATATCTTTACCAATCATCCAAACTCAAAACATAGAACTTTTTAACTTGAGAAGAGGAGTACTTGAAGAAGTTGTAAGACAGACAAAAAGTGGACATGTGATTGAATGGTTTTCTCATCAAAGCTATCAGCCTATGCAGCATTTGATCTTAGCATAAAGGAATCAAGACCATACCAATGTTAAAGTTGACGAGTTATATGAATGCTGTTCCTTATATTAATCACATGTATAAACAGATATACATGATCAATGTACACTGAGGAGCTCATCAGTAATCCCATTGCTACTTAAATTTATGTATATATAATACACCTAGACCAAGAACATTGAGTTAACGAAGTGAAATACAGAGAAAACAGAGGCCAAAGGATATTTCATTGGGAAGTTTGCATACAGATTTTAGATAGTTAATGGCTCAAATGCCCAATTGAGAAAGAGTCATTGAGCTGAATCAGAGAACTTGCCATAACGCTCAATACATACGACAAGTGGTGCGACGCATGGGCCGAGTATAAATATTTAACTACTTATTTAGCGGGTTGAGCCAGGCCGTGCAGTAGTGCAACGCATGGGTGACTTGCAAAAGCCCAGATAGCAAGCTATCTTGGTGGGCTTTCACCCTTAAAAAATAGAGTTAATATCGTGTGGACCGATGGCCCACGTATCAGATATTAAACTGATAAGAACAGATACTACATTTGATCTTAGCCAAAAGGCCGAGAAAGGTATGAATTGGAAGTGAGACTCGGCCTCGTTTTTATATTACCAAGCTTATGACCAAACTTCTTTAGCTTACCGATGTGGGACTTTTCTCTATAGTTTGAAAATCATAAAAAACATACGATAACTTTTTTTTTTGCTTAACGGTTTACTATTAAACAAACATACGATAACTTTCTCTTCTCTTATAACTAATGATGATTGAATTTCAGGGATCTATAGAAGGATCTTTATCTTATGTAGTATTGCAAAATCTGGGTTTTCTTACCCACAAAAAAGTAAGACTTTGTTAAATTTGAGAGTTTGGTTTGAATGTGCCTGAGCGTAAAAAGATGCAAAATACTGATGTTCAGGTGACGTTTGCGCACAAGAGTGAGATCTTTTCTAGAGGGAAAGAAGAAGAGCTTACAAGGAAAACATGAACGGGCACATGTGACGCTTGCCAACAAGAGAGGCCACAGCCAGAATTTGAACAGAGAGGTGTACCCGTAGAGCTCACCGAGCTCATCTTCAATGACAAGATGACTGCTCTAACAGCTCATGTCAGATCTCTGAACGGAGAGACCATAATCTCCAAGAATGAATGTTACTCTGTGGACTGCTCAAGGCGTCACTGCCAAAGAAGCCAATACGTTATCTCGTGAAAGGGGATAGTACTCTGCCTCATGTCTGGTGTCATCAAGAGAGTGTTGACAAAAAGGATCTGCAGATGAATCAAAGGAACATTGTTAGATTGTTTACTTTTTATAAGTTTGGTATTTGGTTGCTTTGTATGGGTTACAGCTTCGCTTCTTGTTAACCCAGTTGTAAAATGTTGTGTGCGGCATTTATGCATTATTTTCAGTGACTTGGATGTTACTAAAATCATAACTTGGATACGAGACATTCATTTATCAATAAACTTTCCTCAAACTCTTCTTTTAATGAATTTCCCCTCTGTCTCATGTCCTGTGAGATGCCATCTTCTATAGACAACGATCAGAAAGAAATCGACTCCGCTTAGGATCATGCAATACTCTGCATCATCAACATTATCATCAGACGTATCGCCAAGATTCTTCTAATAAACAATGGAAAGGAGAGAAGCGAGCAGATATTGAATATATGGAAAATTAGAACCAATGATCATGGAAAACGGTATCAAGGGCATGATTCAGATAGACAAGCAGAGAGTCACAGATCATATAAGCACTTGATCATGATGCAGCAACAAGAACTTGATCCTAGGAATCTTTAACTTGTAACTTTCATGTTTTAACAGCGCTAAGTCTTGTAGTAAGGTCATATTTTTCCTGTTATCTCTCTGCAAAATAATGGTAGCGTCTCAGCTACAGCTCAAATGCCCAATTGAGAAGAGTCATTGAGCTGAATTAGAGTTTAATGTACAGTACCACACAACAAATCATACAATATCACTCCGCAACAACTCCATACATCTCACTTCAGGTTCAGCATATAGTTTTCCTGATGTAGGAAGAGTTGATTCATTGAAAATTTTGGAGTTTCAGATAGATACTCAATACCCAGTGAAAAGAGAAACGTGACGCCAAAGTAAATAAGAAAACTGTAACCTTACAAAACTGAATACCTCGGGAGCAGCATAGTTGGGGTTTCCACAGCTCGTCTTTAGAATATGACCTTACTCAGCCCAAAGTCTGCCATATATAAGATAGATTGTCATTACTGAAATTAAGTGTTCGTAGGCGTAACTTATTCATTCTGTGTCCAACATATTTTGACATTTTTTTTAATAGAAATAGGCTCTTTTCTTAAACATCTTTCTTCAGAGTTCGAACCAAACAATACATACAGTACATACCTTCTCTTTGAGGTGGTGATGACTGAATCTCAGGGATCTAACTGCACAGGAGGAGGATCTTATCTTATGTAGTTTATATTGCAAAATATGGGTTTTCTTGCCAAAACAAGATTAAAATTTTGCTTAATTTGAGAGCTTGGGTGGAAATTTCTAGTTTGTATTGACTTATCTTTGTGCAAATACATGAGTCATTTACCTGATATGTTCTGTTGAAAGAGTTCATAGAACTCAAATGTGAGCCCAAGTTCTTGAAAAAAGGTGATGAGGCAGACTGTTGCAGTCGGTGTCATCAAGAGTGTTGACAAAAAGGATCTGCAGATGAATCAAAGAACATTGTTAGTTTCTTTACTTTTAATTTTGGTATTTTGTTGCTTTGTATATGTTACAGCTTCGTTTCTTGTCACTCATGCGAAATGTTTTCAAACCCAATTGTAGAATGTTGTGTGAGGCACTATGCATAATTTTCAATAACTTGGATATTACTAAAAATTATCAGACAAGCAGACATATACTCTGCATCATCAACATTATCATCAGACTTTTCGCCAAGATTCAATAAACAATGGAAAGTGCGATTTGGGAGGGTTAACCGACATTATACTTAAACCGATTAGTCAACTACTGGCCGAGTATAAATATTTAACTACTTATTTGGAGGGTTGAGCCAGGCCTGTGCAGTAGTGCAATGCATGGGCGACTCGCGACAGTCATAATAGCAAGGTACCTTAATGGGCCTTCTCCCTTAAAAAATAGAGTTAATATCGTGTGGACCGATGACCCACATATCAGATATTAAACTGATAAGAACAGATACTACACTTGATCTTAGCCAAAAGGCCGAAAAAGGTATGATTTGAAAGTGAGGCTCCACTTCGCTTTTATATTACCAAGCCTATGACCAAACTTCTTTAGCTTACCGATATGGGACTTTTCTCTATAGTTCATAGCAAACATACGATAACTTTTTTCTGCTTAATGGTTTACTATTAAACAAACATACGATAACTTTCTTTTCTCTTATAACTAATAATGATTGAATCTCAGGGATCTATACAAGGATCTTTTATCTATATAGTATTGCAAAATCTGGGTTTTCTTACCCACAAAAAACTAAGACTTTGTTAATTTTGAGAGTTTGGTTCGAAATTTCTGTGCCTGAGCGTAAAGAGATGCAAAATCTTGATGTTCAGGTGACTTTTGCGAGCAAGAGTGAGATCTTTTCTACAGGGGAAAGAAGAAGAGCTTACAAGAAAAACATGAACGGGCACATGTGACGGCTTGCCCACAAGAGAGGCCACGACCAGCATTTGAACAGAGAGGTGTACCCGTAGAGCTCACCGAGCTCATCTTCAACGACAAGATGGCTGCTCTAACAGCTCATGTCGGATCTCTGAACGGGAAGACCATAATCTCCAAGAATGAATGTTACTATGTGGACTGCTCAAGGCGTCACTGCCAAAGAAGCCAACACGTTATCTCGTGTGAGGGGATAGTACTGTGCCTCATGTCTGGTGTCATCAAGAGAGTGTTGACAAAAAGAGGATCTGCAGATGATCAAAGAACATTGTTAGTTTGTTTACTTTTATAAGTTTTGGTATCTGGTTGCTTTGTATGTGTCACAGCTTCGTTTCTTGTCACTCATGCAGAATGCTTGTTAACCCAATCTTAGAATGTTGTGTGAGGCATCACTATGCATAATTTTCAATAACTAGGATATAACTAAAATCATAACTTGGATACGACCTTCATTTATCAATTAAGCACTTGTTCTTGCAGCAACATGAACTTGATCCTATGAATCGGTAACTTGTAACTTAATCAGGTGACTCAGAACAGCTCAACGTGCATAGCTTCTGGGGAATGTTCCTTGTTTGTGGGATAGCTTGTCTTGTCGCTCTCTTAATCAACTTCTTCAAGATAGTGCGAGACTTCTGCAAACACAAGCCAGAACGAGAAGAAGAAGAAGAAGAAGAAGAAGAAGAAGAAGAAGAAGCTGTAACTTTACCGCAAAGTTCACGTTTGAAAAAGCTGCAGAGTTTTCTTGCATATGTTGATGAGAAAGAAGAAGAGACCAAGAGAAGGTTTAAGCGGAAAAGAAGCAATCTTTCTATGAGTATCGAATCTAGACAGATATGAAGAAACAGAGAGTGTTCTTCTTATGATTTGTTCATTTGTACATTTTAACACACGACTCATTTGTAAGGAAGAAGTGGGATTTTGTTTTAGATGCAAAAATGTGTATACAAGATTTATATTTTTTACCAATCATCCAAACTGAAAACATAAAACTTTTTAACTTGAGAAGAAGAGTGCTTGGGGAAGTTGTAAGACCGAATAAAATTGGACATGTGATTGAATGGTTTTCTTTCAACTCAAAAACATATGCAGCATTTGATCTTAGCATAAAGGAATCAAGACCATACCAATGTTAAAGTTGACGAGTTATATGAATACTGTTGATGTTCCTTATATTAATCACATGTATAAACAGATATACATGATCAATGTACACTGAGGAGCTCAATAGTAATCCCATTGCTACTCAAATTTATGTATATATAATACACCTGGACCAAGAACATTGAGTTAACGAAGTGAAATACAGAGAAAATAGTGGACAAAGAATATTTCATTGGGAAGTTTTCTTACAGATTTTAGAAAGTTAATGGCTAAAATGCCCAATTGAGAAGAGTCATCGAGCTGAATCAGAGAACTTGCCATGACCCTGAAAAATAGGAAGTAGTGCAACGCATGGGCCGAGCTTAAATGTTGAACTGTTGATTTGGCAGGTTGAGCCTGGCCCATGCAGTAGTGCAACGCATGGGTGACTCGTAAAAGCCCAGATAGCAAGCTACCTTGGTGGGCTTTCACCATTAAAAAATAGAGTTAATATCGTGTGAGCCGATGGATCACATATCAGATATTAAACTGATAAGAACAGATACTACACTTAATCTTAGCCAAAAGGCCGAGAAAGGTATGAATTGGAAGTAAGACTCGGCCTCGTTTTTATATTACCAAGCTTAGACCACCTCCATTGGTGGTTTTTAACAAAGTATCTAAATAATAAACAATTATTAAAAAGGAAAAAAGATGGAAAGAGAGTAACAAACGTTGCTTATTTAATGAATTTTGGATACGTTTGTAAAGATTGTAAGAGACTTTAGTGACAGATGTTTATATATAAGAGGTTTAAAAAATCTGAAACTTTTCTCTCTTCAGATTTTATTAAAATATTAATAATTTTTATTTTAGATACTCCTTTTACAATTTTTACGGATGGACATGCTCTTATGACCAAACTTCTTTAGCTTACCGATGTGGGACTTTTCTCTATAGTTTGAAATTCATAGCAAACATACGATAACGTTTTTTTTGCTTAACTGTTTAATATTAAACAAACATACGATAACTTTCTCTTCTCTTATAACTAATGATGATTGAATCTCAGAGATCTATAGAAGGATCTTTATCTTATGTAGTATTGCAAAATCTGGGTTTTCTTACCCACAAAAAACTAAGACTTTGTTAATTTTGAGAGTTTGGTTCGAAATTTCTGTGCCTGAACGTAAAGAGATGCAAAATCTTGATGTTCAGGTGACTTTTGCGCGCAAGAGTGAGATCTTTTCTACAGGGGAAAGAAGAAGAGCTTACAAGAAAAACATGAATGGGCACATGTGACGGCTTGCCCACAAGAGAGGCCACAGCCAGCATTTGAACAGAGAGGTGTACCCGTAGAGCTCACCGAGCTCATCTTCAACGACAAGATGGCTACTCTAACAGCTCATGTCGGATCTCTGAACGGAGAGACCATAATCTCCAAGAATGAATGTTACTCTGTGGACTTCTCAAGGCGTCACTGCTAAAGAAGCCAACACGTTATCTCGTGGGAGGGGATAGTACTCTGCCTCATGTCTGGTGTCATCAAGAGAGTGTTGACAAAAAGAGGATCTGCAGATGAATCAAAGAACATTGTTAGTTTGTTTACTTTTATAAGTTTTGGTATCTGGTTGCTTTGTATGTGTCACAGCTTCGTTTCTTGTCACTCATGCAGAATGCTTGTTAACCCAATCTTAGAATGTTGTGTGAGGCATCACTATGCATAATTTTCAATAACTTGGATATTACTAAAATTATAACTTGGATACGACCTTCATTTATCAATTAAGCACTTGTTCTTGCAGCAACATGAACTTGATCCTATGAATCGGTAACTTGTAACTTAATCAGGTGACTCAGAACAGCTCAACGTGCATAGCTTATGTGGAATGTTCCTTGTTTGTGGGATAGCTTGTCTTGTCGCTCTCTTAATCCACTTCTTCAAGATAGTGCGGGACTTCTGCAAACACAAGCCAGAAGGAGAAGAAGAAGAAGAAGAAGAAGCTGTAACTTTACCACAAAGTTCACGTTTGAAAAAGCTGCAGAGTTTTCTAGCATATGTTGATGAGAAAGAAGAAGAGACCAAGAGAAGGTTTAAGCGGAAAAGAAGCAATCTTTCTATGAGTATCGAATCTAGACAGATATGAAGAAACAGAGAATGTTCTTCTTATGATTTGTTCATTTGTACATTGTAACACACGACTCATTTGTAAGGAAGAAGTGGGATTTTGTTTTAGATGCAAAAATGTGTATAAAAGATTTATATTTTTTACCAATCATCCAAACTGAAAACATAAAACTTTTTAACTTGAGAAGAAGAGTACTTGGGGAAGTTGTAAGACCGAATAAAATTGGACATGTGATTGAATGGTTTTCTTTCAACTCAAAAACATATGCAGCATTTGATCTTAGCATAAAAGAATCAAGACCATACCAATGTTAAAGTTGACGAGTTATATGAATACTGTTGATGTTCCTTATATTAATCACATGTATAAACAGATATACATGATCAATGTACACTGAGGAGCCCAATAGTAATCCCATTGCTACTCAAATTTATGTATATATAATACACCTGGACCAAGAACATTGAGTTAACGAAGTGAAATACAGAGAAAATAGAGGACAAAGAATATTTCATTGGGAAGTTTTCATACAGATTTTAGAAAGTTAATGGCTAAAATGCCCAATTGAGAAGAGTCATCGAGCTGAATCAGAGAACTTGCCATGACCCTGAAAAATAGGAAGTAGTGCAACGCATAGGCCGAGCTTAAATGTTGAACTGTTGATTTGGCAGGTTGAGCCTGGCCCATGCAGTAGTGCAACGCATGGGTGACTCGTAAAAGCCCAGATAGCAAGCTACCTTGGTGGGCTTTCACCATTAAAAAATAGAGTTAATATCGTGTGAGCCGATGACTCACATATCATATATTAAATTGATAAGAACAGATACTATACTTGATCTTAGCCAAAAGGCCGAGAAAGGTATGAATTGGAAGTGAGACTCGGCCTCGTTTTTATATTACCAAGCTTAGACCACCTTCATCGGTGGTTTTTAACAAAGTATCTAAATAATAAACAATTATTAAAAAGGAAAAAAGATGGAAAAAGAGTAACAAACGTTGCTTATTTAATGAATTTTGGATATGTTTGTAAAGATTGTAAGAGACTTTAGTGACAGATGTTTATATATAAAAGGTTTAAAAAATCTGAAACTTTTCTCTCTTCAGATTTTATTAAAATATTAATAATTTTTATTTTAGATACTCCTTTTACAATTTTTACGGATGGACATGCTCTTATGACCAAACTTCTTTAGCTTACCGATGTGGGACTTTTCTCTATAGTTTGAAATTCATAGCAAACATACGATAATTTTTTTTTTGCTTAACTGTTTAATAATAAACAAACATACGATAACTTTCTCTTCTCTTATAATTAATGATGATTGAATCTCAGAGATCTATAGAAAGATCTTTATCTTATGTAGTATTGCAAAATCTGGGTTTTCTTACCCACAAAAAACTAAGACTTTGTTAATTTTGAGAGTTTGGTTCGAAATTTCTGTGCCTGAGCGTAAAGAGATGCAAAATCTTGATGTTCAGGTGACTTTTGCGCGCAAGAGTGAGATCTTTTCTACAGGGGAAAGAAGAAGAGCTTACAAGAAAAACATGAACGGGCACATGTGACGGCTTGCCCACAAGAGAGGCCACGGCCAGCATTTGAACAGAGAGGTGTACCCGTAGAGCTCACCGAGCTCATCATCAACGACAAGATGGCTGCTCTAACAGCTCATGTCGGATCTCTGAACGGAGAGACCATAACCTCCAAGAATGAATGTTACTCTGTGGACTTCTCAAGGCGTCACTGCTAAAGAAGCCAACACGTTATCTCGTGGGAGGGGATAGTACTCTGCCTCATGTCTGGTGTCATCAAGAGAGTGTTGACAAAAAGAGGATCTGCAAATGAATCAAAGAACATTGTTAGTTTGTTTACTTTTATAAGTTTTGATATCTGGTTGCTTTGTATGTGTCACAGCTTTGTTTCTTGTCACTCATGCAGAATGCTTGTTAACCCAATCTTAGAATGTTGTGTGAGGCATCACTATGCATAATTTTCAATAACTGATAGGGTCAGGTTTTACCCAAATAAAACTACTGCAAGTGCACAGCAAAAGCAGTTGTAGTACAAGGGATTATCGAATCCCAAGGGAGTAAGTAAACTACACTAAAGAGTTCAGGTTCGGATTAAGCTAAGCGATAAATAATGAATGTAATGCAAAATAGTAAAATAAATGCAAAAGGACGTTTTTATGCTTGTTCTTAAAGTTCAGAAGGCTAAAGGCGCTAAGTCAGGACAGTTCGCAGGTTGAATCCGAGAGTGTAGAATGCATGCAATCAGGAATGAATTAAAACCGTCTTGAACATGAATCGCAAAGATATAACTAATCAATTCTCATTGCAGAAGTTATCTATGTCTAAATCACAGAGTTTCAAATCTCTTTGCAAACCCTAACAACCTAAACATGCAGTAATGATCAGGTTCAATTGTTCACAAAACTCCTAAGCCAAATCTCTTTGTACTAGGGCGTTTTGCTCATCTAATACTAGTTCAGGTGATTAATAATGCTCTCACATCTATCAAAAACCTAGGGTTTCGAAATCCAGATGATGTGTCTAAGAAATCGATATGAATGCAAGCACAGATGAAGAACCAATGAATTTCCTATAAGTTTTTAGCAATTCTACAAACTCTTCTTCAACCTTTGAAAAGCCCTAACTTAACTAACAAACTACTCAGACATGGTGATTTGAGAAAACATCATGAAAAGAATAGATTTCATAAAAGAAATAAGAAGTAGAAATAAAGGAGTTCAAAATCTGCTCTGAAGGAGTCTGATTTGTCTCTCCAAAAGCTCTTCTACAGATCTCTCTCTAAAGCTCTCAAAAATAATAAGATACAAGATATATGCCAAAAGAATGGCTGAAAAACCTAATATACAAGCTAAAACACGATCTGGGGCTTTTTTGCAAAAACTGGAACTTCTGGGCCAAAACTGCAATTTCTTCCCAATCTTTTAAAAACAGGCCACGACCTCCTTCCTTGGTGGGTGACAAGCGTCACCAGCTTGGTGACGAGCGTCACCATATGGCATACTTTCTTCTTCGAGCTAGGTGCTTCGTGGCTTCCACTCAGAATGCTCCAAAAGGTTCCAAAATCTCCAATTATGCTCCAGATAACTATAACCTGCAAAGACTCTTCTAGGACTCTAAAAAGACCAAAAGACTCAATAAAAAGAACTTATATCATGGTTAAAAACTATAAAAACCATGATATATCAACTCCTCCAGACTTAGCTTTTGCTTGACCTCAAGCAAACATTAGACAAAGAATAAAGTCGAGGTTTGAAAACAAGAAACAGTCAGTCAGTCATCAGAAACACCACACTAGTTAAAGCTTTCGAATCCACATACCACAGAGTCAACACAAGATCAAATTTCAGCCTAATTATCACAAGCTTAGCAAATCTTTCAAGTCCAGTCCAAACCCCTTCAAGAAATCCGAAATTTCTACTGTTAACTCCTTATTTTTTTATCTAAGTGTGATATCTCATCAAAGTTTTATCATCTTAATCACTTTACAGATTCTTTTCCCTTCCTAACAACTTAACAAATCAATCTCAACACAGCTCTCCTATTTTCTCTTTCCTTAGGATATTTTCGATTTTTCACTTCTTTTTTTCTCAACTTTTTCAGTCTAAGAAATGGTGCTACTCAATACTTGTGTTCCTTGTGAGGAGACAGGTTCTTGAATGTGTTCACTACTGTTGTTCCTTGTGAGGAGACAGGTTCATGAATGCACCATTCTTTGGACTTTAACTTTTAAAACTACATCAGGGAAGATCAAAGAGAGACTGTATCTTAACCTTATTGTCAGTGCTGAAAGAGAGAATCAAGATCAATAAGAATCAATCACCAAGACAAGAAGTTTAAAGTTCATTAAGGTGGAGCTAACAGCAAATTTTCCAGATTCTCTAAGAACCTAAACCTTCATTGCTAGACTGATCTACCTATGACTTTCAACTTAGTAAGACTTGTAATCAACTACTGTGGTAATGGTTCTTATCAGCAAAAACGTCCTATGGCTAGTTCCAAGAAAAACTAACAGTTTCAAAAATTTTGACTCTAGAAAAACAGGTTTTTTACTCAACTTTAAGACTCTATAAACATGACACAAAGCACACAACGTCAGTAACCACCTCCCTCAGACTTGAACAACACTGTCCCCAGTGTTATTAAGCCAAGAGTTGGTCAAAATGAAGCATGAGAACGTGTAAAACCAAGGTGGAAAAGTGGTACCTCGCAAAGGACCTGGTGACGAGCGTCACCAGATTGGTGACGAGCGTCACCGCTCTGAAACTTCAGAAATCGTCATGTTGGATGTTGTAATGTAATGCCATCATGTGTACTCCGAAGTAAGACTGTAAGAGCACTAAAAACACACATCAAAACGTCCAAACAAAGCATAATCCATGGTCCAACAAGTTCACAAGACATCATTCCAAGCAAACTGAACAAAGTGACTCTTTTTTTTTTTCGATTTTTTTTTTTTTGATTTTCTCATGTTTTTAGGTTTTTTTTTAGCTATGTAATAGAAAACTAAACTAATATATGAAAAAGAAAACTTACTAGTGGGTTGCCTCCCACTAAGCGCTTATTTAAAGTCAGTAGCTCGACTTTGAATGCTGCTCAGACAGCTGGTGGAGCAGAAGGTGGCAGTGAATGCCTTGGAGAAGAATGTCTCCTCATCCATGGTGGTTTGTAAGCAGTAGATGTATGAACACTTCCAAGGAAGTGAGGAACATCAGCAGAGTGGGTCGTGACTGTGGGTGGGATATTTCGTTTTCCTGCAGAATCATCAAAAGAAACACCAAGCTTTCTTTGCTTAGTTGCAGGTTTCTGGGTTGTGGACTGTTGAATTTTCGGATTGGCAACATATGATGGACTTGTAGCTGTAAAATCACGTTGCTGCTTTGTGTTCAGGTTGGTGACGAGCGTCACCAGGTCAGTGACGCTCGTCACTGACTCTACAGTTCGCGTTTCTGCAGTTTTCCTGCAATTCAGCTCTGCAAGTGTTGCTTCCATCACAAACACGTCTTCCTCCAGCAATTTGGTATTCATTGGAACCTCTTTTTCAAGCCTAGTCATGAAGATATGATCCTCACTGCAATCCTCAAACCCAACAGCTTCTGCAGAAGTTTCAGATATTGGCTCTTCAACAGCCATCTTGCTCACTTGCCCACTAATATCTGATTCATTGATACACTCAGCAATAGTGTCTTCTGAATGCTCCATGACAGTCTCTTTATCTCTAGAAGTTCTTACAGAAAAGGTCTGACCATCAATGGTAGAACTCTTTCTTAACTTATCCATGTCAAAGTTCATGACAACATCACCAAGATCAAGCTCAATGTTCCCCTTTCTAACATCAATGATGGCTCCAGCAGTAGCCAAGAATGGTCTTCCCATAATAAGAGGATCTTTAGGTTCTTCAGCATATTTCAGAACCACAAAATCTGTAGGAATTATGCAGCCTTCAATGTTAACATGAACATTCTCTAACATGCCTTCTGGGGTCCTTATGGATCGATCTGCTAGGATGAGAGAGATCCCAGCTGGCTTGAAATCAGTCATTCCAAGTCTAGCAGCAACAGAGAAAGGCATCAAGTTAATACTTGACCCTAGATCACATAGAGAGTGGGGAAAACGTCCCGCAGATATTGAGCAATCAAGCACAAAGGTCCCTGGATCAGATAGCTTCTCTGGAACTCTGCTTTGAGTGATGGTATTGAATTGTTCAGAAACAGTCACCTTCTTCTTATTCCTTGGAACTGTGCCTAAGAGAATTGCACTGATGTCTCTGGTAAGCAATGCTCCTTCCTCAGGACTTACACAATTCACAACCATTCTCTTTACATACCTTCTTAGAGCTGGTGAAAGCTTGACTGCATCAACAAGTGGAATCTCAAGCATCAGCTTGTCTATCATAGCTTTACATCTGGCTTCTTCTATCTCCTGTTTAGACTTCCTAGGATGCTTGGGGAATGGTGTTTTGGGTTTATAGACACGTTCCTGGTCATAATTTGCAGTTACAGGCGAAGCAGCTTCGTTCTGGGGTGGGTGACGACCGTCACCAGGGGGGTGACGCTCGTCACTCACCTGTGACAACCCCCGATTCTCTTCTATGTTGGTGACGAGCGTCACTCCTCCTTGGTGACGCTCGTCACTCACCTCTGAGACAGAAAAATTTTCATCTTCAGACTCCATGAGTTGCACGATCTGTTCTGCACTCAACCTCTTTTTCTGCATTGTTTTAAGCTCCTTTTCATTCCTTACTGTGATGGCATTAACCTGATGCTTGGGATTGATATCAGTCCTTCCAGGAAGGAATCCCTCTTGCCTTTGAACAGCTCCTGCAGTTTGAGCAACCTGCACATCAAGCTTCTTCATGTGAGAGTTCAGACTCTCAATTTTTCCATTCAGGTCTTGATACAGCGAATCTAGCTTGCCATTGAAGTTCATTGTCATCTTCTGCTGTCCCTCGAGTACCTGCTCCAGCATAGCTTCCATTTTATTGTCCTTTTATAAATACTCTCGTTCCTCTCTAGACAAGTGCTCGTGAATGATTAGCTAGTATTCCTTCTCTTCCAGGAGTCGATTCATCTACACGTCTACATAAAAGCTTGAATTTCACAAGCTGCTGTTTTGGTAAGGTTTCTCAACTTCAGTCTTCTGGAACTGTGGCATTGGAGTATAACCAAAAGCATTCTGGTTTCCTGAGAAGGTATTCTTCTGATTGTTGCCATTAAATCCTCTGTTCCACTGTTGATTCCCAAACCTTTGGTTCTGAAAACCTCCATTGATGAAATTAACATCTTTCTGCTCAATGTCTTCAGGATTTTCGAAACTCTCCACTTCTGCAGCGAATTGGACTGACTTCTTTCCCACCAAAAGGCTGTGCATGCTGTCCAACTTAGCCTTAACTTCAGCTATTTGGTTTCCATCATTCAAACCAGCCTGCTGCTTTCTCTGAAAATCTGCATTCTTAGTGCTGTTACTGCAGGCCAAGTTTTCAATCAATCTTACAGCTTCTTCTGGTCTGTTGGTGTTGAAGTTTCCTGCACTTGCTGCATCCAGCGCCATCTGATATTTCCAGTCAATGCCTCTGAAGAAGATACCAAGCAGTTGCACTTGATTGAAACCATGATGAGGGCAGTCCCTTTGATAAGACTTGAACCTGATCCAAGAAGCCTTAAAAGCTTCAGTAGGGCCTTGTGTAAAGGATGCAATTTTCGTCCTCATGTCTTCTGATCTTGCATCATCATAGAAGTTGTTCAGAAAGGCGTTCTTGGTGTCCTCCCAAGTAGTTAATGAACCAGGCTCCAGTTGCTTCAGCCAATATGCAGCTTCTCCTTCAAGAGAGTAAGGAAACAGCTTGCAGAACAGAAAGTCATTGCTAACCCCATTAGCTTTGACACTGGAAGCCAAGTCCTCAAATCTCTCTATGTGATCCATAGGATGCTCATGAGGTAAACCATGGAAGGGATGCTGACCAACCAGCTGGTAGTAGACAGGTTTGACCTCAAAATCGTTCCTCTGGAAGGCAGGAGGTCGGATTGCAGCTCTGTTGGCATAGAACTGATCAGGTCTGTTGTAATCACCTAGAGTCCTCTGAACAAAACGCCCAGCAGCGTTATTGACAGCAGCAGGGACTCCCATGTTCTCAGCCACTTGCTGAACCTGCTGTTCAACAATGACATTCCCCTCTTGATCAATTCTCTGCCCCTCTTCGTTCCTCCTGTTTCCTTCCCTGTCAACCAAGTGACCTTCTGCATCTTCAACCAAGATCAGTGGAGCGACCATTGCAGATTGCTTCTTAGCTTTCCTGTTAGTTCTCTCCAACCTAGCAAGCTCGTCGATGCTCAAAGTCACAAGCTCCTTCTCTTTGTTGCTTCTGGTTCTGCGATTAGGCATACACCTGAAACAGGAACAAAGAAAAGTAGCTGAAAATCAGTAAACAAATAAAAACTTAGACAAAATCCTAATACTAAAAATCGATAGGCAGCTATTACTCCCCGGCAACGGCGCCAAAAACTTGATAGGGTCAGGTTTTACCCAAATAAAACTACTGCAAGTGCACAGCAAAAGCAGTTGTAGTATAAGGGGTTATCGAATCCCAAGGGAGTAAGTAAACTACACTAAAGAGTTCAGGTTCGGATTAAGCTAAGCGATAAATAATGAATGTAATGCAAAATAGTAAAATAAATGCAAAAGGGCGTTTTTATGCTTGTTCTTAAAGTTCAGAAGGCTAAAGGCGCTAAGTCAGGACAGTTCGCAGGTTGAATCCGAGAGTGTAGAATGCATGCAATCAGGAATGAATTAAAACCGTCTTGAACATGAATCGCAAAGATATAACTAATCAATTCTCATTGCAGAAGTTATCTATGTCTAAATCACAGAGTTTCAAATCTTTTTGCAAACCCTAACAACCTAAACATGCAGTAATGATCAGGTTCAATTGTTCATAAAACTCCTAAGCCAAATCTCTTTGTACTAGGGCGTTTTGCTCATCTAATACTAGTTCAGGTGATTAATAATGCTCTCACATCTATCAAAAACCTAGGGTTTCGAAATCCAGATGATGTGTCTAAGAAATCGATATGAATGCAAGCACAGATGAAGAACCAATGAATTTCCTATAAGTTTTTAGCAATTCTACCAACTCTTCTTCAACCTTTGAAAAGCCCTAACTTAACTAACAAACTACTCAGACATGGTGATTTGAGAAAACATCATGAAAAGAATAGATTGCATAAAAGAAATAAGAAGTAGAAATAAAGGAGTTCAAAATCTGCTCTGAAGGAGTCTGATTTGTCTCTCCAAAAGCTCTTCTACAGATCTCTCTCTAAAGCTCTCAAAAATAATAAGATACAAGATATATGCCAAAAGAATGGCTGAAAAACCTAATATACAAGCTAAAACACGATCTGGGGCCTTTTTGCAAAAACTAGAACTTCTGGGCCAAAACTGCAATTTCTTCCCAATCTTTTAAAAACAGGCCACAACCTCCTTCCTTGGTGGGTGACGAGTGTCACCAGCTTGGTGACGAGCGTCACCATATGGCATACTTTCTTCTTCGAGCTAGGTGCTTCGTGGCTTCCACTCAGAATGCTCCAAAAGGTTCCAAAATCTCCAATTATGCTCCAGACATGCTATAACCTGCAAAGACTCTTCTAGGACTCTAAAAAGACCAAAAAGACTCAATAAAAAGAACTTATATCATGGTTAAAAACCATGAAAACCATGATATATCAATAACTTGGATATTACTAAAATCATAACTTGGATACGACCTTCATTTATCAATTAAGCACTTGTTCTTGTAGCAACATGAACTTGATCCTATGAATCGGTAACTTGTAACTTAATCAGGTGACTCAGAACAGCTCAACGTGCATAGCTTATGTGGAATGTTCCTTGTTTGTGGGATAGCTTGTCTTGTCGCTCTCTTAATCCACTTCTTCAAGATAGTGCGAGACTTCTGCAAACACAAGCCAGAAGGAGAAGAAGAAGAAGAAGAAGAAGCTGTAACTTTACCACAAAGTTCACGTTTGAAAAGCTGCAGAGTTTTCTAGCATATGTTGATGAGAAAGAAGAAGAGACCAAGAGAAGATTTAAGCGGAAAAGAAGCAATCTTTCTATGAGTATCGAATCTAGACAGATATGAAGAAACAGAGAGTGTTCTTCTTATGATTTGTTCATTTGTACATTTTAACACACGACTCATTTGTAAGGAAGAAGTGGGATTTTGTTTTAGATGCAAACATGTGTATAAAAGATTTATATTTTTACCAATCATCCAAACTGAAAATATAAAAAAATTTAACTTGAGAAGAAGAGTGCTTGGGGAAGTTGTAAGACCGAATAAAATTGGACATGTGATTGAATGGTTTTCTTTTAACTCAAAAACGTATGCAGCATTTGATCTTAGCATAAAGGAATCAAGACCATACCAATGTTAAAGTTGACGAGTTATAAGAATACTGTTGATGTTCCTTATATTAATCACATGTATAAACAGATATACATGATCAATGTACATTGAGGAGCTCAATAGTAATCCCATTGCTACTCAAATTTATGTATATATAATACACCTGGACCAAGAACATTGAGTTAACGAAGTGAAATACAGAGAAAATAGAGGACAAAGAATATTTCATTGGGAAGTTTTCATGCAGATTTTAGAAAGTTAATGGCTAAAATGCCCAATTGAGAAGAGTCATCGAGCTGAATCAGAGAACTTGCAATGACCCTGAAAAACAGGAAGTAGTGCAACGCATGGGCCGAGCTTAAATGTTAAACTGTTGATTTGGCGGGTTAAACCTGGCCCATGCAGTAGTGCAACGCATGAGTGACTCGTAAATGCCCAGATAGCAAGCTATCTTGATGGGCTTTCACCATTAAAAAATAGAGTTAATATCGTGTGAGCTGATGGCCCACATATCAGATATTAAACTGATAAGAACAGATACTACACTTGATCTTAGCCAAAAGGCCGAGAAAGGTATGAATTGGAAGTGAGACTCGGCCTCGTTGTTATATTACCAAGCTTATGACCAAACTTCTTTAGCTTACCGATGTGGGACTTTTCTCTATAGTTTGAAATTCATAGCAAACATACGATAATTTTTTTTTTTTGCTTAACTGTTTACTATTAAACAAACATACGATAACTTTCTCTTCTCTTATAACTAATGATGATTGAATCTCAGGGATCTATAGAAGGATCTTTATCTTATGTAGTATTGCAAAATCTGGGTTTTCTTACCCACACAAAAGTAAGATTTTGTTAAATTTGAGAGCTTGGTTCGAAATTTCTGTGCCTGAGCGTAAAAAGATGCAAAATACTGATGTTCAGGTGACGTTTGCGCACAAGAGTGAGATCTTTTCTAGAGGGAAAGAAGAAGAGCTTACATGGAAAACATGAACGGGCACATGTGACGCTTGCCAACAAGAGAGGCCACGGCCAGCATTTGAACAGAGAGGTGTACCCGTAGAGCTCACCGAGCTCATCTTCAACGACAAGATGGCTGCTCTAACAGCTCATGTCGGATCTCTGAACGGAGAGACCATAATCTCCAAGAATGAATGTTACTCTGTGGACTTCTCAAGGCGTCACTGCCAAAGAGGCCAACACGTTATCTCGTGGAAGGGGATAGTACTCTGCCTCATGTCTGGTGTCATCAAGAGAGTGTTGACAAAAAGAGGATCTGCAGATGAATCAAAGAACATTGTTAGTTTGTTTACTTTTATAAGTTTTGGTATCTGGTTGCTTTGTATGTGTCACAGCTTTGTTTCTTGTCACTCATGCAGAATGCTTGTTAACCCAATCTTAGAATGTTGTGTGAGGCATCACTATGCATAATTTTCAATAACTTGGATATTACTAAAATCTTAACTTGGATACGACCTTCATTTATCAATTAAGCACTTGTTCTTGCAGCAACATGAACTTGATCCTATGAATCGGTAACTTGTAACTTAATCAGGTGACTCAGAACAGCTCAACATGCATAGCTTCTGGGGAATGTTCCTTGTTTATGGGATAGCTTGTCTTGTCGCTCTCTTAATCCACTTCTTCAAGATAGTGCGAGACTTCTGCAAACACAAGCCAGAAGGAGAAGAAGAAGAAGAAGAAGCTGTAACTTTACCACAAAGTTCACGTTTGAAAAAGCTGTAGAGTTTTCTAGCATATGTTGATGAGAAAGAAGAAGAGACCAAGAGAAGGTTTAAGCGGAAAAGAAGCAACCTTTCTATGAGTATCGAATCTAGACAGATATGAAGAAACAGAGAGTGTTCTTCTTTTTATTTGTTCATTTGTACATTTTAACACACGACTCATTTGCAAGGAAGAAGTGGGATTTTGTTTTAGATGCAAACATGTGTATAAAAGATTTATATTTTTACCAATCATCCAAACTGAAAACATAAAACTTTTTAACTTGAGAAGAAGAGTGCTTGGGGAAGTTGTAAGACCGAATAAAATTGGACATGTGATTGAATGGTTTTCTTTTAACTCAAAAACGTATGCAGCATTTGATCCTAGCATAAATGAATTAAGACCATACCAATGTTAAAGTTGACGAGTTATATGAATACTGTTGATGTTCCTTATATTAATCACATGTATAAACAGATATACATGATCAATGTACACTGAGGAGCTCAATAGTAATCCCATTGCTACTCAAATTTATGTATATATAATACACCTGGACCAAGAACATTGAGTTAACGAAGTGAAATACAGAGAAAATAGAGGACAAAGAATATTTCATTGGGAAGTTTTCATGCAGATTTTAGAAAGTTAATGGCTAAAATGCCCAATTGAGAAGAGTCATCGAGCTGAATCAGAGAACTTGCCATGACCCTAAAAAACAGGAAGTAGTGCAACGCATGGGCCGAGCTTAAATGTTGAACTATTGATTTGGCGGGTTGAGCCTGGCCCATGCAGTATTGCAACGCATGAGTGACTCGTAAAAGCCCAGATAGCAAGCTAACTTGGTGAGCTTTCACCATTAAAAAATAGAGTTAATATCGTATGAGCCGATGGCCCACATATCAGATATTAAACTGATAAGAACAGATACTACACTTGATCTTAGCCAAAAGGCCGAGAAAGGTATGAATTGGAAGTGAGACTCGGCCTCGTTTTTATATTACCAAGCTTATGACCAAAATTTTTTAGCTTACCGATGTGGGATTTTTCTCTATAGTTTGAAATTCATAGCAAACATACGATAATTTTTTTTTTGCTTAACTGTTTACTATTAAACAAACATACGATAGCTTTCTCTTCTCTTATAACTAATGATGATTGAATCTCAGGGATCTATAGAAGGATCTTTATCTTATGTAGTATTGCAAAATCTGGGTTTTCTTACCCACAAAAAAGTAAGACTTTGTTAAATTTGAGAGCTTGGTTCGAAATTTCTGCGCCTGAGCGTAAAAAGATGCAAAATACTGATGTTCAGGTGACGTTTGCGCACAAGAGTGAGATCTTTTCTAGAGGGAAAGAAAAAGAGCTTACATGGAAAACATGAACGTGCACATGTGAGGCTTGCAAACAAGAGAGGCCACGGCGAGCATTTGAACAGAGAGGTGTACCCGTAGAGCTCACCGAGCTCATCTTCAACGACAAGATGGCTGCTCTAACAGCTTATGTCGGATCTCTGAACGGAGAGACCATAATATCCAAGAATGAATGTTACTCTGTGGACTTCTCAAGGCGTCACTGCCAAAGAAGCCAACACGTTATCTCGTGGGAGGGGATAGTACTCTGCCTCATGTCTGGTGTCATCAAGAGAGTGTTGACAAAAAGAGGATCTGCAGATGAATCAAAGAACATTGTTAGTTTGTTTACTTTTATAAGTTTTGGTATCTGGTTGCTTTGTATGTGTCACAGCTTCGTTTCTTGTCACTCATGCATAATGCTTGTTAACCCAATCTTAAAATGTTGTGTGAGGCATCACTATGCATAATTTTCAATAACTTGGATATTACTAAAATCATAACTTGGATACGAACTTCATTTATCAATTAAGCACTTGTTCTTGCAGCAACATGAACTTGATCCTATGAATCGGTAACTTGTAACTTAATCAGGTGACTCAGAACAACTCAACGTGCATAGCTTATGTGGAATGTTCCTTGTTTGTGGGATAGCTTGTCTTGTCGCTCTCTTAATCCACTTTTTCAAGATAGTGCGAGACTTCTGCAAACACAAGCCAAAAGGAGAAGAAGAAGTTTAAGAAGCTGTAACTTTACCACAAAGTTCACGTTTGAAAAAGCTGCAGAGTTTTCTAGCATATGTTGATGAGAAAGAAGAAGAGACCAAGAGAAGGTTTAAGCGGAAAAGAAGCAATCTTTCTATGAGTATCGAATCTAGACAGATATGAAGAAATAGAGAGTGTTCTTCTTATGATTTGTTCATTTGTACATTTTAACACACGACTCATTTGTAAGGAAGAAGTGGGATTTTGTTTTAGATGCAAACATGTGTATAAAAGATTTATATTTTTACCAATCATCCAAACTGAAAACATAAAACTTTTTAACTTGAGAAGAAGAGTGCTTGGGGAAGTTGTAAGACCGAATAAAATTGGACATGTGATTGAATGGTTTTCTTTTAACTCAAAAACGTATGCATCATTTGATCTTAGCATAAAGGAATCAAGACCATACCAATGTTAAAGTTGACGAGTTATATGAATACTGTTGATGTTCCTTATATTAATCACATGTATAAACAGATATACATGATCAATGTACACTGAGGAGCTCAATAGTAATCCCATTGCTACTCAAATTTATATATATATAATACACCTGGACCAAGAACATTGAGTTAACGAAGTGAAATACAGAGAAAATAAAGGACAAAGAATATTTTATTGGGAAGTTTTCATGCAGATTTTAGAAAGTTAATGGCTAAAATGCCCAATTGAGAAGAGTCATCGAGCTGAATCAGAGAACTTGCCATGACCCTGAAAAACAGGAAGTAGTGCAACGCATGGGCCGAGCTTAAATGTTGAACTGTTGATTTGGCGGGTTGAGCCTGGCCCATGCAGTAGTGCAACGCATGGGTGACTCGTAAAAGTCCAGATAGCAAGCTACTTTGGTGGGCTTTCACCATTAAAAAATAGAGTTAATATCGTGTGAGCCGATGGCCCACATATCAGATATTAAACTGATAAGAACAGATACTACACTTGATCTTAGCCAAAAGGCCGAAAAAGGTATGAATTGGAAGTGAGACTCGGCCTCGTTTTTATATTACCAGTCTTATGACCAAACTTCTTTAGCTTACCGATGTGGGACTTTTCTCTATAGTTTGAAATTCATAGCAAACGATAATTTTTTTTTTTGCTTAACTGTTTACTATTAAACAAACATACGATAACTTTCTCTTCTCTTATAAGTAATGATGATTGAATCTCAGGGATCTATAGAAGGATCTTTTATCTTATGTAGTATTGCAAAATCTGGGTTTTCTTACCCACACAAAAGTAAGATTTTGTTAAATTTGAGAGCTTGGTTCGAAATTTCTGTGCCTGAGCGTAAAAAGATGCAAAATCCTGATGTTCATGTGACGTTTGCGCACAAGAGTGAGATCTTTTCTAGAGGGAAAGAAGAAGAGCTTACAAGGAAAACATGAACGGGCACATGTGACGCTTGCCAACAAGAGAGGCCACGGCCAGCATTTGAACAGAGAGGTGTACCCGTAGAGCTCACTGAGCTCATCTTCAACGAGAAGATGGCTGCTCTAACAGCTCATGTCGGATATCTGAACGGAGAGACCATAATCTCCAAGAATGAATGTTACTCTGTGGACTGCTCAAGGCGTCACTGCCAAAGAAGCCAACACGTTATCTCGTGGGAAGGGATAGTACTCTGCCTCATGTCTGGTGTCATCAAGAGAGTGTTGACAAAAAGGATCTGCAGATGAATCAAAGGAACATTGTTAGATTGTTCACTTTTTATAATTTTGGTATTTGGTTGCTTTGTATGGGTTACAGCTTCGCTTCTTGTTAACCCAATTGTAAAATGTTGTGTGCGGCATTTATGCATTATTTTCAGTGACTTGGATGTTACTAAAATCATAACTTGGATACGAGACATTCATTTATCAATAAACTTTCCTCAAACTCTTCTTTGAATGAATTTCCCTTCTGTCTCATGTCCTGTGAGATGCCATCTTTTATAGGCAACGGTCAGAAAGAAATCGACTCTGCTTAGGATCATACAATACTCTGAATCATCAACATTATCATCAGACGTATCGCCAAGATTCTTCTAATAAACAATGGAAAGGAGAGAAGCGAGCAGGTATTGAATATATGGAAAATTAGAACCAATGATCAAGGAAAACGGTATCAAGGGCATGATTCAGATAGACAAGCGGGAGTCACAGATCATATAAGCACTTGGTCATGATGCAGCAACAAGAGCTTGATCCTAGGAATCTTTAACTTGTAACTTTCATGTTTTAATAGCGCTAAGTCTTGTAGTAAGGTCATATTTTTCCTGTTATCTCTCTGCAGAATAATGGTAGCGTCTCAGCTACAGCTCAAATGCCCAATTGAGAAGAGTCATTGAGCTGAATTAGAGTTTAATGTACAGTACCACACAAAAGATCACACAATATCACTCCGCAATAACTCCATACATCTCACTTCAGGTCCAGCAATATAGTTTTCCTGATGTAGGAAGAGTTGATTCATTGAAAAATTTGGAGTTTCAGATAGATACTCAATACCCAGTGAGAAACGTGACGCCAAAGTAAATAAGAAAACTGTAACCTTACAAAACTGAATACCTCGGGAGCAGCATAGTTGGGGTTTCCACATCTCGTCTTTAGAATATGATCTTACTCAGTCCAAAGTCTGCAATCTATAAGAAGGATTATCATACTGAAATTAAGTGTTCGTAGGCGTAACTTATTCATTCGTGTCCAACATATTTTGACATTTTTTATAGAAATAGGCTCTTTTCTTAAACATCTTTCTTCAGAGTTCGAACCAAACAATACATACAGTACATACCTTCTCTTTGAGGTGGTGATGACTGAATCTCAGGGATCTATCTGCACAGGAGGAGGATCTTATCTTATGTAGTTTATATTGCAAAATATGGGTTTTCTTGCCAAAACAAGATTAAGATTCTGCTTAATATGAGAGCTTGGGTGGAAATTTCTAGTTTGTATTGACTTCTCTTTGTGCAAATACATGAGTCATTTACCTGATATGTTCTGTTGAAAGAGTTCATAGAACTCAAATGTGAGCCCAAGTTCTTGAAAAAAGGTGATGAGGCAGACTGTTGCAGCCGGTGTCATCAAGAGTGTTGACAAAAAGGATCTGCAGATGAATCAAAGAACATTGTTAGTTTCTTTACTTTTAATTTTGGTATTTTGTTGCTTTGTATATGTCACAGCTTCGTTTCTTGTCACTCATGCGAGATGTTTTCAAACCCAATTGTAGAATGTTGTGTGAGACACTATGCATAATTTTCAATAACTTGGATATTACTAAAAATTATCAGACAAGCAGACGTATACTCTGCATCATCAACTCATCAGACTTTTCGCCAAGATTCAATAAACAATGGAAAGTGCGATTTGGGAGGGTTAACCGATATTTTACTTAAACCGATTAGTCAACTACTGGCCGAGTTTAAATATTTAACTACTTATTTGGCGGGTTGAGCCAGGCTCGTGCATTAGTGCAATGCTCGCGAAAGTCCAGATAGCAAGCTATCTTAATGGGCCATCTCTCTTAAAAAATAGTGTTAATATCGTGTAGACCGATGACCCACATATCAGATATTAAACTGATAAGAACATATACTACACTTGATCTTAGCCAAAAGGCCGAGAAAGGTATGAATTGTAAGCGAGGCCCGGCTTCGCTTTTATGTTACCAAGCTCATGACTAAACTTCTAAAGCTTACCGATGTGGGACTTTTCTCTATAGTTCGAAGTTCAAAGCAAACCAATACGATAACTTTATCTTCTCTTATAACGAATGATTGAATCTCAGGGATCTATAGAAGGATCTTTATCTTAAGTAGTATTGCAAAATCTGGGTTTTCTTTGAAACTGTTAAATTTGAGAGCTTTGTTCGAAATTTCTGTGTGACTTTTCTCTATAGTTCGAAGTTCAAAGGTCAAAGCAAACATGCGATAACTTTCTCTTCTCTTATAATGAAAGATGATTGAATCTCAAGGATCTATAGAAGGGTCTTTATCTTATCTAGCACTGCAAACCCAGAACATTGTTAATTCTGGGTTTCTCTGCCTCATGTGAGTGTTGACAAAAAGGATCTGCAGAAGTTTGTTTACTTTTTATAAGTTTGGTATTTGGTTTGCTTTGTATGTGTTAACAGCTTCGTTTCTTGTCACTCATGCAGAATGTTTGTTAACCCAATTTGTAGAAGCGTTAAACATAGCAATCAAATACATAAATGATATGAGGTGAAACATATGAAACATAGACATAAGGGACACAAAAAACAAGTTTCAAGTCATTACTTTATATATGATGATGCCTGAAAATTAAAACTCTTAGGAGTGTCGTGAGAGTAAAGGGCGGTTTGGGAGGGTTAACCAACATTTTACTTAAATTAATTAACTAATGGGCCAAGTCTAAATATTTTACTGTTAATTTGGCGGGTTGAGCCAAGCCTATGCAGTAGTACAATGCATGGGCGACTCGTAAAAGCCCAGACAGCAAGCTACCTTGATGGGTCTTTTCCCTTGAAACATAGAGTTAATATCGTGTGGACCGATGGCCCACATATCAGATATTAAACTGATAAGAACAGATACTACACTTGATCTTAGCCAAAAAGCCGAGAAAGATATGATTTGAAAGTGAGGCTCCACTTCGTTTTTATATTACCAAGCCTATGACCAAACTTCTTTAGCTTACCGATGTGGGACTTTTCTCTATAGTTTATAGCAAACATACGATAACTTCTTTTTGCTTAACGGTTTACTATTAAACAAACATACGATAACTTTCTCTTCTCTTATAACTAATGATGATTGAATCTCAGGGATCTATACAAGGATCTTTTATCTTATGTAGTATTGCAAAATCTGGGTTTTCTTAACCACAAAAAACTAAGACTTTGTTAATTTTGAGAGTTTGGTTCGAAATTTCTGTGCCTGAGCGTAAAGAGATGCAAAATCTTGATGTTCAGGTAACTTTTGCGCGCAAGAGTGAGATATTTTCTACAGTGAGAGCTTACAAGAAAAACATGAACGGGGCACATGTGACGACTTGCCCACAAGAGAGGCCATGGCCAGCATTTGAACAGAGAGGTGTACCCGTAGAGCTCATCTTCAACGACAAAATGGTTGCTCCAACAGCTCATGTTGGATCTCTGAACGGAGAGATCATAATCTCCAAGAATGAATTATGTGGACTGCTCAAGGCGTCACTGCCAAAGAAGCCAACACGTTATCTCGTGGGATGGGATATTACTCTGCGTCATGTCTGGTGTCATGAAGAATGTTGACAAAAAGGATCTGCAGATGAATCAAGACAACATTGTTAGTTTGTTTACTTTTTATAAGTTTTGGTATTTGGTTGCTTGTATGTGTCACAGCTTCGTTTCTTGTTAACCCAATTGTAGTTAGTTGTGAGGCATCACTATGCATAATTTTCAATAACTTGGATACGACCTTCATTTATCAATTAAGCACTTGTTCTTGCAGCAACATGAACTTGATCTTATGAATCGGTAACTTGTAACTTACATGTTCGATAGCGCCAAGTCTTGTCGTAAGGGCATTTGTCCTGTAGCTGAATCATGCTCCTGAATCTCGGCTACAGTTGTATAACAACCAAACCAACATCGCTGAATGTATTAACCGAATTTGAAAGCAGTCAGAAAGAAGCAAACTTGTTAATTTTATTAGCTCTGTATTTGTATTTCAGAAGATAGGAATAAAGAGATTGAAAACTCCATAAAGGGTATCAAGTTTTTCATCATCAAACTTACAAAGTTGGATTATGGATTCAGAGAGGTGATGACTGATTCCAGAGCAAGAAAAAAAAACCACAGGAAACACAATGTTTTGGTGTTGCAAGAACCTGTTTAAGCAAACCGTAAGCGAAAAGATGATTTGGTCCTAAACAAATTGTTTTCATTCGTTAAACAAATATGGTATACTTCGTAATTTTTACATTCGCTAGACATTAAAACATAAAGAAAAAAAAAAGAGTTTGGTCCATGATGATGCGAAACACCAATCCAACAAATACCAAACGATCGTGTTAGTTTTTTATATGGGCAAAGATATACTAATACTCTTAAACGATCTCACCTTCCTCAAGATCTGGATTTTCCAGATTCATCATCGTAAACTTCATCGTGGGTTCTCAAAACCAAACCAAACTCTTTAAACCATCTCCGACTTCTTGCGAGGCGAGAGTATCCACCGCATAGATTCACCAACTCCTCCGCGATTACCGAGTGATGTTGTTCGACTTTGGTTTCTCGTTCCATCTTCTCTAGCGCTTGTCGTTCTTTCAACCTAAGGGCTCTTCTCTTCGCCACGGCTTCGATTCTAGCCTTCTCTTGAAGCTGTTTTCGCTCGAAAAGCTGCTTCTCTCTCTTTATCATCATCATCACTCCAGCAGAGCTTTTACTGCTCTCGTCGATCAGTTTCCTATGCTTGGATTTGACGATGATATCTGCGAATCGAATCCTAATTGTTGCAGCGCGAAGAGCTTTGCTTGCTGATGAGGAACAATGTCGCCATAACTTTGGGAACAAGAAATCGTCCTTTTTTCGTGATCGAGTGTGTTTATGGAAGGGGTTATGTATCTGGTTACGTTTTTTTAGTAAACCCTAGGCTGAGAAAAGGAAATCGAGTGTTTATGGAATGGATATTATGTTGGTAGTGTGGATTATATATATCTGATTACGTTTTATTAGTAAACCCTAAGCCGAAAAAAGAAAATCGAGGAAAAAAGGAAATAAGAAAAAAATGGCAAAAAAAGGAAATCGCGTAGACGCAGACGCCTACCGTTATATTATGGTTTTAATTCAAATTTCAGGTTATGGTTTCGTATAATTGGGATAAATGAACCGGAAGGGGAGCATTGGTTTTCTCAACGGTTTTATACACTCAGGTTTAAAAAGAATTAAATATCACTCCTGTAACAGTGTTAAATTCAGATCTTGATCCGGGTCTCTCCAATTCATATAAAATTGTTTCCACTATTTCATAATTTTCACACAATTTCACTAGTTTTTTTTGGCAGAATTCAGAAACTTGATTGCTAAATTTTAAAAATCACATTGATCGAATTGCTATGATATATATAGCTTCGTTTCTTTTGGACATTTTGTTTCTTCAACTTTTACATTGACAATATAAAACAAAAGCGATTGAAAGAACGAGTGATGATTCTACTAATACTTGTGTAGTGTGTAATTTGTAATCGTTGAATGTACACAACACAAGTCACAAGTGTAGTTGATATCTTGAATTTGCATTCTCTTACTCCTTACTTCATCCTCTCCAACTTCACCATTTTTTTTTCATATTCATTAGCTTCACTTCCACAAACCACATTTATTAGTACCTAACTCTGTCTCATGTACGTCACAACAACACAAAAACACTACCACAATGATTAATCAAATGTTACCGTCAGATAATCTCCCAGCATAAGAAACCAAACCACACTGATTATTTCAGCATTATCACGATTATGCCATTAATCTCACATGCTAAGGAAAAGTATATATGATCATTGGACTCTAAGTGGCTCATTGTTCATCTCCAAGTGGCTAACAACTAAAACTCTAGAAGCAAAATGAATTGAAAAGAGAAACCTCTGACTTTCTTGTTTAGATACAAGCACCAATCCCACAAAGGATGAAACTTCAACGACAAGATGGCTGCTCTAACAGCTCATAATCTCCAAGAATGAATGGCCACATGTTACTCTGTGGACTGCTCAAGGCGTCACTGACAAAGAAGCCAACATCTAGTGGGATGGAATAGGATCTGCTTCATGTCTGGTGTCATCAAGAGTGTTGACAAAAAGAGGATCTGCAGAAGAATCAAACGAACATTGTTAGTTTGTTTACTTTTGTAAGTTTTGGCATTTGGTTGCTTGTATGTGTTAACTCAATAGTAGAATGTTATGCATACTTTTCAGTAACTTGGATATTACTAAAATCATAACTTGGATACGAGCCCTTTATATATCAATTAACTTTCGTCATTCTCTTCTTTGAGTGAATTTCCCCTCTGTCTTGTGTCCTTTGAGATGCCATTAGAGTCCACATCTTCTAATAGGCAACGGTCAGAAAGAAATCAACTCGGCTTAGGATCATACAATACTCTGCATCATCAACATTATCATCAGGCTTTTCGCCAAGATTCTATAAACAATGGAAAGGATAGAAGCGAGCAGATATTGAAAACGGTATGAAGAGCATGATGCAGGTAGACAAGCAGAGAGTCACAGATCCTATAAAGCACTTGCTCTTGCAGCGACATGAACTTGATCCTAGGAATCTTTATCTTGTAACTTACATTGTTCTGATAGCGTTAAGAATTAAATAGAACTCCCTTGTTTGCATATATCTGATAGCACTTGTTTGTTTCTTATTTAAGGTACGAGGATGATCCCTTAATTGGTCACCGTTTATATCGGGAAATAAGGAGAGGTGGTATAGTAAGGTCAATTTTTTTTCCTGTTATCTATATGCATTATAATGGTAGCATCTCAGCTACAGCTCAAATGCCCCAATTGAGAAGAGTTACTGAGCTGAATCAGAGTATAATGTATTTTCCTTTATTTTCTTGAAAAGGGTTTCATTATCAAATGGAAGAGTCCCACATAACAGAGCATACAATATCACTCCGCAACTCCATACATCTTACTTCAGGTCCAAATACCCAGTGAAAAGAGAAACGTGACACCAAAGTAAAAAAGAAAACTGTAACTTTACTAAAACTGAATACCTCGGGAGCAGCATACTTGTGGCTTCCACAGTTCGTCTTTAGAAAATGAAGACATTACTTATCCCAAAGTCTGCAATCTATAATATGGATTGTCATTACTGAAATTAAGTGTTCGTAGGCTTAACTTTATTCATGGGTAGGTTAAGTTGAACTGTTGATTTGGCGGGTTGAGCCAGGCCCTTGCAGTAGTGTAAGGCATGGGCGACTTTTGAAAGCTCAGATAGCAAGCTATCTTGATGGGCTTTCTCCCTTAAAAAATAGAGTTAATATCATGTGGACCGATGGCCCACATATCAGATATTAAACTGATAAAAACATATACTACACTTGATCTTAGCCAAAAGGCCGAGAAATGTATGAATTGAAAGTGAGGCTGGGCCTCGTTTTTATATTACCAAGCTTATGACCAAACCTCTTTAGCTTACCGATGTGGGACATTTCTCTGTAGTTCGTAATTCAAAGCAAACATACGATAACTTTATGATTAAATTTCAGGGATCTATAGAAATATCTTCATCTTATGTAGTATTGCAAAATCTTTAAGAAAGGCATGATTCAGATAGACAAGCAGAGAGTCACAGATCATATAAGCACTTGTTCGTGATGCAGCAACACTAACTTGATCCTAGGAATCTTTTACTTGTAACGATCAAAACATGTAAGGTCATATTTTTCCTGTTATCTCTCTGCAGAATAATGGTAGCGTCTCAGCTACAGCTCAAATGCCCAATTGAGAAGAGTCATTGAGCTGAATTAGAGTTTACTGTACAATACTACACAACAGAGCATACAATATCACTGCGCAACAACTCCATACATCTCACTTCAGGTCCAGCATATAATTTTCCTGATACAACCTGCAACAAGTAGGATGTAGGAAGAGTTGATTCATTGAAAATTTTGGAGTTTTAAATAGATACTCAATATCCAGTGAAAAGAGAAACGTGACACCAAAGTAAATAAGAAAACTGTGACTTTACTAAACTGATTACCTCGGGAGCAGCATAGTTGTGGCTTCCACAGCTCGTCTTTAGAATATGACCTTACTCAGCCCAAAATCTGCAATATATAAGATGGATTGTCATTATTGAAATTAAGTGTTCGTAGGCTTAACTTATTCATTCGTGTCCAACATATTTTGACTTTTTTTTTTATAGAAATAGGCTCTTTTCTTAAGCATCTTTCTTCAGAGTTCAAACCAAACAATACATACACCTTCTCTTTGAGGTGGTGATGACTGAATCTCTGGGATCCATCTGCACAGAGGAGGAGGATCTTATCTTATGTAGTTTTATATTGCAAAATATGGGTTTTGTTACCAAAACAAGATTAAGATTTTGCTTAATTTGAGAGCTTGGGTGGAAATTTCTAGTTTGTATTGACTTCTCTTTGTGCATATACATGAGTAATTTCCCTGATATAATCTGTTGAAAGAGTTCATAAAACTCAAATGTGAGCCCTAAGTTCTTGAAAAAAGGTGATGAGGCAGACTGTTGCAGTCTGGTGTCATCAAGAGTGTTGACAAAAAGGATCTGCAGATGAATCAAAAGAACATTGTTAGTTTGTTTACTTTAATAAGTTTGGTATTTGGTTGCTTTGTATGTGTTACAGCTTCGTTTCTTGTCACTCATGCAGAATGTTTTCAAACCCAATTTGGACTGTTGTGTGAGGCACTATGCATAAATTTCAATAATTTGGATATTACTAAAGTCATTGATTCATTTCTACATAAATTATACGACGTTCATTTAGCAATTAGCTTTCTTCGTTCTCTTCTTTGAGTGAGTTTCCCTCTGTCTTATGTCCTTTGAGATGCCATCAGAGTTCCCATCTTCTATTGGCAACGGTCAGGAAAAATTATGATACAAGCAGACGTATACTCTGCATCATCATCAAACCAATGATAAAGGAAAACGGTATGAAGAGCTTATTTTCAGGTAGCTCGCAGGTAGACAAGCAGAGAGCCACATATCCTATAAACGCTTGTTCTTGCAGCAACATGAACTTGATCTTTTTTAATAAAAAAAATCAAAGTGGGTCAAAAAATTTTTGGGCCTGTGCTATTTTAAAATTTTTACTTATTTATACCCTAGTTTATAAAATTTTAAATTTTGGGCCCTACATTAATAAGAAAATTTTTCAAAAAATTGTTGAGCTACGTGCTTTTGCACCTTCAGCTCATGCCTTAAGCCGGGCCTGAAGATAAATATGCTCCAACGAAAAGTATCAATCATAAGAAACTTTTATGAAACTATTACTATAGCAAATAAAGAAGGTAGATTTTATATGCACTCAATCGCTAAATTCCTCATAGAGAAATACACAACAAAATAAAAACAATCACATATATGGTTGATATAGGGATTTAGACAACTGAAATGAATGAAATCTAGCTTTAAAGGTAATCTAGGATATCTAGTTTCTTTTAGAACTAGAAAAACCAAATGCAAAAGCAATTAGCATATCTTTCAAAGACTTGTGCCTCCCCTCTTGGCTCTCCTGAAGATTACAGAGTCTGTTCCCTAAATTAATCACATGTGTAAAACGAGTTGTATCACTCTACCTCTAGTCAATCAAAAGAACAAGGAAAGCATAGCTTAGCAATCAAGAACGTAAATGATATGATCAGAAATATAAAACAGAGACATAGGACACATAAAACAAATTAAAGGCAAAACTTAATATGATAGCTTGAAAAAAGGACAGCACCAAGAAAGAATAAATCTGAAAAATAACATGAAACATATTCAAGAACAGATTTCAAACGATTTACAAAACTAAAGAATCATTATGAATTCAGCTTAAAGTCTGCATAACTGAAAATAAGTGTTTGTAGGATTAACTTTTTCATAAGTTGAACTGTTGATTTGGCGGGTTAAGCCAGGCCCGTGCAGTAGTGCAACGCATGAGCGACTTGCGAAAGTCCAGATAGCAAGCTATCTTAGTGGGCTTTCACCCTTAAAAAATAGAGCTAATATCGTGTGGACCGATGGTCTACATATCAGATATTAAACTGATAAGAACATATACTACACTTGATCTTAGCCAAAAGGCCGAGAAAGGTATGAATTGAAAGTGAGGTTCGACTTCCTATTTTATAGTGCCAAGTCTATGACCAATCTTCTTTAGCTTACCGATGTGGAACTTTAGAAAATAGGCTCTTTTCTTACCCACTCAGAGTTCGAACCAAACAAATAATACCAAGCATCTCAAGTGGCTAACAACTAAAACTCTAGAAGCAAAAGTAATTGAAAAGAAAAGTAATTGAAAAGAGGAACCTTTGACTTTCTTGTTAACCACGAGTCACCTAAAAACAATAAATTTTGATCCAACCAACTCAGATCCTTCATGACATTTTTGAAAAACAGAAACAGAGACATAAGACACATAAAACAAGTTAAAGGCAAAACTTAAATGATGATACTTGAAAACAGAATAGCACTAAGACAGAATAAAGCTGAGAGATAACATGAAACATACTCGAAAACAGATGCCAAACGATTTACAAAACTAATAAAATCATGTGGTATTCCGCTTCAACTGTAACAAGTGATCAAATCTAAAGATCATTAGTCATAAGACAACATAACAAGGAAAGCATAAGATAAATCATGTGGTATTCAGCTTCAACTGTAACAAGTGATCAAATCTAAAGATCATCAGTCACAAGACAATATAACAAGGAAAGCATAAGATAAATATGCTCCAACGAAAAGTACCAATCATAAGAAACTTTTATTCTCACTAACTCAGATCTCCATGAAATTAGTACTAGCAAGTTTAAAGGCAACACTTTATATGATGATGCTTGAAACAACAATAACACCAAGAAAGAATAACATGAAACATATTCAAGAAATGATGCCACACGATTGACAAAACTAAGAGACTCCTATGGTATTCGGCTTAAAGCATTCAATTGTAACAAGTGGTCTAAAGATCATTCATAACAATTCATCATCAATCATAAGAAACAATGTAACAAGGAAAGCATAATTTAGCAATCAATTACGTAAATGATATGAGCAGAAACATATGCAACAGAGACATAAACACACATAAAAGAATTTAAAGGCAAAATTTTATATTATGATGCTTGAAAGAAGAATTCACCAAGAAAGAATCTAACTGAAAAATAACATGAAACATAGTCAAGAACAAATTATAAACGATTTACAAAACTAGGTGAATCATGTGGTATTCGGCTTCAAGCCCTCAATTCTAACTAGTCAAATTTAAAGATCATTCATAACAATTCATTATCAATCATAAGAGACAATGTAACAAGGAAATCATAAGATATATTCCAACGAAAATCTTGAGATAATTTTATTCTCAATAACTCAGATCTCCATGGCAAATAAAGAAGCGTTAAACATAGCAATCAAACAGACACATATGCAAGATTGGAACAGAGCCATAAGAAACAAGAATAGCAATGAAGAATAAAACTGAAAAAAATAACATAAAACATATTCAAGAATAGATGCCAAACGATTTACATTTGATTTATGTTGGATATTACTTGCATACCATTGTTTTAGCTTTCCTTACTGACAGGACAGCATTACCAATATGATAAAACACATTAAAAACAAAGCATCTATCAAGTAAGTATCTGAGACAGTTTCAAACTACAGAGTGAGGCAATGCTAAGATCAATATAGATTTTATATGCACTCAATAGCTATATTCCTCATAGAGAAATACATAAAATAAAAACAATCACGTATATGGCTGATATAGGGATTTAGACAACTGAAATGAATGAATCTAGCTTTAAAGGTATCCATCAATTATTAACATCAACTCAAGCGGCATGGATATCAGACTTCTGCAAATTTATTAAAGTACTCTAGGATATCTAGTTTCTTTTAGAACTAGAAAAATCAAATGCAAAAGCAATTAGCATATATTTCAAAGACTTGAGCCCCCCGCTTGGCTCTCCAGAAGAATACGGAGTTTGTTCCCTAAATTAATCACATGTGTAAAACGAGTTAGTATCATTGACAGGACAGCATTACCAACATGATAAAAACACATTCAAAGCAAATCATCTCTCATGCAAGTATCTGAGACAGTTTCAAACTACACAGTGAGGCAGTGCTAAACAATCACGTACATGGCTGGTATAGGGAATTAGATAAGTGAAATGAGTGAAATCTAGCTTTAAAGGTATCCAGCAATTATTAATATCAAACTTCTGCAAATTTATTAAATTACACTAGGATACCTAGTTTCTTATTGAATTAGAAAAACCAAATGCAAAAGCAATTAGCATATCTTAAAAAGACTTTTGATGCAAAAGCAATTAGCATATCTTTTAAAGACTTGAGCCTAAAGACTTGAGACTCCCCCTTGGCTCTCCTGAAGAATACGGAGTCTGTTCCCTACATTAATCACATGTGTAAAACGAGTAGTATCATTCTAGCTCTAGTCAATCAAAAGAACAAGGAAAGCATAGCTTAGCAATCAAGAACGTAAATGATATGAGCAGAAATACAAAACAGAGGCATAAGACACATAAAACAAGTTAAAGGCAAAACTTAACATGATAGCTTGAAAAAAGGACAGCACCAAGAAAGAATAAATCTGAAAAATAACATGAAACATATTCAAGAACAGATTTCAAACGATTTACAAAACTAAGAGAATCATTTTGAATTCAGCTGTAAGCTCTCAATTGTAACAAGTGGTCAAATTTAAAGATCATTCATATACAACATTTCATCATCCATCAATCGTATGAACAAGGAAAGCAAATTATGGACCGAAGAAGAATACAAGTTATAAATTCCTCGAAATAAAATAAAAAGAATCACGTACTGTATATGGCAGATATAGGGATTTTGACAACTGAAATGAATGAAATCTAATTCTAAAGGAATCCAGCAATATTTAACATTAACTCAAGCAACATGGATATCAAACTTCTGCAAATTTATTAAATCCAGTTTCTCTTAGAACTAGAAAAACTAAAAGCAAAAGCAACTTGCATATGTTTTAAGACCAGTTCCAATTCCTAAATAAAACTCTGAGGAGTAGAAAGAAAATAATCTGAAATTACTGTGCTGATCTTTGAAACCTAGAGGCGAAGTATATGACAAAGAAAGTTAGAAAAGTGAAGTTGAAGTATATGAAAACATCTTTATGTTTACTCACTACTTCTCGATAATGTGTACACACGATGAATCTGTAGTACTGAGGTCAACCTGTATTAAAAAACTACAGAAACAGATTAACCATTAGAGCCAAAACTCAGTTAAGATATAAAACACAATGTATATAGAAGAACTAAAGATTTCACATACCTGAATAAAAGGAAGACAAATAGTTTTGAAAAGATACCTGGAAGTTGTATTTATGCTTGAGTCATGCATGCTCCATAAATGTCGTACTTCTGCATATTGTTCTTCAACCTGATTTGTGCCATTTGAGAAATGTCTTTAAGCATTTGTTTTCCAGGGACGGTTTTTAGATTTTTCTTTTAGATTGGGCAACTTCAGAGAGGTAATTATGATTACCAGTTCCCTTAAGTTAGACCAGGTCGAGGCAATTTCAGAAAGGTAATTAAGATTACCTTTTTAATAGTATGAGGCATTTGTGTTAATCTCAGTTGACAAGGAAACTGAGTTGATAGACCAGACAAGCTCAGGGACGGTTCAAAGAGGTAATTAAGATTACATTTTTAATAGTACGAGACATTTGTGTTAATCTCAGTTGACAAGAAAACTGAGTTGATACACCAGACAAGCTCTTCTTGCATCAGGGACGGTTCAAAGAGGTAATTAAGATTACCTTTCTTTATAGTACGAGGCCTTTATGTTAATCTCATTTGACTAGGAAACTGAGTTACTCCAATCAGTAGACTGGTCAAGCTCTTCTAGGTTCTCACATCATCATAGACATTTCTCAGAGGTAATTTGGATTACCTCGTTTCTAGGACAAGGAACTTGTGTTAATCTCAGTTGACTAGGAAACCGAGTTTATTCAAATAGACCGGACAATCTCCTTTTGGTTTTGGCACAATGAGTACATTTCTCAGAGGTAATTTGGATTACCTCGTTTCTGTACCGAGGCATTTGTCATATGTTTTAAGCTCAGTTGACTAGGAAACTGAGTTTTCCGGACAAGCTCTTTTTGGTTCTGGCATCAGAGATGCGTTTCAAAGAGGCAATTCAGATTACCTTTGTGTATGATTGAGGCATTTGTACAGAGCTCAGTTGTGTTCTTGCATCAAAGACACTCCAGGGACATTCTAGTACCGAGGCATTTGTTTTAATCTCAGTTGACTAGGAAACTAAGTTATTCAATTCCACCAGACAAGCTCTTTTAGTTCCTGCATTAGGGACATCTCACAAAGGTAATTTGGATTACCTCACTTATAGTACTGAGGCATTTGTGTGAATCTCAGTTGACGAGGAAACTGAGCTATTTAAATAAACCGGACAAGCTCTTTTAGTTCTTGCATTAGAGACATTTCACAGAGGTCATTTCTAGTACTGATGCCTTTGTTTTAATCTCAGTTAACTAGGAAACTGAGTTATTCAATTCTACCAGACAAGCTCTTACGTTTCTACATTAGAGACATTTCAAAGAGGTAATTTGGATTACCTCATTTCTAGCACCGAGGCATTTGTGTGAATCCCAGTTGACTAGGAAACTGAGTTATTTGAATCGACCTGACAAGCTCTTTCAGTTCTGCATTAGGAACATTTCACAGAGGTATTTTAATCTAGTATGATGCATTTGCATCAATCTCAGTTGACTAGGAAACTGAGTTATTCAACTCGACCGGACAATATCTTATAGGTTGTGGCATCAAGGACAATTAAGATTACCTTGACGAGGCATTTGTTTATTCAAAGAAGCTGAACAAACTCATTTTGCGTTTTCGCACCAGGGACCATTTTAGAGAGGTAATTAAGATTACCTCATTTATAGTACGAGGCATTTGTGTATAGACCCGAGTTACTCGAAGCGGGACAAGCTCGTTTGAGTTATGGCATCATCTTTGGGACATCTCAGAGAGGTAATTTAGATTACCTCGTTTACAGGACTGAGGCATTTGTTTACCGAATCATTCAAAAACGCAGGACACTTCAGGGACGTTCCAGTTCTAGAGAGGTAATTTAGATTACCTCGTCTCTAAGTATAGAGAACCAATAAAGAGGGACCGAAACAAAAAACACCATTGAGATACAATTTCAGAGAAGCAACGAAAAATATTTTTATAACCAAAGCAAATGAAATTGCCGAAAAACTAAAGACCCAAAGATATGAAAACCAAAATTAAAAACAAGAAAAGGAAGAAAATTGAAAACCAGACAAGGTTAAGCTATACTCCAAATCAAGAAAACAGGCGAATTTTAAAAACACTAGATAGAATCAAAGGAAACTATAGGCTAAAGATACAAAATTTGATTGAAGATAGAGAAAACAAGGGGAATTTAAAAACCTGTAGGTAAAATCAGAGGAAAGATACAAAATTTGATCGAAGATGGAGAAAACAAGGGGAAATTTAAAAACCCGTAGGGAGAATCAGAGGAAAGATACAAATTTTGATCGAAGATGGAAAAGACAAGGGGAATTTATAAACCTAGAGGCAGAATAACATACAAAGAAAAACGAAATGATTTTTCAATCAAAGGCAACAAGATCAAAAGAAAAACCCACAAAAGCGAATACGACATACAAAGAGACGGTGATTGCTTCAGAAGTTATTTGATCGTCTTCGGGGTTTGAAGAGAAACAAACGAAAATCGAAAACCCTAGAAATCAAAATTGAAATATAAAAGTGAATGAAGCGGTTGAATTCAAAGGCGAGAAGACATAAGAAAAGCCTATAAACTCATCAAAAGCTGGAGATGATGATTTCGCATTTGATCTTCGCAAGAGTAATAATGATTTGACCTAGAGAAAGAAGAGTGTGTTGGCCACCTTAAAACGTCACCGTTTATTCAGATTGTAACGGTCAATAGCACCAAACAACAATGTATCACTAATATTGTATTACAACGGCTAATTTTATTTTTTGAAATGCGGATGAACGAGCTTTTATAAAATAATAACGTTACAATATATAACCATATGGTAATGAACCCTAAAGTTTCATATAGGCAAATCTTATTACTAACCACATATTCTATAACACGCGATACAACACCACTTGATTCAACTTACAAAAATAACATCCAAAAAATCTACACCAATATACTGTATTCATATTTTCAGAAATTTAAACTCTCAACCTCGTGATTATAAATTAATAGTTTTTAAATCAACTACTAATCAAAAATTACTATAACATCAAATATATGATTTTTTATTAATATATATTACTATCTATTATATAAAAAGTGGGTTGTGTCTCACAAAAAAATGACACACCATCACCCCTCTCTTTGACACATCGGTATTTTTTATTTAATAAACTTAATTTAAATAAAATCAGGTGTCTCAAAGTTAACGTGACACCGTTTTTTATAAACTTTATGAAACACATACGCAGCCGTTCCAAATTCTAATCCCGTTGAGTCAATTCAATTCAGTCGAACATGAAATAGTTTATACCGAAGCGTCTTCTCCAAAAATCAATCGCTCTTTCTCTTTCCAATGAAAAGCTGGTTAAATTGAAATCCAAAGAAATATCGACGTCTCCTGGTAAGAAAAGTCCAGCTTTTCCGTCACTAAAGCCCCTCCATCTCCATCTCGAACTCCCTTCAAGTTTTCAATTTCAAAGAAGGTAGTTAGTCTCTCAGATCAGTTAGTCACTCTCTTCTTCATCTATATCTTCTGCTTGCTAAATCGAAATAGAGAAAGAGAGTGAGGACATCGTGTTAGGATTAAAGCAAAACTTTGCTTGGATTTAAATGTTCCTATGTGGTTTTTCATTTGTTTGAGTTCCAGATTTTACATAGTGTTAGTGCATTATGCATCTCTGTAGCAAATCAGGTTTGAAACTAACTCTTAGGAAGATTGAATTGTTGTCTTCTGAAGGAGTTTGCTTGCGAGTGATAACTGATAACCGTGTGTGATGTTCTTAATTTTGACTCCTTTGTTTGCAGATATGTAGATGACGCGAGACCTTTCTGGCAATAAATAGTGTGTGCATCAACAGGCTGTTCTGATTCTCAGTACTTTGAAGAGTTCTACAGCTATTTTACTACAGAACAGGTATGATCTCAGCTGCTATTTCTCCATACGTTTGAGGAACATTTTAAAAGATTGTTTCTTTCTCTTGATTATTTTATCCATTTGCTTGACCTTAGGCGTGGAAGCTATGTGATCCAGAGGCAGAGAAAGTGTTCAAGGCTATTAAAAAAGCGGGTGTAAAAGTTGCCATTCTGTCCAACTTCGACACTCGATTAAGACCTCTCCTACGAGCACTGAGATGTGAAGACTGGTTTGATGCGGTGACTGTTTCAGCAGAAGTAACATAACCTATTTTCCTTTTATGGTCGGTGATGTGAAATGTTTGGGAGTGAGTGTGTATTAAAGGCTTTTGGTTGATTGTTTCGCAGGTTGAAGCGGAGAAACCAAACCCGACCATCTTCTTGAAAGCTTGTGAGTTTTAGGAGTGAATCCTGAGGATGCGGTTCATGTAGGAGATGACCGTAGGAATGATGTATAGGGCGTTAGAGATGCAGGCTGTGACGCTTCGCTCTGGGGAAGTGAAGTTACTTCATTTAAACAGGTATACGAATCTCTCTGGTTTCCTCAAATCTCTCAAGAGTTTGAAATCAATGGTGTAACCGGAATTGAATGTGTGTTTTATTTTTCTGCTCTGCAGGTTGCTCAACGGATAGGAGTGAAGGTTTGAAGCAGCGCATATGAGAGAAATGGTTCAGTCTTCAGACATGTTCAGGCTTCGGTTTTAGCTCTCTTTTTTTATGAGCAGTTTTGTACATTTGATTTCTCTTTTGTAGTATGATGTGTGTAATATATGTTGCCGCTTATGTATAAAAGCAGAAAATTATAAATCTTCAGGATCGTTGTTGATCCGAACAGAAATCTTGTATTGTTTTTGACATTTGTTTATAATAAAAGTTACTTACATACTTGAACCTCGACAATGTATGAAGTATTATAAACTTGTAATCACATTGGGAAATCTTAATTTTTTTTTATTGACGGCTTGCTTCACCCTTAATTCATTGCTTGATTAATTGTTGATCGATATACAGTATATAACAAGAGTAGCACCTGAAATTATGTTATGATTGTATTTTGTAGAATATGTAGGAAGGTGAAGTTGGTGTGGAACATACAACAAATTGTTCTAAGGATTCAGTGGTGAAGGATGATAGCAGCAAGCTAGCAAGATCATTGGAATCGCCTCATTTCTCTCTGCAGATTAAGACTTCTTCTCTTTCTTATTTTTATAATATCTGCCACAAATAGATCCAATAAAACATTGCTTTCATAAAACTTGGATCTCAAAACTCATTTTCCAGTCTTTTTACATCTCTATCTTCAAGTTAGTTCTGTTTTCTTTTTGTTAATCCCAATTCTCAATCCTCAAGAGGATTGTGGCAAGTGTTTGTCTTCGATCTTTAGCCTCTCTAGATATTATCTTTCTACAGATTTCCTATTAATTATAAATTATGTATAAACTTTTAGTTTAAATATTTTTATTCATAAATTTTTTTAAAATATTAAATTATATAAAAAATTACTCACCAAATATTCTCTAATTTATTTGCAATTTTTTAAAAAAATTTACTATGCTTAAACCGAGTGTTCTAAACAGAGGTTTTGTCTATGTATCCAGTTACAATATCACAAAAGTTAACTCTAAAATACATTTAGTCAATTGGTGCAATCAGTATTTAGTCAATAACAACCGGTACAAATTAACTTACAAAAACGAAAAGAAATTAGAAATTATGTTTCACTTTAGATTAAAAAAGAAATAAAAAAGAAACAAACGTGTTACTGAAATTCAACATTTCTTTCCTTATTCATTATTCTTTTCATTTTATATGTAGCTGATGTTCCAGTGTTGTTGACGCAAAGATTTTTTAACCATATTATCTTTATGTTGTAGACTTTACTAATACTCTGATTTTTATCAAGGGATATCAATCTTTTTTATATGTTGACTTTTGGAGGTTGAATACACTAAAGATATTGGAGCTGATCACACAAAATGTCGTGTATCACTGGTTAATTGTAGGTTATGTGTCTTTATCTTACTATTATTTTCTTCTTTTCATGTATATATGATTCTAAATTTGGTTTGATGTATATTTGCTTTGACTGAAATTACAAAATACAACTGCTCTCCTAATGAGAAATGGCTGCTTCTTTTTTTCTCTTTAGAATAAATGAGATAGATGGAATATTTAAAATTGATGAAATAGACGAAAGTGAATATAATAGAACAGGTGGTCAAAACCGGCCAGGCAAGTAACCCAATCCCCAAGCTCAATGACATGATGTGAAATAAAGATATAGAGCAGTCTTGGTAGTAAGAAAAAGAAAATGGGATTAGAAAATATAGGGTTTTTTTTTCATGGTAAGTTTATAGAGTTATTTGAATTCCAAAATAAGTGTTAAGTATATGGGCAATCTTGTAGTGTTTTTACGTTCATAGGTATATGGTAATATAAATTGTAAATGTAAGACAAACAAAAAAAAAATATGGAATTAGCTTTAAAAACACAAATTATTTGCTTTTATATCATTTTAGTGAGTTCTAAACACACACAAAAATACAAATGTATAATTAAAAAAATTTATATGATAAAACCCACGCGGATAATCACTTAGTATTAATTAAAAGATTTAATTTAAAATGAGTGATTTTACAAATTGAGGAAAACAAAACCAAAAATTTCTATAATTTTTCTCTTGTTGAAACAACTAATGCATTTATGATTCCGCGATTAGAAACTCTGATCTTTAAGTCATTATATGTACTATTCAACGAAGAATTTAAGCTTTGAATCTAAAATATTAAAGTTGTTTTTAAGCAAGTGCATTTTATATTAAAAATTGAAGTAACCATTAGAGATGGTTTAAGATACCAAATTCTCATTTCATAATTTTCTTTTACTACACACTAAGTTTTTCCCCATTTTACTACGTGTTTTTCTCTGTTCTTGCTTTTGTAAATGCTCTCTTTTGAAATATTAAAAACCATTTACTCTCACTTTTTTGTCTTCTGTATTAACTAAAATGGATATGATGTATTATATATATGAGTCTAGTTCTTTACTTCTTTAATAACTACTTAAAAGTGATTCATGTTAGCGGTAAAGACAACTTTCATTCTCAGAGTTATTTCTAGCTATGAATTTTAACAGTTGTATTTTTTGCTACAATATATATCATTATTATATCCTCTAACAATCTACGCAAGTGTGTATTTTTGTTTTTTTGGGTCTGATTGGTGTGTATTAGTAGAATTGAGAGAAATTGAGAAGAATGTAATTGAGAAGAAAAAAAAAGTAATAATTAGAAGAATTGAGAAGAATATGAAAAGAGAAAAAAATTTTACCTTGAATGGTAATAATGAGAGTAATTGGAAGGAATTAAAAGTAAGTAGAAGTAAGTGAGAGTAATTGAATAAAATATATTATTTTAATTTTAGTTTAAAATAATAAAATCAAAAACAGGTGTGAGTTTAAAACAAAAAATTAAAGAACTAAAATATAATGATTGCCTTTCTGAAATCTATTACTAATAAAAGTTGATGCTAAATGCCTCTAAGGGTGTCTACATAGGATTAAAAAATTCAATATAATTGATCCACATCAGCATTTTTCATTAAATAAAAAATGTTAAGTATGCTTAAAACCTTGATTTCATTTTAATCATAGAAAAATTAAAGAAAAAAAATTAAGTAATATATAGAAAAGAAAATTATGTTAAAAAAACCAAAAAATAGTATCATTAAAAAGAAAATAGAAATTTGTTTTCAAAAAAAATAATTTAACAAAAAAATCAATATCATAAAAATTCAAACTTATAATATAGATTAGGAAAATTCTAACTTCTAAATTAATTGACAACAAAATATAAAACATTGATTTCGTTTTATTGATGGAAAAATCAAAATAATAAAAATTAAATTGGAAAAGAAAACTGTGTTAAAAAAACCAAAATATAGCATCCGTCAAAATCTAAAACATTAATTTCGCTTTATAGATGGAAAAATTAGAATAAAAAAGGCATAAGTAAAAATAGAAAAGAGAATTATGTTAAAAACCAAAAAAATAGTATCCTTCCAAATAAAATGAAAATTTATTTTCAAAAGAGATAAATTAACAAAAATAATCAATATCATAATCCTTCCAAATAAAATGAAAATTTATTTTCAAAAGAGATAAATTAACAAAAATAATCAATATCATAAAAGCTCAAACTTATAATATAGATTAGGAAAATTCTAACTTCTAAATTAATTGACAAGAAAAATAAAAAAAAAATTAATTTCATTTTATAGATGAAAAAAAAAGATTAAGTAACAAATAGAAAAAAAAATTATATTAAAAAACCAAATTATAATATCCCTTGAAATTTAATGAAAAAAAAGTCAAGCTAACCAAAAACTAATATCGTAAAATTTAAAACTTATACCATAGATTAAAAAATTTATAACTTATAATGCATTGCACATATACAAATATATAATAATAACGTCATATATTGTGTAGATGCTATTAGAAAACTGATCATCATCAACGACGAGAACTTTTTTTGTCCTGTTAAGCTAATGGTGGAAGTCATAATAAAATAAATGTCCACTTACAATTAAAAAGATAAGCATGTTTTCCCAACAACTCATTTATATACTCTAATCTGGAATAAAATCTATGTTTACTTAGCACTCTTTTATATTTTCTAAACAGTGGGTCAATTGTTCATGTTGCTTTTTCGCCAATTTTCAAAGAAAAATAATGAAAAGTGTTGTCAAACCTATCGTGTTCCTGGCCACAATTATGAACTCAAAAACATTTCAAGGTTTGTGATCATAAATATATAATTACCATTGTTTTACTATTCTTTATGAAAATATGATGAATCCTGAAATAAATTAGATAATAAGATTTATTTAACTCTTAACACCATATTTTAAATTGCATCATGTAAAAGTATTATTTTTGCACTCCACTTCTTCTACCCTGTTTTTTCTGACAAATATATTGAAGCAACTACTGACTATACTGAATATTTGACATAGTAAGTAAGCTCACATGCATTACCTCATCATACTTTAATTTTCTATTGTGTTTTTAGATATAAAATCAAACTGTTTTAAAGCTATTATGATACGATGAAAAATTAAACATGTTTTATTAAATACTTTTTAGCTTTCAACATGTTATAAATTTATGTTTCAAAAATTAGGAATGATTATCAAAAGAGGCAAATTAACAAAAGAAAAAGTCGTATAAAAGTAAACTAACTTGGGCTAAAGTTTTTGAAAAACTTGACTAAAATAAATAAATGATGTTATAAACTTTTGAGAAAAATTCATCTAAGATTAAAATTCAACAGTTAGAGCATATCAAATCAGCATTATAACTAGAATTAAAATTAATATTAAAAACAAATTTAACAAAGAAAAAGCATTTGTATAAAAGAAATTAATGTGATGTCTATGATACCTATATAGAAAATCAACAACAAAAGAGCTTAAGAAAAAGAATATAAGTCCTAAATATATCAAACATACAAAAAGTATAAAAATTACAATAAATAAAAAATACTACGAAAAGACAAAAAAAAATTAAAAAAAATTAATTTGAAATTAGTTTCAAAAAGTTCCTTTGTGATTTTTAAAGTATTAATATCAACAATGAATAATTATTTAAAGTTGCAATAGGTTTACATGAGTTTCTAAACCAAACATATTTTTAAATATACAATGATTAATACACTTGATGTTTCTGATTTAAAAACTAACAAAGAAAAGCAATATATAAATAAATTTACACTCGATATTTAACAAGTAGTAAAATATGATTTCTATACATAGCCACTACTTATATCTGAACCAACACCAAAACACACATTCTAAAATTCTATTTAAATAATAAAGTATGACATAGTTATGAATCAAATTTAAACTGGTATATGTAGATAAGATATCCAAATCAAAGCATGCATATTGCCCACAAAAGATAAAAATAATAAAAATAATGCAAAGACTCCACACCACCGATCCTACAAGTTAGAAAACTAAAATTATCAAATATTAGACTGTAAAAAAAATAGATATCAATGAAATTTGAATAAAAATATAAGCTATAACTCTTGGAAGGCATAGTGGGGAAGGAAGAAATGGTTTTGCATGATCATTGCAGCTTTCTAACAAAATTAAATATGAATCAATATGAATCATGGATTATATATGCAATGGTACACAATATCAATAAGACTTTCAATAAAAAAAATTAAATATTTGAATACATAAACCTTCAAGAAAAAAGATCTATAGAAATTCTATGGAAAATAGAAAACTATACCAAAATCTTAGCAAGCAAATCTTTTTATAAATCAAATGTATATGTATGTCAAAGTTGGATAATTCGATAGACTTTATTGTTATTATTTTACCTAATAATTTTTAAAATTTTATAAATAAGAATAGGAGAAAATTACACATTATTTATTAAATTCACTTATATAAATGAAAATTTCTACAAATATATTATAGTTTTGATAATTTCAAAAATATTAGTAAAAAAAAACTAAACCAAACTATTAATATAGACTCGCGCGTAATGCGAGTTAAAAACCTAGTTATACAATACAATACTTGCCAAAAAGCTTTGTTCCAAACCGATGACATGAGAAGAAGAGTGATGAATGATTTATCTATACATGCAATACTCATTTTGTAGTGATAAATATATTTAAAAAATATTTTATGTGTCTTGAATGTGTGTTTGTAGATAGAGTAAATTATCCAACTTGATTAGAGTAGAAGATATTTTTCCACCGATTTCAGAAAATAACTTTTCTGTCTTTTTTCTTTTCTTTATGACGTGTACTTTTCAAAATTATTAGAAGAAATATTTTTTTTACTTTTTATTTTTCTCTATAAGATACAACCAGTCATACACTTTGAGTAATTGCACTAAATAACCCAAGTTACTTCCAAAATTAGGCGCCCGCTTCTGACAATTTTTTGGTGCGTCTATTCATCGCCAAAAGACGCATTTACCTCTACTTTTGCATCTCATAAACATTGCATATCCTATATATAGAGCCCACCATTACTTATTTGATACGGGCCAACAAGATAATCCAAAAGGTGGATTTTCTTTTAAAAATTTTTTTCTCTCTAGTACCGGTCCAATTTCTCCTCTCTTCTTTTAGGGTTTCTGGCAAACAGAAAAATCGAAGACAAACGTTGCTGTTTTCAGGCTATCGGATATTTCTAGTCAACTTCTAGTTATATTAACATGGTATGAATTTGAAATTCATTCCCTGTTCCTTACTTTCGGCGAGTCTTTAAATTTTTCCTTTTCTGCAGGAAGAAATCTCGGAGTTACCGCGACGGATGATTGCCGCCGGCCAGAGAACATTTGGACACAGGGTGAATGTGTATTAGAAGGCCGCACTGGTTGAGCAAATCAAAGACTCACTCGACGAGTCCGAGTTGAAATTTATCAGCGACTCACAGATCGGACAGTTGCTGGAGATCCATGAAAAACCCGCATGGTCCAGGGGATTTGGCCTGTTTCTTCTCTTGCGGCAGTTGGAAGTTGCCCGGGATAACGAGATCTGAATCTTGTTCGTTGGATCGCCAATCTGCTTCTCGCTGAGGAAGTTCAAATTGGTGACCGGGCTGCGCTGCGGTAAGTATCCGCAGAAAAAGAAAACACGACGGAAGAACAACGAGCCGGTGAAAGAACTGTTCTATGGCAAGCTATTCAGACAAGAGAAGAATGTCCCGGTCGACAAGGTTATCTCAATTCTGTGGAGGAGGTCCTCAGGTGACCGAGAGATGAGGCTGAGATATGCTTGTCTTGCGCTTGTAGATGGATTTTGCTTCTGACAACCCATTACCCAAAGATTAAGGTGCTGAAAGAGCACGCAGAAATGGCGGAGAATCTTGAAGAGTTCCTCGCGTATCTGTGGGGCCGCTTGTCCTTCGACCAGATGATGAATTATATTAAGGAGAGAGACCTAGCGCAACTTGCGACTGCAGACGTTGCTGTTCAAGGTTTGTTCGTTACACTGCAGTTTGTTGTGTACGAGGTCGTCCCAGCCATCCTGGGAGAGACCGATTTGCTAGAGGACGATGACGATTTTACGGAGTCAGCCTACCAACCGCCGCAGCTTAAACTCAGTTATGTGAGAGCCCTCGATCAGTCCTCTAATGTGAGTTTTTTTATTCGTAATTTTTATCTGCAACGCTATTTTTAATTGCATACATCCTCGATAAATGTTAGCACTAAATCTGGAACTGTGAAATATAGCATGCGCGTTAACACTTTGTTGTTACGCTACTAACGTCGGAAGTGGTAACGTTTTTACTGTAGCTAACAATTGTTTTGTGATCTACGGCACCACTAACGTTGTGGAAATTGTACTGTTAACAAGATATTTGATATCTTATCGTTACACTGATAAGTTTGTGTTGCTTTTTGTAGGTATAGGTTATCTCTATTATTTGCCCGGACGCGGTGATAAATCCTGAAGAGGAAGATATCTCATGGTCGGTTGACGAGGATGATGTGCGCATCGCTAACATGGTTCGACTTATTGAGGAAAGTTTTAAATTCAGGCGGCACATGTTTGTTGGTGGTAGGAAAACGGCGGAGCTGGTTGATGAAGTGGCACCGAAAGTAGGCCCGAAGACTAAAAATATCTGCGGGAATTAAGAGAAACCGACAACCGGACAACCAGGTGGACTTTGGAAGAAAACGACCGGTCTGACGGCGTCTGATACGAACATTGCTTCAGCAGTGGCTTCGTCTGTTGCCAATGCAGTAAAGGACTTGGAGGAGAGGATAGTCAGCACCGTTAACAAGGAGATAGTTGCCAACAACGAAATTGTTATTAGCACAATGACTAAGTGGTTTAACGACAACCTTATTGTCAAGCATAGAGAAGACCAACCCTCCCGAGTAATCAGCACCATGTCTGCGTCTCAAAGTTCCCGTCCCCGCAGCCAAATTAGCCAACGATGCTGAAACCAATGACAGAAACAATGTTGACGCGGATACGGTTGTATCAGATATTGCCGCTATGTATACGAAAGATGCGTTAGCATCTGCACAGGTTTATTGTTGAGATATGGTCACCTTTCACCTGGCATCAAGTTTAACGATGTCACGTCTTGAATAGGTCGGAGGTGAACGGCCGAGGGAGGGGCGTGACACTTCGTCGATCCGGCCTAACGACAAGGTTTCACAATCCAAAATCCCCAAACCAGTAAGTGAGGGAATCCTGCTATTCGTTAGCTTAGATATTAAACAGCACCATTATGTTGTTACTGCCAATTAAAACAACCGCGAATGTTAACTTAAATGTTGCATTGAAAACGTTCCTATTATATACGATGTGATTCTTTTTGGGCCGCAACGGGATGCCGAAAGGTATGCGCTAACTATACCTTAATTTGTATCATTATCGTAGGTAAATCCAGTAGCGAACGTTGAACCGGAGCCTATGACATCTGTTACAGACGATCTGCAAACCGTAGTCACCGAAGCGGAATTTGGACCAGACCATGGGGAGGGGGATCGCGTTGTAGATCGGAATAGCTTGACCGGCACGAGCCAGGTGAGTTAGAGCCGCTTACGTGTCTATATCATATGGTTTACCGACGTATGCTGATACATGTCTACTCGTAGGTGTCATCGGACTTGGGAAACCCCGAGGTGAGGAAGTTGGATGTCGGTCAAGAAGGAACGAAGGCAGCAGTCGGGGGGGGGGGGGGGGGGGGGGGGAATGCAGGTTTTGGAAATACTGTAGAGGCGTCAGTGTCAGAGGCAGAAGTAGTAAGAGTATGCTACCTTTATCTATTATGTTACCGTTAACTCTCTTTGGACGCTAACATTCATCGGTCTTGTATGTTTGTTATATCATTTGCAGAATACGGTCAGTCATGTCGTACCTTCGTTCTCACTTGGTCTAACAAAAGGTCAGCAGGGAGAAATTGGCGCTGAAGGTAAACCAGTCCCACTTCATGACGCTACTCGTAAGAGTAAGAGACCGCAGACTAAATTCTCCAGGCTGGACGACGACCGATATGATTGTGGTAAGAGGATTAAGTCAATCATTTTCCACCAGACGGCGGAGGAAATCGACAACGAGACAAGGATGGAAGAGTGGTTCAATGCCGCCTTGAAATCGCTAAGTAGGTTTTCTTCTTCCCGCTTAATCCCCTATTTTTCATGTACATTCTATGTATTGTCAACGTTGACGCAATTGCTCATGTATGTAGCGTTAGTACGGGGACATCGTTTGTATCAGCCAAGGAGATCAAAGAGTTGTTGGAGTTAGCCAGACCTACACCTGCTAAGGTTGGTGACTTCTATCATATATTTTCAAAAGATACATATAAGAAACCATTGATGCGCTAACACGTCAATGACGAGTGTGTAGTGTTAGGAGACGACAAGTATGAGGAATGGTTGACGTCGCTAACTTTTACCACCCCCCCCCCCCTCCAATTTTTGTAGGTCGTGGATGCACTATGCAAACTGAGTCGGCGCATCTTGCGGGCCGACGAGCGCGACGGATCGCCCCTTCGCATAGACGTGCTTGACTCCAGATTTGTCTTGCAGTTCACTAGGCTATATCCAAAGTTCGCCAAGCGTGGTGACCCTGGAAGCTTTAAGTTTCCCAAACCACTAGCTGCGACGCTATTTGGGAAAGTTGAGACGGATCGAGCTCAACTGTTTGAGCTCAGTGTATGCTACCTTTATCTATTATGTTATCGTAGAGGCGTCAGTGTCAGAGGCAGAAGTAGTAAGAGTATGCTACCTTTATCTATTATGTTACCGTTAACTCTCTTTGGACGCTAACATTCATCGGTCTTGTATGTTTGTTATATCATTTGCAGAATACGGTCAGTCATGTCGTACCTTCGTTCTCACTTGGTCTAACAAAAGGTCAGCAGGGAGAAATTGGCGCTGAAGGTAAACCAGTCCCACTTCATGACGCTACTCGTAAGAGTAAGAGACCGCAGACTAAATTCTCCAGGCTGGACGACGACCGATATGATTGCGGTAAGAGGATTAAGTTTATCATTTTCCACCAGACGGCAGAGGAAATCGACAACGAGACAAGGATGGAAGAGTGGTTCAATGCCGCCTTGAAATCGCTAAGTAGGTTTTCTTCTTCCCGCTTAATCCCCTATTTTTCATGTACATTCTATGTATTGTCAACGTTGACGCAATTGCTCATGTATGTAGCGTTAGTACGGGGACATCGTTTGTATCAGCCAAGGAGATCAAAGAGTTGTTGGAGTTAGCCAGACCTACACCTGCTAAGGTTGGTGACTTCTATCATATATTTTCAAAAGATACATATAAGAAACTATTGATGCGCTAACACGTCAATGACGAGTGTGTAGTGTTAGGAGATGACAAGTATGAGGAATGGTTGACGTCGCTAACTTTTACCCCCCCCCCCCCCCCCCCCCCCCCCCCAATTTTTGTAGGTCGTGGATGCACTATGCAAACTGAGTCGGCGCATCTTGCGGGCCGACGAGCGCGACGGATCGCCCCTTCGCATAGACGTGCTTGACTCCAGATTTGTCTTGCAGTTCACTAGGCTATATCCAAAGTTCGCCAAGCGTGGTGACCCTGGAAGCTTTAAGTTTCCCAAACCACTAGCTGCGACGCTATTTGGGAAAGTTGAGACGGATCGAGCTCAACTGTTTGAGCTCAGTGTATGCTACCTTTATCTATTATGTTACCGTAGAGGCGTCAGTGTCAGAGGCAGAAGTAGTAAGAGTATGCTACCTTTATCTATTATGTTACCGTTAACTCTCTTTGGACGCTAACATTCATCGGTCTTGTATGTTTGTTATATCATTTGCAGAATACGGTCAGTCATGTCGTACCTTCGTTCTCACTTGGTCTAACAAAAGGTCAGCAGGGAGAAATTGGCGCTGAAGGTAAACCAGTCCCACTTCATGACGCTACTCGTAAGAGTAAGAGACCGCAGACTAAATTCTCCAGGCTGGACGACGACCGATATGATTGCGGTAAGAGGATTAAGTCAATCATTTTCCACCAGACGGCGGAGGAAATCGACAACGAGACAAGGATGGAAGAGTGGTTCAATGCCGCCTTGAAATCGCTAAGTAGGTTTTCTTCTTCCCGCTTAATCCCCTATTTTTCATGTACATTCTATGTATTGTCAACGTTGACGCAATTGCTCATGTATGTAGCGTTAGTACGGGGACATCGTTTGTATCAGCCAAGGAGATCAAAGAGTTGTTGGAGTTAGCCAGACCTACACCTGCTAAGGTTGGTGACTTCTATCATATATTTTCAAAAGATACATATAAGAAACCATTGATGCGCTAACACGTCAATGACGAGTGTGTAGTGTTAGGAGATGACAAGTATGAGGAATGGTTGACGTCGCTAACTTTTACCACCCCCCCCCCCAATTTTTGTAGGTCGTGGATGCACTATGCAAACTGAGTCGGCGCATCTTGCGGGCCGACGAGCGCGACGGATCGCCCCTTCGCATAGACGTGCTTGACTCCAGATTTGTCTTGCAGTTCACTAGGCTATATCCAAAGTTCGCCAAGCGTGGTGACCCTGGAAGCTTTAAGTTTCCCAAACCACTAGCTGCGACGCTATTTGGGAAAGTTGAGACGGATCGAGCTCAACTGTTTGAGGAGGCGGATGTCCTGTATATACCATTCAATTTCAACAAGATCCATTGGGTCGCACTTGCCGTGCATCTCCATCTCCGAAGGATTGAGGTTCTTGATTGCGACTCAACCATCAAATCGGATGCCAGCGTCGACAACACCATTATCCCGATTGGGGTGATGCTCACCTATCTTTTCCGACAAGTAGCTGCCAACCCCGCTATATCCCACATCGACATCACTGCTTTCACCTTCGAGAGGGTAACAAATTTGCCGCAGATAACAGCTCCTGCACAGTCTGCCGCAATGGCCATTTTATTCATACAGGCTCATGGGGTGGGAGGCGTTGAAGAATTCAGATCTGTGGATCCCGCAGGTGTTAGGGTGGAGGTCAAGAAGCTTGTTACATGTCTAATCGAGAACTTTTCTACCTTTGTTACTGTTTTGCTGCATACCGTACAAGATTGTTGTTCCTTCGTGGGCGTACATCTTATGTCTTGTGTTTACCGAATGTTGATTTATGCACTTTGCGGTTGTTGTTTGGTAACTTTTGTTGTATTAGCGCGTTTGCCGGTATCGACGTGCTTTATTGTATTATGTCTCTCGAATCTTTTAGGTAGATTCTATCCCGTATTCCGGTATGTGAATGGCCTTTTTATCGTGGCAACTGCAAAGTTAACTGTCTAACTCAAATAGGTCTATCCCAACTGCCAACAGACTTATCACCTGACGAAGACGATGTAATCCGGCTAACTACTCCGTTCAGGGTAAACACATAGTTCACTAACTAACAGTAGACTTGTGTTAACCTTCTATAATACCACACACCTAGCAGGTTTGGATGCTAACGATAGAATGCATAAATAACAATATTTTACATTACATAAGTTTGAGTTGCCATCACAACAGTCCAGATGAATTACACAAGAGAGGGAAGGTAGTGATTCATGTAAGATTTTTATGCGGTCCTTTTTTCGACCCGCATAAACCCCTTACAAATGTTCTACATGGAAAAATTATCACTTCTTCACTTATTTATCAACACCTCAACATGGGGATTACTTTGATACCCCGACACACCATTCGTACAACCCGCTGCGCTGGACATTATTGGATTACTTCCTGCTCTCTCTCCCTGCGATAGAAGAACAACATATTTCTTACTACGTATCCGTTGTATTATTAAGTTAGTGTGGGCTGATACGTTACCTGAAGGGGGAACTTTCAAGTGGACTTGTTATGCCCGCGGCCACGGCACCATGTGCACTTTCTCCGGTTCACCCTCTAAACCAAGGAAGATACAGCTGCGTTACTCGCAACGACAGAATAAGGATATTGTCAAATTTGTTACCTAACTAACCTTAAATTCTCCCCTTGAAAGAATTCGCTGCTTATATGGACGACCTGACGGCCTTTGTACCGCTGGTGGAGCCAGTTTCCCCCCACAGATGTCTGTTGCAGAGGGGGCCAATGTGTCCATGTCCGGGACTGGCAATATCAGCGACTTGTAAGCCATCCGCGTCACCTCTGCTGTGTAGCATGCACCTGCCAGTTTGTCAACCTGAATCCCTTCCTGGACTGCTCCAGCAATTGCATGCTTACAAGGGATTTGTAGGAGCTGAAACTCCGTGCATGTGCAGCTCTTCTCCCAAAGATTGACAGCATATGCAATGTCTCCCGAGTGTCTCACTTTGTAGATGCCTTCTGCTATCTTCATGACAAAATACCCAGATAATTTTTAAAAATTCTCAACAACCATCTCTTCTATCTTTCGAGTGAGAACACTTGCAGAAGTTGCAGCGGCCTCCCTGCGCAGAGCAAACCAGGAAACCAAAGTTGTCCGGATTATCTCTCGTATGGAGATTACCGGAAAATCCCTTGTCATTGTTAGAACATTATTCAGGTACTCTAATACATTGCTGCTCATTACGTTGTACCGCTCAGCCACGAAATGGGACCTTGTCCAGTGCTCAAATCCTAGACCCTCTAGATATGCTGCGTATTTCATGTCTGTCTCCTTTATTTGATTGAAAATCCTGTCAAAATCACACAAGCGGTAAGCCCTAACAGCCTTGGAGACGAGTTGGGACAGATGCGGAGCCTTGAAGAGTGTGCGCATTCCGTTGAAGGTGAACAATGTAAGCTCCGTGGGAGGCCATTGGATACACCTGGCAGATAATTAAGTTATGTTAGCGATAATATATCAGTTATCCCGTAACTTTAAGGTTTTTGAGGGGTTCACCCTAACCGCATACCACCCGGATCCTAGTGTATATTGACGCGTGACGGTCGTAGACGAAAACCAGCTGCAGGTCATCGGGTACTAAGGCCGAGAGCTTCTCTAGAAACCACTTCCACGAGGCATCGTTTTCACTGTTCACGATACCAAAGGCTAGAGGAAATAGTTGGAAATTACCATCCTGCGTGCTTGCAGCGACAAGGCATCCGCCATACCGACCTTGGAGATGTGTCCCGTCGATAACTATCACTTTGCGCATGAACTGGAACCCCTCAGCGCACGCCGCAAGAGAAAAAAACAGAATTTTGAAGCGCTCGACATCCCCTACACCGACCTCCGTCTCTAGTGCTACATTGGAGCCTGGATTCACATGCAAAAGACATTCGAAGTAAGGAGGGATTAGCGCGAAAATCTTCATCGAAGATCCCATTGCCTTGTCTAGGGCGATCTCTCTTGCCCTCCAGGCTTTCCAGTAGTTAACATGAAGGCTAAACTCTTGCCGTAATATTCTCCTCAGTTCAAAAGCATGTGGTCCCCTCTGCTACTATATTTAGAACGGACGATCACCTCACACGACGCCTGGATGTGGTAGTTACCCCTTGTATTAACGTCACATGTATGTTGAAGTACCATGCTTCTCACCTTGTACTGCCCGGTGTCGTCCATCTTCGTTATGTACACTCGCCAAGGGCATCCTACGCCGACGCACACCACGAGCACAATATCCGACTTTGACTTGATGTACCGATAATATAATTTTCGGTTTATGGCCTGTATGGCTAATTTCATCTTGAAGTCGGTTTTGCTTTTGAAGATACGGTCATCGTAGATATCATCGCCCTCATAGTCCACGTCTCGCAATGCCCTGTCCAGCTCATCTGCTAACAACGTTATCCGTAATTAGATTAGCACACAGGTTAACCTGCTAACAACACGTTAAGTTGGCATATATATTTTCACTTTCTTGTACCGGATCGTCGAAATAGGGCGGTGCATCCCAGCCATGTAGCATTGGTACAATGCAGACCTCACCCCTATCACGCAGCGCCCCCTTTGTCTGTGTTACACTGTCACATCCGTCGACCACTGACAATTTTCCCAAACCCTTTTCTTTTGCGATTCCCCCATCTCCGCCCCCAAATCCCAAGCTAAGTGCGATCCCTTTCCCTTTGTCCACAACCGGCGTGGTCCCGCACTCCAATCCCACAGCAGGGGGAGGCGTATTGTGATGTGGTTCTGCATTTGTCAATTCCATTTCAGCTGGTTCCATTGTATCCTCTGCATGATTGCAGCTTTGTAATGTTAGCGCTAAACTTTACGTTTACAGTAACAAGTACTCGTTAAAAGTAATATATTACTCACGCTAACCAACCTGTTAGAGATATATATAGATTGTTACACTCCATCTCCGGGATCTCCCACTCATCCTAGGTTTCGTAATCCGTGGAAGGGCCGCCGGTTGGTGTGGAGGTTGAATCGGTTGAGCTTATTGTAAGAACTTGCACCTCGCTGACTTCCCGGGCTGCTGGACCAGACACGCATACGCACTAGCTAGACTTAGTTCTAGCTCAATCTCTAGATTTCTTGGTTCGATATGGCGATGTTTATCGTGGCTACTTGTACCCTGGGGGATCAAATTGTTGGTAGCTGCTTCTGCGTTGAAGAACTGCCATAACTCATCTAAATCCCGCGGTTGACTCCTGTGGACTGCACGGGTAGTAAATACAACGGATCAAGTGTCTGACTCACATATCACTTTTGATTCAGAGTACATGTACTAACCAGGTTTTTCCGGGGTGGTTTTTTTACCGTTCGTAGACCGCAGCAGCACTTCAGAAGGCGGCTGAAGAAAATATCCCGGCCAGAATGCGTTCTCGGGGTTCTGAACCCATGCGTGTGTTCGGAACGAGGACTCACCCTGTTCAACATGGGGCTGGTTGCTTGAATCTGAAGGTAACATCATAAGTCAGGGGATAGTGTAAACTAATATTATCTTGTTAAACAGACACTAACATAAATGTTAGCATATAGTTACCTCCACGTAGGAGTACACCAGAGCTACGGAAGAGCTCTGCCGGGATGTTTGACGGCATTGGTTAACTCGATTGTATACTTTTCTCATGTTAACTGTATATTTTGCGTTCATGTTACCGCGACAATGTTCAACTTACCGATAACAGCCCCCTCACTCTATTTTCCGGTGGTGGGTAGTGGACAAACTGCATGGGCGGATCACCAGTGATTGTTGGATCCATTATTCCTGCGTCCATTCATAAATTAGTCAAGCTAAAAAGAAAACATACCGCAGGTACTTCAGAGCTTCTCTATGATTAATACCTGGCCATATAATCTCTTTGTTGCTTACTGGTCTGTAGTATCCAGTTTGCGGGGACTGGGGGCAGTATGTTGCTAGCGGCCTTGGAGACGGATATGGAAATTGGCTTGCCTGAAGGCACGCAGCTCCGGCAGGACTGGCAGCAGGCGGGGCCATTGTGCGTCCGTTAACTCTATTATCGCTAAGACCCACGTTGTTAGCAATCTACGGCTTGTTAACGCTAACTCGCAGGTAGACTTCTGGAAGGTCCGCCCTTATCGCCATAAACAAGCTGGTGCCTTCGTCGATCGAGACCAGAATGGGCGGTGCTCGCCTCGATTCCGGACCCAGCATCCAGTGTGGCCATTTGTAACTCAACTGTACTTGCTCATGAGGTTGCAGGCGCAATTTCTCCCTAACAACTCATTGCTTGTGACGAAATCTGCATGCTCGCTTAGAGTGACTGCGTGGTTAAAGGTGCTTCGATCCGGCTCATGATCCCACCAGCCTTCCTCATGCCTGATCCATTCGCCTCAGACCACACCCACAGAATGCGCCATTTCACTAAATTCGTCAGAATCATGTTAGCAACGTAACTTACACAGAGATAACAACATTAGTCCATGAAATCTTCTTAATTTATATATTTCGTTACCTTTGCCGACCGATGGTCATTGCAGGATCAACAACCTTGTTGAGCAGTTAATGCAATTAAAGCAACCGTAATGTCAGAGATCTGTTTTGGAAAAAAAAGAGAAACTGAAAAGTCCACCATTTGATCATCCCTAAATACTCGCTTGGGTCCGCAGATATTTTTTTCCAACATGTTTTAATATTTTTTGATAATTCCTTTACCTTTATTGGTTTTGTTCCCTAGGCAATTTCAGCAAACAAATTTAAATGTCGGTGGCGCAAGATTCTTCAACATCACTTTGCATTTAATGCTCCCAAAACCTGCCATCCACTAACGGAAATATGAGTAATATCATCACGATATGCAGCTGTATTATGTTTTCATCAAATTATCGATTATTTGCTCAAAATCTTTCGTTTCTCGCTTAACTTGGACCGTTTCTTAAATTTATCCTTTTTTTAGAAGCTACGGTATGATGTTTTGTTTGATTGGAGCAAATTAAACCGTATCTTAATTAATATTTTCTCTTATTGGGTTCTGATTTGAGTCTTGTTTTTAATATGTCTCTATAAAGGGTGATATTGTTGGATGGCCTTAGATAAGTTGAAAATAAAGAAAACGGCGATAATAATTGGAAATAAGATGGGAAAAGTGACATTTGTATATAATGACATATGCACCCCTATGTCGGTGACTTTCCTTTTAGGGAGCAGAATATTTAATGTCGATATCTCTACCGAATCATCTGAAAGTGAGCAAATCTGGAAAATTTAAAAAAAAGATTTTGCGCTGCCAACAAGAAAGACCATGTCCACAAGTTGTCTAGGCAACTAATCCAATAAAAGAAAGAGATTAAAAATTAGTTTCAGATAAAGAAAAAATATATTTATCGTTAACTACGAAGGTGTTGCCTATAATCTTTGATTTATAAATGCTGATTTGGCTGAGTTTTTAGGGGTCCTGAATTATTTGTCCCCGCGTTTATGGGAACTCATTTTTTCGGCGATTTTTTAGAAATCAAAATCTAAATATAAAAATGAATGAAGCGGTTGAATTCAAAGGCGAGAAGACATAAGAAAAGACTATAAACTCATGAAAAGCTGGAGACGACGATTTCGGATTTGATCTTAGTTTTTGATGAATGAGGAAGCACAAGAGTAATAATGATTTGACCTAGAGAAAGAAGAGTGTGTTGGCCATCTTAAAACGTCATCGTTTATTCAGATTGTAACGGTCAATAGCACCAAACGACAGTGTATGACTAATACCATATTACAACGGCAAATTTTATTTTTTGAAATAATGATGAACGAGCTTTATAAAAAAAAAACGTTACAATAAATAACCATTTGTTAATGAACCTCAAAGTTTCATATAGGCAAATCTTATTACTAACCACACATTTCATAACACGATACAACAGCACTTGATTCAACTTACAAAAAATAACATCCAACAAATCTACACCAATATACTGTATTCATATTTTCAGAAATTTAAACTCTCAACCTCGTGGTTTTAACATAATAGTCTTTTAATCAACCACTAAATCAAAAGTTACTATAACATCAAATATATGAATTTTTTTTGTTAATATGCATTACTATATTAAAAAAACATCTCATTTAACTTGAGTGATTATACAAATTTAGTTTTTCTGTTGTTGGAACAACTAATGCATTTATGATTAGAAACTCTGGTCTTAAGTCATTAATATATATACTCAACGAAGAATATAAGCTTTGAATCTAAGAAATTAAAGTTGTTTTTAAGCATGTGCATTTTAGATTAAAAATTGAAGTAACCATTAAGGATGGTTTAAGATACCAGATTCTCATTTCACAATTCTTTACACCATTTTTCTACGTATTTTTCTCTGTTTTTGTTTTTGTAAATGCTCTCTTTTGAAATATTAAAAACCATTTACTTTTACTTTTGTCTTTTGTTTTTACTAAAATTGATATGATACTGTGTGGATCATTGCTACAGCCATTAAGACATATCTGGAGGCTGGAGGTAACCTTTTGTGGAATCAGAAAATCATCACTAAGGATTTGATTAACAATTGTGGGTTTCGGAGAATAAGATCTTTTATTAATAACTCAAATACGAAGCGATTACAAGAGATGGCTTAACCGAGAGGTTATGCCGAAGTGAAAAGAAAGTGTTTGCGAAGTAAGCTAGAAAACGTTGGAGTTCTTAGTTTTAGCTCTGCTGCTCTCTAGATTGTATGAGTTGTTCTTTTGTGTTTCAGGGTCTTCTTATTTATAGGGATAGGAGGTCGGTTGCTCTGAGCTCCTTTACCTTTTCTTCTTAGGTGAATGTTTCCATATTTGTGATATGAAAATATCATTTATTCTCCGAGGAATATGGAAATTTTCCTTTATCCTTCGAGTTAATTCGATGCTTCCGGACTTCCAAGATTATCTTTAAGAGTTTTCCTTTTATCCGAGCTAGGTCGGCGCAGTCTTCATGGTCTTGATGGGCTTAGGTTATTGCTAGAGAAAGTCTTTTAGGAAATGTGCTCATTTCCCCTCTAACAGTAAGTCCCCCTAGTGTATAACCATGTTGCAAGATCCTTTAGATAGCTGGATGCTAGGCTGCTCGATGATTTCTACCGGAATAGTTCGGCGAAGTGCAGGATCCGTTGTTGATGCCAATGCTGCCAGCACGTCGGTGGCAGTGTTCTCAGTTCACGGGATTTTTGTTTGTTCGAAGGAGTCGATTGCCTTGTTATTTTCTGGACCTGCTTTAGGTAAGCATCCATTTGCTCGTTCTTCATGTCGTAATCTCCTTTGAATTGGCTGGCGACAAGCTGGGAATCGCAAAAGGCATGAATTTTTTTTGCTCCTACTTCTTTGGCGAGCCGAATTCCTGCGAGCAAAGCTTCGTATTCGGCTTCGTTGTTCGAAGCAGGGAAGCCGAGCTTGAATGATTGTTCGAGTACTTCTCCTGTTGGTGATTTTAAACAGATGTCAACTCCTGAACCTTGCTTTGAGGACGCGCCATCGACGTACAGGTTCCAGCAGTTTTTAGTGGGGTTTTCATCATTTAGTAGATCTAGTTGTATTTCGATTATGAAGTCTGCTAAGACTTGACACTTGGTGCTAGTACGAGAGCGATACTCGATATCGTACTCGGACAATTCTATTGCCCACTTGGCCATTCGGCCGGACTGACTCGGACTGTGCAGAATGCTCCGAAGTGGTTGACTGGTGAAGACGACAATAGTGTGAGACTGGAAGTAGGGTCATAATTTTTGTGCTGATACGATCACTGCATATGCAAGCTTTCTAGTGCTGGATAACGAGTTTCGGCTCCATCCAAGGTCTTACTTATGTAGAATATTGGTTTATGCTCGCCACGATCTTCCCTAACAAGGACGCCGCTTACTGCCGCCATAGAAACTGCGATGTAGAGATACAGTGTCTCGCCATCCTCTGGTTTGGCTAATATCGGCGGAGTGGTCAGGTAATTCTTTAACTGTGTGAAAGCCTCCTCACACTTGTCATCCCAGTCAAATCGTTTATTACTCCGAAGAAGTTGATAAAAGGGGAAACATTTATCTGTGGAGCGCGAGATGAATCTATTCAGCACGGCAATTCTTCCGGTTAGCCGCTGTACTTCGCGTGTGTTTTTAGGCGATGGGAGATCCAGTATTGCCAAGATTTGTTTCGAGTTTGCTTTTATTCCTTTTTGGGTGACGACGTAGCCCATGAATTCTCCTGAAGTGACCCCGAACGTGCATTTGGCTGGATTTAATTTCATCTCGTACTTCTCGAAGAGTTTTAAAGCAGTCTCTGAGATGGCCAACGTGATCTTTAGCGATTGCAGATTTCACGAGCATATTGTCGATGTAGACCTCTATGGTGCGGCCGAGCTGACTTTCGAACATTTTGTTGACTAACCGTTGGTAGGTGGCTCCTGCGTTTTTAGTCTGAAAGGCATCACTTTGTAGCAATACGTTCCGCGATCGGTGATGAACGCCGTTTTCTCTTTGTCATCAGGATGCATAAAGATTTGATTGTACCCGGAGAAGGCATCCATAAAGGACAGCAGCTGATTTCCAGCTGTGGATTCGACCAGTCGGTCGATGTGAGGGATTTGGGCAAGCTTTATTGAGATCGGTGAAGTCCACGCAGACTCTCCACTTGCCGTTCTTCTTTTTAACAACAACGGGGTTGGCTAGACAATCATGATATTGAACTTCGGTAATTGATCCAGCTCCGAGTAGTTTTTCTACTTCATCAGTTACTCCTTGTGCTTTTTCGAGGCCGGGCTTCCTTCGTTTTTGTTTAATTGGTTTGAACGCCGGGTCTACGTTTAGCTTATGCGATGTGATTCTGGTATTGATTCCCTTCATGTCCTCCATAGACAAGGCGAATAAGTGCACATTATCCCGCAAAAGTTTGACGAGCTCGGTTTTTATGTCTTCTTCGAGATCGCCGCCGATGCTAAAGGTTCTTTCGAGATGTTGCTCGTCAATGCTTACCTGTATAACCCGCTCGGGTTTCGGTCTTTTATGGAAAGGAAGGCGTGGGTCTAAGTCCTCGTTTACCATGCATGCAGTTGTCGTCCTGATTTTTCTTTCGCTAAGGAGGCACATTCTTGCTGTAGACTGATCGCCTTGCAAAGTGAACGTGCCGGTAGATGTCGGGAACTTGATGCATTAATGGTATGTTGAGATGACGGCCTTCATGATATGGACCCATGGGGTCCCGAGTATGACGTTATAGATAGTTGGGCAGTCGATGACTACAAATTTCACCTTTTTGGTTACACCGCCGAGGTAGGTGAGTAGAAGTATCGAGCCGATACTGTAGTCGGTGCCGCCTGTGAATCCTGTCAGCGGTTTCGCCGTCGTTGTTATCTCGCTTTCATTGATGCTCATTCTCGCCAATGTATCTATGAAGATAATGTTGACGGTGCTCCAACTGTCGACCAACGCTTTGGCGACTGTGCTTTCGTGAATTTGTAAAGTTATAACCAGTGGGTCGACATGCGGCGTGTGCGAGCTGGGTAGATCCTCTGCTGTGAAATCCACTGGTGTCTCATTTTTTGGAATGGTCGGATTGCGCTTTGCTTCTAATGCTTTTTCTTCGTAATGCTTAATTTCGCTTAGCGAGCTGGGGTCGTTGAATACTCCTCCTATGATCATGTAAGAATCGTCGAAACATCGCGTGTTCTCCCGTGGGTAGTGGGATCGCGATGGTAGGGTTGCCGTGCTCATCAAGAGCAGGCGTACCAGTGTGCGTGGTGGTGTCCTCGCTGTTGAGGGTGAGGTCGCTGCTGTCGGTCAGAAGGCTCATCGCTTTGGATATTTTCTTGCTAGTTTCTAGAATTTATTTTCCTAGTCCCCACAGACGGCGCTAACTGTTGAACCAGATAATCACCACTAACGATTTGATTAACAGTTGTGGGTTTCAGAGAATAAGATCTTTTATTAATAGCTCAAAGATGAAGCGATTACAAGAGATGGCTTAACCAAGAGGTTATGCCGAAGTGAAAAGAAAGTGTTTGCGAAGTAAGCTAGAAAGTGTTGGAGTTCTTGGTTTTAGCTCTGCTACTCTCTAGATTGTATGAGTTGTTTTTGTGCTTCAGGGTCTTCTTATTTATAGGGATAGGAGGTCGGTTGCTTCGAGCTCTTTTTCTTTTTCTCCTTAGGTGAATGTTTTCATATTTGCAATATAGAAATATCCCTTATTCTCCGAAGAATATGGAATTTTTTTTTTATCCTTCGAGTTAATCCGATGCTTCCGGTTTTCCTTTTATCCGAGCTAGGTCGGCGCAGTCTTCATGGTCTTGGTGGGATTAAGTTATTGGTAACACTTTTCCTTCTCCCACGATGCAAAGTTAAGCAGCTTGAAAGGGGAGGCGTTGAATCTAATTAAGTGCGTTGAGCAGATTTGTTGAAGGATCACAACTTCTTGATTACACTTTTGTCTTCTGTTTTTACTAAAATTTATATGATGTATATGAGCCTAATTCTTTAATAAGTACTTAAAAGTAATTCGTGTTACCTCTACCTTCATTTTCAGAGTTATTTTTAGTTATAAATTTTAACAGTTGTAGTTCTTGCTACAGTATATACCATTATTATATCCTCTAAACTATGCAAGTGTGTGTATTCTTGTTTTTTCTAGAAAGCTACGGTATGATGTTTTGTTCGATTGGGCCAAATCAAACCGTATCTTAATAAAACCTTCTCTTATTGGCTTCTGATTTGAGTCCTGTTTTAATAGGCTTTTAAACATTGTATGGCCGGGATCATTCAAAACCAGATGTAAAATAACTAATTATTAAACGTCAGTGTTAGTACACTTCGTACCTACCATCTAATGCAGAAAGTACCCCATTGCTTCGTTGTAACTAAATATGATTCATAAGGATTTTTGAAGTAAACTTTGAACGGAAATTCCTGTGAAGCAAAGGAGAAGAAATCAGTGAAACAACCATGGAGGCCGAGAGAAGAGACCAACACTCATTTCCACCGTCTGAAACGATCCCTATCTTTGCTCTAAGCGATCCAGAGGAAGAGCTCGTGGTGCATGTGGTGGTGAAAGCTAGCGAAGAGTGGCACTACAAAAAAAAAATGCATTATTGTTACAAAGTTTATGTCTTAATATATAATTTTTTTGTCACAAATTCTTAAAAGTCTCAATAGAAACGTCACAAATCTAATTTAATCTTAAAAACATTACAAAATGGTGTGACAATTGACAATAATAATGATTTTTCACTACCTATAACAATATTAAAACAGCCACTAAATGATATAGTTTATGACAAAAAAATACTGTCACAAATTGTGATAAAAAATTGTCACATATTTATCACAAATTCTTACTATATTTAAGGTGGTTATTTGTAAACTTGAGGATTCTTAGGCCAAGATCTGTAGTCGATGCACGAAAGTGGCCAGATTTTGTGAAGCAGATGATCGTTCCAAGGCATTAAACTCTTTGGATTCTTGGCAGCGTAACCTCCCAAGGAATCAGAGTAGTGTAGCTTTGCTACGCCTTCCTTTTCTGCTGCCGTGAGCTAGAAAAACTGCCTCCCCACTTCCTGAAGCCGTCGCATTAACTCCGTCAGAATCCCGTCGTTAACCACCTGAAAATCATTATTATTTTGTGATAAATAGTTAGAAGTACAAAGTTAGATAAGTATTACAAGGGATTCCAAGAGATCAGTCATCAGCTCCGATCCAAGTGGGGTGGGTAGAGATGCGCCCGCCCAATGGCCCAACCCATTTGTTCTTTAAATTCTGTATACAATAGGGCTTGATTTTAAACAAATAAACATAAATAATTATATTTTTAATTTAAAAATAGTATTTATTAGTGGAGAAGTCATTAAAGAGAAGCCCAAAATTTTAAAATTTAGTCTAAATTTTTATGTTAGAAAGCCTAAATATTTAAAATTTAATGAAAATATATATATTAGAGGACCCAAAATTTTATTTTTACCCTAGAACTCCTAAAATATCATTGGGCCGGAGCTGTCATTCATATCCTTGCATTTTTTGCAACTGGTCAATGTGCTAGACCAATAAAATTATAAAAACTCACCAAACCTTCTGAAATTCCTAATCTAATACACCCTCCATAGTTTCTTGTAATATGTTTGAGCTGTTACACTTGTGCTCTTCAAGGTGTACAACATTCAGTACGTAGATTCCTAGCGGATGAGATGTATACAACCTGAAAGATAAACCAAGTGATTTAATCAACAAAATCTTTTTATTTTTCATCCAATTTTTTATACTTGTTCGTTTAACCAAATGTCATCACAGCTATTAATTGTTAACGCTTCCGCCTTTTTTCCTCATTTTTCCTTTAAATATGTGATGCATGATTCTCATTGATTAATCCAAACTTCTTACTCTTCATGCAAAAAATGAAGTCTGACATTTTTTTTGGTACGTGAGGTGGAGACAATCGTCTCCCCCATTTTATTCATTTATCCATAACTAAGCGCATACATAGCGAGCTTGCGTAAAACCATTAATATCGTCTGCAATCACTGAACTAACATCATCCGGCGGAACATCAAAGCCGTGAAAATCTAAAGGTAAATCGAAAGCATAGTTGGCCAATCTATCAGTGAGACGATTAGCTTCCCTATAAACATGTGATATTCGGACTATCCAGTCCCTAGAGAGAAAGCCATGGCACAATCACACCAGGAAAGACAAGGGATGTACCTCACTGATCCCTGTTCGTAAGAAGCCGACGACAATTTCAGAATCCACCTCCAATTCTAACCGAGTGACTCGCCTGTCCCACTCCAAATACAATCCGTAATACACTCCCCAAAGCTCGGCCAGAGGCGCTGAACAAACTCCAATGTTCAGTGCGAAGCCCCCATGCCACATTCCATCTGCATCTCTGAGTGCTCCTCCCGCAGCAGCTAAACCGGGATTCCCTCTTGATGCACCATCTGTATTAACCTTCCACCACCCATTCACTGGTGGTTTCCAAGAGATCATTCTCTCAACTCGAACCGGACTCGACCCACTCCCCCTCAAACTTATGATAGCTGTCGAGACTTCCCGAGCAAGATCTTTAAGAAAGCAAACACGATCTCTACATCTCCCATTTGTGCCAAAAATATTCCCACATCGCCATTTCCATCCTCACCAAACCGCGATCGAGAATAAAGTTAACCACTTGCTACCATACGCTTCTGAGTTATTCCCCAGATTCTCATATAACAATTCCAGGATGGTCTGCTCAAAGAAGCGTGTCCTCTGACCTGCAGGAACAATACGTTGCCAAATTCCCAACATCGCAGGGGAATCTCTCAGCACATGTATAATGGTCTCGACATCTCCTTTGCATATTTGGCAAACAGCTGTATCACTGAGATGCCGTCTTCTCCTTTCAACATTAGTCATAAGAGCTTGGTTGACAGCCAACCAGAGAAACAACTTAACTCTTTCTAGCGTTTTAACCTTCCATACGCGAGCAAACAGAGAATGCATCTGCTGTTGGGGTACAGACATCGTGGTGGCTAGAGAGTAAGCCGACTTCACCGTAAAAGAACCATCCTTCAAGGGCCCCCAAAATCATCTATCCCTCGCGCCTGTCACATCATCTAACACAAACGCTGCCAGTTGCATTTGCATATGTTTTGTTAAGTATGGTGTGACCCGCGCCAGTAGCCACCCCGTACCATTCTGCTAAAACTCCCGGACCGTGGCATTTGACAGTTCCTCCGGAACTTCTATAGTAGCTAGCTCCATAAGTGGAACCCTTAGTAGCCATTTATCCTTCCAGAACCTGATCCTCCTCCCATCACCTAGGATCCAGCCCAAACCCGGGATGACGATCTCCTTCATTCCCAAAACCACACTTTGCCATATAGGTGAGCTATTATTCCTCAACTGAATCCAAGACTCTTCCCTTGTTTCTGAGACGTTATATTTTGCTCTCAAGACCCTTGCCCACAGTCTCTCTTTATCATGGATCAGTCTCCACCCTAACTTGGCAAGAAGAGCATTGTTCATATCTTGTGAGAGGCGGATTCCCAACCCTCCTTCATCTTTTGGTTGACAGACTCGCTTCCACGCTATTAGATGTTGCTTCTTGTGCTCTTGTGTATCTCCCCAGAGGAAAGCTCTCGAGATTTTGTCCAGTCTCCGAAGAGTTGACTTTGGGAAGGCTATTGTACTCATTGAGTGGACCGGAATAGCCGATACTACAGCCTTAGTAGATACAAAAAAGAGAGCCTTAGTAAAAATGAAGTCTGACATGGTAACACATAACTGTAAAATACAAATAGATAAATTAGTCTTTATCAAAATTATATATCACATAACTTTTCTAATAGTTATTACGATAACTAGACTAATACCCGCACATACATGCAGGTTTTGTTTTTAAATAAAATCTATTTTGTTATAAAATAAAATATGTCTATGTAAATTTTATACTTATAAATTTTTGTAAATCCCCTATATATTAATTGAGAAGCATTTTTAAAAAGTAACTTCATTTTTGTAAGTATTTACAGTGGTGCCATTATGCGGATATGTCAACCCCACATTCATTTTAAGCTAATTATTTAGAAAGAGTTAGATTACTAGACTAATTACATGATATCATTATATATTTTATGTCCATACATATGTTATGTTTCATTTAATAAATCAGCATTTAATTTATTTAGATATTCTTTTTTATTTCTTACCAAAATATATATTATATTAATTATTTCTTTATTTATATTTCTACCAAAAATCTATTTTCCTCTAATTTTTATTAAAACTTACTTTTGTAGAGTAAATAAATTATCATATCATCCATATAATAAAAAATATATAGATTTTTTGTACATGTATTATAATTTTAATTTTAAAAATTGAATATAAATTACTGATATATTATGGTTTTTATGGGTTTTTGACCATGATATAAGTCCTGTTTATAGAGTCTTTTTTTTATTTTCGAATCTTTTTGAGTCTTTACAGGTTTGGATATGTTTGGAGCTTATTTGGAGATATTGGAGCATTCTGGAGCAAAACAGAAGATGTTGCTGAAGAAATCAAGTCGTGCAAAAATTGTAAACTCGAGCAGAAATTGTGCAATGCGCGTACAAATCCCGTGTCGATCGACACTAGGGTCTTGGTGTCGATCGACACCAAAAGTGCACAAATCTTGCCCGAGTTTTTAAAGATTTCTGAAGACTTACAAGTTCGCCCAGAAGTTTTATATATTTGCAGTTTTGCCTCAAATCGTGTTCTGGGTCTATAAAAGGATTTTTATGGTCATTGTTTAGACTTAAGCTTTATTTTACAAAGAGATTAAGAGAGAGATTTTTAGAGAGTTTTTGGAGAGATAAATCATTCTCCTTTAGAGAGGATTTTGAGCTCCTTTATTTCTTCTATTGATTTCTCTTATGCTTTCTATTCAAATTATGATTTGTGTTTCATTGATCATGTATGAGTAGTTTGCTTGTTAGGTTTAGGGTTTTTCAAAAGTGATGATGAATTGCTAGGTTGAATTGAATTATTAGGATAAAATCATTAGAGTTCTTCATGTGGATTTGTGTTTAATGCTTATTCTAGCTTCATGACCTAGAATTTGATCTTAGGTTGTTTAATAGATGTGGAAACATTGTTAATCACCAGAACTAATCTTAGATGAGCAAAATTTCTATCTGCAAAGGAATTTGGTTTAGGATTTTGTGAACAATTGAACCTGATTTTAATGCTTGTTTGAATTAATAGGATTTGCAAAGGAATTTGGGATTCTAGGATTTAGACATAGATAATCTCTGCAGCGGAAGTTGATTGATTTTATATTAGTGTTTCAAGTTCAAGAACAGTGCTTAATAAACGCCTAACATTCTGTCTAGATTTGCAATTCGGATTCACCTGCGAATTTCCCAAGGCCTAGCGTTTCTCTCTTTGCTTTAAAACCTCCTCACAATTGATTTGCTGCTTTATTTTTATTACTTGCATTACATTTATTTAGTTTTCCTTAGCTTGATTTGAACCTAGAATCTAGTGTGCAACAATCTAAGTCCTTGTGGATTTGATCCCTAAGTACTACTGTAATCTCTTAATTTGAGAGAGTAGCTCTAAGGGTTAATTTGAGCATATTAGTTACTCAAATTATTAATAAATAAACATAAATCATTATATTTCAGTTTTTTTTATAAAGGGCCTTCATTATAATCTGAGTTCATTACAATCATTATAAAAGTTGATTGTAATTTGAGTTTGTTATAGTCATTATAAATAAAAGTAAATAATATATAAGATGGATAAATATCATTATTTTTTATAGAAGCTAATTATAATAAATTTTATTTATCACATTATTTTTATATAATCAATCATAGCAAAAATACATCAAAACCCTAACCATATTATAACTTAAATTTAATATTCCACTTTATTATGTATACACTATACTCCCAACTTACTTTTTCTATCGTATATTTAATTATGCTTTAATATTATATTTTAGATAATATTTTTTGGTTAAAAATTTTGGAGTCAATAATTATTCTTTTTATTTACAAAGAGATAATTTATGTATATAATTATTGTTTTCAAATTAAAATATAATTTTTAATTCATTCGATATTGTAGATAAGTAAAAAACTATTTAAATAATATTATTTAATTACTATATAAAAGTCAAAAGTAATTAAATATATACACAAATATTATATTAAATTTAAATAAATAATAATCATTTCATTCTGCACAGGGTGCGAATTATTACCTAGTATAATATATTTGTTGGGTTTATTTTTACCGTACCCTATATGTGAGCGATACGTTAGGCTTGCCGAAATGATGAACTTGGTGTCTAGGCTTGTCTAAAGACTCCCTACCTAAATGTTCTTCGGTATATAGCGGACTTCCCAATTAGTGTTATGTGGTAGCATATGTACTCTCTCTAAGCGTCTCTCGGATGGTACATATCAGAGGGAAATGTGTATAAGGAAAGAAGAAGAGGTCAAAGAGGAGTAGAAAGGCTAAAGATCCCCCAAGCATTCCCCGGAGGCAAGAGGCTGAAGATCCTCTAATGTTCCCCCAAAGATAAGCATTCACATCTTCTCTATCTTTTTACTCTATCCCCATTAAGAGAGAGCTCCACCCCCGCTCTCTCGATGGTTCATACATTTCACATTCCCTTTTACCAAATGATAGAAGAGTATCACAATCCTCGGACGGGTATCCAAACTATAAAGCCATCACCATCCATCAGCCCTCATGATTATCTGTTTAGTGCGGGACATAATCTAAATTGAGTATCAGAGAATTTTTGGGAGGGAAACCCATTTTCGGTCTCTCAAAGGCCGATTCACCAGCTGCAAATGTTTGCAGGACCCAAAAATTTATCGTTTAGGGAGTGTGTACTTCTCAACTCTCGAGGCCTAATCTAATAGGCTCAGCTGTACTACTCGGACGAACACACATAACCATAAAAAATCCATAATTTTTTCACGAACAACATTAATTCGTAAATATAATAATTTTACTATCATATATATATATGTATAGTTGTATAAAGCTATATTTTGTATACTTTAATTTACGTTATCAATTAATTTATAACATTATATACTATTTTTGGAGAGACCTATCAAATATAATTATGATTTTGTTTTAATAATTATTACTTTTTTATTTAATTTTTAAAATATCATTATATAGAACTATTACACACATCATGAAAATAATAATTTATTTATTTTGTATTTTTATTTTTTATTTTGTATTTTTTTTATGTTTTTTTTATCGTCAAATTACAATTATATCCTATTTTCAAATAAATATCTATTTGTTATATGATTGGTTTAACCGACCTAATTCTGTATAAATAGATGAGTTCATCATCGTTAATAAATAAGTCAGTTTGATATCCAATTCTACAATATTCAAGAACAGATTTCAAACGACTTACAAAACTAAGAGAATCATTTTGAATTCAGCTGCAACTAAGAGAATCACGTATATGGCAGATATAGGGATTTCGACAACTGAAATGAATGAAATCTAGCTCTAAAGGAATCCAGCACTTTCTCGGTCTGGTTCAGTTTGCTTTTGAGGTTTGTGGTTGAACCATTATTATTTCAGTACTGGTCAGGAGCGAACTGGAAAATTTTGCAACACTTCACTGCATGTGATTGAATGGTGTATGCTAAGATCAAATGCTGCATATTTTATCACATGTATTAACAAATATACATGATCATTGTACACTGATTAGCTCATCAGTAATCCCATTGCTACTCAAATCTATTTATATATAATACACGTAGACTAAGAACATGGAGTTAACGAAGTCAAATACAGAGAACACAGAGGCTAAATGATTTCATTGGGAAACATTCATACAGATTTTAGAAAATTAATGGCTCAAAATCAGAGTTCAACGTTTTCATTATCAAATGGAAGAATACCACATAACAGAGCATACCGTATCACTCCGCAACTCCATACATCTTACTTCAGGTCCTGCATATAATTTTCCTGATATAACCTAGAACAAGTAGGATGTAGCAAGAGTTGATTCATTGAAGATTTTGGAGTTTCAGATAGATATTTGATATCCAGTGAAAAGAGAAACGTGACACCAAAGTAAATAAGAAAACTGTAACTTTACTAAACTGATTTACCTCAGAGCAGCATAGTTGTGGCTTCCACAGCTCGTCTTTAGAAAATGAAGACATTACTTAGCCCAAAGTCTGCAATCTATAAGATGGATTGTCATTACTGAAGTGTTCGTACGCTTAACTTATTCATGAGTTAGGGTAAGTTGAACTGTTGATTTGGCGGGTTAAGCTAGGCCCGTGCAGTAGTGCAATGCATAGGCGACTCGCGAAAGCCCAGATAGCAAGCTATCTTGGTGAGCTTTCACCCTTAAAAAATAAATTTAATATCATGTGGACCAATGGCCCACATATCAGATATTAAACTGATAAGAACAGATACTACACTTGATCTTAGCCAAAAGGCCGAGAAAGGTATGAATTGAAAGTGAGGCTCGACTTTCTATTTTATAGTGCCAAGTCTATGACCAATCTTCTTTAGCTTACCAATGTGGGACTTTAGAAAATAGGCTCTTTTCTTACCCACTCAGAGTTCGAACCAAACAATATAAAGTGGCTAACAACTAAAACTCTAGAAGCAAAAGTAATTGAAAAGAGGAACCTTTGACTTTCTTGTTAACCACGAGTCACCTAAAAACAATAAATTTTGTTCCAACCAACTCAGATCT